>CM059565.1:63294206-64545463 GCA_030386875.1 Morinoia aosen | reverse complement strand
AAATGCCGCGGGCACACCGCGAGTGAGTCACAATTTTGGTACAGCTGTCGTGCGGGGATCGTGTCCGTATTTGTGAGGGTTGTTTCCCCTCGCAGCCCCAGCACGAGGGGACGCCCTGGCTCACTAGTCCCCACAAGGCTGCGCCTCCCCATTGTTTTGTAGAGGGGACTTACGGCATTCTCTGACGGATTTAGACGCGCCTCTTCTGGGGAAGAAGAACCAAAAGACTACGTCGGACAATTTACTTGACACAGCACTTAGCACGTCTGCGAGAGCCCCACGCCAACCCCATCCTCCCCAACCCCCTACTTCCTCAACCCCCAATTCCCCAGCCTCTACTTATCCAACATCTTCATCCTTGATTGAACGTATATATGTAATGCGGGTTATTTTTCCCCTCGGGTTGAACGTATCTGTGATACCGTTTTTTCATCGAGTATCGAGTGGGATGGATTGTTTTGCCCATCGGGTTGAACGTATCTGTGATACGAGTTATTTTTCCTTATGAGCAGGGGTGGGGGATTGGGGGCTCACATAATGTTCAATTTACTTGTTATTAGCACAGATTTATCACATAATATTTAATTTACTGGTGTCATCATGACAGCTCAGATATATTTGTTGATTTCCGCGTAAGAAATATGTGCGTAGGAAAAATTCGAGAGATAGTAGAGGCTGTGTAATAATCAGAGTTTAATGCTATTATATTCCATCATTCAAATAAATGAATGATGTATGCTCTTGACTGAACTTAATAGCTTTTAAACGTTCTTAACGACGCGGGTACACCAGAATATTAAAAACCATTTTGTGTGTATTCCTTGGAATCACATATGAATTGCGTCACGCTTCTGCGAGTTTTATTAGATAGGAAGCGTTCGCAAATTTGTATGATATGCACGTCTACGTGCCAGGTGTGTAATGTAATCATGTTTAGGCTCAAATATGGGTATTTATAGCATTTCAAATGCAAGGTATTACTTGAATAAACACGCATGTTTGGTGACCTCATCAAAGAAATGAAAAAGAAAAATGTAGGAGGTTGTAACTCGTATTTCGTACAACAAGCAGCATAATTGAATGATTTCCATGTTTTATTCAATGTTATCGAATATCATCGTTTATGACGTGAAGTGTGCGATAGGGGAAATGAAGGGTTGTTTTTAGAGTTGAATTTACACTATCGCAAGTTAATTGTTTTAGTTTCATCAAAACAGCGTCGAGATCCTAATTGTGACCTTCGGAAGAGGTATCTCTGCACCCTGCATGCCACCCTGTGGAGTGTAGGCATCTCTGCACACTGCATGCCACCCTGTGGAGTGTAGGCATCTCTGCACCCTGCATGCCACCCTGTGGAGTGTAGGCATCTCTGCACCCTGCATGCCACCCCGTGGAGTGTAGGCATCTCTGCACCCTGCATGCCACCCTGTGGAGTGTAGGCATCTCTGCACACTGCATGCCACCCTGTGGAGTGTAGGCATCTCTGCACACTGCATGCCACCCTGTGGAGTGTAGGCATCTCTGCACCCTGCATGCCACCCTGTGGAGTTTAGGCATCTTTGCACACTGCATGCCACCCTGTGGAGTGTAGGCATCTCTGCACCCTGCATGCCACCCTGTGGAGTGTAGGCATCTCTGCACCCTGCATGCCACCCTGTGGAGTGTAGGCATCTCTGCACACTGCATGCCACCCTGTGGAGTGTAGGCATCTCTGCACACTGCATGCCACCCTGTGGAGTGTAGGCATCTCTGCACCCTGCATGCCACCCTGTGGAGTGTAGGCATCTCTGCACACTGCATGCCACCCTGTGGAGTGTAGGCATCTCTGCACACTGCATGCCACCCTGTGGAGTGTAGGCATCTCTGCACACTGCATGACACCCTGTGGAGTGTAGGCATCTCTGCACCCTGCATGCCACCCTGTGGAGTGTAGGCATCTCTGCACCCTGCATGCCACCCTGTGGAGTGTAGGCATCTCTGCACACTGCATGACACCCTGTGGAGTGTAGGCATCTCTGCACACTGCATGCCACCCTGTGGAGTGTAGGCATCTCTGCACCCTGCATGACACCCTGTGGAGTGTAGGCATCTCTGCACCCTGCATGCCACCCTGTGGAGTGTAGGCATCTCTGCACCCTGCATGCCACCCTGTGGAGTGTAGGCATCTCTGCACCCTGCATGCCACCCTGTGGAGTGTAGGCATCTCTGCACACTGCATGCCACCCTGTGGAGTGTAGGCATCTCTGCACACTGCATGCCACCCTGTGGAGTGTAGGCATCTCTGCACACTGCATGACACCCTGTGGAGTGTAGGCATCTCTGCACCCTGCATGCCACCCTGTGGAGTGTAGGCATCTCTGCACCCTGCATGCCACCCTGTGGAGTGTAGGCATCTCTGCACACTGCATGACACCCTGTGGAGTGTAGGCATCTCTGCACACTGCATGCCACCCTGTGGAGTGTAGGCATCTCTGCACACTGCATGACACCCTGTGGAGTGTAGGCATCTCTGCACCCTGCATGCCACCCTGTGGAGTGTAGGCATCTCTGCACACTGCATGCCACCCTGTGGAGTGTAGGCATCTCTGCACCCTGCATGCCACCCTGTGGAGTGTAGGCATCTCTGCACACTGCATGCCACCCTGTGGAGTGTAGGCATCTCTGCACACTGCATGCCACCCTGTGGAGTGTAGGCATCTCTGCACACTGCATGCCACCCTGTGGAGTGTAGGCATCTCTGCACACTGCATGCCACCCTGTGGAGTGTAGGCATCTCTGCACACTGCATGCCACCCTGTGGAGTGTAGGCATCTCTGCACCCTGCATGCCACACAAAACAACAACAAAACCCAAACGCCCAAGATGCAACTCAATACAAACCTCGATGACGGCATAGCAGAGGCGTTGCCGTCATGTACTATTTCCAATTCAGTACTTTGTGACCTAAATAATTTCATAAATAATTATATATAAATATCTTTTATAGTACGCGATGGTAAGTGTGTGATGAGCGTATCTGCGACTCTCTGCAGTTTGCGTGCAGTGACGACCGAACAAGCGACACGTACTCCAGCTGCAGCTTGCTGCGTGTGTGAAGCGATAATTTGCGTTTCTAGTGTGGTGTGGTGGTGACGTCACGTGGTGTTTGCTCCTTTTGTGGGTTTGGCTGTGGGATTTGTAATACAAGTAAGTATTTGGAAGTTAATGAAATGCGGTAAAATTTAATTGTGAACAGTTATTGTGTCATAATATAGTAACACATAATATAATATAGGACGAAATATAATATAATGTAATATAATATAATGTAACATAATACAGTACAATATAATATAATATAATGTAATATAATATAATATAACATAATATAATATAATATAATATAATATAATATAATATAATATAATATAATATAATATAATATAATATAATATAATATAATATAATATAATAAAATATAATATAATATAATATAATATAATATAATATAATATAATATAATATAATATAATATAATATAATATAATATAATATAATATAATATAATATAATTTAATATAATATAATATAATTTAATATAATATAATATGATATAATATAATATTATATAATATAATATAATATAATATAATATCATATAATATAATATAATATAATATAATATAATATAATATAATATAATATAATATAATATAATATAATATAATATAATATAACATAATATAATATAATTTAATTTAATATAATATAATATTATATAATATCATGTAATATAATATAATATAATACAATATAATATAATATGATATAATATAATATAATATAATATAATATAATATAATATAATATAATATAATATAATATCATATAATATAATATAATATAATATAATATAATATAACATAATATCATATAATATAATATAATGTAATATAATATCACATAACATGTGGTTTGACATAAGGGAACCATTTTGGGGGCATCTGCAGTCCAAAGGTCGATTCTCCTGATTTTTGTTTTTATTGCTTTAAATGAGTTAGAGACATGTCCCCGAATGTCTGTAAAAATATCAGGAACCTACCCCAGAGCTAACGTCCCTCCCGGGGGGGGGGGGGAGGGCATCCCTCTTACGGACCTTTTTTCATTTTTGAACCTAAAGCAATGAAATGTGGTATACTGATAGGAAATGCAATTTTGAATCATTTATCGTCAATGACAAATGCGATTTTCTTGAAAAGAAAATGGGAAATCATAGAAAACGACATTTTTGGGGGGGTTTTCTAAATGCTTCTCCTCCTACAGTTTTTGAGCTACAGTAATGATTTTGGTATCATTGAATGCAGAATAACGTGGACAAAAAAAATCTCAAATTTTAAATTTTTTTTCATTTTATTTTTTTATATATTTCATCATTCATATTCCTCATCCTCATCCGAATATTTTTTTTATTATTGAATTTAGAGCAATGAAATTTGGTATACTGATAGGAAATATAATTTAGAATCATTTATCATTTATGACAAAATGCGATTTTCTTGAAAAGAAAATGGGAAATCATAGAAAACGACATTTGGGGGGGGGTCTAAATGCTTTTTCTCTGATAGTTTTTGAGCTACAGTAATGATTTTGGTATCATTGGATGCAGAATAACGTGGACATTCCAAAAACTTGAATGCTTTTCCTCAAATTTCCAATATAAAAATTTAAAAAATTTAAAAAGAAAAAAAATCAAAATATTCTCAAGAAAATTCAAATTTATGACGTCATAACTTTGAAACAAGAATGAATTTTGAAAAACTTCTCAATACATTGTAAAGCCCTTGTTTTTCTGCATCCAATGATACCAAAATCATTACTGTAGCTCAAAAAATGTAGGAGGAGAAGCATTTTTTTTCTTAAAAATAGGTTTTATAAAAAAAGTAACTTATCAAGACGTTTGTCGTTATAACTCCGAAGTTTACAAAGCTAGGGCAATGCGGTTTGTTGCATTTGAAAGTGACATATGTGCTCTATCTACATTACGGGTGAATTTCCAAAATTTTTTCTGTAAAGATTTCCGTAGACTTTTTTACACTAAATTATAACTTTTGCTCTGACCCTTACAATGAAAAATTCATAAAAATTCTCATTGAAATGATTAAAAAATTCCACCCGTAATTTAGATAGAGCTCACGTTCGACTTTCAAATGCAACAAACCGCATTGCTCTAGCTTTGTAAATTTCGAAGTTGTAATGAATAACATATGTATATATATAATTTTATTTTTTTCAAATAAAAATTTTCTATGGCCTTATGAAAAATTTTTGTTTAAGATAAGTTGTTACAAATGTAGAGATCTAGTAATCTGCAAATTTTCATAGACGTACGTCCAATAGAACAAAAGTTGACCATTTTGTCCAAATGGTTCCCAATAATATGAGACATGATATGGTACGATACGTTTCAATGTTATGCGAGGTGATCTGATGGGGTATAATATAAGAGTTGTAAGGAAATGAGCTAGTTTATATTTTTTGTTCCCAACACCTTGTGCATTTAGGAAATTACGACCTGGTGTTGCTATGTTCTGTGAAAACACTAAATCGCTCCGTTGTGTATTTTATATTATTTTGTCCTCCATTTCTTCATGTACCCTCAGTTTGATTTTTTCCAACTGATAACTCAGTAATTTCTTGGTGTTATATTAGAAACAAACTTTTTTATTAAAAACACAAACGTTTTGGGCTGCGTATGAATCCATATTGAGTGTTCTGGAAAGTGCGAATAATATTATTTCTTTTGAAAATGCACACAAAACTTGAATTTATTAGACGAAAGCATATGTTTCATGCATGACAAATTCTATTTCTATGCAAATACATTGATCTTATTTTGATTTTTCGAAAAAATGAAGACGGACTCGTATGAAGCCACGAAAATTTATTCCCAACAGAAAAGTTTAGCTGACTTTTTTTCAACCGTGAAAGTGAGATTTCGTGCAAATCTGCCAACACTATTCCTCTCTCTTGTCTCCGAATGCATCGCAATCAACACCAGCGTTAAACGCTATTTTGACACAGCAATTCTCTGATCTAAACACAATTTTCTGAGGTTAAGCAGAACAACCCGAGTTGTACAGCGGCGGGTAATCTTTATTGGAGGAGTTTTTGTTTGTATTTAATCTTTATTGGGCGAGTTTTGTTTGTATTTCGTTAGTGAAGAGACTCGGCATTTAGCGGCGGCAGAGCGAGGCGCTGGGCATTGTGGCTCAGTCGCCCTGCCCTCGCGTCTTCACAACACCAGCACGTGTGCGTCGTAAATCTCCCCCTACCCTCATTGCCCCACTCCCTCCTACCCTCATTGCCTCACACACACACGCATGCACTCGACGAACGTTGTGTTCGCGCTTACGTGGAGAGCTTCAGGCACGACTGATGAGCATCAGGCACCACCGTACATCAGCTCTTCTGGAGACATGATTGAGGGCATGACTGACGAACATCAGGTACCACTGCAGGCCCAACTGATGGGCATCAGGCACCACTGCGTGCACGGTTGATGGGCATCAAGGGACACTGCAGGCACGACTGACGGGCTTCAAGCACCACTGAAGCCCCCAGTACCTGCAGGCTTTAGTGACGAGCATCAGTGACCACTGCAGGCACGACTGGTAGGACAGGGGTTGCGGTTGTCCAGCTTCAGGCACCGCTGGAGAGACAACTGACTAGAATCAGGCACCGCTAATGAGGCAAGACTGAAGGCATGACTGACGTGCAACGTGCATCACTTGAATACACACTGAAGATGCGACTATCCAGCATCAGGCAGCACTGCAATCATGACTGAAAGCATGACACCTTAGAGGCATGACTAAACACCTTGCCGATCTGAGGTACCACTGACGAGCACCAGTCACTGCCAGAGATGAGGTGCAGTGAAGGCACGACTGACGAGCGTAGAGCGCAAGTAACGCCTCACTGTTGCACAAACCTACGCAACTCAAAGCTGCTCGTCAGCAACTGTGTTATTTTAGCCCTAACCACAATTGAGGCGTCCCCAAAAGAGGAAGGAGGAGGGCGTTGTTTAGTGTGAGTTGGAGGGTCTATGGAGTATGTATGAGGTGTGTCCCCGTCACCCCGAGCATCGCCACGACGATATTAAAAGAATTTGATGAAATGAAATGAAAGTTGCAGAAGAAAATAATGATGGCCGAAAAAAAAGAAGGCGATGAACCGGAGAAATTTGTTCCTTAGTTATACAAAAAAAAAAACACTCAACACGTTAACTGCGATGGGTTAAACTGAAGTTCAATATTCAATTCAAATTTAAAGTCAATTGTGGTAATCAACTTTGAGAATAGCAAACATTAACTGGATCGGTCGATTATTTAGCTTTCATTAGGTATCAATAAAAAATGAGTAGGTGACAACAGGTGGGTCTGCAGCACTATAAAAATCACCCAGGTGACCCAACACTTGCTAGAGCTTCAGTTTGGCTCAGCAAGTTTCCAAATTAATTGCGTCTGGACAGTAACCAACCGGGGTTACAATGGGTGTTTTACTTTTAAAAATGTTTTCTATGAGTTTGATTTTTTTCGACCATGTTTTACAACTATAGCTAGGTTTGCGTTGTGCGTCATTAATTCGAAAATTAAAAACAAATCTGTTGAAATTATGCGAGTTACAAGTTATTGAAGAAAACAATCAAAATCATTGATATTACTCATTTCCGTATAATGGAACGCCGTCCGAAAAGTTACCACGCGTATGAGAAATAAAATTACTCTGTGCAAAATATATTCATAACTTTCCATTATGTGTCAATCTTGTTAATAATTTTAAGGTTGCCTTTTTCGGACAAGGATACGCTTCCCATTGAGATGCGTGCCTCTCGTGTCTACTCTTACAGTTGTGTGCAGTGCACATCGTCGTACGTCGGCATAACGTCGCGGGATTTCTGTGTCAGAGTAACAGAGCGTCTGGGCAGTAGCTTTCGTACTGGGCATCAGCTAGCACACCAATCGCATTCTGCATTGCGAAATTATGCTCAAAAATGCACTGTTTTCGTGGGCATAATGTGTAATGTATTCTGCATTACACTGCTGTTGACTTCACAGTTTTGGTCTCAGATTCAGCATGAATGACTTCAGGATTTTAGAGTCTTTGCACATTTTAAAGACGGTAAATATCTTAAGCCTGTGCATATTTTGTAAAAACCCAACTTGAACAAAAATAACGGCTCAAATCCCTTGCAAAACGTCAACAGATAACAACTGTTTATTACACGTGCTTTATTTTATTTTTCTTCATATTTTTCTTTTCAATTATTTTTTTCGTATTCACAGTGGTTTGATTTTTTATCTCAAAAATGTAAGGAAATTTTATTGAATTGATTGATGACGGTGCTGGACTCCGTTTCCTCCTGCAAATATAACTAATTTCACTAGAATTTTCTATGTTTAAAAGTTGTTGATGTAGAACTGAATTCAGAGGAAAAACAGCTGCTAAAGCGTACTACTTTTTTCGTCTAATTCATGTCAGTGTGGAAAAACTTATACATATATGTTTATTTCCTCTGCTAGTAGTTCAGAGCTTCTAGTTCACATGCTGCTGCATGACGCTCTTTTTTTTTTGTTCCTTATATGGCCGCCTAAAAATAAGGGCTTTGTGAGAACTCCATTTGCTATGATTAATGATATGAGATAAGGATTTTCTGGAGACTCCATTTCCTCTGATTGATAATATAAAAGAAGGGTTTTCTGAAACCCATTCTCTCTTATTGAAAATGGTAAAAAGAGGCTTTTCTGGTGACTCTATTTTCTCTGATTGATAACATAAAATAAGGACAAATCTGGGCTCCCATTTTTTCTGCTATATATTAAGAAAAAGGGCTTTCTTAAAACTTTAATTTTTCTGATTGATATTAGAAAAACTAGTCCTTACAGAAGCCCTATTTCCTTATATTTACTTCGGTTTACGGTAATTTTGTCATGAGGAGAATATTTTCATCTTTCAATTGAAAAAATAACATACAAGAGGAAAAGTAGAACGGAAGTACAAGCTCTTTTTATCTACATACGTACTCATCTTTACGTTTTGAAAGATCCATTTAAACATTCTAAGTCTGATTGAGTTTCGTTAAGTAAGGTTTAGTAACGTTAAGTTGGGTTAGGTTAGCAGCTTGGTCAGGTGAAGTTAGGCAAGGCTAGGTTAGGCTTGGCTTGGTTAGGTGAAGTTAGGTCAGGTTAGGTTAGGCTTGGCTTGGTTAGGTGAAGTTAGGTCAGGTCAGGTAAGGTTAGAATAAGTTAGGTTAGGCCTTTTTAGGTGAAGTGGCGTCAGGTCAGTGAAAATACGACAATGTGAACTACATTCAATGCACTAAATGCAATGGCTTCGTAGTACTAAAAGAAACCTTCATGTGGACTACAAGAAAAAACGCCATCTTTGCATTAATTATTTCATGATTTCTAAATTGTTTACGCTCTGGAAAGTTGTCCTAAGACTTCTCTAAGATTAATCTATATCTCTATCCGTGTCATCAAACAGTAGTAAGCCTAATCAATTACACTCAATTTAAATGAGTGTTATGAACGTTTATGAGGAATTTCGGGGAATACGGCTTGAATTTTTGTTGCTTGTTGTATTACCGACAGATTGTGTGGTTTTTGTTTCGTCTTTAAAATGTGATGATTGTAAAAGGTGCATGGAGACACTGGCCAGTAACTGATATCAATGGTTGCCATAAACAATAATTCTAACGATGTTATTCGATAACTTTCCAACGCAGCTCGTGAACAAACACATCATGCTCTACGCACCACCACCACCACACTACCAGACTCCGATAACACCACACCGCACCACATCTACTATCACACCACTCACTGCACCACCACATCATGCCACATCTACCATCACACTTCTCACCGCACAACCATCCCACCACCACAATTCGACCACCACCACCACACCACCACCACCACCACCACCACACCAGCCAGACCTGCACCACAGACAGGAATGCCCGTTGCGTCCGTGCAGTTTTATACAGCAGTTATTGGCCAGGATTTATAGGGCGCATTAAATCACACAGGAATCTGCGTCCCGAGCGTCGGCCGCTAAATGGGCGGCGCAGAGGCAACGTCTGCGCCTGCGCGGTGCGGCCTGCGCAGGTCTGCTGCGCGCCCCACGTGACCGCGACTTGTTCAAGACGTGATCAAATGGTCTTGAAGGGAGAAAAATCTGGCGTGTGCGAGAAAAGTGTGCATAAACGAGAAAAGTCTGGCATAAACGAGAAAAGTCTGGCATAGACGAGAAAAGTCTGGCATAAACGAGAAAAGTCTGGCATAAACGAGAAAAGTCTGGCATAGACGAGAAAAGTCTGGCATAAACGAGAAAAGTCTGGCATAAACGAGAAAAGTCTGGCATAAACGAGAAAAGTCTGGCATAAACGAGAAAAGTCTGGCATAAACGAGAAAAGTCTGGCATAAACGAGAAAAGTCTGGCATAAACGAGAAAAGTCTGGCATATGATTGCCCGAGACCTGACAGAGACATGAAAGAGATCTGGCGTATGCCTGTCAGAGACTTGAAAGAGGCCCGAGAGAGATCTGGCTTATGCCTGTCAGAGACTTGAAAGAGACACGAGAGAGATCTGGCGTATGCCTGTCAGAGACTTGAAAGAGACACGAGAGAGATCTGGCTTATGCCTGTCAGAGACTTGAAAGAGGCCCGAGAGAGATCTGGCTTATGCCTGTCAGAGACTTGAAAGAGACACGAGAGAGATCTGGCGTATGCCTGTCAGAGACTTGAAAGAGACACGAGAGAGATCTGGCGTACGCCTGTCAGAGACTTGAAAGAGACACGAGAGAGATCTGGCTTATGCCTGTCAGAGACTTGAAAGAGGCCCGAGAGAGATCTGGCTTATGCCTGTCAGAGACTTGAAAGAGACACGAGAGAGATCTGGCGTATGCCTGTCAGAGACTTGAAAGAGACACGAGAGAGATCTGGCGTATGCCTGTCAGAGACTTGAAAGAGACACGAGAGAGATCTGGCGTATGCCTGTCAGAGACTTGAAAGAGACACGAGAGAGATCTGGCGTATGCCTGTCAGAGACTTGAAAGAGGCCCGAGAGAGATCTGGCGTATGCCTGTCAGAGACTTGAAAGAGACACGAGAGAGATCTGGCGTATGCCTGTCAGAGACTTGAAAGAGACACGAGAGAGATCTGGCGTATGCCTGTCAGAGACTTGAAAGAGACACGAGAGAGATCTGGCGTATGCCTGTCAGAGACTTGAAAGAGACACGAGAGAGATCTGGCTTATGCCTGTCAGAGACTTGAAAGAGGCCCGAGAGAGATCTGGCTTATGCCTGTCAGAGACTTGAAAGAGACACGAGAGAGATCTGGCGTATGCCTGTCAGAGACTTGAAAGAGACACGAGAGAGATCTGGCGTATGCCTGTCAGAGACTTGAAAGAGACACGAGAGAGATCTGGCGTATGCCTGTCAGAGACTTGAAAGAGACACGAGAGAGATCTGGCTTATGCCTGTCAGAGACTTGAAAGAGGCCCGAGAGAGATCTGGCTTATGCCTGTCAGAGACTTGAAAGAGACACGAGAGAGATCTGGCGTATGCCTGTCAGAGACTTGAAAGAGACACGAGAGAGATATGGCGTATGCCTGTCAGAGACTTGAAAGAGACACGAGAGAGATCTGGCTTATGCCTGTCAGAGACTTGAAAGAGACACGAGAGAGATCTGGCGTATGCCTGTCAGAGACTTGAAAGAGACACGAGAGAGATCTGGCGTATGCCTGTCAGAGACTTGAAAGAGACACGAGAGAGATCTGGCGTATGCCTGTCAGAGACTTGAAAGAGACACGAGAGAGATCTGGCGTATGCCTGTCAGAGACTTGAAAGAGACACGAGAGAGATCTGGCGTATGCCTGTCAGAGACTTGAAAGAGACACGAGAGAGATCTGGCGTATGCCTGTCAGAGACTTGAAAGAGACACGAGAGAGATCTGGCTTATGCCTGTCAGAGACTTGAAAGAGACACGAGAGAGATCTGGCTTATGCCTGTCAGAGACTTGAAAGAGACACGAGAGAGATCTGGCTTATGCCTGTCAGAGACTTGAAAGAGGCCCGAGAGAGATCTGGCGTATGCCTGTCAGAGCCTTGAAAGAGACACGAGAGAGATCTGGCGTATGCCTGTCAGAGACTTGAAAGAGACACGAGAGAGATCTGACTTATGCCTGTCAGAGACTTGAAAGAGGCCCGAGAGAGATCTGGCTTATGCCTGTCAGAGACTTGAAAGAGACACGAGAGAGATCTGGCGTATGCCTGTCAGAGACTTGAAAGAGACACGAGAGAGATCTGGCGTATGCCTGTCAGAGACTTGAAAGAGACACGAGAGAGATCTGGCGTATGCCTGTCAGAGACTTGAAAGAGACACGAGAGAGATCTGGCGTATGCCTGTCAGAGACTTGAAAGAGGCCCGAGAGAGATCTGGCGTATGCCTGTCAGAGACTTGAAAGAGACACGAAAGAGATCTGGCGTATGCCTGTCAGAGACTTGAAAGAGACACGAGAGAGATCTGGCGTATGCCTGTCAGAGACTTGAAAGAGACACGAGAGAGATCTGGCGTATGCCTGTCAGAGACTTGAAAGAGACACGAGAGAGATCTGGCTTATGCCTGTCAGAGACTTGAAAGAGGCCCGAGAGAGATCTGGCTTATGCCTGTCAGAGACTTGAAAGAGACACGAGAGAGATCTGGCGTATGCCTGTCAGAGACTTGAAAGAGACACGAGAGAGATCTGGCGTATGCCTGTCAGAGACTTGAAAGAGACACGAGAGAGATCTGGCGTATGCCTGTCAGAGACTTGAAAGAGACACGAGAGAGATCTGGCTTATGCCTGTCAGAGACTTGAAAGAGGCCCGAGAGAGATCTGGCTTATGCCTGTCAGAGACTTGAAAGAGACACGAGAGAGATCTGGCGTATGCCTGTCAGAGACTTGAAAGAGACACGAGAGAGATCTGGCGTATGCCTGTCAGAGACTTGAAAGAGACACGAGAGAGATCTGGCTTATGCCTGTCAGAGACTTGAAAGAGACACGAGAGAGATCTGGCGTATGCCTGTCAGAGACTTGAAAGAGACACGAGAGAGATCTGGCGTATGCCTGTCAGAGACTTGAAAGAGACACGAGAGAGATCTGGCGTATGCCTGTCAGAGACTTGAAAGAGACACGAGAGAGATCTGGCGTATGCCTGTCAGAGACTTGAAAGAGACACGAGAGAGATCTGGCGTATGCCTGTCAGAGACTTGAAAGAGACACGAGAGAGATCTGGCGTATGCCTGTCAGAGACTTGAAAGAGGCCCGAGAGAGATCTGGCGTATGCCTGTCAGAGACTTGAAAGAGACACGAGAGAGATCTGCCGTATGCCTGTCAGAGACTTGAAAGAGACACGAGAGAGATCTGGCGTATGCCTGTCAGAGACTTGAAAGAGACACGAGAGAGATCTGGCGTATGCCTGTCAGAGACTTGAAAGAGACACGAGAGAGATCTGGCTTATGCCTGTCAGAGACTTGAAAGAGGCCCGAGAGAGATCTGGCTTATGCCTGTCAGAGACTTGAAAGAGGCCCGAGAGAGATCTGGCTTATGCCTGTCAGAGACTTGAAAGAGACACGAGAGAGATCTGGCGTATGCCTGTCAGAGACTTGAAAGAGACACGAGAGAGATCTGGCGTATGCCTGTCAGAGACTTGAAAGAGACACGAGAGAGATCTGGCGTATGCCTGTCAGAGACTTGAAAGAGACACGAGAGAGATCTGGCTTATGCCTGTCAGAGACTTGAAAGAGGCCCGAGAGAGATCTGGCTTATGCCTGTCAGAGACTTGAAAGAGACACGAGAGAGATCTGGCGTATGCCTGTCAGAGACTTGAAAGAGACACGAGAGAGATCTGGCGTATGCCTGTCAGAGACTTGAAAGAGACACGAGAGAGATCTGGCTTATGCCTGTCAGAGACTTGAAAGAGACACGAGAGAGATCTGGCGTATGCCTGTCAGAGACTTGAAAGAGACACGAGAGAGATCTGGCGTATGCCTGTCAGAGACTTGAAAGAGACACGAGAGAGATCTGGCTTATGCCTGTCAGAGACTTGAAAGAGACACGAGAGAGATCTGGCGTATGCCTGTCAGAGACTTGAAAGAGACACGAGAGAGATCTGGCTTATGCCTGTCAGAGACTTGAAAGAGGCCCGAGAGAGATCTGGCTTATGCCTGTCAGAGACTTGAAAGAGACACGAGAGAGATCTGGCGTATGCCTGTCAGAGACTTGAAAGAGACACGAGAGAGATCTGGCGTATGCCTGTCAGAGACTTGAAAGAGACACGAGAGAGATCTGGCTTATGCCTGTCAGAGACTTGAAAGAGACACGAGAGAGATCTGGCGTATGCCTGTCAGAGACTTGAAAGAGACACGAGAGAGATCTGGCGTATGCCTGTCAGAGACTTGAAAGAGACACGAGAGAGATCTGGCGTATGCCTGTCAGAGACTTGAAAGAGACACGAGAGAGATCTGGCGTATGCCTGTCAGAGACTTGAAAGAGACACGAGAGAGATCTGGCGTATGCCTGTCAGAGACTTGAAAGAGACACGAGAGAGATCTGGCGTATGCCTGTCAGAGACTTGAAAGAGGCCCGAGAGAGATCTGGCGTATGCCTGTCAGAGACTTGAAAGAGACACGAGAGAGATCTGGCGTATGCCTGTCAGAGACTTGAAAGAGACACGAGAGAGATCTGGCGTATGCCTGTCAGAGACTTGAAAGAGACACGAGAGAGATCTGGCGTATGCCTGTCAGAGACTTGAAAGAGACACGAGAGAGATCTGGCTTATGCCTGTCAGAGACTTGAAAGAGGCCCGAGAGAGATCTGGCTTATGCCTGTCAGAGACTTGAAAGAGGCCCGAGAGAGATCTGGCTTATGCCTGTCAGAGACTTGAAAGAGACACGAGAGAGACCTGGCGTATGCCTGTCAGAGACTTGAAAGAGACACGAGAGAGATCTGGCGTATGCCTGTCAGAGACTTGAAAGAGACACGAGAGAGATCTGGCGTATGCCTGTCAGAGACTTGAAAGAGACACGAGAGAGATCTGGCGTAGGCCTGTCAGAGACTTGAAAGAGACACGAGAGAGATCTGGCGTATGCCTGTCAGAGACTTGAAAGAGGCCCGAGAGAGATCTGGCGTATGCCTGTCAGAGACTTGAAAGAGACACGAGAGAGATCTGGCGTATGCCTGTCAGAGACTTGAAAGAGACACGAGAGAGATCTGGCGTATGCCTGTCAGAGACTTGAAAGAGACACGAGAGAGATCTGGCGTATGCCTGTCAGAGACTTGAAAGAGACACGAGAGAGATCTGGCTTATGCCTGTCAGAGACTTGAAAGAGGCCCGAGAGAGATCTGGCTTATGCCTGTCAGAGACTTGAAAGAGGCCCGAGAGAGATCTGGCTTATGCCTGTCAGAGACTTGAAAGAGACACGAGAGAGATCTGGCGTATGCCTGTCAGAGACTTGAAAGAGACACGAGAGAGATCTGGCGTATGCCTGTCAGAGACTTGAAAGAGACACGAGAGAGATCTGGCGTATGCCTGTCAGAGACTTGAAAGAGACACGAGAGAGATCTGGCTTATGCCTGTCAGAGACTTGAAAGAGGCCCGAGAGAGATCTGGCTTATGCCTGTCAGAGACTTGAAAGAGACACGAGAGAGATCTGGCGTATGCCTGTCAGAGACTTGAAAGAGACACGAGAGAGATCTGGCGTATGCCTGTCAGAGACTTGAAAGAGACACGAGAGAGATCTGGCTTATGCCTGTCAGAGACTTGAAAGAGACACGAGAGAGATCTGGCGTATGCCTGTCAGAGACTTGAAAGAGACACGAGAGAGATCTGGCGTATGCCTGTCAGAGACTTGAAAGAGACACGAGAGAGATCTGGCTTATGCCTGTCAGAGACTTGAAAGAGACACGAGAGAGATCTGGCGTATGCCTGTCAGAGACTTGAAAGAGACACGAGAGAGATCTGGCTTATGCCTGTCAGAGACTTGAAAGAGGCCCGAGAGAGATCTGGCTTATGCCTGTCAGAGACTTGAAAGAGACACGAGAGAGATCTGGCGTATGCCTGTCAGAGACTTGAAAGAGACACGAGAGAGATCTGGCGTATGCCTGTCAGAGACTTGAAAGAGACACGAGAGAGATCTGGCTTATGCCTGTCAGAGACTTGAAAGAGACACGAGAGAGATCTGGCGTATGCCTGTCAGAGACTTGAAAGAGACACGAGAGAGATCTGGCGTATGCCTGTCAGAGACTTGAAAGAGACACGAGAGAGATCTGGCGTATGCCTGTCAGAGACTTGAAAGAGACACGAGAGAGATCTGGCGTATGCCTGTCAGAGACTTGAAAGAGACACGAGAGAGATCTGGCGTATGCCTGTCAGAGACTTGAAAGAGACACGAGAGAGATCTGGCGTATGCCTGTCAGAGACTTGAAAGAGGCCCGAGAGAGATCTG
Organism: Morinoia aosen; assembly: GCA_030386875.1. NCBI lineage: Eukaryota > Metazoa > Arthropoda > Malacostraca > Amphipoda > Talitridae > Morinoia > Morinoia aosen. The sequence goes on along the minus strand of CM059565.1, from coordinate 64,528,932 downwards.
GCGTATGCCTGTCAGAGACTTGAAAGAGACACGAGAGAGATCTGGCGTATGCCTGTCAGAGACTTGAAAGAGACACGAGAGAGATCTGGCGTATGCCTGTCAGAGACTTGAAAGAGACACGAGAGAGATCTGGCGTATGCCTGTCAGAGACTTGAAAGAGGCCCGAGAGAGATCTGGCGTATGCCTGTCAGAGACTTGAAAGAGACACGAGAGAGATCTGGCGTATGCCTGTCAGAGACTTGAAAGAGACACGAGAGAGATCTGGCGTATGCCTGTCAGAGACTTGAAAGAGACACGAGAGAGATCTGGCGTATGCCTGTCAGAGACTTGAAAGAGACACGAGAGAGATCTGGCTTATGCCTGTCAGAGACTTGAAAGAGGCCCGAGAGAGATCTGGCTTATGCCTGTCAGAGACTTGAAAGAGGCCCGAGAGAGATCTGGCTTATGCCTGTCAGAGACTTGAAAGAGACACGAGAGAGATCTGGCGTATGCCTGTCAGAGACTTGAAAGAGACACGAGAGAGATCTGGCGTATGCCTGTCAGAGACTTGAAAGAGACACGAGAGAGATCTGGCGTATGCCTGTCAGAGACTTGAAAGAGACACGAAAGAGATCTGGCTTATGCCTGTCAGAGACTTGAAAGAGGCCCGAGAGAGATCTGGCTTATGCCTGTCAGAGACTTGAAAGAGACACGAGAGAGATCTGGCGTATGCCTGTCAGAGACTTGAAAGAGACACGAGAGAGATCTGGCGTATGCCTGTCAGAGACTTGAAAGAGACACGAGAGAGATCTGGCTTATGCCTGTCAGAGACTTGAAAGAGACACGAGAGAGATCTGGCGTATGCCTGTCAGAGACTTGAAAGAGACACGAGAGAGATCTGGCGTATGCCTGTCAGAGACTTGAAAGAGACACGAGAGAGATCTGGCTTATGCCTGTCAGAGACTTGAAAGAGACACGAGAGAGATCTGGCGTATGCCTGTCAGAGACTTCAAAGAGACACGAGAGAGATCTGGCGTATGCCTGTCAGAGACTTGAAAGAGACACGAGAGAGATCTGGCGTATGCCTGTCAGAGACTTGAAAGAGGCCCGAGAGAGATCTGGCGTATGCCTGTCAGAGACTTGAAAGAGACACGAGAGAGATCTGGCGTATGCCTGTCAGAGACTTGAAAGAGACACGAGAGAGATCTGGCGTATGCCTGTCAGAGACTTGAAAGAGACACGAGAGAGATCTGGCGTATGCCTGTCAGAGACTTGAAAGAGACACGAGAGAGATCTGGCTTATGCCTGTCAGAGACTTGAAAGAGGCCCGAGAGAGATCTGGCTTATGCCTGTCAGAGACTTGAAAGAGGCCCGAGAGAGATCTGGCTTATGCCTGTCAGAGACTTGAAAGAGACACGAGAGAGATCTGGCGTATGCCTGTCAGAGACTTGAAAGAGACACGAGAGAGATCTGGCGTATGCCTGTCAGAGACTTGAAAGAGACACGAGAGAGATCTGGCGTATGCCTGTCAGAGACTTGAAAGAGACACGAGAGAGATCTGGCTTATGCCTGTCAGAGACTTGAAAGAGGCCCGAGAGAGATCTGGCTTATGCCTGTCAGAGACTTGAAAGAGACACGAGAGAGATCTGGCGTATGCCTGTCAGAGACTTGAAAGAGACACGAGAGAGATCTGGCGTATGCCTGTCAGAGACTTGAAAGAGACACGAGAGAGATCTGGCTTATGCCTGTCAGAGACTTGAAAGAGACACGAGAGAGATCTGGCGTATGCCTGTCAGAGACTTGAAAGAGACACGAGAGAGATCTGGCGTATGCCTGTCAGAGACTTGAAAGAGACACGAGAGAGATCTGGCGTATGCCTGTCAGAGACTTGAAAGAGACACGAGAGAGATCTGGCTTATGCCTGTCAGAGACTTTAAAGAGACACGAGAGAGATCTGGCGTATGCCTGTCAGAGACTTGAAAGAGACACGAGAGAGATCTGGCTTATGCCTGTCAGAGACGCAGAGGAAAAATAATAGTTGACTTTCAATTTTTTGTCTGACATTCCTAGATTGAAGGACTTTCGGCGGGATATATTATTCTCTGTACAATACAAAGTTTGTCACTCACTTGCGTCTCGCTTGCTTGCTTGTTTGTTCAATCTACGCGTCCCTACTCCCGCCGTATAAACTAGACACCTCTACACTGAATAATATCTGCTATGTTTTATCTTTCAGTTAAAATTCATTCTGATCAAATCGCAATAATTGAGGAATTGAATGAAGAAATGATAAACATTTAAATAATTCGGGTAAAATATTTATATAAATGAACCAGGATTTTTACTCGGAACAGATTCGGTAGTTTCTAAATAATTCCGTCTTTGATAATTGACTTCTCCATCGTAGATGATAGACAACTACTGCTTACCCCCCTTCACCGTCCCAATTCAAAATCTAAATACGATCTATTTTACGTTAATAATAATAGATAGATAAGCGTTTACCCTACCTACAAACTAATTCTAGTTCAAAACTTACTTGGCTGCAAGTCATATTTCGTATCCTGTATGATAAGTTTTATCTTGTATGGCTAATTTTTATCTTGTTCATTTTGTGCGATTAATTTAATTTTCATCTTGTAAGATTAGGTTTACTTTGTATGATTAATTTTATCTTGCTCATTTTGTGCTATAAGTTTAATTTTCATCTTGTGTGACTAATTGCATTTTGTTATTAGTTGGCATGTGCCATTTTGAATTCATAAGTGTTGGTGCTCTGAGCTTCAGTCGCTGTCCAGGGGCCTGTACGACGGCAAAGCAGGACGGTAAAGCAGAGCTCCCCACACCAACGTTAGGTCCACAAAATCCCGACAACCACAATAATAATAAAACTTGACCCTTTCCATGTGAATTAAATATACATTGCACAGTTATCATAACCACCGTTATTACAAATACCCTCACCGAAATCAGGTCGTCACAGACATCTCAGTGATGAAGACACTGCCACTCGCCAGTAAGGTTCAAACACCGGGCATTGAAAAAATAAAACAGTCGAGGAGGAAACGAAACCATTGAGAGTTGTTTCTCTGAGTGAATTTTAAAATCCACCTAGTTAAGGCTCACTTGTGTAGGTTGTGGCTTACAAAAATAAGTAGATGTGGTTCATGGTTAACTACGAGTTGTTAACCATTAGTTAGCAAATAACTATTTTGCAAAGCTCACCATACTTTAAATTGAGTGGAGAATAAATACTACCTTCTTCAGATTTATACCTGATGTATCTAAACAAATTATCGTATTGCCTTCAGCACCAAGCAATTCACTAAAATTTTAAAAATGAAGAAAATTTTGAGATAATTCAATTCATTTCATTCGAAAAATTTTTAAACCACTCATGAAAAACACAAAGCATTGTTTATATTTCGCTGGTAGGAAATCACGCAGAAGTTTTCAGAGTGAACAATTTAGCATTTTTTTACAGAACTTATTATGGCGATGGTCTCCGAAAGGAGTTTTCTGAAAAAAAATTATTTCTCAGATTTTTCTTCGTTGTTGTTATATTTTGACACATAATAAATTGGAATCTAATTTAGTTTTTGTTACAAATGTTTCTTGGGTATATGTCAGACAGTGATCAGTTATGCATGTATTATGCTCGTGTGAATCTTTCGCTTAATTTGAACACAAAATTAACGTGTAACTATCCGAAAAACCATCGCCGTGCAGGTTTCTAAATTTTTAGCGTATGGGTTCTTTTAAAATGAATTTTATTTTCCTTTCTTATCTCGTCCACTTGCAATGTTGCTTTGATATGTTAGAAGTTCTCAGGGGAGTTAAAACATTCCTGCATGGTGGAGTGCAAGTGTAAGAAGGCGTGCACTAGATTTAATTCTCTCTGCTGCTGAATTCAATTCTTTCTTCAATTTAAATTTAATTTTCTGTTCAATTTTAATTCAATTCTCTCTTAAATGTTAATTCAATTCTCTCTTCAACTTAAATTTAATTCTCTCTTTAATTTACATCCAAAAAAGTTCCTGGATTCCAAGAACCCAATATTTGGCTGTGCCCACTCGAGATCTGTGGCACTCGCCTATTCTTCAAAGCTCTCGACTTCACACAAAATGGCTGAGAATTTCAAGATCCGTGGTGCGAGCCGGTATTTCTTTCCGTTTGGAAAAAATAATGTGCTGTTATTCCTCTCGCAACTCTAGTGTAGGTACATGTGAGTACAGGCTCAACTGAGTGTGACCGTCATTGCGTGCTAGCATCAAGAGTAACGCCAAGGGTTTCATGACCCGGTGTTTCTTCCCGTTGGGAAATGGAGAACTTGCCATGGTTCCTCACGATACTTAGGTGTATGAGCATGGGATAGACCAGGGGTAACCGTCACTGCGTCCTAGCATCAATAATAACGCAATTGGAAAAATGCTAGAGATACGACCTCTATTAACTTGATTGAAATAAAACGACCTTACCTTGCTCTTAAGATAAATTAACATTTTTAAATATTTTCTGTGCTTAATTACAGATTTAGTGAGGTTATGATTGCGATGCTCGTACGTTGACTGTTAACAAAATGAGGCCGTTATCACTACTGTTTCTTAGTGAACGAAAAATCATCGGCGCTCATGCCATTTTGCTCCAATGTGCACATCTAGTTACCGGGTATGAGATTATTCTTCCACATAAATGATGTCTTACAAAACACACACTCACGCTGTACTCAAGCAGTGTAAGTTTATTCAGAATTTACAATAATTCAGAATTATTAGTTCATTTTCTATATCGCTTCCAAAAAAGCTTTTCAAAACAGTTTCGAATCCAGCGTATGAGATTATTCTTCCACATGAATGATGTCTTACAAAACACACACCCACGCTGTAACCAAGCAGTGTAAGTTTATTCAGAATTCCATTTTCTACATCGCTTTCAAAAAGCTTCGAACCCATCGAGCGAAGACGGCTCAATTGCTGCGTAAGAAACGATGAAGGCAAAATCTGTCTCGTTAAGCACACAAGCAGCATGTATCAGCACCTGCTAAATATGACCGAGGTTTCAACGAACGCTCATTACTATAGCAGCAGCACGCGCAAGCATAGCACCGGGTGAATGGTATGTCACCTATGCGTGCGTGCATTAGCATTAAGCATGCCTGCGCTCCGGCCCACAGATGCTTCAAACGATACGCGGCACCCGGCAGATCGGGTCCGCAGAGGCCACGCCCTCTTCTGTATGGTGGTGCTTGTGCGACGCGTTCTTCTTGTGTGAGCTGTGGCCGCGTGTGTTGAAATAAAACGCTTTTGTTGTGTTAGTTGCCACGTTTGTTGAAATATAACGCGTATTTTGCGTTTAGTTGCCACGTGTGTTGAAATATAACGCTCTTGTTGTGTTAAGTAGCCACGTTTGTTGAAATTTAACGCTCTTGTTGGGTTTAGTTGCCACGTGTGTTGAAATATGCTTTGAAATTTTCATTTTATAAACATATTCTCGCAAAACGACGGTTTTTACACGAACAGTCGCTTGTCAGAAGGGTTCGGAGGGACGGGACGACTTTGTTTGACTTCCGCTCTATCTCTTGGAAAGGACAACTTGTTTCACCACAAATTCCGGGATTTGCATTGTTCTTCGCACAATTTTAACAGTTTGGAAATGGTAGATTTCATGCGGAACCGAGTTCTCTGTTTTTTATAGATTTTTATCGCGAATAAGGTTTTCTGAGACAACATTTATACGTACAATGTTGAACCAATACAAGACCTAAATAAAAAATGTTATTGTTTCGCCAAATAAATAGGTATCTGCGCGTTTCGATGGTCGAATTTAAGTATTATTTAACCTAAAAAGTTCTGGATCACATCCCGCACGTGTTATAAATTTCTTCATGAATGTTCACGATTTTAATAGCAAAATATTCAGAGCTGGAGCCCCCGAAATACGCATAACACGTTTCCTGCGAAGTGACCCACCGGTGGTCACTGAGGGTATTTCCTTCAGGCGGCTGATCGACCTGCAGTCACTAACTCAATTTTTATAAATACTTAACGGAAGCTAAATGAAGGCACGATCCAGTTCACGTATGCTATTTTTTGAATTGCTCGCTATAATTGACTTTAAATTTAAACTGAATATTGAAGTTCACTTTAAACCCATCGCGGGAAACGTTTTAAGTTACTTCACTACGTGCTATGTGAACCCCCCGTGGGTATGTTATTTTCTACATCATGTACTGGGAGAAATAAGGTAAAAGAAATTTCTGAAATTGGAAATCTATTTAAAAATACATATGTAACTATAATACCCTTTCGTGTCATGCAACAATGAAACACTGTCGCAAAAATAGTCAGAATCGGAAAGTCAATTAACTTATTTTTAAAGCTGTTGGACCGTTCGCTTATTATTTTTTAATAATTTTATCTGCAGCAGCCTAAGCAGCACCGTGTATTACAGAGCCTTCTGTTCCACCGTTTTGAGATTCTATAACTGTCTCTAATTTTTTATTAATTGTTTATCAGTTTCTTGATCAGTTTCCCTTTCTTTTCTTTGAGTCATTTTCATTGTAAGAGCCCATCACATTAGGGTTCTTAACTGAAAACATTTTTAATGGTATTCAAGATATAATAAATCATACTCAGAGTATATTTAGGTTTTGATATTCAGAATAATGGTACTCAAAGCCTGTAATTACATACTTTGTAATTAAATATTAACATAAAAGAATATAATTTTATAACTAATTAAGGTTTTGTAATTAATTTTTTAAATGAAAGAAGACAATCAGGATCAACTACAAATAAATCCTAATAAAATTGAACAAACGTCGCGACATGACATATGAGTGAATTTTTTCAATTTCATACATTTGTATTGCGTATAAAAGTTTGGCCACAAGTTAGACAAGACACCGTCACATCGAGACGCATTTAGCAATGAAGATTTTTCTTAAAGTTTTCATTCACTACGAAATGATTTTTTTTCATTTAAGAATGAAGTTGCACTTAATTGTTAACTCAACGCTAGTCGTAAGCTAGTCGAGGTACTTGTAAGCTCAACAGTAGTCCTAATACACTCAGAACATTAAATCTTGCTTAAATATTGGAAAATGTGTGAGTTGGTTAGCTATACAACTTTGTACAAGCAACAAACCTTATTCACCTAATGTCGATTGCAGTATAAATAATGTTTGGGTTAATTCAAGATTATCCCAAAACGAAAGTGCTGCATAGAAGTTTTCAAATTTGCTGTACTAATCGAAATGTGTTGGTTTCCAAAGGAGAAGTGTCTAGGTATTTGAGTTATAGGTAACTGCAGGAAGAGCGTGTTAATTACGTGAAACAACACAAAAAATGAGTCAGAATACTGATAATAATATGAATTAGACGTCAAGCGTAGCTGAAGAGACTCTATGTATGTTTTTGCTGTGTCGACAGGCTTACATATTATGCAACAAGCGAACAAACAGTGTAGGCACGTGCACAGCGTTGGAATTTATGATACTTTTGTCAGTAAATATAAATTCGCGACGATTCCAAGTTCTTAAATTCATTTTCAATTTGTCCCACAATTTGTTCTGACAGAAAAGTATTTCACATGTTTAGATGCTGATAAAATGAGTACTTTAAATACAACGCCTCACAAAATTTAAAAACAACATAGTGTCTTTTTAAAAACCCATTGTTATATTTTTGATGCTGATAGCGAGTGTATACTATGCACATATACTTTATATACAAAGTATACTATATTTTAACACACTTCAGGCAAGGGTCTCAAAGAAGAACTAAAAAATAATCATTGGGATAAATTGGTGAAACAGAATAACTTTAGAATTTCAACGTTCCAACGAATTGTTGCGTTTCAGTTTTGTTCGGTTTTTGCTACTCAATGAAATCATGCAAATTTCCCAACAGACAATAAAGGAATAACTCATTAATGACCTATTCAAATATGAGGCTCGATGGTGTTGTAAAAATATCGTATTTCATGCTAAAGCCTCAGACCTAAACTCTTGCTCAACAGAAATTTTGAAAGAGAAAAAATAAACAAATTTAATGTCCATATAATCAAAATAATGTCGATGGTAAATGTATCAATGAAAATTAAATAATGCTAACATCCGGCGCCGCTGAACTTAAGTTATCATAAGAAACAGTATATCATATTGTATCACACATAGTAAATCATTGCCTGAATTTTGGTTTTCTTATTCGTCTGCATAAATCAACGGGAAGATATTCTAAATCTTATTTAGAACTGGGTTTTAATCTTTTTTCCTGGTTTACAATAGTTCACTTTGGAAGAATGCATGAAGCTTAGAATTCTTTAAAACTTTCAGAATAAATACATTTGCTGTACATTCTTTTCAGCAGTATTTTTTTAGGTTAGAACAGTTGAAACATTGTAAAGTCTGTTTTCAGTTCCAATCGTTTGTTCTCTGTTGAACACATTTTTCGCTTAGTGAGTTGAAGTCATCGTGATAAAAAGGAGAACCATTGTAAAAATGAACATTTATTTTCTTTGTATTTTTGTATTGGTTCCCTAAGAATCGACCAATTGGAAATGTAAGAGTCGGCATGGAGTTTGCATCGAGTTCTGCTGTTTTGTGTACCTAAGTATAGTGGATACACACTCGGAACCCTTCACGTTGAAGTTAAGGAACACGCTGGTATCAGGAACCGAAATTTACGAGGTTATTTTCACACGTAAATCCTGAAATTTTACAACGTATCAAAAAAGTTTTCGTAACTGAGTTTACGCTCATTAATTCAATCTGAATTTTTGATATTTGTTCAGCAAACTCAAAACCTCGAGTGAGATACTCGTAATATTGAGGTGCATTGAAATAGGCTGATATCATTCGCTAAGAATTTGTTCTCGTTATTTGATTTTCATTTTATTTGCGGAAAATCATACCTTCAAAGGTTATGAAGGAATTTTAAAATTTTTCCTCATAGGCTATTTGATGGAACGCCTAGACTTGAAACATCCGGAGATTTAATAACCTTCATTATCTTCAGTGCCACGACCTTCAATGAAAATAAACTGCACTTTCAACACTCATGCAAAAAAGGAATATTGAAAGACTTAAATACATCTAGCTCTGAATTACCAGTAAACTCATGCAAACAAAATCTCCTCGTATTTGGCAGATTCTGGGAAAAGTCTACGGGAAAGTCTCAGAAGGAACGGGCGTTTCCTTGAGCTTCATTGGTTTAATTCCATGTTTTCTTTGTTTAATATTTTTTGCTTGAACATTTTAGCGGGATGTATCTGAGATTATAATGAGACGAAGTATGAAGCGCCCTCTACAGTAAGAGTTATTAATTTTGTACATATTTTACTCATTTTGTAGGACGCTCTCATTTTTCAATACTCGTGTTTAATCCCGCGAGAACACTCAATCGAAAGTTTCAAGTTACTTTCTCGAAATATTGAAGACACAATTCAACTCAACACGTTCACTGCGTACCAGGACATATGTGTGCTACGCCGCGAATTACTCGTATGCATACAGATTTAAATGAACTGCATTTCAATTATTTCACTATCTTATTTTAGAATCGATTTTAGCGTGTGGGGTAAAGTATCATCGTGCTATAACTTTTTTCACTCTTTTAGAATTTGTAAAGTATATTTGAGCAGTAAAGCCGGTTTTTCAACTCTGCTACTTACAACTTAACTAACCATAGCAACCGCGCGAACGTAGTCAACGCGTTAGGTAAGTATAAATAACTGCATAACTACGACACTCCCACCATAATATGGTAATTCAAACTTTTGGTCTAGGTTAGTCGACAATAAACATTTCCGTGAGTACGCTGAAAGCTCTACATTTTCCCTGTTTTTAACACCGCAAAAAGTACCCTGTAATTAATGAAACTGAGTGTAAGACTTTATTAACAATTGTTTTGTTAGTTAATTTTTAATGAACATTAACGATAAGTTCCCTTCATCATCAAAAAATTAAGAGGAAGCATATTCATGCTTCGTTTTTTATTTTCATGGCACCAAATCTTAAATATTATATCGCCAACAGTACTATTTGGTGACACATACTTTTGAGATGACATATCCTCAAGTAACAAGGGGACGTCTTGTTTTTTGAATTATTAGTTCAAGCACGTATGATGGACGCATAACTTAAGCATATGCACATTGGAATATTTTTGTAATGTAATTATAAGCTTGAGCACATGTAATTGAAGCATAATTTAAGAATATGTATATCAAAATATCTCTACAATTTTAAGAGAGAAAAAACCGAGAGTTCTAATCGTTGAATAAGAAAAAGATTAATGACATAAGACTCCATTATTGTGCACTTTGCTGTTAATAAGCCTCATATGCGATGTAGACGGACTATCATTAATTAAAAGTGCTAATATTTTGCTTTGAACACGGCTTCGAAAAATCAATTCTATTAACGCTCAACGAGAAAAAGCAGTTTACGTGAAAGTGATTACGGAAAAATAAAAATTTCAAAAAGTTCAAACTTAAATAACTTTAACTTCAAAAAGCGTTGTTTTTATTCTTTAATTCCATTATCAGCACACAAAAAATAGAACTTAGAAGCCTACTCTAATAAATGTTGTAAATTACGAAAATTTCGATAGTGATATGCAGTTGATGGCATATACCTTTATTTTATATGGGCTAACATTTAAACATCTTTCTTTTAGGGCTTAAAATTTAAACATCATTATTTGTGTTGAGGCTGACATTCAACGTTTGTCATTCGTGTGGTGGTTAACATTCAAACCTCATTCAAATTTGGGGCTATCACTTTAACATTATCATTTAAAATGGGGCTAACATTTAAACATTATCGTGCATGTATTTCTTAACAATTGAACATTATCATTTATACTAAGGCTAACATTTAAAGATTATCATTCATGTATTACCTAACACTTGAACATTATAATACCTATAAGAGCTAACATTTAAAGATCATCACTCATATCAGGGCTAACATATAAAGTTTTTCTCCATGATGCTGCGTGAAACACGAATATTGACACAAATTCGTAAAAAATTGATTCTTTTATTAACAGTGAGTGCAATCTAAGAAGCAGATTTACAAGTGACTGTGGTGTTATACTGCGCACGTTCAGTAACTATTTTTATAATTTAATGTTGACTCTACATGTATGAGATGCGAGAAAGAATCGATTGAAAAGTTAGTCAAGCCTCGAGAAAAAAAGTTTCCGCATTCAGCATTTGTTGAAGTGAACGATCATTTACGGAGTAAATCATAGAAAAATCCGAGAGGATTGATATCATAAATGACTCATTAATTCAGGGAATACGAGGGCTGCATTCACTCAGGAAATTCCGGCGAACAGCGTTCATTAAGACCGCACGCTCGTGAACCTCCTGTGATTAAGTTGTGCAATGATTTGTGAAATTAATATGCTTCAAGTTAACCTATTACAGAACATTAATGTCCTGCCCCGGCGTATTCACTGCTGAAATTAGCATGCATGAAGTCAATTTCAGGAGGGAGCATTAAATATACGAGGTATCGTGGCGCCCACAACACGCAGAACCCCAATTTCAGAATGGAACATTTATAACTCCTCAAACAGAAAGCCTGAAATCTCTTAATCTTATAGCCTAAATTCTTGCAATTCTTTTTTGCGTCGAAAAAAATCCCGAGAAGAAGGAGAATAAAAATAATAATAAGAAGAAAGACTTGTACCTGTATCGAAGGGAGTTCGAACCAGCGCTGTCGAAGGTAGAGCGTCACGCTCCTTAGTTCGCTGGAATGTGTGCGCACATCATTAAAGCAATGGACAAATAATGGCCGGGGACTAGAGACTTCATGACGATACTAATATTTGGAGTCATTCTATTGCTGCGAAGGTTTGCTGCCATGCTGATATGCGAGAGCCATCGTAAATTTACAGTCTTATCAAAGCTGTTCATGTCAGCAACGGTGCGTGACGCAGAGAAACTTCTCGGAGCAGACGAAGCGTACGACGAGCATCGCCTCTTCTTCTTGTGCAATTGTCGCATAGCAATTTGCGATAAAATATGAAGAGCTGATTCTCTTCACCGTTCCACATACTTTTCCGTGCTTTCTTCTAATGGAAAAGATACGCGTATATGGGCACGGGCGAGTTTTTGCGACGTCTGCGTCAGCGACGGAGATTGTTCAGTCAAGCTTTTATGTGAATGGCTCACTGAACGGGAATGGCATTCTCACTGAATGGCTGATAATGGGCTATTAGATCGCATAACAGGGGAGACTCAACTTCGGTAGCAGAGCAATGCCTCTTATCGGGACGCATTCAGCTTGCATTTCGTACCATCTGAAATGCTTCTTGGTTTCGAAGACCTCGTGTCACCTGCACCAATATCAATTTACTCAATTAAACACAAAAGAGTGTTCTTTTTAGCGATAGGCGCTCGTCTCGCAGAAATCATAAACTAAATTTAATGGCAGACTGGAAGTCGTGGGGCAAGAATCCCTCCAGCAGATAAAGCTTGAGGAAGAAAACGGGCGTCCGAGACCAGATGTATCTCTGTGGTATGAGACAAGCTCCTGTTTGTGTTCCGATGATGACAGTTAATTTATTTACGGACTGTTTAAACTGGGCTGAGCGTATAATGAGCCGGGGGCATAGCTGGTTCAGGCATTCCGGGTGTGGGGTGCAAGTGCGGGAAAGGTCTTCTCGAAAATAGACCTTACAAGCGAGCCTTTACGCGCAGATAAGCGACCCACCGCCGATTTGGGTTGCAGAAATTACGCTTGGTAGGCTCGGGTTAACTTGCGGGGGGAACTTGTTGTTATGTTCGAAATTACTCACGATACTCAAGTGGGAAATTATATTATTTAATGCAACTAACTGTCAACACTGAAGTGGGAAATGATATTAATTTATGAGTATAATTGTATACAATACTGAAGTGGGAAATGATATTAATTTATGAGTATAATTGTATACAATACTGAAGTGGGAAATGATATTAATTTATGAATATAATTGTATACAACAGTGAATTTTGAAATGATATAATTTATGATTATTGCTGTATGCAATACTGCAGTGAGAAATGATATTAAATAATGAGAATATCAAGAGAGAAAATGTTGATCCACGGAGCACCGGAAAATGATAATGTATAAAAATAAAAAGGTGGGAAATCCTCTTTATCCTCGAAAATAAAACGATGGGAAATATTAAAGCATTGAAACATCCGGGCGCAAAATATTATTTAATCCTAAAAGTATAAAATAGTGGAAAAAATACGCCTGCAAAATGTGGTTAATACTTAAATAAGGAGGGGAATTTCAAAACATCACTAATTCTTTGTAAATGGCAGAATTTTTTAATCTTGGTAATTAAAATCTACAAAGGTGGAATTTTTAAACATCTGTATTTTTAATGTGCATAGGTGGATTTCCAAAAAAAATTTAATTCGAAAAAGCGAAGGCGGAATTTTAAAAATTACTAAGTATAAAGTTGAAAAGTATTAACCCAAAATAACTGGAAATATTCAAATATCAATACAGACGACAGCAATATTGATTTCACTGCATTCAGGCTTTATACACCAACTGCCATTAAAATAGCAGTAGTAGCAGTAGTAGTAGTATAGTAGTAGTAGTACTAGTAGTTGTGGTAGTAGTAGAAGTAACAGTGGTAATGATAGTGGTCTTAGTAATTACACAGGTTCACTAGCATTGCAGTCACTCAGACTTTGTCGAGCTGAAAATCTCTCAAGTTCCTAACAATCTTTACAACAAAAATAGAACACAAAAATATTCACCTTTACCTGACTGTCAGTACTCACCCATTCATTTTGTTATCATTTGTTTTGTTCTGTGAACGTCTTTGTGTCAAATTTGGTCTTTCTTGTGTCAACCAAGTTTCGCTTAGATTTGTTCAAGCGTAGTGAATTATCTTACAGCCACTCAGAAATATCCCTCCCCCACCTCCTCAGGTTTTCACTTTTACTCGGAGCGAGCACTCTTTGGTTTCATTTGTTTACTTCAAATTTAGGAAATGCTTCTTGAAAATGTTAGCAGTAGAGAATGGTGTTCAACACCGCCCGTCTGGGTGGCGCAGTTCAGCGACGTAATGTGGGCAGTTAAGCGCCGTGATGTGGGCAGTTCAGCGCCGTAATGTGGGCAGTTCAGCGCCGTAATGTGGGCAGTTCAGCGCCGTAATGTGGGCAGTTCAGCGCCGTAATGTGGGCAGTTCAGCGCCGTAATGTGGGCAGTTCAGCGCCGTAATGTGGGCGGTTCAGCGCCGTAATGTGGGCAGTTCAGCACCGTAATGTGGGCAGTTCAGCGCCGTAATGTGGGCAGTTCAGCGCCGTAATGTGGGCAGTTCAGCGCCGTAATGTGGGCGGTTCAGCACCGTAATGTGGGCAGTTCAGCACCGTAATGTGGGCAGTTCAGCGCCGTAATGTGGGCAGTTCAGCGCCGTAGTGTTAGCAGATCGCCGCAGTAATGTTGGCAGATCGCCTCAGTAATGTGGGCAAATCGCCGCAGTAACGTTGGCAGATCGCCGCAGTAATGTGGGCAGATCGCCGCAGTAATGTTGGCAGATCGCCGCAGTAATGTTGGTAGGTCGCCGCAGTACAGTGGGCAGATCGCCGCAGTAATGTGGGCAAATCGCCGCAGTAACGTTGGCAGATCGCCGCAGTAATGTGGGCAGATCGCCGCAGTAATGTTGGCAGATCGCCGCAGTAATGTTGGTAGGTCGCCGCAGTACAGTGGGCAGATCGCCGCAGTAATGTTAGCAGATCACCGCAGTAATGTGGGCAGATCGCCGCAGTAATGTGGGCAGATCGCCGCAGCAATGTGGGCAGATCGCCGCAGTAATGTTGGCAGATCACCGCAGTAATGTGGGCAGATCGCCGCAGTAATGTGGGCAGATCGCCGCAGTAATGTGGCCAGATCGCCGCAGTAATGTTGGCAGATCGCTGCAGTAATGTTGGCAGATCGCCGCAGTAATGTGGCCAAATCGCCGCAGTAATGTTGGCAGATCGCCGCAGTAATGTGGGCAGATCGCCGCAGTAATGTTGGCAGATCGCCGCAGTAATGTGGGCAGATCGCCGCAGTAATGTTGGCAGATCGCCGCAGTAATGTGGCCAGATCGCCGCAGTAATGTTGGCAGATCGCCGCAGTAATGTGGGCAGATCGCCGCAGTAATGTTGGCAGATCGCCGCAGTAATGTGGGCATTTTATATAGAATGCAAGTCCTAATAAAGTATGCAGGTCCCAATAGAGTATGCAAGTCCCAATAGAGTATGCAAGTCCCAATAGAGTATGCAAGTCTCAATAGAGTATGCAAGTCTCAATAGAGTATGCAAGTCTCAATAGAGTATGCAAGTCCCAATAGAGTATGCAAGTCCCAATAGAGTATGCAAGTCTCAATAGAGTATGCAAGTCTCAATAGGGTATGTAAGTCCCAATAGAGTATGAAGAGTCCCAATAGAGTATGCAAGTCCCAATAGAGTATGCAAGTCTCAATAGAGTATGTATGCAAGTCCCAATAGAGTATGCAAGTCCCAATAGAGTATGCAAGGTTCAATAGAGTATGCAAGTTCCAATAGAGTATGCAAGTCTCAATAGAGTATGCAAGTCCCAATAGAGTATGCAAGTCCCAATAGAGAATGCAAGTCCCAATAGAGTATGCAAGTCTCAATAGAGTAAGCAAGTCTCAATAGAGTATGCAAGTCCCAATAGAGTATGCAAGTCCTAATAGAGTATGCAAGTCTCAATAGAGTATGCAAGTCTCATTAGGGTATGCAAGTCCCAATAGAGTATGCAAGTCTCAATAGAGTATGTATGCAAGTCCCAATAGAGTATGCAAGTCCCAATAGAGTATGCAAGGTCCAATAGAGTATGCAAGTTCCAATAGAGTATGCGAGTCTCAATAGAGTATGCAAGTCTCAATAGAGTATGCAAGTCCCAATAGAGTATGCAAGTCCCAATAGAGTATGCAAGTCTCAATAGAGTATGCAAGTCTTAATAGAGTATGCAAGTCCCAATAGAGTATGCAAGTCCCAATAGTGTATGCAAGTCCCATTAGAGTATGCAAGTCTCAATAGAGTATGCAAGTCCCAATAGAGTATGCAAGTCCCAATAGTGTATGCAAGTCCCATTAGAGTATGGAAGTCTCAATAGAGTATGCAAGTCCCAATAGAGCCTGCAAGTTTCAAATAATATCACACATACACACGCACTCACACAGGTAGACACACAGTACACTCACGCAGATAGTACACAGGCTCTTTTTATCACGTCGAAACAGATACTTCTTCTCCGAATCGTGAATCATGAGAGAATTCCTTCTTATCCCTCGTTGTGGTGTATCTCGTGTATTTCATTATTCAGGTTCATTTTTAAAGCTGCATGCGTTTTGCATTGAACTTTAAGATAATTTCCGTAGTTCGAACCTTGGAAAAGATGAACACTTGTGCATAGATTGGTGCAGCTGCTGTTCTGCGCTTTAGAACATCTCAATTTATTACAATTGGCTGCAAAAGGAACATTGAAGATTTGATCCATATCTCATGAGGTATTTTAGGGTAAATTCTGGAGAAATTTCACAAGGTACAAGAACAAATGGGACAGCATTGCAAGCGCGCTAAGCGATAAAGGGTAAAATCAATCTTTATAAAAAGAAATGTTTTCTTATCTCTAATACCTGGTTTGATCACTCAGACGCTTCTATTTGTCAGGGCTGTCAACATCATAAATAAAAGCACGAATTGAAATCCGTCCCACTATAAATTAGATGAAGGAAGTACGCACAAGCAGAACGAAGACCGCTGGCGAGATTGGGTCGTTTTTTGCACCAAATTGTTCGATTGCGCTGCTATCTGCCCTGATAACAGCAATGGCATTCCGAGTTGTTTGTCGTGAACGAAAAAAGTAATTTATTGACGCATAAACTTGAGAAACGTGCGCAGAATAAATTGATTTTTAACATACGAAAATTTCCCTTCCTCGATCCTTGAGGCATCGTATCACTGATACAAATGGGGACCATAGAATGTGGTCCACCGCATCGAGTATCGGAATCAATACTTTATACGTCAATCATCGATTAACATAACTTTATCTCATGTGAAACTCAACTCAGGCGGATAAAAATGGACCAAGTCCTTGCATTGTTAGGTTGTGGGTACAGGGATATGCTGTCCATAATTGAAATGAAGTATCGTTTCAGTTCAATAACTGAATTAATTTTGTCCGGATATGTTGAGGTTCGCTTGATGTTTGTAATGTGCATCTTGAAGATTGTCTGTACACTTCAATATATGTACATGCCTTCTTGAGAAATGTATCTTGATGTGACTGAATAGTTCAGGTTTAATGTCCAATTTTTCTGAACAAAAATTTATGTTTTCGTTCTTGAGTAGCAATGCAAGTAGCCAATACGCAAAAGATTGTCATGGTTAAATTGGATACAAAATGGATAATTAACTTGGTAATAATGAGCTATTTACTATTGTTAGGGTTAAATTGATCAGAAAATGGGAAATTGGCATGGTAATAATAAACTATTTACTATTGTAAGGGTTAAATTGATCAGAAAATAGGAAATTGGCATGGTAATACTGAGCTATTTACTATTGTAAGGGTTAAATTGGATACCAATTACGAAAACGGCTCGGTAATAATTAAATATTTATGATTTAGAACAGAATAGTAACAGCATGAGAATAGTAACAGCTTCCACTGATGTGTGAGGTATAACAAAAATTACAATTTGTAATTTGAAAAAATTTTGAAACTAAATCAGCAGCAATTTCGATCCAGTTTGCAAAATTATATTTTCATACCTGTTATTAATTTTAATTGCCCCCCCCCCCCCCTCTCAGTAATATATGTAGGTCAGCAAAATATTCATTGGAAAATGTTATGAATTCTTATTAAAAATGTTATAAATTCTTTAGAAAAAAAGATTAAAACTCTGCTTCACTGGCTATTGCCGAGCAGATCGCTGTGTGTGACGCGTGAAATGCTGCACCAAATGTCTTCAGATAACACAAAATGTTGACTTTCCCCCTATAAATACAATATAAAGCGATATCACACATAAGACGATCTTTGCTTGTGAGGCCATATACAACTCTATACCTTATGATAAGAACAGATATGAAAAGTTAATATAACCCTTTCTATCCACAAGTAAAGGTGTTCCAAAGAGAGGAAGGAAGAAAACACACTTAAGTATGGAATTTAGGAAACGGGCAATCTATGCACAATGTGTGTTCCTGCACTAGGCCTCTATAGGAAAAGTAAGCAAATAGAAAAGTATATGAAACAATATAAAGTTTAAATAGACAGTCTGAGGTACTAAAAAACAGGATAGCAGTGGACAGAAAAAGATGGTCCCTAATGTAATAAAATTCTAATCTACGCATTCAGCCAAACGATGACCTACCCAACTTTAAGCTCGAGCCTCACATATCCCCCATAGAACACTAATTCCCATAGATACAAAATTTGCATCCCCCCAGAGGGGTAGCCACGAGATATGTATTCTTATGACCTCGATGTGGTGGTTATTATTTCGATAAATGGAATACGTTTAGCTGTATTCAAACAAGAAGAAAGCAATTACACAAAATTTCGTATTATAAAGGAGCTCGTTCCTTAGGTCATCACATCTGTTACGCTATCGGATTAAGTTCGTTAAGTGGAAAGATGTCATTAGCTTCCGTAAGTTGGTTAAGTCCTTGAAATTTTCGGCTGGCTGCGCCACTGATTGCATACATGTGCACATATAATGCCTAAATTGACTAACCCTCACAGAAGTTCTTGAATTTATGGGCTAGAAAGCTTAAGAATTGATGAGCCTTTTAACTTGTCTTTAGATGAAGAAGTTAGAATCAGATTCATATAACATTTTACAATTGCAGGGGCTTGTCATCACAATATTTAACGTATTTTGTCTCCTAAGTTACTTACATATTCTGAATCTTAGTTGCTGCTCCCTTGTTGATCGTCATAATGATAACCGTATTTTCCGCCCACCTTACATAATCTAAACCATCTTTGCGCTCCTATTCACCGTCACGACGTTAGCCACAAGTTGACACTGGGATTGTTTGATGTGGATCATCCCTACATTTCTCTCACCCTATCCACCATCACAGCTCATCATTACTTCACTCATCACAAGTGTAATAGAACAGAAAAAATACAATCATTGCGTGACATAAGACACAATTCGAACGTCACCTGCCTCCCGACATCGCTAACGCTACTCTTTTGTATTGCAGGCGCTACATCGCCAATGTCCGCACGAAATTTCCCGGCCTCGTTTTGGAACAGCAACTACACGAGAGCAGCAAGCGGGGGACTTGCGGGACACTTGGGGGTCCACGGGACCCACACGGACCTCTACGACCCCTACCACGCCAGCCTGCACAGCCTGCAGAACACGGGCCACCATGACCCCTGGACCACCTATTCTCTATCTTCCCAGGTCAGCTGAACTACGACCCGTACTCTTTGTTGAAGTTGGGGTAGGTTTTACTTTGCGGGTACAGGGATATGATTTGTTTGTTGAAGTTGGGGTAGATTTTAGTTTGCGGGTACAGGGATATGATTTGTTTGTTGAAGTTGGGGTAGGTTTTAGGTTGTGGGTACAAGGACTTGATCTGTTTGTTGCAGTTGGGATATCAGGTTGTAGGTAGGTTGCTTCAGGTTGTTGGTAGGTTTTTAATTCTGCTTGTTGATCTGTTTGTTTAATTTTGGGAATGTTTTAGGTTGTGGGTACAAGGACTTGATCTGTTTGTTGAAGTTGAGGTAGGTTTTAGGGTGTGGGTATAAGGACTTGTTCTGTTTGTTGCAGTTGGGATAGGTTTCAGGTTGTAGGTAGGTTTTTGGTTCTGCTTGTTGATCTGTTAGTTGAAGTTAGGATAGGTTTTAGGCTGTGGGTACAAGGATACGATCTGTTAGTTGAAGTTAGGATGGGTTTTAGGCTGTGGGTACAAGGTTAGTTGAAATAAGTGTAGGTACCACGTTGTAGGTCAAGAATATGATCTGCTAATCAAGTTGTATTAGATTATGGGTCGTGCGTGTACCAGAATATAGTATTAGTTGAAGTTTGTGTAGATTTTCAGACTGAATTTTTTCATAATACGGAGGGCTTGAAGTTGTGGAAAACACAATAGTTGAATTTAGAGTAGGTTTTAAATTGTCAACACCGAGGCATGATTGAATTTTTCTTCGATATTCTAACTTGAACTATGGGTTGATTTCCCACCGTAGGTACTACGATATAATCTGACTGAACTTCACTCTCTTTATACGATGGAATGCATTATTATATTTGCAATAGGTCGATTCTTGCTGAATCTTACGCATAAAATAAGAGAACCAATGTAAAAATGAACATTTTCGTATTTTCCATGGCAAACGTCTCATGCCTCGATCTTATACATTACTTACAATGCTCCTTTTTTCTATTTTTTTTCATTCATGAAGTGTTTTACTAACAGTACTTCAATATTTTTGTTTTTTCCTCCCATGAAGAGTTTTACTTACAATGCTTCCTTTTTTACATGTTTTTCATTCATGAATTGTTTTACTTACATTACTTCTAAGTTTTTACGTTTTCCTCCGATGAAGTGTTATCCATTTTTATACGCTTTTCATTCACGAATTGTTTTACTTACAATACGTCTAAATTTTTAATAGGTTTTCCTTCGGTGAAGTGTTACATCTTCTATAGCGGGAAGTTTTCCCCGAATTTTGGAGTTACTCGGGTTCCCTAAGCCGAGTAACTCTGGGACATCGCCCTCTATATATTTTACTTTTAAATTGAGCTTCACATTTGGCCAAAGTTAAAAACCAACATATTAAAGCAAGAAAAACCAACATATTAAAGCAAGAAAAACCAACATATTAAAGCAAGAAAAACCAACATATTAAAGCAAGATTTGGTTTCGTTTGCAAATCTTCCATTGTGGGTCACCATGTGAATACGTAGACTTGAACTGGATATGTAGTTTTTTTTAAAGCAAGTTTATGCTCGATCGGCTATTCAGTCTTAGTGAAAACCAGATCACTTGGTATATTAGAAGAGTTATTATTGACATATAAAATCATACTAATTTTTGCAATTTAGCTATTCCATTTCACTTGTAGCTTGATAGAAGACATTCTGAATACGATAGAAGACATTCTGATATTATCGATAATTATTTTAAGTCAATGGCACATAAACAGCTAGAGAAGAAGGAGCGAGATGAGAGGTTTCCTCTCTAAGCATTTACGTTTTCTCAATAACACTTCCATCCTCCAAATATAAATAAATGAATGAGTTGCTAGATTGAAATTCAGTTATTTAAGGTAACTCTGCACTGCATGTAACCGCTATTCCCTATTGCAACATTTTGTGCGTTGAAAATAAACATGATTTCCAAAGATGTTAATAAAAATTAACACAAACCATTTACGTAAAAGATGCATCTCATGCTCGATCAACGGCAGAAATTCTAAACGGTTTATGATGCATAAAAGCGTACGAATTACGTAGCAAACAAATTTATTTTAAAACTTCAGACAGTTACTGCGGGGTTTTTGTACAAACTGAGACGACTTCAAAAAGAAATGCAAATTTTCCCGCATGACTGATTTCTTCGTTGTTAGTTTCCTTCAGCAAATCTTCGCTAAGCGCATCGTTCCAAGGGAATAGAATTTACCGTCATTGGCTCAGATGTACGTGAGTTGTACTTGCCGTGCGCTGTTTGTTGGAGTTACGGAGTGAGCTTGGTGATCAGAGCATCTCTCTTAAAAGTCGATTTCTAGTTCACACTTATAGCTCTGCCACGGTTCGATTTCATATCATCATTTTGTTAACGAACTTGTATTCTTTAATTATATTCTATTATGTTGTTAACATTTGAATTATTATGAAGAATTAGTATGAAACCTTTAATTTTGACCTGCTAACTTAGTTTCTGTTGACGCACGTGCTATCACAGGTCACATGTAGCAGATTATGATTTATGCGACATTTTTCCCCTTGATGATAACCCTATCTTCAGTTTTATGTTTTTAGTTATTTTCCTTTTGGTATTTTTTCATTTTTATGAGGTTAAAATGAATCGGCGACATTGGAATATCAGTATACTGTTATGTTAAAGCAAATTGAAGAAAAACAACTATAACTTTTGGCAAAAATGATCTTCAAAATTATTAAAATTCATTATCTATTCTGCAGAAAAAATGCTGAATGTTTTTGTATTAGTTGGGCTTTAGGCAAAAGATAAACGGGAAGGATTTTGTGTTCTTAAAGGCTTACAATTATTACCTAATGTAACCTTTAAGGTTACATTAGTCATTTCACTATACTACCACGACATCACTGTTAGTTCTACTAATACTTTTACTACTTATAACATTACTTGTACTACTGATACTCAAATAGCATTGATGATATTCAAATTGCCATTCTCTCCAACCATCACCTGCAATTTGCTCACGATGAAATTTCAAAAACTATAGGATAGCGTTCGCAAAAGTTCCCTCCAGTGAATCCTGACGTTGATTACTGCACAGCAGCCCCGAACATTAATTACCGAAGTTAGGTAGCTACAAAACGCACTCATTAGCGGAAACGAAAGTTCCTAATTCAAAGAGAGAAGTTTGTGTTCGTTGTGTGGACACGTGACGAGGATTGGGTGTGAGTGAAGCCCGTCGCGCCTGTCATGGCGAGTGCCTCTCTCGACAGATGGTGCAACTTCTCGTCATTCCCGTGCCTAATTCCTTTTAGCATTCCTAGTATGGTACGTTTGTCTATGGACGTCTTATATTAATAAATTTTTAAAAGCCAATATGCTGGCATTTATCGCATGTGTCAACTTTTTTGGAAATTAACGGTTTTTCTTTCTTTCCTATCTTTCTTTTTTTTGGTTTTCACAGTTTTAAATGTTTTCGTAATAGTTGACTTTAGGAAAAACGTAGGTACATGCACCTAAAAATGTAATATCTTGGAATCCTAGAGCAAAACTGTAGAGCTGAAATTTAAATTCATATTACGTTTTGATATCAACAGAGGAAAAATTGATCGTTGAGATAATCTATTTCAACAGCGAAACTAAATTTTACAGAAAAAACGTGTAATTCAAGTTACAGGAGGGGGAGCATGATTTTTTCATGGGACTCTATGAATGAGATTAGAACATTTCAAAAAAACGGATGAGCTTTTTTTAATCCCCGTTGGTAAATGGTGACACTCCTTGTCGGTAAATAGTGGCACTTGCTGGTAAATGGTGACACTCGTTTTCATGCGGGCGTCCTACGATACTAAATGGTAAGGACACACTATTCGAAATGCGTGATTTAGAAAATCGGGTTTTGTTGCAACGACAACAGGGTTTTGATATCACATCGACAGTAACTGAGGAATGCAACAACAGGGCCTTAGCTCAACAACAACAACGGAGATTTGATGCACCAAAATTTGAACTTTTGATGTAACAACAGTGTTTTGATGCAATATATAGCAAAGTACTGATGCAACTAATACAACAGGGTTATATGTAACAACAGTGTTTTGATGCAATATATAGCAAAGTACTGATGCAACTAATACAACAGGGTTATATGTAACAACAAGATTTTGATGCAATAACAGCAGGGGTTTGATGCAACAAAAACAACAGTGTTTTGATATGACGACAGAGTTTTGATGCAACAATAACTTGATTTTTATGGGCGTCTTGACGAGAAACTTTGCGTTCTCTCTCGCTCATTGCGGCACAACTCAAAGCAAAACAAGTTTGCTTTTTTCGCTGCGTCCGAAGGTCTTGGTATTCCAGAAAATCAAACAAACATGATAGCGAAACTTGCATGCCACTTTTAATTTAAGAATTTTACAGTCTGTTTGAAAGAGAAATTAAATTCCCTCCAAAACAAACTGTAATACTGTACTTATAAGCTGGTAATTTGCTCACATTCGGTACATGGCGTAATCACCCATTGCTCAATTCCAATCTTGTATATAAAAAAAACAATTTTCTATTTAAATTATACCGCTCCCTTCACTTGGTGACCAACGAAAACACTTCTACCTTGAATCGTATATATTTTTTTTTGCGTAAGGAGATCATCAAGTCATTTGAAGTTTGCGTGCCAAGTGAACAGTTTTTGCAGTTGTGCACGAATAAGTTGAAATCTATGCTCACTGCGAAGCAGTTTAGTTAATTGTATCGCTGAAATATAGCGCTCAGTGATGCCTCCTCCTAGCGTCACTGTAGCATTTTGTAAGTTATTAATTATTCATTAACATTAAATAAGAGTCATTCAGTTCTCTTATGACTAGTTAGCTATGCGAGAGAGTGTAATTGCCTGCGTGGGATAAAAACCAGACTGCAAATGAACTTGATGTCAAAGTCTGAACTGACAAAACTCTACGGACTTTCTCAGATTGTTTTAACTTTGCAGCAGGTAATTTTGGAGACTAATTCACTTGCGTTCTCTGCAGCGAAATTTTACGCTCACGAACAACTTGCACATTGAATTTGAATAAAAATAGCCAATAGGCGGGGATTATTATTATTCGAAACAGATATTATTAAACAAAATGCATATTATTAAACAAAATGTAGATTATTATACAAACGAAGATTATTAATTATAATTATTATGGTACAGATTTTTTGCACTGTAACTATAGCTGCGCCGATGTCGAGGGACTGTCAAAGTAGGTTGAGGGCTTAGAAGGGTTAAGGATTAAAATAATATAAAGGAAAAAGTACCTATATTTTTAATTGGTTGTACCACGCTGCTCCTGCTGAACAAAATAGGGTTATAAATTCATCTATATTTAATCGCTGCTACAGCATTGTAGGATAAGGGAGTATTGTGCTACATTCATTCCATTTTTGTTGTTTAAGTTGAATCTTCATTTTGTTCATATGTGTACGCGCATAAAGTGATACGGTATGATACAGAAGTAAAATTGAAACTGTGTGCTTGGCAAACGACCTTTCATCAGTTATGAGGAACAGTTGAAAAAATAATATCATTATTATAACGTATTTAATATATATATATATAATGGATCATTAGCAATTGACATTGCTTCTTACTTTTCCACATGTATTGGTACCATGCATGCACAAGTAAATTCTTGTCATAAATATCAAAATGAGTTTTCCATCACAAAATGACGTAGTTTTGTATCAAAATAGGCTTTTCTCATCCATAAAGTTTATCCATATCCATTTTATGTTTATCCATTTTAAAGCCAATATCGTAGTTCAGAAATGAATGAAAAATTTATACTACAACTGACCTATATAGCGTAAATGATCACTATAAAGGGTGTCCTCCAAAAATGTACTAATTTTTTGTCTGCCCAGTACTCGTGTATTTTGTTTTGGCGTGTGGGTTTGCCGACATAGATGAAAGTGTAATGAAGTAAGTCAATTAAAAGAACAATATGCTTAAGAAAGTTGAATGTCATGAAAAGAAACTTAGTTGCACCAGAAACAAAAACAAAAAACACACGAGTAATCGTCACTCAAAGAATGAGTTCTTGTTTTGGCACACCCTATGTTTCCAACAGGGTCTATTCTCAGGCGATTTTTCTGTACACTTCCCAGATAGTTATCCTTGTCAGGAAATTGATTTCATTTAAAATTCATGCATTCAATTGAATTTGTGGGGCAATTTGTCAGAATTTGAGCTAATTTTGTGGTGCTTATGTAGAACTTGGTTCGCATTTAGGGGGAAAGTAACGAAATTGGGATGAAGAAATTGGTTCGTATTTTGGTTGAAAATATCGAAACTGTGATTAAAAAATTCGGAACGATTTTACTTGCTTCTGTGTGAAATTTACTTTGAGATGTGCAGTGTCCTGAACGAAGAAAATTACAATGTTTTTGAATGGTATCAGAAACGCTTTGAGTACAACTATTGTATCCATTGGTTGGGATTAGCACCCTCTAAGGGAAGTTGTGGGGTCCCGAGCTGAGAGTTAGGAGGTAGACCTTGATCGCAGGGCTAAAGTATCTATTCCCTTCTTGAATGGGTCACATTTTTTTTCTTGAAATAAAATAATTTTTTGTTCCATTATGAAAAATTTTTTCGATTCACTGCTGTCCTGTTTTTCAGCGCCTATTATTTCCTCCTTAAACTTTCATCTTGTTTCATCGACTTCCTTCAATCTTGCTGTTTGTGTGCGTAAGAGATCTTGTGTGGGCACGCAATCATGCTTTGATTCCCGGTTCCCTTTCATTCTGTACTAATTGGTGCCTTTTTCTTACCTTCTTTCCTAACACCTTTGTTGTAATTAGAGAGGCTAAAACTAACTCATAATGTTCTCTTATAAACACACAAAATACTTTATGCCTTAAACGAAAGTTACGCATATCGGTCACAACGATAGTCTAGAAGCCCATCGGAAATCCTTTCTTGAGATCTAAATTTACTATGCTCGAAATATGATCTCGGCTCGTAGTTGAGAGTAATTTTGGTCACTAATCGCAGAATAAATATTTCTGAATTCTCCACAAAAATAATTTCTCGTTAACATGTATCCTAATCTGGTTTACGAGAACATTCGTGCGCATTGACGCATCGGCGAACGTTGGTATGACCTCACGCTATTTGTGCATCAGAGTTGGTGAACATTTCTTACTATTTTCAAATTTCATTTTAGAAAATGAATTCACCTAAAAAAAATGTTCCTCGCTTCCTGTGGGTATAGTCTTGATAATATAATTTACTTTGAACGATGGTAATTTTACAATTTTATAATCTGTGTATGTTCTGCTGAAGTTGTGTAGAAACAATATATGTTTATTATATTAGGGTCATCAATAAGTTATTCATACTTTGTAAAAGAGATAAAAATGTAACTATTCGGTAACGTATTCAGCATTATTTCACAACTCACATTTTTATTGCTGTATTAAAATATAACCGACAATACAGATGAACTTCGAAGCGTTTTAAAAGAAAGTAATGTACTTCGTTGTTGGGTTTTAGTTTACATTATTTGTACCACAACGCATCGATCTCAACATCATTACTACCCACTCATCGCAACAGCCAATGGAGCATGTACTAAAATGTATGTTTACATATGGTGCCACACTCGTGTGCTCGAGTACATAATTATCAAGTATTAACATGTGTAACTGCCGCAAATCATCACTTGAATTTTCCTCAACTCATATCCGTATACTAACTTGAATCTTGCTCGGTTCTAACTGCCTTCCACTAATTTGGTGTTCAGTTATCTCGATTCGTAGGTTCGAGTCTTTCTGTTAAGTTCTATCTCAGCTTTTATCGAAGGATTTGGAGGAGCGGCACAACCACATTCTTTTTTTGGCACCAAACTCCTGCTGTAGACAAGCTAACTCTTTAACTTAAGGGAAATAGAAAAAAAATTAAAAAAATGCATTTCCAATGAAGATGATGGAAAAACCATCACTGGTTTTTGAAATGTTTTAAGATATAGATCCTTAGTTAGTATACACACCTGGGTTCAGTAAGACTCATATTAATAGAGGCGTAGTATTCGTGTCAACGTCAGTGTAGAGGATGTTTATACCACCTAACCAGCGGCATATTCACCTACCTAACCTATACATTTAAAACTAGGGGTATCTATAGCTACCACACCACGGGGTACCCATACCTACGTAACCTGTGGCATACATTTGTCTTAACTAGGAGTATCTTTTGCTACCTAACCAGGGATATCCATAGCTACCTAACATGTGGAATCCATCTATACTAAACTTACTAGGGGTATCTATAGCTCTTTAACCAGATGTATCCACACCTACCTAACGATGGGCTTGAAATACTTTATCGGGAGTATCTAAATTCACCTTACAAGATGGTTTCCATGCCTATCTAACAACTGGGTTATCCATACCTACCTTACTAAAAGAATCGGTAGCTTCCTACTTCAAAAGGCAAACCCATACTTAGTATAAGAAGAGCGCCATTGTGCCCAAAGCTCTGTTGAGATTCACATTACTTTTTCACTGCTCATAAGTGGGTTAGTTTGTCCACTGCTGGAGTTTTGTTCTAAAAAAAAGAATGCTGTTTTGCAGCTCCTTCAAACCCTTCGACAAAAGCTGAGGGGGAATTTTTAATCTACTCTATACAGGATTCATACCTCAGTAATACCCCCGGCCACGGTAGAAGAAACAAGGTAGGGTCAAACCATTTTTTTTTGTCGACCGTATGGCAATGCTGACGTCATAGCAACGAACCAATTTCAGCGCTCATAATGCATCTGGCAACACTGGTAGTCCCATATCTGGCACCACTATTGGCCTAACGCCATGGCGCAATAGTGACGTCATAAATTTTCCTTGAAATGAAGCCGTTCCATTGGCCAGCCGAACAAGAGGAGGTGCATTTTCCCCATACAAATGACTCTACCTTGTTCCCTTTACTGTGCCCTGCTCGAACTAGGGACCATCGGATACACCGATGAAATGTCTTTGTAGCGTCTTCAGTGGTGAAACGTCCTATATAATAGTAATGATAATGGTAATATATAATAATCATGGGAGTCGGGATGAACATCACGTGTATTGGAAGGTTAGATTAGGTTGTACAGAATATCGGCGGTTGAGACTTGGGAAAGTATTGGAAAGCCGTAGAATAGCATGGGAAATCATGGGAAAGCCATGTTGAAGCTCAGTTGGTCCTATATCTAATCCTGTCATCTTTTTGACGGGCCGTGTGCACTCGTAATAATAATAATAATGGTAATATAAAATAATAGTAATAATAACAATAATAACCGTGCCCCTGCTCACCGGCCGTTACAACTGCGCAGGCGTACAGTCACCGGAGCATGGCGCACGACATGTACCAGGCGGCGATGTCGTCGTGCTCTCCGCGCCCTTACCAGCAGTACGGCGGCCTGGCGCTGCAGCCCTCCCTGGCCCGCCTGCCTGCCCTGCCTGCCGTGCCTGCGCAGGTGTGTGGGTGTGGGTGTGTGTGTGTGTCTGCACAGGTGTGTGTCTGTACAGGTGTGTATGTGTGTGTCTGCCCAGGTGTGTGTGTGTCTGTACAGGTGTGTATGAGTGACATGTCTGCACAGGTGAGTGTGTGTGTCGGCACAGGTGAGTGTGAGTGTCTATACAGGTGAGTATGAGTGTGTCTGCACAGGTGTGTGTCTGTACAGGTGTGTATGTGTGTGTCTGCACAGGTGAGTGTGTGTGTCGGCACAGGTGAGTGTGAGTGTCTATACAGGTGAGTATGAGTGTGTCTGCACAGGTGTGTGTCTGTACAGGTGTGTATGTGTGTGTCTGCCCAGGTGTGTGTGTGTCTGTACTGGTGTGTATGAGTGTGTCTGCACAGGTGTGTATGAGTGTGTCTGCACAGGTGAGTGTGTGTGTCGGCACAGGTGAGTGTGAGTGTCTATACAGGTGAGTATGAGTGTGTCTGCACAGGTGTGTGTCTGTACAGGTGTGTATGTGTGTGTCTGCCCAGGTGTGTGTGTGTCTGTACAGGTGTGTATGAGTGTGTCTGTACAGGTGTGTATGAGTGTGATCTGCACAGGTAAGTGTGTGTGTCGGCACAGGTGAGTGTGAGTGTCTATACAGGTGAGTATGAGTGTGTCTGCACAGGTGTGTGTCTGCCCAGGTGTGTGTGTGTCTGTACAGGTGTGTATGAGTGTGTCTGTACAGGTGTGTATGAGTGTGTCTGCACAGGTGAGTGTGTGTGTCGGCACAGGTGAGTGTGAGTGTCTATACAGGTGAGTATGAGTGTGTCTGCACAGGTGTGTGTCTGTACAGGTGTGTATGTGTGTGTCTGCCCAGGTGTGTATGTGTGTGTCTGCCCAGGTGTGTGTGTGTCTGTACAGGTGTGTATGAGTGTGTCTGCACAGGTGAGTGTGTGTGTCGGCACAGGTGAGTGTGAGTGTCTATACAGGTGAGTATGAGTGTGTCTGCACAGGTGAATGTGCAGTTCAAATCATTGGCCCAAAACATGAGTTTTTAAAGGTACAATAATAATACCACGAGACGTTAGGTTTAAGCTTACGCTTTGAATGTCCGTTTGGAAGAGTTCAAACCCCCGGACAGTAAAGGAGGAAACGGAAAATTCAGAAATGAAATGTACATAGGAAGAGGAAAGAAAGGACACGAAAACATAGAAACAGGTAGTATTCTACGTTCATCTATTAATGCTTCAGGATCAACATGGGATAATGACTACTACCAGTATGGCATTTCACTGATTTAATTTAAATTTAAGAATGAACATATGAGTCATTGACATAAAAAATTATTACGACCCTGGACAATGTTTCACGTTAGCGGCCAACCATTCACATAATTAAACCCCACAAAATGTACCGCATATATAACTCACCACGAATAGAATCCCGATGGCGACAGAGAGTCTCAAACAATACCTGAAGATCGCACCCGCTTTCCTCTTCCCGGGTACATTTCATCTCTGAATTTCCGTTTCCTCCTTTACTGTCTGGGGGCTTAAACTCCTCCGAACGGACACCCAAAGCGGAAGCTTAGACCTAACGTATCGTGACAGTAAAACCTGAATCGTAAGTCTTTCATTTGGTGGCTTTTACGTTGTAAAAATGCACCTGAAGGCATTTTTAAACGCGCTTTCTTCGAGGAGGGAGGAGATGAGCATCGCATTTCGAACAAGAAAGGCTGGTTCGATGCTACTCCTCCCTCATGGTATTTTCGCCGAATTATGTGCAGCTCCTCTGATAATTATAGAAAACGGAAAAGACGAGTAGATGAGGTCGGAGAATAGTATTTTCTCTACTCATTGGACACGCACTTCACTTTCTCACTCACCCTTTCAGTCCCATGGGCTGAGAAATTAAAAACATCTTTCTTCAACATGACTCCGATAATGAAGCGATCAATGAAGATAGATCTTATTTTTTCATAGTGTTGAAAGTTACTTCTTAATAAGTATGGAAGTTATTTCTTAATAACTATGGAAGTTATTTCTTAATAACGATGAAAGCTATTTCTCAATAATGATGGAAGTCATTTCTTAATAATGATGAAAGTTACTTCTCAATAATGATGAAACTTACTTCTTTATAACTATGTAAATTAATTTTTGATAACGCAGAAAGTAACTTCGGGTGGAAAATATATTTCTTAATAACTGTTTGTTATTTTTTGATAACGCTGAAGGTTACTTGAGGTGGAGAATAACAAACTCGTCTGCGCCAGCAGATGACGATGAGCAAACCAGACGGCTGGGGCCGCTACCACGAGGCCTTCTCTGGGGACCTCGCTGCTGCACACGGCCTCGAGTCCGGCTACTCCTCCGCCCACTACCCCACTGTTGCTGCTGGTGGGTCCTGGTGGGCTCTGGGGGTGTGGTGGGCTCTGGGGGTTATAGTGGGTTTTGGTAGGTCATGTGGGGCTCTGATATACTCTGGTGGGTTGTAGTGGGGTATGGCGGGCTCTGGCGATTGTGGTGGGCTCTGGGGGGCTATGGTGGGTTCTGGTAGGTCATGGGGGCTCTGATATACTCTGGTGGGCTTGGTGGGTTATGGCGGGCTCTGGGTGCCGGGGTGGGCTTTGGTAGGTTACACTTCAGGGCCTGTATCTAAGTTTTTCGCTAGAACAAAAGAATAAGAAGTTTAAGTGTAATTTAGGACCAGATTTTTACGGCAGAGAGAGAATTGTGCTATCAAAATTATGAGGGTCTGAAGACTCCCTCTGCAGGAAGTAACAAGATCGTTCTGTTGCAGGTCTGGAGTCGGCGGTACAGCAAGAAGGACCCAAGGACTTGTATTGGTTCTGAGTTATCATGCACCGCCTGCCTCTCATTCCCTCACCCCGACCAACGCTTACTCCAAGACGTGTACCATCGCATTATCACAAACTATTGCTTTATATGATCGTAACTGCCGCTTCACCGCTGAACTTGAAGTTTTCAGTGAGTCTTCGTAATGCCATCGAACGATATTGGGTTAACCAAAATAAATTTTCACTGAAAGCCTCCAGAATAGATATCGGGTTGCAGAACCCGTGCTTCAACTCTTCTGAAAGAATGTGATTGGGAAGAACCGAATCGCAGTTCGTTCTTCAACAATAGCTTCTGCCTTGTATACAAGATGAGCTGATATGATTAGTAATTCAACACATTCACTTTCAAAAAGTGTCCTTACATTTCAAAATACTTTTATAAGATACATTCTGCTCGGGACAAACACAGCGCAGTATAAGCACGTGATAGGTATTGTGTTTTCATGAAGGTATCGTTCTTCGATAAGCGAGAGTTGAAAAACAAATAAGACCTTCGATTCAGCCAACAGCTGGGGTTGAAATGACCTTGGTATGATAGCTCTATAGGAAGTGCACAACCACCCTCCTCCCCCACCTACAGTTAAGGAAGTTAAAGCTACTGTGATTATTTACCGTGCATATCTTTAGCGAATTGTTCTTCGGTTGGCGAGGTTACTGTACATATTTTGTACGGAGGAGCGTTTGATCATGTTTTAGAGAGCACAGCTTGAGTGTCGGGAAGATGTCTTGGTGTTATTTACATATTATGCCTTCCTTAGAATACTTTGGAATTTATTGAATCGCTGCGTTGGTCGCATCTTACGTTACCAGTATGAATTTTGCTTGTAGCGTTATTATAGGTTGCTTAGAGCACTGTTTTCAATGGTGAACTGAACTAGATTCACGTGCTGAATTCTGACACTCGACATCAACGGCTTAGTAGAACAAACGCAAGCTCATAGGTACTGACGTGGTCCAATATTTGTTAAGCCTCACGTGCTGTTCGAGACGCTCGAGGGGCACTGGCAATCACCCACCCCAAAGCGTTGCTTCAATTGGATACAATTTGTTGTATTTGTGTTATCGTACGAGTTCAAACACTGCAGTTAGTATGAACCCGCATGGGAAATAAGGAGTATGTGAAGTGAGTAGTTAAATGTTAAAATTATTGACACTCAGAGCGTAGTTTCGCAGACTATTTTTTTCAATGAATGCACCAAGGAGCTTGTAGAGATGGCGACACAACTTATCTGTAAAATATGAATGCTTACGTCAGTATGTGAAATTTTTTGTTGTGCGGAGGAATTTCGTGAGCGCCTGTCGTTTCTAGAATTTAATTATTAAGTTTGACCATGAATATCGTTTCTAATGATTGAATTTAAAGTTCAATCATCGCTTACCTATTTAGAATGTTCACTAGTAATTATTTTTCTAGAGAATGAGTATTGTGCTTGGCGTTTGTTGAGCTTTAGAGTTGTAGAGAATGTACATTTGTTTCCGGCGTGATTTTGTGGTTATGTTGCGAGAGCAAGGATGCACGCTAAGAAGTTGTCTCTCAGTTAACTTACGCCTAGATTCTCGTCAGGAAATGCGTCCAGTGCAATACGATATACAAGATTTGCATTTTCATGATTTAAAACGTTTGGACTCTCATGATTTAAATCAACGTTTGGACTCTTATAATTTAAATTAGCGTTTGGTTTCCTAAGATTTTAAGCAATATTTGGACTCATATGATTTAAAATAAATTTTGGACTCATGATTTGAAGCAACAAACGAACAAATGTAGCTAGAATTGAGGCTGTAGGATCCTTCGATTAACACATGAACTTCTTTAAAGCGATGTGGCAAGTTTGGGGTAATTATTATGCCAAACTTTATAAATGACCTCAAAATGATCGATTCGGGGTAACTATTCGACGTAATATCTATTTAACCTCATTTCATGATTTACAAATTATCTATTTGAGGTAACAAATCTATTTTAGGTAACAATTCAAAGAAACTATTATCTTTTGACGTAATTGTTTGACGTAACTTACATCTACTTGACGCAACAATTCGACGTAACTTAAATCTACTTGACGCAACAATTCGACGTAACTTACATCTACTTGACGCAACAATTCGACGTAACTTACATCTACTTGACGCAACAATTCGACGTAACTGTAAACACTTGAGGTCCCCTCAGGGGAAACAACTACAACAACTATTGTAATTATTGGGAATAAATGCTCCCAGGGGAAGATGTGAGGTTCTAAGCTTGGGGTTAGGTAATCCTTTGTTGTTGGAATCGGATAGGTTTTTTTGTTTTCTTGTGGACCACTTTTTAGTTCACTGTTTTCCTTTTTTTCAAAACCTATTACTTTTTTTCAACTTCCATCTTGTTTTGTAAACTTCTTTCAATCTTGCTCTTACTCTGTAGAATCGGGTGTGGAAACACACTTGTAACATTGACTCCCAGTGTCATTTGATTCCACGCTAAATGATGCATTCCTCTTTCCCCTTTTGAGGAGACATATAATGTCGTTAGGGAGGTTTAAACAAACTAATAATCATATATATATGAAGGCTATTTGAGGAAACTATTCGACGTAACTACCATCAGTGTGAGGTATGTCTTTGATATTGTTTCGCTTTACACGGGCAAATGACATGGACGAATAGGTCACAATTTTATGCCTCTCGCTGTACAATCCTTTCTCCTTTCTCTCTGTTGGAGAGTAAGGCCAAATGAAGGCGATTATTTCAAGCAAATGGGAATTGAGCAAGCGAATTCAATTAGAATGTCATTTACCAGTACACAATGAACACTGTACTTGCACACACTCTTTGCACTCTCTGTACACACTCATTGCACTCTCTGCATACTCTCATTGCACTCTCTGCACACACTCTTTGTAATCTCAGCACTCACTCTTTGCACTCTTTGTACACACTCTTTGTACACACTCTTTGCACACACTCTTTGCACTCTCTGCACACACTCTTTGCACTCTTTGTACACACTCTTTGCACTCTCCGCACACACTCTTTGTAATCTCTGCACACACTCTTTGCACTCTTTGTGCACACTCTTTGCACTCTTTGTACACACTCTTTGCACACACTCTTTGCACTCTCTGCACACACTCTTTGCACTCTTTGTACACACTCTTTGCACTCTCTGCACACACTCTTTGTAATCTCTGCACACACTCTTTGCACTCTTTGTACACACTCTTTGCACTCTCTGCACACACTCTTTGTAATCTCTGCACACACTCTTTGCACTCTTTGTACACACTCTTTGCACACACTCTTTGCACTCTCTGCACACACTCTTTGCACTCTTTGTACACACTCTTTGCACTCTCTGCACACACTCTTTGCACTCTCTGCACACACTCTTTGTAATCTCTGCACACACTCTTTGCACTCTTTGTACACACTCTTTGCACTCTCTGCACACACTCTTTGCACTCTCTGCACACACTCTTTGCACTCTCTGCACACACTCTTTGCACTCTTTGTACACACTCTTTGCACTCTCTGCACACACTCTTTGTAATCTCTGCACACACTCTTTGCACTCTTTGCACACACTCTTTGCACTCTCTGCACACACTCTTTGCACTCTCTGCACACACTCTTTGCACTCTCTGCACACACTTTTTGTAATCTCAGCACTCACTCTTTGCACTCTCTGTACACACTCTTTGTAATCTCTGCACACACTCTTTACACTCTCTGTACACACTTTTTGTAATCTCTGCACACACTCTTTGTAATCTCTGCACACACTCTTTGCACTCTCTGCACACACTCTTTGCACTCTCTGCACACACTCTTTGTAATCTCTGCACACCCCTTTGCACTCTCTGTACACACTCTTTGCACTCTTTGTACACACTCTTTGCACTCTTTGTACACACTTTTTGTAATCTCAGCACTCACTCTTTGCACTCTCTGCACACACTATTTGTAATCTCAGCACTCACTCTTTGCACTCTTTGTACACACTTTTTGCACTCTTTGTACACACTCTTTGCACTCTCTGTACCCACTTTTTGTAATCTCAGCACTCAATCTTTGCACTCTTTGTACACACTTTTTGTAATCTCAGCACTCACTCTTTGCACTCTCTGTACACACTCTTTGCACTCTCTGTACACACTCTTTGCACTCTCTGCACACACTTTTTGTAATCTCAGCACTCACTCTTTGCACTCTTTGTACACACTTTTTGTAATCTCAGCACTCACTCTTTGCACTCTCTGTACACACTCTTTGCACTCTTTGTACACACTCTTTGCACTCTTTGTACACACTCTTTGCACACACTCTTTGCACTCTCTGTACACACTTTTTGTAATCTCAGCACTCACTCTTTGCACTCTTTGTTCACATTTTTTGTAATCTCAGCACTCACTCTTTGCACTCTCTGCACACACTCTTTGCACTCTCTGCACACACTCTTTGCACTCTCTGCACACACTCTTTGTAATCTCTGCACACACTCTTTGCACTCTCTGCACACACTCTTCGCACTCTCTGCACACACTCTTTGTAATCTCTGCATACACTCTTTGCACTCTCTGTGCACACTCTTTGCACTCTTTGTACACACTCTTTGCACTCTCTGCACACACTTTTTGTAATCTCAGCACTCACTCTTTGCACTCTTTGTACACACTTTTTGTAATCTCAGCACACACTCTTTGCACTCTCTGCACACACTCTTTGCACTCTCTGTACACATTCTTTGCACTCTCTGTACACACTTTTTGTAATCTCAGCACTCACTCTTTGCACTCTCTGTACACACTTTTTGTAATCTCAGCACTCACTTTTTGCACTCTCTGTACACACTCTTTGCACTCTCTGTACACACTCTTTGCACCCTCTGCACACACTTTTTGTAATCTCAGCACTCACTCTTTGCACTCTTTGTACACACTTTTTGCACTCTTTGTACACACTCTTTGCACTCTCTGTACACACTCTTTGCACTCTCTGTACACACTTTTTGTAATCTCAGCACTCACTCTTTGCACTCTTTGTACACACTTTTTGTAATCTCAGCACTCACTCTTTGCACTCTTTGTACACACTCTTTGCACTCTCTGTACACACTTTTTGTAATCTCAGCACTCACTCTTTGCACTCTCTGTACACACTTTTTGTAATCTCAGCACGCACTCTTTGCACTCTTTGTACACACTCTTTGCACTCTCTGTACACACTCTTTGCACTCTCTGCACACACTTTTTGTAATCTCAGCACTCACTCTTTGCACTCTTTGTACACACTCTTGCACTCTCTGTACACACTCTTTGCACTCTCTGCACACACTCTTTGTAACCTCTGTACACACTCTTTATACTATAGGCCT
This sequence comes from Morinoia aosen, assembly GCA_030386875.1. NCBI lineage: Eukaryota > Metazoa > Arthropoda > Malacostraca > Amphipoda > Talitridae > Morinoia > Morinoia aosen. The sequence continues at coordinate 64,491,830 of CM059565.1, read as the reverse complement.
GTCGGACTTCGTGGGTTTCAGTGCAAAATGGCCGCCGTGTGAAGGATGCAAGTCCGCTGTGCTTCACACGAACGTCCCTTGAAACTTTGTGTATTTCGAAGCAGGCACGGACCAGTACCTAATGTTCTTCTTGCAACTGCCTCACAGCCGCGCTGCTGTGTCGCTGAGTTCGCTTCATCTCCTCATTCTCGAACAATTTCCATTCACGAACGCTAGTTGACTTTGGCTTCCGTCGCTTCATCTCTTCATTCACGAACAATCTCCATTCACAAACACATGTTGACTTTGACTTCCGTCGCTTCATCTCTTCATTCACGAACAATCTCCATTCACGAACGCTAGTTGACTTTGACTGCCGTGCGCACACAGTCACGTCGCGTTTATTGCGGGTCTGTACATTCACCTCAACGCATAAATGAAACTTTATTCCTACCAAGTTCCATACATATCATCTCGTGCATTGGTGTCTCAAATGGCTTATAATTAACATCAGGACGCGATGACGGTCACCTCACCCCGGTCAAGCTGGTACCCACTTCTGAAACCTGGGTCGGAGGGTGAATTGTGGCTAAGTTCTTCCTTTTCCTAACGAGGAGAATCACCGGGCTGGCATTGCTAGGAATTGAACCGGTGATCCTTCTCGTGAAAGGTGTACGATCTTACCTCTAGACCTCGGTGAAATCTTGAGCGTTTTTGGCTTGTACAACATGCTGTAGTGTAAAGGGTCACGTGACACTAATGGCATGATAGAGAGAGGGGGTCCTCTCTCTCTGCCTCCGGCTGCTCCTTTCATGACGATATGAAGTTCTAAATTGTTTTTTTTTTCAACGATATGAAATTCTATGTTGCTTCTTTCACGACGTTATAAAGTTCTAAGTTTTTTTTCTCGCGATGAAGGTATAAGTTGTTTCTTTTATGACGTTATGAAATTCTAAGTTGCTTCTTTCACGATGATTTGAAGTTCTGAGTTGCTTCTTTCACGACAGTATGAAATTCAAAGTTGCTACTTTCACGACGACACGAACTTACAACTTGCTTCTTTCACGACGTTATAAAGTTCTCTAATGGTTTTCTTTCATGACGATATAAAGTGCTAAGTTGCTTCTTACATGACGAAGGGGAGTTTGAAACTGCGCTTTTATGACGGTGTGACATTTCAAGCTACATTTTTCATGGCGAAATAAAATTTTAGGTTACTTTTTTGGACACAACTGTTGCCTATTTTCGAGGCGGTATAAAGGTATCAGTTCCTCGTTTTGTGGCGTAAAATTTCAGCGCCACAATCATAAATTCGATTGAACTAGAAGAAAAGCTAACTTTTAATTGTTTTAGTTCAGTTTTAAGAAGAAGATCTAATTGGAGGGCAAATATACAGAGTGTCCTACCTCACAAAACACAGAATTTTAGGACACTCAAGTTAGAGGCGTGGTGTTCATCGCAGAGTTGCCAAACTGGCTTTTCCTAGCCAAGTTACTAACTAGGAACTGAACTAGGAACTAGGCCACTCTGCCTGCAAGACATCTACGCCGCTATGAGGTAAAATTATCACTTAATCCACTCTCCAGTTTTGACCTTCGATTTGTGGGTTGGGACACTCTGTATATTTGCCCTCCAATTGTTAGTAGGGCTTTTACAGGTGGGCTCGGACAAAAAATCATACCCTCGCCAAAAATTATCCTCTGTAATTATCCTACCCTCGTCGAAAAGTCCTACTCTACACAAAAAATTCTCCTCTGGACAAAAATCCTACACTTGACAAAAAGTCCTACTCGCGACAAAAAGTCCTACCCTCGATAAGAAATCCTACTCTCGACAGGAAAAGGGAACGTCACCAAACTGAAGTTTAGTCTTTCCAGTTCATTTTTTAATTACTGACCAGGTTACGATGAGATGAAAGATTGCTAGCGAAAGTAAGAGAGCTCCAAACGAGAATCGTTTTTGCACCGAATGTTTTTTCATACTTTTGAAATGCATGTAACCATTATTGGTGTAAATATTTTGTACATGAAATGATGTAAAAAGGGAATATGTGTACTTCATATGTTATATATTTATACTCAATGAGGTAGAGTTAAGAAAATATGTTGTTAATAGTTTACTATAATAATGTTGTATTATTTTTAAGTGGCTGATCATTGCTGATGATCTAAGTGCAATGAATGTTGTGAGGTAACCCGACAAGGTTGTGAGGTAACCCGACAAGGTTGTAAGGCAACCCGACAAGGTTGTGAGGTAAGGATTTATTAAGTGGAAGTTTAAATACGTTCATGATTCGTTTGACCGCTTTGGAAACAATTTGAAAGTATTTCGCGCTGTGTGGTGCGCTGTAATTTTCTGTGTGCAACACAGCGTTGTGCTGTTTGGACCACAAAACCGCGAGACTGGCCTTACAATACAACACACAACTGTGTAGCATGTGTGAAGTCTCAGAGCGTGAATCAAACTAAACAAATCCAGTGCACAAAACTCTCACGTCTCGTTGAGGCAGACGGTGTAGAGCAGCTCTATATTTTGCACGCGCTGCAGCTCGCATCTCCCACACTACGCGTGTGCGACCAGTGCTAAAACCAGCTTTTGGGTGCAAGCTCACGTTTTTGGCGAAGTCAAATTTCCATTCCTAATAATTACGAAAAAACAATGACGCGCAAACTCAAGCATAGAAATTATAGTAGGTTAGAAATGCGTATTTTCTGTTACACTTACTTTTCATTCATGAGTGAAATTTGTTTGCACGCTGGAAGGAATGTTGGGCCAGAATGGCTAGAGATGGGTTGAGACGCGTTGGATTCAATCACAATTCTCTGTTTGAAATCGCTGCTGAGATGCGTTGGATTCGGATCTTTTCCAGATAAGCCCTGTCCATAATGCCACACATAAGTTCATACACTTGTTACTTTCGAAATAATGTACCTATCGACTTCTAATTACATTTACATTGAATGTTTCAATCCTGTTTTAGAGTAATTTGAAGTCGATAGGTGCATTATTTTGAAAGTTACAAGTGGGTAAACTTATGTGTTGCATTGGAGGCGGGGCGCATCTGGAAAAGATCCTTGGATTCAATCACAATTCTCTGTTTGAAATCGCTGCCTTGGGCAAGCAGGCCGTCGTCTAGAGCTATCAGCGCGTCATTGACGGTGCTTGCAGCGCCTGTGCCAAAATGTCCTCCTTGCGACAGTAGCTGCGTCCAGCGCTAATGTTGTCATGCGTGAAGTGGCTCAATTTTCTGCAGTCAGGCTGTTGCCTCGGCCGCCATTCGAGATTCTGCTGCGACCTTCCGTCATGCGAGCGTTACTGCGCAGATCTGCGCTGGACTGCGCTGCGCGGGCCTTTCTTGGCTAATCAGCACAAATGCCAGGGACGATTTCCAACTGAGTTTCAAAGCTGAGCAATAGTACAATCGAATCCTGATACAAACAAACGACTGATTTTTACACCTTAGGTTTTACGTGCGCGATGGCAAAATGACGTATCAGATGAAGCGATTACTGATCTAAAGTGGCGTGTAATAGAATAAATTAGAAGCTGGTGACAACATGTTTCAATTTGAAATAGAATCTAAAACTATCAGTTTCGCCTAATTGTTGCTCCACCATTTGCTCTGGATGTTGAGGATATGATCCATCTTGTATGGAGTCCAGAAACTTTAAAATCATTGGGAACACGTTTTTAGTATTCATAAGAAAATTTAGAACAACGAATTTACTTGTTATGTCATTCTGTCTTGCTGCCCACATGCAATGCATGTTTACGTGTAATTCCTATTCTAAATTAATTTTATGCGTTGATTATTTTTTATTTTAAGACCACTTTCTATATGAAAATCTGGTAATTGGCGAAGGCTTTGTCGATAAATGCGCGCTAGCTCATTTCATCATTTGGCCTCGCATGCTTCATTGAAGGCGAAATTGGTTATTTTCCTACTTTTTCTGGAAATACAGAGCCAAACGAGAAGCATTTTTTACTGTGGAAATAAAATTATTTTTTCAGAATGGAAATTCATCAAACTATCACGCAGACCAGGTTCCGTTTTTAGTAAATTGTAAAGTGTTTTGCAAAGCCTGGAGAGGTCCTGTAAAAGCTAGTTTTGCGACAAAATTATTCAAAAACGGGGTATTTAATATGTTTTTTCGTACTATAATTTCACATCCACAGGCAGTTGAAGGGAGATTACGTGGTCAGCGTGACCTTATTGCCCACTGACGGGTAGTTTGGACACACGAATGCGATAACAAAGAACAAGTATGAGCGTAGACTTGAAGGCTTAATATCAGGAGTGCTACAGAAAGAACCAGACTTGAACTTGTTATTTGTTGCTTTTGTTTATGATGTTTGCCTTGTTGTTGACGTTATAGACTTGCCAATGTAGTTATGAACAATTTGCTTCGTTATCGGTAAAATTTGTGACGGCATTTGATGCTCAAATCGAAGCTCAAAGTATTCATTCCATGTTACTTGCGTAAGATAGCAGACGAATACAACATTAATTTTATTTCTAATTGCGATTTTGGCGCTGGAACTTGAATTCCTGACATGTACATACCTATAGATGAAGAGGAATTTCAGAAATGATCCTCTGTTTTTTATTATCCCCCTCAGACCCCAGACAGTAGAGCTTTCAGTGCTCTTTTAGACAAAAGCTTCAGTACAAAAGAATGCTATAAAATAACACACTTTGAGAAAAAATACTTGGCTTAAATTGATGTAAAATTAATATAATTTACCTTAAAATAAAGTGCCCTAAATAATTGTAGTTAGCGCCTCAGTGAGTTCTGTGGAGACAGGTAAATCTGAAGGATATGTCAGTTATCGATTTTCCACTTTTTGGTGCCTGAACCTAATTAATTGAATCAAAGTAAACAAGTTTTCTTCTATGCTCTTTCCGTCTCAAATTAGTATTTTACGATTTATAGCGGTAAGTTTAGTTTTGTCTTCGATGACGAATGCGCTGGAATTAACAGCTACTCATTGATTTTCGAATTTTTATTGCTTGAATCATGGTAGTAACATCGAAATAAACAACTTTTCATCCATACACTTTTTTCGTCAAATGAGTATTTAACGAGGTATAGCGGTAGGTTTGGTTTCGTCTTTGATGACAATCGCGCTGGAAGCGAGTGAGCAGTGCAGTGTTGCTGTCCGACGTGCTCCTAGAATTACTTGCCGCTTCAAACACTTGAGTTGCGGTAAGTCATTTACCCCTATAACTAATAAAATACTCATTTGAGATGGAAAGTGCGCAGAAGAAAACTTGTTTATTTCGATCTAATTAACTATGCTTAGGCATCGAAATTTACAAAATCGATAACTGACATATCCTTCAGATTTACCGAGACACACTATATATGTGGGAACGGACCGATGAAAATTTCGAAATACATTTTCACGCTGCATCATTTGTTGAGTCGATCTGAGTAAAAAAAAGGCTTAACCCTACTCTCTCTCTCTCTCTCTCTCGCTGATGAAGATGTTGATAAGTGTATTTGACTCATACTTTTATTGTCATATAAACTATCAATCTCACGTCTCAATGCACCATCAGAATCCACTTGAATGGTTTTTGTATAATCCGAAAATAATTACATTAATTAACATACATTGAAAAATGCTCTATTTTTTATTGAACAAAAGAAATAGAAATGTCATGTTCACATAGCCTACCATTGGTACCTCAAATTTAACGAACTAATTGTTTTTTAACGAAACATATTTCACTACATGATACCTGCACTCGAGCAATGATTTTATTGTTTATTTTGAAAACTAGCTTTCACGACAAGCACCTTGAATCGAAAAAGAATGCAGCGCTAGGCAATATTTTCTCGCCGGATATGCAAAGAGTGTATCGACTTCTATATTAAGTATGTGATTGGTCACAATTGTTCAAAGTAACTAAAGTCTCTCTCAAATCTTACTGCTGCTCATTTTTAAGTACTCGAATAAAATTGTAAAATTTTGGCTTCCAGTATATCACTTACGCTGCAAGCGCATAGGCGCATCTATCTTTCGCATGATTTTTCGTTTTTTCGAGACAAAGATTCCATCATAAGAAAACGTCTATGTTGCTGTAAATAATATTTAGAAATTTAACGCATTATGTATGAGCGAACGCTTAATTCATGTAGAACCACAGAACTTCCGCATAGGAGAGAAGATGGAAAGAGGTCAGCATATTGATATTGACGGAAATTGTTTGGTAGGAGCAGCAACTACCCGGTTCATTTTAATCAAGCCTGATACACATCATCTAATGCCTGGCTTTTTAAATGCTATTTTTTTTTCAAACCAAGACGCTATGATGGTGAGCCCCAATCGAGCTGATACCTATTTTTGGCTCCTGGGTTGAGTACGAAAATGGAAAAATTCTCATTTTTACTAATGAAGTGATTCATTTTGTTCTTACTGACGAAAGTTGAACCGGTAACCCCACGGCTGCAAAACACGCGCTCTCAATCATCAGGTTACGGTGACATAGTTGAAGTGAAATGACAATTGTAGATGCTCATAATTTCCCAACTTTCAATGAGTATACACATTAAATTTTTAAACACATAGGTGGAAATATTTATCATTCATGTCAAAGTTATCAACAGACTTCGAGAGCTCTGGTCAATTAAATCCGTGGATACTACAAAAGAGAGAAACAAAGTTCACCTAATACACATTCATAATAATATCTAATCCATAGATATCTACAGTTTTTTTTCAATTATTTATGACAAAACTTAACTTGCGTAACGCATTGTTGAAAAAAGAGTCACAAGTTGTTTCATAATAATTTTCTACGGAAGCCGAATAGACTTGCATTGCAAAAGCGTACATATATGAAAGTGTCTTTTTGAGGCACTTCTACTTATGTTTGTTGTAGTGGGAAATTAATGAATTATTTGTCCTGAAAGGTCCTTCAAAATTTGAATTTTAACGCTCCATGGTTTAGTTAAAGCGTGTCATAAATATCCGATACCTCATTTGAAGAAAATTGGTTGGAGTGTGAGTGAGTGAGCCGTGTAACGGCTATGTACTGAAGAGTTCACTGAAAATGCCCCCTTTGGATTTATTGGTATAAAATACATATTTCAGGACTACTGCAAGCTTATAACTAATTAATTTTATGTCGTTAAATTAACGTGTTTAAATATGTTGTTCGTTTTGAATACTGGACTGCAAGAAGAACCTGATTAGGCAGTCGGGTCATGACGTTGAATTTCCGACCAGTTAAAGACACGTGTTTTTTTGCTATAGATACTTGATGCATTTATAAAAAGTTAAGAGACACTTTTGGTCAGTAATTTTTTTGAGTTTATATGAGGAATGGACCAGTTTAGTTAACTAAAAGGAATGGTTGTATTATTTTCAATTCAGTTTGTAACGTTTCACTTGTAATATAAGAAACATTCGAATATTTAAGAATACATTGAGCGTTAATTTGGTAAAACTCTATGTAGGACACATACTTTTTTGCCTAATTCTTTTCAAGTATTATAACATTTTAACTATGTAACTGCTTTTGGTATGAATTTTAGTAAACCATGTTGTTACTTTTCTCCAAATTCCTGAAACAACCTGCTTTTGGTATGTGCTAGGGTAATTCATCAAATATCGAACTGAACTGATTATCGAACAACTTGGGAAATATGCGCGTAATAAATTTAGTAAGCATCCAAACTTGCTCAGTACCAGTGATCTTACATCTAAAACTCCTATTTTAGTGATAAAAACTCATTTCTGTGAGCTGCAAACTGCTACCAGCGGTTGCGAACGCATTTTCTGTACGACCCTTACAAATTGGTCGAATTTTTTCACTCGAAAAATCTTACGCACCTCGCGAAAATTGCGACGGTTTAATTGTTGTTGGGTCACCGTCAACCTCCCGTCATAACTAGAGAGTAGTGTTGTCATATGATGTTCTGTTACTGTATTTTTTTCTTTTCCGCCAAAAACTTGATAATTATTCCATGTTCGACATTCAGTTCCTTTTTCATGTCAGTATTAAATACTGAACAAAGGTGTTCGAATCAAAATTCCTTAAAAATCATAAATTTATGCCTCGAACAAGGCTCTTCGATTCTTAATTCTTTTAAATAACTGAATCGATCTATTGAACGCCTGTTTCATTTCCTTAAAATATTGTATTAACGCTTGAAAATAACATTGAATAGTTGAAGATGACGACCAATCAGCTGCTGGTGTTCCAAGGCCCTCAAGATCATCAATGATTCGTCTGGCTACATTTACTGATGATCAATCCCTAGGACCCTAGCCAAAAAAATTGATGCAAGCATCAATAATAATTCATTGACGAGTGCTTTACACTCTACTCCAAAAAAGGTCACACAGGTTGATGATCACAATGATGGTTCAACAAACACTGCAAATGAAACATCGACATCATATTCAAATTTTGATAACTCTCCATTCAAATGCATTGAAAATAAGTAATGAGACAGTTGGTTCAAACAAAGAAACAAACAAAACAAACATCGGCATCTTTGGGATGCTTTATTTCCAATCAAGCCTGATACAAATGATCTTAAGCATTGGTTTTTCAAATGTCTTATAACTAACACTATATATAGGACACCATGACGGTTCCCCCGTAAAGCCGGTACCCATTTCCGACACCTGGGTCGAATGGGGTATTGTGCTTGAGCTTTCCCTTATACCCAACGGGGAAAATCGCAGCGCCAGCGCCGGGATACGAACCCGCGACTCCAGCATACAAGTCCGATCCCTTAACCGCTGTGCCACCGCGAGCATTTCCAAGAAAATCCAGTGCACCAAAGAAAAAAAAGAATGAAAGAAAAACGATTATTTTCCAAGTGGCCACATGAGATACATGTCAACATATTGGGTTTTAAAAAGTTTCTTAATATAGGACGTCCTAAAACAAAAGTTCCATTTGAGGAGTACTAATTGACAAACCATCAGAGGTGTACAAATAGAAAAGCCATATGAGGCATAATAATTGACAAACTATACGAGGTGTACTAATAGACAAAGTATCAGAGGTGTACAAATAGATAGACCATACGAGGCATATTAATGGACAAAATATACGAGGCGTACTAATAGACAAACCATACGAGGCGTGCCAATAGTCTAACAAATGTTCCATACGAGGAGAACTAATTGACAAACCATCCTGTTCAAATCAAAATTCTTGTTCGATTCATGTTCGATATTGATGAAATTATGTTATTGAAGAATTCGATTTTTAAACAATAAATAAATTCCAACAATCTACGTTGTCTTTAAAGCAACATCACAGAACAAGAAAGCAACTGTTCAAGAATAATATTGAGGCCCGCAACAGTTATTCAGAGCAAAAGTTACCGATTTATGAAGGTTGTTTCTAGACACACGTGGTTTCTGTTCGATATTTGATGAATTACCCTAGTTAGTTAACACAATAATGTATCACTCACACAAATTAAATGAACATAAAATGTGGTTAGTTCTGAGTTGGCTTTTTCTTGGTAGGTAGAAAGTGGCGTAAGCATAAATTTGATCAATGTTACCTTTAATGCAATCACAGAAATTAATAATTTGGTAAATCTGAAGGAAAGAACGATAATCGATTTTGTAAATTTCGATGCCTAACAAGCATAGTTAATTCGGTCAAAATAAACAAGTTTTCTTCTATGCACTTTCCGTCTGAAATGAGTATTTTATTAGTTATAGCGGTAAATGACTTACCGCAGCTTCAGTGTTTGAAGCGCAAAAAAAATTCATCAATCCTTTGGTATGTATCACTGCAATGGAGTCTCGCTTTTAGCGCGATCGTCATCAAAGACGAAACAAAACCTATCGCTATACCTTGTTAAATTCTCATTTGACAAAAGTGTATAGAAGAAAAGTTGTTTATTTTGATGTTATATGATTCAGTTAATGTTGAGGATTATTCGGGAATCAATATTTGCTTTTTAGGTGCCTTTATATGGTTAATTATATCGAAATAAGCAAGTTTTCTTCTATGCACTTTACGTCGTAAATAAGTATTTTACAAGTTATAGCGGTGAATTGGTTACCGCAACTCAAGTGTTTGAAGCGAGAAATAATTCATTTGGCCCGGCCAATGGCAACGCTGCAATGGCGTCTTGCTTCAGGTTTTCTCGTTATCAAAGACGAAACTAAACTTACCGCGCTAACTCGTAAAATATTCATTTGACAAAAAAAGTGTATGGAAGAAAAGTAGTTTATTTTGATGTTATGGTCATGATTTAAACAATAAAAATTTGAAAATCAATGAGTAGCTGTTTATTTGAGCGCATTCGTTACCAAAGACAAAACTAAATCTACCACTAAAATTCGTAAAATAATCATTTACGACGGAAAGTGCATAGAAGAAAACTTGTTTATTTCGATCTAATTTACTATGTTTAGCATCCCAAAAGTGAATTAGCGATTCCTGAATAACCCTCAACATTTACTTATGATTCAAGCAATAAAAATTTGAAAATCAATAAGTAGCTGTTTATTCGAGCGCATTTGTTACCAAAGGTGAAACTCAACCTACTGCTATAACTCGTAATATAATCATTTCAGACGGAAAGTGCATAGAAGAAAACTTGTTTATTTTGATTAAATTAATTACGTTTAGGCATCAAAAAGTCTGAAATTGATTATTGTCCTTTCATTCAGATTTACCCTGTCTTTTTATAAACTTCCTTTTGAACTTATTGTCTCTGATATGTCGAATATCTTGCATGAAATTTTAGAATTGAACAGAAATTAACACTTTGACTGCAACTTGCGCCACCGGTGGTACACGGAGGTAATTTTCATAATGGGGCTGACCGGTCAGTAGTTGCAATTTAAATTTTTATAAATATTAAATCAAAGCTAAATGAATGCAAGATCCAGTTCATGTTTGGTATTTTATAAAAAGCTCACCACAGTTGACATTCAATTTGAGTTTGGTGTTGAACTTAATATTTAGTAGCCACAGTCAAAGTGTTCAAGAAAGTTTAAAAAAATTTCTGATCAGTAATGAAATAGTTGACTTTTTAACGTCTTCAATTTTTAATAAAAAACATTAAATATATTTTATAAAAGAAAGTTCATTTGCTTGAAAACATTTTAAATCTCTGAAATGTGTAAATTTTAGATTTTTATTATTAGGGCTAACAAATACCAAATGATTCATGACTTTTCAACTTGAAGATTGAGCTCAGCTTAGTGCTTGAAGAGTACTTTTAACAGTAGCATTGAATGCCATTTTCTATCCAACCATTCGAAATTCTTGGGTCAATATGGATTTTAATATAGTTAACAACATTAAAAATTTGGTCATGATATTCAGGCAAAAGGACAGATTTTGAGATGTTTTACACAAATCACATTTTGCTTGCAAATGCTTACTTTTCAAGATATTTAACTTCAAAGTTATAGGAGCGTCGTATGTGAAAGAAATGGAGACGTAAAAATGCTGTAATATGGTATTGACGTAACAATAGGTAACATTAGGGTAGATAACGTTACATTAGTTAAGTAAGCTATAACCTGTAATAAACTTAATCTAAATTAACTTTATTTATTCATACTGAGACTGATGTTTCCTGCCAAAAAATTGTGCTTGTTGCAACAATGCTGCTGCAAAACGGTGGACTGTATAGTGTTGTTGTTACCTGAATATTATTAATGTTAGATCTTCAAAAGTAAGCATTTGTAAGCTAAATGTCATTTGCGTAAAACATCTTAAAATGTGTTCTATTACTTTAATATGTGAACAAATTTCCAATATTCTTCAGTACCTTAAATGCTATTGATCCATTCTTGTCATATTATCTTTGAATATACTAAATTATAGGAGGGTTATAGGAAAAACTTATTCATCATTAAATTTAGTGCATTTAGGTCTTCTTGCACTGAATTTAATAATAGTGCTCCACTCTAGTTGTTTCTTTGTTCAGCTATGATCCATAAATGGTAAATATAAATGAAATAAATGGTGAGGAACTTGCTGAATTACAATGCAATTAGAAAAAAGTGCTTACAGTCTTACTCGTACCTCTCAACCTTCATTAGCTGACTGATATGCGTTGTCATCCTATATGACATAGTGTTTTGTCACTGAAACATTTGTTAAATCCAAGTTTGCATCAATGCATATGTTGAAAGTTGAGTGATAACGAAATTGCCAGAGGTAGATAGAGCAGTCACACATCCTGCAGAGATAGACACCTAATACATTTGAAACACTTTGTATCACATTTTTTGGTTTTTCTGAATACTAAGCTAATATTTTCATAGTGAGCATTTTAAAAAAGTTGTGCAAAAAGATACAGTATTAGTGTTCCTTTGCTACATCTCGGTTTTACTATTGCCGGTTTATAACTGTGGATACTAAAATATATATGTGAAGAGTATTTTTGCTCTGAGTTTTCACATGAATGCAATCATTGGCTGCACAGTTAAAAGTAATTATTTACTTCATCATAATTTCATAAATGTTACTGCATAACAGTGTATCCTGTTATTAAAAAATATTATAGGATAGGTTGGTAAGAGTATAGGGAGGATTTTAAAAGTCTAAATACCTGTTAAACATGGATAATAAATATGCTGTTGCTACTTCACAGATATTCAATTATTATGGGCTGTCTTTTTTTCAACCAATCACAATAAACAAGAGATCGCTGTTTATGGAGCTTTATATATTTAATCTTGAGATGCCCATGCTATCCTGTCTCACCAGCTAAAGTTTTCTGTGTTGGCTTATTTTGTAATTGTGCCATCAGGTACTGCCATGAACATTAATTTCTCATCAAGTTCCACTGAAAATATTACTTTTATTGAGTAGAGCTCATGGGTTATCATCTTGTGTAGAGGTGGTGGTTGGTGCGAGAGTGAAATATCAATGAAGGTTAGTTGCGTGTTCTCCATTTGTAGGCAAAAGAGGACTTGTAAAATTATTTAAAATGACACCATATTGAAGTCCATGTTTGGAATATTGACCTGAAAGCAGAAAAAAAATGAAATGTGTTTTATAATGTTTTGGAATTGCAGAATCCTGCAAAAGCTTTAGAATCTTGAAGTGGGAGGCAGCTTCTTTGTAGCAAGTAAAGGATATACTCCTTTCATGAACTTGAAATTAAGGGCCAACAGTATTGGGGCCTTTGTAATGGCCTACAATTCCCTCCGCAATTCTCACAAGGTTCACACAAGAGTTCAGCGCCTATGTGTGAGACTTGTCCAATAAACTACTCAGATTTACCAATCCTTGTCACAAGCTGCTATTGACGGCATCGCTGGGATAACCAATACGCCATAAAACCACCCCAAGCATTGTGGGTCATTACAGTGCACTCTACATGAATGGCTCATTCCAGTCACTGTCTCTGACTCCAGGCACGTGGAAGAAAAAATTTTCATGACTTCAGTGGCACTCAAACTACACTCTTTACTCAATTGAGCAAGACAGCTCATACTGCTATCATCTTCAGCACATCTGGCATACCACTCATTCACTCCATACTGCTCAAACACCACATTCATGAAACTCTTGCTCTTGCTCATACTTACTACATTCCAGTACAAAATGTTCAATTGTTTCCTCCACTCCACTATCACACTGCCAACATAATCTATTATTATTCTCATTCCACCTCCATGTATGTCTACTCACGCTCAATGCCTTGCTCCTCACAGTAAACAAGAGTTGGCTTCCATAACTATTTTCATAGAATCATCATGAAAACTTTATTTATAGCAACTGTTCACATGTGTAGCATGCTCTCTTTTTTGATTCCTCTATTCTTATGCTGATAAAACATTGTTCAAATTTAAACTTATGAAACGCACTTCAATTAATATGCTACAAATATATGTCGTATAACAGTTTTATTAGTTTAGGTAGATTTAAGCTAGTAACATAAAATTTATAGTGATAAAATTTCATTGATGAAAGAATCTCTATTAACATATTGACTGCATTGGGATAAACAAAATTTCAATATCCAACTAAAATTTAGTCAAAAATTTGTGAAAAAATTTATAAAAAGCAAACATTCACCGAGAGAACAAATACCATTTAAAAAGATTGTTAAAAATTTTTTCAAACAACCCATAGTTAGGTCGTTTTTCAACTGAAAAAACTTAAGCATGTCCTACTGGTGGGTTTTACTATAGTGAATGCGTTAACCAAATAAAGTGCAACTAAATGAGGGAAATAAGTATTCAGTATGTGATATCTAGGTCTTTCACATAGAGGGTTGGATCTTACCTGGGTTTTGTGTAGAAAAATTTTGCTTGTAATCTGCCTCTTTCCCTCTTAGTTCTCATTCATAGAAGTTTTATTTGTTTGTACTTGACTATGAGAACTTGATTTACAGGTATTAGCATTGCAAATATGTTGTTTGGTCAGTGATAACTACTGCAAAAAAAGTAGAACAAAAATATTTTTTGATCAACTTTCTAATTTTTTTGTAACTTTCATATCAACTATTTTTACTCATAAGGGAAACTTCATATGTGACTGAGTTGGTTGGGGACATGGCATCAGCATCGGTGAGTAAACTTATTATTGATTAATGTAACCACGACGTTCCCAAGTTCTACCATACTAGGGCATCGATACCCATTGCAAGTTATCTGGAAAATTTCAAAAAATTGTGAGCGATTTGCTCCTGCAAGAAAATCAATTATTATTGTGCAATTAATTTCTTCCAAATTCCACACTCATTGTATGTATAGGTACAATAGTATTTCACCCACTGTAAATCATTATACATTTGACAAATTTTGAGTATGTCATATGATTTATATATAGCTTACCTGATCTCTTAATCTGTTGGTATGTTTTATTCACACCCTTGAGAGGAGCAAGCTTTTGCTCAGCAATATGAACTGAGAGCAGTTTAGTAATGGGCTCCATTCTGAGTTTTGTTCTTCAATTTGGACTGAAAGGGAGATTTGGCTACATGCTTGTTTGAATTGTGTTATGTGAATTAATGGTGGTTTTGCAGTTTGTACACTCAAATTTGGTTTGACAACTTGAACGAAAGCAGTTTACCGATGTGCCTTTTAAAATTTTTTTATTAGTGAGGAGCAAAACTAAATTTGAAGCATATTCAAAATTGAAGTTAGCAAGTTCAGTTGCAGATGTCTGTTCTCTCTCTTTATAAAAATTTACATAATTCATGAAAAAGTTAGTATGTAGGCAAAAACACATTTGATAGGGCTCCTTGGCTGGTGTTGGTGAATATTTTTCAATTTACTTTAATATAATAATTTGCCGGAAATTTTTGCTAGTTTAATTTAGGCATGCACAAAGTACTCAAATTATAAACCTCCATCAGAGGGATGCAACTATTGTATCTGGGCATAAGTACTCCCAGGGGAAAATGTGAGGTCCTGAGCAGAGAATTAGGTAGGCATCTTTTTGCTGAAAAAAATGAATTTCTTTACCAAGGACTGTCTCTTACCAGTGTACTGCTTTCCTGTTTTTCCAGCACCTCTGTCTTTCTTTTTCAATTTCTATGTTGTTGCTTAACCTTCCTTCTCAACTCACTATTTCAATGCGTATGGGATCCTATGCAGAAGCACACCTTGTGCATAGAATCTGCATTCCCTTAACTCTATTCTAAATGGTGCCTTCATCCTTCCTCTCTTGGAACATCTTTGGCGTGGTAAGATAGGCTAAAACTAACTTGCAATCAATCAAATTTCAATCATGTAGCGCAAATATGAGCAATGTGTGTGTTATAGGATTTATTCATCAATTGGTAAAATGCATAACCATACAGATGTTACAAGCCCAAAGACTCACCAAACTCCAGCCATGTCTCGTTAATTTGACTGGTGTATTTATGTGATTGAAATGGATTTACCAATAATAATAAAGAGCAAGAAAAGCTCAATATGCTTCTCCAGGCCTGGCCGTATTTTTTTGGTTGAGTGAGGGATACAGCACACTACTAGGGTGGGCCAATCAAATGTTGAGGCACTATGCTTTGTGCACTTGTGTGTGTGGTTTCCAGCTGCTGGCTCTCTGTGTTACTCTCTGCTAACTAATGTTAAAAGAAATTGCCACAAATTTTTCATAATGAACATAGGCCTTATCATATCTTCCATGTGTCAACCATTAATATTAACTATTTTTTAATCATACATTTTTCAGTCAAGCAGCAATGTGGAGAATCTGTCACCACAGACGCTGAGGTCTGTGATGAAGGAGCTGGCTGACCTCACCAAGTCACCCCTGGAGGACATCCAGCTGCACCTCAACCAGGACGATGTCACCGATATTCAGGCCACTATCTTGGGCCAAGGTGGGTTTTGGAGTGTTGTATTTGTGGCTTTACAATTTATTCTGAGCCATTATTACTGTATTTTATCAAGGGGCTTGGGGTTCTCATACTAGATTTTTACTGCTTGCTTCAACTTCATTATATAGGAGCTGTTTGATTTTCAAACTTACTTTTAGAATTGATAAACTGAAAGAAATGCTTTACTTGTGTGTATCTTGCTTTTATATTGTAAAGACCTTGAATAACTCAATTGTCAGATTTGACAACATTAACTATAGATTGTTGCTATAATTTTTGATAAATTGATGTGCTGGTATGATGAGGTTGGTTGCAATGAATACCATGATCACATCAAAACATTGGTCTGTTACAATTTTAGTGTTTAAAAAATCGCCCATTTTCATAACTCCACCAACATTACACAACTCAATTGGTGCATCCAGTAAAGCCAGATTCCTTATCTTGAAATGTAATTTTGTCATGTGTTCTACTATGCATCTAGTATTTGATGAAGGGAGCTCATTTCAACATCTGGAGATTTAAAAGCCAACTCTTTTTAAACTAAAAGAGGCCTTCTTTTTAGTGAAATAAAATATTTATTTTTTCTTTTTTTGTAAAGGACCATATTTTGTTAAATTCACTGTTGTCCTGTTTTCAGCTCCTGTTACTTTCTTCTTCAAATTTTATCTTGTTTCACAGCCTTCCTTCTTGATTCACTGTAACCATGTGCAGCGGATCTTGTGTGGGAGCATACCTTGTGCATAGGTTCTGCATTCACATAACTCCATACTAAATCGTCTTTTTTCCATCCTCGTTTGGGAACACTTCTGTTGTGGTTAGATGTGTTCAAACTAACCTTTAATCCAATGTTCCAGTTGGAACTCCGTTTGCCGGTGGCCACTTCCGAGTAAAGCTGGTGCTGGGCAAGGATTTTCCAGCCAGTCCCCCAAAAGGCTTCTTCCTCACCCGAATATTCCACCCCAATGTTGCCGCAAATGGGGAAATTTGCGTCAATGCCCTCAAGAAAGACTGGAGTCCGAGTTTGGGCATCAAACACGTTTTATTGGTAAGAGTTGTGCAACCTTTCACAAAATATTTTTTGTGAAGAGTTTGTATGTAGCCTTTCACAATGTAATGTTCACGTTTTAATGAAATATTAACCTTGCAATCTAGAGGTAGCTGAAGCTCTTTCCCTAAAGTTAAAATTTTTTTATAGCAAATTTACTGAAAAAACTGACTTGTCGTGTTAACTACCATACGACCCATCGTTGGGACAGGAAATGTCATCAAAAATATCATTGAGCAAAGAGTTTACTCACATGAGTGTCAAGAGTTTTATTGCTTCTACTCAACACACAAACCATGAACATCCCTTCTTGATTGCTCTCTTGATAACTAACTTACCTACACCTCAGGGGGATACAACTATTGTATCTATGGGAATTAGCACTCCCAGGGGGACAATGTAAGGGCCCGAGCTAATAGTTAGGTAGGCCTTCTTTTTGTTGAAATAAAATGTTTTTGATATGTCAAGGACAACCTCTTTTTGGTTCACTGCTGTCCTGTTTTTTCAGCACCTACTGCTTTCTTCTTTAACTTTGATCTTGTTTCATGAACTTCTTTTTGATCTTACTGTTTCTGTGCCCTTTCTGCATGGATTCCACGTTCCCTTAACTCCATACTAAATGGTGCCTTCTTCCTTCCTCTCTTTGGATCTCATTTGTTAAAGATAGGCAGGCTTAAACTAACTAATAATCTAAACTAACTGACCTAGTCAAATTGCTCAGGGTAATAATATTAGCTAACTGGCTGTGCAGGGACACCATATATATTGCAGTGGTGGGTAGCCAGCAATTCCTCGTATCACTGTCATGCTGTTACGATGTAAATGACTTGTCTACAATTATTTGAGTTAGGGTGTAAAATTTGAGTTGTGGGAGAAGATTGGGATTTTGGTAGGAATATTGAGCTCTTTGCAAATTTGAGTTGGGCAAATTCTAATTGTGGTGCAAATTTGAGTTGGGCAAATTCTAATTGTGGTGCAAATTTGAGTTGGGCAAATTCAAATTGTGGTGCAAATTTGAGTTGGGCAAATTCAAATTGTGGTGCAAATTTGAGTTGGGCAAATTCAAATTGTGGTGCAAATTTGAGTTGGGCAAATTCAAATTGTGGTGCAAATTAGAGTTGGGCAAATTCAAATTGTGGTGCAAATTTGAGTTGGGCAAATTCAAATTGTGGTGCAAATTTGAGTTGGGCAAATTCAAATTGTGGTGCAATTTTGAGTTGGGCAAATTCAAATTGTGGTGCAAATTTGAGTTGGGCAAATTCAAATTGTGGTGCAATTTTGAGTTGGGCAAATTCAAATTGTGGTGCAAATTTGAGTTGGGCAAATTCAAAATGTGGTGCAAATTTGAGTTGGGCAAATTCTAATTGTGGTGCAAATTTGAGTTGAGGTACAAATTCAAGGTATTCGATTTTTAATTTGGGCCTCACATTTAAGTTCTGATGTGAAATTAGGCTTGTGGTGTGAAATTTTGGTTTTAATGAAAAATGTAGGCAAGTTTGGATGCTAAATTCAGGTGATGATAAGCAAATTTTTTCTGTGATGCAAGTTAATTCTGACATGGGAAAAGAGGTGTGTTTAGTTTCTTATTTTTCAATAATGAACTCCTTTGAACTTGAGGTCTAGGTCATTTTTAGCCACTGCTTTGGGATAATGGAATTTTAATTTTACAAGAAACTTGGAATTGGGGTGCAGTGCTATCTTGGCTACTGTGCATTATTTTCACTTGTTTCCTTCTGCAAACGTTTCAGCCATGTGTTCATGTTCATCCTATCTGTTTGAAAGTGCCTCGTGTTGCTTAGGTGACATGTTACAAAAGAATTATTTAGAAACATCTACTTAATGATGGCCATTTCTCGTTACTAAAAAGTACAACTTCAGGAAAGTCATTTTTCTTCAATCATATTATCTTTAGAAACTTATAAACGAAGAACGCTGTTAATATTGAAATCATATTTTATTTGAACTTTACAAGGTCTTAGAATAAAAGAATTTCAGAATCTTTGTACATATTTCATTCTAAGACCTTGTAGAATTCAAATAAAATATGAATTCAATACAAACAGCGTTCTTCGTTTATAAGTTTCTGAAGTACGACTTGTATTGAAGTTCTGTAATTAGTTGATGTGACTCACACTGCCCTCATGTGCGACTTCCTTTATAGTGTATGTTTGTCTCTGGAGTTTTTTAGGTCCTTCAATTCCACACTAAATGGTGCCTCCCTGTCTTTGAAATGCATTTGTTGTGGTTAGAGAGGCTCAAACTAACTTGAAATCTTATAAAGATTTGGTATTTACGGGCCTTGTTTCAGGTAAATTTTTTGCCCAAACATACCCGATGTGACCTAATCTAATTAGTATTTTGTGTAATCTGTCAGAACTTCGTGCCTATTTTAATATACTTGGATTTTTGGCAAATTACTTGTCCATTTATTATGGACAATTCAATGTCTTTATCCTTAGTTAGGATGCATCAATGGTTTAATATTCTATTATATGGCTTCTAACACCACGTGTGTAAAAACTTGGAAATGGAAATAAATTACAATGTATTGAAAGAGAGCCAACTAAATGATCGATTGTTCAAATAAATGTCAACATGAACCATTCATCAAGTCCAGTCTGCCCAACTACATGGAAAATCCTGTGAATAATTTATTACTGAGGAAATTGAATAACGGTTCTGATAGATAACAAACAAGTACCTACCTTTCATTCTTTATACAGGTTATGCTACGTGAATTGGACTTCTCATCAGCTCAAGTGTTTGTCATCTCGAACACAGAGCAATCTTTCATGCTTAAATCCTTTTTTTTTATTTCACTATGTTTCATGTTTTTTCTGTTATTTTATGGCTCATGTTACTCTCAGGGGTATAAAACTATTGAATTTATGGGCATAAATAATCCCTGAGAGAAGATGTGAAGTCCTGGGGTGAAAATTAGGTAAGCTTTCCATTTGAAAATAGAATATAGGTTGTTGTTTTGTGATGGAACAAGAGTTCTTGGTTCACAGTTGGTTTTCGTTTCAGGCTCATATTACTTTCCTTCTCAACTTCCATCCTGTTTCATTAACATCCTTCAATGTTAATGTTTCTATGTGCAAGAAATACTGTCTAGTAACAATTGTGCATAGATTCTTTGTTCCTTCAATTCCACACTAGATAGTGCCTTTTGCTTCCCTCTCTTCACAACACATTTTGTTGTTAGAGAGGCTTAGCTGACTTAACTAATTACTAGCTCACTTTAGCAGTTGCCTTATAGTTAGGATGTCAGTACTCGAGTATTCACTGTAGATTTTCATTTGCCCCCTGCCTTCAACTGAGGCGTATGACGCCCTCATTACCCCCTGTGTTGCAGGTGATCAGGTGCCTCTTGACAACAGATGACGCCCTCATTACCTCCCTGTAAAACACATGACGCCCTCATTACCTCCCTGTAAAACACATGACGCCCTCATTACCCCCTGTGTTGCAGGTGATCAGGTGCCTCTTGACACAACAGATGACGCCCTCATTACCTCCTTGTACAACAGATGACGCCCTCATTACCTCCTTGTACAACACATGACGCCCTCATTACCCCCTGTGTTGCAGGTGATCAGGTGCCTCTTGATACAACCCAACGCTGAGTCGGCCCTCAATGAGGAGGCGGGTAAGCTGCTGCTGGAGGCTTACGACGACTACCACGCCAGGGCCAAGATGATGACCGAGATACACGCTATGGTGAGAGTGAGACACCAGGCCGTATATTTGCCTGCCTAAAGCTACTCGAGTGTCAACTCTTTGTTGGCAACTCAGTCCAAATAGATTATCAAGCGTCTATTTGAGAGCAGACCGAGTTAAGTCCTGACGAGGGTGTTTTTTTTTCTGGAAAGTTCAAGAAAATAGAATGTGCAATCCCTAATGTTAGTAAATTAGGAGTGGGGGAGGTTTTATGAGGTAGATCACGTCGAGCGATCATCTGCTTCTATTATTTGTTTTCTTTTATTCTCAATGAATTTAGCTTAGTGGTAGGCAGTGTTTTCGAGTATCTTATGGTAGACATATTTTGAGTAATTTGTAGTAGAAATATTTCAAGTGAGCATATGCGAAAATTTAGGTTCTCATATACAGGACGTTATAGCCAAGCCTGCTGCTTCCAAATGAGAACACAAGATAAGAAAGTCCATTAATATTTCTATCTCTCTTCTTCCATTGTCTTTGCAAATAACTCATTTGTAGCGCGAATATTATGATGCTTTGAATGAACAACCTTGGTGCCAGGGAATCTTTAACTAACATGAGAATAACAAGACGATGATATTGCGCAGAGCAACACGACCAAGTCCGAGGGTGCAGAAGACGAGCACAAGGACGGCCCGGCAACCAAGAAGCACGCGTCCGACAAGGTCGTGGCGGACAAGAAGAAGCAAATCAAGGACAAGAAGCGCGCCCTCAAGCGGCTATAACGCGGGCAGTGCTGTCTTGCGAATGCCACAAGCGACAGCATTGGGTGGTCTCTTCTTTCCAACCGAGAGACTCTCTCTTTTACCTATGGCATTTTATGTAGCAATCTTCTCTAGAGGTTTTCTATCGTTTTTAGTTTGGAACGTAACATTGCGTGCGCCACCAGCGCCCCTGGATGGTGGGCCGTGTCGTGGAGGTTATCTGCGTCTATATTTACGACATGTAATCCCTTTGTGGGCAATTGTTACAACTCATGATTTGGACTAAATGTGTGCTGGCGAAACCACAGAATTTGTGTTGGTTTTCCGACAATTGTTTCTCTTCATCACCAAACACGAAAGTAGTTGAATGAATTCTAGGACAAATTGCAACAGCTCTTAAGTTAGTGGCACCATTTGTTCCTGTGAGTTTAACTTGAGCTTATCAACCGCAGCATTTTAGACCAGATCTTATCCAGATAGCCTTGCGGAGAGGGCCTTGCTTAGGAGAACCTGTGCAGTATAGTTGCAAGCTCTAATGTTGATATTTAATGCGGCCTCCTCCTTGTAGAGATATTTGTGCCCTTGGACGGACGTTCTCACTGAGATAATTTTAGTGCATCTTCATCGACGAACTTTGCGTTCCTTTCATCTGCCTCACATGCAGTTGCTTGTTTTTCATATGCTGTTTCACTGTCTTAGGATGGGGAATTTTTTTATGTTATCAACACCTTAATGTGCACATTTCTATACGCTAGTGCTCTTATTAAACTCTCATGTTTTACGCCATAATCTGCGCTTCTGAAACCGATTTGTGCTCTCTCATTCATCATTGAAGCGAGTCCGAATCAGGATGTTGAATAAACTCGACGTTTGCAAGCCAGTTAAATAAAAATTGTACGTGTAACAGATATGTACTTCATAGTTTTGATTGATATTAACCATAAGAGGTCCCTCAATAAACACGTCACCACCACAGTTGAGATACGCGTGCGCTAATATTTGGTGGTTTAAAGCTACACATAAGAATAAATGAACACTATGTCTGTACCACATACTGGTTGGTTTGAAGCTGCCTGTCAAGTGTCCGGTGTGCTGGTGGTGGCGATCGCGTGTACGTTCTGACCGTATAGAACAGGTGGGGTGCATCATCCGACCGTGTGCTAGCGTTGTTTTAACTTATGTGTGTAGGTCCGCTGCAGCAGCAGGCAACTCCTGGCTAATGATGGTGCTCCTTGCACTCTGCCACGGCGTGCCGCCACGCTGCTGTACTGCCTTCATTGGCCCGCCATCTCCTTCCAGATCGTGCAGCTCACTCCTACATTCAGCGGTGGCTTCTATTCATTAATAAATTAGGAAATCGGCTCCCTGTTTTGGTTTCCTCCGTGTGTTGTGGTGCTGGAGGTCGAGAGATGAGGACGAATATTGGAGTGGACTTGGATAGTTATTGAAGGCTTTTGAAATGTAGGGATTAGTAGAAGGTTTCGTTCATGTAGCTAAGACTATTTTACAAGATTATAAATAGACCAATAGTATGCATCACAAAAATATTAAATCTATGCTCAACGCGTTTCCACTAAGGGTACTCCGTGCAAAGAAGCAGCAAGTTAGTGTGAAAGAGAAAGAAAGATCACGTAACAGCAAAATAGGAAAGAAAAGAGCAAAGAAGACAGGAAAATGAAAAGAAACAAAGCCGGCACGAAAGCTAGAAGTCCGGAAAGCTTTTCTGTAGCCAACGTGACGTAACCGTCTCTCTCCTGGTGTTGCCCGTCTGCACTACACTGGATTAACGAATTTCCCCAGCCTAAACCAAGTGCCTACTTTGTTCTCCCGGTGGAAAACGGTACTAAATGAAATTTTGATGCTGTTTAACTTTTTTGGGGCTCTCATCGAACTTAGTTTTTTAATACGGGATGGCGGACTGTGTTAACGAAATGCCTAAATTTACTCTGGAGAGGCACGTGCTCTGAAACTTGGAAGTTTGTTACTATCGTCTTGATATAAAATGGGACATGCTAGCCCTTTTCGGGTATCGTCAGATAGGTTTAGGTTTGATTATCTTACGCTATGGTGAATGGCTCCATCCCTTAGATACTATATGGACCCTAACTATGGTGAGGCGCTCAAGAATTCTTTCGTGAACCTTTTGTTTCTTCTAGTATTCCTGCTTTCTTAGCTACCTTTTCTTTGTCTTTTTTTCTTTTTCCTTCCTAATTGCTGTTTCTACGTGCTGGGCATCCTGCATGGGAACACCCTTGGGCATTGATACCTTGTTCGCTACATTCAATTTTTAATGATCCCTTCGCTTGGCTCTCTTGAGATTGCATTTGTCGTAACTAATGTGTGTAAAACTGAAATAATAACTTTTATGTTCAAAGCACGGCCTAAATTTAATACTTCTACTGTTTTGACTGATGAAATGAAATTTAATACTTCTACTGTTTTGACTGACTTTTGAAATAGGATTTCATCATGGGAGCCATTTTTGCGTCGAGGTCTTGGTGCTCATTTTTTAAGAGTTTTGCATCTCGAAAGATTTGGAGAGTTTTCGATGAGCTATGTTTACCAAAATTTGTTAGCCTTTCCGACTTTGTATTTAGTTGCATTAACTTATAAGTGTCTGTTACATAAAGTAGTTTAAACTAAACATAACTAATTCTAGTGTCAGGTTACGCTAAATATTAGTAAACTCAAATATTGTAATCACGCAATCACTGAAGTGAATATCATGTGGACTGGATATTGACAAGTATTTACATCAACTAATCGTTTATTGTAAGTGAATCTGTCGTGCTTAATTTTGATGGTTTTTGTGCATGTCAGTTCCATCTTATTCGTTAAGCTAACACTTAAAGTGGTGTAATGTAGTAGGTATTTTAAACGAATGATTTAGGGTTGTGATTATAATTTCATTCAAGAAGGTTATGCTCACATGATATGCTAAATTTTCTTTTGAGATGAAGCACTAGCAGTTATTGACAAAAATACGAAGATTGGGAAGCTTGTGAACCTTATACATATAAATAAAATGTCTTGTGATGCGTGCATTCTGCTGCTTGGCAAGATAATGAACGCATGTGTTTTAATGAAAAATTTGAGGTGTATAAATGAATGGTAAGTGCAATTTATGGATGAGAGTTATCATTTTCTTACCCCTCTTTGAGCTTGTCATGACTGACTTTTTGTTGTGTTTGTGGCTGCAATGTCTAATCTGTTTGCGTATTCTTGAATTTTTTGCATGGAGTTCTGTGATGGTGATTGATGGTTATTGTGTACCATAGCGGTGATGTGACCGATAGGCCGATAATTGTGACGCGAGACCTTCGGCGCGATATAGCAGGACCTACTGAAGCGCTAGCAAATTCATGGTACTACTACTACTACTACTACTACTACTACTACCCCTCTTTTCCCTTCCTGCTCCTCGTTTGTGAGTTTTAATGGTAAAAACAAATCGTCAAAATTTGTAATAAAAAAGTTTACTTTCCCAATATTCTTTATAATTCTGATGTTGAAATGAGATTTTAAAATTGCATGCGGGGAAAATAATATCCCCATAAACTGCTCCGATGATGAAGCATGAAACTTCAAACTTTTTCTTCCTAACGGTACTTGTTTTCCACTTGTAAGGTCGGGTACTGCTGTTTCGGTCATTGAGTTCCATATAAGCGAGTGAAGCAGCGGCCCTACTTAATTAAACTCCTGTGGTTGGTGTCAGTGATACGCAGTGGAGTTGTGGGAAACTATTAGTTGAATAAATTTACAATGGGAAATTTTAAGATTACTGAACATGAAGGGACTAGAATTGTAATTTGACGGGTAACTAAGGTAGGGCACTACACACTTTAGATTACAGTTCATGTGATCACCGTGACCGAGTGGTTACGAACGCGCCTTTCACGGGAAAGTGTCAGCAAGCCGCCCGGTATTTCTCCTCGTTGGGAAAAGAAAGAACTCAGCCACAATTGCTCGCTCTACTCAGGTGTCGTAAATATGTTCCGGGAAAGGAATTATGCATCCTTTTTTATTTAATTTTCTTCAGTTTTGTTTCTGGATGTTAGCTTTGCGACGAAGTTATTCAATGCATGCTATGACAAAAAATACTGGGCATGTGTGAGAAATTTTATCAAAAGAGTTTAGAAATACCTATTTTCAAATTTGAATCCTTTTTTAAAAAATAGATTCAGATTTTTCATAGAGTTCATGACTGCACAATGAGGTTTATTGCTAATTCTTTGACTAGCAATGATGCTATAAATGCTTATAAATACTAATGCAAAAATTAAATTGAACTACCTATATAGCAGATTGTATTTGAATTGATGTTAAGTGAGCGTAACATTTGCTAACGCATTAGTTCTCTTTTCCCAAGTTTCAAAACGTGCAGGTAAGGCATCCGACTATACTTTCTTCTGGTGATTAAATACAATCACTACCTATGCTGAATGATTTCTTGTTTATTAACACCGTAGTAATATTTCCCAACGAGTTTTTGGACACATTTTTTAGCGTGTATCTTCATATCAAACAGCAACATTTTGGAAGTCGTATTCCGGATTTAACGCCGCCGCAACCCTGCTAGCAAACTTACTACCGATCGAAGTGATTCAAGTGACACTACTGTGGTAGAAATTAACTGTTCGTAAATATTTGTTTTCAGTAAGATTGTGGGTAATTAATTTGCCACCATGCTCATCAAAGTCAAGGTGAGTGATGCCGGACATTAGTATTTTTGCGTAAATAATTATTATTTTGTTGTTTCTACAATTGGGGAGATGCCGACTTTCAAATTTCAACTTCTAGGCCTATCTTTGTAAAAAATTTAAAAACCCTGGTGAAAATGTATGAAGATTTGTGGAAGTGTTCATAATAGGTTTATATGGGTGAAACCTTAATTATTTTAATACCTTGTCTAATATAAATTTGTACTCATCAACCAAATAGGCCTACCTAGTTCTAAAGGGTTTTGTCAAGATATTGAGAACCATATTAACTGGTATTTCAAAATGATTGTAAGTTATTGTTCTTCCATAAATATCCATAAATTGAAAATGCAGCCATCAATATACTTCAAAATATTAAGGGTCAATGTGAAGTTTAATGTAATCACAAAAAATAATTGATTCCAAAGAATTACAAAAGGAACCCAATTAATAACATTTTACACAAAAGACATTCTGCTTGCTGATGCTTTATTTTAGAATTATTAAACTTCAAAGTTGGCTATAACAAACGTCAAGAGGTTAGGTTGTGAGTGGAAGCCAAAGTTCTTCTAGTGAAAATTATAAATGAAGGTTTGGTCAATATTTACTTTAGGTCAGGCAGGCGACCATTATGGGCGCCGCCATCTTAGATCCGATGTAAACAAGATTGCGGTCGTCAACCTAATGGGTGGGTTAGAAGCCTTATTTATAATTTCCGCTATAAGAACTGTGGCTAACCCTCACAATCCAACCTCTTTACGTTTGTAATAGGGGGTTAACTATCCTTATTAACTAAATAACGGCGCCGGCGTGCACGCGCGCGCGCCGGCGCCAACTTCAAAGTACAATTATTCAAAAATAACGCATCAGCAAGCAGAATGTCATTCCTGTAAAAGGTTATTAAATGTGTTCCTTTATTGATTATTTGCCCCCAAATTATTAATTTCCTTGCCTGATAAAAAATAAATATTGTCCGAAGGTTTAAAGCAACCCATTATGGTCACGTTAACAATTGTGTTTACATCTGCTCCATGATGGCGGCGGCCGTACTGGGTGGCGCCATCTATGACCTGACTGTTGAGGTGACGACGTAATAATGACTAAAAAAACGTCAAAGGCACCAAGTACAAGAAATAGTACGTTAACTTTTTTGTGTTATCTGATAACAATATTTATTAATATTTTATTAACAATTTTGGTAAATGTGTAGCGTTGGTCAGTAATCGATTTTCCACTTTTCGGTGTCTAATCTTAGTTAATTAGATCGAAATAAACAAGTTTTCTTCTATGCACTTTCCGTCGTAAATGAATATTTTACAAGTTATAGCGGTAAATTACTGACCGCAACTCCAGTGTTTGAAGCGGGAACGAATTCAAACAGCACGTCGGACGGCAACATTGCAATGCCGTCTCGCTTCTATTTCGATCGTCATCAAAGGCGAAACCAAACCTACCGCTATACCTCGTTAAATACTCATTTGACGAAAAAAGTGTATAGATGAAAAGTTGTTTATTTTGATGTTATTACCATGATTCAAGCAACAAAAATTTGAAAATCGATGAGTAGCTGTTTATTCCAGCGCATTCGTCATCAAAGACGAAACTAAACTTACCACCATAACTCGTTAAATACTCATTTACGACGGAAAGTGCATAGAAGAAAACTTGTTTATTTCGATCTAATTAACTACGTTTAGGCACTGAAAACTCGAAAATCAATTACTTACTGACCAACGCTACACATTTACCACAATTTTGGTCAAATTTAACTTTAATGTTGTCAACGATTTTCATAATTCTGTTGCTGAGAATCAAAAAAGGAACACATTTAAGAATGTTTTACATGAATGACAGTCTGCTCACTGATGCGTTATTTTCGAATTATTCAACTTTGAAGTTGGCTTGCGCTTGCCAGGGAAGCATGCGCGCCTAGCGTAATTTAATTAATAACGGAAGCTGACCCCCTATTACAAACGTAAAGGGTTGGGTCGTTAGGGGTAGCCACAGTTCTTCTAGTGAAAATTATAAAAGTTTCTAGTGACGTCCGTTTATATCAACTTGAAGGTGGCTGCCGCCATGTTGCCACCCGGTACCCAAGATGGCGGCAGCCATCTTGGAGTCGATGTCACTAGAAACCTTTATTTATAATTTTCACTAGAAGAATTGTGGCTACCCCTCACAACCCAACCTCTTTAAGTTTGTAATAAGGGGTTAGCTTTCGTTTCTATTGCAAAAACGACTGCCTTTCCACAAAAAAGGCCATTCAGGAGCGCCGTTTGTATAACTTCAAACTTAAATAACTCAAAAACTACGCATATGCGAGCACATTGTAATTCGTGTGAAATGCCTTAAAATCGACTATATCACCTATCTGTAGCAACAAAATTATTAAAATTGTTGACAACATTAAAGTAAAATTTGATCACAATTTCTATCATTCATTTATTTTTACGAAGTTCTGGCAAAAACTTGAACACCTCATGATCCAAATTTTGCCTTTCCCGACTCAACCTGGTTGTAATCTGTGTTGCACATTTTGCACGGGAAAGCAATTTCACCTATAACTTTCAAGCTGAATAATTCTAAACTAACGCATCAGCGAGCAGAATGTCATTCACTTAAAACGTTCTGAAATGTGTTCCTTTAGTGATTCCTGGAATCGGAATTATTATTTTCCGTGATTGCATTAAACTTCTCATTGACCATATTAAGTGTGAATCATTTTCAGACTAAGTAGTAAAAAATGAGATATTAGTAATTCAAAACTGCTTCTCAAATGCTGCCAATTTTAGGCAAAAGAATGAATGACCATTGTAGTGAGATCAGTGAATAAAATTATATTTCACACATTGATATGGAAGTATGAAAATAATTTATGTATGGAATTTAGTTTAAACTTTAAATTTGTGCTGAAATCTGAAGATACTTTGAATAGTAATCTCTATTGACCAAACAAATCTAAAACTAATGACAACTGATAATTATGACTGAGTAAAAGATTTTCAATTTAGGCTGAAGTCTAATTATATTCTGCAAAAAAAACTTTCATTCCAGCTACCTAAAGGAGACAGTTTGGATTCAAAAAAGTTTGTAGGTTCTCAAGAGATTTTTCTGAAAGTTTAACCTTGGGTGCATAATGATGTGACTATTGTTTATTAATTCGGGAATATTTTTGTAAATTTATCATATATATATTTTGAAAAGCGTAAAAAAATGAGTATTGCAGAAAATAATTGTCAATATTGAGTTAAGGTGATGTGGGAAATTAAGCATTCCATTTTGAACAATTAATTAAGAAGCCCATTTAAAAATGTTTTACAAGAATGACATTCTGGGCGCTGATGCTTGGTTTTCGAGTTACAGAGGTAAATTAGTTACCGCAACTCGAGAGTTTGAAACTTCAAGTAATGCATGTATGGCAACACTGTCATGGACGCCGCCTTTCCGCGCTCGAATGATGGAGCGCGGTTGTGCGCCATCTAAGACGAAAGTTAACATAGTGATATAACTCATTATTGGGTGATAATTTCTATTGTTTTTTTAACTAAAAGATCTTAGAATAAGTGGGTTCAGGCTCCGTGGGGCTGGCAAATAATAAATTACAAAGTACTTCAACATACTTTAACATTGCTCAAAAAATAAAACCTACCAAAAATAACTCGGAAATAACGCATCAGCGCCCAGAATGTCATTCATGTAAAACGTTTTTAAATTGGCTCCTTTAGTGATTCGTAGAAATGGAATGCTTAATTTCCCCACATCTCCTAAACTCAATATTGTCCAATGATTCTTCTCCTACTATTTTGAAGTTACAGAACTGGCAAAAAATGTTCTGGATAACTAATTGTCTTGTCAGAGATACGGTGCTACAGTTTTTCAATACCTTGATATTTTGAATTATGAGAATTTTTTCCAAAATCCCACCACTGCTTTGTCTTTTTTCAATTTATTTTGTACATAATTTTCAATATAACTTGAAATTAAAAAATCATATGCAATGGATCTATAGATTGTTTTAAGCATTATTGATTGACATGTTAGCAATTCCTGTACCTTGAAAACTGTGGGAGATGAATCCCTTCATAGCTCAAAAAGGCAAGTTTTCATGACAACTACTTTTCTAAAAATTTTTTTTCTTTTTTTCATAATATATGAAATGAGTATTTTTTAAAAAAACTCCACTGCTATTGTAGCTATATTTGAGTTCTATCAAATCATATATTTGCCATTCCTGCAGCTTCAAAACTGTGTGAGGAGTTTGCGTGTTGGTGTCACGAAACGTAGGCCAGCCCCCTCATTAATTCATATTAATGAGGCGACCGGGTTCTCGGAAATGAGGAATTGGTATACCTCCATAAAATGACACAATACACAAGGAATGCAAGGGAATATATAAGAACACAGTCACTAAGGAAAACAAACAACATGTACATATACTAAAATTAGGACTGTACTCACCGATGATTAGAGACCCGACTTACATCAGCGCGTTTCTGTGCGCTAGCTGCCTCGGTGAAGTATGGTACTAGCAAAGACAGGTTTTAAAACTCCATATGTAAGGGCTAATGTTATTTTCCTGGTAAAATGCATCCTACTACAAAACATTAACCATAAAATTACTGGAACTGTAAGTTATACAAGTTGACAAGTGCTGCTCTACCTAATTGACCGGTCAAATTCCTTAAATTAACTACACACCGAACACAAGAAAAAATAATGCCTAACTGTCGGGGGCGCACTCCAACGGCACAGTAGATGGTTATTAGCCTCGGCTCATCAATTCATTTGCCCAAGAGCAGCTTCAGTTCAAATCCCTGTTTCATACACAGTGCAGATAATGTCTTTCGACGTTTTATGAAGAGACCGAACTTGCAAACAAAACCGCCCTCCTGCAGGACAACAAAATTCGCAGATTACTTTGGATCTACATATATGTACATATGCCACATTTAATTCAACTCCACCAATTTTCTTTTTCATTATATGAACCTATTGTTTCCAACGGTATCTATCACAACAAAAGAACGAGTCTCACCCGCCTGGCAAAGCAACTAAATTTTTTTTTAAACGACCTCCACGGTACCACGGTACGGGACATCCTTCGCCTCTCTGCCAAAGTAGATGTAAAATTTTAATCTATTGATTAAAAAAATATATCCTAACAAGTTTCACTTCTCACTTATTTTTCAGAGTATGACATTTTAAGTTAACACCTAGTCACGACGCATCTTATCAAAAGGCTCGCAAAAACTTACTAACTTTTGTTCCCCGCGCTACCCAGAGTGTTCTTTGAGGGCTGCCCTCTTTCCCAATACATGACCAATTGTACTTCTCCCGCACTTCAAAACACACGCCTACCCCATTCCACTGGCTCTTCTGGCGCTCACCAGCTCCTTATTTGCTGTGACAAGAACGCGACTTATCCCACCCTCTTATATGAGTCAATCTTGAAGTCAGAAATCTTTGCTATGGTTACTCTGTATTTTATGTACAGCGATTTGTCACTGTCAGCCCCTTGTGGTTTTTCCTCTCACCAAAGTGTTCGGTGAACGAAGCTTCCCACGACTCTACACTGGACTGGGCCTACGGGTCAGCAATAAATTTTACCCATGCGGTTACACACACTGCCCCTTGGTTCGGGCTCTCAAGGTCTGATTACAAAGCAAAACATTAGCCCCAGACTCGAGTGCACAACTTCGCTCACATACATAAACTTATGTTGAATCCAAACATCCAGGCCTACAACACACATGTTGGAGCGACCCATCTGTACCGCTAGAATGCGCCTGAACACAATTTATAAACTTACAATTTAGTTCAAACAAAAAAACACTGTAATAAATATGCACAACTTATCCCAAAAATTTAAACATAAAAGTATATTCCAATAAAACATAGGTATATCCCAACATTTACACAGCAAGCTAATTAGCTGATGATGCAGAGCAGCTGGACTGGAAAGAAAAAATTACGTCA
This sequence comes from Morinoia aosen, assembly GCA_030386875.1. Taxonomy (NCBI): domain Eukaryota; kingdom Metazoa; phylum Arthropoda; class Malacostraca; order Amphipoda; family Talitridae; genus Morinoia; species Morinoia aosen. The sequence continues at coordinate 64,459,414 of CM059565.1, read as the reverse complement.
CTATAATATATCACTGAGTGTTAGAATGCTTTGTTTGGGTATGAAAGCATTTTGAGCAAGGCCAAGAACAAACTCTCTTGATATTTCCACAGAGGAATGCTCAAAAATGACTCATCATAAGGCAGAGAAGGGGGAGGTGATCCAACCATTAGCACGCACCAAGGTCACGCTAGTGCGCGTCTTCTACCCTGTCTAGGAGACGAACCAATGCACGTACTTGAGAGCCAATTATATTGTTGGATGTGCAAGAAAAATATTCATAAGATGAGTTTATAAACCAAAAACCTACTCTTATCCAAAATTTGACCCTAATTGTCTCCTCAACTTTTTAGAGAATTCTGTACTATCACTATCTACATTAATAGTTCAAACAGGGCTAACCCCATGGTTCTAGGTTTGTTGTGCATGAACTTGATTGTGACATTCATCACAAATAAGTCTTAGGATTGGACTGGGCATATCTTCTGACAATCCTTCTTTCTATAATGTATTTTTATTGGGCCAATTTATTGCAATACATGTATGTATGTATATATGCATTAAAAAAATGTTCTCACATTAACACAACATATCCTTGCTCAACTTTGGATCTAAGCCAGTTGGTATTTATGCTGTACAGTTGCAATCGTGCAGAAATATTAATATTTTTTGTGCATTATATGCTTGAATGGTGCTAACTTGTATGTTAATTGGAGGGCAAATATGCAGAGTGTCCTAACCCATAAAACACTGAATTTTAGGACATTCAAGTTAGAGGTGTGGTGTTCATTGCAGGGTTGCCAAACTGGCTTTTCCTTGCCAAGTTAGTAATTAGGAACTGAACTAGGAACTAGGTCACTCTGCCTGAAAGTTATCTACGCCACTATGAGGAGAAATTATCACTTAATCCACTCTGCCAGTTTTGACCTCTGATTTGTCAGTTAGCATGCTCTGGATATTTGCCCTCCATTTGGTCTTTTTATCTAGGAAATAATTTTCAAAGCTAGTTTTGCAACCCCAGCTGTTGTTTGGGCGCAAAGATTAGTCTTGGTTTACTTTTTTAGCTTTTAGGCTTTAGCAAGAGATCACTTTACAAATAAACACAGATTTTTTTTGTTAGTTTAAAATTTCAAGCAAGGCCTGACAGCAAGTGAAAGCTTTTATTTCGACCTGCAGTTTAAAATATATATATATATATGTATATTTATATAGGCATACAGTTCAGCTCAGCACATGCAAGTTTCTAGTGTTTGTATAAAATTTGTCTAGACAAATTATTGTGCTCAATTTGTTGATTTTCTAAGAAAAAACAATGTAGTGCCATCCTATTGTATGTTTTTTCTAGTGGGTACATTGTGAAACTTTGAAAAGGCATTAACTGTTGTTGGTCCTTGCTTCGAGGTTAAGAAATCATTGTGAGCTATTTAATGTCAAAATGAACATGTAAGTTTTCTGTGAGAATAAGTTTTACTGCTTAGTAGTAATGGAATCAAATATAGAACTCAATTATATTCTTATATGCCTTGGATAATTCCATCTTATCTCCTATTTAGGGTTGCAACTATTCTCTTCATAGGAATTAGTATCCTCAGCTTGAGGATTAGGATGGAGCTTATTTTTCAACTTTCAAAATATTTTGCTCACATTCTTAAAGGAGTTAACTTGGCCTCAAAATATCAAATTTTGAGGCAATTAACAGAAGAATTAAAGGTGGTCTTAGGCATCTTCATTTTTTTTTCAAGAGGACCATCTACACTAAAATTGAAAAAATTTCAAAATACATATTTATTAGTCACTGGAATGATGAGATTAAGTTTTGGCAAAAAAGGAGAAAAGAGCAACTTGGAAGAAGAGGAACTTATTGTCATTGTTGAAGCTCAAGGCCTTTACTTTGTAAGCCGTGCTACCCTCAAACAGCAGCAGAAGTGATAGCCATGTAGAATTTATAGACACTGATGATAAAGTTGTGTTCAAAGGTAAGCAAAATTTGTCAATCTAAGAAAGGGCTTAAGACACAAAGAAAGTTGTTACACAGACTCTCGCTGCTTCTCTTGACTGCACCCAAGTCTGAGATGGGAAAGTCACCATGATAATCACTGAAGCAATCAGGAGTGTGAGGAGCAACCTGGCTAAGTTTAAATGCAGAAATTTGAAAAGGAGAGAAGGAATCAAACCAAGGGCAATTAATTGGAAGCAATTTACATGACAAGTTTTGGCCAACATTCTTCTGGCTGTGCACAGGGATGGAAAGCTTATGGAGACCTGACCTTGAGCTTGTGAGTGGATCGTCTGGCCATCTTGGTCTAGGGACAAGGGGTTAGTCAGCTTCTAGGAGTCCTTAAAATCCCTTTGGGCACCTTGGAGAGTCAGGCCTAAGCCGTTTTTGCCACTCTGGACAAGTGAGGGCTCACTGGAATGATCACATGTATGAGTTTTGATACCATTTCAGCTAACACTGGAATACAAGGAGGTGCTTGTGTATTCATTGAGCAGAAGCTAGGGTGAGACCTCCACTTTGCATTTCAACATCATATAATGGAGCTTGTTCTTGATGCTGCATTCAAAGCTTGCATGGATGTACCTCTAGTCAAGAGATTCCAGGCCAACTGGGAGAGGATTGATAAAGCTACTTGTGGTTCTGGGTTGACGGATGATGTGGTTCAACCTCGGATCTCAGCAGAATGCGAGCGCATCCTCATGTTTGACATCAGTCAGTTAACATCTCAACCAGAAGATGACTATTGGGAGCTACTAGAGCTCACGATCTTGTTTATTGGAGCTGAACTTTCTTGAAAAGTTCACTTTTGTGCCCCTGGCCCAATGCACCATGCCTGTTGGATGTCAAAAGCCATCTACTCCATCTAAGTCTGGCTCCTGTGTCAGTTCATGTTGACAGCATGGGAAGAGAAAGGCCTTCAGGAGATGTGCTGCTTTATTGTTCACGTCTATGTGGAATGTTGGTTCACTGGTCCTAGTGCTGTCCATGCTCGTTGCTGCGACTTAGCCTGATGAAAGCTCTCCTTAAGGGGAGCGTCCCCCATGCGAAATTTTTTTTTTGTTATTGAACTTAGAGCAATGAAATTTAGTATACAGATAAGAAATGCAATTTGGAATCGTTTGTCTTCTATGAAAAAATATGATTTCCTTCAAAGAAAATTTTATATTCGTAGAAAACCGAGTTTGAGGAGGAGAGTTTCAAAATGCATCTCCTCCTACAGTTTTCAAGCTACAGTGGTGATTTTTATGTCATTAGATTTGAAATATCGTGAACATTACAGGATACTATAAGGGAAATCTCTGAAGTCGCACTAAAAAAATTGAAATTTATTTATTTTTTACTTTTTTTTTCATTTTCATTTGTGACATCACAACTTTTGTTTGCAACAAATCTCGAAATTCCCTAATAGATACCTTTATTTTCCACCCTTTTCTGCATCCAATGATACCAAAATCATTTGTTACGAAACGTGCCCGGTTCAAGCACATAACGCAAGGGGACTTGAAACCCCCGATAGTAAGAGGGGAAAATAAAGGTACGAAATACACAGTGAGAGAGTTCAACAGGAAAGGTAGGAAATTAAGTGTTTACTTGGTGTGTACCACGTGAATCCAAATTGACAAGCATGGGGAGAATAACGAACATTGAAAGATTAAAACACATTTATTTTAAGATTAACACGTGGATTTTGGCACAGGGAAATATATATATCGCCACAATAATTGCGCACCAGTGCCCTCAGGCAAGATGCTCAAGATCTGCAACCCAACACTTCCATCCGCTGCATAGAATTTCTTGGCAACTATCAAACAATGAATTTCGCACAATAAAAGAAAATTAGAAATATGAAATGAATATCCTGGTTAGCGCACACATGAAATGCATGGTTATGCCAAAATAGATTAGAACCTTGACTCACAGCAAGGTGTCAGTTATGAAGTGCTTCGCATTATACAAAACACAGATTCAGAACATGAGCTAAATACCCACATTACACAAACCACATTTGATTGCGCGCCACTCAGAACGCACTGTTCGGTTTGCCACTTAGAATTCAAGTATCACACTTTTATCTCGGTTTCAAATTTCCTATGCCACCAAACTCCACAAGCTGCAGTCTCTATGGAAATCACGTCGGCAGCCGGCTTTCCTGGTTCATTCACCCAAAAAAACCGTCTCTCCTCGTTCAACCAAGTATAGTTCTCCCTCGGATGGTTTGCTACACCGCTCAGCGACATTTCTCCGTCAAGGAGCCTGCGTGCTGCTAGCTGCAGAGAATCTCCCGTCGCAGAGGCACAGACGCAAGTCACCGAGATGGCTCAGCTGCCGCGTAGGCCAGCTTCCCAACCCGCCTCTCCTCTCCTCTCAGGCAGCCTACATCCTTCACAGCACCAAGCAAAAATAGCCCGGTTCTACGTTCATCCTAAGCCTTTATACCTCACCCGCACAGAGGAAGCGCATCGTGGGTTGTGCGGAATGCCCGCGAAAATTCTCGTCCTCTAATTGGTTCGTTCTTAAGCGCCGCTTCCCTTATGCTATGTGTCCCTCTCTCCAATTTGAAATTACTCCGCTCTTTACTCTCAAATACCAACATTCCTTAGTCCCTTGCTTGTAGATAATAATCTTTTTAACCCACTATTTTTCTGTGCTATTTTGTTTATTTACAATAACTCCCGTATATGTGATGTATTTCGGGCTAGCTCTTGATTCCGCCTCTACCCCCTACGTGCTCCTCCCTTCTGCTGATGTGGTACACCCCTCACGATCCGCGCACGGCTGCCTATGTAGCCGGTTGCTTGCTTCTGTAGCGTTGGTTTTTCATATAAATATATATGCATCATATTCCTTATATTGTAACACATTGCTGTAGCTTCAAAACTGTAGGAGATGCATTTTGAAACCTCTCATTCCGAACCTACAAAATAAGGCAAATTAGGTAAACTTGACTACAGGGCCACAAAGTCTGACACTTTTTCGGACACTTTCAAGAAACTGGGATGCCATTTGTATCTCTCGAACGAGAAAGTCAGCATTTTGCTATTCAATGAAAAAGTGAATTTGTCGGTAAAAAGGCAATTACTGACTAGCATAAAGAGGGATAAAGTTGAGAAGCCCCAAAAATGCTGCAACTACTATTTCAAGACCATTGCTAAGAGCCATCTATATTCATTTGGTTTGCCCTGCACTATTAGCCTCTTTCAAAGGCTTAGTCTTCCGGTGGATTTTCTGGATGCTGATCCATCCTCTGCGAAGCAAATCAAAGTTTCTGAGCTGCCAAAGAGTAATTGATGGCTCTTCAAATGGTTAAAGACCATGCAAAACCAGGGATAGCTCTTGTCCAACAGTTTACCATAGTGCTCACAAAAAATGAAGAGCGGCCACAATTTCTACATCAAGTGGTAGCAGAATATCAAATTTAAACCTTTATTTTTACCCCTGTATAAGCTCCACTCTAATGAGGATGTTAGGTCCTCAGGTTAGGTAGGCCTTCCTTTATTTGAAGTAGAATAGTTTTTTCTTTTGTTGCAGACTTTTTTTTTTCAGCTCCTTGACATGTTTGTTTTTCAACACTTATTATTCTCTTCATCAACTTATGTACAGCTTGATATGTCTTTCAATCTTACTGTGATATGAATTTTGGTGGATTTGAATTTTTTGAAGTCCTATGGAATGTAGTTAGGTTTATTAACTGATTTCCTACCTTTAGAAGAAGTGACTGGGACTGGATATTGCGGCAGGGCATAATCTACGTAGCAAGTTATAATTTCAAAATTGAAAAACCATAGATAGAAGGATAGCTTACTGAATTTGTAATTGGTCATTAAAAACTTGAAATCTATCATTAATATTTGTATACATTTCATGGAAAAAGGGTTGATCCCCCACATGTGGCTCCTAATTTTTATCTTGCATGTATAATAAAGCTGTCATATATTTTTTCCTGTTACACACTGACATAGCCACTGTATTCAGTAGCCTGTGGAAAGTGGGATGTTAGCCACATCATGCCTTCACTCATTGTTGAGCTTTATAAGCTGAAATCATTTGTTACTCTCCTTGAATTGAACCCAGAATTTCTAAAAAAAATTTGAAGGAACCAAAGCTGCTGTTGTGAAGATGCAATTCTGATAAAGATCCCTCCAGTCTAAAAATACCAGATTTGCAATAATTTGCACAATGGATCATGAAAAACAGATGTCAAAAATGCAAGCTTCACTGTTGGACTGCATAGGATGCAAGTTAAGATTGCAACAGGGGGGGTAAATACTGCCATGAATATTTGATGAAAATGAATGCTATGAGACATTTCTACTTGGCAGGTGTAGTGCTGTAGAGATTATTAATAATGCTTTGTTTAACACTGGGCAATGCTGTGATAAGCAGCCATGTTTGTCTGGGTACTACACTAGTGAAGAACTAAGTGTATATGATGGTTGGGGACACTATCTCACTGTCTTGCCTGAATGCATGGAGACTTAGATTGCAAGTAGTGCTGTTGGTCTTCTAAGTTTGTCAGTGTTAGTCATTTTCACACGCAAAATTTTGTTTGATTATTTTTTAATTTGTTGAATTTGGAAACAAACTATCTACTAATCTTGTTGAAAACAAAAAAAAAATTTAGCAATATTTTACTTATCTAGAAAAGTATTTGTTGTTTACTTTCCTGATAACAGACATCTATGAATAATTTAGAGTACTGCCACAACATTTTCTTACAACTTTACTGTCTGAAATTTATTTTAGACTATTTATAAGCAAGCAATATGTAGCTGATAATATCTAGAATAGGACAAACTACTTTATTTTTTATTCTTCATGTACAATGTGAGTATAAACATAACTTATGAAAAGGAAATGAATAGGGCTTACTTTTTTGAGTAAACATTTATTTTGTGTTGAAGGTTCTTGAAAATAGGAATTGTGATACCACCTCTTTGGTAAGTAATTTTTATGTAACCATTTGTAAAGAAAACATTGTATATTTTTCGGAGCTTGTCACAACTTACTGTAGAAATTCTTGTCATACCTTATCCCTTTCATGATATTTTTTTCGTTGCAAATGGAAAGCTGTCATATTTCAATAGGTGATTGTAAAATAGATTTGAGAATTAGAATACATCAAATTTGTCTCTACCATTCATAGAAAATGCTTATTTATATTGCTTGTGTTCTCATGTGATCATAATCTATAAGTGCTCCAATTCTCTTACAAAGGAAATAGAGGTTATATCTAGTGCCTTTTGAGAACTTAAATTTTCTCAAATTATCAGTAATAAAGTTTTAGTTGTAAAGTTGTTTAAATTATTAATTGTAGTTTTCATCTGGCTTTTTTTGTTCTTTGTTATATTGTGATGAGATTTTTAAAACTGTTGCATTGTACCATTCATTTTTTTAATTCTGTTTATTTTTTTCTTGCAGACTTTGACTGGAAAGGAGGTAAGTTTGGGTGCAACCTTCAGAGTGAGATTGTGATTGTTCAGTTGTAGCTAGTGAGCTTTCTTCAATACGCTTTTGGTTGATGGTGGTGTTACACAAATTCTTGTCTCTACCTTGCTCTCGTGGCAGAAATTTCTATGAAGTTTTTGATATAAAGGGCCTGTAATTTGGGCAAGGGTTTCTAATACTTTTCTAATGCTGGGTTTCCTATTACATTAAAAAAAACTTTGACCAGCTCTGAAATTTTCTTGTTAGGACATTATCATTGACATATTTTCAGGCTTTTTAATAACTAGGGTATGTATTTTATGCTTAGTGAAGAGGAGCATCACAGTGCTCAGCAGTGCAGCAAAAAATAGTAAAAATGAAGTATTAATGACTTGAGTACTGTTTATCTGTATTGTTTTTTTATTCATATTACAATCTAACATTAGGTCAGTAGTGCACTTTTCATGTTATGTTAAAATTTTTGGATTTAATTTTAGAATAGGCTTTCACGATTAAATTTACAGACTTTGAAGCAATACTGTTGGACTAAATTTAAAAAGGAATTGATATTATTTGGAATTTCCTGTAAAATTTTTTGGCCATCTAGTTGGTAATTTAGGTCGTACTGATGTTTGTGCTTTTGATCACTCATTGCTTCAGTAGTTACATAATTTGGAAGTATATGTTTTTGTATGATATTTTGTAAACACAATTTATTACTAGTGCAATGATAAAATACTTGTTTTTGAGTTAACTTACATGAAAAACAAGCCATGCATTTATAGGTATTGAGAATTATATTTGTGCATTGTTAAAAATGGCATTTCAGCTTAAAAGTGATAAAAATTAAAAGTGATGGAAAAATTGCAGGCTTTCACCAGATATTTCTTAAGGGAAAAAAACACATCAGGGTCTTGATCACAAGTATAAATGGTCCACTATCACATGATGTTGAATTCCTTTGTCATCAGCCTATTCCCTCGGTTATTTAGTTCTGTGAGTTATGAGTATTTTATTGGATCAAAAAGTGAATCACAAATTGATTTGAAGTTAAATCTATGTGCAAGGCTGATCATGAAACTAACACAGCAATATACAGTTAACTTCTTAGAATAAACTTTATTGCTGAATAAAAATAAATTAAACATTTCAACACAACCCACTCGAATTCAACATTGATTTATACAATTTTTGGTAAAATTTTTTTAACTGCTTTTCACTTAAATTGATAACTATCATGTGTTATCAAAACAAAATTTGGCAGGACTTGCCTCAAATGTATGTACATTCTACTGTGTATGTACATTCTACGTGACCAGAGGATAAACTCAAACTCCTGCTTAGTCACTTTAGCCCTATAATGATACAAAATTTTTTGGGTCCTGAATGTAATTTTACAGTTATTTCTTTTGAATTATCATGAATGAAACCCAGTGAATGTGAACTTTTCATTGAAGCTTTCAGAAAATAAGAATAATGTAACTTCCTGATGTCCTTCAAAAAGGAGGGTGGTCAATATAAGGGTCACATGACTTACATCTTCTTTGAGGTGTGGTACTGATGCAGTCTGTAATATATTTATACTATAATAAGAGCCACGTCCGTCTGTCTGAAGCCAGCAAAAGGTGTGAGCGTATCTGTGATACAAGCTCGGCCTCATCAACTCGCGAGAGATTGAATTTTTTATTTCTTAGGGCCATTCTTTCATATTGCCTTCTTTCTCATTTCAAATAAAGGTGGGGTGGATTAGTGCTAAATAAAAAGGTACTCATTGTAGCTGTCATCTAATGTGAGTGGAAGAGGTCTGCATCTTAAGGATTGTAAGGTTTCGAGTGGAGTGGCATCGCTCCCTTGTATGACAAGGAATGCTCTGAGAGTATCTCTACAACAGTGTGCCCGCTAGTACATCAAGCTTTTAAAAATCTGGTATTTGTTTTGTGATTATGTTATGTAAAATGAAAGTTTGGTTCAAACCTGATATTATTTTGATTGAAGCTAATAAATAAATAGTATACTCCTACTTGCAATTAAAAATCATTGTGTTAGTGTATAAGAGCTTCAAATCCATTCCTGTTCTTCCTGTTGCTAACAAGTGGTTTTGGAATATAATTTATGTTCTTCTGCAGATAATGAGGCCTTTTAGTATTAGGTTTATTTTTATTTATTTGTGTGTAGAATTATAGCTTCTTACTTCTAAGCTTTAATTTTTTCTCACAGATTGAGATTGACATTGAGCCTACAGACAAGGTAGAGCGTATCAAGGAGAGGGTGGAAGAAAAGGAAGGCATCCCTCCACCTCAACAGCGGCTCATCTTCTCAGGCAAACAAATGTGAGGCTGGGCTTTGTTTATTATTGTGTAGCCTCTCATTTTTACTGCCCCATAATTTCAAACCTGTTTTGTTTGTCTGCATTTTAACTCTAAATCTGAGGCTATGAAATTTGTGAATAAAATTCTACAGTAAGATTAGGAAAAACTTTTTATATCAAGTTGTGCTATAATTGTCAATGCTGTAGTACCATTTTTGATGCACTTAGGGCTCAGGCTATGTGTAAACTTAAAGTTATAAAACTAGGCTTATGTAATTGATCTTTTAAAAGTGTGACCTTGATGATTTTTTACCAAGTTTGAAAACAGTTGGAAATATTAGTGACACCTTAACAAAAGTTGTTTGCAGTTACATCAAATATTGATTGTCTCAAAAATGTTCCTGCACTAAACTGCCCTGTACTGATGTATTTTATTTTGATGTATATGTTATTTACATAGATGCAAGTACAGTATGATGAATTCAGGAAACTACTTTGAATTTAGGAAAATAAAATGTCAAAATAAATGTTATACCTGGAACAAAAGCAAAAAATAAATGAGCAATTGCCAGTCATAGGATTACAGGGTGCATGATGTATCTGAGGACACCTTACGCACTTTTAGAAAAACAGGAAATGAAACTGTTAATCGTTGAAACTCACAATTTCTTGTGACAAATTAAACATATTTACCTACATTTTATTCTATATATCCTCCAATGACTTTTATCACCTTCTCAATTAAAGTATGAAAGTGACTGCAAGCTTTGATCAGGTGGTCTTCCTTTATGTCTTCCATTGCTTAGGCTATTGCTTTCATCAGAAAGTATTTGATGTTATTGGGATACTTATTAATTTCCTCTTCAATGATGCCCCACACGTAATAATCCAAAGGATTAAGGTTTGGTGAGTTAGGAGGCCATAAGTTTGATGTGCATGACCATGGAAATTCTTGGCCATCCAATCTTGGGTTTTGAGAGCTTTATGGGTATCTTGTTCAAAGACATAGGCCCATCCATTGACTGTGTTTCCTATCCAAGGCTTAACAATGGTTTGAAGAGTCTTGACATAAGTATCTGCATTGACTTTAAGGCCCTGTAGAAAAAATGAAGGCATGATGGGCCTTTCACTGCTCACAACACCAAAAAGTTTGTGCTCTTCTGACCAAGTCAGGTCTTCTGAATGAGTCAGAATGTTGACTATGCTGTTTTCTCTTGCTTGTAGCTAATTCATCCCCATTGTTTTATTCAGCTTCTTTCTAACTTTGCTAACAAAAGGTTTGACAACTTTTAGAAATCTTGCAATTTCTAAATTGTTGTTTTGCTTCTATGGACACCATTACAGCATGTCATTTCATCAGTTATAGTAGTATCTGCCGTGGGATCTTTTGAAATGAAAATACATCAATTAGTATTGGGTTAGTTTAAATTACAAAAATACAAGTGTTCTCAGATACCTTCCGCGCCCTGTAATTTTTTATGTCCTGTACGTTAGGAGGCCTCGCAGTGGCCGAGTGTATAGAGCGCTTGCGTTCTATGCTTCATGCCCAGGTTCGATCCTTGTGAGCGGCAGTTGGCGTGAAAAACGCTGATGCGGCAAATCAGGGTCGTTGCCTGCAGTATGGTCACTGTCCTCAAGGAATGTTACCTGAGCACTAAACGAGAGAAAAATGAGGCCTAAAGCTCGGGTGTGACTAGGGGCCTGGGGAACCCCTATCATGTGCATTCCCTGTAAAGTATCATGTATATGATGCTAGCCACCTTCTACTTGAAAAGAGGAAAAGGCTTGGTATATACCATATACGTTAGGAGTTGCACCTCAACGTTTGATGTAGGTTTCACTTGGTCAACATTAATATCGGGATAGATGGTACGAGAAGTAGAGGTTATTCTTTTTGTGATTTTTTTGTAGGTGTGTATATTTTAAAATATAAATAGCCTTTCTTTTCATAAGGTAACAAAATGGCATAAATTAAGAATCAGTTTTGGTCAAAGTATCGAGTAAAATTTAATGTCATGATGTCTTTGATCGTGAACTTTGAACAAGTGTGCCTGCAACATGCAGTAGTTGCAATTTTTATGTGAAAATCAAGACTTGAGAGCCTCATTGCAAAATTAAAAAGTTATGCTGTGCCTGCATCAATATTCAATTCATGACAACTTGCACAGAATCAGGTGTGGAGAGATATAGATTGAGTGCTGCTCTGTGGAAGTGTCGGTATCTAGCGTGACTATGATGGGTGTAGTATCGTGCTTTGTAAACGTTGTTGGTAATCAAAACTGGTATTCTCAATTCCCAATGAGTAGTTGATGTAATCTTCAAAGTCTACAAAATTTCAGCATTGTTCTGTGTAAAGTTTTGATGCTGGTCAGGAAAATTCGGATGGTGCATCATAAATGTTTCACAGAACAGTTCACGTGATAATACACGCTCCTCTCAAGGGGAAACCACTATTATCTCTATGGGAATTAGCCCTCCCGTTAAAAAGATTTCAGGTCTTGAGATGAAGATTAGGATGCCTGCCTTTTGTTGAATGGGACGTTTTTTGTTTTGTTAAGGACCATTTTTTTTTTGCTTGCTGTTGTCCTTTTTTCCTATTAACTTCTTCTTCAACTTTTATCTATTTTCATAAACTTCCCAACTCGCAGTTTTGACGTGCAGTGAGTGGGTCTTGTGTGGAACCACACCTTGTGCATAGATTCTCCATTTCATTGATGCCAAACCAAATGGTTTCTTTCTCTCCTTGGTAGACGTTTGTGGTGGTTATGGAGGCTTGAACTAACTAATAGGAAATCATTGGAGGCATAGATTACCTTCTCTAATAATGAGTTCATATAAGTTGATTATCAATAATAACATAAAAAATTGGTTAACTTAATGAGAAATGAATTTGAATTGGTGTAAAGCACCAAGTCTTCCATACAATAACATGGTCTGTCTTCTTCTGTGTGATTTTGTTTAATGAAAATAATTTTTTTAAGTGGACTTCTGTGCTTTACAGCAGTGCTGTCGTATTAACTTGAGGGGCTAGGTTTCAGTTGAGATAAAATGTAATTTACAGCATATTTTTATAATCTTCAGTGTATTTTTGTGTTCAGTGCCTGGTGACAAATTTTTGGTGACAGCTATTTCCTTAAGATATAGTGCATGTGTTGTAATAATGATGGAAAGTGTGCTACCTTTTTAACAAATTTTTATGTGGAACTTTATCCACATTACAAGAATGACTAGAAGCCTGTTATACTGAATTTCTTTTTTGTTCATTCTTCCTTAATAATTGGTAGTTTTTGGAATTATATGTTATCAAATGTTGAGTTATTTTCAAAGCCAAAACCCAAGCTGAGAGTTAGGTAGGTCTTCATTTTATTGAAATAAAATGATTTTCTGTGTGAGATTATTTATTTTTGGTTCACTGCTGTCCAGGTTGTTAGTACCTCAAACTTTTTCTAACTTTCAACTTTTATCAGATTTCAGTAATCTTGTTTCCTAACCGTCTTTCTCAACTTACCATTTCTATGGGCACGGGATCCTTTGTGGGAATGCACCTCGTGCATAAATTCCACGTTCTCTTAACTCGATACTAAACGGTGCCCTCATCCTTCTTCTCTGGAACACCTTTGTTGCGGTAAGGGAGGCTAAAACTAATTTGTAATCGATCAATTATATGCCAAAAAGCAAAGCTAGCTCCACAGAATTTCAATTTGGTTCATATCGGTTTCTGTGTCTCGGGAGCAATCGGAGAACAGTTGGCTTGTGAATTTTTGCGTGATTGAGGTCTTAGGCATTTCACAGGGTTAATAAAATTTATCCTAGTGATTGATTTTTTAGTGTGCTTGTGTTGTTGGAACAAAAAAAAAGGGCTTGTGTGTAAATTTTTTTCATTGAAAGACAAGTTTGTGTTGAAGGAAAAATACAATGGCTCCCAGGAATCGTCATTTTTTGAGTTCCGTGGTTGTGTTGCGGGAGCAATAAAAAACTACTGGCTTGTAAATGTACGTTTCATTGAAATCTGTGCTGATAATGTAGGAACAACGTAATAGTTCCTAGCGCTTGAAGGCAAGTTTTTGAGATTTGTATTTTTGTTGCAGGAGCAATAAAAAAAAAGCAGGCTTGTAAATTTCTGTTCCATTGAGATCTGTGTTATTGCCTTAGAACAACGGAATAGCTCCTAGCTATTGATCGCATATTCCTGAAATCTGTGTGTCTGTTGCAGGAACGACGAGAAGACTGCAGCAGACTACAAAGTGCAAGGCGGGTCTGTGCTTCACTTGGTGCTCGCCCTGCGTGGTGGCGACAGATAGACCTCCCGGAATATGCTTCACTCTAGCTATCTATTATCATCCTTATTGCTAACTTGACGTCTCTGCTGCCATTGTGTCGCGTGAGTGTGGTACCAAGTCTGTGCAGCACAATTTCCATGGCTTAGAAGCTCCAAAGGTTTGGGTGAGGTCTGTATGTTGGTGGTTATTTTTACAGCTGGACGGATCTGGTGCGTGGAGGGATGGTGTTACCTGCACCGGTCAATAATTAGCTTATTTTGTAACAATGCTATTTCATAATTTGTGCAGAAATTTGGTACTTGATTACACCACAACGCGCTACTGTTCGCGTGTTAATATATTGCTGAATGGGTGAAGTAGGTGAATGGTTGTCAGTACTACCAAGTAAGAGGATGAAATTTTGGACTGTGACAGACGGGAATGTGACATCTCTTTTATTTGCATTACAGGGGCATAGTGTCCATCGGTATTTAGCATAGCCAAAAGAAGATTTTCTGCCTTCAAGTGTGTCTCACCTCTTAACACATGTTAACTCAAATGTTAATCATGAAACTGGTTAATCATTTTGAGCAGAATGCTTCGTAGTGGTCGCGATACTAGATTCTGTAATGCTATATGCACCAAGCATTAGCCTGTTTATCGAACCGTGGTTATCGTAAGGAATGAGGTAACGTTTTATCCTAATGTCAAATACTTCCATGCTGTCAGTGCTGGCGCCAGCACTGGCTATTTTGCTACTGTTTATGGTTTCAAAATAATGGAACACACGGGATTTGCTATGAGTCACTCGTCCCAAAATTTAGGGTCTTCTTGAGGTGGTGTCCATGTCTGTGCTTAGGAGCCTCGAATTATCTGATTTCCATCTCGTGGACATCCGCGAATATCCCTTTTGTGGATATACACCTATATTCAACCTTGTGGAAATCCACTAACATCCACTTTGTTCGTATCCACCTATATTCAACTTGTGGATATACACCTTGTAATTTTCATGCAGCTCATGACGGAAACTGAGAAGTCCTGCAGGAAATGGACTGACTTGTGTTGTGTGTATGCATTCTTGATAGCTGTTGATTAGAGGTTGGTCGTCTTGATGTACACTTTGAGTTATAGAGTCATTTTTTTCCTCTAGGAAGCGCAGTGCTGCTATGTTAGTAATGCCAATTTAATTTTATGGATTTCTTCACTGTCCGTTTCCCATCTCAAATGACTTCATCAATGGAAATTTTGAAGTGAAATTCTCATTAACAGAAATAGGTAGAATTGCAATCTAGTTGATTCTCGATTGGCACTATTGTGCCCTGGCGTGTGCAGTGATTGGTTCTCGTTCAACTCATCAGGTGGTGTTCATTAATTGTTGGACTTCTCAACAATACGTTTTGTAATGCTAAAATTAATTTGTCTTGAATTTTTTGGTGAACCTTCTTGAGTAACAGATTTTCAGTTGCGTGAAGATTATACAACCTGGTTTTGAACTTCAGAGCAGTACTCTTCGATCTCCAGGCGCACTGTTGTCTACTAACAGTTAGCTGTTGGTGACTGGTATTAACGGATAACTGTCAACATATTAACGCCATATTTCATACTCACGTCTAGTTTTTATTTATTTTTATGTGCTTTTGAACGAATAATAACGCATATGTTTCGAATTTAAAATTTTCCCATTTAAAAACGTATGAATCCTTGGATTTTCAATCATAGCTTTCCTCTCAATGTTCACTATTTTATAGCCAAAAATGTGATAGTCTTCTTCATTTGATGAACTCCATCTGGGGTTGCATTGATAGCTGCTAACTGTTGTCCATCAAAAACTCAAGTTCTGATGGAATATACATTTCCTTTAGAAATCTTTTCTTGCTCACTTATCTATGATGATGTTCATGATGTTGCGTTATTTCCTTGCATATTGGCACAGTTGGTTAGCCTTGTGATCTTGGTTCCATCTCTAATACTTCTCCGCTGCAATTCTTTTTTCTGTCGTTGCTAAATTTACATGATCAATAAAATTTGAGCTAAGAGCTCGTTTACTTAACCTTTTGCTGAGTATTGGGAGTTTCTAGCGTGTGCTCACGCCTGTAACTTTCTGGACATGAGAGTACTTTTATTTTTAGGGATTTGGTTCATTTGAAACAATTGATGAGGTTCGTTTAAAGGTACGCTGAAAACATTTGCTTGTAACAAACTCTTGGGAGTTCACGTTGAAGTATGTGATTAGAGAAAATAGTTTGCAAGACTTGTATTTCATTACCTCAAAGTATTATTCACTGATTACTCAAGTGCCAGCCGGGAAACTGTCTTAATGCTCAACCAAGGTCTGCCGTAATTTGCCCTAATATGTTGATTGCTAGGTAACGGAAGTTCGACTTCGTTGCCTAATTTGTTGAGAAACTGTCTTCGATTTCCGCTCACGATTGTGAGAATATTTTTCCCAATTCATCAGGAAATATAGAGTATGCTGCATGATAATACGTATCAGTGGGGAGGAGACTGTTTTTTTTAATTTGTTCATGAATCTCATAAAATACTTCCAAGGAAAATATATCAACTTAATTGTTTTTATATTGACTATTTTTCATTAGAAGTTTCAACAATGGTCGTAACTGGCCTTCGACACGGTTTCTAACTTCTCATCAAAATGATGTTTGTTGACCCACCAACGCATAGTATCGAACGTGTGACGTGAGGAGAATTCAATTTCTTTCATACTTCCAGCACCTGTGATGACTTTGCTAACAGCAAGAGAATCACGAATCCTGCAGTGTATCGCTCGAGTTATAAGTGAAGTCAGAAGAAGTTATTGCCAAAAAGTTATCCGCAGGGAGCGGGAGCGGCAGTTTTGGTCGTTCCTGCAAGGGGAGTTAACGCTCCTCCGGATTCCCAAGTTGCTTGAGGCACGCATGCCTGTAGCGTCTTTACATTCAGGTCCTTCGTTAACTTTTTGACTCAGAATCTGGTACCATAGGTGAGAAGATTCTAAGTTTGATCCCTCTTCTAAGAAACATGTATACAGGAACAAGCAGGCCCTCTGGTGATGTTGAAAACGGGCGTGAGATGGTATAGGGGAAACCCTCTTAATTATTGAGCTGACTTTTAACTCTTTGAGATTATGAGCTGCAATACCTGTACAATTACATTCAAAATATGATTGTAAAATGAAACAAAGATAAATGGTTGTTAACTTCATCTAAGGTCATCTAAGGAGAAAGATGGTTGAGCAAGCTGTTGGGCTCGTGAGAGTGCGATCTATGATTTAGTGTATTGCTTTAGGGCGCGATTGAAAGACTTGTCTGTTAACGTAGTTTGGGAACTATGGGCTCTTTGGAGGTTACGCAACATTATTGAGGAATACGCATGAGAGCGAGATGCAGATTTATGCTGATAGTCTCTGTACTCATAAAAGTACTTTGATAAATTGCCTCTCGGGAGGATTATACGTTAGTAGTTCCCTCAGTGAGAGAATTGTGAAGGATCTATAGGAATTGATGTCTTTTAGTAGATACAACTAATGTGTCTATGGGAACTAGCACTCCCAGGGGGGAATGTGAGTTCCCAAGCTTAAGGTTAGGTAAGCCTTTTATTTTAATGAAATAATTTTTTGTTACATAATTTTTTAAGTGGTCCACTGCTATCTTTTATCTCTGCACTTCTGACTTTCTTCTTCAACTTTTAATTTTGTCTACCAACTTCTTTCAATCTTATTGTTTCTATGCGCAGGGAATAGAGGGCACACTTTGTGCATAGATTCCCAGTTCCATTAAATCCTGACTTCCACGTTCCTCTCCAGGGAACACCTTCGTTGTTGTTGTTAGGGAGGCTTCAACTAACTTATAATCTAATTTATTCCCTTAGGGTATTTAATTTATCATTTCGTACTTGCCGTTGTCAATTCGATGCTGAATTATCCCTGACTTGTGTTAGTAACTTGAGCTTATCTTTGAAATATTCTCCCCTCAGGGGTATAGAACTACTGTAAGTCTGGGAACTGGCGTTCCCTGGAGGAAATTGTGAAACCCCAAGCCGCGAGTTAGGTAGACCTTCCCTTTGTTGAATTAAGAAAGGTTTTTTGTTTTGTTAAGGACCATTTTTTTGGTTTCCCACTGTATTTTTCAGCTCTTCTGACTTCTTTTATTTTTAACTTGAATCTTGTTTCATGAGCTTCCCTCTCAACTGACTGTTTCTGTGCGCACGGAGTCTAGTGTGGGAACACACCTTGTGCATAGATGCCGTGTTTCCTTATTTCCAAAATGGACCTTTCGTCCTTCCTTTCTTTGGAACGCATTTATTGCGGTAAAGGAGGCTTAAACATACATATCCAATCTAATTGGAACTTATTCCTTTAGTATTTTTGAAATGCAATCGCCACAGTAACTCTAATTTGGAGGGTGGGTAAGGCCAGGTCACCAGCCATTTAATGGTGGTTAGTGCAAGCCACCAGCCATTTATTGGCTGATAAGATGGGAAAACACTGAGCACGAATTACTTTTCTTTATTATTCTCGTCTCATGAAATGATCGTACTGGCCCAGAGCTGTAGTGAAGGTTGCCATGCTTGGAGACAAGGCCTTCTCCCTCATCCAGGAGCTGGACCGTGCTCAGAACGGCCAGCTGCCGCCGTTTAATGTGAGTATTAATTGACTGCGGTCGCTGTGAGGGCGGTAGGTTTAGATTAGTTGTGGGGGGAGCGAATGTGAGGTCCCCAGAGGAGAGTTAGGTGTCTTGTTGTTGAAATAAAGTAGTTTTATTTGTGTTGAGGCCCAACTTAGTTTGGTTTGATTTTCTGTGTTTAGTACCCGAGTACTTTTTTCTTCAACTTTCATCTAGTTTTCTAACCTTCCTTCTTTACTTACCGTGTCTGTGCACACAACATCCCATGCGGGAGCACACCTTGTGCATAGATTCTGCATTCCCTAAACTCCGTACTTAATGGTGCCTTCATCCTTCCTTTTTTTTTTGAACATCTTTGTTGTGGTACGGGGGGGTTGGGGGACAGGTAGGCTTCCTACCATCAACATGTGTGACCTAGATCCATAGCACTAATGTACATTGGTTGTGAGAGACCTAACCTACCTATGACTCCTATCTTGTCTCGAAGTGAATTAATAAGCCGACACTCCCAGGTAATGGGTTTAGAATTCTTTCTTTTTTTTGGTTTATTAATACACTTTTAACAATGATTACATACATGTACATAGGAAAATAACCAGGTGTGGACAGTAATAATTTACTTACGTACAATAAATCCTACAAATGAATACCTTCAATTACGACACAGTGGGCGACTATACCAGGAACAATTTAGCACAGCAGCAACCCCAGGATGATTTCCTACCCAGCAATAATGGCCGACCCAAGGCTTGGCCTGTAGGAGCGCAAGAGTGGCAGCGGCAGAGTAGTGCCGGAGTACGGCAGCAGCCGAGTAGGCCGGGGCGCCGCAGCGACAGATTAGGCCGGGGTGCGGCAACAGCAGGGTATGCCGGAGTACAGCAGCAGTGGGAAGTGCTGAAGTATAACGACAACAGGTGGAGTACCGCAGCAGCAAGAGATGCCGGAGGACGAATCAGCCGTTGTAGGCTGTTCTTCGGTCTCAAGTTGTGGAGGCTGTTACCACAGAGCTCGAGTTGCTGGCTCTAGAGCACTCTGGTTGGCCTCTGCTTATGCTCTCCAATTGGAGGTTGATCTGGGGGTTTGGAGGTCTTCCTGCCAATCCGCCACGCATAATAAATAATAACTTCTAATGTTTACACAGGCAATAAGGTACATAGTTTCACAATTAATTTCACCTAACAAATAATCATTATCATATACACATCAATATTTCAAGCGGTGAACCTATATATTCTTTTACTTTGATACTATCCCTGCCTATTACTCTTACCCTTGCTGGATGGTGCCGCTCTGAATAAATTGCCTGTACACTATAATGCTGCACTTAGAGAAATTTTCTCCTTTACTATATAACACTGATACATCTGTTCTGAAACAGAAAAATAGGGGATAGGGGAACAGGCAGATTGCACCATCTCATTAGCAAACACGGTTTAGGAGACTGGTGAATCGCCCCATTACAGGGGTAAAAGTAACTTATAATCTATCAGTTAGGTTAGTGAGGTTTGACTACCCTATGCTGTAGAGACTGACGTTCCCTGGGGAGTATTGTTTGGTTACCTCACCTACAGATTCGCGACTTCTATCTTATGTGTCCAGTTTGTGTCTTTCAGTTCTCATGCCTTCATTGCTATAACTTTTTTGTTTTTTTCCTTCATAACGTGCAGTTTATGTACGCCTAGTATCATGTGTGGAAACACTTTGTGCATGGATTCCGTGGTTTCTATGGTTCATACTGAATGGTCTCTCCTTTTCACACTCGAGATCTCCTTTGCTGCGTCAATTTCGTATTATAGAAAGTGCATTGACAACTAGCTGGTACCAACTAATTCTACTAAAACCAGACCATATGATGGGCTTCCACTCTGACACTCGTGTTGTTCACAGCCAGTTTCAATGACACAGGTTCTTTTACGATTGAGCTTCGAGGATGCAAGCAGATGGTCCCGAGCTATGTTAAGTAGGCTTTTCTCTTGTTGAAGTAGAATAGGTTTTTTGTTTAGTTTCAAACCATCTTTTTCCAGTTTATTGCTGTTCTATTTTTCAGGATCTGCTACTTTCTTCCTCAACTTTTACCATGTTTCATAAAATTCTTTCTCAACTTACTGTTTCTTTGTACCTTGTCCATAGATTCCACAATCCCTGAACCCCATACTGAGTGGCGCTTTCCCCTTTTTGAAACATTTTTTTTGTTGCAGTTAGGAGGCTTAAACTAACATCTAATCTATATAAGCAGATCTCAAAACTCATCACTGATGTAAACGCTCATTACAGGAAGACGCCGTGCGGCAGGCGTTGGAGGAAATAAATACTCTCTTCGAGCAGAATGTGGCAGATATGTGAGTGAGAGGGTACTTGCATGAATGCTTGCTGTCCATCCATGTCACTTCTATTGTGCTCTCTATGGGGTATAAATTCTGCAAATATTGTCAATGTATATTGCTGGTATTTATAATAGTCATTAAGAGACACCAGACACACAAGGTTGCTTTTTTTTCGAGTGAGGTTCTTATTTGTTATGTCGAGCATTGCAGTTGAGAATAGTTTTACCCTGCTTTAATTTAACTCTTGGGATTGGAAACAACATATTTTCTTCGTAAGTTTATTCCAAAGAGTGTTTCTAGCAAATTTATTGGAAGCGTATAAATTGTCTGAATGTACTAACTATTATTGCATTTAGTTGTTCAACGTTTTTTTACGTATAGCTCATTTATTACAACTACTGTCACCCAACTGACACTTGCATCAGGTTGTCACCGACGTAAGGGCGAGGAAGAAACTATCACTCGGTAGTGAACTTGAAATTCTTCACGATACAAACTCGACAAGAAATAAAATGTTAAAGGTTTTTTTTAATGAGAGAAATGCACTCGATTTGTATATAAAATGATAAAACTCAAGTTTTTGCTGCAAAATTATCATGAAAAATTTCATAAGGGGGTACCCGTTATCATTATCTCAAGCTTGACTAGAATCATTTTTAATTGAATTATTCAAAAGAACGAAACATATAAATCAGCGCAGTTCAAATTCACCTCAAAATGTGTATCTCAAACGCTGTTCTTTATCATGAATTCTTGCAGTCCTTTCCTCCTATGAATAGATTCAAGTATTTATTTAGATATGTTTAAGAATGAAACAATATATATCGGCAATACATATATTTCGACTTTGGTCTTATATTCTGAAACAAAATATATTGGCATTAAATATATTTTGACTTCGGTCTTATATTCGTTACAGCAACAACTTGACTGAAGATGGATCCTTGGTAGCAGGCATCCACTTGCGTCACGCAGCTTTGGAGCGCAACAAGCGGTGTCTGCTGGCATACCTGTGAGTGGTGGTGTAGGAGTGGTGGTCTATTGATGGTTTTCGTAAATGGCTAAGGTAAGGGCCGAAAGGTTCAGGGTTTTGGGAAGCTTGTTTGAGATACGAGCTGTTTTTTTTTTGTTCCGTGAAAAAGAAATTTCCTATGTTATTTTATTTACATCTCAAAAATGAAATATTTCGGTAATGTATTGCTCACATTACGGGAAATTCGATTCGAAGCCCGTTGAGATCATCTACCTTCAACAAAGGGTTCCACTCCTATTGCTTTCAGCGATGCTTAGCTCATCACTGTTGTGTCGGATGCCGAAGGCGAGGAGCTAGGAAGTCTTCTTCATGTCGCCATTGCCTGCTTAATGACTAGAGGACTCGCTTTCTTTGTAGAAGGCTCGTGAGCCCAAGACCCCGCATTGTGAGCTCGGTATTTCTTTTCCTTTGGAAAAAGAAGTTAGAATCAATTCTCCATTTGACTCTGGTATTAAACAATGGGTGCTGGCTCAAGCAGGGTATTAGTATCAGTACGTCCTGGTATTAATTATATGGCATTCGAAAATTGACTGCGTGATGTGACTGACGTGTGTTGACCCGTGGATGCACGATATTATTTCGAACAAATTTACTCTGCGGGGTCAATTTGACCCCGACCTTTTTATTAAATTTACAACGCACATAACCGTTATCCAGTTTCAGTTATTAGGGAAAAGTCACAAAGCCATGTTTAAATATGTATATGGATACAACCTACAGTTGAGTTTAAAATTCAGATGAGGGTGGTTTGATCCCACCGTGCATCCATGGGTTAAATTTATTGGATTTAAACACATTCTTTTATGTAAAGGAACTTAACCGGAATTGTTGACTTCTACGAAGCCTGGTATCAATATGACTGTGTTGACCAATTTTTACTGCAAACTTTGGTCTATATGGGTACGTATTTAGGTGTCGATACCCGTATAGTACCCACAGTGACCATTAACATTGTTTGGGGACAGGTACAACCGCTTGGAAAGAATCCGGACTATGAGATGGCAGTTGGGTAGCATATTGCCGCCGAATGTACGGAACAACCTTTGTGAACCTGAGGTGAGATGCCTGCCTGTTTTCATGTAAGTTAAGGTAGAAGCGTTACATTTTTAAAACGGAAATATCGTGTTGCTTATGCAAGTTATTAAGAATTGCAGTCAATATTTTATCGTTAGTCGAATGGATCGATCGATGTGACTGTTGTGCTCATCCATTATGTTTCATTGGAAGCTTGCTAGAAAAAGGAACTCTCTTCATGGAGAATAGGGTGTATTTATTTTGCCTGCTATTGCGCGGCTGACTTTTTGAATTTTTTGCAAAAAAATACGAGTGGCCGAATTACCACATTTTTGTTTCAAAATTGTGTTATTACTGTAACTGTTATTTATCAGAATACCAGAGTTGACTGATTGTCATATTTTTAAGCAAAATTCTATTACTGTAGCGCTAATCATTGCAGCTCGTTTTACTTGCAATACTGTCGTATTCATCTCTAATAAAAGAATTGCCACCACTTTGAGGTCTGTGGTGTTTGATTCCATCAAAAGTACATACTCTCGTAGTTAAGTTTTCTCCTATATCTTTCTGTGATAAAGTTGCAGTTAGAGACTTTAAACTAACTCGTTAATTTTTTTGTGATATATGGACAGTACCGTTCGTTGTGATGTATACGGGAAATGATCCTTCATGCTTCGTTATCTGCCATGAGTTACATCCTAATTAACACTAACCCCAGCATGCCCCACCGGTGGTCACGGAGGGGATTTTCATAATGCTGCTGACCAAGTAGTAGTCGCAAACTAAATTTTCACTATACTTAACCCTTTACGACCGTGTGGGACGAATTCGCCACAAGATAAATACAGGTTTCTCATATACTGAATTAAATGCAAAGCTTCTAGCAAATGAATGCGAAGATTTGGGTACATGTTATCTTCAAGCAAAGTTTATTTTTGGTCAGTTTTGCTTGTATTACTTAAGTTATTAAACAAAATTGGTGTGTGTGTGCGACTAATTAAAGCTAAATGAAGGCACGATCTAATTGATGTTCTACTGAGAATCTGTTACTACAGTTGACTTTGAATTTGAGTTGAATATTGAATTTAAGTTTAAGAATCAATTGTGGCGAAAGGGAATTTTACTCCACATCAGTTTTAGTTAAAGAAAAACTGTAAATAAAGTTCATATATAGATGTTTCATTTTTTTTTCCTCGAAAATTTGTATGTGAAGTTAAGAACACATTTATGTCCCTGGATTGACCTTTTCAAGTTTTGATATTTGCACTAGATGTGTGAAACCCAGCACATGTTTATCAGTAAAACCGAAGCAGGTGACGAAAGGTCGTGTGTGGTGCAGGTGGAGTGGTTCACCCAGTACAGCTCGTCCGTAGCGCGTTACATGCGCTCGCTGGGTGACGGGGTCGGCCTCGACCTCACACTCGACCTCAAGCCTCCCAAGAATCTCTACATCGAGGTCAGGTTCTGTCGTTGTAATGAACACGTTTTAATCTCTGTATTGAATTTATTCTTATGAAATTCGACATTCGTGAACAATTGAGAATAATGACGCCTGAAATAGTACATAGATCTGCAATTCATTTAGCTCGATCAGTAAATGTCAATCATGAAATGACCGATGTTTTAGCGAGTTTGACTCAGACGCGCTTAAATGATGAGTCTCACATTTATGACTTCAAAAAGATATTTTTATTATTTCAAAAGACTTAATTTATTAAGTTTCAGACATTTCTGTAATCTTTTTCATGTAAATTGCATTTTAACTTCTGATTTATTTCTACCTAAGTACTCCTCAAGGAACATAGAATAAGAAGCATAGATTAAGTTTGTAAATCCTTTGATGTGGGGACTGGCACGCCTAGGATAATACTGTTAGATAACCTGAGACATGATCAGACCTTCTAGACTTCTATATTTTGTACCCATTTTAATTTTCCATTTTTCGTGCTTTCTCCGCCATCTCGTCTTCTTCTTTCCAAATTTGTTTCTATGCGCTGGGTATTCTGTGGGGTAACGCACCTTGTGCATAGATTCCCTGTTCCCCAAACTCTATCTTTATCGTTCTCTTTCAATCACTCCCCTCAGGGGGATACAACTATTGTATCTATTGGAATTGGCGCTTCCAGGAGAAAAATGTGTTAGGGCCCGAGCTGAGAGTTAGGTAGGCCTTCTTTTTGTGGAAATGAAATGTTTAGGTTATGTAAAAGACCATCTTTTTTCGGTTCACAGCTGTTCTGTTTTTCAGGACCTACCACTTTCTTTTTCACTTTCAATCTTGTTTCATAAACTTCTTCCTCAACTTACTGTTTCTATGCCCCTTCTATATAGATAGCGGGTTCCATTATCTCCATATTAATTGGTGCCTTCATCTTTCCTCTATTTGGATCTCCTTTGTTGCGGATAGGGAGGCTTAATCTAATTTTCGATCACCTTTGTTGTGGTTCGGAAAGCTTTAAGGATATAATAATTTAATATACAGAAATCTGATTTATACCATATTGAAAAAATATTGATAAATTCCATCAGTGAACGTACTTACATTTGATAAGTAATTTTTTGGTCAATAAATTAGACATCGTATGCGTCTCGAGTCACCAATTTTGCTTTACTTTTTCGGTTTGGGGAGTAGAGCATAGACACCTCAGTCCAGTTGTAGCCTCAAATTTTGTGTCTTGACTCCACTGTATGGAGTTGCGCACGCTGTCTACTCTCCTCTCGGTTTTCTGTCTCACTATCGAGCGTTTGTGATCTGCTATTCGCGATCCTCCTCTTACCATAAAAATTTTTCATTGGGTATCTAACCCTTCAGAGGTATGCAAATATTCTATCTGAGGTAAGAGCATGGTCGCATCCAGGAGGAACTTGTGACGTCCCAAGGTGTTGCGAGTTAGGTTCGCCTTTTGTTGAAACCATAAAATTTTGTCTTATTATGCACAATTTTTTTTGGTTCACTCCTGTCAATGTTTCCAGCACCTCGAACTTTTTTCTTGCTTAATAAACTTATTTCCTAATTTATTTTTATGCGCGACGGGTCTTGGGTGAGAACACATCTTCAACATATATTCCGTGTTCCCTCAACTCCAAACTGAATGGTACCTTCTTCCTCTCTTATAGAACACATTTGCTGGGGTTAGTGATAGTGATGCAAAAAAACAGATTTGTTTGATGGCAGTTTTTTTGGCCAAAAAACATGTTTTTTTTTTGGACACGCCCAAATTTATTAAGTATTTAACAATCAGACATAGTAGAGATATTAAGCTCTCAATTTTGACTCCATCAATATAAGTTCTGTGGTTCCTGCTGTTCCTCTTGGACTCCTCTAGGTAATTGTGAGTTATCTGCCACCACTTTTACTGTATGGTTTCCTTTTGATGTTTTTTACAAAAAAATAATGACTAAAAAGGCATGGATTTAATATATTTTATGACAAAAAAAGCCATGGTGTTCTTTAAAAAAAAAACTTTTTTGTACAAAAAATCACGACTAAAACAATGTGGACATTAATCTATTTTATGTGACCAATAAACCATGCTGTTTTTTTACAAAAAAATCATTATTCATGTTTTTTAGTCATGGTTTTTTGTATAATAACATGGATATTAATATATTTTGTCTGATAAAAAAAAATCTTTTTTTTACAAATTAGTGCTCCCAGGGGGACTGTGTGAGGGCCCAAGCTAAAAGTTAGGTAGGCTTTCTTTTTGTTAAATAGAATAAGTTTTTGTTTTGTTACGGACCATCTTCGGTTCACTGCAGTTCTGTTTTATTCAGCACCTACTATTTTCTTCTTCAAATTTGATCTTGTTTCATGAACTTCTTTCTAATCTTACTGTTTCTATGCCCTTCCTGCCTAGATTCCGCGTTCCCTTTACTCCATACTAAATGGTGCCTTCTTCTTTCCTCTCTTTGGATCGCATTTGTTGCTGCGGGTAGGGAGGCTAAAACTAACGAATAATCTAATCTTTTTTTACGAAAAATCATTAATATCCATGTTATTTTAATCATGATTTTTTGTAAAAAACCGTGGTGTTTTTCATAAAAAACGTTTTTTTACAAAAAAATCATGACTAAAAAGACACGGATATTAATATACTTTATGTAACCAAACAAAAAATCCGTTTAAAACCCCTTTTTTTTACTAAAAATCATCAATAGCAATGTTTTTTAGTCGTGATTTTTTTTGTAAATATAACATTTAAAAAAAAAGCACGTTTTTTTTGGTCACATATCTATCAATGCCCATAAGTTAAGATATATTACAACACACCATTTGGGGAGTTGAAGATGATTCACGTGCATTGTAAAATAAATAAAATATCAAAACATGAAACAATAGAAAATGGAAAATGTCATACAACTCATAGAAAACCATGAATTAAAGAGTAAGCTGTTTTATTTTATAATCTGACATAAAAACAAATATTGTAATGTGGTTCTTTTTCTTGTTGAGTTATTTTCAAACAAAATATTTTAAAAAAATATCCACGTTTTTTAGCCATGTTTTTTTCTGTAAAAAGACGTTTTTTTATCAATAAACAGCATGGTGTTTTTGAGCCACATCTTTAGTTAGTGAGGCATAAACTAATTTATCTAATCAGGCATATAAATCACTGTCACTGAATTATGTCAGCATGTGTTGAAATATGGACTACATTTGCACCTAATGGGTATTTCCTTGCAGGTGCGTTGCCTACAAGACTACGGCGAGTTCGAGCTGGACGAAGGGGAAGTGGTTCTGCTGAGCAAGGACTCGACGCACTTCCTGCCCATGGAGAACTGCCAGCACCTCATCAGACAAGGCGTACTGTTGCACGTCAAGTAACCTCTCCGTTCTCTTCTTTATCTTACCTCTTGTTTACAAAGGCAGATCCCTCTCAGCTGGGATATCAGGAGTGAAACTCGCTGAACTGGCAATGTTGAAGTACGTTTTTATCGTAGGAATCTCTTGGTTAGCCCAAATAGCATTTTTTATTTATGTACTAAAACTACGGTAACGGGAACATCGGCGGTGTCTCAGTTACAGTGTGTTGTTCAAGTTTAGGGATGAAATTAGTGTAGAGCTAAAATTTGAATTATTATTTTTTGAGCTGGGCGTGTGTCGGACGTATCACATTCCCTACAATTCACTTTGAAGTTATCTTATTCTTTGGTAATGAAATGATACCGTAGCTTCCAATAGCTTGTCCTTCTGCTTTCTGACGCTGGAGAGAGTAATCGTCTCAACCTCACTATTACTCTTTAGAACACTAATATCTATTCTTTTATCGATATTTACCAGAATTGCTCATTTATTAATCACTGTTGGACATTTCTTTTCGTTTTGAATTAGATGCCATTATTATGGTCACATTGACAATTCTGCATGTGCTTAGTTTTGAATATATTTGGCAAGATGAAGAAAATGGGATAATGACTAGAGTATGTATAAATAATGGTAATTTATGGCATTTCAATGTTATGCATCTTCAAATAAATTGAAGTTAAATTAGGGGATGAAGATGTTTCTGTGGAAGTCGTTTACGTTCGAGGATGACTGGGTTTCAGCAATTTCAGAGTTTCTGTGCCAATTAATACGGGAAAAATTAATCACCCATCTGCGGTTTCTACTAATACACCTATTCTATTTTCAGTATTGTACATGATCTACTATCCTGTACTTTATTTTCATACTTGCATCAGTGGCGATTCCCCGCCTTCTGCTGAAATTAGCCCAAGCTGATCCAGTCCTTACGTTCTCCTTTCCTCGTGAGGGGGAGCAAAAGAGAGACAAACCTATCTGCCATTCATGCCGGAGCCTTTTCGTTAACTGGTAGAAATTTTGAAAGCTTATTCAAAGCGAGGTTTGCTAAGAGATAAAAGGAAGTCTTCCAGAGTATTGGGAATTCTTCCAGATACGATTAATGATATCACCTTTTAAAAAGAGCATGTTTAGGCCTTTTGTCATGACTTGTACCTTTGGTGTCCATCTTCCCTCTTGCAACCGCCAAGATCATGTCAGTATGGGAGAGAAATATGTATATTTTTGATATACATGCAAATCTTGTACCTTCTATCTTGCCTTATTACGTAAAAATGTCTATTACGCGTAAATGATCTATAAATTCATTTAGTGCAAATACGTTTCTCTAGTGGTATAAAAAAATGAACATAAATTTACAAAAACATTTATTCTTAAATTTCAAAAGTATAAATCTATCTGTTCCATTCCCAATAGAATTATTGCTAACTAGTATCCTAGGCGCTTTTAAGCGCTCATGTAATATCTATAGATATAAAAACATGAATCTCACTGTATTTCGTGCGGATTTTGCCTTCGGAAAATTCTCTTTAACAAAGAGGAGTATACGAGTGTTGGCTCCATTATTTCGACGGTTCGAACCTTCGCCGCGCATGTAAGGAAAAATGGTCGAGACGTACGTCGTCTTACTGGTATAACTTTAAAAATTCCATGTTACTAATTTCTGTCTAAGCTCGGCGACAAATTTTTTCAAGCGTAGACATAATTTATCTTATACACCCGCATAAAACTCGTCTTTCGTAACCTATTCACTATAATAATCCACAATACTCGCACTGATAGAGGTATTATTATCAGTTGTCTTAGAGACAAATAAGCAAAATAATATATAAACACACGATTCTGGCTTACAAATATAAAATTGCGTTTTACAATAATATATTCGGTGACTATTTAATATATTCAACGAATTAAAGACCGACTATCTTCTTCAACCCGTTGACTTTGGCGTGACCCACTATTAGACACAGTGGATTTTCACAATGCAGTGTTAACCCACAAGTTTAAGTAATTTTAGTAAATACTCATTGAAGAGCAAATGATGGCATGATTTATTTAGTCTTTTCATTTTTATAACTGCACATAATAAATATTAAATTCCAGTTCAATCCGCCGCCGTAAAAATCTTGAACTCCTAGAAAATAATTCTCGACACAGGCAAAAAAAAATCCGTAACAAAAATTTTTATGATTACTATCAATAACTTTCATGAAAATTTTGATCAACTTCATAGTTGCAAAAATTCATATACTAGCAAAAAAATCCATTTGAATAAAATAGGCTTAAATTTTAAGCTGTACAGACAGGCAATAGGTGCACGACTGGTTTAACCCATCGAAGTCCCTCTCTGAAAGCCCTCATGTGTGGAAGACAATTTCGAGAGGAAACTTCCCGGGTTAAGTACCAATGATCCCATTGGTACTCCAACATACATGGCATCCAACATACCTTATGCTGAGTTGGTTGAAATGGTATCTCAACAAAACTTGAAAACTCGATTGCAAGGTAAACTTTATCTGGTACCCAACTCGTCATTTCCTCACATTGCAGGCCTCAACTGCTCGCAAATCAGCGCTGGCGCACCCAATTACGCCAACTTCTATTGAATTACTGGATGAATAGTTTTGTCTTAGAAGAGTTGTTGATCTTACTGTAGGCTCATTCCGTTCGTTTCGAGTAACGCCTGAAGGAAGGAAAAGACAGCGTACAACAATAACAAAAATAGTCGAAACAAAGTACATTTCTCCGCAATTTCATTCTCGGAATAAATAATTCCTAAATTACTGTATTTTCTGGATTCTAAAATAACATCTTAGTAGCACAGGTGATTACTTTGCATAAAGCTGAACATACACATAATTTGCATTAAGAGTTTGAATTGTAATACGAGTACTAATATTGAATAATCGATAAGTAAGTAACAAACGGCTAAACGAAAACTAATGTCATCCTAAAAACATACATACTTCACTAAAGCTTTCTACTCACCGATTTTCGGCAGCAGCGTATCATACCAAATGCTTTCCGGTGGTGCATTGAAAGAACAACATTTCACATATAATTCAAACACGCACTTGACAAGAATGTAGCGCTATCCACACAGAAATCAGTATAAAGATATCTCCAAGAGTTCACTGGATGCTAAGTCAGTAACCTATAAGGGCATAATAGAAAACCGGTATTCGTTGCTAACCTTATCAAAACCCACGAGATTTTTCATCACCATTCCCCGAACATTCTGCACGAAGCTCAAGTCTCTGGGGAATGTTATATTATCAACGGACCCTCACAATCAAACAGACAATTAGCGTAGCCTTGTGAGCCCTTCACCGTTCACGTAAATTTCAATTTTTTCTAATAGTTAAAAATTCCCTAGAAGAAGGGATCATTTAGCACGGAATGTAGTAAACGAGAGATCAATATAACAAGTGAGTTCCCACTCAGGATACCCTACGATTCGAAACAGCAATTCAAGAATGAGGAGTTGAAGACAAAAAAGAGATAGCAAATAAGGTATGGGCATTGGAAGAAATATAAAGAGGGCACAAAAGAAATCCCAAAAGGCCTACCCAAAGCTGGGGTAATCTAACAGTATTTTAACTGAGCGACAATCCCCATAGCACAGGATAGGACTCACACATATCGCCCATTTGGTCTGACGAAGAATAGATTTCAAAATTCACTTCTATCAACAGCCCGGATGTACAGAAATTCTGTGTCGAATTTCTTACTCTGAAGCGTTCTTTTGAAACTCCCTCCTGAGTGGCAGTGCATCACTTATTTTGATGTCTGTGACAACTTGATACACGTGTCAGTCAAATGAACGAAGTTATAATCGGTACAAGGAAAGAAAGCTCGTAACGAGTCAAAACTTTCGGGACTTCTACTCATCGCTTCAAGAGCGCTAAGTTCCATAAATTCTGGAAATGGCCAATCCTCTTTCAAAGACCGCTAAGGTATGAGAAATGAAGGATTGGAATAGAGACATTGAAAAATAATGCATTTAGGTAGATGTCTCAAGTCACTTGTAGGGGAGAGAAAAAGCAAGGAGGAAATCTAAGCAAGGCATGATCAATGGCAGACCAGTGATTAGGATTATTAATTTGGCTTCGAGTACCTAAGGACAACGGATACGAATAAAGACAAGGCAGAACCATCAGTCTTTCAACCCCGAGTAGACCTACGAATTTTTATGCGCTAAACCAATGTTTTTGGGGAAATTCCAATCCACTTCGTAAGCGAGCGCCTACATCTCTTGACAAACCATTCTAGTTACTTTACTTGTCTGCAGTTTCATTTGTACATGTAGGAGGTTATTACTCGCGAAGTCACTATCAACCCGTATGAGCAACATTATCACCCTACGCATTTTCTATTAATTTCCTCAACACCTTCACGCCTAATTCCTCACCTCGACCAGTCGCGGCAGCGCCATCTCGCTCCTGAGACAAGTGAACTGCTCCTTCAGTTCAGCAGCAGGAGTAGCGTCCCACACTTCCTGCTCGCAAGAGACGGTGAACGCTCAATTGACTGGCACTGCAGTTCATGCCATAGGCCGCAGCAAGTAGAAAGGTCACCTGGCAGCTCACGCTACCAACAAGATCGCAGCTCATATCACTAATTAGAGCAAGTAGTAAGATAACCTTGAAGCACACGTCACTAATAAGCCGTTCAATACAGTAGTTTCCATCGTGTAATTGCACTACAAGCTTTTGTATAAAGTTTGCACCTTACCTTATTTAGCTAACATGTAGTTACAAAAAAGAAAATAGAGGATTTGCGAGTTAAAAAGCACCTACACTTGTTTTTTAACAACTGATTTGGAGAAAAGGGGGGCACTTCAAGATTTCAGTTTTTTTTTCATCCGATTCGTTTAAAATTTGGCCAGTATATGTATTTGTTGAAAGTAAACTTTTTTTACTCATGTAACTTTTTCGATTTATGCCCAATTTTTTTGAAGAATACGAAAAATTAGTTTTTCGGTACACTTTTATGGATATTTCAAAAGAATAGAAGTCATTGAGTTTTTATGCTAGAACAAAACCAAAGACAGTTAAAGAATCCTTGAAACATTTCTAACGAAATTACGGTAGCAAATTTTCAATTTTCCGTCTTTTTTTTAGATTTTTGGTCCCCTTACACCCCCCTGGGGGAGGGGGTTTCTAATGTCCATAGCGCCATAAAATTTTAGGACCGAATAGTCCACCACCTAAAGGTCCTTTTCAACAAAAACATAAAAAATACTCATCGGACCGACAAATGCTTGAAGTGCCCTCCTTAAGTTATTAATGGATATTACTCATTTCCATACATTAAATTTAGCGATGAACAATTTTTACATCTCAAACTGCACCTAGGTAGGCGATAAATGGCGGTAGACCTCACGCTATAGTAGCAACGGACGATGTATATTTATTTATATTCTTAGCACATCTAAAGATTTACATACAAAATGCTTTCTTTTGAAAAGGTAAAGATTTACAAGTATGTGCTTGTGTATATATTTAAAGATCTACTTACAAAATGCCTCATACCAGTAACTATAAGTCCAATCGATACGAGGACTAGCACCAATAGTACCGTTACCGAAACTAGCTTCATTAATATAACGACAAATGTGCACAGCGTGAGAGCTACCAATTAGTACAGAGCATGAAGATTAAACTGTGCAACGTCACGACAAACTAGCAACGAAAATACCGCATGAAACCTACTGAGTGCAGCAGAAAAACTCCCATCACAAGCAGTACCTGCATGAGATGACGAGTTTCGGGCAGAGCAGCAGCCACACAGATGGCCACCGCAAACAGGCGGAGCTGGACGGCGGCTGGTACCAGCTGGCGCACAGCCGGTAGCGCCACCGGACACTGGGACAGCAGGGATGCTGCACTCGTGCACCGCGCTACCGCTGCCGGCGATAGCGGCTGGCTCACTGCACGATTAGATTAGATGTTAGTTTTAAGTCTCCCTAACCGCTAAAAAAAAAAACGTTCCGAAAAGAAGTAGGAGGAAGGCACCATTTAGTAGGGAGATGAGGAAATGCAGAAGTGGCACAGAAACAGAAAATTGAGAAAGAAAGTAGTACGTACTGAAAAAAAAACAGGACAGCAGTAAACCGAAATAAGATGGTCCCTAACCTAACACAAAAAAAAAAAACATTTCACTTCAACAAAAAGAAGGCCAACCTAACTCCCAGCTCGGGCCCTCACACATTTTCCTCCCGGGACTGCTCAATCCCATAGATACAATAGTTGTATCCCCTGAGAGGAGACAGATATGACAAAAAATTTTCAAGCAAGTTAATACAAAAACACGCATGTCACACTAGGATAGAAATTTCAACTCAACTATCATCAAGCGTTGCCGACCATTTGATGGCTACCTTCTTGACTTCAAAGCGTGTCCACGAGGAGCATCTCTTGGCTCTTTCCATATGAATCCAGAAAGAAAAACAAAAGTAAGACGTAATTTTTGTTTTCTTCAAGATTAGCGATTTATCAGCGCTCAAAGACACGAAGTGTACTGGTGACGCTAAAAATATTGAAATTCAGTTGTTTCTGGGTTACTTCAAAGTAGAATGCTACAGTGGCAATCGTGAATCGAATTGGTTGGTTACATTCAGAAGGAAAATGAACAAAAGTAAAAAATATGTAGCAAAACACAAAATTATCCTGAAACTTGCAGATGCTGGTTAATGAAATCTCAAGTTAAGTAAACGTAAGTGAAGCAAGCAAACACCATAAGAAACTCGCCACCACAATGAAGAATAAGATAGCGGTGCAGTTCAGTGCGACAAAGAAGTATTATCACTATCACACAAGTCGGTTCCACGCACGTGTGCCCCAAAACAAGAGAGGCGCTATGGTTGTCTTTAATAACAGTGAGGAAGGGAACCTCGAAGAAACTCAAGAAATCATATCCGCTGAGTAACAGCTAACAAGTCAGAGTTGGGGAAAAAACCCTGCCCTTTCTAATTTAAAACTAATCCCTAACCCGTGTGTTTTATTTCGTATTTCGCGTTTTTGTAATGTTTTGCTGCTGTCTCAAATTGCTTCCATTTATTAATTATATCATTGAACTTTCACACATCGATTATTTGAATAAGAAGTTCACTAGTAAATAAATTATATTTTAGTATCCAAGGGTATTTAAAAGTATCATTTGAAAGGGAAACCGTTAGCCTTTTTTTCATACTTTTTATATTTAATCTTGTTGCACCTCCGTGAATGCAATAAAATGCAGGAACTACTCTATCTTGATATAAGGAATACAACCAGAAATCAAACTGTTTACATATTACCTAGTTCATTAGTGGACAGGTAAGAGATTGCTGCATGCATTTTCAGAGGTTTCTTACTTATTCTTTGTTTCACTTCTATGCTCCGTAATACCAGAGAAATAGCACAAGCTAATTCAACAAAGACTACAATATAAGCAATCACAGAAAAAGTTGCCAAGAGATTTCTGCACATTGATAGCTTGATTTTACGCACACCCATCAAGTCTCGGCTCAGGTATACAAATATTTTCCATACTTGGTTTTATGTAGAGCAGTAAGCCAAATAGAACAAAGACTGAATAAGCTTAAAGGCCTGTAGAAACTTAAGAGCGCTTGAGGTCAATAAACGATTCATCATATCTTCTAACATAACATTCACCCAAGCTAATTTGCATTGTTTGGTATTTCGTAACGAGTCATCAAATTACACGTCTACAACTCACTTTCGAAAAATTTTAATGAATAAAAAGAAGAAAAATTGTCTGACATTTTTCTATTAACTTGAAGGTTGTATGTTTTATTTGAGAATCCCCACTATACTAATTTGTTAAATGTACATATATTTATGTATTTCTTACCTGCAACATTTCCAATAATTCATATCTATTCAAGTCGTATCATAAATTATGATATAAAAATAAAAATTATATAACAAACCTGGCATCTGCTCACTTTTGTTGAGCCGAAAAATATTGCGGATAAAGAATTAAATCTATTATGTGAGAAAATGCACCTTATTTCGATGAAAAAGATGAAAGGTGAGAAATATTTTTCAAAAACTTCTTGGCTAATAATAAAATACAATACACAGTTGTTCCTTGGTTAGTTAGTTCGTCTCTATATGCGCTCTAAAGGACGCTCAATGACCGTATCTGTGATACGAGTTTCACCAGTGCACAAGTAAAAGAATATTTTAATGGAGGGTACTGTTGGGATAGATATACATGGGATAGATAGATATGCATTTGCTTGTCATCCACATCTGGAAGATTTATTTTAGGAAAATATCGAATCCCGTCATTTTTGATGGGCCTTGTACACTAATTTAAAATAGCATTTAAAAATAATACTAAATACCACACTGTCACAATGAGCTTTTTAAAGTTGTATTGGATGATTTTTCAAAGCAAACTTAATCAAATAAACTAACCTACCCTGATAGAAAGCACAAACCTTCGAAGTACGTAGGTTCATTTGGCTCCAATTTACGGTTGACAGATGAAGACAGGTTCAAATGAAGATGAACGGGAGAAGAAGGACTTGAATACAAACAAAGCGTACCACCATTACGGTTGACAGATAAAAATAGGTTCAAATGAACAGCAACGGGAGAAGTAGGACTTGAAGGTACACAAAGCGCCCCACCATTTTTGAACGGCTGGGACACGAGGGCAGTCCAGGAGGCAACGAAGCCTTGCAGTAGCCACAGCTGCGGGTGGAGGCGCAGACGCAGCAGCAGCGACCGCAGTGCCGACTCCTGCACCGCGTCTCCCTCCTCGCACACGGCCAGCTGCTGCAGCACGGCGTTCCATAGAGGCGCCTTCAGTACCTGCGTTCAGACGAAGTTTAACCTTCGTTCGATTCAAATCTGAAATTTCCATGGCTGCTTTTTGTAATAATAAGGAACTTGCATTTTACAATCAAAAATTAGATGAGGCACACAGCTGTAACAGTCACCTCTACAAGCTGTACTTAACCCCCAGGTGCATATTTTATCGTAAAAAGGCATAGAAACAGTAAGTTGTGAAAGAAAATCATGAAACAAGACCAAAGTTGAAGAAGAAAGTAGTAGGTGTTGAAGAACAGGACAGCAGTGAACCGAAAAAAAGGTGGTCCTTAACATAACAAAAACATTTTATTTCAACAAGAAAGAAGGCCTTACCTAACTCTCAGCTCGGGCCCTCACATTTTCCCCCTGGGAGCGCTAGTTCCCATAGATACAATAATTGTATCCTCATGAGGGGCATCGCCCCTTCCATCTCCCAAGAGATCCAAACAGTTCAATTCAGTTTCAAATGGTACTAATTTCAGCTAAAATAAGTTAATTCACGTCTTTCTTGCTCCATTTGTCATTTTCTAGCATCCACATCGGAGCATTCTTTGATACGATTCTTCTCCAGAAGTATGCATCGATCGTAATCAGGCAAAGTTCAACATTATTCGTATACATATTCTCCTCTTCCATGTGTTTCTAATCTTTCAGCAATGCTTCAAATGATAATTATCTTTTGCTATCGTCACATTCGCGTCTGCATTCTTTGGAGTATTCATGTTTTTATTCTGCTATTTCATTTTTACATATTACAACTGACTGATTTTAATGCTGTTTGCAGTTTCTCTCCATCCATTATCCATTATTTTGCTTGGGAACAACATCATCACTCACTTTTTTTGTTGTGATCTACAAAAACAGATCCCATCTACATAGACTTGATTAGTTTTAGTGCGCTTATTATAACTCCTAATTTTCCCAATTTCTTTCCAACACTTGGGTCTGGTTTCACTAGCGTTCACAAGGTGAATATTGTACTCTGCACCTCTCAATGCATTACCTCTGGCAATTTAATCAACGTGTTGTATTATGTTGCCCCACACTGTATATCAATATTTTCCTCCCCGATTTTCTTCCACTCACTCCGACCCATAGAGACTAAAACTCCAATCTTGAACAAAATTCTGAAATAACTCATTTACCAAACACATCCTTACCTATTTTCTGATTTAAATACTCTCCTTTACATTACTCAATAAGCCCACTTATCAATATCATACTCAATGAAAACAACTTTACTTTACATTTGAAACGCGGCGTTCACAGTCCAGTTTCCACCCAAAATACAGCAAAACACAGCTCTTCACGATTACTTTGCACATTTCTCTTTCTATATCGCAGCACAGATCAGAAATTATACAAGCACAAAAGCAACTACGATTTACCTACACCCACTACTAGGTAATTATCCCAGACACATTTCCTATATTCAGGCAAAATGCAAACCTTCAAATTTTTTGGAAGTTTCACTTAAAATCTATACGCTTTATCATCACCGTAATATTTCACTCGCTCCTCATAAAGCTCTACGCTGACAAAAAAAGAGAAAAAAAGGAACGGAGACTGTTATCGTAACCTTCTTCAACAACTCTTTTTGGAGGAAAAATGGATATCCAGATATACATTTTAAAATTATATTATGCGTCATTTTCATTGTTGAATACCTTGACAGCTGAGAAAGGCTCTGAATCGAAACATAAACCTGTCTATGGCTGTTTTTGATAATTTCATTTCGGACGAATTTACAGGTAGCTCTTTCCAAAAATAATTAAGATTATAAGATTATAAGTTAGTTTAAGCCTCCCTAACCGCTACAAAAATAGAGCGTATCGAAGAGAGGAAGGAGGAAGGCACCATTTCGTATGGAGATAAGAAAATGAGGAATCTATGCTGAAGGGGCATAGAAACAGTCAGATGAGAAAGAAGTTCATGAAATAAGATAAAAGTTGAAGAAGAAAGTCAGAGGTGCTGAAAAACAGGACAGTAGTGAACCGAAAAAAGGTGGTCCTTAACATAACAAAAACATTTTATTTCAACAGAAGAAGGCCTACCTAACTTTCAGCTCGGGCCCTGACATTGTCCCCCTGGGAGCGCTAGTTTCCAAAAATAATTACCAACTGAAGATAAGTTGAATAGTTTTATACGATAAGAAGTTGACCTGAAGAAAATAAAGCCAAATATTAGATGCAAGTGAAAAATTTGCCTTCTCACCTTGTACCTCAGGCAAACATCAGCTATAAGGCTCACCTTGTACCTCAGGCAAATATCAGCTATAAGGCTCACCTTGTACCTCAGGCAAATATCAGCTATAAGGAGCAGGGCGGTCGGAGAGTGCCTATGGTCCCGCCAGAGCTGCTCTGTGAGCGCACTTTTATCCATGTCATCCAACTGCTCTGGCTCACAAACGATGCCCAGACTTTCCAGTCGCACGGCTAGCGTCAGCTGTTCCAGGTAGGTCCTGGAGGTGGGGTTTCATCAATGATCAGCAAGTTTAGCAGGAGTTGTTTGATCTAATTTAGAAGTTGTAGTGAGTGTTGTAGAGAAGAATTTAGAAGTTGTACAATCAGTTTCAGAAGGTATCCGGGAATGATCAATGGGATAAATAAGAACTTTTATACCCATTGGTTTTGTAATTTAGGTTTTGGAGGTGGGATATTAATAGCTAAATAGGGATACTTGGTCTAAATGCAGCATGGTAAAGAAAGATTCGCCTGTTGTGCTGCATGGATCAGTTGTAGGTAAAGCACTTTCTTACCAAGATTAAAGAAAATACTACCCACTCTACAAACAAAACGCCTAAGTTGTCAGCAGCGTAAAATTTTAAAACCAATCTTGTTAAAAGGAAAGTTTCTCAGTTTCTCATCACACTAATAACCTTCTGAATTTGGCCGCTATGACAAGTAAAAAAAATTAATTTACTCACTTTCTTTGGAGTCAGAGAACTGGCCCTAGCTAGCTTCAAGAATGTCGATAAACAGTTTCTTACCTCAGGAAAATTTGAGCTCCCAATATGGTTACATGCATAGGGGTAATGTTTTACCTCTCTCTGACCATGCATATACTCATACCCTATCCAAGGTCGATCTAAAAGCCCATTAACTCACTCATTAATTTTTATTACTGTCTGAAGTGCACTATTATAACTTCTCCAGTTGAATTTAAACTTGAATTTCACTCAGGTTATCTATCGAGCAAACACATACCTAAGTACCCTCAAATGACTTCCGTCTCATTTCACAGTTCTGCTGATTAAACGATGCTCCCAAACATGAGCTGGGGCTTTATTTGTGTAAATGAGCCGTCTTATGGCCGATAATGTTATCAATGTGGAGTAAAGTGCACACAGTATTGTAGCATAGTCAAGTGAGTCTTGATTTGATTTAAAAAGTGTGTATACTTAGTGGAATGGAACCTATTAACAAAATTTATCAATTCATTTCACACACTAAAACCTTTCACTTCAACTAGTTCATTATTATTTTGGTGCAATTTCTAACATTCTTGGCCTGCATTTTACCAGTTGATAAAGCAAATACATCGTTTATTCTTAATACAGACAACAAATGCTTCAAAACCCCTAACACATGACAACTACCTAGGCAATACCGACACCACACTTGAAAATAACAAAAGCTGCAAAAAAACGGCTACTGAGAGCAGTGCATTATCAGCAATAACTGCAGAGTACGAGACGCAACGCATTGTTCGTGATTCTACACTCAGTACCAAAAGCCACACAATTGCCCAATTGTTTTAAAATAGTAAAGTTCACAAAGAGGGATTTAAAACTCTAGGGAAACAGATAGGAAAGAGCTGACGATATACGTGCAAAATTGTACTGCACGAATTTCCTAGCACGGTTGCAAGAATTTCCCACTACGATGACACAATTCTGGCAAGGCAAGGCAGGTACTGACTGGAGAGTGTGGGGCGCAACGTAGGTGTCCATGAGAGGCGAGTCTGCGAGGGCGGTGAGGCAGTGCAGCGCTCTGAGGCGGTGCGCGGCTGACACCACGCTGCTGCTGCTCTCCACTCGCTCCAGCAGGTACGGTATGATCGTGTCCTCGCAGCAACCGCGCACAAGGTACATCGCTCTGCAGTGAAGGCATGTCAGCACGGTGTGTCAACGCAAACAGCGCTATTATTGTATGAACAGTATTGAGGAGTTTTATTATTGTATGAACAGATTTAAAGAGTGTTATCAATAGCAAAAAAAATGCTACATCCGAACAGCTGAGAACCCCTCATATGAAATGGCCACAAGATGGCACTCAACTATCACACAATCCAATTAAATCATCACATAACTTAACTAACACAAACAAGTTTACAATAAACTGCTACAT
The DNA here is from genome assembly GCA_030386875.1 of Morinoia aosen. Taxonomy (NCBI): domain Eukaryota; kingdom Metazoa; phylum Arthropoda; class Malacostraca; order Amphipoda; family Talitridae; genus Morinoia; species Morinoia aosen. The sequence continues at coordinate 64,418,474 of CM059565.1, read as the reverse complement.
CCAAACAGCTGAGAACCCCTGAAGTCAATTAGCCACAGCAGAAAGCTATGCCGTCAGTAGCCAGCGCACCCACCTCGCTAGAGTGTCCTGCTCAGAATCAGCAGTGGACACTGCCGAGCCAGCGGTCGAAAGGAGGCTGATGGTGAAGTTAGAGATGGTAACATCGTCTCCACCGCTACCCAGTCCGGCATCTGGTGGTGGCAGCCACTGGTCTAGCAGCTCTTTCTGTACCAGGCTCTGTGACACAACACCGCCATCTTTACCAGAAGGCACCTATTTATGCTTCATGCAAGATCCTTGGAAGTATGTACTAGTTTTTTTTTATGAACACAAGGATTAAACATAAATTGCGATGACTCTTCTCAATACTCTCACAAACCGTACAATATAAAATCATAATGGAAAACATTGAATTTTCAACCGACCTGTGGTACAAGAATGAGAGAAAGTTGGTTGGCGGAGGGCGGCAGCAACACTGACCTGGTTGCATTTGATGGCTTGGCATATTTCGGTGACACACTCGTTGACCCTAGGCATGGAGTCAGAGTTGGGGCCACTGAACGAAGCAAGACTTGGGTGATGGTAGAGAGTCTTTACAAGGGCAACAGGATCACCCACCAACTTTAGGTACTTCGGCAAAGCAAGCGTGTAATGATGTAAGGCTTGCTCAACCAAAAGTCGTTCGTACTCGCTGGCAAACTTGGCGACGGCTTCACGAGATTCTTCGCTTTCACAGTGAGAATGCCAACGCTGTGCCATGAGAAGGCAGCTTCTTGTGCACTGCACTCGGTCTGCACCAGGAGGCAAGAGTTGCACGACGCTCTTGCCACAAGCCATGGCGAGCTTATCGTGTTTTATCTTCAGGATGACTGAGCTAACGTCTTTGAGCAGGTCCGAGTGGCATGCGGTCAACTCCCAAACTTTGGCTTTGGCCGCGTCCTGCCTAACGCGTCTGTCGAGAGACCGGGACACCGTATTCTGCACGGCCACAAAACACATTTCGTCTTGGTTGAGCTTCAGCGAGTCAGAGCATCGTAACCATGAGTCTATTGTGAGCACGTCCAGTTCTCCGTCTATGATTTTCATGACCAGTTTAGCAGTTCCTTGGAAAAGTTCACTGAATGGGAGACGTTGAGTGGCAACAGACGGTAATGAATTCAAACTCGGATTCTTCTGTAGCCACTCGTCTAATTCTACATTATGAGGCTTGGCCTTCCTCTTGTAACCTCTAAGGAAATGTAGAATGTCGAGTCCTCTCTGCCAAACTTGGTTCGTGCCTTCAGGTTCGTCCATAGCGCAAAGCTCCCTGAGGAGGAAGTAAATGGTGTCGTAATGGTAGCTGTGAGCCTGCTGCAGTTCAAACAGTAGAGTCTTTCTAAGCAATACCCGATCATCCACTCTGGCAGAGACTTGCGCCAGCTGTTCAATTGAGAACGCGTCAGTACTCCGAAGGGACCCGTCCTCCTGAACTTCAGGCATTCCCTTACGCACGAGATGACACAAGTAACACAACATTGCATCAGTGAAAGACAAGTTGAAATCTACGCAAAAATCTTTGAGTAACGAGCAGGTACAATTTGGATGCTGAACGATAACATCAAAAAGCTTCTGGAGGATAGCTACAGCTTTGCCAAAATAGTCTTTGAAGGAGATACTCATCTCAGCAAAACGTTTGCCCCATCGCGCGTTTTTGCCTAGATCCTCAAACTTGACCCTGATGTCAACCTGTTTGTGCATTCCACAAAGACTAACGCCGAGCTCCGAAACTGCCTCGAGACGTGAATAGTCGAACCCAAAACGCTTGATTAGCTCGTTCAAGATGGACAAAGCCTCTCGCAAGGGCAAGAGACTCAGGATGCTCACTGCCAGCTGACCGTCCGTGCGACTAGGCTGTATAAGCTTGAGTAGGAGAGAGAACACCAACTGAGAGTTGAGCAGTTGCGACAGTTGTGGCGGTCCTTTGCAGGAATCAGTGTTGTTGCCTCCAAGAGAATTGTTTGCATCTATTTTAACAAGAGAAGTAACTTTGGTGTGCATGAGCAGGGCAGTGAGGTCGCTGTTGCGCTGCAGTGCATGGCTGGTAAGACTTGACACAGACTCCACGAGTGAACCGAGCGCGCCGTTAGGTGGTTGGTTGTAAGAAGATGACGATGACATCGCCGCCAGGGTAGAGTCGTACGTCGCCAGGCACCACCGTACTGCTTCCAGCAGTGCTCCACTTACCTGCATGAAGTTGGAGAAATTTTCATGAGGAAGCATATCTCTATGATTGCACAATTTCTGCATTTCTATGAGGTAACTTGACCCTCGTTTTTCCAGTTTAGATGGTGTAAAAACAACGAAAAAGTTTACAAAACACAAACGTACGGGTTTAAAATTACATCCTTTGGTCCTTATCTCCTCTGAAAAGTGAATGGATAATTGTGTCATTTTTTTTCTTTTGATGAGTTAGAATAGCATTAAATAAGTTATTTTAAGCCTCCCAACCGTAACAAAGGCTTTCCAAAGAGAGGCATGCATCATTGACTTGAAGAAATGCAGAATTTATGCACAAGGTGAACACACAAACAGTAAGTTGAAGAAGTTTATAAAACACGGTAAAAGTTGCAGAGGAAAGTAGTAGGCGGGCAGCAGTGAACCGAAAAATGATAGTCTTCAACAAAATAAAAAAGCATATGACTTCAACAAAAAAGCCCTACCTAACCTTTAACCTGGGACCTCACATTTTCCCCTGGGAGCGCTGATTTCCACAGATGCACTAGTTGTATCCACCTGAGGAGTCGAGGCTTACCAAAACATACAGAATATCGTTGCAATATTAAACGGGATTGAATGGAAATAACGAGGATGTTTTGACATCGTAATGAATAAATCTAAAGCATGAAAGTAAACATCAAATGTTTGCCAGGCAGCTTGTTTTACTAATTCATGGGAAGCACACAGGTAACTGAAAAATCTACCATCTGTTTCAAGATCAGAGCTATCAATCATTCTAGTTCGATTGCTTCATTATTGTTGATTATAATAGAGCCTAAAACAATATTATAGCAACGGTTTAGCGCAAAATGAGAGAAATATAAACGTACGACACACGTAACATCCAAACTACACATCAAGTGGGATTGTAATAAGTATTTACTATACATAAATTGGGACTACAACGAGTAGCTACTATACACGAATTGCGACTTGAACAAGTAGCTACTATACACGAATTGCGACTTGAACAAGTAGTTACTAAGCATAAGTTGGGACTACAAGAAGTAGTTACTATGTATAAATTGAGATTACAAGTAGTCACTAGGCATAAATTGGGACAAGTAGTCACTAGGCATAAATTGGGACAAGTAGTCACTAGGCATAAATTGGGACTACAACAGGTTGTCACTACACTTAAGTTGGGCCTACAAGACGCAGTGACCTGGCGAGCGACGAGAGGCATTCCCCTGTCCCAATAGAGCGGCGTGAAGGAGTTGATGGCATCCGACTGGGCTGCCGCATCTGTGCCGTACGCCTCTGTCTTGTGGCACCTCTCGTAGAGCATCGAGCCCGCACTGCCCCACACCGCCACGCTGCACAGCCACCGCAGCCACTCTGATACAAGGGTAGCCAACCGTCATGTTGTAGTAAAGAGGGCAGCCAACCGTCACATTGTAGTAAAGAGGGCAGCCAACCGTCACATTGTAGTAAAGAGGGCAGCCAACCGTCACACTATGTAAGGGGCAAGCAACCGTCACACTATATAAGGGGCAAGCAACCGTCACACTATATAAGGGGCAAGCAACCGTCACACTATATAAGGGGCAAGCAACCGTCACACTATATAAGGGGCAAGCAACCGTCACACTATATAAGGGGCAAGCAACCGTCACACTATATAAGGGGCAAGCAACCGTCACACTATATAAGGGGCAAGCAACCGTCACACTATATAAGGGGCAAGCAACCGTCACACTATATAAGGGGCAAGCAACCGTCACACTATATAAGGGGCAAGCAACCGTCACACTATATAAGGGGCAAGCAACCGTCACACTATATAAGGGGCAAGCAACCGTCACACTATATAAGGGGCAAGCAACCGTCACACTATATAAGGGGCAAGCAACCGTCACACTATATAAGGGGCAAGCAACCGTCACACTATATAAGGGGCAAGCAACCGTCACACTATATAAGGGGCAAGCAACCGTCACACTATATAAGGGGCAAGCAACCGTCACACTATATAAGGGGCAAGCAACCGTCACACTATATAAGGGGCAAGCAACCGTCACACTATATAAGGGGCAAGCAACCGTCACACTATATAAGGGGCAAGCAACCGTCACACTATATAAGGGGCAAGCAACCGTCACACTATATAAGGGGCAAGCAACCGTCACACTATATAAGGGGCAAGCAACCGTCACACTATATAAGGGGCAAGCAACCGTCACACTATATAAGGGGCAAGCAACCGTCACACTATATAAGGGGCAAGCAACCGTCACACTATATAAGGGGCAAGCAACCGTCACACTATATAAGGGGCAAGCAACCGTCACACTATATAAGGGGCAAGCAACCGTCACACTATATAAGGGGCAAGCAACCGTCACACTATATAAGGGGCAAGCAACCGTCACACTATATAAGGGGCAAGCAACCGTCACACTATATAAGGGGCAAGCAACCGTCACACTATATAAGGGGCAAGCAACCGTCACACTATATAAGGGGCAAGCAACCGTCACACTATATAAGGGGCAAGCAACCGTCACACTATATAAGGGGCAAGCAACCGTCACACTATATAAGGGGCAAGCAACCGTCACACTATATAAGGGGCAAGCAACCGTCACACTCTATAAGGGGCAAGCAACCGTCACACTCTATAAGGGGCAACCAACCGTCACACTATATAAGGGGCAAGCAACCGTCACACTATATAAGGGGCAAGCAACCGTCACACTATATAAGGGGCAACCAACCGTCACACTATATAAGGGGCAACCAACCGTCACACTATATAAGGGGCAACCAACCGTCACACTATATAAGGGGCAAGCAACCGTCACACTATATAAGGGGCAAGCAACCGTCACACTATATAAGGGGCAACCAACCGTCACACTATATAAGGGGCAACCAACCGTCACACTATATAAGGGGCAACCAACCGTCACACTATGTAAGGGGCAACCAACCGTCACACTATGTAAGGGGCAACCAACCGTCACACTATATAAGGGGCAACCAACCGTCACACTATATAAGGGGCAACCAACCGTCACACTATATAAGGGGGCAAGCAACCGTTAAAAGGGTTAGCAATAATCGGTGAGGTAAGCCACCTTCAGAAGTTCAAGCATCAGTCACAAGGGCAATCCACAGGGGCGTCAGTATCGATATTATTATAGCTCATGCGCTGCTTGAACATTAAGAATGAGTCAAAACGCAGATAATAATCGAGTAGTAGCGGTTGAGTGCTATCGCCTAGGAACGCCATTTGAAAGGTTAGAAGTTATCATCCTGATACAAAGGTAAACAACACAAAATAATAACAATTCGCATAAGCAGACTTGCTTTCAGTTCGATGTTAGGTTAAAGATTTACAGAACTGAAATCACTTATTTGAATTTCCCTAAATTTTTCAATGTTTGATACTTCGATAGCGGTATGAGATTTTCATACTCGGTCTGGCTACCGCCACAATGAGCATTTCATGAAATTTTTATTCGTATTGGAATTTCGTAAGATTAGGGTTCACGAGTATAATATTAACACCATGTGTCCCGTTGAAAGTACATCTCTGGGGCACAGGAACAAGATATATAACAACAATAATTTAAAACGTAGTGTATAAATTGCAAACTTCATTATTATTACTATTATTATATAAGAAAGTTTTAGCCTCCCTTAACCACGACAAAGATGTTCCAAGAGAGGAAAAAGGAAGGCACCATTTAGTATGGAGTTGAGGGAACGTGGAATCTATGCACAAGGTGCACAGAAACAGTAAGCTAGGAAAGAAGTTCATGAAACAAGAAAAAAGTTGAAGAAGAAAGTAGTAGGTGCTGAAAAACAGGACAGCAGTGAACCGAAAAAAGATGGTCCGTAACAAAACAACAACCTATTCTATTTCAACAAAAGGAAGCCTACCTAACCTTTAGCTCGGGCCCACACATGGTTCCCCTGGGAGCGCTAATTCCTATAGATACAATACCTGTATCCCCCTGAGGGGATTGCAAACTTCAACACCCTCTTGTGTCCACTTCATAATTGAAAGTAGTCCGTATGCCATTCCCTCTCATTTAATAGCTATAAGTTTCAGGACTCTCGTTACGTTAATTTGAGGGGAACAACAGGAGTGTTGTATATTTTTAGCCCCCTTGAGGCCTCACCTGGCGGAGCTTGCAGGAGGGCAGCCGAGACAATGCGCAGAGTGTGGTGCAGCAGACGAGCGGTGGCCGCGTGACCGCCCTCCACGGCGGCCGGAGCGTCACTGACGATTGAGAAGCAGTCACCCTCTTCTGTGTCAGTTTTTGGTCGACACAGCGTCTGCGCAAACGTGTATTCGGGGCTTAAAGTTTCAGTTTTTTCAAATAGATGAGTCATAAGAGAGTATGCAAAGAGGGAACCCCCGGTGCCAAATGGAACAGACTGCACTATTTTAACATCTAAATTCAGCCTAGAAATCGTCAATAAATTTCAAATTCGATGTACATCAATTTTGGTCAAATATATTAGAGAATCAAACACTTTCAAAGCACTGCATTTCCCAGGATATCGTGAGAAATAATAATTACAATTGTTATTGAGACCTTCAGTTACGTTGCTCGATAAATCGAAAACCAAGGAAATATTCAGAAAAGTTGACTCTTGTGGACTCACATTATGACTTCTTGGTACATCAATGAGTATTTTTGAGAGTCACACGTATGCTGCGCAGAGTGTCTAGAATCAGACGCTTCACTGACGAATTAAATGGATTAAGTATAGTAGATAAGTCACGAAACATCACTCTAGATGGCAAAACTTGAACCACTAGCAGAACCTGAATTAAACGGTAGACATTTACCTCCGCGAAAGATATCAAATTCAGGACGAAAAATGCCTGAAGATCTTTCCGCATCAGGCAACTCTACAGGGCTGCCAATTGCTGGACAAGTTTCAAAGCTACACTTGACGGGAAAAAAAGGCAACACCTTTTGCAAAAAAAAAACTTGCCAGTCCCGTGTACAACCCAAATACGACAGTAACAACAACATGCGTGCTGTAATGTGACGTAATCAAAACGAACTATCCGTATTAGTGATCCAAATATGACCATGATTCTCTGAACTCCCCGCTAGGACGAAAAGTTTCACAGGTAACGTTGAGCGATTCTAGATTTGACATGAACCCTGACCTCGAGCTGGAGGAGCAGCAGCTGCTGCAACTTGTGCACCAGGGCAGTGAGATCGCTGGAGGTATCTCCTCTACAGTCGCTGGCCGTGGTTGTGAGAGGATCTTCCGCCAAAAGTCTGAAGAAAAGAACTTGAGGAAAACAAAACGAAAGAAGTGACAACAAAGCAACTAACGAGCAACAAAAAGAGTTTGCAGAAAAAACGCCAACGCACTGATTCCTTCTAGTAAGATGGATCATGGGAGTGAGAAGGCAGGCAAAATTGCCCCATGTAAGCAGTCATCGCCACACAAAGTCAATACAATCGTCACTGACGCTCAATGTATCCATGTTGAGGTTTCTTTGAATGAAAGATTTTGTGATGAATGTAAGCAACTTTCACTAAGATATGGAAGCAATAAGGTGAGTTGTTAGTTCTCTTGTTCTCGGAGCATCGTCACGGCCATGCCATTCAACTGGCTTAGTTAGAGGGCAAGTAAGAGTCAAAGCTACAAACACTACGAATGCTTCAAGAGCTTCAATCTTGGCTCTTAGCGTCATGAATGAGCTAGTGCACGAAAAATAAAGGATAGAATAATGCAATAGAAATAATTCGCGTGGCCAAATTCTCGATTTTCTACTCTAGTCCATGTCGTCAGCAAGCAACTTAGTACAGGCACGAGAGAAGGAAGGAGAAATTATAGAAGATACATTCTCAGCAACCAATATTCAGGCACAGGCAGTACATTTGTTAAAAAATGAAGTAGTGGTCGCTTCACAGGTGTATTTCCATAAGTTTCGGGGGACAGGAACATACAGCCATTAGCATACCAACAACACAATGAAGAGAAAATAAAAGAAAATACTTTGTAATTTCCAGCAGAGAAAATGGTAACAAACAGATGAATGAGAATTAATAAAACATGAAAAAACGAGGTAGAATGGGTGGCACCACTATTGTAATTTAAGTGACTAAATTACACAATGGGCATCGCCATTGAGTACAGGTGAAGCTCCTATAACGGGAGGAATTCGTTCCACAAAAACACCCGTTGTAGGCGACAAATCCCGTTGTGCAAGCGGCACGTTTACTTTAGTTTACAACACAAACATCTTTTATAATTCCTATAATAGAAAATAGTTTATTGAGCTATGACAACAGTCTGAACGTTGTTCAATGACGGTATTAATTTAAAGACATTTTTCATTATTTATATATTTAAATATATTACATGACTAAAATCGTAACAAATAGTCATTCAGTATACTATAAGAACAGTAAAACTAAGTAATAAATATCAAATTAAAATAGACGTTGTAGGAGCAAAACATACCCGTTATAACTACCAATAAACTGCGTCCTACCCGTTGTAGGAGAGTCCCGTTCTAAGATCGACCGTTATAAGAGCTTTACCTGTATATGGGAGCATAGCTCATACGAAATTATTCCAAGAGAAAGTAAAATTTCGAATAAAAAAACACATTAGAGAATAAAAAAGTTAAATTTATCTTCAGCGTAGTGATGACATAAAAAAACGAGAACAAACGAAGTGTGTACAGGAATCTCGCAAAATAACATAAGATGGCTTCCATTACCGAGGTGCCAGACACACAACTGACCCAACAGCCCAGAGCGCAGGCTCCACGTCCTCCTGCTGGAGCGCTGCAGCAGCCACCAGCCGCAGCACCGCCACACGGGACAGCCCCAACAAGCTCCCCAGCTCCAGCAGCCGCGCTACCTCTCCCCACTGCCCCTCTCTCTGGGGATCTGCTCTAGTGCTCGTCTTTTCTTCCCCTGCAGGTGAGATTTTTCTATTATTATTATTATTATTATTAGATTAGTTTTATTTCATCCTTACATTTATTTTTTTATGATGATTGAATTAGATTTATATTTTTTTTCCGGATTATGATTGTTTTTTTTAGATAATAGTTAGCTTGAACTTCCCTAGCCACAACAAAAGTGTTTCAAAGAGAGAAAGGCATCGTTTAGTTTGGAGTCGAGGGAAGCCGGTCTCTAAGCACAAGAGTTCCCACGTAAGATTTTCTGTGCATAGAAACGGGAAGTTAGAAATAAACTTCATGAAACAAAAAGATAGAAGTTGAAGAAGTAGTAGGTGCTGAGCAAGGAAAAAGTGAACCGAGAGATGATATTTCTCGAAAAATAACTATTTCAACAAAAAAGGCGTACCTAACTCATCCTAGAACCTTACCCTTAACAGCACTAAAGACAATTGATATAACAGTCGTAAGCCCCTGCATCACCATAAACAAATTCTAGACTAATTTTAAAAAGACTTCTCAAATTTTTTAGAGAAATACAAAGACTGTCATTGGTTTTGAAATATTCAACGAGAATCATTTTGAATTCATGGAGAACAATTCTGTATTCAATAGTTATCATTCTTGATTTAATGATTAGTATCATTATTAATTTAATGAGTATCGTTGTTAATGTAATGATTTTCATCACTCCACAATTCATAACGCATGGTTTTAATTACCGTTTCCAAATTTGTTTCAATATTTCTTGGGCTGAATAACCTTATTAATTTCAAATGTCCATGAAAGCATAATTTGCCTCCTAACGTGAAATGTTTTCATTCAAAATACCTTGACTTACAACGGCATCTCTTAGTACGGCAACACAGGAGTATCAAGCACTGAAATGCGTACAAACTCAAGTAAATGCGAATGCCTACTTGCTTCAAGGTTTCACAAATAAGACTTGAGGAATATTTCAAATGTATACAACAAAACATGCTCATAACTAAGCCCGTTCGTTTATTGAGTATAAACTCCAATATGGACATCTAAAATGCTGCCAAAAGTTCAAAGATCACCTTGCGTACAGGAAGACAGCAACAGTCCAACTCAAAAGTCCAGGGACACTTGCATACCTCAAGACAGCCCAACTTACCACATGCCTGGACCTCCACTACGGCACCAGGCGTTACATTTTCCTGCTCTGCTGCAGTGTTGAGTTTGCGCTTTGGCCCCGAGGTGTTGCGCTCGCCCAACTGACGACCTGCGGCGTCCGAAGTGTTGGTGGCCAGGGCAGTGATGTCACGCAGTGCAGGGGCTCGAATGGGATAGCTCGGGTCTGCTGCTTCTGGGTCACTCGATTTCCTCGACTCAAACCTGAACACAGAAACCATTCAGTTCTTGAGAATGACACTTGTAATATAAATGTATCAGTGACTGCATCATTACAATGGCAGTGATTGGAGACATTTGTACATCATATTAGTCTAAACAGGCACTCGCTAACCTAAAATCGTAGATTTGTGTGAGATGGGGATTTTAAGGTGATAACATTTGTTTCCGTGATTTTCACTTTAGAATTGTAGAAACGTAGCAGATTTCTAATAAAAAATCAATTTTACTTAACATTCTGAGCTCATTTCCCATTCAGATAATTAATGCATAGTTGTCATTGTTTTCCGTTTCCTTTCATTTTGATGCATTGAAAGTCTCAAAATTATTACCAATCATTGCTTCATTCTTACGTAGTATTAATCATACTCTGTACTTTACAGAACTGTAACGACACAAGCCTGACATACGTTTCGTCACTGGAAGCCGACCCGTCAGGATGCCGACCAGGCAGGAATTAGCTACTCAGGCTAAATAGCTAGGCCCAGATACTAGGTCAAGGTATGGCACGGACAAATAACAAAAGGGTATATTTAAAAGGGAGGTATGATAGTTAACAGAACAGACTCGGGGCGTGTCTTGCGGTAGCCGTCTCTCTTACACGAGGTCGTAACTCTCCCGCTGACTAAACACCCCGGCAGAACACCCTAAGCTGCAACAAGTAAAAGAGGCATAGGATTCGAGCAAGCACGACAAAGGACACTTACGAACATCAGGCAACACAGCTTTATTAGCCTGTTCGTAGACAAGTGCACTCTATGAAGGTCCTAACGCAACTGACTAGCTTCGGTCGAGCAGTGGCCCACTTTAGCTGCAGCCAGGCAGCCGCGGGACGGACCTCTATGTAAATCATAGCGGTACCGTCGAGGGAAAAACACGTAGTGAAATATTTTCACTACAGAACTGATGATGGAGCTGTTCTCCGAAACATTGTTATCGATGTTTTATTTTTTAGAATAAAATGGCCAGTTTCACTAGCATTTTCTCTGCTTTTAAATTTTCATCATATTAATTAGTTTAAGATTCCCTCACCAGAACAAAGGCGATCTCAAACAAAAGAAAAAAAAGTGATCATTTAGTAAGGACTGTACAAAACGGAGAGCCTGTGCACAAGGTGTACTCCCACACCCGATACCCTGTGTATATTGATTGATTATAGGATAGTTTCAGCCTCCCTTTACCACAACAAAGGTGTTTAAAGAGAGGAAGGATGAAGGCCCCATTTAGTACGGAGTTAAGGGAACTATGCAGAAAGGGCACAGAAACAGTAAGTTGAGAAAGATTATGAAACAAGATCAAAGTTGAATTAGAAAGTAGTAGGTGGTAAAAACAGGAGAGTAGTGAACCAAAAAAGGACGGTCCTTAACACAGCCAGCAAAAACCATTTTATTTCAACAAAAAGAAGGCCTGCTCAACTCTCAGCTCGGGCCCTCACACGTTTTCCTCCTGAGAGCACTAATTCCCAAAGATACAATAGTTGTATCCTCTTGAGGGGAGGAAATGGGAAGAACAAAGAAGGGAAAAGTAAGAATGAACGTAGAAAATGGGAAGAAAAAAGAAGTAAGCATGAAGGCATGCCAGAGCAGAGAGCACCCAACACCAGGACGGACCAGCGCGCGACGTGCAGCTGGAGGAGGTGGCGGCAGTGGCGGGGGTCGTGCAGGCTTCGCCAGCTGGGGTGCTCCCCGTACTCCAGCTGTGCGGGGGAAGTGAAGCCTCTTTAGACTTTGTTCCCTATGGGCTACATCCAAGCATGGAGGTACAAGTGAATAAATTTTTATCTTTTCTACACTTCAAGTCCGCTAACTTGCCTTATTTTGTTGCCGGTGTTGCACAACGGTAGTACTCACAGCCTTTCAGCATTAATAGTACTCTCTAAAAAAAGGGAAATATCCAGGTGTTGCTCTTCCAGCTCTTGTTTAGCTTACGAAAATTTGTGCCTAGAAACCTACCTGTTCCTATGTTCCAATATTACACAAAATATCAATCATAGAGAAGCTGAAGCTACATTAATGACGATTTCACTACTGGTGCTAAAAGATAAAACACAGTTACCAACAACGACAGGGTTACCCAATTAGCCTTTTGTCAGGTAAAATTCCCAAATTTGTGTTTTCGTACAAATTGGCCACATAACATAGTCAACAACTGGCAGCCCATCAGCGTTTCTAGAAACTACATTTTTGGATCATTTAAGTTTCACCTACATAAAAAATGAGAATTTTATCAGGAGCATTTAATTTGAACGCAACATATACACGTGCGCTAAGAAAGGATCAGAGATAACAATATAAATTAGTTTAAACCTCCCCAACCACAACGAAGGCGTCCCCAGGAGGGGTAGAGGAAGGCACCATTGAGTCTGGAATTAAGGAAACGGGGAATCTACGCACAACGTGTGTCCATACACACTGCGCAGGGAAAATGGAAGAGTGAAGTAATGGTGTGAAACAGAGTTAAAGTTAACAGAGTTATAAGTGTTGAGAAAAAAGACAATGATAAATCGAGGAAAACGTGCCGTAACAACTCCCTCTCAGCAGCGAACTAAAACATACAAAGCAAAATTCATCAGGAAATTTTTGCCTAGCACTCACAGGATCACTTCGGTTCTGTTGCTTGTATATTTTGATTGAATAGTGTAAGTGAAAATTGTTACACAAAAGTAAAATATATTTACAGATTGAAATATCAACGCAGACAGAAAGCAAATTAACTCAATAACTGATAATTCCTTCAACATTTGGGCTCCCAAGAGATATTTGGACGAAATTGAACGATAAATTACGTTTAGTAGAGGCGCTAGATAGATGTGGTCAAAGTTTTCTTCATTAATTTGAAATCATGGGATAGAATCACAGCAAACATAAATGTGGTGTAAAAAATTATACTCTCAATCTAAAATTGTTCCTAGGTAGCTGCAGAGGGTAACGCACATCACGCCCTAGGCTCCATGTCCGGAGATTGGTGCACACTGCGTTCCATTTATCCACCCTCCTTGTAACACGTTCTTTAATCTTTGTAAAAAGGCTGAGTTTCGTGACCATTTCAGGCCAAAAAATGCCAATCTGGCAATCCTGGATCGAGCTGTAGGTGCTTTTGGATGAAAGGAACAACCGCAAGAACCCTCGTTACCTGCAGCCGAGACAGGGCAGCGACGGCGTTGAGGTCAGTGCGCCACTGGCTGCGGTCGCGAGAGGGTGCGTGCTGCAGCAGGAGCTGCTGTAGAGACACTGCGCCTTCTGCTACTCGCTCGCGTACTTCACGCATCTGAACGTCAGCAACACGAGTTCATAGCTACATACTTTCATTTCCCACAAATGTTCGCTTACTCTATATTCAAAATGCCGAAAAATTAGGAACTACAAGGCAAAAAAATGCACACAATTATGTAAAAAAAAGGCATACACTACATAATTCTATAAAAATTCATGGAAAAAAAGCTAATTTCATAAAAAATTCAGAAACTGCAAGGCCCAAAAAAAAAAATGCAATTCGGTAAAACAAAAGATGTGCACTACATCATTTTGTAGATATTTATGAAAAAAGCTAATTTCAAAACAAAGACCAACACCTATTTATAACTAAAGGCACCCGGTTTCTCTTCTAATAAAACCAATTCACACAACCACTGACATTTTCGGAACAATGGATAAAACCAAACCACGAAATCTCTGAGTTACACACCTTATAAGAATCTCAACTCCCAGGGGTAAAAATAAGTTGCAGTTGTTTATTGCTTCAATCAAGAATCGTATTTGTTGAACAAACAGGACAAATTTTTACAGTTGCGGTGACATTAAACGATGCTGAAGAACTCGAAGGTTGACTGTGAACAGAAGAGAAACTTGCCTGCTTGCAGAGAGGGGCATGGTGCAGCGTCTGCAGGATGTCATGCAGCAGCCTGCAGCACGTGTCCTGCACGTGCTGTTGTGGCACGCCCTGCAGCGTGCTGCGTGCCGTGGTGTAGTCCCTGAGGGAAAGAAAGTCACTTCATTGCATGCATTAACTTGGAGCTACATTTCGAAAAGAGAACACGCAGCAAAAATACAGACGATCATATATCAGAAAAAAGAAACGGCATGTAAAAGTTCAAGCTGACGAATACGAACAGCAGTGTTAAATTTCTAAGAATGTGTACTGGACAATCTAACTGTGACGTGACCCACTGGTGGTCACCAAGAGGATTTCCATAATGCTGCTGACCCAACACCAGTCACAAACTCAATTTTCATTAATGCTTAATGAACATTATATGAAGGCACGACCTATTCAAATTCCCGTATTGTCATTATTGATCACTAAAATTGACCAATTTGAGTTGAATACTAAACATTAGTTTAACTCGCTGCAGTTACCGTTATAACCAATACAAAACAGGCAGGATGAGCATGACAGCTGAATGTTGAAGACGAAACAAAACTAGGAAATGCGGAAAATGATTTGAATGTACGACCAAGACCTCGTGCGAGCTGCTTGAGAACAATTCAGTTCCGGCAAGCACGAGCACCATGCAAGAATGTAAGGCTAAATAATAGAGCAGTAATGCGTTAACCCTATAAAGCCCGAGAGGACTCTACGGTCCTCTTTCGAAACTACATTGTATTTTGCGTTGAATTAGTTGGCTAATGTGTTCTTTGGCGTTCACTGTCGAGTGGCAGTTCCTTCCTCATCCTGGTATCGGTGCCTGCTTGATGCCGGCGCCAGTTTAGTGACGGCGGTTGTGATAACGGTAATATAAGTACAAAAATTCCGACGTTAAAGGGTTAACCCTGACCCCTGGTGCAGCAGATGGTAGATGCGGTGCTGGTATGCCTGGCTGGGTTGCAGGTGATGGAAGGTGGCAACCACCTGCAGCATCGCCTCCAGCACGCCCTCCTGCTTGCTGCGCGCCAGCTTCCTCAGCACCACCTGCCACATGCTTGTCATTAGCTCACAGCAACCACAATTGGAACTGAGCTCCACATTGTAAGGATTGAGATTATAAAGATTCAATTTGGAACTTCCCATGCTTTTCATTCGCTACACTTTCAGAGCAACTTTAATTGGAACTATGCTCCAAATTACATAGAACGAGATCATAAAGATTCAATTTGGGACTTCCCATGCTTTTCATTTGCTACACTTTCAGAGCAACTTTAATTGGAACTATGCTCCAAATTACATAGAATGAGATTATAAAGATTCTATTTGGGACTTCCCATGCTTTTCATTTGCTACACTTTCAGAGCAACTTTAATTGGAACTATGCTCCAAATTACACAGAATGAGATCATAAAGATTCAATTTGGGACTTCCCATGCTTTTCATTCGCTACACTTTCAGAGCAACTTTAATTGGAACTATGCTCCAAATTATAAGGATTGAGATTATAAAGATTCTATTTGGGACTAGCGCAACTGCATGTCTAGCTCTGTACACCGAATCTAAAGTAAAAATGGGAACCTTCAATAGAAATGATATAGCTCAGTACCTAAGTGGTGCATGAGAGGTTGTGTAAGGAACAGATCGAAGAACCTATACTTTGTCATTGATCGGAAGCAGATGCAGATATCAATACGGCATCCCAGAAATTATTCAAGTTCACAAGACACGCTAACAACGACAAGTCTACTTTAGCTTCCCAATGAAAATATAGTGAATTCAATTTGCTAATGTGACACGATAAGTTTAGTCCAACCGACCTACACAGCCCCCCCAACCGACCTACACTGTCCCCAACCGACCTACACTGTCCCCCCAACCGACCTACACTGTCCCCCCAACCGACCTACACTGTCCCCACAACAGATCTACACTGTCCCCCCAACCGACCTACACAGCCCCCCCAACCGACCTACACTGTCCCCCCAACAGATCTACACTGTCCCCCCAACCGACCAACACAGTCCCCCAACCGACCTACACTGTCCCCCCAACAGATCTACACTGTCCCCCAACCGACCTACACAGTCCCGCCTCAACGGACCTGCGCAGTGCGGAAGTCGCCGAGCTCGCCAATGCGCAGGCCGTGCCTGCCGAGCGTGACCTTGAGGCGCGCGAGGCTGCGGAGCTCGAGGAGCTGCAGGCTGCACCTGTGGCCTGCAGCAGCCCCGGCCTGCACGGCCTGCAGCGCCTCGTCACACAGCGCCTCCGTGCCGCCACTCCATGGCACGCTCGCCCGCTCCACGCACAGCACCATGCAGCGCACCCGCACCTGCGAGGGTATTAAGTTATTCATGGCGGTGTTCTTATTGGTGGGGCGTACTGCGGGGTGGTGTTTCCTTTGTAACTTCAGTCCTGTCGAGTGCACTCACTGAGTTAATAGTTAATTGAGTTAATTCTGAGAGTTAATATCAGTATTATCATTGTTATTATTTTGGTTTTTAGTGTTTTTATCATTACTTTACTGACGTTGTTATAATTTGGATTATTAGTGTTTTTGCCATTGCCATTATTTGTGATATTGTCGTTATCAACATTTCTGTAGAATCGTTATTCAATGCATCCTCCACGCAGTTGGGGATTTTGCCTATTTTGGATCACTCACCCTATATTTACAATGGTGCATCCTAGACAAGATACTGAAACCCCCTATGGTTTGCCACTACTCAGCAGGCACAATGGTTAAAACTTCCTCACAAAATAATAGTTCGTTGCTTGTTCGGTCTGCCCAATTCCACCAAGGTGTCGGAATGGGTACCGGCTTGGCTAGGGGGTAACTTTCGTTGCGTCCTGGTGTTTGTCATAAGCGATTTGGAAAACCAATGAACAAGATGATATGTATACTAGGCTTGATTGGAATAAAACATCCTTTCTGGTGGAACCCCGCAAGCTGAATACTTGATCCCTACATAACTATCATTATATAGCTAGTTTAAGACTCCTTAAACACAACTACGGCAACCCTAACACTTTGATCACGACGTGAGCTACCGGTGTACATGGAAGGGATTTTCATATAGCTGCGGATTGACCATGAGTTACAAACTCAATTTCCACAAATACTAATTCGAAACTAACTGAAAGCACGACCCCGTTAATGTGTGTTATTTTCTAAAACTGCTTGCTACTATTGCTTTTAAATTTGAGTTGAAAACTGAACTACAGTTCAACACATAGCGGTCAGCGTGTGAAAAAATAAGACTATTTAGTTTGGACTGTAGATAACGGAATTATTTCACAAAATGTGTTCCCATACAGGATACACAGCAAATAGAAACGGCAAGTTCGGAAGAGAAAACAAACAAGAGATCGTGGAGAAGGGATGAAAAGAAAGAAGCAAAGACAGAAGCCCCGAAGGCCTACCTGTAGCTGAGGGATAACAAACAGTATCTCCCCTGGGTACGCCAGTCCATGAAGCATACAATAGACAAACCATACTAACCCATACCTATTCCATGCTCCCATCACTGCGTAAGAGTAGGTTCATTTGGCTTTGTTCGTCAGCAATCGCTATATATAGTCTGAAATTCATGCTCATACCTTAAAGGGGCTGACTCGCCTCAAAATCCGAAAATTGTCAATGTTCTGTATTTTTTTAGCATATGTCATTGAATTTTTTTGTACGAATCCAACAATATGATTCACTGCTTTGATAGTGCGTTCGTTCGTCTGCTACAGCTTGTGAAAGGCCAGTCCCTTACGTCATTACAATGCTACTTCTCCTACCTACAATTCAAAGGTAGAGGAATGACAAATGTATCAATCGAATGGGCTTGAAAAGAGCTAAAAATTGGTACACGAGTTTGTCCGTCATTGAGGCAACCTCAATATTTCCCTTTCATAGTAGTACCAATAAGTAATAAATTGTAAATTTCAATTTAGCTCATCTTCGACCTTTGTTGACGTAGCGACTGGGTTCAAAAAAAACTCTATTGGTAATTGATTGTTCTAAGAAATGGTGCATCAATATTTCCTACCTATGTCTTTGAAAAACGTAAATATATGCTATAAATCGATATTTTCATTCAGTTAGCTCCCCTATCAAATACAAGTTTCCATATTTCTAGGAATTATACCACTCGTGTCTATTGTCATAGTAACTTGGTTTAGGGCTCATTTTATTCGGAATTAGATGTACTACAATTTCTATTCATTGCATTCTCCATTTAGGTTTATATTTTTTATATCACAAACTTTTTTTTTAAATTCCTAAAATGTAACATATTTGAAATTTGGCTCAATTGAGGCCGTAGAATTTGGTTTTCTTAGTGCGATGATGCTAAAAGCAACTCTTAATGATTTTAAAAACCTCATTTTCAACTTTCAAAAGAATAAAAGTCAACGAGTTTTTATGCTTGAAAAAATTCAAAGACAGTTTTGAAATCCTTGGAGCATTTCTAACAAACTAAAGGATCTCGATTTCCTAATTTGTACAGTTAATTTTCATTATCACAGTTGAAAACAAAAAATTTGGTAGATTTTTGATAGCGATCAAAAATCGTATATTAAAAGAAAACGAAAAGGAAAATAGAAAATTCAGCTTCTTCAGTTTGTTTAAAATGTTACTAGGATTTCAAAACTGCCTTTGAATTTTTTCTAGCATAAAAACTCGTTGACTTCTTTTCTTTTGAAACATCCCTAAAAATGAACTAAAAAACTAAGATTTCGATTCTTTCAAAAATAAAAACAAATTAAGGCCTAAATCTAAAAAGTTACACGTGTAAAATATGTTTATTTAAAAAAATACATATACTGGCCAAAGATCATACCAATTGAATAAAAATTTGAAAATCGCAGGGTTGTCCCTCTGAAAGCCTTAGGGGAATTTGTGGTCATTGTACCACACTTATGTGTTAGAATTTTCAGATTTATCTGCAGAATAGGGAAAATGATTGTCCGAAAGTGAGTCAACCCCCTTAATCCCCAAAAAAGCAAAACATAATAGCAGAAAAAGATACATTTTAAAGCTGCTAATTATAAGCTATTTCACTATCAAAACCCAACCTAAAGAATGAATCGCATTTGCCACGACACTTGCAGAGTAGACATTCCTGTCAGTACCTGTTGACCACAATCACAACACTCAAAAGAACGAATCACATTAGTCATGGCACTTGTAGAGCATACATCCCAGTAGGTACCTGTTGACTACTGATGGACCTGGTGACAGCATGAAGTTTGTCCTCCCAGTGCGCCTCGTGCTGCTCCCCCAGCAGCCACTGCTGCTGCTGCACCTGGTCGAGCTCGTGCTGCACGTACTGCTGCAGCACGGCGTCTGCCGCAGCGCGGTCGCCCCCACACAGCACCGGCACCAGGAAGCGCTGCACAAGCTGCTGCACCTCCTCGCCGCACACCAGCCACTGCAGCACTGAGCTGCACACTTGTGCCACCTCACGCTGCGGCAAGCGGGGGAAGTTTGTCAGTGCGAATGGTGGTGCGAGTCGGCTCAAATTTATCTACACGAGTGCACATGGCCCGTCAAAAAAATGACAGGATTAGATATAGGACCAACTGAGCTTCAACATGGCTTTCCTATGATTTCCCATGCTATTCTATGGCCAATACTTTCCCAAGCCTCAACCGCTGATATTCTACACAACCTAATCTAACCTACCAATACACGTGACATTCCGACTCCCAATCTGCCGGGTTAAGGCACCGAAAATTGTGGAGTTGATGAAGCTTGTATCACAGATACGCTCATCTCACACTGCAGGCTGGTGGGTGTGACACACGGACGGACGGACGCGGCTCCTTTTATAATAGTGACTTGCGCTGATCGGCTCAAAATTTGTGATGAGTAGCGTAGATGTAGGGTCAGAAAACAGAAATTCTCTTACCAAGAGCGACTTGAAGTAAAATAGCCACGGCAGTTCAATAAGTAATCATTTAATCAACTATCATGAACAATTAGCGTAGTTAAAGTTCTCTACACATGGCGACAAGGCTAACGTATATAGACTCGTATAGCTTTTTGCTTCAAATGAATTTTTTTAAATTTAAAATTTTTGATAAAAGCGCAATATTGTTAGCGTTACGGTAACAATAGTTCTATCACTCAAATAACCAGAGCAGTGAAAGTACTATTTTTATTGCAGAAAATTACGAGTTCTTTCAATATAAGGTTTCAAATGGTGGAGCGCGGTTGTTTAGCCATTGCATATGAAGGAAGTGCTGTGCCAGACAGTGACATCCTGCATGCATTCCAACGCTGTACAAACTTCACTAACACTTTCACTACCTAGGCTCAAACTTATAACCTAACTTTCACTACCTATTGGTGATACAGCAAGGTAAATTGCCCAATAGCGTACCGGTATAAATGTACAGCATTTAAATTATTTCACCACGTTTTAAAGAAGATTTTAGCATACAAGGTAAAATAAAATATCACCGTGCAATTGTATTTTTCATAAATCGTACAAAGGATAGAAATGAATTCTAGCAGAAGAGTTTTTCATTTCTGCTACTTCCATCCTAACCTAAGCCACCGCGCAAATGTAGCCAACGTGTCGAGTAGAACTTTGTGGGCGAAATATAAACGTAAATTGTCAGTTATCTGTGACTTAATGGTGCAAGAATTAACAAATTTTGAAATATCACAACGAATCAGTAAGCAAGCAAACCCGCTACAAAATTACAAGTCTAATGATCTGAAATGGATTTCCTTTTGAAGAAACTACCACCAAGAATAGGATTTCACCATTCCACTATTTTCCATCACATTGCAGTAATAAACGAACCCTTCTTATCCCGGTACATGAAGCGCGACTGCGTTAGTATGAGCCAACGGTGGTACACGGAGGCAATTTTCATAAAGGCTTAGTTAAAACTAAATAAAGACACGATCCAGTTAATGATTGCTATTTTCCAATTGCTTGCTACAATTGTCTTCACATTTGAGTATTGAACTTTAGCGTAACAAACGGCGGTTAACGTGTCGATAATAAATTACGTACTCACCTGCATGTATTGCTGCAAAGGCACTCTGAGCCTGTAGTCGCGCAGCAACGTCTGCAGCTGCTGCAGCGCCTGCAGCATGTGCCGCAGCTGCTTTACAGCTGCGTCAGGACACACTGCACTCCCGCAAGCTGTGGGACACCATACGTGGCAAGTCAAATTTCATTCTTGGCAAGTCAAATTTCATTCTTGGCAAGTCATATTTCATTCTTGGCAAGTCAAATTTCATTCTTGGCAAGTCAAATTTCATTCTTGGCAAGTCATATTTCATTCTTGGCAAGTCATATTTCATTCTTGGCAAGTCATATTTCATTCTTGGCAAGTCAAATTTCATTCTTGGCAAGTCAAATTTCATTCTTGGCAAGTCAAATTTCATTCTTGGCAAGTCATATTTCATTCTTGGCAAGTCATATTTCATTCTTGGCAAGTCAAATTTCATTCTTGGCAAGTCAAATTTCATTCTTGGCAAGTCAAATTTCATTCTTGGCAAGTCAAATTTCATTCTTGGCAAGTCAAATTTCATTCTTGGCAAGTCAAATTTCATTCTTGGCAAGTCATATTTCATTCTTGGCAAGTCATATTTCATTCTTGGCAAGTCAAATTTCATTCTTGGCAAGTCAAATTTCATTCTTGGCAAGTCAAATTTCATTCTTGGCAAGTCAAATTTCATTCTTGGCAAGTCAAATTTCATTCTTGGCAAGTCATATTTAATTCTTGGCAAGTCATATTTCATTCTTGGCAAGTCAAATTTCATTCTTGGCAAGTCAAATTTCATTCTTGGCAAGTCAAATTTCATTCTTGGCAAGTCAAATTTCATTCTTGGCAAGTCATATTTAATTCTTGGCAAGTCATATTTCATTCTTGGCAAGTCAAATTTCATTCTTGGCAAGTCAAATTTCATTCTTGGCAAGTCAAATTTCATTCTTGGCAAGTCAAATTTCATTCTTGGCAAGTCATATTTCATTCTTGGCAAGTCATATTTCATTCTTGGCAAGTCATATTTCATTCTTGGCAAGTCAAATTTCATTCTTGGCAAGTCAAATTTCATTCTTGGCAAGTCAAATTTCATTCTTGGCAAGTCAAATTTCATTCTTGGCAAGTCATATTTCATTCTTGGCAAGTCAAATTTCATTCTTGGCAAATCATATTTCATTCTTGGCAAGTCAAATTCTGTTGGGGGCAATTAGATTTTGTTTGAGACGTATCGGCCAGTAAATGACGCAGAATAACGTCAAATGACTTCGTAACGCAGATCTCACCAGCGCTGCCCATGCTGCGCTCTATGGCAGCCATGACAGTGTTGCCAACACGCAGTCCGTTGTCGGGCCACAGTTGCTTCTCGCGGCACTCCAGCCGCCTGTGAGACAATAGGCTCAGTTCAATCCTAGCTTCACTATTTAACACTTTGACTGCCGCAAATAAGTATTAGGTTCAATATTCCACTCAAATTTGAAGCAAACTCTAGCAAGCAATTTTGAAAACCGTAAGTATGAAATAAATTGTGCCTTCATTTAGCTATTAAGTATTTAGAGAAATTGGGTTTGGGACTGCTATGAAAATCCCCTCCGTGTACCACCGGTGGCACACGCCGCAGTCAAAGTGTTAAACGCATCAGCATCAGTGAAAACGAATACCTATAAGAAACGATTGAATTAAAAGTGCCAAAACTATGCAAAATCAGCCAAGGATGTTAGTCGAGCCAAATTATAGGAGAACCAGTGAACGCTTGTTGCTCTCTTC
Organism: Morinoia aosen; assembly: GCA_030386875.1. NCBI lineage: Eukaryota > Metazoa > Arthropoda > Malacostraca > Amphipoda > Talitridae > Morinoia > Morinoia aosen. The sequence continues at coordinate 64,395,328 of CM059565.1, read as the reverse complement.
GTACTGAAGAAGAAGAACTTATACGTCAAGTATCAGGACTACAGCCTCCGGGTAACTGTCACAAGATGATAATTGCTCTCGGGTGAATGCTCCAATAATTCGAAAGGTAAAATTCAAAATCCAATAATTCGAAAGGCCCACAACACATAACTAAAATCAACATTCCCTCAGTACGTTATTAAGTTGAACAATTTCATTGAATCAAAAACAGACTGGTATATTCAAAGAAAAACTTTTATAACACCTAGAAGGAAACATCATTTGCATAATTTGTCTTTCAGAGGTCAACTCAAAAAGAGATGTAGGAATAAAAATGAACAGAACAAGCTAAGAAGATATTAGAAGATTGAAAATGTTTGAATGTGTTGGAAACAAAATTGTGCGGCTTGTAGTTCAAACGCATTGTGTGTCTAGTTTACGTATACTGCTATTGGTGTGCATAAGTCTGCAGTCCTTTAATTCTACATTTCAATTGCTAATGCCAGTACATTGAACAATCAGCATTAAGATTTCAGAAGTGTTGATAATTATCAACACTTCTGATCTACATAAATTATAATTTATGTAGATAAAGCGTAATTGCAAGTTTTCTGCATAGCGATTGTGTCATAGGGTCGAATTAGCTTGAGTTCGTCAAGTTACCCGCGCTTGTTACGACCCAAATATAAATAAGTGAACAGGTCCGGCCTCAGGAACACACGCCAATCAAAAAAATGTTTTGGAATTGTAAGCGAGTCTTACAGCCGAGCCTGGGGAGCTTCCATACTTCATTTCCCTTTGCAGGCTCATTTTGGAGCATTGAATACGTTGATGCTGTGACTAAGTTTTACTTGTAAACACTGAATGATGATGTATAGGTTTGTGAGAAGATACGCCAGTGCTGCTATAGCATGAGATCTACCCCTAGCTAGTACTATAATGTGAGGTTAGGTTACTAATGGATATTAATTATTCCAATACATTTGATTCAGCAATCAACACTTAAATTGTACACCTCAAACTGCACCTGGGTAGGCAATACATCGTGCCAGATCTCACGCTACAGCAGCACAGGTGCGCCTTCCCTCCAATTTGAGATTTCCGCTAATGCAAATTAGCAAGAGGGTACACACATCTTGCTAAACCTGACCACCACCCATCTGACCCAGACCACCACGACCCACCTGACCCTAACCAGGACCCAGTCGACGAGGAGGGGCAAGGCCCTGGGACACAGCGCCAGCAGGTCGGCCACGCTGTGCGGCAGCCAGCACACGAGGGCGTGTGAGGGCAGCGAGGCGGGCACGCTCTGCAGCACGCGCTCCACGCACTCCTCGTCCACTCGGCTGCTGAACTCGTGCTGGTGCCGCTGCCAGATGCACGACGACATCGACAGCGCGCCCTGCAAGTAGGTAGGTTGCAAGTTGGCTTAACTTAAACATCTTGATCCACAGCCACTATCATCACTATTCTTGCTCTCTTACAAAATATAAATAAGCGGTAAGGTAGGTACAAAAAACTTGAAGCATGGAAAACCGCGACACATATAAAAGCAAAAACTTCGATAAGTGATAAGGTAAGCAGTGGGATAAAAATACATATTCAAGCGCAGGAAATCGCAAGCAATCGTCACACTAAAGCCTACACTGGCACACCAACACTCTCAATCCATGTACAATATAGCCGCCGTCAACCAGCGGAGCAATCACGTGGCTGGCAGCGCCGGCGCTACGCAAAAGTGTCCACTTCAACACAGCAGCTGTTTTAACCCTAACATCCTGTGTGTAACAGCGGAAAGACACGTGCTGCGGCGATCGGCTCTGACGCGAACGTCACCGCGCAGAAAAGGCCTTACTGCGCTGATGACGGCGGCGGTCACCGGCTGGGATGCGCCATGCTCACCGTGGAGAGATGCTGGACGCAGAGGTCGAGGGGGTCGGCAGCGACGAAGGCGGCCCACATAGCAGGGTCAGTATTGGTTGGCTGGAGGCGCAGGAACGTCCCCAGCCTGTGCTGCAGCCGCCCCACCTGGTCCCGCAGCGCTGACGTGCCCTCGTACTTCTGCATGGCGAGTTACAATTGTCCTCATTGGCAATTTTAAAGTGTAAAGTAGAACATGTGCCTCGTACTTTTGCATCGAGTTACACAATGCCTAACTAGCCATAAGTTAGCGTTGACCTTCCTTATCACAACAAAAATGTTGAAAGAGAGAAGGATAAAGGTATCATTTAGTATGAAGTTAAGGGAAAGCAGAACCTAGGCACAATGTGTGTTCCCATAAAGGATCCCGTCCGCATAGACTCAGTGAGTTAAGAAGGAAGGTCATGAAACAAGATAAAAGTTAAAAAAGAAAGTCAGAGATGCTGAAAAACAGGACAGCAGTGAACCGAAAAAATATGATCCATAATGAATCAAAAATCCTATTTTATTCAGCAAAAGGAATGCTTACCTAATCGATAGCTCGGGAGGGAGAAAAGATGAAGATAGGATAGAAGGCATGAAAACGGGAAGAAGTAAAGTAGGCATGAACGGCAGAAGTCTTGAAAACCTATCTACAGCTGAGGTAGAGGAAACAAGGTAGGGTCATTTCTATGGGAGAAAATGCACCTCCTCTTGTTCGGCTAGCCAATAGAAAGGCTTTATTTCAAATTTCAAACGAACTTGATGACGTCACCAAAACGCCATGTCGTTGGGCCAATAGTGGAGCCAGATTTGGGGTATCAGTGCTACCAGATGCAATATGAGCGCTGCCATTGGTCCGTTGCCGTGACGTCAGCAAAACTACACCGTCAATGAAAAAAAGACTGATTTGAACCTACCTTGTTTCCTTTACCGTGTCTACAGCTGAGGTAACCAAACAGTATCACCCTGGAGTGCCAGTCACCCATAACAAAGGACAGAACAATCTAACTTGAACCTATTGCCTATCCCGTGTCTCGAGGAGGAATACATGTTGAATTAGAAAATCAGTTATTGCACGTTTATTAGAAAAAATGTGAAGCAATATGCTTGATCAAAAAAGAATAAGCAACAATTGAGTTTGTAATTATTACTGGCTTAGGGTTTGGTGTTGGCCTGCACGAATGTTAAGCTCAACTTATCATCGACAGCCTAGTTAATCAAAATATAAATATCAATTCCGTTCAATATTATTTCTTATTTATCTTAATTCTGATTCGCCTCATTTAAAATTTGTTACAATTCTAATTTGCCTCATTTAAAATTTGCTTATATTCTAATTAACCCAATTCAAAATTCACCTCATTTAGAATTCGCTTCAATTCTAATTCGTTCCACTTAGTTCAGATTTTAATTGATTTCATTTCTAAATACATAGTTCTAATCCAGACCGGCCTCACAAATTGTGCTATTTTGAGTTCGAGTACCTTGAATTCGAAGTTGTCCTAATTCCAATTATTTTCAATTCCAAACCCTACCCCAGCCCCACACACCTCAGACTTTGGATCGGCGAGGCGCTTAGCGGCGTACGACAACAGTGCCTCTGTGGACCGCACGTCTGGCAGCACCGCCTCCACACACACGCTGCCGACAAACGCGCAGTCGTCGATGGTGTCCAAGACCGACAACACTTGTTCCAGTAAACTGTAAAAATAACAGCTTTAATATAGATGATGACAACCATTATAATAATAGAAGTCCTTACTCCTTACTGTCGTTTCAAGATTACCAGCTTGTGTTTTTTATAATTAAAACAAACCAAAAACTACCTAACCTACTCTAGCTTACCAGAACCTATCGTTTATGTCTTAACGTTAAACAAATGGTGAAAATTTGTAAGTTTCGATGTCTTGACACACGCGAACATCCTAAGTTAAATTCTGGCATTGCGTTCAGGGTCAGCCAACCCTAAACAGCCAAGTGGGCGGGGCGTGACCGGTCGGTAGGGGGGAACATAAGAGAAACGAATAGAAGAATAAAAGAAGGAATGAGAAGAAAAACAAATGCTTAAAAGAGAGAAAGAAGAGAGACAAAGGGACAGTGAGAAGAGAGACAAAGGGACAGTGAGAAGAGAGACAAAGGGACAGTGAGAAGAGACAAAGGGACAGTGAGAAGAGAGACAAAGGGACAGTGAGAAGAGAGACAAAGGGACAGTGAGAAGAGAGACAAAGGGACAGTGAGAAGAGAGACAAAGGGACAGTGAGAAGAGAGACAAAGGGACAGTGAGAAGAGAGACAAAGGGACAGTGAGAAGAGAGACAAAGGGACAGTGAGAAGAGAGACAAAGGGACAGTGAGAAGAGAGACAAAGGGACAGTGAGAAGAGTGACAAAGGGACAGTGAGAAGCGAGACAAAGAGGCAGCAAGAAGAGAGATAGAGACTGTAAAAAGAGACAGGCCAGTGAAGGAGAAGCCCAGCATCACCTGCCACAGTCGATGAAGGAGGCGGCAGGGGCGGGCCGGTAGGGGTTGAGCTGCTGCAGCAGGAGGCGCGCCCGGCCCTTCGCCACCAGGGACGCGTCCAGGCTGAACAGCGCAGCAAACTGCAGCGCCTCCTCGAACTTCTGCTTGCTGATCAGCTTGCGTAGTCTGCAGTATATGTGAATGATTCAACGATTCAAGTGAGGTAAATCAAGTGAATGCTAAAATACTAAACGAAGAGCAGTTGACACCAACAAAGCCTACAAATAACAGCTGACGACTGCTAATAATACGCCTAAATCTACCAAATCAAGTGGAAGTCAAAGCCATTCACAATTTCTATAGAATTTCAGTCAAAAAAAGAAACATGAAATAACATCACCCTAGTATTAAAGATTTATTCAAAATAATCACCTGAGGCTAGCGCATGACAATCTCTCATTGCTAATGACAAGACTGTGAGTCTATTCTGTCATAATCTCTAGTACAAGTGTGGCGGAATGCAAGATTTGATTGGATATTAGTTCAAGCCTCCCTAACCGTAACAATGGCGTTCCAAAAAGAGAAACGAGGAAGGCACCATTTAGTATGGAGATAAGGGAATGCAGAATCTGTGCACAAGGTGCATAGAAACTTCAATGCACCTCGTGCACAGTAAGTTGAGAAAGAAGTTTATGAAACAATATAAAAGTTGAAGAAGAAAGTAGTAGGTGATGAAAAACAGGACAGCAGTGAAACGAGAGAAGGTGGTCCTTAACAGAACATTAACATTTTATTTCAACAAAACTAGGCCTACTTAACTCTCAGCTCGGAACCTCACCCATTTTCCCCCTGGGAGTGCAAATTCCCAGAGATACAATAGTTGTATCACCCTGAGGGGTCTGCCAAAGAGATGACGGCACCATTTAGTTAAAGGATTCCTGCGATGGTCTCGAGTGCGAGAATAACAGTGGAGATGAACTAAGGTGATCTCGAGTGCCAGAATAACATTAATAACATTGGGGACCACCTAAGGAGGTTCACAATACCTGGTCTCAGGAACACCGTCCACGATGGTCTTGATCTTGAGGGCGTGTGTGGACAGCTCGGGCTCCAGGAAGATCATGGCCTCGACTCCTTCAGCCAGAGGCACAAGCGAACTGCCTCTCAGCACGCTCAGCTCGTACTCGCACTCCAACCCTGCGCACGGTTCCAGTGTACAGATTACTGGTCTGCAGCTGCCCTGCAACTACTGGCACAAACTGTGCCTTAGTTGTTGTGAATACCTCTGGAGATGTGTTACCTTAGTTGTTACCTCTGTGAATACCTCTGGAGATGTGTTACCTTAGTTGTTACATCTGTGAATACCTCTGGAGATGTGTCACCTTAGTTGTTACCTCTGTGAATACCTCTGGAGATGAGTTACCTTAATTGTTACTTCTGTGAATACCAGTGGAGATGGGTTTCCTTAGTTGTTACCTTTGGAGATGTACACCAAAAAATGAGGCCATGTCGTTAAGCAAACTGTGATGCGATTTGGGGCTAGCAGTGTAGACAAATGCAACATAAGCGCTGCTATTGGTCCGTTGCCATGACGTCAGCATTACCGCCGGGTGGACGAAGAAACTGGTTTACCCCTACCTTGTTTCCTCTACCTTGGCCAGCATACGGCAGGCAGGCAGAACACGCACCAGGCAGAGCAAGAACCCTGAGCAGGCAGGCGGGGGCTTGGGGTGCGGGCTCCACCAGCGCCAGCAGCTGCGGCTGAGCACTGCTGTCCGTCCACGGTAGCAGCACCGCGTCCAACACGCGCCCTGCACACTCACATACACCGAACTTCCATAATGCATTCATAAAATATCCATTATAGAACATATTTAACACAAAAAATTAATTTGAACATATTTCATTCATCGCGCAAACACATCACTTCACTTCCCTTTGTTTCAATAATTTATTCATAAAATAATAATTCCCTAAAGCAAATATTTGATAAAAATTACTAATTTGAACATATTTCATTCATCGCAAGATTATTTATTTGCTCCCTTCCTCTTGAATGATTTACTAGCACTTCCTTGAATATCAGCATCACCACTTATTTAATATAAATATTATTATATCGGCTTGACTCTCAACACACATCCAGAGCGATCTCACGAGAACGGTTGAGAAAGGACTGTAAGTATAGAGTGCAGAAAATGAGGAATCAATGCACAAGATGAGTTCCCACACAAGGTACCCAGCACATAGAAACAGCAAGTTAGGTTGGAAGATGTAGAAGAGACAAAGAAGGGATAGCTGAGATAAAACAAAAACGAATGGGTACAAAATAAAAAGGCCCCAAAGGTCTATCTATAACTGAGGTAACCCAACAGTATCACCCTGGGAACGCCACTCCCCACAGCATAGGATGGATATACCTAATGCCTATGTTACTCCTAAAGCTGTTGCTTATGCTACTCAGTTTGCACTTAAGAACCCAACAAACGTGAAGGCATGAGATACGTCATTTAACTTCGAGTGTAGAAGAATCGACTTCAATTTCCCAAAAAGCTATCAATAAAAACGCACACTCCACAAAAGTAACCATACACGAACCGGGATTTTTTATTCACGCGCAGGGTCGAGAACGGAGAAGAACGAGCCTTCAGAACTATGTAATTATACCACTCTCTTTCATTAAAGTTAGTAACAATTTTATCAAGTCTGCCTAAAATTACAAGGGAGTCACAGTTACAATGTCAGAGGGAGATGCTACCTCTTCCGTCGCGCACAGCAGATTAAATTTCAGACTACTGAGGCTGTAGGTTGGTCTCACATTGAGCGACGAAAGACGGCGTAGTTTGTTGGCAACACCTCAAAGATTCCTATTACCATTAGATGATTTTTAGAAACTTACAAACGAAGGAAACAGTTAAGATTGAAATCATATTTAGCCTATTAGAATTTCGTAAGGTCTAATTTAAAATATTTAGAGAATCTATTTGTTCGGTAAAACGTTTCAGACACCAACTCCATCCTCAATAAATCAATCTGTAAAAATTGAAAAAAGAAAAATTCAGTCGAATCCAAAGAACCTAAGCTTTAATTTAAAATCTACACATAAATTTGCAGCGGAAATGAGCTATTTGTACTAATAAGAACGGGTCTCCCTAACCACAACGAAGGTGATCCAAAAACAGAGAGGAGGAAAGCACAACTTAGTGTATAGTGCTAAAAGAACGCGGAATCCATGCGCAAGGTGTGTTCCCACACAGAACACCTTGCGCATAGGAGGTTTAAGCAACTTGAGAAGGAAGTTTAAGAAACAAGATAAAAAGTGAATGAAGAAGAAAAAAATCTGGTCTTCAAAAAACAAAAAAGCATAAAACCGCCTCAACCTAGGAGAGTGAATTCAACAGCACAGGACGTGGAGGTCCCCAGCCTACGCAAGCAAGTGAGTTCAACAGGACGAGAAGTTCAATACCTCAACAAGGGAAGTGAAGACAACACCGTACCAGGAGGAGATGCAGCAGCAGCACCCTGCGGGGTGCCAGGAGGGCCGCACAACCTGGAGACGCCCGTGCAGGTGCACACCACCGCCATGGTGCCCTCCTCCGACAGCGCCAGCAGGTACCTGGGAGGGGAAGGGGGGGCACATCAGGTGAGGCAACCGAGTGTGCTGCGTCAAATGGGGGACTCACTCGCGGGGGGAAGTGGAGGGTGGGGATGACGGGATGCTAACCGGTACGGGAAATGATGGGTGGGGAGGACTAACTGGTAAAGGGATGTGAACGAGTAGGGAAAACAAACAAATGAGGAAAACAAACGGGTATGCAAAACCGGCGATTGAAAAAATGAATAAAAAACTAAAATGTTGAGAAAATAAATGAATACGGAAAACGAACTGAATAGGAAAACAAAAACAGCATAAACAAAATAAGCCACATATAGTCTAGTCAAGAGGGCTGCCAGCGGGTGCGCTGCTGCGTCGACAGGTGGGGGAATTGGTGGGTGGGGAGGACCAACAGGTAAAGGGGAGTGATGGTTAGAGAAAACTAACGTTAAGGGAAGTGACTGGGTTTGGAAAACCAACGGGTAGGCAAAAGAGGCAATTTAAAAGACGAATAAAGAAAAGAAAAATGTAGGGGAAAACATATGAATAAAGAAAACAAACTGATTAAGGAAACAAATAGGTCGAGGAAACAAGTAAAACGCACAAACAGAGAACAAACGTGTGGAGACAACAAAAACAGCAGAAACACTTGGAGTTAAATCGAAGATCAAATGGCATCATTAAGCAAAAAAACCTAATAGTAAAAATCAGAATGTTACCAGAATGTAAAAATAAAATAATTTTTCGAGCCCGGTATGACATTGTCTTAAAAATCGGAGGTGCTTTAATACTTCCTGGTCATCGTCGTTCGGTGCTAGCAGCTTGCATCCTCAGCGTCCTGCCTGAGCGTCATTGGGCAGACCGTTGTCTGCTGACTAGCATGATGCATGTACACTCATTCCACACACGTCATTAATAACTTTTAATGCTGGCCAAAACTTGGAGACAGCAGCAAAAGAGACATTCTACGAATGTTAATAATTTTGAATCTTATGCAGAACGTTGAGACAACGGCTTATGAGACACATTCCACACGTTATTAACCACTTTGGATGCCACCCAAAACGTGGAGATATCGGCAAACAAGACACCTTCCTCACACATTATTAACAACTTCGGATGCCACTCAGCAAGTAACAATGAAGCAGAACGTGAAGAGCTCCCACACACCTGCCGGACGCGACAGGCAGCAGCTTGCTGCACACAAAAGGCAGCTTCACGAGCACCTCTTCTGCAGCGCCTCCTGCAGCAGGGCTTCCATCCTCTTCTTTTTCCTGCACAACATTTGAGCGAGTGAATTGCATAGTATTGAAAGTGTTCAAATATGCATTGCGTGACATTAGTCTACATGGAATTTTGCAATTAGATTGCCGATTAGAAGTTAGTACATGCCTCCCTAACTACAAAAAAGGTGATACAAAGAGAGGAAGAGTACCACTTAATATAGTTAGGGGAACGGGGAATTTACGCACTGCACTAGGTGATACAACGTCTCCGCACCCAGAAACGTGCTGAAAGTAAGTTCTTGAAATAAGGTTAAAAGTTGATTAAGGACAGCAGTAAAACAAAAAAGATGGTTTATCAATATAAAATAACTATTATATTTCAACAAAAAGAAAGGTCTACGTAACCTTCAACTCAGGGCTTCACATTTTCTTTTTGAGACCTTTAATTCCCATAGATTTGTACCCCAAAACGGGGTATCAGGTAACATCGTAGCATTTTATCTTTCTGCTGTTTAAAGGATATGGAACTCATTGCTTGATTATCTTACGCTCTCATGAGTAATTAAATGGCTCATCAGGCAAAAACTGAAAGCCCTAACGGAATAAACTTGCATTTAAAAAACAGTATCAAGAGATTTGAGACTGGACTGATGAGTGAAAAGTCTTCCAGTGTGGTAAGCTTTAAATTTTCTCAACTCATTGGTTGGGCGCTCATATACAATGAGCTACCGTAACAGCAAACTCTAAACTCTATTCAAATCAAACAAGTCGCCACCAGGACCTCAGCAGCCCACAAGTCGCCACCAGGACCTCAGCAGCCAACAAGTCGCCACCAGGACCTGAGCAGCCCACAAGTCGCCACCAGAACCTCAGCAGCCCACAAGTCACCACCAGGACCTCAGCAGCCCAAAAGTCACCACCAGGACCTCAGCAGCCCAAAAGTCACCACCAGGACCTCAGCAGCCTACAAGTCACCACCAGGACCTCAGCAGCCTACAAGTCACCACCAGGACCTTAGCAGCCCACAAGTCACCACCAGGACCTCAGCAGCCTACAAGTCACCACCAGGACCTCAGCAGCCTACAAGTCACCACCAGGACCTCAGCAGCCCACAAGTCACCACCAGGACCTCAGCAGCCCACAAGTCACCACCAGGACCTCAGCAGCCCAAAAGTCACCACCAGGACCTCAGCAGCCTACAAGTCACCACCAGGACCTCAGCAGCCTACAAGTCACCACCAGGACCTCAGCAGCCTACAAGTCACCACCAGGACATCAGCAGCCCACAAGTCACCACCAGGACCTCAGCAGCCCACAAGTCACCACCAGGACCTCAGCAGCCCACAAGTCACCACCAGGACCTCAGCAGCCAACAAGTCACCACCAGGACCTCAGCAGCCAACAAGTCACCACCAGGACCTCAGCAGCCAACAAGTCGCCACCAGGACCTCAGCAGCCAACAAGTTACCACCAGGACCTCAGCAGCCCAAAAGTCACCACCAGGACCTCAGCAGCCTACAAGTCACCACCAGGACCTCAGCAGCCCACAAGTCACCACCAGGACCTCAGCAGCCCAAAAGTCACCACCAGGACCTCAGCAGCCCACAAGTCACCACCAGGACCTCAGCAGCCCACAAGTCACCACCAGGACCTCAGCAGCCCACAAGTCACCACCAGGACCTCAGCAGCCCACAAGTCACCACCAGGACCTCAGCAGCCCACAAGTCACCACCAGGACCTCAGCAGCCCACAAGTCACCACCAGGACCTCAGCAGCCCACAAGTCACCACCAGGACCTCAGCAGCCAACAAGTCACCACCAGGACCTCAGCAGCCAACAAGTCACAACCAGGACCCCGGTAGCCAACAAGTCGCTACGTGGACCCCGGTAGCCAACAAGTCACCACCAGGACCTCAGTAGCCAACAAGTCACCACGTGGACACCGGTAGCCAACAAGTCACCACCAGGACCCCGGTAGCCAACAAGTCACCACCAGGACCTCAGCAGCAAAAAGTCACCACCAGGACCTCAGCAGCAAAAAGTCACCACCAGGACCTCAGCAGCCTACAAGTCACCACGTGGACCCCGGTAGCCAACAAGTCACCACAAGGACCTCAGTAGTCAACAAGTCACCACGTGGACCCCGGTAGCCAACAAGTCACCACCAGGACCTCAGTAGTCAACAAGTCACCACGTGGACCCCGGTAGCCAACAAGTCACCACGGCACCAAAAGTGATGCAAAAAAAAACGGTTTTATTTGATTGCGTTTTTTTTTTGCAAAAAAAAACGTGTTTTTATGTGTTTTTTTTTTGTTTTTTTGCACACCTAAATTTTGTTAGGTATATCTCTGGTTTTTTTTGGACACCTTTAAATATATTAATATCCATGTTTTTTAATCATTGTATTGTTATAAAAACATCAAAAAGAAACCATACAGTAAAAGTGGTGGCAGATAGCCCACAATTACCTAGAGGCGTCTAAGAGGAACAGCAGGAGCCACAGAACTTATATTGACGGAGTCAAAATTCAGAGCTTACTATCTCTACTATGTCTGATTTTATTTTTATGTGACCAAAAAAATCAGACTTTGCTGAGATAATAAGCTCTGAATTTTGACTACATCAATAAAAGTTCTGTGGTAAGTTCTGTGGCTCCTGCTGTACCTCTTAGACTCCTCTAGGTAATTGTGGGTTATCTGCCACCACTTTTACTGTATGGTTTCTTTTATATGTTTTCATTACAAAAAAAATAACTAAAAACCATAGATATTAATATATTTTAGGTGACCAAAAAAATATGGTTTTTTTATAACATGTTTTTTTTACAAAAAATTCTGACTAATAAAAATGAATATTAATATATTTTTTGACCAAATATAACCATGCTGTTTTTTTTACAAAAATCACGACTAAAAAACAATATATTTTATGTGACCTAAAAAGCCCCATGCAGTTTTTTTAAAAAAACCTGTTTTTTACTAAAAAATCATGACTGAAAAAACATGAATAATATATTTATGAGACCAAAAAAATGTTTTTGTACTAAAGAATCATGACAAAAAAAACATGAATATATATATGATACCTAAAAAACCCCATGCTGTTTTTTAAAAAATATGTTTTTCACAAACAATGATGTATAAGAAAACCTGGATATGAATATATTTTATGCGACCAAAAACCATGCTGTTTTATTTTATGTATTTTTCATAAAAAATTGTGTCTTAAAATCATGGATATTAACATATTTTGTTACCAAAAAATCATTGTTTTTTATAAAACATGTTTTTTATTAAAAAATTATTCTTCATTTTTTGGTCACAACTTCTTTGTAAAAAAAAACCCCCTCAGGGGGATACAATTATTGTATCTATGGGAACTAGCGCTCCCAGGGGGACAATGTGAGGGCCCAAGCTGAGAATTAGGTAGGCCTCCTTTTTGTTGAAATAAAATGTTTTTGTTATGTTGAGGACCACCTTTTTTCGGTTCACTGCTGTCCTGTTTTTCAGCACCTACTACTGTCTACTTCAACTTTGATCTTGTTTCATAATCTTCCTTCCTCTCTTTGGATTGCATTTGTTGCTGGGTAGGGAGGCTAAAACTAATGACTAATCTAATCTGTAAAAAAACATGGATATTAATTTATTTTATGTGACCAAAAAACCATGCTTTTTGAAAAAAAGATTTTTACAAAAAACATGAGTGTTATTAAATTTTATCTCACCAAAAAAAACATGACCTTTTAAAAACCATGTTTTTTTCACAAGTCGTTATTATCCAAGTTTTTTTTTGGTAAAGAAAACATGATTTAAAAAAAACCAGCATGGTTTTTTTGGCACATAAAATGTATTAATATCCACATTTTTTAATCATGATTTTTCTGTAAAAAAAGATGTTTTTCAAAAAAACGGCATGGTTGTTTATGGTAAAATAAAGTATATTAATATCAGTGTTTTTTAGTCATGACTTTTTTGTAACAAAAACATTAAAAAAACAGCATGGATTTTTTGGCCACATAAGATATATTAATATCCATTAGAACCGTACCAGGTCTTAGAATAAAATATCCACAAAGAATCTATTCACTCTATAAAACCTTTTGGAGACTAGCTCCATCCTCAGTAAGTCATTCAGTCAAATGTTTTTCAAAGGAACAGTGAAAATTCATTGTCCATTTCACCAAATTATACTGAATGACTGAGGATGGAGCTGGTCTCCGAAAGGTTTTATGGAGTGAATAGATTCTTTGTAGATATTTTATTCTAAGACCTAATACAGTTCTAATAAACTTGATTTCAATATCAACAGCATTCTTTGTTTATAAGTTTCTAAAGACAATTCGATTAAAGGAAAATAACTTTCCTGATATTTATATCCGTGTTTTTTTGTCATGATTTTTTAAAATGTTTTTAAAAAAAAAAAACAATTTTTTTTTGTCCCATAAAATATAATAGCCATGTTTTTTAGTCAAGATTTTTCTGTTAAAAAACAATGTTTTAAAAAAACAGCATTGGATTTTTAAGGTCACATAAATATAGTAATATCCATGGTTTTTATTCATAATTTTGTATATATAACATGTTTTTTTAAAAACAGCATGGTTTTTTAGTCACATCTCTCTCAATGACCATAAGTAAAGATATGTTATTATAACACACCATTTGGGAGTTGAAGATCATTCACATGTATTGTAAAATAAATGAAATATCAAAGCATGAAACCGCAGAAAATGAAAAATTTCATAAAACCATGAAAAACCATCAATTAAGAAGTATGCTGTTTTATTTTGTAACCTGACATGAAAACAAATAATGTAATGTGGTTCTTTTTCTTGCTGAGTTATTTTCAGACAAAATATAAAAAAAAAAAATGTCCACGTTTTTTTTGGCCACGGTTTTATAGTAAAAAAAAACGTGTTTTTAAAAAAAAAACGGCATGGTTTTTTTTTTAGTCACATCTCTAGGCACCAACCAGCAGCAGGTGCGGCAGCAGCAGGTGCGGCAGCAGCAGCAGCACGTCACCGTCCCGCGTCGCGCCCCACACCAGCACCTGCGCCTCACACGCTCCCACCACTCCTCCTGCGCACTGCAATAATAAGCTGTGTTATATTATTAAATACATTTGTTTTATTTATTGGGTCAAGATTATGCTAGTGTGCACTGTAATGTTAATCGTAGTTATTCTATTTCATTTTATGTTTTGGTTTTGTTAGTTCAAGATTATAGTCCTGCGCCCTGCAATTTCAAACATTATTCTATTCGTATTTTTGGGTTATTAGTTCGAGATGCCTCGCAGTGGCCGAGTGTATAGAGCGCTTGCGTTCTATGCTTCATGCCCGGGTTCGATCCCTGTGAGCGGCAGTTGGCGTGAAAAACGCTGATGCGGCAAATCAGGGTCGTTTCCTGCAGTGTGGTCACTGTCCTCAAGGAATGTTACCTGAGCACTAAACGAGAAGAAAATGAGGCCTAAAGCTCGGGTACAACCCCTATCATGTACAAGTATCATGTCAATGATGCTAGCCACCCTCTACTTAAAAAGAGGAAAAGGCTTGGTATAGTTCGAGATGCCCCTCCTACACACTGCAATATTATTCCTAGTACATAATACTATTTCTAGCGTAAATGGCCAGTCAAAAAAACGGGAATTCTTATTTTCCCAAAATATATCTCCCAGATGTGGATGACAAACAAATATATCCATCCCAATGGTACCCGCGATTAAAATATTCTTGTACTTGTGCACTGGTGAAACTCGTATCACAGATACGGTCATTAAGCACCCTTCAGATCAAAGAAGCTGCTCCTTAATTAAGAATCAGACACCAAACAAATAAATAAATAAATAAACACACCAAAATTTCCGTCCTGTACACAGCAAATGCAACCCGAGTTATTTTACCTTTCATCATTATTGCTACACCTTTTACACCTTTAACTTTACAGCAGTATATTAGTTAGTAAAACATTTGCCTCCAGCACACTGCAATTCTAACTATAGTCATTTTCATACTAGTTATTTCAAGACTCCCTAGCCCAAAAAACAAAGGCGATCTCAGGAGAACATAAAGAAAGCCATTTGGTATGAGTTGCACCGAACATGGAATCTATGCGCCATGTGTATTTCCACACAGGACACTCTGCACACGGAATGTGCAAGTTAGGATGGAGGAGGAAGAAAATACAAAGAACAGATAACAAAGAAGGCGCAAAAACTGAAAGAAGCAAACTGGACTCAGAATATAGACATTGCAAAAGCCTATCTATAAATGAGGTAAAGTAAACATCACTTGAGTGCCTGTTCTGATGACAAACTACAGCAATACAGCGTCGGTGAGCTGGCAAAATCTTCTGAACATTTCATTTCAACAAGTTTCTTGCGATACGACCCATTGATGGTTTGTCTGAAATATTTATAACCATCTTTTAAAATTAATGGTTTTTAATGGACCCGGTTAATGTTTGGTATTTATAAAATTGCTAACGACTTTTGACTTTAAACTGAAGTTGAATACTGAACTTCAGTTTTACCAATCGCAATGAACGTGTTAAGCTAGGGATCGTAGACATGCCTTTAAATTTGACATCGAAGAGAATCATTTGTGTGCGCTGTTGCAGCCAACACAAAACATGGCACACCAAGGGACCTCACTTTTACAAAACAAACATTCTCTCGAGTCAATAGTAACATAGGTTTACTAGCGCTTTAGTAGCTCCGACTATTTCGCGCCGAAGGTCTCATGGTTTCAAAGATACCAGAATTCTACATCACCTCTGAGATAGTATTATAAGAACATTATTTCGGTGGTCAACTCAATTTCTATTGCCTCAACACACACACAATTATATTTGTTTGCATAAGCACATCACAATTTCTCACTCAATAAGCAGGATCCATTCTACAGGTCACACTTGCAAAACGTATCGGTATACACCGCGAGTTGATACAAAACAAAAGAGATTTTTAAATTTGAGCAGAGTAAAGAGTGCGAGAAACGGCTGGGACCCCAAAACAGAGGCTCCAGCTACCCGCCCACACTATGGACGAGCGTCTTACCCATGCTGGAACCCCCTCACAAAGACAGAGTAGCAGCACGGTACGCTCGGCCATCTCTTCTCCTCAAGTTATAACTTTGGCGTGGGTTTGCAACTGCAAAGTGCACAAGGATTTTCGTTTTCAAGGCATAAAAGCTCATTATATATATAATAATCAAATTGCTTCGTGCAAGAAAGGTCGCTAGCGCCCCGAGGTTGAAACGAGCACGGAGGGGCTCACGAAATATCCCAATGTGCAGCGACGGGGCGTCCGCATCTCGAAGATAAGGGAAGGATTCTCTTCTAGCAGCAGCAAACTTTGGACATTCGGCAAATACATGCAGCACCGTTACATGCAGCACCGTTAGCGAGTTGAAACGAATAAGTGTAAACCTATGCATGAAGATTGATAGCTGTTTTTATTTCTACTTCTATTGCATTTCGAGAGGCGCCTGTGCGTGAGTGGTATTTAATGGCGAGGAACTTCGATAGTCCTTCCCTTTTTCCCCATTTTTGTCGCTCTACTCTGTTCTGCTCCACACATACAAATTAAAGATGCAAGATGACAAATTCCCTGTGTTGTCAAATTAAAAATTTAAATTTGAAGATTAGATTACAAATTAATTTAAACCTCCCTAACCGCAACAAAGGCGTTCGGAAGAGAGGAAGGATGAAGGCACCACTTGGGCTGGCGTAAAGGGAGTGCAGAATTTATGCACAAGATCCTGTGGACATAGAAACAGTAAGTTGAGAAGGAAATCTATGAAACAAGATTAAAGTTGAAGAAGCAAGTTAGAGGTGCCGAAAAACAGGACAGCAGTGATCTGAAAAAATATGTTCCTTAATAAAACTAAAAACATTAACAAAATTTTATTTCAACAAGAAGGCCTTAACTCTCAGCACAGGACCTCACATTTTTTCCCTAGGAGCTCTAATTTCTATAAATATAATAGCTGTCTCTCCCTTAGGGGAATTTACTTGAAGACTTCACAAAATGCCATAAAATCAACATTTCTTGGAATCAATCATACTGGAACATATCAGTCACTATACATTCAAACGTGAGCAGCTGAGGATGTTTTTCTTGACGGCGGGTACCTCATAATCCCTCGCTAAGCTCATTGCAACTAGGAGGAAACTGTTAGGGAGCACGGAAAATAATGTAAGAATTAGTTTGGTAAACTAATAATTACTGCATACTAATATTTACTAAGTGGTAGTGCAATATACTAATATTTACTGAAGATTAGTTCAATCTAATAGTATTTACCGAGTATTGGAACAAAACGCAACATCAGAAAGCACCAGAGCTCAAGAAGAGCTGAATAAACAAAGGCCAGAAAGCACCGAAGTTCAGGAAGAGCTGAACACAGACCAGTAAGCATGGGTGCCCAAGAAGAGGTGAACCAAGACAGACTGACCACGAGAGGCCGGCCGGTGAGCTGCGTGTAGTCAAATGAGAGCTGCCGCTCCGCCTCCACCAGCTCCGCCACGCACCCCCTTGACAGGCCGTCCTCAATGCGCTCCAGGTGCACGTTGTTCACCCTGCACACACACACACACACACACAGTTCTTAATTATAAGGGTTATCTGGTGCTACCATAGCGTGAGGTCTGTCGCCATGCAGCGCCTACCCAGGTGCAGTTTGAGATGTACTAATTTAGTGTTTATAGCTTAACTAAACGTATGGAAATAAGTAATATCCATTACTAACCTAATCTCACGTTATTGCACCTAGTAGCTAAAGGTTGATCTCATGCTAGTGTGGTAGATCTCACGCTATAGCAGTACCCTTCACGCTATAGTACTAGCTAAAAGTAGATCTCATGCTAGTGTGGTAGATCTCACGCTATAGCAGTACCCTCACGCTATGGTACTAGCTAGAGGTAGATCTCATGCTAAAGTGCGGTAGACCTCACGCTATAGCAGCACCAATTATTCCCCATCTGGTTCGTCATTTATTCAAATTACCGGCCATGGCTTAGGTATAACATGCAGGCATTTACGTCCATCATTAGATTACATCTGGAACTAACCACAAAGGTACACTGTTAACGACGAGAACTCTTTCATAACTGACCCATTATTTTCCCTGAATAACCAGCCTGAGTATGAAAGATTTGATAAGTTAGTTTAGGCCTCTCTAAGCACTACAGAGGTGTTTCAAAGAGGAGAAAGAAGGAGGCCAAGACACACCCAACAGAAGTATTGACAGTCCCTATGCTTCAAATACAAGTGCCTTTGTCAAAGTATTAATGAAGACAGGAGACAGAAAAACATCGATAGTTTGTTTGGCAACACTTGGGAAAGTTCTAGTCTAAAATGGGACTAGCCGGGTGCAAGGAAGATCAACCAATGTAACAGAAGATAAGGAACCATTACTCCTAGTCTAAAAATGGGACTAGCCAGTGGCGAAGAAGATCAACCAATGTAACAGAGGATAAGGAACCATTACTCCTAGTCTAAAAATGGGACTAGCCAGTGGCGAAGAAGATCGACCAGTGTAACAGAGGACAAGGAGCCATAACTTCTAGTCTAAAGAGGGAATAGCCGGGGGCAAGAAAGATCAACCAGTGTAACCGAGGACAAGGAGCCATAACTTCTAGTCTAAAATGGGACTAGCCAGTGGCGAAGAAGATCAACCACTGCAACAGAGAACAAGGAGCCATAACTTCTAGTCTAAAGTGGGAATAGCCAGGCGCAAGAAAAATCAACCAGTGTAACTAGAGATGTGACTCAAAAAAAAACCATGCCGTTTTTTTTAAAAAAACATGTTTTTTTACAAAAAAACCGTGGGTATTTTGGTTTTTTTAAATATTTTGTCTGAAAACAACTCAGCAAGAAAAAGAACCACATTACATTATTTGTTTTCATGTCAAATTACAAAATAAAACAGCAGACTTCTTAATTGATGGTTTTCTATGGTTTTATGAAATTTTTAATTTTCTGCAGTTTCATGCTTTGATATTTCATTTATTTTACAATACATGTGAATGACCTTCAACTCCCAAATTGGTGTGTTATAATAACATATCTTTACTTATGGTCATTGAGAGAGATGTGACTAAAAAACCATGCTGTTTTTAAAAAAAAACATGTTATTTATATAAAAATTATGAATTAAAAACATGGATATTAATATATTTATGTGACCTTAAAAATCCAATGCTGTTTTTTTAAAACATTGTTTTTTAACAGAAAAATCTTGACTAAAAAACATGGCTATTGTATTTTATGGACCAAAAAAAATTTTTTTTTTAAAAACATTTTAAAAAAACCATGACTAAAAAAACACGGATATAAATATCAGGAAAGTTATTTTTCTTTAACCGAATTGTCATTAGAAACTTATAAACAAAGAATGCTGCTAATATTGAAATCATGTTTATTAGAACTGTACTAGGTCTTAGAATAAAATATCTACAAAGAATCTATTTACTCCATAAAACCTTTCGGAGACCAGCTCCATCCTCAGTCATTCAGTAAAATTTGGTGAAATGGACAATGAATTTTCACTGTTCCTTCGAAAAACATTTGACTGAATGACTTACTGAGGATGGAGCTAGTCTCCGAAAGGTTTGATAGAGTGAATAGATTCTTTGTGGATATTTTTTTCTAAGACCTGGTACGGTTCTAATGGATATTAATATATCTCATGTGACCAAAAAATCCATGCTGTTTTTTGAATGTTTATGTTACAGAAAAATCATGACTAAAAAACACATATTAATATACTTTATTTTACCATAAACAACCATGCTGTTTTTTAAAGAACAACTTTTTTACAGAAAAATCATGATTAAAAAACGTGGATATTAATATATTTCATGTATCAAAAAAACCATGCTGGTTTTTTTAAATCATGTTTTCTTTACCAAAAAAATCATGACTAAAAAACATGGATATTAATGACTTTTTGTGAAAAAAACATGGTTTTTAAAATGTCATGTTTTTTTGGTCAGATAAAATTTAATAACACTCATTTTTTTGTAAAAAAAAAATTTTTCAAAAAGCATGGTTTTTTGGTCACATAAAATAAATTAATATCCATGTGTTTTTTACAGATTAGATTAGTCATTAGTTTAAGCCTCCCTACCCAGCAACAAACGTGGTCCAAAGAGAGGAAGGAAGATTATGAAACAAGATCAAAGTTGAAGAAGAAAGTAGTAGGTGCTGAAAAACAGGACAGCAGTGAACCAAAAAAAGGTGGTCCTCAACTTAACAAAAACATTTCATTTCAACAAAAAGGAGGCCTACCAAACTCTTAGCTTGGGCCCTCACATTGTCCCCCTAGGAGTGCTAGTTCCCATAGATACAATAATTGTATCCCCCTGAGGGGGTGTTTTTTTTACAAAGAAGTCGTGACCAATAAATGAATAACTTTTTAATAAAAAAAGCATGTTATAAAAAAACAATGATTTTTTGGTAACATAAAATATGCTAATATCCATGATTTTAAGACTCAATTTTTTATGAAAAATACATAAAATAAAACAGCATGGTTTTTTGGTCGCATAAAATATATTCATATCCAGGTTTTCTTATACATCATTGTTTGTAAAAAAAAACATCTTTTAAAAAACAGCATGGGGTTTTTTAGGTCTCATAAATATATTATTCATGTTTTTTCAGTAATGATTTTTTAGTAAAAACATGTTTTTTTTTAAAAACTTCATAGGGCTTTTTAGGTCACATAAAATATATTGTTTTTTAGTCATGATTCTTCGTAAAAAAAAAGCATGGATATATTTGGTACCAAAAAATATATTATTATTCATTTTTATTAGTCAGAATTTTTTATAAAAAACTTGTTTTTAAAATAACATCATATTTTTTTGGTCACCTAAAATATATTAATATCTATGATTTTTATTCATTTTTTTGTAATGAAAACATAAAAAAGAAACCATACAGTAAAAGTGGTGGCAGATAACCCACAATTACCTAGAGGAGTCTAAGAGGTACAGCAGGAGCCACAGAACTTATATTGATGGAGTCAAAATTCAGAGATAGTAAGCTCTGAATTTTGACTCCATCAATATAAGTTCTGTGGCTCCTGCTGTTCCTCTTAGACGCCTCTAGGTAATTGTAGGTTATCTGCCACCACATTTACTGTATGGTTTCTTTTTGATGTTTTTATAATAAAATGACTAAAAAACATGGATATTAATCTATTTTAGGTGTCCAAAAAAAAAACCCAGACATATACTTAACAAAATTTAGGTGAGCAAAAAAAAAAACAAAATAACAAAAAAAACACATAAAAACACGTTTTTTATTGCAAAAAAAACGCAACCAAATAAAACAGTTTTTTTTGCATCACTAAGTGTAACAGAGGACAAGGAGCCATAACTTCTAGTCTAAAATGGGACTAGCCAGTGGCGAAGAAGAACAACCACTGCAACAGAGGACAAGGAGCCACAACTTCTAGTCTAAAGTGGGAATAGCCGGGGGCAAGAAAGATCAACCAGTGTAACAGAGGACAAGGAGCCATAACTTCTAGTCTAAAATAGGACTAGCCAGTGGCGAAGAAGATCAATCACTGCAACAGAGGACAAGGAGCCATAACTTCTAGTCTAAAGTGGGAATAGCCGGGCGCAAGGAAGATCGACCACTGCAACAGAGGACAAGGAGTCATAACGCACAACACGCAAAAGGGTCCGCTCTTACATCTCTTGATAGCTGAGTGTGCTCCTGTTAAAGCACCAGGATGCTATGCCTGAACTAGTGACAGAATTACAGGCTCTCCTTTGACCCAGACGAGATTAACCAGCTCTTGCTGGATGCGCCTATCTGGTAACAAAGAAAACTGGGGCAAAATGCTGAACAAAATTCTCAAGACAACATGGAATGCATACAGTCAGCAGTGACTTGCTCACACTTTGGTAATAGGAACACAAGGAAGCATCAGGAGACTGGCACACACAAGCATCACCTGACCAACACAAATCACCTGATCAACAGCCCAGACGCTGCCACAAAGAGCAGAGAGCAGCAGCCCTCTGTCAGCAGCTGGCAGTGTGCTGAAAGCAGCGTGCTGGCACAGTTGTCAGCATCTCCTTCCGGGGTCAGCTGCCTGTAACACGCACACATGATGGTTTGGTTCACCGGCCCCTCCACTTCTTTGTAAGAGTGCAGCAATTATTACCCACACCAAAACCGCATATTTGCACCATCTATTAAGATATTTATACAGCTGTACAATAAACGAAACAGCAGTTTGTTGTGAATTTTCATTTTTTTACGTGTGACCCTTGTTTAGATTTAACTAGGAAATGGATTAATTTGTTTTAACTAGGAAATGGCAACAAATGTGGCTCTTACTTAGCAATGGCAACAAAACTATGAACATTAGAAGCAGCCGTGCTTCACAGTCCTGGCAATTAGGACCATTGTCACCCTGCCGTCAAAACCAAAACCAGGAAATAAAAAAACATGGCACCTTCAAACAAAATGAATTAGGTATTATTTAAAAATACATTTGTTAGTTTGAAATTCCCTCGCCACAACACAGGCAATCTCTAGAAAGCAAGGAGATAATTTACAATGGCCTACAGCAAATGGGGAATCTACGCATAAGGTGTGATTGATAGAGAATATATAAAAAGCAGGTTAGGAAGAAAAGACTAAGAACTGATAGCAAAAGATGTAAGAAAACTGAGAGGAGCAAAGTAAGTACAAAGGACAGAGGTGCCGAAGCCTCAGCTGCAGTAACCTAACAGTTACTTCAGCCATATGAACTCTCCTACCAGTCCTCATAGCATAGGATGGGATTAAAAAAAATGAAATTAAAATGGAACGGAAGATTAGATTAGATGTTAATTTAAGCCTCCTACCGCTAAAAAAAAGCATTTCAAAGCGAGGAAGGCACCATTAAGTATGGGGATAAGGGCATGCAGAATCTATCCAGAAGG
Source organism: Morinoia aosen (assembly GCA_030386875.1). Classification (NCBI taxonomy): domain Eukaryota; kingdom Metazoa; phylum Arthropoda; class Malacostraca; order Amphipoda; family Talitridae; genus Morinoia; species Morinoia aosen. Next base: position 64,372,222 of record CM059565.1, on the reverse strand, counting down.
GGCATAGAAACAGTCAGTAAGTTGAGAAAGAAGTTTATGAAACAAGATAAAAGTTGAAGAAGAAATTAGTAGGTACTGAAAAACAGGGCAGAAGTAAACAGAAAAAAAGGTGGTCTGTAACATAACAAAAACATGTTATTCCAACAAAAAAAAAGCTTACCTAACTCTCAGCTTAGCCCTCACACGTTTTCCCCTCGGAAAATAAAAGGGAATTAATACTTCTTCATTATAAAATTATTGTTATTCTCAGGGGATGCCGCCATACCTACAGACAATGTTACAATACCTGCAAAAACCCTAGTTGGTCTCACAGGAGCATCAAATGCGTGTCTATATCTACCCAACAAATTAAATTACACTAAATAAGCAATAAAAATATGACTATTTTTTTGTATTTGTTGTAGTATTCTATTGCATAATGTAGTTTCAATTTACTCATTTTCGTTTTGTCACAGAATTCTTTTCTTTGCTGAAGATGAACTGTTCAATTTTATTCATTTAGACTTTACTATTTGTAATAATAAAATGGACATTCGTACAGCGATTTTTGCCTTGCTTTTCATTTTAAAAATAAGTCATGTACTACCGACAGATAAAAATGATACTAGAGGTGTCACATGCAGGATTATTCCTTTTTAAACGTAAAATAAGGAGACATTGTTGAAGCTTTTCATACCTCTGCTTCCTGTACTATAGAGTAAATCGTTGTTTAGATGTCTCAAGCATGCTAGGCCTGTACATCTAAATTAAAAAGGAGTCTATCTTGTTTCATGAATTCTTATATTGATAACGTGAGAAAAAAAAGCTGGTGACTTTCAGGCATCGTGGTAGCAAGAATAATTCAGTAAGGATAGGCTACATTATGTGATAGATTCTGATGGCACTAACAAAACAGGGAAGAAGCTATTCCATACAATGGATAGTAACATAACAAGGAAGAGCTACTCAGTACAACACTGAGCGACAGTAACAAAACTCAAGTCACCGTGTGATGAGGAGTCGCTGTGATGGCACATGGATGAAGTGCAGCTGGCCACTGCGGTCCGTGGCAATGAGGAAGTTCGGGGATCCCAGCCACAGCACCTGGGAATGTGCAGTTGCTTGATGGTCACGGTGTTCACAACTCTTTTCAACTTAAACAATGACTAAAGAACATAAAAATTAGTACAGAATAGCAGCACAATTCAGAAAGATTTTATATCCTTGATTAGCTCAAAATTTGATGTAAAAAAAAAAATCAGGATGAGAATGGTATAAAGTAAATAACAAAAAGAGAAATTTTACAAAACAAATGATTGGTTGCTCATAATGTTGGATGCACAATACCACTTTCTCTCAAACAATCAACAAAAAAAATCAGGGGATAACCTCTAATCAACTAAACCCTCAGAAGACTTCAACCATTAACACTTTACATTTTTCAGTTACAATAGAACATTGCTTGCTAGAGAGAAATCAACAAAGGTAGGGGGCTAGTCAAAGAAGAGCTGAGGAATCCTGCTAACTCCTTGAGATAGGCTCATTACCACAAACACCTACCACACCACAAAACGACCTAAATAGCACAGATACATACAACAGCGTGAGATGGGCTCATTATCACATACCTACCATATTGTTTCTTAAGGACACAACAACAAACAATTAACCTGCAGGTACAAGAAGAGCTAATGAATTTTTCCACATTCCTCAAAATGCTTTCAATACAACAGACATTTAATAGACACACACACATTCAGTCTACATCCTTCCTTCCTTCCTTCCTTCCTTAAGGGGGGCATCCGAGGCCCCTGTCGGCCTGAACCTGTATATAAGCACAAGCACAAAACATGACCACCTAAACGAACAGCACAACAAAACAAAAGCGCCAGCACAAATAGCTCAAAATATGATTCAAGTAAGCATAATAAAAAACATTACCAGTAGATATTATAAAAAACATTACCAGCACTAAACACGTGCTCAGGCAGCACTAATGCACAGTAAAACAACCGTCTTGCACAGCTATACAACCACCTCACACAGCTATACACAGAGCAACACAACCATCACACAGAGCAACACCAGCCTGAGGTACACACAGTCTCCACAGGGTGCGGGAGCAGCAGCTGCAGCACGAGGGTGGAGCAGCTTTCAGCAAAGAGGAGCAGGGCGCAGTCCAGCGTCACGCACACCATGCCATGAGCTGCGCTGCACACAGCCCTCGGCACGACCCGCTCCTGTGGACAGTTGCGATGCAGCCTCACACTACTTGAGTACTGTGACTCGAGCACTGTGATTCAAGTGTTGAGACTGTACAGCAGAATCTGTTCATGCCTTATAAAGAATGTGTTTGAATGTGAAGTAGAGTCCATTTACTTCTTTTTAAAGAACTGTTATGTGATGGCAATGTAAGTTGTTCATGCTTTTTAAAATACTGTAATGTTGTGAAAATGAAAGTGTCTATTTAATTCTTTTAAACAGCTGTGAAGATGAAATACTCTGGTTATGCCAACAAAACACAGTAATGTTGGGCAGATGAGTCAGTGTCTGTCCATGCCTATGCTATATGACAATGCTATAAATTCCTGTACTCTTGGGAAAAGAAATCAGTCTCAGTTTATACCAAACACTACAAGCATTTCAGAATATATGCTGCTGAAGTGGCTAATTTTATATCACAAAGGGAATAAATTTACTCTCCCTGTAAAAACATTGCAAACATAGATAGCAATAATTAGAGTACTGTAGTAATATGTCACAGGCATCAAAATGAGACAACTATGAAGCATAGCTTTCAGAAATTCTTCTAGTAAATGGTTACATGCAGAAGTATACAAACACCTTAAGATGAATATTATCTATACATAGAAGCAGTTCAATTTAGCTAAAATTCAATATTAAATTTGACAAACAAGAGATCTATAACATCAATATTGGAGTCTTTATCAAGAAGGACTGACCTCCATAAGCAGCACTATTTTCATAAATGGAAGACACTAGATTTTACAGGACAGCTTTTTAGAACAAATATTGATAACTTTAAACTCAGTTATGTAAGTTATTCCCTTGCAGTTCAACTTACATGTAGTACATTGTTATAAAATTTGACATCCTTATGACAGTGATATTGGACTTAGGGAATATAGGCCTCATAAACAAATTTGAATAAAAATTACAGAATAATTTCAACTTAAGATATACATTACTACAGTGCATCATTACACTTTTACATGCAAAATATGAAATTTAACAAATAACAACAAGAGTTGGAACTTGATATTACTTTGACAGCAGATGAAGGTTTCAGATATGCAAGTTTGACAACTTCGTAGAGGGAGCCGAAAGAGATGAGCCCCGTGGCAGACTGACGTGTCTCGTCATCCCCACCAAGATCCAACACTTCCCACTCGCTCTCAGTCATGTTGCCACACCGGATGCTGTAGATTTAAGAACATAATATCCAGAGAACTGCACAGCTACACAATATACAGCAATTCAATATACTGCTAAAGCCTAAAGGTATTTAATATACAGCTAAAGTACTAGTATACTGAACCTTGAGTGGTCAGGCCACTGAGGCTGCCCACCAACTGATGCGATTCGCCTCAATCAGGAGTCAGTCAGGTAACACAATGCTATTCCTATGGTGCTACAAATGAACCGCGCAATTTTGCAAGGCGTCGCACCAATAGAATCGCATCAGTGGGTGGGCGGCCTTAGTGTTCAACATTCAGGTGAGGGAACAGTGTATTGAATAGGTCAGTTTATGTAGTGTTCAGCATACAGGATGGGCCAAACAAGAACACACTTTTCAAATTGCATTTTTTGTTCAGTGGAAGAAATAAATCCAATTCCCATCGTAAAATTTATAAAATTTAGGCTCAGAGTATGTATCTTTTATACCAGCTATTTATTAAAGATGAATGCCACCATCAGGAAGTATTTAATACTCAGTGCTCTAACATTATCATTCTGTTACAATAAAATGGTCACATAATTATTTCACATATTAAATGGTCACATAGCAAAGGTGTTTCCAAGAAAGACAACAATTAATATCTAAGAACAGAAACACAATAAAAGTCCCTTAACATAAGCATAGGGTAATGTTCGAATGGCCGGACGGTTCGAATCGTCGGTCATTCTAAGTTAATTTTCAATTTTGACGATCGATAGCAATCCAAAAGCCACCCCATAAGACGCGTAGCAGATTACACCACTACAGGCCTTGATGGTTGAGTTTTTAGATAGCTACCGAGCGCTCACCCTTTAGACAGAAAAAATGAGAAGATTGAATGTAGTTCATAATATATGATAATAGTTGAAGAAACTAGGAAGTACTGAAATAAAAGGTAGCAGACAGGAAACTGAAAAAGAATATTTATAACAACTAAAAATCTACTTTTATCCAATAGTAAGTTCTAACGGGCCTTAACATTAAGACATCTTATTTTTGAAATTGAAAGAAAATATTAATTCTACTAGTTTTATTACTTCATGAAATTTCTTTCACCACACTGGTGTCAAAACAATTCTGGAGGTGAAAAGTATAAAAAAATCATTTATCGAGGGTGCTAGACCAGAGCAAGATTGGCTAATACTTTACCTGTAATACTAAAAAAATTTAAAAAATACTTATATGATTTCAACTATTACTGCTATTAGCAATTTTATATTAATTTGTTTAGGGCTTCCGCTACAACTAAAGAAATCTCCAAAGAGCAAGAAACATTTAGTTCAGACTTTATGAAATGGAAAATTTATGCACAAGTAGTGTTTCACGTAGAGTAGAATCAGTAGATACTGCATACATAAAACCAGTAAGCTACAGGGAGGAGAAAGAAAAGACAAAAAAAGTATGAGAAATAAAATAAGCTAAGGAGGCATGACAATATTCCTGAATGTCTACCTATAGCTGAGGTAACCTCACACTTTCATACCAAGGAGCACCAGTCCCTATGGTGTAGGGTAGATGAACCTACCAAACCACAGCATGCTGCTTACCCTTGATGAGTCCTGATGGGTTACTTACTAGGAATATGCAAGTAATTGCAAGTTTATAAATAGTTCAAGTAAAGCACCGCTAAGTAATAGAATTAAGGTGATAACCTAAATCTTTGCTTTGGCCACTACTCCTGCCAGGAATCATCCATTTCTATTTTGATAACCTCACAATTTAATTACAGAATTGGTGACCAAAAATTAATAAGAAAGTTTACAGTATTTATAAATAATTAAACTAAACAGTTCAAACTATGTATTATTATTCGACATATTTAGGAAGAAACGGTAGACTCTCCATCTAGTTAGCTCAAAATTATTCGAGTCCGTGCATTCTAACGCACTCAAATTCTCCATGCAACATCGTTTGGTATTCTGACGCCTTTTTACTCCATTCAAAAAAATGAACACGGCAACTATTCAGGTAATGTAACTATTAAACGGCAATTTTTGTATGTAATACGGCAACTATTCACCCACTAACAGTGAAATGGAAGATAGGGTAGAAGCAGCGGCAATTATCACCAGTGCCACATTCAGATTTGTCTAACTGCCAAAATACCTAGTTTATTTTTCAATGAAAAGGAGTAGGCCTACACGATACCAAAACAGTGATGAGGAAACCGTTCGTACTTATATATTTAGGGTGGAAACTAGAAATATATTCAAATTGATGCCAACTTAGCGCGGGCACTACTTCTCTTCACGTCTTAATCGTGTTTGAATTTCGTATTTTAGCGCTAGAAAATTCTCTTTCTTTATAGTCTTAGAAAAGAGAAATTTTTACCAGAGACAAACACAATTTGAATGTATAAATTTCCCATTTTAGAATAAAATTCTTGAATACAATATGATTACTAAAATTAACATTTAAATTCGTGAATAAACTTATGATGTTTTTAACATAGTAATGTTTGCGAAGTTTTTTGCTTGCAATATCAACTTACCCACTGCCATCCCTTTGACGAGTTTTTATAGAAATGAGCAATAACCTCAGTGCAGTAAAGGATGCTTTATTCGAATCAATCAAACCTGATCCATATCATCTTATACACTGGTATTTCAAATGTCTTATAACTAACATAAGACGCAATGACGGTTACCCCCGGTCGAGCCGGTACTCATTTCCGACACCTAAGTAGAGTGAGGAATTGTGCCTGAGTTCCCTCTCTTCCCAATGGAGAGAAATCATCGCGCAGCGCCAGTATTCGAACTACCGACACCTTCTCGAAAGGGCGCGTTCTTAACCACTCGGTCATGGTGACAACAGTAAATTAAACATAGCTATGCATATGAAATCAACAGATTTTAGCAGAATTTTATTCTCTATCATCATTTATTGAATATTTTCAAAATACTTATGTGAGGTTAATTGAACAAAGTTAGCTAGCAGAAACAGAAGGGTTACTTGATACCAGCTCTAATCCTCACCAAGCAAATCAGTATTATAAAAGGAGCCGCGTCCGTCCGTCCGTGTGTCACACCCACCAGCCTGCAGTGTGAGATGAGCGTATCTGTGATACAAGCTTCATCAACTCCACAATTTTCGGTGCCTTAACCCAGCAGATTGGGAGTCGGAATGAATATCACGTGTATTGATAGGTTGGATTAGGTTGTATAGAATATGAGCGGTTGAGACTTGGGAAAGTATTGGAAAGCCATAGAATAGCATGGGAAATCATGCGAAAGCCATGTTGAAGCTCAGTTGGTCCTATAATCTAATCCTGTCATTTTTTGACGGACCGTGTGCACTCGTGTCCATGATAACTGACGACATGTCGAGGCGCCCTCAATCTCCAGGTTCAATTCTCGCTTTTTATTATAAAAAAGTTTGTAGAAGAGAGTCGAAATCGACAATCCTGACACCTTACAGGAATTGAGGAACAATATATTTGAAGAATTTAACAGTATAACGCCAAAGGTATGAAGAAAGTGAACGAACAATTCAATTGAAAGATCACGAGCTTGTAGAAATAACAGGAGCATCCCTCACTTCGCTGCGCAGCAATGTTGTAACACTGAGGAACAGCGAATGGGAGGAAGTCTTGGAACTTTCGATGTGGTGTAACTTTTGCCCGAATTTCCGATGTTCCAGTTCGTATAGTTCCCAATTTTATTGACCAACTTTCCCTTCAAGTTTACAAGCTATATTCATATGTGTAATGTTTGCTGATTTTTTTAGTTAATTGAAATACTTGTGCACTTGATAAATTGATTTGGCATAGCGGGACTATTGTTCCCTGAATTCCAGTGATAATTAGCGTGGGCTCTTGTATAGGGTCCGAATTGCAGGGTTTCTTTGTTATCCCCACTTTAATTACTACGTGTTATACGGCAAGTCGAAATTACAAATCCAAAATACCTTCTGTGTTTACAAAATAACGTTAAAAATGCATAACTACTCTAATTAACATCAGGGTATAGGAAATAACGTTAGGATTTTGTGATCAACACTGTCCAATGTAGCTTTCTTTACTTTTTCAATGCGCTGTTCATTAATTTCTAGCGTGCTTTAAGTCCATTAATTGTGGCTTGTTTGAAAATCTAAAAGTTTACGGCGACGAAAAATTGCAAAGATTACGACTGTAAGTGAATGGGTGGACAAGATGAGGAAACTCAGATGATTACGCTTCTCTTCTTTTAATTTAATGATCATTCACGAAATTAGGACTTTAGAACTCAGGAAGTTGTGTCTCACTGAAAGTAGAAAGAACGAGGATGAAGTGAGGATATACCTTAAAAAAAACTTTGCTCTGATTAAATAAATTTAATAGACTTTGAGAGGGTTGAAACGGTTTTAATGAGAAAGAACGGTTTGGAAGGGTTGAAACGATCTTAATGTGTAGAAATTTGAGTGAGAAGATGATCGTTTTAATTCCGTGTATGATGTCGGAACTGAAGCAACGGAGAAAGATAACTTAACGCATGGAAGCCGAGGTGATTGAGAACCATCGGGAGGGAAGCGCAGCGAGATAGATTGAGAAATGTTGTCACAAACAATAAAAAAATAAGTCGTTTGAGGAGAAGGAGGCGTATTCATGAACATAAGAACGTGACGAAGTTGGAAGAAGGAGAAAACGGCTTGCGAAGTATTAAAAGCGGATAGAATGGAGAGGATGCTTCGAAGAAATGTCAAAATAAAGGACGGACTGCGCGAGTGTGAAGTAACAGGCGGCGTCAATGCGTGACTGATATAACCAAGTGAGGCAGTCTCCGGTGGTGCTTTGACCTCACCATGCGGGAACGAGGGCTGCTCACGAGATGCCACTACTATGACGGGGCATGAGTGAACCGGTAAGAGTTAGAGCGAGCTGTTTGCGGTTAGCGCGAGTTCTTACTAACAAATTCTTAGTAAACCGTGAGCTAAAACTAGGTAGGTCGTTTTTTTTTTGTTGGAATAAAATATTTTGTTTTGTTTTGTTGAAGACCTTCGTTTTTTCGGTTCATTGTTGTCCTTTTTTCAGCCCCTCTAACACTCTTCTTCTTGTTATGTAGCCCTCATTTTAAATTAATATTTCCTATCGCAGGGAATTCTATACGAGAACACACCTTGTGGCATAGATTCCACGTACCCTTTAACACTTTGATCTCGATTGGTTAAACTGGAGTTCAATTTTTAACTCAAATTTAAAGTCAATTCTTGTAAGCGAGCTTAAAAGATAGCAAACATTAACTGGATCATGCCTTCATTTACTTTTAGTCAAAATATTTATAAAAATTGAGTTTGTAACTACTGGTAGGCCAGCAGCATTATAAAAATCCTCTCCTTAACCACCGGTGATGCGCGTTCCGGTTTAAGTGTTGCCTTCATACTAAATGGTACCTCCATCCTTCCTCTCTTTATACATCTCTGTTGTGGTAATGGAGGTTGGAAGTAACTTATACCGTGTGTCCCGCAAAAATTTCCCCGACTTTTTCATTGATTATTCCTCCGCTTCAAATTAACATATTTGAATTGTCTTTTTTCACACTGTAGTAAATTTTGTTTCCTTGGCATAATCAATCCATGCATGAGCTGCAAAGCCTTGAAACGAGCCCTGGCTGGGTCTCTGGCCCAAAAGAAGCTCGACTGAAGTAAATGACATCCCGGGAAACTCTGAATCATCTTCTCTTAACCCCACCAGACCGCTGTACCGTTTTCGAGAATTTACTGAATACCGAAGGAATACGGGAATACGGAACACGGGAATACAGGAAGGAATACGGGAATTTACCAAAACGTGAATTAAATGATATCCCGGGAAACTCGGAATCATCTTTTCTTAACCCCACCAGACCACTGTACCGTTTTTCGGAATTGTTGAATCTGCCACTATACCCTTGTACGTAATTTTCGCTACTTTGCCTAGCAGTTCAACAAATGCGTCATGAACTAAAAATAACCACCCAATCGTGATCAAACCTCACGGTTAGCCTTGGTGAAAGTTTTCCCCATATATTTGCATTGACTTTGTTAGGTTTTGCATTTAACTGGTTCAGGGCCTCATGTCTGTTAGAGTTGTGGTTGACCTCACAGTTGTTATTTCTCAATGATGTTTAAGTTCAACGGAGTTGGCCCTTGTCATAATATTCACTGTAATTTAAATTCGTTATAGTTAACTTAAATATCTTATAGTCATAGCAAAACAAAAACCACATGGTACCGGTTGGGTAGGTAAGCAATCCGTACACCTATACGCAGCCGGGGGATTGGAGTTAGCGTATTTTTTTTTCGAGGGGAATTCTTTCAACTGTAATAACCCGGTGACCACGAACTTTTGTTCTAGTGTTCGCGAGACCATGCCTCGTTTGCTCTAACACTAATCAAATTATCATTATATAATCAAGTTGTCAATATGTAATCAAGTTGTCAGTAAATAATCAAATTATCAAAATATAAACAAATTATCATTACATAAAAAAATTATCAATATATAACTAAATTATCAATACATAACCAAATTATCAATATATAACTAAATTATCAATACATAACCAAATTATCAATATATAACTAAATTATCAATATATAACCAAATTATCAGTGGATAAAAAAATTATCAATACCACAATAAATTTCCATGAAGTTTCCTCAGGAGTTCTAGCAAATTTTGATCACGTAAGAGCCTCTCGAAAGATAGCTCATCACGTGCATTTACTGTCACAAACCAAAAGTTTTTATTGAGAAGTTAGCGAATTACCACAAATCCGAGAAAGTTTTACCCTGCCCTAGAAGTTATGCAAATTAAATTTTAGCACAAGTTGTTATCAGTTGGTTCCAGCATCCTCAATTTATTATGAAGTGTTTACGCTCGTCACCGAGTGAGTTTTCGTAACTATTCATGTGAAATATTTACATTACCAATGACACACCAGCTACCTCCGAGTTCTTTTACCTTTGATATCCAAGTACAGGGGGATCCTCCACTTATACATCAACTTATGCGAACCTTATCTAATACGTATAAAATTTGTCCTAGTTATCCAAACATTACAAAGATTGATTTAATTTATCAATAACTGGCACAATTTTTCCTTGTAAGTCGAGGCTTACATGAGATGCACAACTCGGATGCGGACCGTACATCAATCACCTTCTAAGTTATCAGCGATGCACTATCAGTCACCATCAGCAGCATCTGACCCACACGACGTACCTTGCATACCAGGTGGAGAGAATTAGATCCTTCCCGGCACAAGTATGCTCTTTTTCTCGTTCTACTCTGATTGATTTTTTTGCCACTAGACCACGTTTTTCGCGCCCGAAGAATAAGTGGCGTTGCGTAGTGTTATTCGTACGAGACAAAGACGAACTCTAGCCTAGCAACAACGAGCGCGACCCGCTGCAGTGCTACTCGTACACGCTTTATTCAGTCTCCGTGCTGTGCTATTCCTACGGGGCTATGAACAGCGGTGGCCCTCACTCTCGGTAATGAGGTGCAACACTCGATAATTAAAGAGATAATTTACTATCCCTTAATGTTCCATTGTCTTCCTACGCTAGACCTAAGAGATCGCATCTGCTTGTACTACGTACGGATTCAACGACCAACACGGAGGTTTTGTCTTAGATTTTCTACGCGGAACTGTTTGTGTTGGGTTTGGAAAACGTCGAGGGCATGACACCTTCCATTCGGCCTCCAAGTTTTCTTGATTTGACCATCACATGTCCACTCGTTATCAGCCTCTCTGCAGTGAGCGTTATCAGTAACTTGTTACATGGATGACACTTCTAATTCTAAACAAGTTACATGGGACAGGGAGGTTGCAGTAGATTTTAAGTACTCGCGTAATTACGACCACTTCCGCCGAGCTGCATCTGACGGTGTCGTGAGGAGCAGGTGCTTTCAAGGGTTGTCTCACCACATGTCTCTTCTCTAAACACCGCAAAAAATCCCTGTAAGAAACCTCAGAGTTTGCGACAAAAATAAAAGAAGTGAAAATGACACGCGTCTCTTCGTTGAAAGACAATCGCGTTGATAAGTGAGTAAGAATAACATAAATTTGACCAAACCCTTTTGTAACTTATAAGAATTATTTTAGAAAATGTATCCCATGGACAACTCGGGATACAACTCGAAAAATCAAATGACTCACATGCGGCATGTGCAGTAGATAGTAACGTATCTTACACGTTTTTCATAACCCGCCCGATTCATTACTTTTTACTATCGAAATTTAATTACGCACTTTATTGATTCATTGAGGTAATACATCATAAAACGTTTATGTAAGTAGTACAGTTTAGATGATAGCAGGCTCTATCGTTCATGTACATAGATGGTATAGCTCAGATTGTAGCAGCAGCTATCGTTCAAGTAGATGGTATAGCTCAGGTTGTAGCAGCAGCTATCGTTCATGTAGATGGTATAGCTCAGGTTGTAGCAGCACCTATCGTTCATGTAGATGGTATAGCTCAGGTTGTAGCAGCACCTATCGTTCATGTAGATGGTATAGCTCAGGTTGTAGCTGCACCTATCGTTCAAGTAGATGGTATAGCTCAGGTTGTAGCTGCACCTATCGTTCTTGTAGATGGTTTAGCTCAGGTTGTAGCTGCACCTATCGTTCTTGTAGATGGTATAGCTCAGGTTGTAGCTGCACCTATCGTTCTTGTAGATGGTATAGCTCAGGTTGTAGCTGCACCTATCGTTCTTGTAGATGGTTTAGCTCAGGTTGTAGCTGCACCTATCGTTCTTGTAGATGGTTTAGCTCAGGTTGTAGCTGCACCTATCGTTCTTGTAGATGGTATAGCTCAGGTTGTAGCTGCACCTATCGTTCTTGTAGATGGTATAGCTCAGGTTGTAGCTGCACCTACCTCTCGTGTAGGTAGTGTAGATCAGGTCATAGCTTTAGTACCTCCTGCTTGTGCGGAAAGTATAGCGTAGGTTATATAACCTACTTCCGTGATTGTACTCTCTAGAACGTGTTCCGAGTATGTGACGGTGTTTTTTTTTGCTTTGGTCAGAAGATGTTCATAATTTAAATTTTGACTGCCAATTGGGGCATTAGAGTACCACTGTAGGTACATTATTGTTCTTTTAGTTATCGGTGTGAACGAACAACATTTAAATTATTTCAACATCTTTTTTCGAAGTTATTCAAGTATACGAGGTAAAATTTCACACTTCTCAAAAAAGATGTAATTTTTTTGAGCAGTAAAGTCGTATTTAATCTCTGCTACTCACAACCTAATTTAACATGCGACCGCTGGACGCACATGTGCGTCTAGCGGCAGCGAACGCGTTAACACATCATCCTGCGAAGTGACCCACCGGTGGTCACTTAAGCAATTTTCATTGTGCTACTGACCCACCTGCAATCACTAACTCATGTTTTGTAAATACTAAATGGAAGCTAAATAAAAGGACGATCCAGTTAATGTTTGCTATTTTCAAAGTTGATTATCACAATGGACTTTAAATTTGAATTGAATACTGAATTTCAGTTTAACACATGTGCAGCGAACGTGTTAAAGCGTTATCAAATTTCAACCTAGTCGACCTTTTAGTTTTGAATACAGAACTGTTTACTTCCACCCAGTATACCTTCAACATTATTCACTGAAACCATTGAAGCTTATTTGTCAATGTAAGAGGAGACTGTCAAAAGCATGTTATATCAATGTGTCATTTTCTTTCTATTTTTTATTATTTCATGTACTTGTAAGCATTTTCAAAACTTAACCATGGTAATAAATTGCCATGTTTTTCTCTTAATCTTTTACACAAACATAGTTACAGGCTGCATCGATAATTCGCCAACTGAGGCAGGATCTGTACGTTGTCATTTAAATCTTAATCTTAATCTTTTACACAAACATAGTTACAGGCTGCATCGATAATTCGCCAACTGAGGCAGGATCTGTACGTTGTCATAAAAAAAAAAAATTCACTTCTGTATCAACTTTATTGGGAATAAACTTTATTTTCTCTCCTTTATTTTTTCCTTATATTATCATAACAAGTTTCCCTTGAGCTTCTGAAGCAATAGGGTGCTGATTTTTACGTCGTGATATTATCACTTACCCTAAATGTCTTATAATTAGTATCAGGAAATGATGCCTGCCCGCATCATGGCAATGGTTGAGCTAATTTTTCTCAGCAATGTGTTCAGTATCAGAGGAATATGTTTTTAAGGTTTCGTAAAAACATCTTTGTTTTCCATAACATTGAAAAAAGTTCTTCCATCAATGTAACAATCAAAAGTGGCAATTAACTGAATAACTTCGAAAATTAAACGTCATTTGTTTATTCGTCATCCACTAAACATCATTTAAACATCAGCTGCCTAACCCAATTTTGGAAAAATTTGAGTAATTATTCGCAATTTAATTTATGAATTGATGTTACCAAAACGATTATATACTAAACCGCTACCTATCAATAATTTTAACCTCTCGAAGACCTGCTTCAAACGATCTTGTTAGAAGTTGGGATCCCCCAATCCCAGATAGGCTCAATAATTAATCAGAGGGCGATGCCATCACCAAGCAAATTGAATAATTTATGATACATGAGCTATTGAACATCTTCGAACACCTTTCAACTTTTCACTTTTTTACTTTTTCACCTTTCATCTTTTTGTAGTGATGTGTGTGATTGTAAAATTGTAAAATATAAAACAAGTAAAAAAGTATAAAATATAATGTGAATAGATGTAGAGGCAGGAGTGAAGAACACAAGGTGAATTAGTCAAGGTCAAGTTTCGCTGGAAATGACAATCCAGGGAATTTAAATGACAATCAGCAATCACGCCGTAGAAGTAGTTTTCATGCTTCCTAAAAACAGGATCTCTCAAAAAATTGATTCCTTTTCTGACTGAAAATTACTCATTTTTCTTTTTTCCGGAGCGACTATGTTATAGTTTGTTCTTATAGCATTTCAGTTACTTAAATTTAATGTTCCTTTCATTGATATAACTCATTAGGCTTGTATTTATGTCTACAAACATCGACATCAAAACAAAATACGCAAGCACAGGGTAGTCAAAATGTGGGTTCATTTTTATGTATACCGAGTGTATTTGCCAGTTATTTGACAATATCAGTTCAGTTTCCTGAATCGGTTATTTTTAATTCCTTTTAGTCAGTTGGCAGCAAGAATTCTGAGATCGGTACCGGCAAGAGTTGAGTTATAAATGTTAGTCACTGACCTTATATTTTCATTTATTACTGGTATTTATATGCATTACCAAACTCGAAATAACTTCACCATTGAAGTACATTTTCATGTTTTTCTCTCAATATTTTGCTCAACTGTTGTTAAGGTCATTGTGATATCCATGCATGTCTACCAACTATATATAAGGGTCTTTATGTCATGACATTTTCAAAACCATGATGATTTTTGTATTACTCTATTGAAACAAACCATTTTTCTTTGACACTGCAGGGACGTCACTTTGCCCCACTTTCACATGGAGTCGAGTTGGGCTCTCACGCCTTGGTATGAAACGGAATTTTACAAACATTTATTGAATAGACTTTCATAGTTATCATGTACATTAACACAATAAAAAGGAGGAAGACTCCGTTGAAACATTTATTTTATTTACTGGTTATTTACTTTACTTTTCTTATTTACTTTTCTAGTCAAAAAATGTTTTGAAGCCAAAGTATTATAATATGGGGCTAAATTTTCTGTTTTCAGGGTAAATAAAAATTTCACAGAACACGCGCACACAAAATATTTATTATACGTTATTACTTAGCATTAAAATTACATCTTCAATAAACAGGAAAATAGTTGAAGAGGACAACAATTAACAAGCAGAGATTTCACTCACGACGTAACCAAGAATTTTGTCGCTTGACCATAAAATTCTCAGGGAATGTTCGAGAACATTCACAACGATGTATCAAATTCTGCCCTTAAAGCCTTCTTTTTTTATTGGTCGGTTGCCTAAAATGCTTAGAGTTGTGTTCTGAATGCTAAAGTTCTTATTCTCAGAATGATGCCCACTCTTGCGGAAAAACTTCATGAAGAGAATTTAGATTTATGACAGGAGAAGTAAATCTATTCTCATAGTTAGGTCATTGACATGTGAGGCATTCGAAAAAGTGTGGCGTGAAGCTTCCTTTTTATAGTATATATGTATTACCCAACCTAGAGAAGCGTATAAATATTCTATGTTTTCAACTAAATTTGTTCCGAGTAACTTCCCCACTCGAATGCAATAAAAAGCAGAATCCAAGTTTCGCCACCGGGTTTTTTAGCCTCTCAAACTGCCGAAGTCCCTCCATATTGTCAACCGGTTTTTGAAAAATGTATGCTCGTCAGTAAAAAAGCAGGGTTTCAAAGATTTATGCATGTAGGAAATATGAATCTTAATCATATCTTTGTACTTCGCTATGATTTGAGGTACAAAAAGAAAATATTCAGATGAATATAACACACCAAAAACACATAAAATGCAAAAAAACTTCACTTATTCGATAGCGACCACGATAGATTCTTGTACAACATATACGACAAAAATATAATGTTCCATTAAAACTTGAAAGTCACACACATGCTAAAAAATTAGGAAAATACAGCTCAAATAGTTTTCTTAGTCACAATTTGCTTATCAACAGGCAACAATGCCCCGATTCTATTGCTTATCTGTCGATTTTTTCACACGTTGATTTCCTATCTCAACTTAGCTTGAAATGTCATAAGTTGCTGGAACTTTCCAACATTTAGGAGTAAATTTTGGAGGTTTTATTCCTAATTTTACTCATTTTCAAGCATGTTCGTTCAAACTGTATCAATTTTAAAAGGATTCAAATTCTACACATTGATTCTGATATGAAATTCACAACGCTAACGATGCATAAATTTACAAAAATGTAGTATTCGAATTCAAATGATCCGAGTGTGATAAATTCAAATTTTAGTTCGACAATTCGCAAGTTGTCGTGCTATTTATGGGACGATCAATCGCAAGGTTATATATTCGTATCGTTTAGATTTAAAAAGAAATGATTGTGTTTTGTGCAAATATGACTTACAATTGGGCACACAGAAGCACATGTACAGGGCAGATACACGGAAGTACATCTTAGATATAAAGCACACCGTATAATATATATAAAGCACACCATGCTGCTCACAACCTGACAAACATGGAACTTCTGAGATCAAAAGAAAATTTCAATAAATAATTTCATTATATACATAAAGGTTCATTTACAATGTTCGGCCTAAAATTATATTTTGCTTTCCAAGTTGTCGGCTATTGTACAGCTGCAGGAATAACATTTTACACAATAGTATTATATGTTTCTTCAGAATATCAATGTTATTTCTAACACATTTCAAATAATTTAAGCTAGCCAGTTTTAAAATAACATAGAATCTATTCGTTTTGAAATTTCTAAACACTGTTCACGTTATTGCAAAAATCGAGTTTAAAGAAAAAAGTTCAAACGAATCCAACGAAATTACGTACGACCCAACCGAAGCTGACAATTTTTTATCAATTATAAGCTTCAAAATTTCTTCAAAATTTCGTCCGCCGAATTCGTTTCGGTGCTCAAAAAGTTAAAAATTGAGAAATTATGTAGCCATTTTCATATCATTCATGTTGCAGGTGATTATTTATTATTATTTTTTTATTCAAATCATTCATGTTGCAGGTGATTATTTTTTATTATATTTTTATTCAGACCATTCATGTTGCAGGTGGTTATTTTTTATTATATTTTTATTCAGACCATTCATGTTGCAGGTGGTTATTTTTTATTATATTTTTATTCAGATCATTCATGTTGCAGGTGGTATTTTTTATTATATTTTTTATTCAGATCATTCATGTTGCAGGTGGTTATTATTTATTATATTTTTATTCAGATCATTCATGTTGCAGGTGGTTATTTTTTATTATATTTTTATTCAGATCATTCATGTTGCAGGTGGTTATTTTTTGTTATATTTTTAGTCAGACCATTCATGTTGCAGGTGGTTATTTTTTATTATATTTTTATTCAGATCATTCATGTTGCAGGTGGTTATTTTTTGTTATATTTTTATTCAGATCATTCATGTTGCAGGTGGTTATTTTTTGTTATATTTTTATTCAGACCATTCATGTTGCAGGTGATTATCAGGGGGCACACGTCATCGTAGAGGCACGCCTGAGCTCAACTCTAAAGCACCAATCAGGGCACACCTTCAATGTTTGCACGGTCAAAATTTCCAGTACTTTGGGCATTGCATTCAAGTTCCCGCAACAGCATTACGTCTTAGTTCAAATAAGTTTGAGACGGGAAAAACGAGACCCAAGGAGTACTTTTCCCATGTAGTTTTGTACATTCCACACATGTTCTTCGCAGCTCTGCTAATTTTCATATCTAAAAATATATCAACATTCCCCAGGGCTTATCGAAATTCCCCTACATACCCCTTCAACTATGTAGTTATATCAACATTCCCTAGGGTCCATCAACATTCCCTAGGGTCCATCAACATTCTCCTTGAGGCATGTAGTTATATGAACATTCCCCATGGTTTGCGTCACTACAGCTATGTTGTTTGGGTGAACTTACGCTGCGAGCGGCCTCGCTACGAGCACGTAAGTAGTACAGAAATGAAGCAGCAGGACGCGGTGCGGTGGAGGCCAGTTCAGGGGCGGCCTGGATGCTCTCCTCATCACACTGATCGAGGTGATGGGGGGGATCGCAGGCGTACACATGACGTGTACATGAGGCTTACACATGACGTTGGCATGAAACTTACACATGACGCACACATGAGACGTATACATGAGACTTACACGTGACTTACACATGACGCACTCATGACCTACACATGACGTACACATGACCTACACATGACCTATACATGAAACGTAAAAATGAAACTTACAGGTGACGTACACACGACACACACAGAGACGTATACATTAAACTCATGCATGACGTACACATGACGAACTCATGAGACGTATACATGAGGCGAACATATGACACACACACACACAGAGACGTATACATTAAAGTTACGCATGACGTACACATGACGAACGCATGAGACGTATACATGAGGCGTACATATGACATACACACATACACGAGACGTACACAGATGTACACTGGGGGAGCATGAGCGCATACAATTGAATATCGATGAAGCAGTAGTCAACGATGCACTTAGTGTTCAAATTTACAAATCCGTTCGATTTTTCGTGCTTGAAAAATGGGGCGAAATGGCCTGTATTTGTTGAGTCTTTTGGTGAAATTCGATTTGTTGAACTTGTAGATTGTTATTGATGGGCCCGTGCCTCACTGAGCTGAAATGATCTACATGCCGCCAGTTTCCACTATCTCTTTATTACGAACATTTCTTATTTTGTTCGTAATTAAGAGATAGTGGAAACTTGCGACATGTTTCCACTATCTCTTTATTACGAACATTTCTTATTCAGTTTCGAGACCTTACGACTACAGGTTAACATTGCTTACGTTCCAGCAAGCATGACCTTCTCTGGTCAGATGTGTGACATAAGTTACGACGCAATTGTGACACTCAACCCAGTCTAACGTTTTCGCCCCCTGCATGAATGTTTTTCGCCGCCTAAGCGATTTAAGCGATTAAGTCGCCTAGGTGGCGAAAAGCATGCATGAAGGTGGCGAAAAAGTTAGACTGGGAACACATGCAGCAAATGTGACAGGAGTTACGACACAAGTAAAGCACCGTGCTAACTTCAAACGCTCAAATTTCTGCCCAATATTCTGCCCAAATTTTTGCTCAATATTCTGCCCAAATATCAACCCAATATTCTTCCCAATACCCAATACTTTTCTACCCAATACTTTTGTGCCCATTATTCCGCCCAAATTTCTACCCAATACGGAGACAATCACGCTTCAGACGCCGTCAGGACTGTTACCTTCAGATATCGAGTTCCCCTCTCGGCCAAGTACTTACACCGCTGATAGTTTGTAACCACTGGATCCGGATAAAATCCATTCCATTTAGAAGATTAAAACATTTTGTACATATTAATGTCCAAGAAAACAACTGGAACTCAATTCAAAACCTTAAATTTTAGAAAATTCTTTGTGATAATTGTGAAAAGAACGCTATTTTTCTTATATCTTACATCATCTTTGGGGCCGAACTGACACTGAATAACAAACCTCTGTCAGCCTTAAATATTTTGTGTGGTCTGAATTTCTATATCTTTTCCTACAGTTGTCGTGTGAGGACTGTGAACAGTTCTGCTCAGTCGAGGTCGGTGTGAAGACGGACTGGGGACTGGAGCTGGTCAGTCAGCTGGTCAGTCAGCGCTGCCGCCGTTGCGCTGGAGGCGTACGGATGCAGACAGACGGCTCAGCTTGGACTCTCGGCGAGCCTGGAGAGGAGAAAATGATTATGTTTATTTATTTTCAAGTACAATAAACATGTTATTCAAATACCCATCACTATCACTATTATAAAAGGAGCCACGTCCGTCCGTCCATCCGTCCGTCCGTCCCTCTGTCCGTCCGTCCCTCCGTCCGTCCGTCCCTCCGTCCGTTTGTGTGGCCCCATCTTGATTATGGTATCCAGAATACGCAATCGGCTTATTTTTACAAATAAAAATTTTCTATGGAGCTTTCTCTGTTGAAATTCATCATGTCGCTTTGATATTTTTAACTGATAATGCAAAAAAAAAAACGTTTTAAATTCGTTTGACCAGTAACCAGGCTACCACTTGGTATAAAGCCCAAGATTTTGGAACTTGAGTTATCGTTTTCGAAATTGTGATTTTCTTGAAAAGCTCCGAAGAGATAATAGACGACATTTCAGAATAAAATTCCGGCAAAAGAGGCCACCATGGGTAAAAATGTGTCCAACCGCAAGGGAGAAGTAGCAAGACTACGACAGCAAGAAAAACGCCGAAGACGATCAGATGAACAACGCAAAATAGAAAGACGGAGCAATGCTGTTCGCCAACGAGAAGTTAGAGCTAAATTGACCCTTGAACGGCGTTTGGAAATTCTACGGAATAATGCAGAGCAACACCGAGTAGCTAGAGAGTGCTTAACACCCGAAAGAAGCGAGGAAATTCTTCGGCTTAACGCTGGACAACATCGAGGGGCACGAGAGAATTCAACTCAAGAAAGACAGGATGAAATTCATCAGACTAATGCCGACCAGCACGTATGCACTAGTAACAATAATAAACATGCCATTCAAGTACAGTAATACCTGACGTACGAATTTAATTCGGTCTTTGTGTTCATTACAATTATATTTATCGATTCAATTGCATTAGTGGGAATGTTGCACGAAGAAGATGTATAAATATGTAATCATCCAAATAAAAATTTATAAATTAACCAAATTACATTAGTGGGGATTACTATCATTATTATTACAGATACATTGATCTGGTGTGCGCAAGTGCAGAACTAATATATGGAGGATTAAAGAAGTTGGGATGCCTGTATCACGGATACGCTCATCGCACGCCTTATGATGTTCAGATAATCACGGAATGATACCATCACCAACCTGATCAAATGGTTTACATTCTCTATTGAACATTTTCCATTCCCGTTTTTCGTTTTCGGGACGTGTTTGACTATAAAATGTGTTAATGAGCGTTAAACCTGTGAATAGATATTATTTACACGCATAGTTGGAATGGAACACGAAATACCAACAGGGAACATTAAGTGATGTATTTAGATCTTTTCAGGGTGTCCTACAGACGTCCAAATCCTTTCTCAGAAACATTAAGTCCGTGATGTACTTGTTTGATTTTAATATATACTAGTCCACCCCCCTTTATTTGAAATAAAAAAGAGGGCGAAATGAGAGAAAGGCCGTAAGAAATCAAAAAATACAATCTCCCGTGAGTTGATGAGGCTGCGTGAACACGGCCCGTCAAAATATATAGTGCTGGAGCTCGTATCACAGATACGCTCATCACACACTGCAGGCTGGCTTCGGACAGACCGACCGACCGACGGACGGACGGACGGACGCACGCACGGACGCGGCTCTTATTATAGTATAGATTTTATATTGATTTGGATATTTTTCGGTAACGCAGTGAAAGAAAGTGTGACTGTTCTGTATATTCGTTCCCTGCAGCAAATGAAGAAAAAGATATTAAATGACTTTAAACAAACCGCCTCAATATGGATAAATGTTCACTGTTATCCAACCACTTTTGTTAGGAACAGAAATGTTTGCGACGTCATAAGTCTTGAAATAAAACTTTGTGAGTTATCTTTCTGTTGTCGAGTACAAATCTCTATGATAATCTCAAAAAGTGAGCGAATAGTGATAAATTCGGTGAATACATGGATTTTCTTTATTCAGAACAGGCATCACAAATTTCCATGCATTTCTTATTATAAAACAAAAACTAAACAGAATTCTCGCGACCGCTTCCAAAGAATCGCCGAGGACAAATTTCTGCATCAATCTAAGAAACAAACAAATATCTGGCACGAAACTAGAGAATTAAATGCTTTCAAAAGGAGTGTTCAAGTTTTCTAGGATACCATGTACTCGTATTTGTAAGAATGCATTTATCTACGTATGTTATGTGTTAAAATATTGTCCATATATATCTTCAAAGTATGCTTGTAGATACAAGTAATAGAAAATATGATTAATATGTCTATTATTAGGATAAAAAGTCGATTAATAAGAAGAACTAATGTAGAATTGATGATATTTTTAATTTTAAAGTTTACAAATCTAAATGCAATATCTTCAGTGAATTATTAAGGAATTTTGAATATTTTACGATCAAAAGTTCAATGTTTTGTTTGTATTTAATGTTTTTCCCTGAGAGATTCCCAAATTTTTTGCTATATTGAGCGGCATAAATGTTATATACATGCGCCGGAGAATGCTGTTTGCATGATTATTATTTACAAGTGCCTGTAAACTAGTACAGCCTAAATAAGTACAACAGGGCTGCTCCTCTCCAGAATATGTCATTCCTTTCCAAAATATATTTTCATTTATCTGTAGTTCAGTTGGAAAATTCTGGTTCAATTTCCTTACCATCATCAAAGTATTTTTACTACAGAAGACGCAGCTCCTCTGTTCATTGTAGAAAACGGATGACACGAATGGAAAAGATACAACTATAATATTACACCATATAACTTTTGTACTATACTCACTAAGCTTTGTAAGCTTTGGTGGAGTGACGAGTGTGCCCAGGCTAACTTTGAGCGAAAGAGGGCCTTACGCCGGTACCAACGGAGCCACAACCTTGCTGATAAGATACTCTACCAAAGAGCCAGAGCAAGAGCACAGTTAGTGAAGGATACGGCCAGGAAACAATCATGGCAACGGTACGTATCCACGCTAAACGCTGACACGCCAACTTCAAAAATATGGCAAAGAGTTCAAAAGATGAGAGGACGAAGCGGACATGCCCTACCTTGCCTCACGGACAACGGAGAGATCACCATGAACCAGGATCGCGTTGCCTCCTTGCTGGCGGAGCATTTTGCCGACGTCAGTAGCGGAAGGCACTATACACCCGGCTTCCAGATCATTAAACAGCGCCAAGAACAGTCTCACCTTAATTTTGCATCGGATGAACAATATCCATACAATTCACCCATAACGTACCTTGAACTGTATCATGCACTTCGACAATGTAAGAATACATCCCCTGGACCAGATGGCATCCACTACAAGATGCTAAGGAAAATGCACTCATCAGCAATCACCTACCTTCTTCATTTGTATAATAAAATCTGGACAACCCATGTATATCCTACAGAATGGCAATTAGCCACAGTACTTGCCTTCTTGAAACCCAATAAACCATCCACTGAAGCATCTAGTTACCGCCCCATAGCCCTAACAAGCTGTGTAGGAAAGGTACTAGAGAAGATAATCAACGTAAGATTGATGCGCTTTCTGGAGGCCGGAGATCATCTCTCTCCAGTTCAGTTTGGGTTCAGAACTCTTCGTGGAACCACGGATGCCCTCCTCAGACTGCAGAACCATATTGTTAAAGAGCGTGCCCAAGGAAGACACACTATATGCGTCTTCTTCGATTTGCGGAAGGCTTATGACACTGCCTGGCGATACGGGATATTGGAGCAACTGCATAAGATTGGTGTACGAGGTCACATGGCAATGTATGTACGCGAGTTTCTAAGAGAACGTCGGTTTAGGGTTAGAGTGGGCACACGGTTTTCTGCTCTGATGACTCAGAACGAAGGGGTACCTCAGGGCAGCGTTATAAGCTGCACGCTCTTCCTACTTGCAATGGACGCCATCACGAAGGACCTACCAGGGCATGTTTCGTTTTCCTTGTACGTGGATGATTTCATGCTGTATGCATCCTCTAGATACCTACCCGCCCTGACTCGTCGAGTACAGGAAGCCATTAACCGCATTGGAGCCTGGGCCGACAAGCGAGGCTTCTCCTTTTCAGTTGAAAAGAGTGTGGCACTCCACGTGCAGCCCCGTCGCACTAATGAACCTACACCTGAGCTCTTTCTCGGTGATAGGTTGGTCAACGTCTCGCCCACAGCCTCCTTTCTGGGCATGTTGTTCGACAATAAACTGTCATGGAGACCTCATATACTGGCTTTAAAAGGAAGATGTTCTAAAGCTCTGAATCTCCTGAAATGCCTGTCCAGATTAACATGGGGTGCTGATCGAACAACCATGCTGCGACTTTATAGAGCCACCGTTCGTGCCAAGATTGATTATGGCTGCGTCGTCTACCAGAGTGCCAGCCCATCATGCTTATCACTCCTGGACCCAATCCATAACTCTGCTCTAAGGCTGTGTACGGGGGCCTTTCGGACATCACCGGTGATGAGCTTATTGGTGGATTGCGGTGAGCCAGCCTTGCAACTTCGTCGAACACAGCTTACTCTACAGTATGTTGTACGACTCAGACAACTACCTTTCACGGCCACGTGGAATAGCGTGATGGAGGGAGTACGGGGTCGGGTGTTGTTTCCGTATTATATCCCCTCCTCTACTGACTACGAAGCACTTGCGGAGATGGCGCAGTTGCCTTCGTTTAAAGTTGAGCGTGCCCCCACTCTGGAAGAGCCAACCTGGCAAATTCCGATTCAGACCTTCTGTCCAGGACCGCAATACCCAAAGAAAGAGATGATGACAAGATCCATTCTGCGACATATTTTCCAAGATCACCTTCACAGTGACCACGAGGGAGCTTTCCATATCTACACTGACGGTTCTAAAGCGGATGATGCAGTGGGCTGTGCTGCAGTTTCTGATGGTGGAGTGGTGGAGGAAAGACTGCTGCCTGAAACGTCAATCTACTCTGCGGAGCTGATCGCCATCCGTGCCGCACTCCGCATGATTGAGGAGCGACCTGCTTCGGGTTCTTATGTGGTGTTCTCCGATTCCAAAGCTGCCATCCAGTCACTGAGATCCTACAACTCTACGCATCCAATAATTTCTGGAATAATGTCTAGCCTTTTGCGACTTGCAAGCTCCCCAAAACTTGTAACTCTATGTTGGGTACCTGGCCATGTTGATGTGCGTGGCAACGATCGGGCAGACGAGTTAGCGCGAAATGCTGCAACCTCTGCTGCTAACCCAACAAATACCAGAGTACCCGCCCGAGATTACTACCCTATAATTAAAGCTGCATTAACCCAACTCTGGCAGCGACAGTGGGAAAATACCCTAGACAACAAGCTGCGCAAGATTAAGAACAGTGTCCGAGCCTGGCCCTCTTCAGCATGCCGGAACCGCCGCGTAGAAGTCCTCCTATGTCGACTGAGGATTGGTCACACCCGCCTCACTCATGGTCATTTAATAGAGCGTCGCCCGGCCCCTCTTTGCGATCACTGCTTGGTGCCGCTGTCGGTGCAGCATATATTGGTTGAGTGCCTCCACTTTTCCGATGTACGTTCCCGTTATTACCCTGGTTTACAGGGCGCTGACTCTGATTTCGTTCTGTGCAAGATGTTGGGAGAACCGACTCGTGGGCGTTTTAATCATTGGCGGCTTATTAGTTATCTCTCTGACTCGTCTCTTATGAACAAATTATAGTGCCTCTGTACACTGAAAACTAAGAAAAGTTTTTTATGTTTGAAGTCTTTTGGAAGATTGTAGATCAAGATACTGCAATATGGCCGGACGCGCTACGTTGAAACCTTGGGGGTTTCAGCGTGGGTAAGGCGTCCGGCCATAAATGGGTGGGCAGCTGAAACCCCCTAAGGGGTCTGGCTGCCCAGTGATTTGGATGTACTGTCGTATGTACAAAATTTCAATGGGGTACCATTATAATCTTGAGTTGTAATTAAATCATGATCCTGTAATTTTTGATGTTCTTATAATGTTGGTGTTCACCTTGCGTGGTAAATCGGAAAAGCCTGAAACCGATTAAATTATGTGACCTTCGGTGCGATATAGTCTAAATAACTGAAGCGCTAGCAAACCTATGTTATTACTACTATTACTATTACTAAGCTTTGTAAATAAGAGATATCGATGAAACGATAACGGTGATTCTATTCTTCAAGAAACATTTACTCATTGTTCAAAATATCATGAGAACATTTTTTCCTTTTTATCGTTGTTCCTTCCTATAACATTTTGGGGTGAATGATCTTCACTGAAAGGTGCGTACTATAACCTCCACACCAAAGTATGCACCGAACGTCCGTAAGTACGTCGACAGTTCTGCAGAGGGCTTTTTCCATCAACAATCCGGAAGGACAAACAAAGGAAAAATTCCGCGGTCATTTTCCGATGCAAAGTCTTTCTGGAAATTTCTTTCTCTAATCCGGCCATCGATATGGTAATGAGGCTCCTCTCTTCACATGCATCCTCAAACAGTTGAAAATAGAAACACTTCAATACGAACAGGATATACCGCCTCCATTTACCTGATTTTCACGGCGTAAATGTAGGCGGCCTGATAAACTTATCACAAATTCAATCGTCATCTTCCGGTTCCAATGGAGGGGTCGCAAATTAAAGAGAAATGAGAAGCCAAATCTGGCGATACGATCTCACTAAATAGAAAGCAATTTGGCGGTGGTAAAATGAACAAATAAACGCCATACGTATGCAAAAGTGGCTCTGCCTCAGCATGTGAGACGAGCGCTGAACTGACGCCCTTCGATAAGGTTTGTTTGATTAGAGCAATCAGGCATAGCTCGCCATGACGGGGAATGCTGGGCCTTATTTTGCACGGGCTGAGATATTTTTGTTGCAGTTCTTGCGGTGTTATACATTGGTGGCGTTACTGACTACCCTACGCACTGGCTGACTACCCTACGTACTGGCTGACTACCCTACGCACTGGCTGACTCCCCTACGCACTGGCTGACTCCCCTACGCACTGGCTGACTCCCCTACGCACTGGCTGACTACCCTACGCACTGGCTGACTACCCTACGCACTGGCTGACTCCCCTACGCACTGGCTGACTCCCCTACGCACTGGCTGACTCCCCTACGCACTGGCTGACTACCCTACGCACTGGCTGACTACCCTACGCACTGGCTGACTCCCCTACGCACTGGCTGACTCCCCTACGCACTGGCTGACTACCCTACGCACTGGCTGACTCCCCTACGCACTGGCTGACTACTCACGCACTGGCTGATTCCCCTACGCACTGGCTGACTACTCACGCACTGGCTAACTACCCTACGCACTGGCTGACTACCCCACGCACTGGCTGACTTGCAGTACGTGATTAACAAATATAGTGCAAACAAACTCCAGAAATTCTCGTGTGCGAAATAGAGTTAAAAGTATTTCTGGCTCACATGTACTGGAGCTTTAGTCTTTCTTGATTGCCCCCAAAATAACGCTATCACTGGGCTCGTCGTATTGTACGCTACACAACAGGCCGAGCACAAATTGCGTTCGGTCGAGCAGAGCTAGAGAGGACAGAAAATTAATTTCTGGAAGCCCTCAGACATGAATTGCGAAATAATAAAGTTGTCCTGCAATGCAAGAAAAATATTGCTTAGGAGATAAAGAAATGTTAGCAAATACTCGCATGACGCTATGAAATATCATTAAATCTTCTCGCAATACAACAAATATACCGGGAAGTTTTCCTCACATCACGGGGTGTTTGCGACGCTTTTGTACTACACCGGCAAATATTAGGAAATCTTTCCTCGAAAACATGGAAATATTCTCCAGCACACGACACACACGCTCGAGTTTCGCGGAAATCCCTGAATTTTTGGGGAATTTTTTGTTCCTTTTTACCCGTTGCCAAAGTTTGTGGAAGTGCATCTGTCAGTGATGGTGGGGTGATGGTGGGGTGATGGTGGGGTGATGGTGGGGTGATGGTGGGGGTGATGGTGGGGTGATGGTGGGGTGATGGTGGGGTGATGGTGGGGTTATGGTGGGGGTGATGGTGGGGTGATGGTGGGGTGATGGTGGGGTGATGGTGGGGTTATGGTGGGGGTGATGGTGGGGTGATGGTGGGGTGATGGCGGGGTGATGGTGGGGTGATGGTGGGGTGATGGTGGGGTTATGGTGGGGTGATGGTGGGGTGTTGGTGGGGTGTTGGTGGGGGTGATGGTGGGGTGATGGTGGGGTGATGGTGGGGTGATGGTGGTGTTATGGTGGGGTGATGGTGGGATGTTGGTGGGGGTGATGGTGGGGTGATGGTGGGGTGATGGTGGGGTGATGGTGGGGTGATGGTGGGGTGATGGTGGGGTGATGGTGGGGTTATGGTGGGGTGATGGTGGGGTGTTGGTGGGGTGTTGGTGGGGGTGATGGTGGGGTGATGGTGGGGTGATGGTGGGGTGATGGTGGTGTTATGGTGGGGTGATGGTGGGATGTTGGTGGGGGTGATGGTGGGGTGATGGTGGGGTGATGGTGGGGTGATGGTGGGGTGATGGTGGGGTGATGATGGGGTGATGGTGGGGTTATGGTGGGGTGATGGTGGGGTGTTGGTGGGGGTGATGGTGGGGTGATGGTGGGGTGATGGTGGGGTGATGGTGAGGGTGATGGTGGGGTGATGGTGGGGTGATGGTGGGGGTAATGGTGGGGTGATGGTGGGGTGATGGTGGGGTGATGGTGGGGTGATGGTGGGGGTAATGGTGGGGTGATGGTGGGGTGATGGTGGGGTGTTGGTGGGGGTGATGGTGGGTGATGGTGGGAGTGATGGTGGGGTGATGGTGGGGTGTTGGTGGGGGTGATGGTGGGGTGATGGTGGGGTGATGGTGGGGTGATGGTGGGGTGTTGGTGGGGGTGATGGTGGGGTGATGGTGGGGGTGATGGTGGGGTGATGGTGGGGTGATGGTGGGGTGATGGTGGGGTGATGGTGGGGTGTTGGTGGGGGTGATGGTGGGGTGATGGTGGGGGTGATGGTGGGGTGATGGTGGGGTGTTGGTGGGGGTGATGGTGGGGTGATGGTGGGGTGATGGTGGGGTGATGGTGGTGGTGATGGTGGGGTGATGGTGGGGTGTTGGTGGGGGTGATGGTGGGGTGATGGTGGGGGTGATGGTGGGGTGATGGTGGGGTGTTGGTGGGGGTGATGGTGGGGTGATGGTGGGGGTGTTGGTGGGGGTGATGGTGGGGTGATGGTGGGGTGTTGGTGGGGTGATGGTGGGGTGTTGGTGGGGGTGATGGTGGGGTGATGGTGGGGGTGTTGGTTGGGGTGATGGTGGGGTGATGGTGGGGGTGATGGTGGGGTGATGGTGGGGTGTTGGTGGGGGTGATGGTGGGGTAATGGTGGGGGTGATGGTGGGGTGATGGTGGGGTGTTGGTGGGGGTGATGGTGGGGTGATGGTGGGGTGATGGTGGGGGTGATGGTGGGTTGATGGTGGGGTGTTGGTGGGGGTGATGGTGGGGTGATGGTGGGGTGTTGGGGGGGGGTGATGGTGGGGTGATGGTGGGGTGATGGTGGGGTGATGGTGGGGTTATGGTGGGGTGATGGTGATGTGATGGTGGGGTGATGGTGGGGTGATGGTGGGGTGATGGTGGGGTTATGGTGAGGTGATGGTGGGGGTGATGGTGGGGTGATTGTAGGGTGATGGTGGGGTGATGGTGGGGTGATTGTGGGGTGATGGTGGGGTGATGGTGGGGTGATGGTGGCGTGATGGTGGGGTGATGGTGGGGTGATGGTGGGGTGATGGTGGGGTGTTGGTGGGGTGTTGGTGGGTTGATGGTTGGGTGATGGTGGGGTGATGGTGGGGTGATGGTGGGGTGATGGTGGGGTGATGGTGGGGGAGATGGTGGGGGTGATAGTGGGGTGATGGCGGGGTGATGGTGGGGTGATGGTGTGGGTGATGGTGGGGATAATGGTGGGGGTGATGGTGATGTGATGGTGGGGTGATGGTGGGGTGATGGTGGGGTGATGGTGGGGTTATGGTGAGGTGATGGTGGGGGTGATGGTGGGGTGATTGTGGGGTGATGGTGGGGTGATGGTGGGGTGATGGTGGAGTGATGGTGGGGTGATGGTGGGGTGATGGTGGGGTGATGGTGGGGTGATGGTGGGGTGATGGTGGGGTGATGGTGGGTTGATGATGGGGTGATGATGGGGTGATGGTGGGGTGATGGTGGGGTGATGGTGGGGTGATGGTGGGGTGATGGTGGGGGAGATGGTGGGGGTGATAGTGGGGTGATGGCGGGGTGATGGTGGGGTGATGGTGTGGGTGATGGTGAGGGTGATGGTGGGGATAATGGTGGGGTGATGGGGGGGTGATGGTGGGGTTATGGTGGGGTGATGGTGGGGTGATGGTGGGGTGATGGTGGGGTGATGGTGGGGGTGATAGCGGGAGGCAGTTGCAGCAACTACCCGTAGCAAATGTTACAACTGCCTGCTGTAACTATTGCAACTACTTGGAGCAGTTGGAACAACTGCATGTAGCAACAGTAGCAACTGCACACAGCAACTGTTGCTGATGCAAATATAGAAACTGCTGATTTTTTCTACAAATATCAAGACCTTCTTAAAAACGTCCACAAACTTTCGAAAATGTTAAAATTACCCCCAAAATATCAATATCATCATAGAAATATCATTAGGGAAAATAATAAAGTCAATTATTATACTCAGAAAAATTGAAAATTCCCTCGTAAAAATCGTCTCATCTTGGACAAGTAAATTGCTGCCTCTAAATACTCGTGGTGAAAATAATTTTTAATTTTTATTTTCTATTTTATTTTTACCTAAAGATAGAAGTATAGCTCTATTAAATACATCAACATTTTCTGAGAACCATCCATATCACTTGCAGAGGATCAGAATTTTCCTTGATGTATAACCGCTCTTCTTGCAGCATCATGACTTACCTGGATGTATGACTTCTCCGAGGTAAGAGCATTTTTCTAGAAATATCTACCAAGAAAATCCAAAATCTCCTGAAAAATAACATCTTTTTATTAATTTTAACGCGTCCACAGAGTTTCTCCTATTGTGATTCAAGTGATTAAATCGCTCAGGCGGCGAAAAACATGCATGCAGGCGGCGAAAAACAAGCATGCAGGCGGTGAAAAGGTTAGACTGGGCATTTATTTCGGAGAAGAAAGTGATTTGCCGCTCACAGCGCAGGTGAGGATAACTATCGAAGTAATAAACAAGACAAGAAAATTTTTTTTACTTTACTACAGGAAGAGCGATCCTGCTGTAATGTCGCTCACAAGAAATATTCGGAACAAGATACGTAGAAAAAGAGGATCATGGAACCACTAAGTTAAGCTCATCAAGTGGTCATGTCACTAATCAAGTGGCCATGTCACTCATCAAGTGGCCATGTCACTCATCAAGTGGCCATGTCACTCATCAAGTGGTCATGTCACTAATCAAGTGGGCATGTCACTCATCAAGTGGCCATGTCACTCATCAAGTGGTCATGTCACTAATCAAGTGGGCATGTCACTCATCAAGTGGCCATGTCACTCATCAAGTGGTCATGTCACTAATCAAGTGGCCATGTCACTAATCAAGTGGCCATGTCACTAATCAAGTGGCCATGTCACTAATCAAGTGGCCATGTCACTCATCAAGTGGCCATGTCACTCATCAAGTGGCCATGTCACTCATCAAGTGGCCATGTCACTCATCAAGTGGCCATGTCACTAATCAAGTGGCCATGTCACTCATCAAGTGGCCATGTCACTCATCAAGTGGTCATGTCACTAATCAAGTGGCCATGTCACTCATCAAGTGGCCATGTCACTCATCAAGTGGCCATGTCACTCATCAAGTGGCCATGTCACTCATCAAGTGGTCATGTCACTAATCAAGTGGCCATGTCACTCATCAAGTGGTCATGTCACTAATCAAGTGTCCATGTCACTAATCAAGTGGCCATGTCACTCATCAAGTGGCCATGTCACTCATCAAGTGGCCATGTCACTCATCAAGTGGCCATGTCACTAATCAAGTGGCCATGTCACTCATCAAGTGGCCATGTCACTAATCAAGTGGCCATGTCACTAATCAAGTGGCCATGTCACTAATCAAGTGGCCATGTCACTCATCAAGTGGCCATGTCACTCATCAAGTGGCCATGTCACTCATCAAGTGGCCATGTCACTAATCAAGTGGCCATGTCACTCATCAAGTGGCCATGTCACTCATCAAGTGGTCATGTCACTCATCAAGTGGCCATGTCACTAATTAAGTGGTCATGTCACTAATCAAGTGACCATGTCACTAATCAAGTGGCAATGTCACTAATCAAGTGGCCATGTCACTAATCAAGTGACCATGTCACTAATCAAGTGGCCATGTCACTAATCAAGTGGCCATGTCACTAATCAAGTGGTCATGTCACTCATCAAGTTGCCATGACACTAATCAAGTGGCAATGTCACTAATCAAGTGGTCATGTCACTAATCAAGTGGCCATGTCACTAATCAAGTGGTCATGTCACTCATCAAGTTGCCATGACACTAATCAAGTGGCAATGTCACTAATCAAGTGGTCATGTCACTAATCAAGTGGCCATGTCACTAATCAAGTGGTCATGTCACTCATCAAGTTGCCATGACACTAATCAAGTGGCAATGTCACTAATCAAGTGGTCATGTCACTAATCAAGTGGCCATGTCACTAATCAAGAGGTCCTTCCATCAGGTCGAATACCATCGCACTCCCCCCAATAAAATAATGGCAGATTTCAACTATGGTTCAGGCAGCTGCATTGCAGAAATTCGTAAATTCTAAAACCGGAAGGTGCGTAATTTATGCGTCCGGTACCCATTTCTGTAGAGAAAATTACCATACGGAAATGTAAAGGAAATTCTCTCTTCGCTCTCACGCACCTGCTCTCAGATCCCTCTCTGGCTACGGCAGGTGGAGGCTGTGTGCTGGGTTGTGTGCGTCGTGTGTTGTGTGTGTCGTGTGTGTTGTGTGTCGTGTGTTGTGTGTGTCGTGTGTGTCGTGTGTCGTGTGTTGTGTGTGTCGTGTGTTGTGTGGTTTGTGACGTGTGGTGTGTGTCGTGTGTTGTGTGTGTCGTGTGTTGTGTGTGGTGTGGTGTTGTACGTCTTGTGTTGTGTGTGTCGTGTGTGTTGTGAGTCGTGTGTTGTGTGTGGTGTGTGTTGTGTGTTGTGTGTGTCGTGTGTTGTGTGTGGTGTGGTGTTGTGCGTCTTGTGTTGTGTGCGTCGTGTGTTGTGTGTGGTGTGGTGTTGTACGTCTTGTGTTGTGTGTGTCGTGTGTGTTGTGAGTCGTGTGTTGTGTGTGGTGTGTGTTGTGTGTTGTGTGTGTCGTGTGTTGTGTGTGGTGTGGTGTTGTGCGTCTTGTGTTGTGTGCGTCGTGTGTTGTGTGTGGTGTGGTGTTGTACGTCTTGTGTTGTGTGTGTCGTGTGTGTTGTGAGTCGTGTGTTGTGTGTGGTGTGTGTTGTGTGTTGTGTGTGTCGTGTGTTGTGTGTGGTGTGGTGTTGTGCGTCTTGTGTTGTGTGTGTCGTGTGTTGTGTGCGGTGTTCTGACTGACTCGCGCATCCATTTCTTGCAAACATCTTACTTTTTGTAACATTCATTCAATGTAGAACTGAACACAATATTCGTTTGATGTAATACCTAATATAATAATCATTTAATGTAATACTTAATGTAATTTTTATTTATTGTAATACTTGCTGTAAAATTCATTTAAATGTAATAATGTAATATTGATTCAATCAAATTCGATCACGATGTGTATTCATTCGTGGACAACAGTTTTCCTGCACATTTGATCGTTAACTTTAGATCAAAGACGCAATGAAAATGCAAAAATAACAGACTAAATAATCGAAAACGCGAAAAATGACGATCGTGGATGCCCGCTATCGAGAACTACGTCAGTTTCGGTCAAACCATTCCTCCTTGAACCCTGAAATTCAACAGTTGAACCCTGAAATTCAACAGTTGAACCCTGAAATTCAACAGTTGAACCCTGAAATTCAATAGTTGAACCCTGAAATTCAACCCTCGAACCCTAAAATTCAAGCCATGAATCTAGAAATTCAAGCCATGAACCCTGAAATTCAAACCATGAACCCTGAAATTCAACCCTTGAACCCTGAAATTCAAGCCATGAACCCTGAAATTCAACCCTTGAACCCTGAAATTCAATCCTTGAACCCTGAAATTCAACCCTTGAACCCTGAAATTCAAGCCTTGAACCCTGAGAAGCCCCTCCGTCCCGCAGATGACATTCTGCTATCCACGCTATCGATGAGCTCAATTAATAGTCTTTGGTTATCAGGGCCGAGGGCTTTGCACTATCTCGGCGTGGAGCGCTAAGAATTAGAAGGGCGTGGTGCCCCGCTTTCTACTAACAATGCCGAGAACTTCGCAAAAAGACCGGATGGCCACATAACTTGAGAAAAGGAACGGGTTTGTGTAATGACTGGCAATTTTGAGTTCTTTTACACCAGCGAAAATACAACCCGATGCTGGTTTGCGTCTACTGAGATTGATGTGATACACGAAACAATAGAATTGTGATGAGTCCGTCACACGCAAGTCTTTCTGGTAGCAACGAACTCAGGCGTAGTTGTAGCGAGGAAACTTGCTGCCGTAAATGAGGCGAATGTCAGCGCCAAATGAGGTTTTCAAACCGATATTAAGGCGATATCCCGGACCGTACTGGGCGCGCGGTCTTGCGGCAAGTTAACTAAACTTCAAATTTCACGACTCATGATGTGTATATGCGACTTATGCAATTAAAATGACTTGATGTATCACATAGAGCTATTGTGATTTATTCAACGACAGAGATTTGGGCAATGACATTAGCCAGGTAACTTGCATGATGATTGTAATTATGTGACTTTTGGGGCTTGCTCTGCTTTTACACAATGTGTGTCTTGGTTTGAAAATGTTCTTTGTTTTAACTGTTAGCCAAAATTTGAATTTCTGACTCTAAAATACGAAGATTTCGATTTGACGCTAACGTGAATTGAAGGCTAAAAAGATTCATCGAAATTTTCCGACAGATGTGCATTTTTTCAGTCGTTTAAGTTTTTTTTACTGTTCATGGTTTGAGTTATGTTTAAATTTTGAAGGGAAACTATTTCTGAAGTATTTACGTTGTCAGGGTCACCCACCGCATAAAGTCCCTCCACTCACGCACGGACTATAGAATGTCTTGCATTTGTCTCCTTAGGAAAACATAAGGAATTGAAGGCATGCAGATCAGATGGCTCTACTTATCACATTTTCTGACTCTTCAAACTCAACACCAGGCTTGGCAGACAGGCCTTTTTTCTGGTCAAAGCCCGAGAGTAGCGGCTATAGCAACCCCACACGGTCACTAGTGATAAAGGATTTCTCCGGTAAATTTTGTTTAAAAAATCTTAAGTTGAGCAATAAGGCAAAGTATATTACCAAGACAGTAGGTTTGTACTTTTTCGAGTGAATGTAGACCAAATAGACTACATAACATCTATTGCAACACCGTAAAGTTAGGAGATGTTGTATGATTTTGTTGCAAATTTTCTTGAAAATTAACGAATTTGGTGGATTTGGGTAGAGCAGCGCTCAACACAAGCGACGCCATTTCTGTGACAGAAAACTTTCACAACTAAAAAGTGGTTTTAATTGATGAATTGCTTACCATAAATAACTAAGTTCAAGTAAATACAAATAAATACTATGACCTATAAAATATCAAGAAAAAATAACACTTTTGAAGCAACTACACGTAAGATTTTTTCCAACTGGAGAAAACCTCGCTGGTCAATTTAATCGCCATATTTAGATGCTGGAAGTGACCTCAGTTAAATCTATATTCTAAGGTAACTCAATTGTGACTTTTGTATATCATTTTAAATAACGGGTGTGTTTATCCAGATCTTCACCACCAAGGATTTATTTGTAAATTTAAATGTTGAAACATAATTCTCGATTTAATACGCAGTATAATTGAATACAATGCTATTGAAATGCCGACAACGGATGTAGGTGGTTGCATTGCTATTAGGTCTGTTTGTTACAGCGTGTGTGCTACAGAAAAACTTCAAAATAACGCTACTTTTTATTCTTGTTGCATTTTGGATAGTCGTTTGAATGCTAAAAATGAATGTCTCGAATATTTTATCTTGTTACTCTCCATGCTTTGGAAAAATCATGGTAGCTTTTTACCAGTCATCATGCATTGTTAAAAGACAACTGAAGTAAACTTAGTCAATCTTCATTGCGCATTACGAAAGTCAAATTCTTAGAGGTTTGTGATCTGTGCCAATCGATATCGTAATCAACTGGAAAAAAGCAGCGACTGTCCATCAATATCTGCTCCTGAATTATTATTTATTTTAATAAACGTACATCGCACTTTCGCTTTCTTTGTTAATGCCTGCAAATCGCGTCACCAAATGGACAACTTCCCTCAAATACATTTTGCTTACTTTTTCCTATTTTCAATGGCATTTTAAAGGTGTAAGTTTACTTACGTGAACAAACGTGTCATCATTCAGTGAAGAATGTCATGTACATTCTTACAATAACAAATGATACAGCACAATACAATTGTAAATGATGCAACACAATACAATAGCGAACGATACATTCTCATTTTTATTCCAAAACTGCTACCGATAATGGTTATAATCCACTAATACTGATGCCTCTTACATCTTGTTATCTTACATTTACACACGTGATTTTCATGTGGTTTCATTTTTCAAGAAAATGAGCGTGGTTGCAGAAAGAATAAGCTAATGCTTCGGGAAGCATAACCGAGTCAGTTTCAATTTCCCCAAGTGTGACAGTGTGAGATGTAAGACGTTTCATTTGAAACAGAAGCTTATGCGAAAGTTTTACGAAAGTCGAATAAAAATTCTAACCATCAACAAAACACATCAGCTGGCAAAACTGTGGACTAGCATCTGAGAACAGTGATAAACAGCAGCACTGCCAGCGTCTAGAGTTATTTTGGTAAAATTTTACAATGACCCTACAATTTTGAATGATTGAAAGCAAGACGTGCATTCCGGCAAAAATTTCGAGTTACACTTCAATAAAATTTTTCATTGTACGATCGGTATCAGACAGCGCAATTGAAGTATTTTTGGAATGAACTATGTTGAACAGCACTACCACTGTAGACAGTAGCACTGCTGTCTAGTTATAGACACTGATGCAAGCTGAATCACCACCCTTTCAATACGGATCATTGCGCCCGTCTTGCCAAATCCGTTGCCGTATTTTTTTTTCCGAACGAAATTCCTTTCCAAGATTTGAAATTGCGTCCTATGTAAAAGAGCGGATTTTGATTCTTTATTGTCAAGTTCTACTGAGTTGGTCACGTATCGAAATCATTTTATACATCTAATTTTGCCTAGAATAAATCAAAGCATGAGGTACACAGAGCACATTTTTCTGCTCATCAAAATGTTACAAAATGGGGGCCTTCGAATGAAAATGTGCGTTTCTTGAATAATTCAGTGATTACATTATTCCAACGCGACTATAAAGAAAAAGTATCCAATTGATGAGATTTTTTCCTTACCCAATAGATCGAGTTTTCATTTAAATTCTAATTCATTTTCATAAAAAAATGTATCACAGTTTGCAATATGTAGTACTAATACATTCACTTGAAGAAGAGGAATGCAATTTAAACGCAAATTAGGGTGTTTGCAAGAAATTGCGTGTTTTTCAGAGCAATGGAATATTCATTAACCTCTCACGTCAGAGCTAACTCAAGGTCAAGTGGGCGGGGCCTATAGCTCAGCACTGAACCGCATCCAACCTGTAACGCCTTATTCATGCGTAGATGTCAATAATTCACCCCACACAGAGGAAGAAAACTTCATACAATCAACCTTGGGGTTGTGGGACAAGTTAGAGTTAAACTTATTAAAAATTAGTCCTCAGTTATTCAGCTAGGTCTTGGTTTAAGCTGCGAATAACACTGGGACTAATAGTTACCCAAAAAAGTTGAGGTTCATACAAGATGATGTGCGTAACTCATGAGTTGGCTGTACTTTTCATCGCTTCTATACAAACTTCCGACTTAATGTCTGCTATAAAAAAAATGTCATTACATATACTACGTCAATTGTAAGATGCAGTAAGAACTCGTTAATACCTCGGAAAAGTTTCCAGGTCGTGATTCAGAACAACAGGGATTTTGGTTTTAAATTTAATGAATATGAGCAAATTTGCAAACCCTTTTTAATTATATTGGAAATGTTTTACTTGAATGATTTGGGTTACACACATTGAGGAATAACCTGTCGCTTCTGCAGCGCACTGTCGTCGCCTCAAAATCGAGAATAATAAATAGAAAAAGTTATTAGTTATTGGTTTTAAAACGATAGCTTTAGATATTGAAGCTATTTAGAGTAACGCGACTCTTAGCACACATTTTGTAGTTAAACGTTACCTCTTTCAATACAACCAATCAACATAATGATCTTGAAATCAAATCCTTCATTGGAATATATATAAAAGTGATGTTTATTAAGCCTTTTCTTCGCGTTGTTGACGCCACTTTTTGGTCTTACGTCTCCCATATAGTCTAATTAATTCAGTCAAATTAGTTTTTAGTGTAATTAATTAGTCTTTAGTCTGATTAATTAGTCTTTAGTTTATTGAATTTGGTGATTGACTCTCAAATTTCATCCGAATATTTATTGTTATAGAGGCCTAACGACAAATCAGTTTCTATTTTGATTTAGCTTCAAATATTTTTAAAACGTTTTACTATAATAATGACTAAATTGTAATTTACTCAACTATTAACTGTTATTTACTTACCTAAATTAACTGTTATTACTTACCTACATTAACTGTTATTTACTTACCTAAATTAACTGTTATTTACTTACCTAAATTAACTGTTATTTACTTACCTAAATTAACTGTTATTTACTTACCTGAATTAACTGTTATTCACTTACCTGAATTAACTGTTATTTACTTACCTGAATTAACTGTTATTTACTTACCTGAATTAACTGTTAGTTACTTACCTGAAATAACTGTTATTTACTTACCTAAATTAACTGTTATTTACTTACCTGAATTACCTGTTATTTACTTACCTAAATTAACTGTTATTTACTTACCTAAATTAACGGTTATTTACTTACCTAAATTAACTCTTATTTACTTACCTGAATTAACTGTTATTTACTTACCTAAATTAACTGTTATTTACTTACCTAAATTAACTGTTATTTACTTACCTAAATTAACTGTTTTTTACTTACCTAAATTAACTGTTATTTACTTACCTAAATTAACTGTTATTTACTTACCTAAATTAACTGTTATTTACTTACCTAAATTAACTGTTATTTACTTACCTAAATTAAATGTTATTTACTTACCTGAATTAACTGTTATTTACTTACCTAAATTAACTGTTATTTACTTACCTGAATTAACTGTTATTTACTTACCTAAATCAACTTTTCTAAACCTTACCTATTCTAACCGAACTCGCAAATTATTTTCTAAACATCTGATCAAAATTATTAACACAGTAACTATATTGCACAGGTCATGAACAACCGTTATATGCATTACACACGCTCAAGCTACTAATTTTAGAAAAAGAAAATATGTATTCAGGCTAGAAAATTGATCTGATACCATAAAGGCCAAAGTAAATAAGTATATTAGGAAGATGCAGAATGACAATGCGCTTCTGTTCAAATATTGCCGTCCAGCGTCAACCCGCTTTTACCTTATTTTACTACGCTTCCTTCGACTGAACATATTGCAGATTGTCCAAATTCACTTTGATTTAATGCCGTTATTGTATCATTAGATTTATGTAACTTTTTATTAAATCTATCAGGAGTATTACTTGTCGCAATTTGAACGTCGAATTTTAATTTTGTACGTCGGAATTTTTTGCACGTGCGTTTGAAAGTTCACCTGCAGATTTTTTTCACAAAAAAATGGATTTTTGTTTCATACTTTTCTCTGATTGTTATCTTTTTTAAAATCGAAAATATTTGTTTTTTGAAATTTTTGTAGCCCGTTGGTACTTCTCTTTGCCTTCAATATTATGTTTCCTAGAAACAGTACACTTGCCCTCATTTATACATTAACACGCTTGTAATTGTGTATTTATGTGTGCCATACCCATCACCAATATATATGAAGTTTGTACTAACATGCATCCCACGGAGGTCACCTGGTGTTGCTTATACTCCTAAGCGCTATGTGCGAGTATTGACGTCGCTGTAAGAGAACAACCCGGCCGAACTTTTTCGCTGGGGGATCTATGGTTTCAGCCTTCCATGTATAGGTTGCCAAAATTATACATAGATACAACAGGGAAAAAGTTACCAAACAAACAAACGATGAAGGAAAGCGATGAAGTTGTGAAAGCGATGAAGTTTACAGGCAGATTTTAAATAACTTGTTTTCATTCACGATCGATTCAACGTCAACCTTGACAATCCGCGTCTTTACGCTCCCAAATTATCGACTTCGATGTTTTCTATAACAAATAAAACAGTGGCGTATTTTCAAACTCACTCTGCGAGACGGAATTATGGGTATATTCCGTTCCGATTTTTCTTAAAGTAATCAAAAAGTCTTGGTTAGCAAAAATACGAGCGTTTAGAGGAGAAAAGCTAGGGAAAGCTTGATTTGTTCAATTTCTAGAACGTACCAAATTTACCGTCTAAAGCAAATCTTCTGAATAGAGAGAGACGCCGTGTTCTTCTACAAGCGGAAGATATCTTCGATATGTTTGCATCTGTTTGCCGAAATTAAATTCATCATTCTGCTTATCCACAGGCAAATTTTCCATCCGATATTCCGCTTGTCTATTGGCCAAAATTCCATTAAAAAATCAGCGTTTATTTGCCTAATTAACATAAACTATTCCGCGTTTCGGCTTGCCGGATTTACATCCGCAATTCCATTTTTCTGTTTGCCGGATTTCGACCCGCTATCCGGCTAGTCTCGACGCAACAGTTCCGTCCGTTATCCCTCATTTACAACGCCACATCTGCGGTAGCGGATGCTGGATTTAGGCCTAGAATTTGGGCAGGTGCTTCCACACTTGTGCCTGGGTCTTCCTGTTTGTGTGCTGCACGCATCCCTCCTGCGCGTACAGTTGACAACGAGCAGAAATCTGTGCTGCTTATGGTGGGAACGTCGGTGCAATTGAATCTGTTCCTAGGGAGTGAATAATGTAGTTTGATATTCATGTATGTAGGATCAAATTATGTCGCATTGATGTACTACATGATCACTTGATGTGCCATGTGATCACTTGTTCTACTACAGGATCAATTGATGTGCAACATGATAATTAGATGAGCAAAATGATAATTTGATAAGCAAAATGATAAATTGATGAGCAACATGATAATTTCACAAGCAGCATGACCACTTCATGTGAAACATGATCAATAATCGCTCATTAACTTTTTGATTTCCCTGTGTGAAAAATTTAACTTTTCATTTATTTTTCAGATGTTTTGAAAATGAATCATTGACTCCTTTTTTCAACTGGCTAGACATTGGTGTTGATTGCACGATTGAAAAAAATGGCCCGAAATTTGTCGTGAATGAGAGTTGCACGATGTAGCTGAACCTTGAAATATCCGAAATCTTTACAGTCACCACAAAGATAGAAACGGTTTAGATGAAGCTAAATACACCCTTAATCCATCTCGTACAGTGAGTTAAAAAATTCTCAGCTACCTCAATTTCATTACAAAACATAAAAATACATAAACACAAAACATGAAAACGTAAAAATAAATACATGAACATAAATATGTACGAAAGCATACAAATTCGTGACAACATGAAAATAATGAAAAACACGAGAGTACACGTAAATAAAAAAATTTATAAACAAAAATACTCGTGAATAAAAAAAATTTTGAAACAAAAGTTAACGAAATTTTTTTTTAGAAGCAAAAATACACGAAACAAGTATAAGAATGCGAGCACGAAATTACACAGAAACTAACAAACATATGATGAAACCACAGAAGGCTGTGAATAACGAGCATAGAGACGCGGGTACAGAGGCGTAAGGAGCGAAGAGGATTTCCAGATCTCTGCATCCGTTGTACAGGGTGCGGCAGTCAATCCTGCATTTTTGACGAGGATGTGGAGAAATAAAATGCAGGATTGACTGTCGCACCCTGTACTTTCTTCGCACCCACGCATCCATTTGCCCATATTTGAGAATTAGCGCTCCCAGGGGGAAAATGTCAGGTCCCGACCTGAGAGTTCGGTAGATATTCTTTTTCATGATGAAGAACGTTCTTTTCGACCATCACTGCGGTCTTATTTTCCAGCGCCTATAATTTTCCTCCTCAATTTTTATCTTGTTTCACAAACTTCGTTTCTATATATAACTTGCTATTTCTACACGCACAGGATCTTGTTTGGGAACACACCTTGTGCATAAATTCCGCGTTCCCTGACCTTGATCCTAAATGCAGCCTCTGCATCCTTCCTCTCTTCGAAGGATTTTTGCAGTTATTAGGGAGGCTCAAACTAACTTTTAATATTATCCAACAGTTTTTAAATAAAGCTGGATCCAGCTCTCAAATAAAATTCTGGACTAAGCTGAGTTCTACATCTCTGGTGGGTGAGGCTGTGGCGGGATTATAGTGGTAGTCGTAATTGTGCTTTTGGATTATGAAAATAATAGTTTTGGCAGTGGTGATTTGATGTGGATGTGATAATATTGCATAGTATATTTATAATTGGAATCTATACTATTATGTAACTAGAGTACAATATCACACAGCGTATTTATGAACACAAAAAGTAGTACTATTTAACTAGAGGATAATACGAGTATTGCATAGCATATTAATAAATACAATCTGTACTATGACGTAACATGGGCCTGGTCAGTCCGTCCTTCACGCGTGGGAAACTTAATAAGATCAGGTTTGTATCACAGATACAGTGTTCAAATACTTAGCACGGGCTCACGAGGGTACGTGGTACTTAGCACGGGCACACGAGGGTATGTGGTACTTAGCACGGGCACACGAGGGTACGTGGTACTTAGCACGGGCACACGAGGGTACATGATCTCAGGTTACGTTTTTACGACTAAATAGGGTCAATTATGATTAAAAGAGGGTCAATTACGACTAAAAGAGGGTCAATTACGACTTAAAGAGGGCCAATTACCACTAAAAGAGGGTTATTTACCACTAAAAGAGGATCAATTACAACTAAAACAGGGTCAAACTGACGAGGTTTTGAGTTAGATAAGGTAGCTCAGGAAATATTAGGTCTGCTCATGTTCATACAAACATCACAAATATAATGTATTAATTTTAAAATTAATATCCCGCTAGAAATATTGAACATTAATATCGCTTATTACTTTTCAATGCGATGAACTCGAGAGTTTAGGTGGAGATTTTTTTTTTAGCAATAAAGGTTAAGGCAATAATGCGGGCTAAAGTTATAACTTTAAGATCAAAGTATAGTCCAAAGGGTAAACGAATAAGGTAAAATTTAGCTAAAAGGTTTAAATGTCAAAGTCAAAATTAATGTTAAAGGTTAATAGGTCAAAGTTAAATTACGCTCATATGTTAACAAGCAAAGGTTAAAACTAAGCTCTTGGCCAGTGTTACGGTTAACTTTGACTGGTTAAGGATATCATAGGTTAAATATGATAACGCGTCATCAAGTTTTTTTATTATCATCAGCATCGTTGACGTGAATTTTTAGTTGAACCATATTAATGGTACACATCACCATTAATGTTATCAGTTGTGAATTAAGGTCGTTATAACACCCAGCGGCGTCAATTATCACTATCAGCGTTCAATTAGCGTCACTATTGTTCCTGTAAAAATTATTCACACTCGCTGTCTCTCTTACTATCATTATGATTAACATCATGAAACATGGAATTGGGAAAACGGGATTAACAGTCGTCTTTCTTCGAAGATTTTCCCATACCATGTTCATCTTTCACATCAGATTACGCTACGAAGGGAACTCGTTTTTGTTGTGCTTTCTGTCAAGCATTTTTTGTTTCAACATTCAACATGGGTATCATGAAACCAATGTGTTATTATCATTCAAGGATGTTAATCTTAAGGTATTTAAAAACCAATGTTTCAACATTTCATGTTTGAACAATATAAACTTTATTGGAAATAAACTGTTTTTCTTCTTTTCTTTCTTTTCTTTCACCATGACTTGTTTACAAATTGACATCACAGCCAAAATGTTTGCTTTTACTTTGTGGAATGTTAATTTGTTAACATGAATGCTTCTCCATTAATTCCAGGGAAAATATTATCAAATTACCCCAGAACCATTTGGTGCATCAAAGCTAACACAAACACAACACAATATGGGAACCTAAAATGTGCGATTAAAAGTGATAAGTGATTTTCCTACAGCATTTTGACCCGTGTAGAACTAAGACAATTTCACAAAGTT
Organism: Morinoia aosen; assembly: GCA_030386875.1. Classification (NCBI taxonomy): domain Eukaryota; kingdom Metazoa; phylum Arthropoda; class Malacostraca; order Amphipoda; family Talitridae; genus Morinoia; species Morinoia aosen. The sequence continues at coordinate 64,327,996 of CM059565.1, read as the reverse complement.
GGAAAAACCAAAGTGAAAAAGTTAGAAAAAAGTCGGAAATCGCGAAAATGAAAATGCTAACTTTGCAAGGTTCGAGGTCACCATTTTACGTTGAATTGCTATAAATAATTGAGCGATATCAGCGTTGGTTGAAAAAATAAGAAATGATGTTAGCGTGCTCAAGTGATCGTGGCTGTTATTACCTAACCAATTTCGAACCACTTGGTTTTGTAATAGTGTAATGAAAGTTAATTTATGGTACGAGGATACATGGCAGTTTATCTACTTACCCGAATAAAAAATTGGAAGATTTATGTTAAGAGGTAAAACAATAATTCAAAGAAGAGTCTTTTTTCAAATCTGGTGTTAGACTTCTTCCGAAAGCTACAATAAAAACATTTGTTTCAATTATTCAATAAATATTGTTTCTTTACATTTTCAAAGTTGTCTTAAAATGAGTTTACTTTAGTTCAAAGACCTAGGAAAATTCAAAATTTCAAGATTCAACTGCAACTCATACTATGAAATTTGAAATCGTTAAATGTTTGAATTGTTAATGAGATTATTTAAGGTTAAGTAAGTTTCTCTATTTTTTAACTTTGAAAATCCCTCAAGGAAGAGAAAATTTTTTCTGCTAACCCTTGGCCGGATTTTTCCCAAAAATGATTGCCAATTTCGAACTAATTTGCTATTAAAGTATTCGACATGCCAATGTAAAAAATTACGCGCAATTGTACTTCAAAATGATGTTAACTGAATAATATACGAATAAAGCAGGGTGTCCGAATTAACCCGAAAATGTACGTCCAAAGGTAATATGAGAAAATACGGTAAATTTACCTTTCTAAAGATTAAGGCAGGAACTGAACGAATGTCACGGTAGAGGAAACAAGGTAGAGTCATTTTTATGGGAGAAAATTCACTTCTTGTTCGGTTGCCAATGGAAAGGCTTTATTTCAAACAAACTTTATGGCGTCATCAAAACACCATGTCGTTAGCCCAATAGTGGAGCCAGATTTGAGAGTAGCAGTGCTACCAGATGCAATGTGAGCGCTGCTATTGGCTCGTTGCCGTGACGTCAGCAAAACCACGTCATCAACGAAAAAAGACTGGTTTGAACCTACCTTGTTTCCTCTACCGTTGTTACCCCCGACCTGCTTACGCTCTCTCGCTTACGTCACCCGTCTGATCAGAACCCCTTTTCCGTAATCCAGGGATTGCTATCTCGTTCACCTCCAGATGGATTGAATGACGATTCAGCGACATTGAGTTATTGACTAGGTAATTTGAATGAAAACGAATTCCTAAGAGAACTGCCCAAAGACTTAGAGTTCATGTAGGCGAATTTCTTCTCTTTTATCTTTATGTCTGATGAACGTTATATTGTGTAAAATGTAAATTTCAAGTGGAATAGCATTTTTTCGCTTTTAAAGTATTCAAAATAGGACAGATGCTCTTTATCTGATAGAAATTGTCTTTTTAGAAATGTTTTCATCCGACATTTTGGAGAGCAACGAGGTTCAGTAATTTTCATTGAACTGTCAGCAGCACGATTTGCGAATCTCGTACACCAGTGGGACAGCCATGGGTGTTTGGCTCAATAACTTACACAGTTTGCATGCAATATATGTACCATAATTTGCATGAAAATTATACAGTTTAACGCAAATATTTGCGCGCAAAGCTTGAAGTTATTTTCTGTGTATTGGATTTCAATTCGCCTACATGGGTATCTCTCAAAAGTCTTCAATGGTTTTGAGATAGACTAAATTCGCGCTGACGTTTGGTAGCGCAATAATCGAGCCAATCAACATAATAAAATCCTCGGTATTTGGTTTGACATAAACATGACTTTCAAAGAACACATGAAAACAATCTACAACGAAATTAGCGAAGCCATATTGTTTTTCATCGTATTAAGAACACTCATGACGAAACAATCTACAACGAAATTAGCGAAGCCATATTGTTTTTCATCGTATTAAGAACACTCATGACGAAACAATCTGCAACGAAATTAGCGAAGCCTTATTGTTTTTCATCGTATTAAGGACACTCATGACGAAACAATCTGCAACAAAATTAGCGAAGCCTTATTGTTTTTCATCGTATTAAGAACACTCATGACGAACAATCTGCAACAAAATTAGCGAAGCCTTATTGTTTTTCATCGTATTAAGGACACTCATAACGAAACAATCTGCAACAAAATTAGCGAAGCCTTATTGTTTTTCATCGTATTAAGAACACTCATGACGAAAAGCTAGACTATTGGGGATTCTGTAGCATTTATTCTCTCGTTTGGATGGGGTCATCATAATAAAGTTTCACGAACCTCATGCTGCAAGCGACATACGAAAAACGATTTAGCAACGATTTACGTTCAATTGGATTTGAAAAGCTGTTTTTGATGGAATCATACAACTCACGTCGTCAAGTTTCGTAGGAGAAATATCATGACAAGGAAATGTTTTCTTCAAACAGTTTCGTCGAAATGAAAAAAGTAAAGGAAAGTCGCAGAGGAAAAAATGTGATCTTTGCTTAAAATTCAACAAATATTAAAAAGAATCTCAATAAAATTTCGAGGAAATTAATCATATTTAGCAGGAAAACGTTTTGGAGTCCAGCTCCATCATCAGTTCAAAAAGTACTCATTATTATGTTTACCAAATTTAACTGACATAATGATTTGTACTGTTTGAACTGATGATGGAGCTGGACTCCAAGACGTTTTCATGTTAAATACGATCAATTTCATTGGAATTTTCCTAATTTTTAATTTCCTCAACAGATTCAAGTCAAGCAAACGACTGACCTGTTCAGATATATTGAATCTCAATACAAAATGATCATTGGAACTTGAACACAACTTCTCGTCTTAAAAGGACGATGATCTTCAACACTCAACGAGGAAGACATAAAAATGGCCCATTGGAATTGAATTGACATTCTTTAGAAGCGTTGAGAATTCTCGCTCTGATTTCTACTAAGAACTGATGGAACATTGAGGAGCGAGTTCGTACAGAGAATCGGTAAAAGGCGCGGCAATCGAGGAAATTTTCTTCATGAAAATAACCTTAGCGTCGAGTGAGAGCTTCAAGTCCTGAACTTCATTGAATAATGTGTGCAAAAAACTCATTAATTACATGTACATAGAAAGGAACCACATGTGCAAACCTAAATGTTCGTTATGTGCGAGCAAGCTAAATGCTCTCACGACTCTTTTGACTCATTGTCGTTATTTTTTTTGAAAAGTTTTGCAGTAACTTAGTTTGTTACAGCTTATGAGTGAAATTTGTGCGCAGAGAATGAATTATTGGTAGGAATCAGGAAGAAATAATTGGAGATAAAATTTTAAAACTTAGGTAATTGTTCAAAATTTCGTGCTATGAGAAGTGCATTTCCACGGAACTTAAGACCTTCAAGAAAATTTGCAAAATTTCAACCGCAAAATTTCCATTAGAAAGAAATAAAGAAAAAAGAAAAACAGTTTATTTCCAATGGAGTAAAAACATGAAATGTTGAAACATTGGCTTTTAAAATACCTTAACATTAAAACCCTTAACTGATAATAACACATTTGTGTCGTAATACCCTTACAAGATGTTGAAACTAAATGAGATGTTAAAACATCGTTTGAATACACCCACCAACAAACAACCTACCGCAACATCCGTGCATTCTTCAGTGCGCAAAAATCCCCCTCCAAGTTTTCACACCGAGAGCACCAGAAGTTGAGGATCCGGCCGAATTTCTCCAAAAGGTATGGACAAGAACTGCTTGTGAGAGCCCTAGTCTCCCTCGGACGTGGAGTTGCGAAGGCGACAATGGATCTAATTAATGTTCCACACGAAACGCGTTGGGACGTCTACACAATGCGAAGTGTATGCGAGCTGCCAAGATTTATCGTCGCAACATTGGCATTGTTTGGAAACATCTTCACGTGCCCGTAATCTGGGCCCCATTTTTCCTCCCTGCCCTCAAAGACAATGTCGCTGTGACGCTTCCAGCGTAGGAATATTAGAGTACTTGATAGGAGGGCATTGAGGGGGCTAGCGTTATTGTCTTGCCCAGAATGAACTCATTCCTCTCGTTTAAAGTAAGAATGAAGTTCTTACCGAAGTGTGGGGTGCCAAAGCATATCCACCGATTGCTTTAAGTGGGCGGCGATGACTTGGGCGACGATAAAGACTTGGGCGGCGATAAAGACTTTATGCGTCTATGGTTCTAATTAGTGTTTTAATGCAGCAATTGGGCTCCAACGCAGAAGTGGGGCACGCAAAAACTAGTTTTGGGACCCGGTTAATTGTGGGCGGCGAAAAAATTGTATGTACAACATTTTCTGGCCAGGATAACTGGATTAATTGTGCCAGTAAACGCTTTCCTCGGATCGACCGAGAAATTTTAGATTTCAAAACCGAAAAAATGTCAAGACGAAAATGTTTTCACGCTCAATGAATGAATTTTGCGATAATTCAAATCGCTTCTGCGTGAATTGTGGTACATTTTTTGTATCGAAAGGCTGTTCGTTTTCATGACAATAATTGAACAAAGTTCTTTAGGTACGAAGATCTTCGTATTGAGGGAAGCATCATTGAATTTGTTTCGAATATCCCTTATTGGTTGGTGGATGATTTCTTACTTGAATCTCGAACAACATACATTGAATACATTGAATCTCGATCAACATGAACTCCAGCCTCTGAATTAACTGTATTTTAAGAGCTGTCACTGATTAAAGACTACTACACACACGCATATAAACACACACACAAACACACGCACGCAGTCCCGGACATAAATGTATGAATAATTTAATGCATAAAGTAGTTTTAATTTGATCAATATTCCCCCACCAGCATCAAAAACGATATATCAGTTTTTCATTAAATTAGAAATTAATCATTCCTAACTTTTGATTAAGAGGATATTTTAACAAATAAGAAATTTCATAGGTAAGAATTTATGCACAAATGAGTTAGAGATATTCCAGCCCTTTGTTGCACAGCAGAGAGCAACAGAAGCAAGCGGGGTCACCGGTCACTGGATGCTACCCTGCAGCCTGCCGGCAGCCTCAAATCCCGCTCAGGCACCATAGTAGCAGCCGGAAAGAAATGAGAACATTCTCACTCAGTCTTTGATTATTGCTCCAAAGTATACATGCACGTACACAGTACAAGTACGTACACAATACACGCACGTACACAGTACAAGCACGTACACAGTACAAGTACGTACACAATACAAGCTCGTACACAACACAAGCACGTTCACAACACAAGCACGTACACAACACAAGCACGTACACAACACAAGCACGTACACAACACAAGCACGTACACAATACAAGTACGTACACAATACAAGCCCATACATAATACCAAGCACGTACACAGTACAAGTACGTACACAATACACGCACGTACACAGTACAAGCACGTACACAGTACAAGTACGTACACAATACAAGCCCATACATAATACCAAGCACGTACACAATACAAGCACGTACACAATACAAGCACGTGCACAATACATGCACGTTCACAACACAAGCACGTACACAACACAAGCACGTACACAATACAAGTACGTACACAATACAAGCCCATACATAATACCAAGCACGTACACAATACAAGCACGTACACAATACAAGCACGTGCACAATACATGCACGAACACAATACAAGCACGTACACAATACAAGCACGTACACAATACAAGCACGTACACAATACAAGCACTTACACAATACAAGCACGTACACAATACATGCACGAACACAATACAAGCACGTACACAATACAAGCACGTACACAATACATGCACGAACACAATACAAGCACGTACACAATACAAGCACGTACACAATACAAGCACGTACACAATACAAGCACTTACACAATACAAGCACGTACACAATACAAGCACGTTCACAATACAAGCACGTACACAATACAAGCACGTACACAATACAAGCACGTACACAACACAAACACGTGAGGGTCATAGCATTCTACATAGTTCGTTTGTAATGAAATTGGTACGCAGGTTTAGAGAGAACGAAAACGTTCAAAAATACATAAAATAACATGGTAATTTTCAATTAGGAGCTAATTATCGCATTATTTTATGCGCCTCACGTTCGTAGTTCACTTCAGATAGCAATTTAAACCTGTTCTTCGGAAGAATTTTAACTGACTTTGCGAAACACGTATTGCAGCACAGAAAAGACTTCGATCACATCTAATAGGAAAAAGAGCGCCTGATTTTCTGCCATTGCTTCGCTGCTGAAATAATAATAAATAATTCTCTTATATCTTCTGTTGATGGCGACAATCCATTCGTTATACATTTTCCAAAAATTCAAAGCAGCGTTGTATAAAAACTATTTTTTATACCAAATTGATAATTCTTGAACTTTTGTACTGTGGATATATATATATACTACATATTTTTTCATTTTATGAAAGTTCGTTGTTTCACGCCAATAACTTCGATATTGAAAGCATTCAGAATGGCTTTTTTTCCACGTCCAGACAGATATGTTCAACATCAACACGAGGGTGCGGCAGTCAATCCTGCATTTTAGGCAGCCACAGCCTTCTCGAAAATGCAGGATTGAGTGCCGCACCCTGCACATCAACCTGGACGTGTTCATATCTTAAATGCTATACATGCAGTTGGGAGTAATAAATTCTTAGGAATAACAAGCGGACCGTTTTGTACCGCTTTTACTGTTCATTTGATTATCAGTTTACTGGCACAAGACCACAGTTACGCCACGCTGCTTATGATGCGTTAAGAACTTATTTGTTTTTGTCGGTAGGTGGGACCTTGGAGAACATACAACAGGCTTCATTATGTGAACCCATAGCACAAGTGCTGTTTTATTGTAAAATTTTTCATGTAGTGAGTATATAAAATTTTATTGATGTCTTTCCATGCAGTCAGTACATAAAAATTTATTTATAGCTTTTCAAGTAGTCATTAGGTTAAAATCTATCGATAAAAACAGGGAACTAGCAAGTTCGATCCTGTGCTGTCAAGGTGAATCTTCAAGGTGAGTAATGAAACACATTTTGTGATATTTTTTGTGTAAAGCCTTAGAGAATTTAAAGGCGTGAGAGAAATTCGTGCAATTCAAGCTAACTCGATTTCCTCGAAATACAGCTTAAAAATAAGCATTTAACTCTCAAGCTGGGAAAATTCCTACGATGTAGAGCTATCGTTCACATGAGAGGTGGAATCTCATCTCTTTCGTTCCCAAGCTCTCACCTTCGTTACTGCTAAAGGGAACGGGAAGTATCTTAATTGATTACTCTATTAATACGATCGCATAATAGAACTGTGTTTCAGTTTTACAGCTTAAAGGGGAAGAATTGAGCGAGCGTAGTGCATGATCAACGAGCACAGAAATTTCCTTACCACTTTCCTGCCTTCGTCATTTTCAGTAGCCACCAGAAAAGCTGCAAGCACTCTCATAAAAATTTCACAGGGGCTAGACTGGGATCGAACCAGCAGGGTCGTTCCAAAATGTGATGCGAAATCCTTGCGCCACGGGAAAGAGCAAGTCTGAGGGATCGAACATTGCACGCACGTAAAACTCGGGGAGTTTGTTACTTGAGATAGCGCTACAGAATAGCAAGACCAACTCAGAGGAAGTTTTACTCTCTTAACAATAGACCTACATCCAGAAGACCTACCCTCACAAAATCAACATCCAGACGACCGACTCCCACGATGCCGACCAACAGAAGACCTACCGACCCACCACGATACCAACCTACTGCTAGAAGATATTCGTTTTCTCTACAGACACACATTTCAAAGAACTACTCTAGAGAGTGATCATTTTGAGGACATAAGTTCAGCACGCATAACTTCAGAGGGCAAATGTGTCCTTGCAATCTGCCATAGTGAGCCAATTTTGAACCTGACATATTTCTTGAAATTTGCTTAAGTGACGTTGTCTATTTTATTCGGTACAGCTCAAATTTTCCTGGATCGTGTTAGGTTAAACAAAAAATTCTCTGAGTTCACAGGAACGAGATATGCACTCATTCCCTTATAAATAATACCAGTAGTTTGTTGCATGCTTGGTCTGTTCGTCCCCATAGCTACTCCTTAAGCTGGACACCAGGACGCTCCATAATGACAGCAAATTCCTGTTTGAATTGAAATTTATGCTCCACAAGCTAATTGAAATTCATTGCGAACAAACCCAACCTAAAATAGTATAAATTGAAAAGAAAAGGTCCTCTATTCATTTAAATTGTTCGTTTAAAAAACTTCTCTCGAAAAAATTGTAGTTCAACATGATAAACGAGATTATTCTTGGTGTGAGGTTTTCATCATGATGATTCCTTTGTTCATGAAGTATTTTATATTTTTCAGTCCTTAAAGCAAAGCAATCATAGTATCGAGCATTCGTGTTGCTTTCTCCCTAGTATTTTGTCTAAATTGCGGATACTGCATTACTATAACTTCTTACCATCAAAAGGATAGTTTTCCGCCGACACCGAGGCGTCTATTCGCTCGTGCAATGAGTATGGCGAAGTTTTGTGAACAATAGCTGGACATTTTCTTAATGAACACACCTTGTGTTAGTTCTTGAGATTAAAAAAAATGCATTTGTGAATTTACCGGTCATAATTTGAATATTATTTTGGCATATCTAGATGCGCGGAAGTTGCGAGCGTGATTCTAATGTGATCATGGATCAAAGGCTGCTACTTCAAGACATATTAATTCCAACTGCTCATGTTTCCTTCGAAGTGCATGACCATAGCTTGGTGAATTAGCACATCGCATTTGATTAGATAGAATATTTGAAACTGAAAATCCTCCAACAATTTTCCCTCTTGCTATTTGCAGCCGGAATTTCTTCGGCAACGGTTCAGCTTTGCCATTTGGAGCTGAAATTCTTAAAGCAACTGTTAATTTCGCCAATCACCACATCTTACAAAAGTGTAAACTTCCGTGAAGGTGAAAGTGTGTACCTTCACGCAACTTTGTTAGGTCCAGGAGCAACACCGAAGTCACAATTTCTTTAAAATAAGCATCGTAAAATAACCCAAAAAGCAAGATATAGAAGCATCACTGTGTTTTAGACCTGTGTTCTATTTCTATCGTTAAATAAACCTATGCAATCTGGGAGTAATGACCATTGCTGGTAGATTATACAATGTAAGTCGAAGCTATCATTGTTGAATGAAAATATCAACGCCACTTCAGTAGCTAATGCCTGTAATTTCATCACAATTTCTGGTATTGACCCCTATTCATTTTCTTACATTTTCTAAAGATTTTTACTAAACGAACACTTATCTCACATGTTCGCATGTGAAATTTGCTAAAACCATGCACTCAATTTTCACTCAAGATGTGCCCAAGAAATTCCCTTCTTTGTGTGCTCCTTGTCGCAGGAAGCTGAATCCAGCGAATGCATTTACCTGAGGCTGGGAACCACACGCTATACCAGCCTCGATACGTAGACCGCAACCTGACCCTGACTGCAGAGAAATAATACAAAGAACACGAGCGCGGGAAACGAGAGCGTGTTTTATCTCACTAATGGTTGTGTCAACAAAATAAGTAGGGCGACAGGAAGGGCTATCAAAGAAGAATGTTTGTATGCAACCCACCTGCAAGGCCGGCCTGCCCGTCGGTAGGGTAGTGAGCGGTTTCCTTGGGTAGAGGTTGTTCTTCTGCTGAGTTGTCTGCGGCTGCTGCTGCTGGTGCTGGTACTGCTGAACCTGGTGCTGCTGTTGCTGAGGTATCTGTTGTTGGTGCTCATGTTGTGGTTGTAGCGGGTATTGCCGTGGTTGCTGTGGTTGGTATACCTGCGTGTACGGCTGAATGTACTCTCGCTGTTCCAGCTGCTCGAATCGGTCCAGGTCTTGGTACTGGTCGCTTTGCTGGAATTGATCCCGTTGCTGGTCTCTCTGTTGGTATTGCTGTTGTATCTGCAGCCGCAGCTGCTGTTGCTGCAGGTGTATCAAGCGCTGTTGCGTCCTCTGTTGTAGTAGCAACTGTTGCATCTGCATAGGGGGTAATACGTTGCCGGGTGCAGCTATAACTCGAGGATCCAAGCCCTGCAGAAGCGGGTGGTTATCGAGAGTCTGCTGCAGCTCGCAGATGTACTCGATGGTTGTCTGAATCAAGTCACTTTGGGCCATCTTGCCGTGCTTGGGCAGTTGAGGTATAAGCTCTCTGAGCTTGTCCATGTACAAACGCATCTCTTCGTGTCGGGAGGTTGGGTTTGTGGGATGTTGGCATCCATCTTGCGGGCCTGAGGTTCTGGAGTCGTTACTCTGAGCTGCCCAGCGACGTCTGCTTTGCGCTTGTGGAGCGGCGTCGGAATGAACATCGTCGTCGGATGTGGTTGGAATGCGGCTCCTTTTCTTCTTTTTCTTGTTCCGCCGTCCTTCCGTTCGAGAGGGGCATGTACCTTGAGAGTCATTCGGCTCGTCCAAATTCAACATTGTTTTTGTGTCAAGAAATCACTGCAAATTAGGGCACAAAATCACGTCTTCACTGCACAAACCTAGCAGTTGCACCAGTCGAAAAATTTAGTTCAATTTCACATACCCAAATGCCCCAGTAAGGAAGAATTGGTTCGACCGATGTGAGAATTAATGCGTTGAAATTAATATTTGTTGATCTTTGATTATTCTCCTCAACACATGGGTCAGTTTTGAACAGTAATTGTAACTCCTGTGAACTCCTCAGAAGTTCAGTACCGGTGTTCAAAAATACAGTAGGTGATTTGAGAACGCTGAGTTTAGGGACGAGATACAGTCACTAGTGTTTTAGGACCAATAACTTCTTCTTTACACTTGAGTCAAAATCTCAAAAGGATGAACGAACGTTAATTTTTGGTCAAAACGGGTATTTGTGTGAAGTTGAGCTGCACTGACACAGACGTGAGTGTTTACTGTTTTTATTCGTTTTTTGGTCACACCTTAACACAGCACCGAAGATAACTTGAACAGCACAAGCCTTATCAACTTTCAAAAGTTCGCTAACTTAAACACTACGAAACCCTAACAATTTCCGAATTTCGGACGCAAACCCTATCAATCTCAAGAAGTTCGATATCTTGAACAGTATCAAAGCTTATCAATCTCGAGAAGTTTTATATCTTGAACAGTTGCAAACCATATCAATTTTGAAAAGTTCTATAACTTGAACAGTAGCAAACCCTATCAATCTCGAGAAGTTCGTTAACTTGAACAGAAGCAAACCTCGCGAATGTTCGATGTCTGAGTAGCACTAGGCGCTCTCACTTCGCACACGCTGTGGACTAAGATAGTGGTCATCCGCAAAGACCGGGAAGATGCGCACGCCGGACGAGCTGCGGACCAAGTGCGCTAGGTTCGCTCCAGCGTCCGCAAGCTGAGGTACACCGGAAGCGGACACCTCCAGATATAGGGAGAGAGAGGGGCTCTGCAGATGCCGTCTTGGCATCTGCAGAGATTGCGTGCAGCAGCTGCTGCTGACAAACTGATGTGCCACCTGAAACTGTAATCTTGGTGTCGCGAAATTAATATCTGAAGTCTTGCATTATGTTGAAGTTCTTTTTAATTAAGCTAATAGTTGTGGATTGGCGATTTCCGGGAACTAGAGAGTGATGCTTTGGTATCTTCTTGTAGGAATGATTTAAAAGTGTGAATTCGGGTTAGATGGAAGCGATAGATTGTAGAGATCGATGTGGCAGCTGCAGACGCGGGAGGTTGTGTGGAGTGTGCGTGTTGTGTGTATAGTGTTGATGGTGAATTGATGAAATTGAAGCGAATTGTGAAAAGATGTTAGTGGTTATTTGTTGAAATTGAGGCGAATTGTGCATGGGATTTTGATGATGAATTGATGAAATTGAAGCGAATTGTTCGTACAGTGTTGATGGTGAATTGATGAAATTGAAGCGAATTGTTCGTACAGTGTTGATGGTGAATTGATGAAATTGAAGCGAATTGTTCGTACAGTGTTGATGGTGAATTGATGAAATTGAAGCGAATTGTTCGTACAGTGTTGATGGTGAATGGATAAAATTAAATCGGATTGTAAGCAAAATATCGACGGGAAACTGATAAAATTGAGTAAATTGTGGGTGAGATGTTGATACTAAATCGATTAAGTCAAAACTTGAACAAATGCTGATTGAATTTTTCATGTACGGTTGAATCCATAATGAAGGTTACTGCATCAGAGCACTGCATGCTCGCGGTGGCACAGTGGTTAAGGGATCGGCCTTGTATGTTGGAGACGAGGGTTCGTATCAAAGCGCTGGCGCGGCGATTTTCCCCGTTGGGTATAAGGGAAAGCTCAAGCACAATACCCCACTCAACCCAGGTGTCGGAACCGGGGAACCGTCATGGTGTCCTATATATAGTGTTAGTTATAAGACATTTGAAAAACCAATGCTCAAGATCATATGTATCAGGCTTGATTGGAAATAAAGCATCCCAAAGATGCCGATGTTTGTTTGTTTGTTTGTTTGTTTGTTTTGTTTGTTTACATGCTCGAAGGTTGCGTTGAAATGACTTTTGAACAAAGATTTTCAGCATCAAAGTGCAACATGAAAATTTAAACTTTAACCAATTTCTCTTGTGTTTCAAAATGTATTTTGGTTGCAGGCACATACGCTCTGGATTTTTTCTTGCATCTTTTCATAGCGTTATTTTTATCAGTAATCTATTTCTTGCGGTTCAGTTCCTCTATGCTTCATTTTTTGTAGGATGATTTTTCTAGCGTCATTTTTCTAGCGTTGATATTGTTACGGGTTAATTTTTCCAGCGTAAAGATTTTATCATTGACTTTTTCCTACTTTGTTTTTTTACGATGCTTTTTTCTAGGGTTTGATTATTTTGTAGATTCGATAAGTTCAAGCTTTGAAGATTTCAATTTTTTCTAGCGTACCCTTTTCCTAACTTAAATATTTTCGATCGCTGATTTTTTCGAACGTTGAATTTTTGTAGCTTTGACGTTTCCTTACGTAAATATTTTCTGAGATTAATTCTTCCTTTGCTTCATCGATTTTATCCAGGGTACTTATTTTCCAGCGTTTAATTTTTGCCGACATATTTCCTACTGTTGACTTTACTTGCAGCATTAACTTTAATTAGCTCTAATTTTTATATGGTTGTAATTTTTGAAGCGTGAATTTTTTTCAGCTTTAATTCATTTTAACTCGGATTTTTTTTCAGCGTTGCTCAGCATATAAATGAAAGCCTTGTACCCTGCTTCAAGTTTTAATGAAATTTTAGTGCGTGAGTCCAGAATTTTTGAGGAATATAACTTATATTAATTGTTATACGTTGTTTATAAACTGCATTTGATCGATAGGATACCTCCAAATGTGACACAGAGCGATTGCATTCTTGTTGTAATTGGAATACTTATTTTATGCATTGCTACTAGTTCATTTCAGTCACCATACTAATCAGTGTTTCTTGTTCATTACAGTTGCAATCCTAATCAATGTTACTATTTTTTATAACCGTTACCATGCTAATCAATGTTACTGTTTCATAACCGTTACCATACTAATCAATGTTACTGGTTCCTTACAGTCACCATACTAACCAATGAATTTTTCATCGGTCACCGCTCCCGAACGAACCATTTTGCAGAAGTAACGCTGTGCACCATTTACTATAGAATGGAATATGACGTTACCTAGCACTTATCTTCGCTTAATCTACTGCCAGGCAACGGGAGGTGAAGTGAAGGTTGAGGAAACAAGGTAGGGTCAGTTCTATGGGGAAAAGTACACCTCCTCTTTTTCGGCTAGCCAATAGAAAGGCTTTATTTCACCCAAACTTTATGACGTCACTAAAACGTAATGTCGTTAGACCAATAGTGGAGCCAGATTTGGGGGTAGCAGTGCTACCAGATCCAATATGAAAGCTGCAAATTAGTCCGTTGCCGGGACGTCAGCAAAACCACACCATCAACGAAAAAAAGACCGGTTTGGACCTACCTCGTTTCCTCTACCGTGGGTGAAGTGATGCGCGATCCCTCCAGTGATGCGCGATCTGCAAGGTTATCGCGAATTCCTATAGGCAGCGATGAAGGCCTTTTGTATCTTAAGCGGCCCATAGACGATCAATTTTATTGTCAATATAATTGACAATGATGTATATTAACAATTTAATTGATCGTTTGTGGGCTTGATTGACGACGGTCTATTAATTGACTCAATGGGCAAAAAAAAATTTCATCAATATATTGAGTCAATGATATTGATAATTAAATTGATCGTCTATGGGAGGCTTTACACGCGTTACTGTTTGACGCGTTAACCGCCGTGTGAGCCACCGGTGGTACACGGAGGGAATTTTCATAATGCTGCTGACCGACCAGTAGTCACAAACTCAATTTTCATATATGCTTAATCAAAGCTAAATGAAGTTAATGTTTGCTATTTTCAAATTTGCGTAATGCAATTGAGTTTGTATTTGAGCTGAATGTTGAACTTTATCAAAAACCATAGCGGTTAACGTGTTAATTATAAAAAATTAATCCTAACTGTGAAACTTTTATTACTATTCCTTCCCCAATATCTTTCGTGCCTTGTTAGTCATATGTGCATGATTTTAAATTACAATATATTTCAACAATAAACAAGGGCACGGAAGCAGCCTGTTTTGCCTCACAAGATGCCAGGCAAAAATGCTTTAGCTGTAGTTTTTTCCGCGTTAATTTTTAACTTGAAATTTAAAGAACCTGCTCCTACAATAACAGAAATTTATGAGATATTATAACACGGTTATTGGGAAGAGACACGCACACGTGTGCGTTAAAAGCGGATTAAAAGATAAGCGCGATAAAAAGGGATGTTAAATGTAACCGACCCTGCATTTAATTCGAGTATAACTGAAAAACGGGATTGCTTATAGCAGGAGTTATTTATTGACGACAGTCTGTCGAACTTCCGGTGCGCCGCGCGATATTCCTACCTTGTTGCAGCGCGTGATCTACTTTGCCGCGTACGTGACCAGGGACGTGGAAGAAGCAGCAGCAAACTTCGAAATTTTAGAATAAATATTCTTCTTTGGACATTTCAACTCTATATTGACTGCCGTTATTTTTGAAGGAAGTCAAGAAATAACTCGCATCTTTCATATTTTTCAAATGCTTCAATGAAAAGTTAATACTTCACTGGGTTTAATGAATGATCTAATTTAAGGGCCATTAAGGTAATATTTTGTCTAGGATTAAAATAATTTGTTTTTCATAGTGTTGAGCGCTAATTGTTGAACTCATTACTCTCGGTAATAAAAAGGAAATCCCTTGTTTGTGGAAAGCCTAAAGCCATTAAAGACAAAACTGAATGTTAGCTACGTGAATAAAGAGTGTGTAAGGTATGAGCGCGCAGCATTTATGTATACTTTCACAGTTATCAGTTATTTATTATTCTTTATTATTATTATTTATTTTAACAATATTATTATAATTTATTATTTATTATATTATCTTTAATTTAATATATATAATATTATTTATAATAATTTGAGTTAGTGTTAATGCTATTTAATTCAGGTTATTATTATTTATTATAATATTATTCACAGTAAATAGTTATCGATAAAGCGAATCTAAGCACATCATCGCTCGTATTGCAGAGCAATGGAACATTTTTAACCATTTAAGAATAGTTCAACATTTGATTTCTCAATCGAAGTTGACCGCAGCTACAATCGCAAAGCATTCACCAGTTGGTAGGTATCAGGGGATAAAAATCATCATAAGCAGATATCAGCTCTTGTATCTTGAATTGAATAGTATAAGTTAACGGGCAGTTCATGTTCACATAAAAGTGTTGTTGGCTATCTCAATTCATCACGGTTGTTGCCAAGTAAAGCGCCTGCGATTCGTTGACTTAGGTTGCTTATATACAGTAACTACAGAGTTTGCTCCATCCATATGACAATACAATTTGAAATTTTATTTAAAATGTTTATTGTCAAGCCATACTATTTGTCAATATTTCAATTTAAACTATAAAATTTACAATTACAAGTAACAGGTGTCAAAGTTTTCAAAACAAAATTTTACAGTGACTGTTGAAGGATAAACAAGGATTGGATTGTCTCTTCATAAAATAGGTGAAAGTAAATCATGCATTGGTAACAAGCTCCATGCGTGCTGTGGCACAGACTGGAACTACGAGACTCAGAGAAAACTTCAAACTTCACTCCTGCGAGATGCAGAAGTGGTATGAACTTACATCCACTCATGAACGTATGAGACTCGTCACATTCTCACGCTCATTTAAGACGGTATGCTACAAAATTTGGGTTTCTCCAATGAGGAAAAATTTGATGTTCAACAAAGGGTAAACATTCAGAATGATAGAGTTTGGGGTACAAACGGATCTGTTGAAGGCAGAAGAGTCAACGGACGTCAAAATTCACTGTCTGTGACGGTTGGGCAGCCATAACCGCCTCTGAGAGGTCTCTTCTTGTTTTATTCCTTCAGAAATCAAACTCAGCAGCCAACGATACATTTCTGACATTTTGGAAGCAGAGCTGCTTCCATGGCCAAAAGAAAACTTCAGTGGTGAACCTTAGACGCTTCAACAAGACTGTGCTCCATCACATAGCTCAAAACCGACTCAGCAGTGGATTCAGGCGCACATTCCACCGCTTCTGAGCAAAGAGGAGGGTAATCTAGTTGCCCCGATCTGAACCCATTAGAATTTCTGTGGGGTCCACCTTGGAGAGTGATGTATGTAGAACTCCTCAGGATTCGCTTGATTCCCTTAAGTCTAAACTTATGCGAGAAGGGGCTCTGATTCCACAAGATTCCAATCGTGCCTTCTTTATTGCTTTCCAAAGCAGACTTGTCAGTTTTTAAAAATAAAGGTTGTGCTGAGTAAATGCTATTCTATATTGTTTAACTGTCTATAACCTGCGTTCATTAAATAATTTTTAAATTCCGATGTTTTCTAACACAGATATTCATTAAAATGTATGTTGCCAAAAATATGATGGATTCTGTCATTATTGGAAAATGTTCGTGGAATGGGTATTTTTAACATATACAGTGCGGAGTGTAGGGAATATTAAATTTTTCACCCGTCATTACTGAGAACATGGTGTTGGATTTTACTATACGTTATACCTGAAGTTACTGAGAGTCAGGGTGTCAACTAGTCAAAAAAAGTAAGCAAGCAAAGAAGAAGATTATATCTATTACGTAGGATTGTTATAAGTATTATCTCTTACATATTGGGTTAGGTTGTTTAGAAAATCAATTTTCCAGTAAGGTGATAATCATGGTTTTTCATAAGACTACAACCGCATATGGATAGGTAGATACAGCTGACATATAAATTTTAATAGATAAGTTCATAGAAAAACAAAAAAAGATTATCAGAGTTATATAAGTATACATGGATAGATAAATACATCAGACAGATATACATAAACATATATATATATATATCTATATAGGCAGGTTTATAGAAAACAAAACAGACTATCTGAGTTTTATAAGTACACATAGACAGATAGATACAACAAACACGTACATGTATATTGACAGGTTTGTTCAAATCGTAGAATTTTTGCTAATCCATCCACCTCGTTTTGCTGATTTCTAGCCAATGCCAGACAGCTATCCACAACACATCAAAATGTTATCAACACCTGCTGTTTTGCTAACCTTTTCTTAATTAGATCATAACACTGCGAAGATATCAGCAAGAACACAGACAGACACATCACGCTCTCAGAACTTCAGCCTTTCAAGTTACGCAAGTTTCCTCTATTCCAAGTCACAGAAGAAGATGAGCTTTCAATCCGGTCTTATTCATGCTTTCTTTCGCTACGCTTCTACTGAGTGTGTACTGTTTCGACCAGCGTGGTTTGTGCATGTTGGCTGGGTGCAGTGTTGCTACGCTCATGCGCTACGTTATTTGCTTATTGCCGAATCTTCATGGTTAGCTTATGTTCATTGTTTTTTGCGCGAATAGAAATAAAAAAAAAACGCTGAGCATTTGTATGCATTCACTGCAGCTATACAGGCGGCTGAAAATCAAGCTGCAGTTGCAGTTAATTTCTAATGGCAAGTGCCTTGCAGTGGCAAGTGCCTCGCAGTGGCAAGTGCCTCGCAGTGGCAAGTACCTCACAGCGGCAAGTGCCTCGCAGTGGCAAGTACCTCACAGCGGAAAGTGCCTCGCAGTGGCAAGTACCTCGCAGTGGCAAGTGCCTCGCAGTGGCAAGTACCTCGCAGTGGTTAGTATAGCTAAATGGCCAGTACGTTTTGCAGTAAGTACCTCAGTTTCACGTTTCTACCAGTGACAAGCAAGTCTCGATTACCAAGTACACCGCGGTGGCACGCTACACAAGTAGACATGATGGCAATGACGCAGCAAAACATGACATGCGTGTACGCGTCACGCGCATCCGACACGCACACGCTGCAGCTCCAGCATAGCGCAGAAAATGTCGAGTAGCTTGTGAAAAAATTATACTTTTCCCAAAGATTTTCATTCGGAATTCGATTAATTGTAAAGTTAATCCCAACCAGCTTATCTTCAGAGCTGAATCATGCGAGTCTATAATATTAATACTCCATGAGAGATAACTGTGCAAGTCAATGATACCCGCGTAACATTACCGCATTGGTTGCGATGTGACCCACCGGTGGGTCCTGCTTAAGTTTTTCCAAGCGCAAAACGACCCATTGATGAGTCGTTTGAAAATTTTTAACAATCTTTTTAAATTAATCGGATTTGATACACCCAGTTAATGTTTTCTATTTACAAAATTTCTGCCAACTTTTGACTTTAAAGCTGAGTTAAACATTAAACTTCAATTTAAACCGTCGCTGTCATTGTGTTAATCATATTGACAATGTCATGTCATGTACAACTCACATTTTTACAACTATTATTCATCTCATAACTGATATAATCAATTGTAATGTGACTTAACATTTGTATAGAAAACTTTTTTCTCCACCTAATATAATGACAGAATTAAATTTTCTTCATTCACTGTAAAATTATTAACATTTAAATTTGGGCTTAATTTTTTATGGTCCATACGGTAAAGCGAGCGAAAGAGAGTTATATCGATTGTTTAATTATAATTTAACGCGCTTTTTCGTATAATAATTTAAAACACCGTGTAGAAAATAAATCGTCAATTGCGCTTTTATAAAATACACTGTTTTTCTTTCTTTATTATGACCTTTATATCTCACAAAACTTGAATCACGCGCATTCGAAGATTATCTTCAGACTGTATTATTATTATTTTTATTATTATTATTATTGGTTCCTGCACTTGTTAAGTCAACAAATTAAATAGGCCAAGCAAAGTATAACACAAACTAAAGTAATAATAAATCTCTTAGTAAATAAAACCCAAAAAGTTAATAAAAATAACTTTTATAAAATTCCAATACGCTTCGTGCATTTTGTTTAAAAACTTGTTTATATAACATTTGCATGGAGAGGCTCAGGAAAGCTTTACAGGATATTTGTTCTGAAAATAAAATAAATATGAATTGGAAATCTGAAATTTAAAGTGGAAAGGAGTTCTAAAATGTAAATCTAAAATGACACTCTTATATAAATCTATAAAAAGAAATCTAATATGTAAATCTGTGGGAATTTTAAGATCAGACCAAACATTTTCAGCATCCCGACGATAATTTATCACATCGCTTCATGAATACATGGAAATTTTTACGATTCTCGTGTAAGATGGATAAAGAAAATAAGGTAACACAAAAAAATCTAAATGTCTTAATAATTAAAGTGTCATGAAATTGACGAGTTCTAAGGTTTTTTTTCCCTCGACGACACAACATACGAGGGAACCTTTTCATCTGCTTCTAGATGCATTGAATTAAAACCTTTCGTTCGACATCTTTTAGATTAAATTAGTTAGTTAAAGTCTTCCTAATTTTCATTCTAACAACACAGAGCTCACTTTTATTAAACCGATCGTGGATTTTTGCTTCTGAAGTTAGCATGATTTTTTTAGAATATTTCCGTGAACAATTTACCGCGCTAAAAACTAAAGCGACGCTAAAGAAAAGCGTCAATTAGAACATGTTGCGCAATAATTCCACGAACATATATTCATCTAATTAAGAAATTATTTGCTTTACTTGTGAAAAGGAACTTTCTTTGCGCGAACCCCAGTTCTTTTGTCAAAATACTCGAAAGAAATTTTGTTTAACTTCAAATAAGCCTTCGGATGAAATAATTCAGTTTAATTAATATATAAGTCGTTTGTTTACATCATGGTGCTTTGATGAGTGCATATTCCTTTTGTAAACAGCGTACTGTAATCGCGTTCGTACGAACACTACGGGTGCATAAATTCAGCCAAGCGTTGTTTCACTGTTTTTGTGCAGGCAAGTTTTCCTTCATCAGGTGTTCACGGAAATAGAGTTTCGCTCTATATGTTGTCACGGGGCTTTATTTTTTCTCATTTTGTATTCACTGAACCAACGTAGCTCTCGGTTTTCAGAAGCCAAAGCTAACAAAAGATATTCTTCTCAAAGTATGTCGGAAACAGCGCGCTGCATTAACAACTTTTCAAAGTTCGGCAAACAACACGAGACGTAAAACTGTTTCTCTCTCCAAATTGTGAGCTCAAATAGCTAGAATTTGAAACATTTTCTCTCATAGAGCAATATTTTACGCTAGTGCAAAAGCCTCTGTACTAATTATCGTAACATAATGATGCAAATGACGGAGATATCATGTAAATGTTACAACACTTTCTCAACTGTTGCAAAAAACGCTTGATAGTGACTTTGTTTGCACCTTTTCTATCATTAGTTACATTCTTGTGCTTTACAAACACCCAAGCCTCAGTTTTGCATCCTAAAGTATAAACACCTGCCTCTTGTTTATTTAATTACGATCCTATCCGTGCACTTTTTATAATAAAATGCAAAAACTGAACGCGGAGAGACGTGTAATCTTATAATTACATAAATTCATTACACTCCACTCTTTATTCATTGTTTATTTGCTAGTTTAATTATAAGTGTGATTTAATTGTCTGGAAGATAAACACCTATTGTTGCAACTGGAGACGTCTCACAGACTTGAGCTCACCTCATATCACAAGTCTACGGATTTTATACTAATCTTTTCAGATCAAAAACTCTACGGATATTTGAACCATTATTTACGTTTTGTTCAAATCTAATTTTCGGCTATCTAGCCAAGACTGCTTGTTGCGACTACAGAAAAAGTCAATGAAGGAAAAGAACTGCCGTTTAGTTGAATTATATCGAGATGAATATGAAAATTCAAAGACTTGTGACTATATCCCACGTTTTGCGAGGAATGTAGTCCACTGTGTCTTCGATATGGACAAATCCGACGTAAACAAACCTACAAAATACGACAATATTTTGTGCTGCACAAATGTAGTAGACACTTCGTTAAGAAGTTTAGATATTTCATTTAGACATTTTAGACGACATTCAACAGACATTTCGTAAAGAAGTTTAATTATGACCAATAACCATAGAGAATTTGGAAGCTGTGTTACCAAAAGCGTTGATTAAAGGTGAAGAACCATTGCTAAGTGGATCATTTTCTCGCGATGACACTGTTTGTGATCTTCAAACATGAACGTCTAAGGCCTGAAACTTTTCCGAGAGAGACCGAAACATAACTGTCGATCCGTATTAAAAGAAATGTGTAGCAAATAGGCTTCGATAGGAAGCTCCACTCGCAAGCAGCGCTTGGCTAAAGACTTAAAAATTTGAAGTAATAAATCCCATTGAAAATTTCAACGTGTACACAAAAGTCATCTTGTTAAGTCTACGTAATTAAATAATTAATTACAATTCAATTAAATAATTAGTTACAATTCAATTAAATAATTAGTTACAATTCAATTAGTGAATTAATTAAAATTAATTAATTACAATCAAAATTAAATTATCACTTTGTTTTTGTCGGTGCAGGTACAGACAGCATTAGAGGACTGTTATGACTCCGTATAAAGCATTCATGAATAACCACATCCATGAAATATTTATGAATTTACACAGCACATTCCGTGAGCTATAAAGTTCAAAATAAGAGATCAAGAGATCGTAATATATAAGATCAAACCCCGTTATATATTGTGTGATACACTTGTGGCGAGCGTATCTAACAACACGTCGGGAAGATGTGGAGCGACGGTCCTTATTGTTTGAGGTGAAGTGATTTGCATGAGAAATGAGGAAAGAATTTAATCTAATTACAGAGTATTTATACGAGGAATGCGCTAACAATGGGATGGAATATGAAAAATTCAATACGAGCTCCGATGTAATAAATTCTAAAGAGATCAACAAAGAGGATATAAGGAGATGACACATGTCACTTAATAGTTCCACAAAAGGAAAATTGTCCCTCAGTGAACACAAAGATACGAGTTTTCCAGAGCGCTCTGGTGCTCGAACTAAAAAAAAAAAATAGCGAGTCAGATCCATTGTCTATGTTCAACGTGGAAAAAGATTTCATCGTACGTTCCTCAACAGAAGACCATCACGTGTGTTGCAATTTTTTTACAATCTCTTAAAATAATTTTAACGATTTCTGAACAGGATTCCTGAAATTGCCTGCCATTTGTACAGTAATTTTGGAATTACTCGCAACATCTAAACCTAATTCTGTTCATTTACTGCAACTTCTCACATGATTTTTGTAATTTTTGATACAGCACACCGCGATCAAAAGACATGATAGAACATGATAGAAACCAGTTCATGGCAAGTTTTTAAACGACAAACTTCGTTCAATGAGCGAATAGCGAATAGAGTTTCAAAAGGAAACTTTTGTTGAGCAGACATAACAAACTGATCGCACTGCCGATCAATCGCGACTACTCTGCTGCAGACGATTTACATTTTTCTAGAGAAATTTGATTGCAAAGTCCCTACGGCTTCGATTTAACACAGCTGCCCTGCTCACAATCGCCTTAAGGATTAGTACAGTTGCAGCTGCGCCGGAACTGCGACAGAGCTGCGCCGGAGCTGCGACAGAGCTGCACCGGAGCTGCGCAGGAGCTGCGCCAAAATGTCCACTCGATCACAGTAGGTGTCTGAGAAGCAAATTTGCGTATGAAACGCTGAACTCAAAGCAACCATACGGCCGCCCCGGCCAGAATGAGAGATGCTGCAGTGAACTGCCCTCACGCGAGCGTTGCTGCGCTGAACTGCCCTCACGTGAACGTTGCTGCGCTGAACTGCCCTCACACGAACGTATCTGCGCTGAACTGCCCTCAAATGAACGTTGCTGCGCTGAACTGCCTTCAAACAAACGTTGTTCCGCTGAACTGCCCTCACACAAACGTATCTGCGCTGAACTGCCCTCACATGAACGTTGCTGCGCTGAACTGCCCTCACACGAACGTATCTGCGCTGAACTGCCCTCACACGAACGTATCTGCGCTGAACTGCCCTCACACGAACGTATCTGCGCTGAACTGCCCTCACATGAACGTTGCTGCGCTGAACTGCCCTCACACGAACGTATCTGCGCTGAACTGCCCTCACATGAACGTTGCTACGCTGAACTGCCTTCAAACAAACGTTGTTCCGCTGAACTGCCCTCACACGAACGTATCTGCGCTGAACTGCCCTCACATGAACGTTGCTGCGCTGAACTGCCCTCACACGAACGTATCTGCGCTGAACTGCCCTCACATGAACGTTGCTGCGCTGAACTGCCCTCACACGAACGTATCTGCGCTGAACTGCCCTCACATGAACGTTGCTGCGCTGAACTGCCTTCAAACCAACGTTGTTCCGCTGAACTGCCCTCACACGAACGTATCTGCGCTGAACTGCCCTCACACGAACGTATCTGCGCTGAACTGCCCTCACATGAACGTTGCTCCGCTGAACTGCCCTCACACGAACGTATCTGCGCTGAACTGCCCTCACGCGAACGTTGCTGCGCTGAACTGCCCTCACACGAACGTTTCTGCGCTGAACTGCCCTCACATGAACGTTGCTGCGCTGAACTGCCTTCAAACAAACGTTGTTCCGCTGAACTGCCCTCACACGAACGTATCTGCGCTGAACTGCCCTCACATGAACGTTGCTGCGCTGAACTGCCCTCGCGCGAACGTTGCTGCGCTGAACTGCCTTCGCTCAAACCTATCTGCGCTGAACTGCCCTCACGCGAACGTTGCTGCGCTGAACTGCCCTCGCGCGAACGTTGCTGCGCTGAACTGCCCTCACACAAACGTTGTCCCGCTGAACTGCCCTCACACGAACGTATCTGCGCTCAACTGCCCTCACGCGAACGTTGCTGCGCTGAACTGCCCTCGCGCGAAAGTATCTGTGCTGAACTGCCCTCACGCGAACGTATCTGCGCTGAACTTCCCTCGCGCGAACGTATCTGCGCTGAACTTCCCTCACGCGAACGTATCTGCGCTGAACTGCCCTCACGCGAACGTTGCTGCGCTGGACTGCCTTTACGCGGGCCTCGCTACGCTAACCTCTGCAGACGCTGGAGGGGCCCGGGTTTTCATCTGGGTTGTAAGAAATGCTTCCTTACACTCAAACTGTTAGAAAGCGCGCAATGTTCCAATTACTGTGCGTTGTGGTCAAGCTCAGTGAGAAAACTACTGTAAAGTCCAAATAATGATTTTGAACTTTACACATTCAAATTTCTTAAACTGAGTACGTTAAAATTACATGCTATCACGTGAAAATGTAAGGGCGAAGAAATGCTGATAATCAGACCAGCTCCATCTTCACTGCTGTAGAGTGCAAATAGAGTAGAGTTCTTGGCATCCGGACATGCAATGAATATCATTAGCATTGTTTTCCATGTTTTCCTAAATCGTTTTCAATTGCATTACTTACAGAAAAATGTAAAACAATTACAATACTCACAGAAAAATATGAAACAGTTACATTATTTACAGAAAATGTTAAACAGCTACATTACTTAGAGTAATATGATGCACATATTTTTACAATCGTTGAAACATTAATTCCACATGTGTTATTTCTTGGTTTAGTCTAACCACAAACATGATGTTTCATTTTTGAATGTGTACATGTAATTCTTGCAAATGTTCCTATGTTTGTAATGTACCTACAAACTTTACTTGTAGTAAAGTAATTTACGTTCCAATAAATCTTTAATTTTCCTATCATCATGCTGATGACTTAACTACCGGGCATGTATGAGTCCGGTTGTCGGGAACTCTACGTACTGTAATGATAAATCTACGATTGAATAAAGTCACGAATTCCACCTTATTAAATATTATAATATTAAGAAAAACAAAATATAAAGATGCAGTTATGCATTCACTACCTGTTTAGGATAAAATCCAAGCGCGTTATTTAAATCTGTTTTTTCACTAAAAATGTGTGATGATTCCGAAAATCCTAAGGTCACAATCACTGAACCGAGTGTCATTTACCCTAACATCATCGTCAGAGATAAGAGCGTTGCACTGCTCAGCTTCTTCTATTACTTCTCGGAGGTGTCCGGCAAAAGTTTCGCCGTTGCTTAGTTTTCTTTTGCTGCAAGGAGTCTTTGAAGCTTTTATACACAGTAGATTTTGAGGCCGAGAAAATTTTCATTTCGAGATCAGGCTTCCATTTTTGGGACTCTTCTACGATGGGCTTTATCCTCAGAGATTTTAGCTCGCATGTCAAACTAGAAAATAAGTTTTGAGAACGGCTTTTTGTTCGTCGTAGGAATACGTTCTGGAAAACTTTTGAGCTGCTGCGCTGAGTAAAATGAACACAAGTCTACGGTTTCCAGACGACACTTTTGACGCGGGAAAAATTATTGTGCCTGCTGTGCATGCATTGCTAAAATCCAATACTGTTAAACTCGTGCGTAGATGCGCTTTCCGATGAAAACTTTATTCATGCCATGTAACTATGAGCAAACAAATTTAACAGTAAAATAAATGCCAACGTAGAATTAGATTAGATTAAACTAGATTGGATTAGATGAGTGAGTTTAAGCCTCCCAAATCAATACAAACGCAGGATTATATTAAATAAGCTAAGCTAGTTTACACTCCCATAACCAACCCCAACGTAGTTTTTTCAACGAATTTTAACAGATAGCCAAAACAAAACCGAGGAAGATTTACAGACCATCAAGAACAATGCCATCATTCCGACGCCCCTTATGTTAAGGAGCGTCATAAAACCTCGCATTTCATGCCTACACACCCACAGCTCGCTCACGGGGACGCGGGAGCGAGTTAAGAGCCAGTCAGAACATACTTCACTCTCAACAAGCGTTAACACTTCAAAATGGACACAAACCACACGCGGAAGCCGTCATTTCCAAACTCCAATGAGCGTAAGTCTCGCAGCCTGCAATCTGTACGGCGACTTCTGCGCTATTTGTTGTAATGTTATGCAGCTCTGCAGGCCAATTAGCTCCTAGGCTTATGAGGCTCCCTTGATAAGTCTGCCTGTGGAGCCGTGCCGGTGTGGTGACGAGCAGTGTAGTGGAGTAGTGACGGGCGGTGTGGTGGAGTGGTGACGGGCGGTGTGGTGGAGTGGTGACGGGTGGTGTAGTGGTGACGGGCGGTGTGGTGGAGTGGTGACGGGCGGTGTGGTGGAGTGGTGACGGGCGGTGAGGCGGAGTGGTGACGAGCGGTGTGGTAGAGTGGTGACGGGCGGTGTGGTAGAGTGGTGATGGGCGGTATGGTAGAGTGGTGACGGGTGGTGTGGTAGAGTGGTGACGGGCGGTGTGGTAGAGTGGTGACGGGCGGTGTGGTGGAGTGGTGACGGGCGGTGTGGTAGAGTGGTGACGGGCGGTGTGGTAGAGTGGTGACGGGCGGTGTGGTAGAGTGGTGACGGGCTTTGTGGTAGAGTGGTGACGGGCGGTGTGGTAGAGTGGTGACGGGCGGTGTGGTAGAGTGGTGACGGGCGGTGTGGTGAGTGGGGATGGGCGGTGTGGTAGAGTGGTGACGGGCGGTGTGGTAGAGTGGTGACGAGCGGTGTGGTAGAGTGGTGACGGGCGGTGTGGTAGAGTGGTGACGGGCGGTGTGGTAGAGTGGTGACGGGCGGTGTGGTAGAGTGGTGACGGGCGGTGTGGTAGAGTGGTGACGGGCGGTGTGGTGGAGTGGTGACGGGCGGTGTGGGGGAGTGGTGACGGGTGGTGTAGCGGAGTGGTGACGGGCGGTGTAGTGTAGTGGTGACGGGTGGTGTAGCGGAGTGGTGACGGGTGGTGTAGCGGAGTGGTGACGGGCGGTGTGGTGTAGTGGTGACGGGCGGTGTGGTGTAGTGGTGACGGGCGGTGTGGTGTAGTGGTGGCGAGCGGTGTGGTAGAGTGGTGACGGGCGGTGTGGTAGAGTGGTGACGGGCGGTGTGGTAGAGTGGTGACGGGCGGTGTGGTGAGTGGTGACGGGCGGTGTGGTAGAGTGGTGACGGGCGGTGTGGTAGAGTGGTGACGAGCGGTGTGGTAGAGTGGTGACGGGCGGTGTGGTAGAGTGGTGACGGGCGGTGTGGTAGAGTGGTGACGGGCGGTGTGGTAGAGTGGTGACGGGCGGTGTGGTAGAGTGGTGACGGGCGGTGTGGTGGAGTGGTGACGGGCGGTGTGGGGGAGTGGTGACGGGTGGTGTAGCGGAGTGGTGACGGGCGGTGTAGTGTAGTGGTGACGGGTGGTGTAGCGGAGTGGTGACGGGTGGTGTAGCGGAGTGGTGACGGGCGGTGTGGTGTAGTGGTGACGGGCGGTGTGGTGTAGTGGTGACGGGTGGTGTAGCGGAGTGGTGACGGGTGGTGTAGCGGAGTGGTGACGGGCGGTGTAGTGTAGTGGTGACGGGTGGTGTAGCGGAGTGGTGACGGGTGGTGAAGCGGAGTGGTGACGGGCGGTGTGGTGTAGTGGTGACGGGCGGTGTGGTGTAGTGGTGACGGGTGGTGTAGCGGAGTGGTGACGGGTGGTGTAGCGGAGTGGTGACGGGCGGTGTGGTGTAGTGGTGACGGGCGGTGTGGTGTAGTGGTGACGGGCGGTGTGGTGTAGTGGTGACGGGTGGTGTAGCGGAGTGGTGACGGGTGGTGTAGCGGAGTGGTGACGGGCGGTGTAGTGTAGTGGTGACGGGTGGTGTAGCGGAGTGGTGACGGGTGGTGTAGCGGAGTGGTGACGGGCGGTGTGGTGTAGTGGTGACGGGCGGTGTGGTGTAGTGGTGACGGGTGGTGTAGCGGAGTGGTGACGGGTGGTGTAGCGGAGTGGTGACGGGCGGTGTGGTGTAGTGGTGATGGGCGGTGTGGTGTAGTGGTGACGGGCGGTGTGGTGTAGTGGTGACGGGCGGTGTGGTGTAGTGGTGGCGAGCGGTGTGGTGTAGTGGTGACGGGCGGTGTGGTGTAGTGGTGACGGGCGGTGTGGTGTAGTGGTGACGGGTGGTGTAGCGGAGTGGTGACGGGTGGTGTAGCGGAGTGGTGACGGGCGGTGTGGTGTAGTGGTGACGGGCGGTGTGGTGTAGTGGTGACGGGCGGTGTGGTGTAGTGGTGACGGGCGGTGTGGTGTAGTGGTGGCGAGCGGTGAAAATTTTTCACTACAAAATGAGAATCATATTTAAAAAAATGTACTCCCAGGACCTGAAAACCTTTTCTTCTAAAAGATGGAAGAGGTACACAATACATATACAATACCATACATACGGAATATTACATGTATTCTAAACATATACAGTACCATTCAGAATAATACATATGTATTTGCATTGTTATGTATTGCACACATATGTATACATAGGTGTATGTGTGGTATATGTATTGTTTCATACGGAACACTACGTATAACGAACAATGGTACAATTACCCTTGCATTTACCTATCATTCGCAGCATTTTCCTACCAAAAATAGAGGGGACTGCTCTTCCCTTATCATCACTACGCATCACATGGCATCACAACCAATACCAGGACAACACAACTTTTATCATCGAATTGATATCAACGCCAAGCATCTTTTGATTTCACTACCGAAAATCAAGTCTCATCACTTTTTTTCCGGGTATTATCACTTTTTTCCGGGTACCATAACTATTTTCCCTATATCATCACTATTTGTTCAAATATCATCATTATTTTATTGGTTTTTCTTACTATTTGAACGAATATCATTACCATTTTATTGGGCATCATTACTGTTTTTTTCTGGTAACATCAATATTTTTCAGGTATCATCATTATTTAATTGGGCATCATCATTATTGGAACGTATGTCATCACAATAAGATCATGTTGTGGTTGATCGGGTATTATCACTATTTGTTAGGTTATCATCCCTATTAAATCGGGTGCTATCACAATTTATTTGGGTATTACCACTATTAAATCAGGTATCATATCCATTAGAATGGGTGTCATTTCATAATTATTAGATCAGGTGTCATCACTATTCATTTAGGCATCATCACTTATAACTAATTGTTAAGCATATTATCACCAATATATAGTCACAAGTTATATCATTTCTAATGAGAATGAAATAGAAAATTAACAGTGCATAAAAAAGATGCAAACCACGGATTACGCGCTCGCTGAAAATGAACTTCAATTTTTTTCATGCGTCGCAAATTTTTGAAAAGTTTGAGTAAACTACAGAAATCTTAGTTTTCAGCAACCTGATTTAATCTAAAGTTTTAAAGTTGCTTGTGAATAATTCCAGACAACAATTTTTTATTTGCCATCCCGTGTACTATTGGAAAATGTTTGAAACCTTTTTCTTGCTCCCTTGATCGTGTCTTTTTAAAATTCAGTGCCCTCTCATTACTGAAAATTCATTTACGGAGAAAAGCAGGTCATGTCAGAGCTAAGGGGCAAGTTCATCTCTGATATCGGCTTTAGTTCTGAGAACTACAGTGTCACTCGAACTATACTATACCATTCCGTAACTATTTCATCGTCTCAATGGAGAAGTTTTCCAGTCTACAAAGTACTATTTTTGCGGCATTTGAAGAACCAGCGTCGCATGTTTTTGTTTCCAGTTTCTGAAATGAAATTTAAATTAAATCAGATTGGAGCACTCCTGCATGTTTTAAAAAAATGATAGTAAAGACAGCTGATTTGAAAGTCATTTTAATAAGTGAAGGTTTCGGCTTCAGCTTTATGATGAAACATTCACTTTTTTAAAATGATTTTAAAATCAGTTATTTTTATGGTCATTTTTATTTAGAAATTTAATCTGAGCCCAGCGGGAAAAGTGTGAGGCGTACATTTCTACCGACGCTGGTTGTGCCCCAGCTGCAGAGATTCTTCTCTTCAATTAAGGAATCCAAGAAATTAAAAGTTTAAGACAGCAAAAATAATAATAATGATAATAATAATAGTAATGATAAACAATTCTGAATACAACATCACCAGATCCGAGGTGATGAAACTCAAACTGTCTTCTGGCAGAAGGTTGGAAAGATTCTTTAGTGTGGCATACTTTGCCATACTAACCTGGTAAAATGATACTAACCTGGTAAAATTATGCTAACCTGGTAAAATGATACTAACCTGATAAAATGATACTAACCTGGTAAAATGATACTAACCTGGTAAAATGATACTAACCTTGTAAAATGATACTAACCTGGTGAAATGATACTAACCTGGTAAAATGATACTAACCTGGTAAAATGATACTAACCTGGTAAAATTATGCTAACCTGGTAAAATGATACTAACCTGATAAAATGATACTAACCTGGTAAAATAAAACTAACCTGGTAAAATGATACTAACCTGGTAAAATGATACTAACCTGGTAAAATTATGCTAACCTGGTAAAATGATACTAACCTGATAAAATGATACTAACCTGGTAAAATGATAATAACCTGGTAAAATGATACTAACCTGATAAAATGATACTAACCTGGTAAAATGATAATAACCTGGTAAAATGATACTAACCTTGTAAAATGATACTAACCTGGTAAAATGATACTAACCTGGTAAAATGATACTAACCTGGTAAAATGATACCAACTTTGTAAAATGATACCAACCTTGTAAAATGATACTAACCTGGTAAAATGATACTAACCTGGTAAAATGATACTAACCTGGTAAAATGATACTAACCTGGTAAAATGATACTAACCTGGTAAAATGATACTAACCTGGTAAAATGATACTAACCTGGTAAAATGATACTAACCTGGTAAAATGATACTAACCTGGTAAAATGATACTAACCTGGTAAAATGATACTAACCTGGTAAAATGATACTAACCCTGTAAAATGATACTAACCTGGTAAAATGATACTAACCTGGTAAAATAATACTAACCTGGTAAAATGATACTAACCTGGTAAAATGATACTAACCTGGTAAAATTATGCTAACCTGGTAAAATGATACTAACCTGATAAAATGATACTAACCTGGTAAAATGATACTAACCTGGTAAAATGATACTAACCTGGTAAAATGATACTAACCTGGTAAAATAATACTAACCTGGTAAAATGATACTAACCTGGTAAAATGATACTAACCTGGTAAAATGATACTAACCTGGTAAAATAATACTAACCTGGTAAAATGATACTAACCTGGTAAAATGATACTAACCTGGTAAAATTATGCTAACCTGGTAAAATGATACTAACCTTATAAAATGATACTAACCTGGTAAAATGATACTAACCTGGTAAAATGATACTAACCTGGTAAAATAATGCTAACCTGGTAAAATGATAATAACCTGATAAAATGATACTAACCTGGTAGAATGATACTAACCTGGTAAAATGATACTAACCTGGTAAAATGATACTAACCTGGTAAAATGATACTAACCTTGTAAAATGATACTAACCTGGTAAAATGATACTAACCTGGTAAAATGATACTAACCTGGTAAAATGATACTAACCTGGTAAAATGATAATAACCTTGTGAAATGATACTAACCTGGTAAAATAATACTAACCTGGTAAAATGATACTAACCTGGTAAAATGATACTAACCTGGTGAAATTATGCTAACCTGGTAAAATGATACTAACCTGATAAAATGATACTAACCTGGTAAAATGATACTAACCTGGTAAAATGATACTAACCTGGTAAAATGATACTAACCTGGTAAAATGATACTAACCTGGTAAAATTATGCTAACCTGGTAAAATGATACTAACCTGATAAAATGATACTAACCTGGTAAAATGATACTAACCTGGTAAAATGATACCAACCTGGTAAAATGATACTAACCTGGTGAAATGATACTAACCTGGTAAAATGATACTAACCTGGTAAAATGATACTAACCTGGTAAAATGATACTAACCTGGTAAAATGATACCAACCTGGTAAAATGATACTTACCTGGTAAAATGATACTAACCTGGTAAAATGATACTAACCTGGTAAAATGATACTAACCTGGTAAAATGATACTAACCTGGTAAAATGATACTAACCTGGTAAAATTATGCTAACCTCGTAAAATGATACTAACCTGATAAAATGATACTAACCTGGTAAAATGATACTAACCTGGTAAAATGATACTAACCTGGTAAAATGATACTAACCTGGTAAAATTATGCTAACCTGGTAAAATTATGCTAACCTGATAAAATGATACTAACCTGGTAAAATGATACTAACCTGGTAAAATGATACTAAGAAAAGCCCATTTCAAAATTAAATTGATGTTCAATGTGCATTTACTCTGAGCAGAGTTTGCCATCAGTAGCTATGAACGATTTATGTGAACACAATAACTGCATTGATCTTCAAGCACAATCAAGCTGAGGCATCTAAAAAATTATTGATCAGGATTGCTATAAAGGAAATGATTTAAAAACTGAGCAAGATTGTTTTCAAACTTGCCCGACTTACTGGAAGCGACCGCTGTTTTAATGCGAACGTTTGATGAACATTGAAGAATGTGAGGCTTACTTCAAATGAGTTCTACTCAATAGCCATATATAAATAATGAGGACGCTTTTGAAGTTAGACGCTTTGGATTTGTTCAATGGAAATACAGAAGTTGCAGCCTATGAGTATCTTTATGATATGGATTGCAAACGCTTTCGTGTAAATTATTTGGAGCTTTATTATGATGTTGAAGCTTATTAAGCAAATAAGAAAGATTTGCGTTATGATGGGAAACATTCCAAATAAAAAAAAGAAGCATTCCATTGCATGGACGATGCCTTTGTGTACATTAAAGAATTTCCATGCAAATGAAAGGTTATAATGCTAATAAGGAAATTTCATCCTCATTAAGAGACTTTTATGCTTATTGGAAAATTTATGTTCAAAACAAAGAAGTGCTCACTTCAGTGCTCGCTTCAGTGCTCACTTCAGTGCTCACTTCAGTGCTCACTTCAGTGCTCACTTCAGTGCTCACTTCAGTGCTCACTTCAGTGCTCACTTCAGTGCTCACTTCAGTGCTCACTTTAGTGCTCACTTTAGTGCTCACTTTAGTGCTCACTTCAGTGCTCACTTCAGTGCTCACTTCAGTGCTCATTTCGTGTGCTAAACTCTAAGCACATGGAACTTTAGCACACTTCTCGTGTGCTAAACAATATATGCGAGCGGAAATTCCCTTACAGATGCTTTCATCTCACAAATGCGAACAATTCATCTTTTCTTTCCATATTACAAACGCTAATTATCATTCTTCTCTGAGAGTGTGATCAGTTACCACTGTTTTTGTTCGTTCATTGTTCAATTAAAATACAAAATGATGATATGGTGAAGAATATAGAAAAATAAATTAGAATTATTCTAGCTCAGTAAATTTATTCATTCGTAGAATAAGATTAGTATAAGCTATTTCCATATTTCAACATGAATATAAAGTTGTATGATATTCAGCAGCTGTTAATTTCAAATAACCAATGAAAGTTACTTGTTTGGCTGTCGCGCAAATATTTTTCCTTTTTTAAAAATGATTGCTCGATCTGTTCAAAAAAAAAAACTAAAAGTATTTCACACACTCAGTAGTAAACGAGTAATTTTTATGAATTATCCCAATAATGATTTCTAAACGACTAAAAATTCAGGAGCATTTCTACACAATTTTGAAATTCTTGGCAAATATTTCGGAACAGAGAGAGCAGGAACTGAAGTCCAACTGGTCCTAGTCAGCAATTCTTTAAATTTTTATACTTTATCGTCACTTAAATTTCGAATTTGTGTACATTTATAAATTTTCGAGGAGGATATTTTCGTTTTTGATTATTAGAAAAATACAAAAAAACGCCTCATAACGCAGTCACGCATGTCACATCTTGAATGTGTAGTGTTCGTATATTTTCTTATATCTCTCATGAAAGTCACAAAAATCAAACATTGCTTGAATGGTCTGACACAATGACCCTGTAATTTCAAGCAAAAAGAAAAAACACACACGGCTCAATAACTTCTCTTTAAAAATTGGTTTCTATCGTAAATACCCCAACAATGTTCATAGAAGTGCTGAGATACTGTAGCCCTACCAAATCCAGCAGTATAACCTTATCAGTCACGGTAGAGGAAACAAGGTAGGATCATTTCAATGGGAGAAAATACACCTCCTCTTGTTCAGCTAGCCAATAGAAAGGTTTTATTTTAAACAAGCCTTACGACGTCCCCAAAACGCCATGTCATTTGGTCAATAGTGGAGTCAGATTTGGGGGGTAGCAGTGCTACCAGATGCAATATGAGCGCTGCTATTGGTTCGTTGCCGTGACGTCAGCAGGACCACGTCGGCAACGAAAAAAGACTGGTTTGAACCTACCTTGTTTCCTCTACCTTGGTATCAGTCGACCTTGGCACACAGTGGTCGAAATCCCGGTGTTGTCGAGGTGGATGTTAAGAAAACTCGGCTCTTGGCAATAGAGATAAGTAGATTGTGCTTCTACAGCCAACTTACAATCTCAAGAAATTGTATTATGGAAACGGAGATCCGGTTCCCTAAGCACTCAAAATCAAGATCTGCTGCTCGATAGCCATCGAAACAGTGAGGGCAGCAAGGGCTTGAACACTGGATTCCGTTGTGCCATTTCAGAAGTATACAAAAAAATGTGCACATCCTTTGACTAGTGATTACTCATTTATTTTGTTCTTGTTTGAAGGGCGACTGAGTTTTCTGTACGGCATTTATTTTTTTGCAAATTAGACGTCATTTCTCTGTAAGTTCAATGTTTTTTATTGCCTCACAAGATTCGTATCTATGCCAATGAACACCTACATTATTAAAAAATACAAGAGTCTGGGTAGTTCACGGGTGAGTACATTGCATGAAACGCCTTGTATTACATGTATTCAAAGTTCAGTAAATGAAAAGTTAATTTCCATTATCGAAAAATTATTATGCTCATTTGTATTTGAAAGTGAATATAAAAAAATGTGTCCAAAAACTTTCTGAAGGTCAAAATTTCGATGTTAAAAATTTAGCATATGCGTTGCTCAAGTAAAATTATTTGCGTATAATGTCGTAAAATATGTCAAAATTATTATATAATTATATTAACATTGAATAATACGATATAAAAATATGCATAGAGTTGATGCATCTGCAGAATTGGAAATAAATTTAGTTAAGTTAATATGTCCGCGTATTTTTATTCATGTCGCGTGAATCTTTATTTTTAGGAATTCTTTCAAAATCTTCTGGAATTTCATTTTCTGCACTGGAATATTTCAATATCCGGGGAAGTTTTTACCTCCAGTTAAATTTTCCAAAATCCGTTGGATTATCTCATCTCTAGTTAAAATTTTTCACCTACCATTAAAATATTTTCACACAGTCGAATTTTTATTTTTCAATGAATATGTTCCAGCAGAACTCACGCTTATACCCCTGAAAATTGTCTCAGGTAATCGAAAAAACATTTTATTCCTATTTTCCATTTCATAAAGATTTCGACTATGGAATGAAATCTTTCACCCGTCAGTTTCCTGTCCCAAAATTTTCGGAAAATTGTTTTTTTCTAGAAAAGAAACGAAAAATAAGTCCTGAAACGCAACTGAAACGAGCTTCCCAAGCGAGTAGATGAAACTGAAATTAGGATTTTCACAGTCCTGTACTGCATGCAATTGCAATCCAATATTAATATATTTTGAATTAATATATTAATATATTAATTAATATTAAAATTAAATATTAATATATTTCAGGGTTGAATAATAACAATCACGAATCTTTACAATCTTTATATCACTTTAAAGGGCGTAAATTTGCCTACATGATCCCCTCAATAATTTTCACTACTCCGACCACCTGTTTCGATGGAGCGGTGCAGACGCTTCTTTGTAAGTTCTGTTTCTCTAAGTTCTGTTTGCTTAGGTTCTGTTTGTTTAGCTTCTGTTTGTTTAGTCTCTGTTTGTTCAGGCTCTGTCTGTTGTGTTCTGTTTGTTTAGTGTCTGTATGAATAGGTTTTGTTTGTTGAAGTTTTTTAGTTTCTGTTTGTTTAGGTTGTTTCTCTACTGATTCTTTAAAGGACTGCAGGTTTGAATATTTTTCTCTGACAACATTAAAGATTTGGCTGTTCAAAGGAACCCCTATACTTGTAAAATTCAATATTTTTAGAAGCCTACCTTCACAGCTGATCAACTTAAAATATTCATTCGTACTCCGCATTTTGTTGATCATTCAGAGCAATAATTGGTGCATTAATTGTTGTCGCTGTTGTCGTCCTTTTTTTTCGTGTGTCTTTTCAAGTCATGCTCTCAACATACAGTATTCAACATTGGTTTTGTCGTTCAGTATAGGGACAAAATTCCTTTGCGTCACCATTCTGGCCTTGTCTACACTTCTATTTGTGCAAATTTCGACGTATGTGGGCTCAACTACATGGCATTCAAAATGGACTTGATATTCAATATGGACATGATATTCAAGATGGAGATGATATTCGAGATTGACATGATTTTCAAGATGGACATGATATTTAATTTGGA
Source organism: Morinoia aosen (assembly GCA_030386875.1). Taxonomy (NCBI): domain Eukaryota; kingdom Metazoa; phylum Arthropoda; class Malacostraca; order Amphipoda; family Talitridae; genus Morinoia; species Morinoia aosen. Next base: position 64,291,138 of record CM059565.1, on the reverse strand, counting down.
CATGGTATACACCGTCGCGGCGCTGCTGCGCTCGGAGGAGGGGGTGTGTGTCAAGCGGTCCCCTGGTACTCTGGTCTGACGCACAAATTGGCACAGACAATTCAATGGTCTATAATGTTCTGAAATACGTGCTTCGGCGCCACTCTGCCGATTGCGATGTACTCCACGTCACGCAATAAAAGCGGCCGTGCTCAAAATGAACTCTACGCTCTTTTTGTTCATAGAAAACTCTCAAAATGGAGTGAAAGCCTTCATTACTGGCTAAAAATGATTACATGTGCGCAAAAAAATTCATTCCTTCAGTAAAAACTCTACGACACCCAAGAGCTAATTGGACAACGTCGAGAGATGGCACAAACACAGATTTCTTATATTGTTTGCCCGTTCATTCTACAATGTGCTAAGACACGGGATTTTTAAGCAATGAGCCACGTTTGGAAATGGAAAGAAACTCAATGACAAAAATATTAACTTCAAAACCTGCAAGTTAAAAAGAAGAGTTTCTAAAAGCCGTAAAAATTCTGATGCAACATCTGAGTGGATATTTTAAAAAACCCTCACTAATAAATTGCCCGGCCTGTGAAACATTAAATTTCGTTACACTTATAGAAAAACCAATTAAAACACCTCTGTTAACACTTACTGAAACACCTCTGAAAACACTCACAGAAACACCTCAGTAAACACCCGATCCACATTCAAATTTACATTCATCTCCACGCGATCAACTCCACCATCTCTGACACACAAAATACTCACTCGATTTTTCCACGTCTCGAAATTTGAAACAGAAACAAGTATACAAGCGGGTAAAAATTCCTGTCATAATGAATGTTCTTCTCTCGGAAACCAGACAAGGAAAGCAGGAAGATAAATGTATCCGAAGCCACAGGCTTTGTTGTGTGCCCTCAGCAAAGATTTATTTTAGTCCTTTACTGTGAAAAACAGAGATACAATGTAAAGATATTCTTTAAGTTTTCAGACGACACAGCTTCATGATAGCGCAATGCAAGAGCGTTAACAACTTGAAATTATACACGGAAAACAAAAAGAAACTTTCGAGTATTTTTCAAGGCTGTAATGATTGCGTTGTAGGTAATTTCTGATCAAGAGCTAAATGCGAAACTGTGAAATTCTAATGTTGAAGCTCGCTCTTGATGTTAAAATAAAACCAAAACAGTGCAATCGATCGTTACGGCTCACGTGAGGAAAATGTTACCAGGTCTGAGTTATTCTGAACCTCCCGAGAAAAAGTCGCTTTGACGAGCGAATGTTATCGATAAAATTTCAGGATTTGGTCCGCCTCTTTTGGAACGGCTTTTGCCTGAATATTACCGAGAAGCATTTTTTATTCACGGAACGAGCGGGGTATAATATTCAGCAAAGGAATTGAGCTCCGATGAATAAATTTTTCGAGATGATCTCTGCATGAACTTGAAAATAGCAGCAGTCTTCCTCTGCATAATAGCTGTACACCCTTCATAATAGCCTTAGAATTCCCGTCTTCTGCTGTCAAGTTTTATCAAGAATTCAATTTTCGCTCTTACTACAGAACTGACAATTTCCGCAATGCATGGTTGTTGTAAATTTCAAAGTCATATACGCTCAGCTGTCGAGGGAAGCTGTTGACTGTAAATCACATATAAAATAAAGGTATCATTCAAGCGAAGTGTTTTAATATTTTTTGCCCTGAACTTCTCCTCTCAGCAGCGGTAATTCTTTTCAAATTTTTTAAGTGATCGTGAAACGTTTTCGAGATAGAAAAAGCTCTCAATCACGTACTCAATTGACTTAATTTTAACAGAGCAATCAAGGAAGCAATCACCGCTCAAGTTGCACGTCAACTTCAATAAATATCTACACTTTCCTCCTCAATACCTCAAAAAACTGATTTGCATTCTATAAATAGTTTCGCATTCTCTTTAATTTATAAGATCAAATAAGCAAATTTAAACTCGAGAGAACTTTTCCACGGCCCTGAAGAGCCACGCTACTATTTCGCAATGCAATTTGAGGCGTAAAAATTGGTCGGTAAAATTCGGTGAAACATCGTCAAAGTACTACAGGACAAAGAGAAATATCAGTAATTCAGCTTTGGGCTCGGGTTTCAAAGAGTGTGAAGGACAAAAGATGGGCTTTAAACTGCCCTGGTAGTCGAAGATGCGCTACCCCCACCAACCTCCAGAGCACATCACGAACTCTATTCCTGCAGAGTACGGCCGGCAATGCACAGCAACACTAGCCCATCACGGACTTTATTCCTGCAGAGTACGGCTATGAGTAGCAACGCTTGGCGTACTTTTGACACTATCGCTGGTCTCTGCATCTTAAAATATTGACCGTGAAATCTCACCCCCAAGAATGCCGCAGTGGTCACGGTCGTCATGAAGTGCAAATAAACCCCCGAGGTGGGGCGAACTCAAATGGTCCAAATTTCGTAAAAGAATTTTTTAAAGAATGGTCCAAATTGATAAAAGATGTGAACGACTGAAATAGGGCTCTAAAAAATCTATCCCTACTTTATAACTGCTTAAAAAGTGCAGCATAAAGCAAATATTTGAAATGACCATGTTGCAGCAGCTGTTTTACTCGTCTGATTTACAAGTGAGACATGATGCGGGTAGCGAGACAGGAATAACCTTGTGTGTAGAAACAAAATAATATTTTGAACTCTTGTGTTGCCATACAGGGCATTCACGAGGAATATTTCCACTGTTTTTAAATGTTATTGACGTTATGCATCTATGATACCATACAACCATTCATGTCAGATATATTCCTATAAAATATCTTCTTAAAATCTTCCGTCGCTTCTTGTATCAAAGAGGCACAATATTCTTTAAATCACGAGGATACATTTTCTATGGACAATGTACGTATATAAACGATCGTGAAGGCCCTAACACATTTTCTTTTAATCCCTTGAAATTTGGAGCAATTTATTTTTACGATACGACCTATAGAGCTCACGCAGCGGTGTTGATGCGAGTGAATGGCATCGGCATTTAGAAAATTGCATCTCCAATCCTAAAAAGCCAGGCCTCATCAACGGACTGCGTCGGCCAAGATTTCCCAGCCAAAGATACAAGTGCTGGGGAGGCGCGTGCTGCTGTGGCGGGTGGTACGGGGCTGTGTAGGCGATAATCACAATCTCTATGAGAGCAAAGTTTTATTCATGCCGCCTCGAGTGAACTTGAACATGCTGTTCGTGGAGCTCCATGGCCGCGACTGAGTTTAAACTTGAAATGAGCAGGTCTGCGGTAGGTTACAATCACGGTATACTATGGTTACGTTGGTAGGATAAGATCTGCGTTTCAACTTGATTGATAATTGATTTTGAAACTTAGGGACTTTATGACGAACTGAAGTTTTTATAAAACGCAAACGTACCAATAGGGTGGTACTTTTGAGTTATTTGCCTGAGATCCTGAGAGGACTGCCCAGGGGGATCATCCTGGGTTAATCCATGCTACCTCAACCAGCTCTGGGCGAGTCAGCTGGCGATAGTAAAGTGGAAGTCAGATTAAAGCTTCGTTTCCAATGCAAAGATGCTTGCATAGAGGAACGAGGCCTTTTAGTGTCATGTCCGTCAGTGTCATGTCCGTCAGTGTCATGTCCGTCAGTGTCATGTCCGTCAGTGTCATGTCCGTCAGTGTCATGTCCGTCAGTGTCATGTCCGTCAGTGTCATGTCCGTCAGTGTCATGTCCGTCAGTGTCATGTCAGTCAGTGTCATGTCCGTCACAACTCGTTCGACTGACACATTCACTTGTATTGAATGTCACTTTTTTAAAATTATATCGGTATAGAATGAGCGTATAAAAAATGCACGCATCGAGTATTCGCATAATGCAAAGAAGAAGTTGAAAACAAACCCATTTGGCCTCTCCCCTTAGTCTTTATTCAACACATTGGCTGGGATGGGTTAAACTGAAGTTCAATATCTAACTCAAATTTACAGTCAAAAGTTGTTAACAATAAAAATTTTACTTATAGCAAACATTAACCGAGCGAAATAAATACCATTAATTTAAAAGGATTGTCATGAATTTTCAAACGGCCCATCGATGGGTCGTTTTGCAGCTAGAAAAACTTCAGCACGACCCACCGGTAGGTCACACCGCAATGAATGCGTTAAGCTCCCAAAGCAGGACGATCTGGTGCCTCAAAACCCACCTACTTTGCTGCAGACAATCCTGCGATTGGCGTCTGAGACACGTTCCCTCTAAAGGATATATCGGCGCAGGGCATTGTGGTCTGCTTTAAGCTTCCCTTGAGTCTAATTTTAGACGCGGAGAAATCAATCTTGGCGCTCATCTCACACGATCGAAAAGAGTTGCTTATTTTGATGGTTTTGGGGCATCCAGCGAGCTTTTGTTGGCGAAATGGCAGTTTTTGAAAGCACGGTAAAGTCCGTAGAAGTTTCGGAAGCTTATATTTATAATGAAAATTAGGTAAATAGTCTATGAATCATTAATTATACAATACGTCAGCCTAAGATAACCAACTAATTATTTCATACTTAGCTGTGTTCATGCTCTTAGTTACCTTCACAAATTTGGATACTTACATGCATAAATTCTACAGGACAGTTTCGAAACATAATTCCAGTTCGGTTGCTAGTCCAAAGAATATAAAATTTACGAAGTTTATTTATTTCGATACACAGACATTATGAATCCTGAGGTTGTAGCGGCATGTTAATTTCAATTTTTTGGAAAATCGGTTTTGAAGAAGCAATTTATAAATTGGTGGAAATTTGGAAAACGTATGGAATAAAATGAATTATTTCAGTTGCCACATCACGACAAAATATGAAGAAAATATTTATTATTTTGGCCTCACGTAAATTCATGCAAGTTGATTCGTAGAAAATGAACGCATTAGCGGCCGTAAGTCTTGTGGTACGACCTTGCTCTACTGGTTCCTAGCATTATGACTATATGCTGACTATATGCTATCTTAGCATTATGACTATATGCTGACTATATGCTATCTTAGCATTATGACTATATGCTAACTATATGCTATCTTGGCATTATGACTATATGCTGACTATATGCTATCTTAGCATTATGACTATATGCTGACTATATGCTATCTTAGCATTATGACCATATGCTGACTATATGCTATCTTAGCATTATGACTATATGCTGACTATATGCTATCTTAGCATTATGACTATATGCTGACTATATGCTATCTTAGCATTATGACTATATGCTGACTATATGCTATCTTGGCATTATGACTATATGCTGACTATATGCTATCTTAGCATTATGACTATATGCTGACTATATGCTATCTTAGCATTATGACTATATGCTGACTATATGCTATCTTAGCATTATGACCATATGCTGACTATATGCTATCTTAGCATTATGACTATATGCTGACGCAAAAGCGGCCTGAAAATTAACCGATATATCCATTCTTTACCATTTAATGGACAAAATACAGTACCATTATCGTGTAAAAAACAGTCTTATATTCTGTTTATTATCGAATATGTATCTTAATGTGTTCTTTGAAGTCTGTTATCGAGTACAAGTTCTATCTCCGTTGTGATGTCGGTGAGAACCTGATGCCAGTGCCAGTCTGGTGTGAGGTGGTCATTTGGTGATGCTAGTATGACCGTAATATGACGGTGATCTGCCGGTAATATGACCGTAATATGACCGTGATCTGCCGGTAATATGACCGTAACATGACCGTGATCTGCCGGTAATATGACCGTAATATGACGGTGATCTGCCGGTAATATGACCGTAATATGACCGTGATCTGCCGGTAATATGACCGTAATATGACGGTGATATGCCGGTAATATGACCGTAATATGACCGTGATCTGCCGGTAATATGACCGTAATATGACGGTGATATGCCGGTAATATGACTGTAATATGACGGTGATATGCCGGTAATATGACCGTAATATGACGGTGATCTGCCGGTAATATGACCGTAATATGACCGTGATCTGCCGGTAATATGACCGTAATATGACGGTGATATGCCGGTAATATGACTGTAATATGACGGTGATATGCCGGTAATATGACCGTAATATGACGGTGATCTGCCGGTAATATGACCGTAATATGACGGTGATATGCCGGTAATATGACCGTAATATGAAGGTGATATGCCGGTAATATGACCGTAATAAGACGGTGATCTGCCGGTAATATGACCGTAATATGACGGTGATATGCCGGTAATATGACCGTAATATGTAAGTATACGAATATATTAATAGTACGGTGATACCACGGTCATATGATGGTATTATGACTGTAATATGATTGCAACATGACGGTTATTTGGCGGTAATACGCGGTAATATGACAGTATTGTTACTACAATATGACTGTAATATGACGGTAATATGACTGCAATATGAAGGTAACATGAGTTAAATATCAAATGCTACAGGATAAGTTTCAGGCCCCCATCAAGTAGCTCAGTTGAAAAATAATTTCATGTTCTTTGGAAATTTTTACTCATCTTTTATCACAAAATTATATTCCTTCAGCAACTTGAATGGCTGTGAAGTTGATATTGCATCGTGATTGAAAAAACAATCCATATTTATGGAACGATTATGTGTCGAAGCCTAAGATTCATTGGTTATTTAGGATTGGTTTGTGTTGTTATTGAATAGTGTTAAAACTTTCCTCATCTTTAGTTCGTTGGAGAGGGTTCACGTCTCAGTAAGGATGATAAATGAGGAAGAAATTATTTAAACATAAGCGGAAACAGTATAATAATACGATTGTGGTTTTTGTACATAAGAATACGGGGGTAGTTGAGACACCATTAAGTCTGTAGAGCTGACGCAAAAAACAAACTTTAAGTTAACAAGTACAAACAACATTGAACTGAGCCGTTGGAGTAAGGGGGTAAGGAGGAGTCGTGCGCTAGAACAAAAGAAATGGAATTTATAAACAACGGAACGCATACTCCGAACACTGATCACTATATCGATACAAATCAAAGTTGTAGCACCAAAATAATGAAATCATCCCACAAAGAAGCGCTTAACAACACCACGGACGTCACCACAAAGGAACAGAGTGAACGTCGAACGCCGCTCGGACACAGACTAAATATGAAATGGGTAAGTGATTTAGCTTTAGGTGCTCGAGGTATTTTGATGGTACATCATTCCTGGTAACAATCCTTAACAAATAAGATTATGTTTTGCTTAAATGAATAACATATAGGATTAGGTTTTTCTTGAGTGAAGTCTGTTGAACCTTCTCTCTCACACTCACAAAGTCCTTAAATGAAGTCTCCTTAACAATCTCTCTCCCTCACTAGGTCCACAAACAAAATCCCCCAATCCCCCCTCCCCCCCCCCCCCCCTCCCTCCCTGACTCGACCAACAACTACAGTCTACCCCAGCACAGCACACCAAGACACCCCCAGCCTCCCCCGCGCCGCACCGCACAAAACTATCGGGAGTTTTGACGCAGATAATGAGCCCTTGAATTTGTAGTAAAGGCGGCCATGGCCCTCGGGTGCTCGAGACCCTCGCTAATTAGCAGCCTGCAGAGATCGGGCCGCCGTAAAGCGCGGACTGGTAAAAAGGGCGCGGGCAGACGCGACCTTCCTGCTGTGGTGGAGACCTGCTGCTCCGTTCTGCGGGGCCGAGAGCTGGGTTGTTGAAATGATGCTGACGAATACGAGTGGCTTTGAGTTCCATCTTTGTGAATGAGGTCGTCAAACTATGATATTTTTACCTGCGCGAGTGATAGAATGAAAGCGGGTGTGGGTTGATTTTTTGTGAATGAGTTCGTTGTATTATCTCTGATTTCTGTGCGTGCGTGAGTGATAAAATGAAAGTGGTTTTGAGTTCAATATTCTTGTGAATGATCTCGTTCTTTAAACTAGAACATTTTTCCTCGCTTGAGTGACAACTTAGGTGCCTCGTGGAGGTCATAAATGCGCGTCTGTTGGTGGAAAACACGCATCTTGGGCAGGAAATTTCTACTGTTAAGTATAATTCTTGCGTTTAACTCAACTTCTATCTATTTCGAGGGCAACAGTTCTTCATTATCACGAATTGTCGTCCGCCTCCCCTCAACTTGAGTTTTAGTTTCCCAACCTTCCATTTAGTTTTACGTTCACTTACATCTTGCGTAATATTTCGAAATCAACAGATTTGCGTTTTAAGGCTCACATATTTAACACTCAACCATCGGAATTATTTACATAATTATATTCCCGTCACTACAGCCAGCTCCATTACAATCACCGTCACTACAACCACCGCCATCACAACCACCGCCATCACAACCACCGCCATAACAACCACCGCCATCACAACCACCGCCCTCACAACCGCCGCCATAACAACCACCGCCATTACAACCACCGCCATCACAACCACCGCCATAACAACCACCGCCATTACAACCACCGCCATAACAACCACCGCCATCACAACCACCGCCCTCACAACCACCGCCATTACAACCACCGCCATAACAACCAAAGCCATTACAACCACCGCCATAACAACCACCGCCATCACAACCACCGCCCTCACAACCACCGCCATTACAACTAGCGCCATAACAAACACGCCATTACAACCACCGCCATCACAACCACCGCCCTCACAACCACCGCCATTACAACCACCGCCATTACAACCACCGCCATCACAACCACCGCCCTTACAACCACCGCCATTACAACCACCGCCATTACAACCACCGCCATTACAACCACCGCCATCACAACCACCGCCCTCACAACCACCGCCATTACAACCACCGCCATTACAACCACCGCCATCACAACCACCGCCCTCACAACCACCGCCATCACAACTACCGCCATTAAAACCACCGCCATTACAACCACCGCCATAACAACCACCACCATAACAACCACCGCCATAACAACCACCACCATAACAACCACCGCCATAACAACCACCGCCATAACAACCACCACCATAACAACCACCGCCATAACAACCACCGCCATCACAACCACCGCCCTCACAACCACCGCCCTCACAACCACCGCCATTACAACTAGCGCCATAACAAACACGCCATTACAACCACCGCCATCACAACCACCGCCCTCACAACCACCGCCATTACAACCACCGCCATTACAACCACCGCCATCACAACCACCGCCCTTACAACCACCGCCATTACAACCACCGCCATTACAACCACCGCCATTACAACCACCGCCATCACAACCACCGCCCTCACAACCACCGCCATTACAACCACCGCCATTACAACCACCGCCATCACAACCACCGCCCTCACAACCACCGCCCTCACAACCACCGCCATCACAACTACCGCCATTAAAACCACCGCCATTACAACCACCGCCATCACAACCACCGCCCTCACAACCACCGCCATTACAACCACCGTCACTACAACCACCGTCATCACAACCACCGCCCTCACAACCACCGCCCTCACAACCACCGCCATTACAACCACCGCCATTAAAACAACCGCCATTACAACCACCGCCATCACAACCACCGCCCTCACAACCACCGCCATTACAACCACCACCATAACAACCACCGCCATCACAACCACCGTCACTACAACCACCGCCATCACAACCACCGCCCTTACAACCACCGCCATTACAACCACCGCCATAACAACCACCGCCATAACAACCACCACCATAACAACCACCGCCATCACAACCACCGCCATTACAACCACCGCCATTACGACCACCGTCACCAGGCTTGGGTGAGGCTGGGGGTGAGGCTGGGGGTGAGGCTGGGGGTGAGGCTGGGGGTAAGGCTGGGGGTGAGGCTGGGGGTGAGGCTGGGGGTGAGGCTGAGGGTGAGGCTGGGGGTGAGGCTGGGGGTGAGGCTGGGGTGAGGCTGGGGGTGAGGCTGGGGGTGAGGCTGGGGGTGAGGCTGGGGGTGAGGCTGGGGGTGAGGCTGGGGGTGAGGCTGGGGGTGAGGCTGGGGGTGAGGCTGGGGGTGAGGCTGGGGGTGAGGCTGGGGGTGAGGCTGGGGGTGAGGCTGGGGGTAAGGCTGGGGGTGAGGCTGGGGGTGAGGCTGGGGGTGAGGCTGGGGGTGAGGCTGGGGGTGAGGCTGGGGGTGAGGCTGGGATGAGGCTTGGGATATTACAGAAGGCCATTCATCCAGCAGAGAGAATTAATTTCACTGCAGCCGTCGTGCGACCGTCCCCTTTTTCAGGGCTTTAATGCAAGTCAATTAACGAGTGCTAGAATGTAATTAAACCTTTAGAGAAGTGGACTGGGCCCGCCATAGCTGGGCCGTAGATAACATGTGTGCCCGGGGCTGCTTTGTTAGCTAGAGTCCATTTAGCGTTCCGAGAACTATTTGCGTCCTGTTCTTCTTCTGGACGGACTCCGTTTCTGCGTCCGCGGAATTGTCGCTTTGCTTAGGTTGGTCCTGCGACCTTTTGTCATGTTGTGGAGTGGTGGTGAACTCATCTAACTAGTGTGATGTGGAATTGTGATGGGATGTGTGATGGTCTAAAATAATGTAAATAATAATGTGATGTGCTATAGTAATTAGAAGGGTGACGATCTAAGTAAATGTAAATAATGATGAGATGTGCAATAGTAATTAGAAGAGGAATGATCTAAGTAAATGTAAATAAAGATGAGATGTGCCATTGTAATAAGAGGGGTGATGGTCTAAGCAAATGAAAATAATAAAATATGATGTGTAATAGTAGTTGGAGGGGTGAAAGTCTAAGTAAATATAAATAATGCTGTGTTGCGCAATAGTTATTACAGGAGTGTGCATCTAAATAATCAAAAATAAGTGAGACAACCAGTGAGATGTGCGACAGACAGCAATTGGGGAGGCAGAGAACTAAGTAACTGTAGATAATAGTGTGATGTGCCACGTGTCATTAGTAACGTAGAGGCATTAAAACTAATAGATAATTATGCTATGTGCAATAGTGCGAGGGTAGAGGTGGAAAAAGTTAAAAATAATATTTAAATCTCAAGTACAGTGTAAATAGAACCAGCATTATGAAAGACACTCTCAAGATATCATTATATGATGAAGAAAATGAAAATTATATTATGGCAACTAGTGTAGACGGTCAGAAATAACTGCGTCATTTACACACCCAGACGGACATTGTTTTCTTTAAATTAATATCCATGTGCAAAAAAAGTATTTTGTCCTGATTTAGCTATTTAGTTGCGGGCACGAAATGTAGCACTGCTGTGAGTAAGCTGTTCTGAACCAACCTTCAAAAGAACCGGAAAATACTTCAGTTCAGATAGCTATTTTATGAATTTAGGAGGTGGAAGAATGTTTCTACTGGCCAGTACAGTTGTAACATTCATGGCAAACCCAAATCTCGAATTTTTATAACTTTTCAAAAATATTTCGAAATAAAATGATCAGAAGTCAATTTTAGTTTTGCAGCCAAACCAAAACGATCAGAGTGAGATGCTAATCGAGACCTCCGCTTTTAGAAGACGAATGAGGCAGAAATCGGCTCAAATAAATTCAATTTTAACGGACACGCATGGCTTAATTTTTACAAATTTATTGTGATGGAAATTTTGTGATGGTACTATTATTTTATTGCGTTTTATGAGCATCTTTCTGCTGAATAGATTCATCTCGTTGAGCGAAATTGCCTCGCTCTAAAATGTTTAAACATCTAGGACCATCGAGATGGAAAAATGAAATTGAACTGAAACATAAGATGTTTATATGCCAAACAAGGTGAGTGCGGGATATTTGATGTTTGAAAACGAGAAAAATTACAAACGATTCATGATAACTATTATGATAAAACCACAAATTCCGAGAGCAAAGCGACGAATCCCATCTTGTTAGTGGTGAATTGAAAAAACCAACAACTAACATTAGTATTCTGCAGAGTGCGGAGATTCGTATTTCATGTTTCTAATACAAAATGTACAATCTGAATTACTTAGATGCTTGCTTGAGAATGTTGAAAATCTTTAGGATAGTAAAAGCGATTGCGCTTCAGTGTGTCTATAATGTACTAATGGATGAATTATTGCAATACTAAAATTTCGTAACTCTATATAGCACGAAAATGCCGCGAATTAACGAAGATTGCAGATTACAGTCACAGATGTAAACGATTTCGTAATTTTTATAGAACTCTTATATATATGCATCTGCTCTTAAAACAACATATTTTATCACGAATTCCAACATAGCTCATTGCGAAAAATTTACAGCTCAATAAATCACAGAAATTACGGGACACAAAACCACGCTCCATTAATATATAAAATCAATCGCTCTAGAAAAAAAAGCAACGCTTAACTTTTTCCTCATGCACTTTTAATGAAGAATTGGAGTACAGTAGATACGTAGACAAGACTAGATAATTAATACACGCCAGGAAAATGCTGAATATGAACTGAAGTTAAGTATGAAAAGTTTTCCTGTTCTAACAGCGAGGAAACAAAGTTGAGAGCTGTCTCATTAGCGGAGACGGTGGAACTGAGAGCAGCGTGCTTTGTGAGAGGGAACGCTTACTTTGTGAGAGGGAACGCGTGCTTCGTGAGAGGGAACGCATGCTTTGTGAGAGGGAACGCGTGCTTTGTGAGAGGAAACGCGTGCTTTGTGAGAGGGAACGTTTACTTTGTGAGAGGGAACGCGTGCTTCGTGAGAGGGAACGCATGCTTTGTGAGAGGGAACGCGTGCTTTGTGAGAGGAAACGCGTGCTTTGTGAGAGGGAACGCTTACTTTGTGAGAGGGAACGCGTGTTTTGTAAGAGGGAACGCGTGCTTTGTGAGAGAGAACGCGTGCTTTGTGAGAGGGAACGCGTGCTTTGTGAGAGGGAACGCGTGCTTGTTGAGAGGGAACGCGTGTTTTGTGAGAGGGAACGCGTGCTTCATGAGAGGGAACGCTGCGAGGGAAGGCGAACATGTAGAACAACAGAAGTGAAGGTACTGAGGGTCTTAATAATTCTGATTTTTAGTTTGGGCGGAGCTGAAACTAAAATAACTTAAATACAAATCAGAGAACGTGTTACTCCCATATAAGCATGGGTAAAAACAAAAAAGCAGTTATTGGTAATTACAATTGAAGCATGCTTCTTAAGGACTCTAAAATTTTAAGATCTTGTTCACTATTTGCTGTTCACGGAGTTGGGAAATTAGGTTTATTCATTGAATTTTTTATATGTTCACAATGATCTTAAATAGTTGAATGGGATGGAGAGACAAAACCACGACTGATTCTATGAGAAATTCCTGCACGTTGACTGTGTTGAATGTTACTTCTGTAATTCTGTAACATCTTACTTAAAATATCGAAAGACGGACATCGAGGCTTTACACTGAAGACAAATGCTTAGAAATCAATTAGACAGCGGAGTTTATAACGCCCGAGCGCTATATCACTAGGGCGAATGCTACGAAAATTGCAGCCTTAACGGAAACTTCGCAGTATCCAGGATACAGTATACCGCTCGAGTGCTATATTATCAGGTCGAATGCTATAAAAATTGCAGCCTTAACGGAAACTTCGCAGTATCCAGGATACAGTATAACGCTCGAGTGCTATATTATCAGGTCGAATGCTATAAAAATTGCAGCCTTAACGGAAACTTCGCAGTATCCAGGATACAGTATAACGCTCGAGTGCTATATTATCAGGTCGAATGCTATAAAAATTGCAGCCTTAACGGAAACTTCGCAGTATCCAGGATACAGTATAACGCTCAAGTGCTATATTATCAGGTCGAATGCTATAAAAATTGCAGCCTTAACGGAAACTTCGCAGTATCCAGGATACAGTATAACGCTCGAGTGCTATATTATCAGGTCGAATGCTATAAAAATTGCAGCCTTAACGAAACTTCGCAGTATCCAGAATACAGTATAGCGCTCAAGTGCTATATTATCAGGTCGAATGCTATAAAAATTGCAGCCTTAACGGAAACTTCGCAGTATCCAGAATACAGTATAACGCTCGAGTGCTATATTATCAGGTCGAATGCTATAAAAATTGCAGCCTTAACGGAAACTTCGCAGTATCCAGGATACAGTATAACGCTCGAGTGCTATATTATCAGGTCGAATGCTATAAAAATTGCAGCCTTAACGGAAACTTCGCAGTATCCAGGATACAGTATAACGCTCAAGTGCTATATTATCATTTCGAATGCTATAAAAATTGCAGCCTTAACGGAAACTTCGCAGTATCCAGGATACAGTATAACGCTCGAGTGCTATATTATCAGGTCGAATGCTATAAAAATTGCAGCCTTAACGAAACTTCGCAGTATCCAGAATACAGTATAACGCTCGAGTGCTATATTATCAGGTCGAATGCTATAAAAATTGCAGCCTTAACGGAAACTTCGCAGTATCCAGGATACAGTATAACGCTCGAGTGCTATATTATCAGGTCGAATGCTATAAAAATTGCAGCCTTAACGAAACTTCGCAGTATCCAGGATACAGTATAACGCTCGAGTGCTATATTATCAGGTCGAATGCTATAAAAATTGCAGCCTTAACGGAAACTTCGCAGTATCCAGGATACAGTATAGCGCTCAAGTGCTATATTATCAGGTCGAATGCTATAAAAATTGCAGCCTTAACGGAAACTTCGCAGTATCCAGGATACAGTATAACGCTCGAGTGCTATATTATCAGGTCGAATGCTATAAAAATTGCAGCCTCAACGGAAACTTCGCAGTATCCAGGATACAGTATAACGCTCGAGTGCTATATTATCAGGTCGAATGCTATAAAAATTGCAGCCTTAACGGAAACTTCGCAGTATCCAGAATACAGTATAGCGCTCAAGTGCTATATTATCAGGTCGAATGCTATAAAAATTGCAGCCTTAACAGAAACTTCGCAGTATCCAGGATACAGTATAACGCTCGAGTGCTATATTATCAGGTCGAATGCTATAAAAATTGCAGCCTTAACGGAAACTTCGCAGTATCCAGAATACAGTATAGCGCTCAAGTGCTATATTATCAGGTCGAATGCTATAAAAATTGCAGCCTTAACGGAAACTTCGCAGTATCCAGGATACAGTATAACGCTCGAGTGCTATATTATCAAGTCGAATGCTATAAAAATTAAAGCCTTAACGAAACTTCGCAGTATCCAAAATACAGTATAGCGCTCAAGTGCTATATTATCAGGTCGAATGCTATAAAAATTGCAGCCTTAACGAAACTTCGCAGTATCCAGGATACAGTATAACGCTCGAGTGCTATATTATCAGGTCGAATGCTATAAAAATTAAAGCCTTAACGGAAACTTCGCAGTATCCAGGATACAGTATAACGCTCGAGTGCTATATTATCAGGTTGAATGCTATAAAAATTGCAGTCTTAACGGAAACTTCGCAGTATCCAGAATACAGTATAGCGCTCAAGTGCTATATTATCAGGTCGAATGCTATAAAAATTGCAGTCTTAACGGAAACTTCGCAGTATCCAGGATACAGTATAACGCTCAAGTGCTATATTATCAGGTCGAATGCTATAAAAATTGCAGCCTTAACGGAAACTTCGCAGTATCCAGAATACAGTATAGCGCTCAAGTGCTATATTATCAGGTCGAATGCTATAAAAATTGCAGCCATTACAGAAACTTCGCAGTATCCAGGTTACAGTATAACGCTCGAGTGCTATATTATCAGGTCGAATGCTATAAAAATTGCAGCCTTAACGGAAACTTCGCAGTATCCAGAATACAGTATAGCGCTCAAGTGCTATATTATCAGGTCGAATGCTATAAAAGTTGCAGCCTTAACGGAAACTTCGCAGTATCCAGGATACAGTATAACGCTCGAGTGCTATATTATCAGGTCGAATGCTATAAAAATTGCAGCCTTAACGAAACTTCGCAGTATCCAGGATACAGTATAACGCTCGAGTGCTATATTATCAGGTCGAATGCTATAAAAATTGCAGCCTTAACGGAAACTTCGCAGTATCTAGGATACAGTATAGCGCTCAAGTGCTATATTATCAGGCCGAATGCTATAAAAATTGCAGCCTTAACGGAAACTTCGCAGTATCCAGGATACAGTATAACGCTCGAGTGCTATATTATCAGGTCGAATGCTATAAAAATTGCAGCCTTAACGGAAACTTCGCAGTATCCAGGATACAGTATAACGCTCGAGTGCAATATTATCAGGTCGAATGCTATAAAAATTGCAGCCTTAACGGAAACTTCGCAGTATCCAGAATACAGTATAGCGCTCAAGTGCTATATTATCAGGTCGAATGCTATAAAAATTGCAGCCTTAACAGAAACTTCGCAGTATCCAGGATACAGTATAACGCTCAAGTGCTATATTATCAGGCCGAATGCTATAAAAATTGCAGCCTTAACGGAAACTTCGCAGTATCCAGGATACAGTATAACGCTCGAGTGCTATATTATCAGGTCGAATGCTATAAAAATTGCAGCCTTAACGGAAACTTCGCAGTATCCAGGATACAGTATAACGCTCGAGTGCAATATTATCAGGTCGAATGCTATAAAAATTGCAGCCTTAACGGAAACTTCGCAGTATCCAGAATACAGTATAGCGCTCAAGTGCTATATTATCAGGTCGAATGCTATAAAAATTGCAGCCTTAACAGAAACTTCGCAGTATCCAGAATACAGTATAGCGCTCAAGTGCTATATTATCAGGTCGAATGCTATAAAAATTGCAGCCTTAACGGAAACTTCGCAGTATCCAGGATACAGTATAACGCTCGAGTGCTATATTATCAGGTCGAATGCTATAAAAATTGCAGCCTTAACGGAAACTTCGCAGTATCCAGAATACAGTATAGCGCTCAAGTGCTATATTATCAGGTCGAATGCTATAAAAATTGCAGCCTTAACAGAAACTTCGCAGTATCCAGAATACAGTATAGCGCTCAAGTGCTATATTATCAGGTCGAATGCTATAAAAATTGCAGCCTTAACGGAAACTTCGCAGTATCCAGGATACAGTTCTATGTGAAGTTTACCAAATCTTATGCATCGCCAAAACAGGAAAGTAATAAAAATAATGATTGCTGAAATTAAATCATTCAGGAGCGATTAGCTAGTTATATCCTCAGCCACTTTTTGAAAATTAGTCGTCGAATAGGCATAATCAATTTTGAATTTAGGCCAAAGAAAATTTTACTCGCATATTTGTAGCATCCTGAGCCCAAAGATCTCTTGTGGACGTGTGCAAAAAATCGAATTCTATATTGATACGTTAAAGAAGTTGAATAATTTATACATGCCCCAAAGAAAACTTATCGTAATTTTCGTAATTTTCCAGTCCCTAAGAACAACATTTCTCAGGTATATCATATGTACTATGACGTTCGTCTCACGCATATATATATATATATATATTATATATATATATTGTATATATATATTGTTTATATATATATATATATATACATATATACTACATGTATAAACGCCCAAATTTTCTACAAGCTATTAGTTTTCTTTATAGCTTGCAAGGAACTGACACTAAAATAATGTAAGCCCAAATCAGAGCACGCGTTTCCCCCGTACACTCACGGACAAAAGTAAGTCATTACTGCGCTGCACGAGGCCGTCCGTACCCGGTCTAGCTTTTCGCCGCCTGCATGTATGCTTTTCATCGCCTAAGCAATTTAATCGCATATGGGACGAAAAACATGCATGCAGGCGGCGAAAAAGTTAAACTGGGTAAACGGTAATTTCCATCGAGAACGTTTCGACGTAGCATTTGTGCTCACAGTATTTTTTCGATTTTGTTTTGCGTATTAATGTGTGGTTTGTATTAATGTGTTGTTTGTATTGATATGTTGTTTGTATTAATGTGTTGTTTGTATTGATGTGTTGTTTGTATTAATGTGTTGTTCGTATTAATGTGTTGTTTGTATTATTGTGTTGTTTGTATTAATGTGTGGTTTGTATTAATGTGTTGTTTGTATTGATATGTTGTTTGAATTAATGTGTTGTTTGTATTAATGTGTTGTTTGTATTAATGTGTTGTTTGTATTAATGTGTTGTTTGTATTAATGTGTTGTTTGTATTAATGTGACGTTTGTATTAATGTGCTGTTTATATTAATGTGTTGTTTGTATTAATGTGCTGTTTGTATTAATGTGCTGTTTGTATTAATGTGCTGTTTATATTAATGTGCTGTTTGTATTAATGTGCTGTTTGTATTAATGTGTTGTTTGTATTAATGTGCTGTTTATATTAATGTGCTGTTTGTATTAATGTGCTGTTTATATTAATGTGCTGTTTGTATTAATGTGCTGTTTGTATTAATGTGCTGTTCGTATTATTGTGTTGTTTGTATTAATGTGTTGTTTGTATTAATGTGTTGTTTGTATTAATGTGCTGTTTGTATTAATGTGTTGTTTGTATTAATGTGCTGTTTGTATTAATGTGCTGTTTGTATTAATGTGTTGTTTGTATTAATGTGTTGTTTGTATTAATGTGTTGTTTGTATTAATGTGTTGTTTGTATTAATGTGCTGTTTGTATTAATGTGTTGTTTGTATTAATGTGTTGTTTGTAATAATGTGCTGTTTGTATTAATGTGTTGTTTGTATTAATGTGCTGTTTGTATTAATGTGCTGTTTGTATTAATGTGTTGTTTGTATTAACGTGTTATTTGTATTAATGTGTTGTTTGTATTAATGTGCTGTTTGTATTAATGTGTTGTTTGTATTAATGTGCTGTTTGTATTAATGTGTTGTTTGTATTAATGTGTTGTTTGTATTAATGTGCTGTTTGTATTAATGTGTTGTTTGTATTAATGTGTTGTTTGTATTAATGTGTTGTTTGTATTAATGTGTTGTTTGTATTAATGTGTTGTTTGTATTAATGTGTTGTTTGTATTAATGTGTTGTTTGTATTAATGTGTTGTTTGTATTAATGTGACGTTTGTATTAATTTGCTGTTTGTATTAACGTGCTGTTTGTATTAATGTGTTGTTTGTATTAACGTGCTGTTTGTATTAATGTGCTGTTTGTATTAACGTGCTGTTTGTATTAACGTGCTGTTTGTATTAATGTGTTGTTTGTATTAATGTGTTGTTTGTATTAACGTGCTGTTTGTATTAATGTGTTGTTTGTATTAATGTGCTGTTTGTATTAATGTGTTGTTTATATTAATGTGTTGTTTGTATTAACGTGCTGTTTGTATTAATGTGTTGTTTGTATTAATGTGTTGTTTGTATTAACGTGCTGTTTGTATTAATGTGTTGTTTGTATTAATGTGTTGTTTGTATTAATGTGCTGTTTGTATTAATGTGTTGTTTGTATTAATGTGTTGTTTGTATTAATGTGTTGTTTGTATTAATGTGCTGTTTGTAATAATGTGCTGTTTGTATTAATGTGCTGTTTGTATCAATGTGTTGTTTGTATTAATGTGTTGTTTGTATTAATTTGCTGTTTGTATTAACGTGCTGTTTGTATTAATGTACTGTTTGTATTAATGTGCTGTTTGTATTAATGTGCTGTTTGTATTAATGTGTTGTTTGTATTAATGTGTTGTTTGTATTAATGTGCTGTTTGTATTAATGTGCTGTTTGTATTAATGTGTTGTTTGTATTAATGTGCTGTTTGTATTAATGTGCTGTTTGTATTAATGTGCTGTTTGTATTAATGTGTTGTTTGTATTAATGTGTTGTTTGTATTAATGTGCTGTTTGTATTAATGTGTTGTTTGTATTAATGTGTTATTTGTATTAAGGTGTTATTTGTATTAATGTGTTGATTGTAATAATGTGCTGTTTGTATTATTGTGTTGTTTGTATTAATGTGACGTTTGTATTAATTTGCTGTTTGTATTAACTTGCTGTTTGTATTAATGTGCTGTTTGTATTAATGTGTTGTTTGTATGAATGTGCTGTTTGTATTAATGTGTTATTTGTATTAATGTGTTGTTTGTATTAATGTGTTGTTTGTATTAACGTGCTGTTTGTATTGATGTGTTATTTGTATTAATATGTTGTTTGTATGAATGTGCTGCTTGTATTAATGTGTTATTTGTATTAATGTGTTGTTTGGCTCGTAATTGGTCTCAAATAATTCGTGTTTGCGCGCCATTTGAGATAACTGCTTATGATAACCTTCATGGTTGACGCGTCCCCTAATTTTGTTGAAACTTTTTTGATTGTTCTCACCGCAACCTTCATTTTGTTTAGTATTCATAAGTTATTCAACCATGAGTTATAAATAGTGTTAAAGTGTAAGTTATAGTTATAGTTTATTAATTCATGAGTCATAAATCTAAAAAAAACGTTAAAAAATTATTGTATGCAGCTAATGAAGCGTTGTCGAGTTCTCATCATCGGTTAATTAAACATGAATAATAAGAATAATTTTTTAGGATTAAACGTATTTAGATTAATTAAATACGTGAGTTCATACTAAATTTACAGTATCGCTAATTAACATCATCAAGAACACCGTGAATAACAGCATCAAAATTTGTAAACTAAATTTAGCTTCCCACGTACAGCCATAGAACCATTTAGTCATCACAACAATACTGATTTATACATCCAACATTTTCCGTAAAGTTTTCTCGAAAGCTTTATAATATGTTAAACTTAGAAGCTGTATAGGGCTGCAATTGCTTTCCTCTTTTCTTATGGGCATTTAAATAATCACGAATGGCTTTATAATTTATGATGATAATTATTATAATGGCAATAGAAGAATAAAAAATGAATTATCGTATTTTTTTCAAGGGATGTTTGCGAACAAAATTTTTTCAGAGAGGGTCACAGAAATATTCCCGCTTGGTTGATAGTTAATAAATCCATCAACGCTCACCAATTCCTTGAGGAGTTGAGTGGGAGAGTCCAACACAAGTGTCATCACAGGAACAAATATATTGCGTCTACGAGAAAACTCTTCGCAAAGCTCAACGAATGCAACGAAGAATCAGTATTCTAATGCGCGTTGTCCCATCAACAAATGCGCTAAATATTTCGAAGTCACTATCGGACTCTTCAATTTGTTAACGTTCCTCAAAATGAGAAAACGAGCTACTGTGCCTTTATTCGAATCTCCTTTTTTTACATTTCCTGTTTTTGAATCCCAAGCAATGAAGTTTTTAAGCCACGGGAAATTTTTTCTGGTATGAAAATGTAGCATAAACAGTGGTTGAAGCTCATATTCATATTCGTTGATCATTTTGCTGTTATTGAATTTTTCGCGTTGCTTTTGCTTTCAATTAGTTCGGGTGGATTTATTTTGCTGCTCATATCGGTCAGAAATTTTACTCTGGTTGAATGGAACAAGGCGATTACGAAAATGACATTGGAAACCAAGTAGACGCTCAGTTATTTAGTCAACTTGTAACTCGTTATTTTCTCCTTAGTATTGGGAGAATGAACACGGGATATTTTACGTGTTAAAATAATTAATAGTCAAACAAATTTCTTCAATAGGAACCCAATTGCCAGTTTCCTGATATCTGTTTCTACTGTGCACAAGAATTAACACAAATGTACGCGCACATATTGTCTGAGCGCGGGCTACATTTTTTTAACTTCATGAAAGCTCAAATTTGCGATATCAATTACGGACTTCATGCCTCAAGGAAACACACCTAAAATGACCCCCAGGAATATTTTAGAGCAGCTCAACTCTGCCGAAGTCTCGCATATCTGAACATTTCAGAGCAAGTCTCGCACATATGACCAGGGTTTAGTCTGTGACCTGTCACTGTAGTGAGCTCTGACTCGTTTTGATGTGTGCATCTCATTAATGGTGCGCTAATAACCTCATTAGCGAGACTGACTCATCATAATTAAGATTTGGCTCAGCATTAAATCTCTTAGATCTTTGCTATTCGATATTAAAGCGAACTCTCGCATCACCGCATCTGCTTGCTCTCGTGTTGATATGCTCACCAGGTGTGTAATATTTGAAATTGCACGACTATTCTAATTTTGAGAATTGCATATCTCAAGTAATTTCATGTTGACCATTGTAGTGGGTAGTATTCTCAAGACTGACGAGATAGATTAAGTGAGCCATAGAAAATAAGTTCAACCGCACGGTATTGCATCTTGTCCTCCCATGCTACGTCGGAACGCCCTTCTGAGGTGCGTATGCTGCTTCAAACTAGCGTGGGAGTAGGCCATGTAAAAGGAAAGTGACTTGTCATTTATTCTTAGTCTTATTTGTGCTTTTTCTGTTTGTTGTAGGTTACGTGGAGGGGACTGTTGCCGACGTTCTATCTCCCTCTCTCTGGTACATTTATGCCCATGGGAGGGTCATTCTGAAATTGCCTCGCCCTTTAGCTCGAATATATCCGAAGTTCCACCTATTAGGTTTTGGTGACCTTTCTTTTGGCGTTGGGAGACTAGGGGGTGGAAGTCTCTTTAAATGAGATCAGATCACGTTAAAAACATGAACAATGATTGCTGAATTGTGTTCTGAGGTCCTGTTATAGAATATCACCAATTTATGAAGTAAAATGGTGGTTCCAATATTACAGGAAGTAAATTGCTTCAGATGATTTTTGTGATGAGCTGTGCGATGCATTGAATGTGGACTGCTTGAATGAACTGGGGTAGAAAGTAGATAAAAACGGACTAGTAGAAAAAGGTAGGGTAAATCCGTATTGAACTGTATCAATGGTGCATAGCTAAAGCAGGCATGACGGATGCACACACAAACCGAATCTCATTTCTAAACGTGACCGCCAGGTCATTTACAATATGAATTTATTGAAAGTTTTTTGACAGAAATCCTTAAAAACCCCTTATTGAAGAACTTAGGAGCAGGTAGTTTAACGGGATGACAAAATTGAGGCCGAGCTCGAGGGGTAGGTTTGAACTTTCTACTCGAGTACTACTATATGTATCATAAATGCTTGTTGGTTCTTGTTACAATTTTCTCAAAACAACTAGGGAACAAATCCTAATTAAACTAAATTAAATGAAATTGGGTACAGTACTCGAAACTAAATAGTCTCCTGGAACACATACATGGTGTTGTGCAATTCGATGTACATATTTTATCCATATACAAAAAAAAAACGCAAAATAAAACGAAATAGTTTTGAAGTCTTTGTCACTCATGAAAATACTTTTATTTTGCGTTTTTCTTTTCATGTATATGTTTGAAATATATGCATCGAATCACCCAACACCCGGTATAATATGCTACCATGAGATCAAACTCATGAAACAAACTCTTACGGGTAAACTTAGTCAAGGATCTGAAGAGTAGTGAACTAGAGCATACCCTACTCACTAACAGCACAGTGCCAGTCGAATTAAATACTCTTAACATCACATATTACAATAAGATTCTTTTAACACAGTAAGCATAAACTTGGAATTGCAGAAATAACAGTTTATCAGGCCTGAAAAGGGGCTCACAGGTTTGCATAGGTCACACAATACATGATGGAAGGATAGGAAAATTCAATACTAGTATTAAACCTTAACAAATGTTCAATGACTCCTAATGTGTAAGTTTACACAAGCCGCTATCCTGAGTCAAATGCAAGTTACGAGGAGTTCACGCAACTTTTAAAGTACAAGAGGAATAAATTGACATTCTCATCACACGCACAATTGAGCACCTCTGAATATCTCAGTAGCTTCAGCATCACGGTAGAGGAAACGAGGTAGGTTCAAACTAGTCTTTTTTCGTTGACGGTGTGGTTTTGCTGACGTCATGGCAACGAACCAATAGCAGCGCTCATATTGCATCTGATTGCACTGCTACGTCCAAATCTGGCTCCACGATTGGCCTAACGACATGGCGTTTTGGTGGCGTCATAAAGCTTGTTTGAAGTAAAGCCTTTCTTTTGGCTAGCCGAACAAGAGGAGGCATATTTTCTCATATAGAAATGACCTTACCTGGTTTCCTCTACCATGTTCGGCATAAATTTCTAGAATTTAATAAACTTACATGTCTTCTGCGCATCTTGTTAACACTGAACTGTCGCACCGGGCGGTGGGCTTATGTATATACCAAAGGCGTTCCAGAAACGTCTGAGACTGTCAAATGATTATAAATAAAACATCTATATGAAAAAATTTCAAACGATTACGTGGACTACACAATATATGTTTTAAACTTTTGTTCATTTTTTGGCGTACCTGCAATTCCTTATAGAAATTCCGACTGTATTGAAAGTGTATTTGTATATTGATGACAGTATCTGTACAGCCGTATAAAAATTTTGTTGAGGCAGAACAGACTCATCGAACACACAACTTGTAGTTGAATGTTGGTTGCAATAACCCTAGACTTAATTACCAATGTTTTTTTCTGTGCCCAGAGGGCAAGTCCTATTGAAATACTGGTTGTAATATCCGTAGAGTTATTTCACGTTTCGTTTGAAAGCCTCTTTTACTGATGTCAGCCGAATCGCTTCAATCTTCATTTTGCTGGTCTCACTCGTTAACGAATAATGTTATCAGAAGGCTATAGAAAAATAAATAATTTTTGTGATGAACCTGATATTAAAAGTAAGTTGAATGACGCCAAATGATTTGACCAACAATACCTGAATCCACTCTTTACAGAGAGAAATTTAAGGAGTTCATTTTTGAAGAGTAACCTAATATGTCATGGTGTAATACTGTTGCACAGAATAATTTTCAACATAAGAAAAAGAATATTAGAACTCATCATCCAGTTATCACTCTCATTCCAGTAGCGATTAATGCAGCCTATATCCACGAAGCAGTGGACTATCTTAGCTGTGTCTTCCTATAGGTATTTCCATAACGTTCATTATTTGTGTGCTTTTCCTTTGCTTGGTACATTCTTGAAATACATTGGAAAGTTAGACCAGAGAATCCTAAATCTTAAAACTCGGTCTAGGAGCGTTTGTTGCATCATTTAGAGCGAGAGAGGCTGAGCAGTTCCGTTACTGCGACCCCAGTCAAATTTTTTCTCAGGAGCATGCATGTTTTTCGCCGCCTTAGCGACTTAATTACTTGGGCGGTAAAAAATATGCATGCAGGCGGCTAAAAAGTTAGACTGGGACCGCTTTTCGAAAGCATGCATGGAATTGCGTCATTCCCTCCTCAAAGTTAAGGCCTGGAAATAAACAGGTCGCTGATTTTGGTGTCAAAATTGGACTTCATACCAGTTTGTTTCCCGTTTTGATCCACAAAAGATCAAAGTGAAGCATGTGAATAAAGAACTGAGTAATAGCTACATTTAATCATCTTGTGTGGCATAATACCTAAGAGAGAAAGTGAACGCGAACAGCAAGATAAGGAAACTTAAACTTCCAAAAAAAGATCAATTCACATTCCGCTTATCATAAAGACGAGATTACGTATACATTCATAGGACGTTCTGCCTTTTTTGAGGTTGACGGAACAAACCTAGCGACTTGAGTCGTTACTGTCACTCGCAGATGGTAATCACATGATAGGAACAGAGCGGAGCGCAAATTAGAAGCAGTGATTACAACTTTTGCAAACTCGTCCAAACTCGTCGGCTTATCTGAGAGCTGCGCAGTATTGCGTGGGGCTGTTGCAGGCGGGAGGGAAACTGGCTCTTTTGGGTTATGTAATTATGATTTTATCATCTGAGAGCTGCGCAGTATTGCGTGGGGCTGTTGCAGGCGGGAGGGAAACTGGCTGTTTTAAGTCTGATAATACGAGTATTAAATTGCAAAATCAAAGAGTTACCCAGGTAACGAAGAAAGTTATTCTTCATTGTTAGATTAAGACAGCTGCAGCATTTTGCAAAAAAAATCATACAAAGCTGAGGGTAAAATAATCAAAATTCATGAATGTTATTCAAATAATAACAGTGTAACGTGAATATAGAAACTGTTCATTGTGAAGCAGCATTGTAAAGCAGCAACAGATTATTGTAAAGCAGCAATAGCTCATTGTTAAACAACAATAGCTCATTGTTAAGCAACAATAGCTCATTGTTACGCAACAATAGTTCATTGTTAAGCAGCAATAGCTCATTGTTAAACAGCAATAGCTCATTGTTAAGCAACAATAGTTCATTGTTAAGCAACAATAGCTCATTGTAAAGCAGCAATAGCTCATTGTTAAACAGCAATAGCTCATTGTTAAGCAACAATAGCTCATTGTTAAGCAACAATAGTTCATTGTTAAGCAGCAATAGCTCATTGTTAAACAGCAATAGCTCATTGTTAAGCAACAATAGTTCATTGTTAAGCAACAATAGCTCATTGTAAAGCAGCAATAGCTCATTTTTAAACATGAGTAGCTCATCGTGAAGCGAGGGTATCTGGCCATAAAGATAAAGTAGCGCTGTATGATACACATGAGTTCTAAGGCAAAGTAAATTAAGGTAACGAGCATCTCGTTTGATGTGAAATAAGGTCCCCTCCTCTCATTATAGCGTACATTCAACCCTCCATGAGAACGGACCGCCTCTCTTTGCTTATAATCACGGCTGAGATCTTGAGCTTGTCGGGCCCTGCGCTCAGTCGAGGGGATCGTCTCGTGAAGAATGCGCAAAAATAGACTGGCCGTGATACGTGACTTTATCCCAGGGCTTCTCAACCTTTTTATTGTCGTGACGGATCTTAGGTTGACGGTGTGCCCCCCAGCTAAGCTAAAGGTTTCAGAAACTATAAAAATACACATAATTATTAATAATTATATGTACTTATACGGGTGTGTGTAAATTTATATTGTACATTTTAACATATGAAGTACGTTGCATGTACCCCCAGGGGTACATGTACCCACGGTTGAGAAGCCCTGGTCTAGACAATGAATTTCACCAAGAGGATGGAGTCTGGACGAATGAGTGCAAAAAAAAGTTCTCGGGAAGCTTCCTGATCTTATATAAGAAAGAGAGAACAAAAAATGCCGCACAAAACATTTACTCGAGTTTGAATTTCAAGGTAAAGGGTAAAATTGGACGTTTCGAGCGTGCGCTCATCTTGAGTAAATGAAATTTATCCGTAAAATTAGTACAGGGAGAAGGAAAAATTTATTTTATTTTATTTATATAATTTTCACTGTTCCATTTACCAATTTTACTGATAAATTTCATTGTTGAATACGAGGGAATGCTCGCAACGTTCAATTTTATTGTTTCACTTGCAATTTTTAATTCGAGTAAATGTTTTTCACGGTGTATTTACTTCTCTCCTTTTTAATTGAGGACTTAGTCATTATACTCTTTATTGACCTGTCTCCGCAGCTGCGGACGGTAAGAAACGTAGGAGTTCCAACAGCCATGAGTGATGCAGTGAGAACTCGCCTTTAAATAAAATTGCTCCAATGATTTGGAGCAGGATATTGAAACCATTTAGGGGGACTTAGCTGCAGCTTAAGTCCGCTTGGCAACACTACGAGCATCAGCTCAAGTCCACTTGGCAACGCTACGAGTTTCAACACTCTTGTATACACGCCTTGACTGCGCTAAGTGCTACCGCATTTAGCGTATCCAACTTCATTTAATAAAACTTACGCTGCTGACAGTTTAAGTTTTGATTTAGCAGCACCGGCGGAAACTCTTTCAAAATGCGGCCTCGGAACTCGATCTCAGCGCTTCGTAAAATTACTGTAGATAAAAACGTTTATCTATCAACTTGGAGTGGGAGCAACAAAACGTTTAGAATCCCTCATAAAGGACATCAATGCCACATAAAATTCAAACTGAGCTGCAATTAGAAACCTTCGAAAAGCTTAGAAATTTGTGAATATCAGCTGAGACAATGCTAAATTTCTTTGGTTTTGTGTAAGCAGATTTTTTGTCTTGCGGACGACGCGGCAGGTTCACCAACACAGACCTCCGAGCTCTAGAATCTTGCCTAATAAATTTGCGTAATTCGTTAATTTTTCCTGAACTAACAAAGTAGCGTTCAAGTCTCGTCATTTCTCTAGAGTCCAGCGAGGGATTTCTGTAACTCACGACCTCGTTCCTTATTATGAGTGGAGGCAGCAAACATTCCAATGTAGGCTTCTTTTGTAAGAGTGTTTTGAAAATAAACTTACCGCAGAGGATAACGATTAAACGTTCATGATGAAGCATAGGTAGTTCGAGGGAGCAAAATTTACTTAAGAAAGTTCGTTAGCTGTTCATTTATTTCAATTTATATTGTTAATATTGATTTATTGGACTCGTGTTCGTTTGTTCGAAATTATTGCTCTCGAGAAAAAGTTTTCGATAACAAATCACATTTCTTGGCAGGCCTCCAGCAAGCGCTCACATTGATGGTGTGGGTGACTATGCCGTAAATTATAATGTGTTTTATATAAGACCTTGAAGACAATGTTTGAAATTGTTGTTGCGCTCTCATAGAAATAATAACTTTTCAGTGGCACGAACAATTCCCGTGCGATGGAAAAATTAAATTTTTCGTTTTGATTTGCAATAATAATAATTTTTTAGCATGCAGAAAGATATGTAGTACAATGCGGTAAGAATTAATAGAAGTGATTGATAATTATAACTATAAGATTAAAGCCAACCACACAAAGAGGCAGCTGGCGCGGTGAAATTCTTTGAAGTCAAAATAGAGAAGCGAAAGTCGGCTGATAGAGAATCATGGATTTCGATATTTGGGGCTGAGGCACAAACACGAACGGGACAATTTGGGCCTGAGGCACAAACACAAACGGGACAATTTGGGGCTGAGGCACAAACACGAACGGGACAATTTGGGCCTGAGGCACAAACACAAACGGGACAGTTTGGGGCTGAGGCACAAACACGACAATTTGGGGCTGAGGCACAAACACGACAATTTGGGGCTGAGGCACAAACACAAACGGGACAATTTGGGGCTGAGATAATAATCTTTTGCGTGTATCATAACTGGTATTATATTATTTTCTATGTCGAATCCCAAATTCATGGATGCAATGTCAAATCACACATCCGTTTCGTTGATGTTTCTATACACACAAAAGTATATTCATGTGCATCTTTAAATATTTATACAAAATATAGATATGCAACACGTACATTCACACATACAATTTGCACTTAGATAACGCTGATAGCGTTCTTGTTGTTCCGGCAACGAATCCCGTTATTGCATTCCATTCCATTTTAAGAAGAAGGTACGAGCGTGTTTGCTTAATATTACTTCAGAACTAAACAAGTCAGCAAATTTAGTACAAGGGCTAAATTATTTGGGAGAAATTAGGAGCTGACTTGAAATTAGCCTTCCTCGTTTTCTGATTCTGATCAGTTAATATTAGTGTTAAAGTGATCAAAGACGTGGGAACAAGCCTGGACATGTAGGGAGGCTCCAAATGATAAGGCGGCTAGAATATGCCTTAAAAAGACCGACAATTTTCTCAGTTTTACTGAGAAAATCCCTGTAGTTACTTAAGACAAGTCGCAGCTAAGTACTCATAAAAGTAGGCAAAAAAATAAGTTGCTTCTCTCTTTCTCGGTCTTGAATTCTTATTTTTTATTACACTATGGGCTTGTTCGTGTAAATTCAATTAGAAAAGAGCATATTTTGACATGTTTATAATATTTTCTCTCCGTCACACTGCACTGAGCAGAGCAGGTTACTGTTTGCTGTAAACCAACGCAACTTTTGGCACGGAACAGATATCACAGAACAGAACCTCTGCCAGAAAATTCCTCTTTCTACGTTCAACAAAGGGACGATCTTTAATAAGTTTTACGGCTTTTTTATGAGACATTTGGCGATTGTGAAGCAGGTGATTGAATGACAATGTCTTTTATTTTCGCGTTGCATAGAGGGAATTGATATGGGAACTGCGTGGGAAAATTTATTGGTGATTTTGATGTTTTTGAATAGATCTTTGCTTCCTACACTGCAGGATGGCACGCAGCCTCACACTGCAGGATGACACACAGCCTCACACTGCAGGATGGCACGCAGCCTCACACTGCAGGATGGCACGCAGCCTCACACTGCAGGATGGCACGCAGCCTCACACTGCAGGATGACACACAGCCTCACACTGCAGGATGGCACGCAGCCTCACACTGCAGGATGGCACGCAGCCTCACACTGCAGGATGGCACGCAGCCTCACACTGCAGGATGACACACAGCCTCACACTGCAGGATGACACACAGCCTCACACTGCAGGATGACACACAGCCTCACACTGCAGGAGGACACACAGCCTCACACTGCAGGATGACACGCAGCCTCACACTGCAGGATGGCACGCAGCCTCACACTGCAGGATGACACACAGCCTCACACTGCAGGATGACACACAGCCTCACACTGCAGGATGACACACAGCCTCACACTGCAGGATGACACACAGCCTCACACTGCAGGATGGCACGCAGCCTCACACTGCAGGATGACACACAGCCTCACACTGCAGGATGACACACAGCCTCACACTGCAGGATGACACACAGCCTCACACTGCAGGATGACACACAGCCTCACACTGCAGGATGGCACGCAGCCTCACACTGCAGGATGACACGCAGCCTCACAATGCAGGATGACACGCAGCCTCACAATGCAATATATAATCCAGTGACTGAAAAAATTTTTTAAGTTATTTCAAAGCACCCAAAAGTTGGAGGGTATTTTTACCATCAAATGTGATGCTATTGAGAGTCTTTATTTTTCTATGGGTCCATGCATCGTTGGTTTTAGGAATTTTTTCAGGCTTGTGATAGTCCTATTTCTGCTTCCTGCTTGGATGCTGCTTTTTTTATTTTAAAATTACATGCAGCGCAAATTTATTGCACTTGTGATAGGTAGTTTCTCTTTCGGTCGCATTCGTGGGGAATATCTTCCATAGAAACGCAGTGCAATGCTGTCCATATCGGTTATACAATGATGATAAATAAAACTTAATCTTTCATTCATTCGATGTCCGCGAGTCGCAAGAATTTTCCTCAGTTGAATTCATTGCAAGCATTAAAGCGCAAAAACAATTTTTCATTTCAATCATGGTCATAACTACTCAACTCTTGTAATCGGTTTTCGAGTTGCTCAAATTCCCCGTTTTCATCCACTGGGACTCCCTATTCGTGGATACATCCAAATTGAAGTGTTTTTTGACGAGGAAAGTTGGATTAAGAGCGCAAACGAGATTTAAGTTGCCATGGCATCAGCTGAACTTCGCTGGACACGGGATGATTGCCGTCGAAAAACTCGGAATTTCAGACTCTTAGAGAAATTTAGCTTGAATGTCTATGTTGGAAGCCACAGTAAATTTAAAGAAACCGAAGCTCTTTACCGGTCATCAGGGAGATTGAATTGCCTCGATTGATGCTAGAATGAAAAAAATCTCGGCTAAAAATAACTTCGTAAATTGTACATGCATTAGCGACCTCTTGAGGATTAATAGAGCAAGTAGTTTGGAGCGTGTGGGCTTAGCTTGAGTTAACCTTTGCCACATGTTGCGATCATCTTAAATTTCTATAAGTTGATAACTTCGTTCTCTCATGCGTTTCTACTCAAATGCATTCTTTAGCTTATTTAACCTTGAAGGCTCGAAATTTGAGTTTATCCTTCATTGGTTATGGGTCAATAATTTGAGGCTAGAGTCCGAGAACCACGATTCATTCCTTACGAAGTATAGTTGTGAATGAAGAATCAGACACTCGAAGTTTCGTGTTCAAGGTTCACGAGATTTTATTCGGTCAAACAGCACCGTTACTACCACTATCAATTGCTACTACACGTTACTACTAGTTTCCAATTATTATGAGAGTGTCTGCGACGAGAAAAATGTACAACAGATTTAGTTAGAAGTAAATGCGAAGTATTTCAGAGTAATGACGCAAAATTTCAATAGGAATGGCTATTTCAAGATATTACAATTGCTTCAATTATAGTTTGGGAAGACCGTGATGCGGTCTTCCATCGACTGGATCGCACTGAACGCATCGGAGGCAATGCACTAACTTGAACTTATTCCACTACGGCAACTCTAACTCGAAGAAACATGGAGCACGGTAACAGTCCTGTAAATACTGCTAGCATGACTAAACAAGAAAGTTAGTCTTTGAATTCAGGTTGATTTGATATCAGGGTTGAAGTGCAATCCAAGAATGCAGTCAAGGTGCTGTGCCGAATGATATACAGTAGGTCGTGTACCCTATGTAATGACACAGCTTGTTGCTTGTTTGCATGCTTGCTGACTTTGTTCTTTGTTAGTTTGTTTTGTTGTTTGCTTGCTTGTTTGCTTGCTTATTTGCATGCTTGCTTGCTTTGGGGGTTGTTGGTTTGTTTTGTTGTTTGCTTGCTTGTTTGTGAGCTTGTTTGCATGCTTGCTTGCTTTGGTGGTTGTTAGTTTGTTTTGTTGTTTGCTTGTTTGTGAGCTTGTTTGCATGCTTGCTTGCTTTGGTGGTTGTTGGTTTGTTTTGTTGTTTGCTTGCTTGTTTGTGAGCTTGTTTTCATGCTTGCTTGCTTTGGTGGTTGTTAGTTTGTTTTGTTGTTTGCTTGCTTGCTTGCTTGTTTGTGAACTTGTTTGCATGCTTGCTTGCTTTGGTGGTTGTTGGTTTGTTTTGTTGTTTGCTTGCTTGTTTGTGAGCTTGTTTTCATGCTTGCTTGCTTTGATGGTTGTTAGTTTGTTTTGTTGTTTGATTGCTTGCTTGTTTGTGAACTTGTTTGCATGCTTGCTTGCTTTGGTGGTTGTTGGTTTGTTTTGTTGTTTGCTTGCTTGTTTGTAAGCTTGTTTGCATGCTTGCTTGCTTTGGTGGTTGTTGGTCTGCTTGCTCGTTTTGCCTGTCTGTCGCTACAACCTCCCTGCACACTGGACACCTGAACGCCGCAAAATGACAGCAATTTTTTTATTTCATTTGTAAGTGTTGCTGTTTCCCGCAAGCTTGCCGGTTCCAAATGAAAGTATCGGTTTTGTCTTTCTGTTTGTTCCCGGTAAAATAAAATTGCTTCAAGTATACGTTCATTTAGTGTTTTCTTAAGCGCAAAAGAAATTTAGAAATAGTTTGATTTTGCCTTTTCAAGCATTCAATGAAATTTTAACAGCTATGCGGTGGAAATACACTGAGTAAAAGTTAATGTAATTGAGATGAGTTCCTGGTTGAAGAATGTACACAGAAATGTATTCTGATGTAATCTGAAGTGATAACGCTGAGAAATAGGTCGGAATATGAATTTTTGGGTTTTGCTCTCCCAAGAAAATGTGCGTGAGAGAAAAACACGCAATTGGAAAAGGAAATAACGAAATAAAGGAAACTGTTTCCTGGTATCGAAGAATAACTACAAAATTTGGTTGTAAAGTCTTACTAAGATGTAAATGCAACGGATCTCACAGATTGTAACTCGGGTGGTCAGGATGGCCTTTTCTTTTCATAAATTGCCAAATTTGTTATTTTCCCCTTGAAAATCGGCTCTAAAAACCAGCCGGTTTCGGGCAGCAGTACAGGTTCACCAATGACTTATAGAGCTTTTTACGCCTAAATTTCGTTTTGAGCAAAGCTAAACATGAAAAATTTATTCTGAAAATAGCCAATACGGGAACTTTTTTAAGCGAAACTGACATCAGGTGCTGCTGACTCACTATTTATTCAAGATGATAATTTTGATCTTCAGTATATTAATAATTAATGTTATTAATAAGAACTCGACAGTTACAGGTAATATTTTAAAATACCCGTCTGAAGTTAAACTTCCGTCTAAAATCAAACGAGTTATTTATCGGCCCAAGTTAAGCCTCGAACGAATCGATCGCTATTGATAAACGCTAAGCTCGTATTTATTGAAACTTCATTGAGTAAACATGCAGTAATTGCAATAGTGAAACTGAAGTATTTACTCAGTTGAATTGTGTCCAGTTTCAGCCTCGTCATTTCTGTTTTAAAATTTCGGTTAAATGATAAAGTCCCATCAACATGGCGTAATTCCCTGTTTAATTTACGCTCTATTCACAACGAGACTTAAATACGGGCAAATTAGTAAAATTTGTATTAAATAGAGCATTATCGTACATAATTTGCTCATCTAACGCACCAACCGGTTTTGAGGTTGCGTAGATTATTGTGTAATTCATCTGCTGGAGTGGAGGCCTAAGGTGTCGCTTCTCTACACAATAATACTAAGTTTCTTGAACCTTCGGACCTTCGATCACCAGTATATCTTTATTTCGGAGGTCTGTACGTTGATAAAGATTTCGATCTCGGAAGACAACCAGTTTATGCCTTTTTCTAACATTTTCTTCGTTGATTTTTCACTCACATCTGTTTCTCAAAATAACTTTTGCGTTTACGTCTTTTGTTTAGACTAATTGTGTTATGATGTCTTTATAAGGTTGGAGTTGCGACTAGTTCCTGCACAGCCATGGGCCTTGACCTCAGTATTCGGTAGTTCAGAGTCCTTCGAACAAACAAAGAGCAAGTGATAAACTAAAAACTTCAGCGACTTCAGGGCAATAACAATTTGGGATTATTTGTTATCTGTAAAAGATAGTTCAATAATAACTGCATGCGCCTCTCCTATGTTCATAAATAATGGAAATAGAGCTGAATTACGAGAAATAATGTGTAAGATTTGGCTAACCTACTAACTGATACAATCCTTTACGTGAAAAAGTAAGGAATTTGAAAAAACACTTCAATAAATGTTGAGCATGGATCCAAGAAATTTGTCTTCACTTTGCTTTCTCAACATAAATAAAGTAGCTTGAAGGCGTTGAAAAAACTGTTCGAAGGCAACTCTCCTTCACTGTTTAGAACATCTCCCTCTAACGAGTGTTTGACGCTGATGGCTTTAGGTTAACAATAAAAGGGAATTTCGGGAGCGCAGTCGGGGCTCCGAGATGGATTGCGACGTGTTAGGTCGCGTGATCTCAAGGTTTGAACCAGAAAGGCAATTAAAACCTCCGCTCCTCATGAATTGCTTGTGATCTATAAAGAAGGAAGGGAAGCTAGCGAAAAAGAAAAACCACAGATGCCTCGCATTTTCTTGCGTTCTAAAATCAGGTGAGTGGCGTAAATAGAGTCGTTTTAGAAACGTTCATCGTGTTGTCCTTACTACTTGTGAACTCAGAACTTCTATTGCAAGAAATAATGTAAATTTCAATGATCCTATTAGTTCTGAGCCATCCAATTTTTTGTGGAACACCATTTTAAAAGCTTACACATTTCTCAATCATTTTGTGGTTAATCATCATATTTACGTCCGAGATTTGTCAAATTTTCCCTCACAATAATTTAAAACTACGATTGCCATCAATATTTTGCTGATTCCTTTTCTCTGGAGCTCTAATAAATTTCGTTACATGCTCTGTTACTCAAAGATCTTTTCTGATATATTAAAGTTTCTGACCTCACATAGCGCGGGATTCTAGGTTGTGTTTATGTTGTATGTGTATGTCTCCCATGCAGACCACACACGGATGAGTCAGACAGGGGCCAGACACTCAACTCAGGGGGAGGCCGTCCGGTCCCCCTAGCTCAGGGGGAGGCCGTGAGGTCCCCCCAGCTCAGGAATAGGCCAAGGGTTAGGAACGCAGGCGTTAGGTTCACGCAGTCGAAATTTTCATTACATTATTCAAGTTATGTAAAATTAACACTGCTTAGTCGGACTATCATTAGCAATTTAAAGACGAAGAATACAGCACGGATAGGTATCATATTTAATAGAATTTAACGAAGCTAAATTTAAAATATCTGAATTAGCCAATTTTAAAATGGATTAATTCAGGTATTTTAAATTTAGCTTCGTTAAATTGTATTAAATATGAGACCTATCCGTGCTGTATTCTTCGTCTTTAAATTCTTATTATTTAAGTTTAACTAGTCAAATGTAACTATGGGTTTGCAAATTGACAAATTTCATTGGTTTACGCAGTTGAATGTAACTTGTGAAGTCTAGTAGCTCCTTCACTGCTCCAGTTGTCAGCTACGCTGCGTCGTAATACGCGCTGGTCGCAAGATGAAACGCCGGTGCACACGGAGGGAACTTCTATAATGCTGCTGACCGACCTGTAGTCCCAAACTTAATTTTCGTGAATACTTAATTAAAGCTAAAAGAAAACACGATCCAGCTAACGTTTGCTATTTTGGACTTGTTTAATTAACTTTAAAATTGAGTTGAGTATTGTGTTCCCTTGCCAAATAGATAGCTTTGTGTGAATCTAATTGAAATTTGAAACTGTTGATGAGAATTGGAAATTTTGTGAATTCACAATAAGAATCTGTCGATCTGGAATGATGAAACCAATGCATTCACTACTAAATTTAACTCCATTTTTATAAACACAAAGAGACACATTTGCGCACACTGTATATAAAGAGCAGGCGTTCACTGAAGCTTCTATAGTTAAAAATTTATGAATTAAAATAAAATTGATGCTACCTGTTTGACAGGCAGTTAAATTTTCACAATTCATTCAACTCGGAATATGTTCAACCAACAAACGCTTGGAAACCAGAAAGAATAACAGAGCTAAAATAGTAACGTACTCATTGTTTAAGTGTGGGTCGCAAATATTCTCCACCATCTTTTTGTGCTGTGCACTGCTATGGAAAATTTTTGAAAACGCTTTAGTGAGCAACACAACTAAGTTCCAAAACAAATTTGGCACAGAAGCAATCTGTGTGGAGCTCAGAGCAGTTTCCTGCTATGAGAGTTTTATTTCATTTTCGCTCCATGTTTTCCTTGCGCTTTCAGCCAGAAATTTCCCCTCGCGGCCAGGCTGGAGACTCGATTTGCTCCCCTGGGGGGGAAGCAGATTCAATTTTTCGAGGGGAAAATAGCGTAAATTTGTTGTCGAGGTGCTTGGACACGGCTGGATGAGCCTTAAGTTCAAAAGCCCCGACAAATACTGCTCGAATAATTTTCCAGGCTCCCAAAAAAAGGAAGATTTATTTCAGCAATACTACAAATCTTTGGGCGAACCCAAGGGCATCAAATTGCAGCCAAACACTTCGGAAGCATTTTGAACATCATTTGCTGCAGTTTTTGAACTGTGGATTTGGGAAGTTATTTTCTATCTCCGGCAAAATGACGAGGGCATTGACTGGAAATTTTACAATGATCGTTCCTGTGCTGTTTGAACTTGGTTTGAGAACACATCG
This sequence comes from Morinoia aosen, assembly GCA_030386875.1. Classification (NCBI taxonomy): domain Eukaryota; kingdom Metazoa; phylum Arthropoda; class Malacostraca; order Amphipoda; family Talitridae; genus Morinoia; species Morinoia aosen. Next base: position 64,254,154 of record CM059565.1, on the reverse strand, counting down.
AGATTGGTGGGATCTTATTTTAATTTTAAATGCAAGAACGAGAAATATCGTGTGAAAGATTTACGCGCAAAAAATGTTCGATCAGCTAAGAAAATATCGAATGTCAGTCACCTCTTAAAAGATGAAATGCGCTAAAATCAGAAACTTGCACGAAGTTTCATTTTTGAAACTGAAGACCGAACCAATACGGTTATAAAATTTCCTCTGCTGAAATATTATCTCAATGAAGTTAAAATTTACCCTTTTTTCTTTTTCCTCCTGAGGTCCAAAGTACGGAAACGACAAACCATTTTTCCTCTGTGGGGTTTTGGTGGATATTTTTCCTGGTTTTTAATTATGTTAATGAAATCGATGGAAGGAGTGGGCTGCTTCATGACGGTGGGTTGAGTAGGCTACTTCATGACGGTGGGTTGAGTGGGCTGGGTAATGGCAGCCGTTTCCTCACGCCCCTCTCTGCACATTCCACCAAAGTTCAGCAGCAAATTACCAACAAGAGAAAATTCGACCTCACGATTGAAGCGACCAGTTGGATGCTAATGGGGTCAAGTAATAACTTTGATAGATTTTTGACACAATGCGTGATGGAACTTTAAGTCCTCGCCGTAGCTGGGAACTTTAGTACTTATGGACTTTGCTAATTAGTACTTGCTGCATGTTCTTTGTGTGTTTATGTCTTATTTACTTTCTAATTAGCCAACACGATATACCGTGGTACAGGGCTGATGAATTTTAGCTAAGAGTTGGCCTCGTGGGGCTGGCATGCCCTCAGCACAGGGTGGCGCAGAAGTTTCGCACCACACAATAACTTGTATTTCTTGCTGTATGTTTCAGATAAAACCTGATATGGCTGAGAAACTACATGCACAAGAAATGTTTCAGTTGGTTTTACGTTTGGAAGAGATAGGCGACTTACTGCTATGTAGCTCAAGAATTTATCCGAGCGACAGGATGGATGGTTCGCGACTTCTGGGACATACTGTTTACTGCTAGCTTACAGAGATATTTTCTGTACAAGTAATGAGCTTACAGAGATATTTTCTGCACAAGTAATGAGTTTACAAAGATATTTTCTGCAAAAGTAATGAGCTTACAGAAATATTTTCTGCACAAGTAATGAGTTTACAGAGATATTTTCTGCACAAGTAATGAGCTTACAGAGATATTTTCTGCACAAGTAATGAGCTTACAGAGATATTTTCTGCACAAGTAATGGGCTTACAGAGATATTTTCTGCATAAGTAATGGGCTTACAGAGATATTTTCTGCACAAGTAATGAGCTTACAGAGATATTTTCTGCATAAGTAATGGGCTTACAGAGATATTTTCTGCACAAGTAATGGGCTTACAGAGATATTTTCTGTACAAGTAATGAGCTTACAGAGATATTTTCTGCATAAGTAATGGGCTTATAGAGATATTTTCTGCGCAAGTAATGGGCTTACAGAGATATTTTCTGCACAAGTAATGGGCTTACAGAGATACTTTCTGCACAAGTAATAAGCTTACAGAGATATTTTCTGCATAAGTAATGAGCTTAAAGAGATATTTTCAGCAGAGGTTATGAGCTCGCACACACATTTTAATTACATGAAAAATGCAAAGATTGAGGAAAACAGGTTCGCTTAAAAATTTAAAATTCATAGTTTCTTTTACAAATTTCAGTTAATCGTATCCGTCCTAACCGATCAACTATGCGAAATTGAATCTAGATTTTTACGAATAACAGTTACCATTTCTACGAAAATCAGTATCTATGAATAGCAGTTTCTACGAATAACAGTTTCTACGAATAACAGTTTCTATGAATGGCAGTTCTTACGAATAACAGTTTCTACGAATAACAGTTTTTATGAATGGCAGTTCTCACGAATAACAGTTTTACGAATAACAGTTTCTACGAAAATCAGTTTCTACGAATAACAGTTTCTACGAATAACAGTGTCTATGAATGGCAGTTCTTACGAATAACAGTTTCTACGAATAACAGTTTCTATGAATGGCAGTTCTTACGAATAACAGTTTCTACGAATAACAGTTTCTACGAATAACAGTTCCTATGAATGGCAGTTCTTACGAATAACAGTTTCTACGAATAACAGTTTCTGCGAATAACAGTATCTACGAATAACAGTTTCTACGAATAACAGTTTCTACGAATAACAGTTTCTACGAATAAAAGTTTCTACGAATAACAGTTTCTACGAATAACAGTTTCTACGAATAACAGTTTCTACGAATAACAGTTTCTACGAATAACAGTTTCTACGAATTACAGTTTCTACGAATAACAGTTTCTATGAATGGCAGTTCTTACGAATAACAGTTTTACGAATAACAGTTTCTACGAATAACAGTTTCTACGAATAACAGTTTCTACGAATAACAGTTTCTATGAATGGCAGTTCATACGAATAACAGTTTTACGAATAACAGTTTCTAAGAATAACAGTTTTACGAATAACAGTTTCTACGAATAATAGTTTCTATGAATAACAGTTTTACGAATACCAGTTTCTACGAATAACAGTTTCTATGAATAGCAGTTTCTACGAATAACAGTTTCTACGAATAACAGTTTTTATGAATGGCAGTTCTCACAAATAACAGTTTTACGAATAACAGTTTCTACGAATAACAGTTTCTATGAATGGCAGTTCTTACGAAAAACAGTTTTACGAATAACAGTTTTACGGATAACAGTTTCTACGAATAATCGTTTTTACGAATAACAGTTTCTACGAATAACAGTTTCTACGAATAACAGTTTCTATGAATGGCAGTTCTTACGAATAACAGTTTTACGAATAACAGTTTCTACGAATAACAGTTTCTACGAATAACAGTTTCTATGAATGGCAATTCTTACGAATAACAGTTTTACGAATAATAGTTTCTACGAATAACAGTTTCTACGAATAACAGTTTCTACGAATAGCGCTTACGATTTTTGCAGGGACGCTTCAGCTCCGTTAGAGCGAGCTTCATTTTAGTTTCCTCCCCCGCTTCATTTGGCTGCGCTGGAAACACGCTCCACACTTCAACGAATTTATGAGCTGCACTGAGCTGCCCCGACCGCTCGAGAGGAAAAAGTTCATCAGTTTAAAGAAGCGGAAAACTGCGGTAAGGACGGGACCGTCAGGTGAGCTGGAGTGGGTAGAGAATGGGGGATTGTTTCGTGGGACGAGAGCAGCGCGAGGCTTTATTGTTGTATTGTGAACTGGTGAAATTGTGTTATTGTGAACTGGCCAAGTGGAGCTGAATATAGCAACAAAAGGGAGCGGCGTGGTTCGTTACGTGAGTTTATGCCCCGAGTCCCGTGTCGCTAGACGCCAGTGACGCACAGGCATCAGGATTGAAATGGAGATGAAATAGACGGAGACTTTCCCAGTCATTAATACCTATGTACATTATTATTATTAGTAGTAGTATGTACGGTGTTTCACCACCGATGACGCTACAGAGGCGTTTCCTCGATGCATTCGATATTCCCCACTTTATTTATGTACAAGCCCAAGTGCAGTAACGTTTCAAAGATCTATTTACCACAAGCATGCACGCCGTTATGAGTACGACATAAGGACACACTCAGCATCTGACAGACAACAGGCAAGTGCCTAATGGGCAAGTAGTACCATGTCATTTATATAACTCGTAGTCAAATTTTTTGCATCAAAACGGAGAAGTTCTCTCAATTTATTGACACTTGTATCTACTTGCACCGTGCACGTCATGCTTGTGGTCTTTTGTGAGAGTGACTCCAAGATCCTTTTCTTGCTCTGTATCTCGAGTGAGAGCTTAATTTATTGCGAGCGGTAAGTGCCGGTTTTTACAGTAGTTTCAGAGTAGATTCCCAAGCATTAGTCGATGTTAAAGTTCGTTTAACACGTTTCAGCCCACTGGTTGAGGTCTATTTGAAAGCTAACTGTCGTGGGCGGTGACAACCCTGTGGCAGAGCTTTATGTCAATTCTATTTAATTTGACACGTGTGTCAATTCGTGTCAATTTTAACTTGTCAATTTTATTGACGGTTCCGTGATGCACCGGTTCCGATGGACCACAGCTTGGGACCACAGCTTGGGACCACAGCTTGGGACCGCAGCTTGGGACCACAGCTTGGGACCACAGCTTGGGACCACAGCTTGAGACCACAGCTTGGGACCACAGCTTGGGACCACAGCTTGGGATTACAGCATGGGACCACAGCTTGGGACCACAGCTTGGGACCACAGCTTGGGACCACAGCATGGGACCGCAGCTTGGGACCACAGCTTGGGACCACAGCTTGGGACCACAGCTTGGGACCGCAGCTTGGGACCACATCTTGGGACCACAGCTTTGGAACACAGCATGGGACCGCAGCTTGGGACCGCAGCTTGGGACCACAGCTTGGGACCACAGCATGGGACCGCAGCTTGGGACCACAGCTTGGAACCACAGCATGGGACCGCAGCTTGGGACCACAGCTTGGGATCGCAGCTTGGGACCACAGCTTGGGACCACAGCTTGGGACCACAGCTTGGGACCACAGCTTGGGACCACAGCTTGGGACCACAGCTTGGGACCACAGCTTGGGAACACAGCTTGGGACCGCAGCTTGGGACCACAGCTTGGGACCACAGCATGGGACCACAGCTTGGGACCACAGCTTGGGACCACAGCTTGGGACCACAGCTTGGGACCACAGCTTGGGACCACAGCTTGGGACCACAGCTTGGGATCGCAGCTTGGGACCACAGCTTGGGACCACATCTTGGGACCACAGCTTGGGAACACAGCTTGGGACCGCAGCTTGGGACCGCAGCATGGGACCACAGCTTGGGACCACAGCATGGAACCGCAGCTTGGGACCAAAGCTTGGGACCACAGCTTGGGACCACAGCTTGGGATCACAGCTTGGGACCACAGCTTGGGACCACAGCTTGGGACCACAGCTTGGGATCACAGCTTGGGACCACAGCTTGGGACCACAGCTTGTGAACACAGCTTGGGACCGCAGCTTGGGACCGCAGCTTGGGACCACAGCTTGGGACCACAGCATGGGGACGCAGCTTGGGACCACAGCTTAGGACCGCAGCTTGGGACCACAGCTTGGGACCACAGCTTGGGACCACAGCTTGGGACCACAGCTTGGGACCACAGTTTGGGACCACAGCTGGGGACCACAGCTTGGGACCGCAGCTTGGGACCACAAATTAGGACCACAGCTTGGGACCACAGCATGGGACCGCAGCTTGGGACTGCAGCTTGGGACCACAGCTTGGGACCACAGCTTGGGACCACAGCTTGGGACCACAGCTTGGGATCACAGCTTGGGACCACAGCTTGGGACCACAGCTTGAAAACACAGCTTGGGACCGCAGCTTGGAACCGCAGCTTGGGACCACAGCTTGGAACCACAGCATGGGACCGCAGCTTGGTACCACAGCTTGGGACCACAGCTTGGGACCACAGCTTGGGACCACAGCTTGGGACCACAGCTTGGGATCACAGCTTGGGACCACAGCTTGGGACCACAGCTTTGGACCACAGCTTGGGACCGCAGCTTGGGACAACAGCTCGGGACCACAGCTTGGGACCATAGCTTGGGACCGCAGCTTGGGACCGCAGCTTGGGACCAAAGCTTGGGACCACAGCTTGGGACCACAGCTTGGGACCACAGCTTGGGAACACAGCTTGGGACCGCAGCTTGGGACCGCAGCTTGGGACCACAGCTTGGGACCACAGCTTGGGACCGCAGCTTGGGACAACAGCTTGGGACCACAGCTTGGGACCACAGCTTGGGACCACAGCTTGGGACCACAGCTTGGGACCAAAGCTTGGGACCACAGCTTGGGACCACAGCTTGGGACCACAGCTTGCGACCACAGCTTGCGACCACAGCTTGGGACCGCAGCTTGGGACCACAGCTTGGGACCACAGCTTGGGACCACAGCTTGGGACCACAGCTTGGGACCACAGCTTGGGACCACAGCTTGGGACCAGAGCTTGGGACCACAGCTTGGGACTACAGCTTGGGACCACAGCTTGGGACCACAGCTTGGGACCACAGCTTGGGACCACAGCTTGGGACCACAGCTTGGGACCACAGCTTGGGACCACAGCTTGGGATCATAGCTTGGGACCGCAGCTTGGGACCGCAGCTTGGGACCACAGCTTGGGACTACAGCTTGGGACCACAGCTTGGGACCACAGCTTTTGACCACAGCTTGGAACCCCAGCTTGGGACCACAGTTCGGGACCACAGCTTGGGATCACAGCTTGGGACCACAGCTTGGGACCACAGCTTGGGACCGCATCTTGGGACCACAGCTTGGGACCACACCTTGGGACCACAGCTTGGGACCACAGCTTGGGATCACAGCTTGGGACCACAGCTTGGGACCACAGCTTTGGACCACAGCTTGGGACCGCAGCTTGGGACAACAGCTCGGGACCACAGCTTGGGACCATAGCTTGGGACCGCAGCTTGGGACCGCAGCTTGGGACCAAAGCTTGGGACCACAGCTTGGGACCACAGCTTGGGACCACAGCTTGGGAACACAGCTTGGGACCGCAGCTTGGGACCGCAGCTTGGGACCACAGCTTGGGACCACAGCTTGGGACCGCAGCTTGGGACAACAGCTTGGGACCACAGCTTGGGACCACAGCTTGGGACCACAGCTTGGGACCACAGCTTGGGACCACAGCTTGGGACCAAAGATTGGGACCACAGCTTGGGACCACAGCTTGGGACCACAGCTTGCGACCACAGCTTGCGACCACAGCTTGGGACCGCAGCTTGGGACCACAGCTTGGGACCACAGCTTGGGACCACAGCTTGGGACCACAGCTTGGGACCACAGCTTGGGACCACAGCTTGGGACCAGAGCTTGGGACCACAGCTTGGGACCACAGCTTGGGACCACAGCTTGGGACCACAGCTTGGGACCACAGCTTGGGACCACAGCTTGGGACCACAGCTTGGGACCACAGCTTGGGATCATAGCTTGGGACCGCAGCTTGGGACCGCAGCTTGGGACCGCAGCTTGGGACTACAGCTTGGGACCACAGCTCGGGACCACAGCTTTTGACCACAGCTTGGAACCCCAGCTTGGGACCACAGCTTGGGACCACAGCTTGGGACCACAGCTTGGGACCACATCTTGGGACCACAGCTTGGGACCACAGCTTGGGACCACATCTTGGTACCACAGCTTGGGACCACAGCTTGGGACCACAGCTTGGGACCACAGCTTTAGACAAGAAAGTCATTTTCGTCTCTACTGCCAGAGTTTTTCTTTACATGCATTAGGATTTCCCATTACCCTTCTCGAGAACTGCATCGAGTTTCGAAAAGGCGGCCTACAGCTTGTGCACTATCGTGAATTTTATGGACTTATGATTAATTGCGATGATAAATATGGTTACAGAGATTTTTTCCTGGGGTTTGCGCTGAGAGTTTGCAATCAAGTGTTAGGCTGGAAGTGTTTTTTTATTTGAACTCTCGGCCATTTTTCTTTTGTTCTACAGATAATCGATGTCAAGCTGATTGATCGGTAGTTATTGGGTTCATGTTATCATAGTGTATACTTTTGCAAATTATGGTGGAACCCCAGAGCCACCCAGCGTTTCTCCCTGTTGGGAAAAGGGAGAACTCAGCCACAATTCCCCACTCCACCCAGGTGCCGGAAATGGGTACCGGCTTGACCGGGGGTAACCGTCATGGCTTCCTGGTGTTAGTTATAAGGCATTTGAGAAACTAATTTACAAGATGATGTGTATCAGGCTTGGTTGGAATAAAACATCATTTTGTTTCCAATCGTGCTTGACTATCCTCTTGCAAGAAAGCAATTTAAAATGTTCTTTAAGGGCTCGCTGATAATTTCAACTGTTTTTTCAAGCACATGGGGAGCTAGGCGGTGAGGTCAGGTGAATTTAAGTAGGTATCAGGAGGTCAAGTGTTTTTTTCTACCTCTTTCATGGTGAATAAACGGCCTCCCGGAGGTGAGTGAATATTTAAAGGTCGAGAAATTCCAGTCAAGTCTGCCGTTGTGAGCACAGAAGTGAAGTACGCGTTTAAAATTCTGGCTTTGCTTCAGTAGTCTGTCTGAGCTTGGCCATCATGAACGATCAGAGGGATGTTGATTCGTCTTTCCTGAAGTTATTTCTAGAGTTTTTTTGGAATTTGTTTTTATTTGCGTGCATGCTGTATTCTTTATTCCGCTCTGTGAGTCTCATTTTAACGGCATACAAGCTACAGGTCCGAATGTGCTCCGGACGAGAGGTTTTTGTGCGATGCATTTCAAATATTTACGCCATTCTTTCCTAGTCTTTCTAGGTCTCATCTCCTGAGCAAATAAAAGAGCTTGAACATTTGGTTTAAGTTACTTTTTTGTGATATGATTTACACACAGTGTGTGTAAATTTTCCTCCTAATATCATGACGTATTTTTAGAAATTCGGTTCGTCAGTTCTTCGCAGTCGCAGTACCGAATTCCTTTTTCAATCCTCCAAAGTTAATAGTTAATATTCTAAAATGAAATTTTTGACTTTCCTAGTTTTAGTACGCAAGTAATTAACTTGGAAGTAATTATTTGTCGATCCATACGTAACCTAATTCATCTAAGGGCACACTTAAAATAGTTACCAAATGTTTTTTCTCCAACAATGAATCGGAACACATGCAGAAGAGCAACAGCAATTTAGCCATGCAGTGAGTCCGCATCAGTTTCATCGCCAAACTAGCAAAAATAAGTAGACTGTGCTGCACAAAATCCCACTATACGCACAAAACGGCCCAAAATGCCCACGTCTGCACATCGCATCCTTTAGAAAGACTTCCGTGAAGCCCCGCAGCAACATCGCGAGGCTCGAAATTTTCCAGCGTTTTGAAATGCTCCGAGTTGTGCTGAGCTCTGCAAGCTTCATGAACCGAGATTTGCATGGCGATATCGTTGCAAGGCTTACGGCTGAAATATATTTTACAATAACCAAATGAGGTTCCCAGGTTGTTGTTACTTTTCTCAGTAAATACTGCACAATTCGCTGCTGGAATTGTGCGCATCTCTACGTTGTTTTCTCGGAAGAGGTTATTTTATTTTGTATTTTTGAACAATTTGAGTTGTGGTTTTATAAATTTTGGAGTATCTTCGTAAGTGTTAAATCACCTTAGATATTCGTGTGCAATCAGTTTCAATCATAATCTAAGGACTGATACTACCTTCCATTTGTCTTCTTTCTGTTCTCAAAATTCATAAATTTTAGCTTCTCTTCACGTTCATCTTTCTTTTCCGTCCTTTCCTTTACTTCTCCCTAATTTTTTCTCTCCAAAATTTACCCGTTAATTGTTGTTTTCATAATTTTAACTTTGCCCAGGTGTCAACACGCAATTCCTTTCACTCTTATTTAGACACAGAACATTCTTTTCCCTCACCACCACACCCCTCAACGCACCGCTTCTTCCCAGCGGCATCGCCATCGTCGCCCTCACTTTCTTATCAACACGCGACGGTGTTCACGATCTTTTATTGTGACCGACCTCATGAGGTTTCCTTTCACGTATAAGTTTATTGAGCTAACGAGTTCGTGAAGCTATGTCAGCAAAGTCTGTGCTCACGACCGAGTGTTAAGTACAAATGCCACAAAAGGATATTGGATGCATCTTATCTACCCAGACTAACTTTTTCGCCGGCTGCATGAATGTTTTTCGCCGTCTAAGCGATTTACTCGCTTAAATCGCTTGGGCGGCGAAGAAGTTAGAATGGGTAGAGCGTTGACGTTAAAAAGCAAGCAATGAAATAAGATGAGCAACAAAATGAAATGTTTTTACGATCATACACGCGGCAAGCAAAGTCAATAAAAAGACACACTTTAGCCCTCGACTACAGCTTGGATGATTTAAAATTTAATAAGTGTTCTAGGAATCTCTTCCGCAATTATTGTTCAATCTGAACCTACTTTCAAAGATTCTTTTATTTAAGACTACATCGAAATAAGTTACGGAATAAGCATTGAGGTACATACGAGTATAACTTCTTTATATTTAGTACAAGGTACAAGGTATATTTTTTACAAGGTACAAGGTATATTTCGTACAGAGTACAAGGTATATTGAGTACAAGGTTCTGTGCACAGTTTGATTAGAAGCGTTGCTCCTATAATAACAAGATGCGCGTTGTGCAGAAAGTTGTGTTATTCACCTCTCGATGCACTATTGAGATCATTCTGCTTGGTATGTAGGACATATTACTTATTTTTTCTAGCATCATGACAGACCATAGCTTCATTTATGTAAATTTTGCTGGTAAAATTACATTACACTCCGCGTATGAGTCCGAAATAACCACTCTGTGTGAAGGAATTACGTACGTCGTGTTCCACAATTTTTTTTTGCAAATCAACCTAAGCTTTTTATTCAGTTCTAATTTATATTTTCCACCCGACACTCATTAGAACATCTCCAGGAGATTTAGCGTCTCCAGTCATCCGCTTTGGAGTTAATTAGATTGAGGGTGGCTAGCTAGCGACACGCTGGGATAATGAAATACTGGTAGTATTTACCGTGGAGTTTTCAAAGTTCAGATTCCAGTCATGTCTTCAGCTGTCAGTCTGGCGGACGTGTAGTTTGGAGGTCGTAAATTTCTTCGTAAAGGATGCAGCGCGAGGACTATAATTAATTCTGGACTCGGAGTTAGGGCCTGCGAAATGAATAGACAATTTACTCGCTTTAGAAACGGCGAATATCTCTCAGGTCTGGAGCTTCAGACAAATGGAGTCTTTAATCCGTGAATTGAACCCTTCTATTTCAGGAGGAGAAGTTATAGCGAGGGAATAGATTCCACTCAGAAAACATGGACGGAACAGCCAGTTTGCGCAAGCCAAATACAAGCTGGGAGGCTTGTCTGTTTGGTAAAGGTCGGAGTAGAACATCTGTTGCGCTGGTAATACTTTTGAGGTTTGACTTTAGAGAACTCTTTTCTGCACTAGACAGCAGTAAAGTGACGACTGTGAGCGAAGTAATGGGAGAGTTGAATTTTAACTGGAGTTACAACTGTCATGCAACATTCATACGCGCAAGAAATTTTATGAGTTTAGTTACAACTGTCAAGTTATAATTTGAAGAATTTGAATCAGTGTAGATGTGTAACTGGAACTATGTTGTGGGAGACCTAAAGCAATGGCCAAAAATTTTAGTTAAATAGTATTCCAGAGCATTAAGGTTAAAAGCAGGGTAGCTACGTTGAACTTGTTTATGGGGTTTTGGTTAAAAATAATCCCATTAATTTGACACACGTCGTTTAAATCATTGGTTCTTTCGATGCCTTATAATTAATGCCAGGACGCAATGGCTGTCACTTTCGAGTGAAGTCCATACGAAGTTCATGCGTCTAGGCCGAGTGGGGTTGAGATTAACTTCTTTCTTTTCCCTCAGGGGAGAAACCTCGAGCTCGCACCACAGTATTACAATCAATAAATATTTTACTGATAGAACTATTAATAATTTGAAGGGAAAATGGTCAGTAAATCCAACTTTATTTAAATTAAATTCTCCAGTAAGCCCTAAAGCAATCAGTAGGGGCTCTTATGAGTAGCATTATCTTAAAATTGAGTTGAAAGGAATATGGACGATTTTTATTTTTTCCTTCTAAAAATATGTGTCGTTTGACGTCAAAATATTTTCGAAGTCATTAAAAAAATTTGGGCTATTGTTTCAATTTATTTGAATGGAATTAGGGTATCTTCCTACTTAATAATACCCTTGGTGTGTTTATTTATTTGTGTATTTGTCTGGTGACCGCTTCTTCCGTCTTTCTGTGACGCTCACAAGGACGCTCAATGACCGTATCTGTGATACGAGTTTCACCAGTGCACAAGTACAAGAATATTTTGATGGCGGGTACTGTTGGGATGGATGTATTTGTTTGTCATCCACATCTGGAAAATTAATGAAAGGAAAATATTGAACCTCGTCATTTCTGACGGGTCGTGTACACTAGTATTCAGTAAAATTATATACAATAAAAATAAATTTACGTATAAGAAAATAATTAGGTTAAGAATGCAAGAGTATGCATTTCAAATCACGGAATGATCAAAACATTTTTCCCATGTCACATCCACATGATTTTTGTTACGGTTTTTCTTGATCTGCGTTTTCATTGAAGGCTTGCGTCCCTTACTTCTACAGAGTTAATTATTTCATGCACTCGACCATTGCCTTTGATATTCATATACTTAAGAACATTCTCCTGCAGCTCTGCACCAGAAACATCGCCTGACGGCATCCCTCGGAGTGTAATCAGATGTCTATTGTAATTCGAATCGAGGGAATTTTCCCCCGCGCTACCAACGGTGCTCTCCCTTCATCTTTTTTGACCATCATACGATGACTTATTTGTTTTAACTTGAATTCTCTTGAAGACAGCTTTTATTAGCATCATAGGATGACTTATTTGTTTTAGCTTGAATTCTTTTAAAGATCAATGAAGACATACTGGAAAACATTGAATGCTTGTGAGAAACGATCAAACGATCAACCTGGGAGTACTAACGAGGCTTACGTGTTGTTTAACGTTATTGTGGCTCTCGTTTGGCCATTTTAAGTTATGGTGGGTGTTAAATCCCTCGAAAAATAACTTTTTCACGCATTTTTTAACTAACTTCTCAAGAAGTAGCATAGTGCATCAAAATACTCGTCAATACTTGACCATATATAGCTGCTGTGGTTGCCACGTGGTATAGTAAATCCGAGGGAAATCCCATGAATGACTTTGTAGTTGATCTTTTCCACTTCGCTTTGGCGAATTGAAAGCGTCATTTGGCATGCAGTTCCTTTACCAAAGAATCTTTCATCAAAATAAATAAACAATAAAACATATTATTTCATCCCACAACTTATTGATACTAAGTAATTGACGTCAATACGGTGGAATGACGTACTTATTTAGGTATATTGGCTTTGCTTTAATGACCCCTTATCTAATTAACTCGTGTTACGATGCGGCCTTATCTAATTAACTCGTGTTACGATGTGACTTTATCTAATTAACTCCTGTTACGATGTGACCTTATCTAATTAACTCGCGTTACGATGTGACCTTATCTAATTAACTCGTGATACGATGTGACCTTATCTAATTAACTCGTGTTACGATGTGACCTTATCTAATTAACTCGTGTTACGATGTGACCTTATCTAATTAACTCGTGTTACGATGCGGCCTTATCTAATTAACTCGTGTTACGATGTGACCTTATCTAATTAACTCGTGATACGATGTGACCTTATCTAATTAAATCGTGTTACGATGTGACCTTATCTAATTAACTCGTGTTACGATGTGACCTTATCTAATTAACTCGTGTTACGATGCGGCCTTATCTAATTAACTCGTGTTACGATGTGACCTTATCTAATTAACTCGTGATACGATGTGACCTTATCTAATTAACTCGTGTTACGATGTGACCTTATCTAATTAACTCGTGTTACGATGTGACCTTATCTAATTAACTCGTGTTACGATACGACCTTATCTAATTAACTCGTGTTACGATGTGACCTTATCTAATTAACTCGTGTTACGATGTGACCTTATCTAATTAACTCGTGTTACGATGCGGCCTTATCTAATTAACTCGTGTTACGATGTGACCTTATCTAATTAACTCGTGTTACGATGTGACCTTATCTAATTAACTCGTGTTACGATACGACCTTATTTGATTAATTCCTGTTGCGATACGACCTTATTTGATTAATTCCTGTTGCGATACGACCTTATTTGATTAATTCCTGTTGCGATACGACCTTATTTGATTAATTCCTGTTGCGATACGACCTTATTTGAATAATTCCTGTTGCGATACGACCTTATTTGATTAATTCCTGTTGCGATACGACCTTATTTGATTAATTCCTGTTGCGATACGACCTTATTTGATTAATTCCTGTTGCGATACGACCTTATTTGATTAATTCCTGTTGCGATACGACCTTATTTGGTTAATTCCTGTTGCGATACGACCTTATTTGATTAATTCCTGTTGCGATACGACCTTATTTGGGTAGTTCCTGTTGCGATACGACCTTATTTGATTAATTCCGGTTGCGTTACGACCTTATTTGATTAATTCCTGTTGCGATACGACCTTATTTGATTAATTCCTGTTGCGATACGGCCTTATTTGATTAATTCCTGTTGCGATACGACCTTATTTGATTAATTCCTGTTGCGATACGACCTTATTTGATTAATTCTTGTTGCGATACGACCTTATTTGATTAATTCCTGTTGCGATACGACCTTATTTGATTAATTCCTGTTGCGATACGACCTTATTTGATTAATTCCTGTTGCGATACGACCTTATTTGATTAATTCCGGTTGCGATACGACCTTCTTTGATTAATTCCTGTTGCGATACGACCTTATTTGATTAATTCCTGTTGCGATACGACCTTATTTGATTAATTCCTGTTGCGATACGACCTTATTTGATTAATTCCTGTTGCGATACGACCTTATTTGCTTAATTCCGGTTGCGATACGACCTTATTTGATTAATTCCTGTTGCGATACGACCTTATTTGGTTAATTCCTGTTGCGATACGACCTTATTTGATTAATTCCTGTTGCGATACGACCTTATTTGGGTAATTCCTGTTGCGATACGACCTTATTTGATTAATTCCGGTTGCGTTACGACCTTATTCGATTAATTCCTGTTGCGATACGACCTTATTTGATTAATTCCTGTTGCGATACGACCTTATTTGATTAATTCCGGTTGCGTTACGACCTTATTCGATTAATTCCTGTTGCGATACGACCTTATTTGATTAATTCCTGTTGCGATACGACCTTATTTGATTAATTCCTGTTGCGATACGGCCTTATTTGATTAATTCCTGTTGCGATACGACCTTATTTGATCAATTCCTGTTGCGATACGGCCTTATTTGATTAATTACTGTTGCGATACGGCCTTATTTGGTTAATTCCTGTTGCGATACGGCCTTATTTGATTAATTCCTGTTGCGATACGGCCTTATTTGATTAATTCCTGTTGCGAAAAATTTTCAACCCACGTTCTCCAAACTATGTTGCACATTCATGTGATCTTGAAATCAATTAATTGTCTTGCTTCGCACGTGTCGCACAGATATGCCGCTTTATTTTTTTTTGTTGATGAATGAAATGTTATAAATTTTCCATCAGAATGGAGAAGTTTCGGTAACATCGTTTTCTTTCGTAAAGCCAATGAAATTCACGAATGATGAATTGCTGACATAATTACAGAAGTTTTTAGTGTACTCGCTTCATCCAAATGATGAGATTGGAAAATGGTCACTAATGCTTGCAAATAATTTTATGTTTTTAAAAATGAAAAAAACGCATTACTCTACAAATCTTCGAACGAGAGAAAGTATGCAGTGATCGCATCTACTAATCACTGTCAACACTACCTACTGAGTTTTCCATGTATTAATTCTCTATTTGTTCACAGCTGACAAACAAATCCATGCTAGAGATACTCGGGATTTAAATATTACAATTAGATCCGTAAGTTAGGAAGACACGCATCACAGATACGCTCATCAAGTATTTCATACGGTGCGGGTCGAGTTTATATGGTTAGAGACAACAAGAAAAATTACGTTTATATCTAAATGATCGACGGCGATTATGAATATCAAGTTTTAAAAATAACAACTTTAAAAATAGCAACTTTTAATTAGCAATTCATGCGCAACTTTCATTTTGGTACTTATTACCCAACTATTAAACGGTATGAAGAGGCTACGTATTTTTTTGAATGCTTGCAGAGACTGATAAACAATTATTTTCCACGTCGAATGAAGCAAACAGATCCAAAATATCTTAATTTATTGAAAAATTGAACTGTAACTGAACTGTAACGTGTGAACTGTAACTGCTCCGAATTCTAAAATTTCCTTAAGTCCTTTTAACTCGAAAACCAAGGAGATTTTCGCATTTTATCATTCATGAAAACCGATTTATTTTGAGTTTTCCTATCCGTGGTTAAAATTTGTCCGCACAAAAAACACACTATGTATTTAGATATATCAGTGCAGTTAAAGCGCTTGCTGTTCATCAAGCGTTAGGCACATTACTGACTTACAAAGACTCACAACAAAATTTGACTAGGTAAGTTCTTCTTTATGCATAATATAAACTGAGCAGTAGAATTTTAAAATAATCTGAATATTTAATTTAAAGAACTTAAGATGGATGTGGAAGTCCTTTGTACTCATGTAGAAGTCATTGATTTTTACTTTTAGGAACTTGATTTCCAGTCGGGGAAATTAATTTTTTTAAGTCATTTTTATTTTTAAATTAATTTTTATTTTGAAATTCAATTTGATTTTGAAATTAATTTTTTTTTAAATTCGTTTTTAATTTTGAAAATCATTTCTACTTTGGAATTCATTTGTATTTTGAAATTAGTTTTTATTTTGAAATTAATTCGTGTTTTGAAAATACTTTTTATTAAAAATTTATTTTATTTCGAAATAAAATTTCATTTTGAAGCCCCAAAATTTCGGCTACAGGAAATGGTTCAAAAATGGAATTATACTAGAGAAAAGCTGTTCCTCTTCGTACTAGACTGTCGTAGTTAAATAATTTAGTATAGCGTTCTCGAATGCTCAAAAGGGTTTAAAATTCTAAGGGCCGAGCACGGATTAATTAAAGACTACGTCCGTCCTGCCATTTAATAATTAAGGAAGCAAAAATAAGGAGAAAATCGCTTCAGTTTTTCTTGTGGTATAAGAATAAAATATCAACGTCAACATAAGTGTGGTGGAATAACATACCATATTTAGGCAGCTTCCACTTAAATCTAAACGAACTTTGCGTGATCGAGGACCTACAGTTTTGAGGCCAAGGCTGACATTTTAGGCCAGAAATTCTTGCTCAAGCATCTGTGAAATTCAAGTCTAGAACTGCTCGAGGTCCTCGTTTTAAATTTCCCATTTACCTGACCACATTTAAATAAAGGAGATGGAGCAACTTGCACCGATGGGCAGGACAGCATTTCATTCATCAGAAGGCCTTTGCTAGAATGTATTTTTGATACAAAACCAACAGCAATGCCATATTTTAATGGAGTATCTTTAAAAATATCTCTCTTCTATTCGCCGCGTTTCGCATGCCTTCTTATCGATATGATGTAGATGTCATTTTTCGATGCAATATCGTCAAGTAATATTTCCAATTAGAGAAAAATTAACATCTTTGTCTGATAAAATGACGTTCAGGATTCTTTTTATTCTATGCAAGGTCGATTGCTAAAGTATTACTTAGATGAAATGTTCCAAAATGTTTTTCATTGAGGCCTTATCGTTCAATAAGACTGTTTGTTATGCCATTTAGCTCTGTAATGACTTTGCCGGGTGT
Organism: Morinoia aosen; assembly: GCA_030386875.1. Taxonomy (NCBI): domain Eukaryota; kingdom Metazoa; phylum Arthropoda; class Malacostraca; order Amphipoda; family Talitridae; genus Morinoia; species Morinoia aosen. The sequence goes on along the minus strand of CM059565.1, from coordinate 64,236,751 downwards.
ATTGAACTTTTAGGAGCCGATTGCTGTGATGACTGGAAGAAAAGCGACAGGTTGTCTTCGTCGCAAGTACTGAACTCACGAGCAATTTTCCGATCTCTGTTGCTCTTTGGGAATTTGAAAAAAACGATACTTTCTGTTCACTTCTTTATCTTATTTGATAGTAGTTCAGTGCATGTTTCAGTAACGCAAGATGCGTGTTTTGGTCGAACAGGTGATATTGGGCAAATATTTTCCGTCGGAACATGCAAGGAACGGTCCCCTGTGCGCTGATTAATTTTATAAAAAGCAGCGTTTTTGACTGGATGATTACTGCTCATTTCGAATAGCACTTAACACGTAATTGCTCAAGTATTATGAGCTAAAAACAAGCTTCCTAGCGCTGCAAGTCTGCTCTTGATTAACTCCCCTATACGCGTCTGCCCAGACCAGCTTCCCGCTCGCTAAAACCGTCCACTTCCGCCCGGTTTCGAAGCCACGATGCAGCGCTGGAATAAAAGGCATTCTGCATTGCAAATGACCGTATCTCTTGGGAAATCTTAGAGTGACATTCGGTCGTAAACTTGGCTTCGTGCAGACTCGTCAGTTTAACAGGGCGATAAAAACATCAACGCCATTAATGATCAAAATGAAGATTTTGTTCCTAGCAAGATTAGTTGGTGAGAGTTATGACAAGTATGCGTGGAAAAGTATTTAGAGGGAGAATATCAGACGAGGTGAGAAGTACAGGCGCTAAATTGGGAACGTAAATGCGTATTAAAATTTATTCTATTAAAGCATACCCGGAGCATCTCGCATTGGAGAAATTTGCATATTTACTCAATATTTTGCTGCATGGCTTTCATACGGAACTTGTTTATTATAACTCAATTTGTTCACTTACGATGATTTTTTTCTAATAATTAAAAAATTATTATCAAATATTCTGGTACGTATTAACTACCCCACCATCAATCCTTCTAGATCATAATGAACTAAGTTTTTCTTTGTGTGAATCATACGACAACGCAATTCTTTTCTGTCAAATTCTAACTGATTGGAGGCTGAAATTTTCATTTATTTCACTCTGCTCAATTTTTCCGTTTTGAAGATGTTGGAGATGCTGAAGGTGTTTAAAGTGTTGAAGATGTTAAAGATGTTGAAAATGTTAAAGATGTTAACGACGTTGAAAATGATAAAAATGTTAAAGATGTTGAAGATGTAAAAGATGTTAAAGATGTTGAAAATGATAAAAATGTTAAAGATGTTGAAGATGTAAAAGATGTTAAAGATGTTGAAAATGTTAAAAATGTTAAAGACGTTGAAAATGATAAAAATGTTAAAGATGTTGAAGATGTAAAAGATGTTAAAGATGTTGAAAATGATAAAAATGTTAAAGATGTTGAAAATGTTAAAATTGTTAAAGTTGTTGAAGATGTAAAAGATGTTAAAGATGTTGAAAATGTTAAAAATTTTGAAGATGTAAAAGATGTTAAAGATGTTGAAAATTTTAAAATTGTTAAAGATGTTGAAGATGTAAAAGATAATAAAGATGTTGAAAATGTTAAAATTGTTTAGGATGTTGAAAATGTTGAAATTGTTTAAGATGTTGAAGATGTAAAAGATGTTAAAGATGTTGAAAATGTTAAAAACGTTAAAGATGTTGAAGATGTAAAAAATGTTGAAGATGTTGAAAATGTTAAAAATGTTAGAGATGTTGAAGCTGTAAATGATGTTAAAGACGTTGAAAATGTTAAAAATGTTAAAGATGTTGAAGATAAAAAAGATGTTAAAGTGTGAGGATTTCCTCACAAAATTGGTGCACGTCTGCTAATCACATAAAGTAGCAACCTATAGTGACCTATTCGCAAGCTAGTCCGAGAGCGGTGGAGCTGAGAGGTCAGAATTGCCTTAGACTTGCTACTGTGCAGTCCTTCATTGCGCTCTACTACCGGTCGTAAGCCGCAGTTTCCGGTCAACGCTACCCTTGACGAAGGCAGAGCTGGACGTCGTTGCGTGGAGACAAACCGTGCTGGCTCCATTTTTCGGCGCTTAGCTCACCTAAGTTCTTCTCCTTATGTTTATCTTAAATTTTCATGAATGAATGGTTGAATGTGTGTGCTTAATGAATTCTTAAACCAGTCTCTACTAAACTTTGAGCTGGTCTTTCTATTTTCTTTGAAACCTTTAAATTAACCTTGAATTAACCTTAAAAAAATTGCATGCTTCTAACTTAACCTGGAAGAGGGGCTTTCTACTAGTGGGTTGAATTCCTCCCCACGTAGCCTTCCTTTTCACTTACTTTTCTTGCACTTACCGGTTCTTCCGGTGCCTCTCTTAATTAACTTCGCGCCTTAAAGTGAGAAGCACACTGGACGACCTAATATGTTCAGGTGCGCTAATTTTTGCTATTTTGCCGCTTTATTACTGCTGTGATACCCACTTGAAACTTAACACCAGTCGTTGTGAAGAATTATGCTCATGTTCAATATTTTGTCCCCTCTACAGTATTAACCGAGCCAGCGCGCGCCTTCTTGTCTTCCTTGTCTGTAACTGCGGTTCTTCCGAGCAATGTCTAACGGCGTCCTTTTATTGAAGGTGAATGATGAATTTCTTACGGTTGTCAACTTATTTATACTGTGAACAATTGCTACATTGCCACCTTGTCGCATACTTATTTGTATATTAATTATTATCTGGTTTCCATTTTGATCGTTCAACGTCGCTCCTTTTAACACGAACAGTAGCCTGGCGACGTCGGTTCTTGCCTTACCTGGAGCCTGGCGACGTCGGTTCTTGCCTTACCTGGAGCCTGGCGACGTCGGTTCTTGCCTTACCTGGAGCCTGGCGACGTCTGTTGTTGCCTTACCTGGAGCCTGGCGACGTCTGTTGTTGCCTTACCTGGAGCCTGGCGACGTCTGTTGTTGCCTTACCTGGAGCCTGGCGACGTCTGTTGTTGCCTTACCTGGAGCCTGGCGACGTCTGTTGTTGCCTTACCTGGAGCCTGGCGACGTCTGTTGTTGCCTTACCTGGAGCCTGGCGACGTCTGTTGTTGCCTTACCTGGAGCCTGGCGACGTCTGTTGTTGCCTTACCTGGAGCCTGGCGACGTCTGTTGTTGCCTTACCTGGAGCCTGGCGACGTCTGTTGTTGCCTTACCTGGAGCCTGGCGACGTCTGTTGTTGCCTTACCTGGAGCCTGGCGACGTCTGTTGTTGCCTTACCTGGAGCCTGGCGACGTCTGTTGTTGCCTTACCTGGAGCCTGGCGACGTCTGTTGTTGCCTTACCTGGAGCCTGGCGACGTCTGTTGTTGCCTTACCTGGAGCCTGGCGACGTCTGTTGTTGCCTTACCTGGAGCCTGGCGACGTCTGTTGTTGCCTTACCTGGAGCCTGGCGACGTCTGTTGTTGCCTTACCTGGAGCCTGGCGACGTCTGTTGTTGCCTTACCTGGAGCCTGGCGACGTCTGTTGTTGCCTTACCTGGAGCCTGGCGACGTCTGTTGTTGCCTTACCTGGAGCCTGGCGACGTCTGTTGTTGCCTTACCTGGAGCCTGGCGACGTCTGTTGTTGCCTTACCTGGAGCCTGGCGACGTCTGTTGTTGCCTTACCTGGAGCCTGGCGACGTCTGTTGTTGCCTTACCTGGAGCCTGGCGACGTCTGTTGTTGCCTTACCTGGAGCCTGGCGACGTCTGTTGTTGCCTTACCTGGAGCCTGGCGACGTCTGTTGTTGCCTTACCTGGAGCCTGGCGACGTCTGTTGTTGCCTTACCTGGAGCCTGGCGACGTCTGTTGTTGCCTTACCTGGAGCCTGGCGACGTCTGTTGTTGCCTTACCTGGAGCCTGGCGACGTCTGTTGTTGCCTTACCTGGAGCCTGGCGACGTCTGTTGTTGCCTTACCTGGAGCCTGGCGACGTCTGTTGTTGCCTTACCTGGAGCCTGGCGACGTCTGTTGTTGCCTTACCTGGAGCCTGGCGACGTCTGTTGTTGCCTTACCTGGAGCCTGGCGACGTCTGTTGTTGCCTTACCTGGAGCCTGGCGACGTCTGTTGTTGCCTTACCTGGAGCCTGGCGACGTCTGTTGTTGCCTTACCTGGAGCCTGGCGACGTCTGTTGTTGCCTTACCTGGAGCCTGGCGACGTCTGTTGTTGCCTTACCTGGAGCCTGGCGACGTCTGTTGTTGCCTTACCTGGAGCCTGGCGACGTCTGTTGTTGCCTTACCTGGAGCCTGGCGACGTCTGTTGTTGCCTTTCCTCGAACCTGGCGACCGTTCGTCAATTTATTTGAAGCAGTCGCTAATGTTGCTCATTAACTCTCATGTATATTCTTAAATATGCGTAACCTTCTAGTTCGTCAAAATAAATTTATTCGTTGATGTTTTAGTCGTTCGTGTGTTCGCGTTGCTTGTCGTTCGTGTGTTCGCGTTGTAGTTCATTGTTGCTCGTATCGAGAACCTTTATTCCCTATACGTTAAGATTAAATAAAATTTTGACTTAAACTTGACTATAAGTCACCTTAAAAGATTGTGTCGCGGACAAATTCTCGACAAAAGATGTTGAAAATGTTAAAAATGTTAAAGATGTTAAAGATGTAAAAGATGTTAAAGATGTTGACGATGTTACCCTCGCACAGTACCACAACGCAGACCAGGACGGCTGGAGCGAGTTGTTTGGTCACTGCCTCCTCTCGTCAGACGACAGTCACGCACAGTCGACATAGGAAAAGAAATAAGCAACATAAAAAGAAGTGTTCGAAACAAATGCCATTATTTTACTACTGAAAGTAACAGATCAATAGTTAGGTTGATCAAGTCAGGTTAAGCCAATTTCATCTGTATATACTCACGCTGTTGATTTCGTTTTATCTTCTTGAAGTGTATTTCATTTGCTGATAAAATACCGATCTAATAAGTTTGTTTCGATGAAAAATAGAACCTTTTTTGACAAGGTTGAAAATAAAAATGTAATTACCACTAATTGCTTAAATTGTTTAAACAAGGGGACAAAGGATCTGCTTGAAGAGAATGTGTGCCACAAAATTTATACAGTTCTTTCTAATTTATTTGGAAACTCGGTGAATTCGAGTAGAAGTAATGCTTCGTGTTAGTTATATATTAATTAAATTGAATAATATTATACTTGGAAACAACAATGCATAAAAATTGTATTTGTTCCACGTGTAAAAGTAGTAAAAATACATATACCTTATGTGTAGGTTATAAAATACATGTCGTAAAATTACATATACCTCATGTGTAGGTTATGAAATACATGTATCATCTGCGTAGATTATGAATTATGCTATGTAACACACGTATAAAATACACTGATCAATGCTGTAACAATGAAAATATTCTATATAACACTTGTACAAGCAACAAAAATATCACCTGAACTGGTATAATGGCTGCCAGTTCTCTAGAGAAAGCATACATCCGAAGCTACAACGATAAATCTTTAACAAACACAAACCTGCCACGACGCCTCTTAAATGGACGGACATTAACATTCACAAATTTCATTTCAAACGGAGTGTGAGTGTAAAACGTAACGATTTATATCGAAGGAATGTAGCAGTCTATTCAGTCATTTAGACGTGTCTATTCAGTCTTATAGACATACCTATTCAGTCATACGGACATGCCTATTCACTCATATAGACGTGTATATTTAGTCATACAGACGTGTCTAGTCACTCATATAGACGTGTCTATTCAGTCATATAGACGTGTCTATTTAGTCATACAGACGTGCCTATTCACTCATATAGACGTGTCTATTTAGTCATACAGACGTGCCTATATTCAGTCATATAGACAACCCTATTCAGTCATATAGACGTGTCTATTTAGTCATACAGACGTGCCTATTCACTCATATAGACGTGTCTATTTAGTCATACAGACGTGCCTATATTCAGTCATATAGACAACCCTATTCAGTCATATAGACGTGTCTATTCAGTCATATTCTCCAAGCACTTGATCGCCCCAAAAAATTGCTGGTCCTCGGGTAGGTCTACTCGTTTTAACGGCCCCGTAAACCGGTGTTGCTAAGCTTTTGGATAGAAATTGTCTTTTTAGCTTATTCCTCAGAAATAAAGGAAGCTTTCGTAATGGTTCTAAGAAAATCTTTTTATTCCGGGATCAGTGTCAACTAATATGTGTTCAACATGAAAGCCGAGCTTCTGCAGCAATCTGAAAGCACTTTGAAAATGAAGAATAAATCTCAGCGAATTGAACTGCCGACTTCAAAGAAGTCGGTTTCGCGAAATCAATTAAATGTAGATTAGCTCTGCGGTTTGGAGAGGCGGCGAGGGTTGTGGGCTGGTCCTATACAGGGGGCAGGTCTGTCTTGGACCACACAGCTTGGCACAACCCGAGAGTGGGCAACTTGCCTAATTTTTGTATGAATTGCCATTCTATAATTAATTGGATTAATCAAGTCAAGCAATACCGTGCATTTCAATTTGACGCTTTAAAAGGTTGATCTTGCGAAGCATTTGCAGTTTGGACAAGTTTAGGGGGATGCAACTCTTGACTTATAAAAGCACAGAGGATGCAACTCTTGACTTTTAGAAGCACAGAGGATGCAACTCATGACTTTTAAAAGCACAGAGGATGCAACTCTTGACTTTTAGAAGCACAGAGGATGCAATTCATGACTTTTAAAAGCACAGAGGATGCAACTCTTGACTTTTAGAAGCACAGAGGATGCAACTCATGACTTTTAAAAGCACAGAGGATGCAACTCTTGACTTTTAGAAGCACAGAGGATGCAATTCATGACTTTTAAAAGCACAGAGGATGCAACTCTTGACTTTTAGAAGCACAGAGGATGCAATTCATGACTTTTAAAAGCACAGAGGATGCAACTCTTGACTTTTAGAAGCACAGAGGATGCAACTCATGACTTTTAAAAGCACAGAGGATGCAACTCTTGACTTTTAAAAGCACAGAGGATGCAACTCTTGACTTTTAAAATCCCGGAGGATGCAACTCATGACTTTTAGAAGCACAGAGGACGCAAATCCATGTTTTCAAAAAACAAAAGATGTAATTCATGGATTTTATTAGAACAGAGCTTCAACTTTTGTATTTATAAGCCCAAGGCAGCAAATTCTGCATCTTAGATACACTGGGGCTGCAGTTATCGACCATCGGCGGCGGAGAGAGAAAACTTTGAAGGAGCCAAACGAGATGAATTTTTCTGGACGAAGACTCAGCGCATTTTTTCAAAATATTTCACAAGCGTCAAAATTCTGATACCTAAAAAACACTGAGGGAACTCATTTGAGCGAAGCACTAAGCATTTGGATTATAAGTATCTGAAGTACGTATTTAGCGAGTGTACACTTTTGCGTCGTGTTCACTTTGCGAGTTTGCAGCAAAAGTAGTTCTTGGATGATTTTGGTCGTGTGAAATTTGTCTTGTCAATTGTAGTGAAGTTTGCAAACGTTTCAACGTACGAGTTGCCACCTCGAACAATCGATTCCTTCATTCTTCCTGAAATCAACAATTTGTCTTGTCAATTGTAGTGAAGTTTGCAAACGTTCCAACGTACGAGTAGCTACCTCGAACTACCTTTTCCTTGATTCTTTCTTTAAAAGACCTGTTCAATTAATTCTCAATAAATCCAACCGCCTGCTTTTATTCATAAGAATCTCATCACTCGCCTTCGCGGAACCAATCATCGTCCGCAGTCTGGACTGATAAGAAAACTTTGCAAACTTGCGCGCTTGGTCGCAGCTACAAACTTTGGCAAGTCGAGACGATTTCTTTCCCGAGGCTTCACCGTGGCAAATATTTATCACTGATTGCGGAGAAACTTTGATATGAAGGAAAATATTAAACGCCTCTCGTGTTATGAACAGCCCTGGTGCGATATTAAACGTCCGTGTAGCTGTGCTGTCAAAAAAGAAAATTAAAGTTCTGGCTGCTAGAGTCGTACTTGACAACATGAGTTCTAACAGTTCTAAGTAATGTATAACTAGTTCTTATAGTTATGGGTATTACAGGATCATTTTTCATTGTTATAAGTATCGCACAACCCATTCTTATAGTTATGGGTATTACATTATCATTTCTCATGGTTACGGGTATCGCACAACCCATTCTTATAGTTATGGGTATTACATTATCATTTCACATGGTTACGGGTATTGCACAACTAATTCTTACAGTTATGGGTATTACATTATCACTTCTCATGGTTACGGGTATCGCACAACCCATTCTTATAGTTATGGGTATTACATTATCATTTCTCATGGTTACGGGTATCGCACAACCCATTCTTATAGTTATGGGTATTACATTATCACTTCTCATGGTTACGGGTACTGCACAACCAATTCTAATAGTTATAGGTATTACAGGATCACTTCTCATGGTTATAGTTATCGCACAACTAGTTCGTATACTTATCGCAAAGACTATCGATTTAAAAGACATTTTTGTTAAGAACGAACGTTTCGACCACTAAGGTCATCATCAGCGAATGTCTGAAAAATACACAGGAAATTTACATTCATGAATTGAAGAAAAATTGAAGAAAATTGAAGAACAGTGGCTAAGCTGACCAGTGAGGCGGAGTGCTGTAAGACTTCTTGTGTGCAACTTTTTTCTGGTTTGCTGATCATCCTAATAGAGCGCAATGTAGCTCAGATCCTCCGTGAGTTCTCAGCTCGTACAAAAACAGTTCACCGTCGTAAGCTTCGAGATCTCGGAATTTATAATGATCTGGAGCCATGTGATCCAAACTCAGTTATATTCAATTTTAGTTCTATTATTTTATCGTCTAGGCTTAAGTTCCTCCTAGCCTTTGGTCTTGATTTTGCTCTCCTTGTGTACAAATTGAACTTTTATAAATATTTTCTTGCTTTTGAAAAACTAGCTATTAGCCTTAAGGATTACCCATGCTCTAACCTAACTGATTTTACTAAAGAGCTGAAAGCACTGTCTCTTAAGTATTATTACAATTTTAAATCATCTAAATTTTTATCTGCAATATTTGGAAAGCAAGATATAACTCTTCTGAAATCGTTGGCTGGGAACAAGGATGTAGTTGTGACAAGACCAGACAAGGGTAGGGGGTTGTCTTACTGGACAGGGCATGGTATCAAGAGGGATCGCTCAAAATTATATCCGATCGCAGTAAATTTCAAGAAATTGTCGACCCTATTCATAATTATGTGCTACGGGCTGAAGATAAAATCAATAATTTCCTTAGGAAACTTTGTAATTCTTCTGTTATCTCTCAAGCAGTTTATAATAATCTGTACGTCAGTGGTTCCGGTCCTGGAATTCTATACGGGTTACCTAAGGTGCATAAGGCCGACTTTGCTACAAAATTTCAACTGAGACTAATATTTGCAGCATATAAACTCCTTCTTACAATATTGCAAAATATTTAGTGTCTATTCTGAACCCTTTGGCTACAAACGAATACAGTGTACTTAATTCATATTCATTTGCTAAAGAAATCTCAGATGTTCGCAATGCCGACACCCTGTACATGGCCTCATTTGATGTTAAAAATTTATTCAGCAATATTCCATTGACCGAAACCATTGATATTTGTTTGCAGCACTTGTTTAATGTAGAAAATACTGTACTTAATATGAGCAGAACTGTTTTCAAAACTTTGTTGGACCTTGCAGTTCGGTATTCGTTTTTTTTTTCAATGGTAAATTTTACAAGCAAACGGAAGGGCTAGGCATGGGGCTGCCCTTGGGGTGAACCTTTGCTAATATTTTTATGTCGTACCATGAACAAAATTGGCTCTCAGAGTGCCCTGTTCCTTTTAAGCCAGTTTTCTATCGTAATTACGTTGATGATACCTTTGTTTTATTTCGTGATCCAACACATGCCAGTCTATTTCTCGACTACCTTAATAAAAAGCATGCTAGCATTAAGTTCACCATGGAAACTGAAGCTAACAATAAATTCCCTTTTTTAGATTGTTTGGTACAGCGCACAAATAACACCTTTTGCTCTTCCGTCTGTAGAAAAGATACGTTTACTGGCATGGGTCTAAGTTTCTTTAGTTTTGTCCATTACGGTTTAAAATCAATAGTATCAAGACGTTATTGTTCCGGGCGTATGAAATTAGTTCCACTTATTTGTCTCTGAATAAAGAGCTTGCATTTCTCAAACAATTTTTTTTTGAACAATGGCTATCCGCTTCATTTACTTAATAGATGTATTCGGCAACTGATAGATACCAAATGTAATTCTGCTACGATGCCGCCGACAGAAGAGAAAAAGAAACTGTACGTGTCGATGCCGTTCTTTGGTTTTCAGTCCGAGATGCTGCAGCAGGAATTACGCTCTCTCACAATGAAATATTTTACGTGTGTTGACCTCCAGATTATATTAGGTAACAATTTTAGAATTGGTACTCTGTTTTCATTCAAGGATAAACTACCTATGTCTATGCTCTCCTATATCGTGTATAAATATTGTTGCCCACTGTGTGGGTCTGTGCATGTTGGTTCTACCACACGTGCACTAAGATGTAGAGTATTTGAGCATATTGGTAGGAGTTTCAGAACCGGTAACCCACTAAGCAAGCCACCTCACTCAACTATACGAATTCATTCAGATCAGTGTAAATATCCCGTTCTACGGCAAGACTTCTCCGTCTTAGGTTCTGCTAACTCAGTCACTGATTTACGTATTATCGAATCCCTCTTCATTAGCCGCTTAAAACCCGATCTAAACGATATGCAGTCGTCCCACCCTTTGAAAATAGCTTCTGCTTAAATTTTTTACCGTTATTTTTTGTGTAATTTTTTCTTCAATTCATGAATGTAAATTTCCTGTGTATTTTTCAGACATTCGCTGATGATGACCTTAGTGGTCGAAACGTTCGTTCTTAACAAAAATGTCTTTTAAATCAATAGTCTTTGCTATTACCTTCATTTTAAAGCTATGTCGAGTCGTACAACCTAATTTGATACGTATACTTATCGGTATTACGTGACCAGTATTAGTATTGCATAGGTATTACAAAACCAGTTTTAATTGTTATTGGTATTACATTATCACTTCTCATGCGTACAGGTATTGCGCAACCTGTTCCTATAGTTTTGGATATTACACGACCAGTATTGGTATTGCACGGGTATCGCAAAACTAGTTGTCATTGTTTTAGGTAGTTCGTAACCAATCTCATTGTTCAAGGTATAACGCTATCAGTTATTAAAGTTCTAGATAACACAATCCCAACTCAGAAACACATGGTGCTCCCAAAGTTCTAGATAATACAATCCCAACTCAGAAACACAAGGTGCTGCCAAAGTTCTAGATAATACAATCCCAACTCAGAAACACAAGGGGCTGCAAAAGTTCTAGATAACACAATCCCAACTCAGAAACACATGGTGCTCCCTAAGTTCTAGATAATACAATCCCAACTCAGAAACACAAGGGGCTGCCAAAGTTCTAGATAACACAATCCAAACTCAGAAACACATGGTGCTCCCAAAGTTCTAGATAACACAATCCCAACCCAGAAACACAAGGGGCTCCCAAAGTTCTAGATTACACAATCCCAACCCAGAAACACAAGGTGCTCCCAAAGTTCTAGATAATAAAATCCCAACTCAGAAATACAAGGTGCTCCCAAAGTTCTAGGTAATACAATCCCAACCCAGAAACACAAGGAGCTGCCAAAGTTGCAGCTATCATACGTTCTGGCTACAGATGCAGGTACAGTCTCGTCTAAGTTCCCAAAAGTTGAGAGCAGGAGAAGTTAGCAGGAGCTGGCGTCTACCAACGCACCTGCCATAATTCAAAAGACGCTTCTTTCCAAGGAAGACTTCTTTGGCTGCTAGCGGCTGGGATATTTAGGGTCAGGTCCCTTGCGCTGCGAGGGATCATGGCTGCGCTTGCTGCCTGCTGAAACGCGCTCGACTTCTGAATTAGTTTGTCCATGAAATGCTCATGTTCATCAGCTGAACTCGCGTTGAACGCAAAATTGAACATTTCTGTAACGGATGAAATGTTCTTGTTCATCAGCTGAACACACGTTGAACACAAAATTGAACATTTATGTAACTGATGAGATGTTCTTGTTCATCAGCTGATCACACGTTTAACGCAAAATTGAACATTTATGTAACGGATGAAATGTAACGGAGGCAATCGTACATTACGAGTACAGTTGTTCTATTATTGTCTAGCATCGGCAAAATACCTTTGAGATTTTAAAGCATTTTTGAATGACAGCCATTTATATCTAAGAGAAAGGGTTTCACTGCCTTAATGAAATCAGAGAAAGGATTTCACTGCCTTAATGAAATCAGAGAAAGGGTTTCGACGATCTAACACATAACAATACCTCACAGAAGCCCTATAAATCTTTTCTGCGAAAACATACGGACGAATGACTTCAAAATAGCGAAAAATGGCGATGTTTATACAGCCTTGTTGTGAACCACCGTAGTTCGTGTGAGGGTTGCGGTGGTGCTGTGTACTGGTGCTGGGACTGACGCTCATCCAGACCCTGCACAGTACTGCAACGCACTGCACTGCACTGTGCTGCACTGCGCTGCACTGTGCTGTGTTGCAGCACTGCACTGCACTGCACTGTGCTGCATTACATCGCACTGTACTATGCTGCACTTCACTGTGCTGCACTGTACTGGACTGGACTGGACCGGACCAGAACGTACCGTACCGCACTGTGCTGTGCTGCACTGTAATGCACTGCACTGCACTGCACTGAACCGCATTGCTCTGCATTATATTGTACCACACTACACCGCCCAGCACCGTACTAAACTGTGCAGTGTATTGCATCACAGTGTAGAGAGTGCAGTGTAGTACGGTGCAATATAGCGCAGGGCAGTGCGGTGCAATGCAATGCGACTGTACCACACCACACCGCACGACACCACACCGCACCGCACCACACCACACCGCACAACACCACACCGCACCGCACCACACCACACCGCACCACACCACACCGCACCGCACCACACCACACCGCACAACACCACACCGCACCGCACCACACCACACCGCACCACACCACACCGCACCGCACCACACCACACTGCACCACACCACACTGCCCCACACCACACCGCACCACACCACACCGCACCACACCACACCGCACCGCACCACACCACACCGCACCACACCACACTGCCCCACACCCCACCGCACCACACCACACCACACCACACTGCACCAGACAACTCTAACCACTCGAGAGAGTACCTTGGCTGCTGATGCCCTCATAGCGGAGAATACTTTCCGCTAGATGCTCCGCCCCCCCAGGATGAGATGAAGGTAGTATTGGTTGTTGTTTGGCCAATTTGCGGTGAGTTTCATCATATATTAGAGATGGAAGACTTCGTTGGAAAGATGAAACGTGCTTAAATAATTCTAATTGCAACTCTCCGGTGACACGAAAAGCATATTTCTCATCACGAAATGAAAATATCGTAATACCTTGTGTTAGTATGAGTTTCCTGTGAGTTCAACACCTTTCTTCCGTGCTCATAAATTTCATGGATTTTACTATTCAATCTCATTTGAAGTTTTTGCTATCGTCCATTTAATGCACGTGAAATTCAGGCTTTGCATAATAGGCGCAAATTCGCGCGCAAGACCAAAAAAACTCAGCTCGTGCGTTGAGATCTGGAGTGAATGGAGTGCTTTCAATTGGGGGGCAAGAGTGCACATATTCTTCCAGCGTCCTAATTGCTTCCTTCTCTCCGTGTCCTCCTCGACTGCCCTTCACTTGAATAGACTCGCATTTCGTCCTTCAATGGGGAGTAATTTTTTCCAAATGTAGATAAACATTTGTCGGTACAGGGGAACAGGAACAGGGATGGATCATTCTTCCCCCCATCAAATCCAACGGTCCTATGGACATCGCGCTGTAACTTACCAGCTTCTGAATCTTTTGCGGTTAATTAGCAAGCGCAATTGTCAGTCGTTCAGAGAAGTCAGTCGATTCTGAGTCTATGATATATATATATATATATATATATATATATATATATATATATATATATATATATATATATTACATTATTTCAAGTGTTAATGCTGTGCTAAATAATTATGTTCAAAAAAACCTGGAAGGCACTCCCAGCTTGGTTATATTTACGGACATGCAAAAATTAATGAAAATCAGAATGTTCTACAGTCGACGCCGATAATATCTCAGGTTCCTGTCGTCACTTATCCCGTTAATTAAACCTTGAATAAAAGTATAATGCCTCATACATGCTAAGATCTATTGATGATGTTGTGGCCTTGTTACGTACTGTAGTAAAACTCCGAAAGATATAAAAGCTTCAGAAGAGCTTGAATCTTTAGACCTGTTTCCAATACAATTTCGATAATTTTAAATTGCAAAGACAGTAGTGAAATCCTTCTTCTTCCAAATCTGTTTCCTCGTCATATTTTGAAGCCCCTCCTCACTATATGCTCTACTGAAAGTCCTTTTGGTCATTTTAATTGGTAGCTTGTTCCACCAGGTAGATAGACTACGGGTTCCCCTATAGGGCCCGCGTTGGCCAACTTCTACATATCCAACGTGAAATACCTGGTGATGAACACTGCGCCTGCTAAACCGATCTTGTACGGTAGATAATTTTAGGATATTTTCTCGAAATAGAAAGCTGGCTACCTCTATCCCTGGTGCTACGAACACAGCTGGGGCGCAATATCAACTGTTAATTTCAACTGCTCATCTGGTAATTTCATACAACTGTTGTGCAAAGCAAATTCCTACCTAGTCGTCTTGCGCTGTGATCTGCAATATTTTTATTGAGTCTGATGTAGCCTGAGTTTTGAATTCGAACTTGGATCAATGTGACTACAAAAATATTTTCTGTATATTTCCAGCTTGAAGATAATGTTAATAACGTCGAAACGTTGCTTTTTTTGTAAACTCAGGTTAGGGTATAATTTTATTGAGTGTTTCGTAGATTTGTTCAGTAATTTTCTTCGTATTTTAACACGGGATGAACAGGAATATTTCGTTCAGTCAAATAGTTGAAAAAGATATGGAACGATTGATAAAGACTTCTCCCGACTGCCTGTCTCTCAAAGTTAGAAGTTCATTTGTATGTTGAGATTCTATAGGCTCCTAAAACCGCTAAATACTGCTATAAATTTGCCCGTAAATATTCCAAATGCAGTAAGACAAAAAGTTGCTAGTTGAAAGAAAAAGGGTCATTTTTATTTTAGATGACGTAATCAGTATGAGTTGCAGACCAGCTTAGATTTTTCAATGCTTTATAAGCAACGCAATAGAGTCGGTGTGACAATTGCAATCTTTCCTCTTGGGCAATTTCTCAGTCAGACGTAACAGTTACGAATTTCTGTTAACTATAAGCGTTATTTTCTGATATTTCTATACAATCTATAATACATATTATAAGAGGTGGCTGTCTCTCTATCCGAAGCCTGCCGAAAGTGTGTGATGAGCGTATCTGTGATACAAGCTTAGGAAATAAGAACGTGCGCTATGTGATTCGTGGAACATTATTATACATTTTAACGCGCCGCGTGAACTCAGCCTCATCAACTCTCGAGAGATTGAATTTTTTCACTCTTTACGGCATTTTTTCCATTTCGCCTTCTTTCTTATTTCAAATAAAGGGGGGTGGACTAGTGGCTATGAAATTCGACGAAGCCCAAGCCCGGCACGGCAGGAACCTCTTTTTCGCTTCTTAAGCCCTTGACAGAAATCGCTCTTTGTTTCTTATCGTCTGGGCGGTACTGTGAGGTGCACAAGACCTCACAAGCACATCATTTTACTTCTGCTCTTTTGTTTTGTTTCCAACTTTCTGAGCTCAACAGTGTACAATATGGGAACTGTTGTGATAATTGTTGGCTGGTGTTGGACGTCAGAACGCAAGATTGTTGGCAGGTGCTGAACGTCAGAACGCAGGTTTGTTGGCTGGTGCTGGACGTCAAAACGCAAAATTGTTGGGTGGTGCTGGACGTCAGAACGCAAGATTGTTGGCTGGTGCTGGACGTCAGAACGCAAGATTGTTGGCTGGTGCTGGACGTCAGAACGCAAGATTGTTGGCTGGTGCTGGACGTCAGAACGCAAGATTGTTGGGTGGTGCTGGACGTCAGAACGCAAGATTGTTGGCTGGTGCTGGACGTCAGAACGCAAGATTGTTGAGTGGTGCTGGACGTCAGAACGCAAGATTGTTGGCTGGTGCTGGACGTCAGAACGCAAGATTGTTGGGTGGTGCTGGACGTCAGAACGCAAGATTGTTGGGTGGTGCTGGACGTCACAACGCAAGATTGTTGGCTGGTGCTGGACGTCAGAACGCAAGATTGTTGGCTGGTGCTGGACGTCAGAACGCAAGATTGTTGGGTGGTGCTGGACGTCAGAACGCAAGATTGTTGGGTGGTGCTGGACGTCAAAACGCAAGATTGTTGGCGTGTGCTGGACGTCAGAACGCAAGATTGTTGGCTGGTGGTGGACGTCAGAACGCAATATTTAGCAGGAGTCTGCCACACCTGCAGCAGCTGAAGAGTGTTATCAATATAGTTGAGCTATATACATTTCAGCGATTTAAACAAGACACCTGATGATCTGCATATATGTGCGTTTTTTATACAATTACCATTTACTTAAGGTCTAAGAAACCTTGTCCACAATCTTGCTTTTTGTGGCCTGTATTTCCTGCTTCAGACTTGCTTAACTCTTTATGGAAATATATATATAAGATTACTTAATATATAATTTTTGAACCATAGACGGGGCTGCTAGATATATATTACTTACGATGCTACATCAACGGACTAAGAATTTTCATATCGTGACAAAGAAACAAAGTTCACATTAGAAATCAATGTTGTGTTACTTAGTGCAATTTTAAGGTTTTTATTTTATTTAATTAGCCTATCTATCGATCAGTGAATCAAAGTTGTGCGGACCGTGTTAGGTTGATTTCAGACTTGTCTCATATTTCTCTAATTCGCTTTGATTTATTTTCAATGATCATCCAAACAAACGTCCTGTTCGCTGTAAAGAAGAGCCCTGCTATTTTATTAACATTTCTTGAATTACCTTTTTGAACATTAGCAATTTTTTTAGGCGTAAATGATTAATTTTGTTTTTCATTTTGAATCAAATTCTTTGATGTTTGAAATCTACATTCCAAGAAACGGAGAGCGGATTTCAATATGAATAAAAATCTGGTTAATAAATCCAATAGTTTCTCACATCAGCGGATTTTTCCCAAATGGACACTTCTGTATTTAAGCATCAGTATAGTTCCTGAAGGGAAGATCAAAAGTTACAAAAAAGTGTTTAGAAGTATTCAGCGCATTTTTATCTAATTCAAACTCACCAGCCCTCGGTTTCTAGAACGATTTTCACTCTAGAAACTTGTTGAACAAAATACAATAACTTCGAAGAAAAGAAATTCGACGCTGTTTGTACCCGCACCCCGGCTTGCAGGGCTGCTGGCACAGGGAGCGTTGGTTTTTGGCTGTGAGAAGTTTGTGCTGTGTGTGTGTGTGTGTGCGTGTGTGTGTGTGTGTGTGTGTGTGTGTGGGCACTGCATGCTGTAGGTGTGTGTGTGTGTGTGTGTGTGTGGGCACTGCATGCTGTGTGTGTGTGTGTGTGTGTGTGTGGGCACTGCATGCTGTGTGTGTGTGTGTGTGTGTGTGGGCGCTGCATGCTGTGTGTGTGTGTGTGTGTGTGTGTGGGCACTGCATGCTGTGTGTGTGTGTGTGTGTGGGCGCTGCATGCTGTGTGTGTGTGTGTGTGTGTGTGTGAAATTTCAAGAAATTTCACTACTCCCTTTACCACGTTTTACTGATTGTTTCAGAATTGTCGATGTGTAAAGGTTGGTCCCGTATTTGTGCTGGGACCTAAAACTGCACGTTGCTTTGCTTGTTTAAATGTAAATGTAAACTCGGTAAACGAGCGAATAAAAAGTGTGCAATAAATAAAATAAGCTAAGCAGTGCAATAACTAAATAAGTGCAACAACTAAATAAGTGCAATAACTAAAGATTGCAACAATGACCGTGAGTGCCGTGTGCCGGCTGGTCCCTGTGGGGGTGACGTGTGGCTGTGGGGGCGCTGTGAGTGGTGTGGGCCTGAAGTGTGGCGAGTGCGGCGGCTTCACCCACCTGGACTGCTCTGGCCTCCCAGCCTACCACCTGCTGCGCCTGGAGCTCACGAGGACATCCTTCGTCTGCCAGACCTGCGTGACGCCGACGGTTCTTAAGACTTCTAAGGAGAAGTACGACGAGACGGCGAATAGACTGCAGGCTGATTTAGCTGCACGGGCGGGGCAGGCCGGCCGCCCAGCAGCGGTGGCTACAGCTGTGCCGTCTACGCCCCCGGCTGGTGATGGGGTGGATCCTAGAGATCCTGGTGACCCCGCAGAGGAGAGTGTGCATACGGAAGCGAGGACAGACCCTGAGGAGGTGTCGGTTAGTGGTCCTGCGGAGGTACGTGCGCAGAGAGAGGTGTGTAAGCACTTCCTCAGCAAAAAATGTAAGCACGGTCGAGGGGGTGAGAAGTGCCGTTTCGCCCACCCGAAACTCTGCTATAAGTTTCTAAAATTTGGTGGCAAAATGAGAGGGGGCTGCAAAAAGGGAGAGAACTGTAGATTCTACCACCCGGCTATGTGCCGTAAAGCTGAAGGCGGGGAGGAGTGTACCCGCAAAAAATGCAAGTTCCTACATCCCTCCGGCCCGAGTGCTGAGGCTCTCTCAATTGGAGCAGGAGCCCGTAAGGCGTCCTCCTTGCCTACAAATAAAGAACGGCGACGCGATGAGCAGCCGGCCTTGAGGCGCATCGCGTCCGCTCCTGATGAGGTAGATGCCAACCTTGACCCGCCGGAACCAGCTGGCGCAGTTGGTAACCGCAGCCGCGGTACCAATGACGAGGAAGCAATGAACTTCTCGGCTTTTTTAGGGTTACGCCGGCAGGTGAGCGCCATAGAAGAGCAGTTGTCCCGGTTGCTGAGCTGGAGGATAGAGCGACCTCCGCAGGCGACACGGCCCGCAGCTTGCAGCTGCCAGGCTCACTGGTAGCGGGGGAGGACAACGCTGCGTTCTTGTTCTTGAATATTCAAGGTTTGAGGCCCTACAGGCAGAAGCGCAAGGTGGAAATGTTGAGGGAAAGGGCCTTGGCTGTTGGTGCGGGGCTGGTGGCCCTTGTTGAGACCCACCTAAACGAAGAAATCCTGGACGCTGAAGTTAAAATGGAGGGCTTCTGCCTGTTCAGAGCTGATCGAACAGCTGGAATAAAGAAGGGGGGAGTTGCATGCTATGTCAGGAATGACGTCTCTCGACATGCTACAGTCCTCTCTGCCGGCACAAACTCGGTGGTGGAGCACCTGGTCTTGTGGTTTGCCGGCCTGGGCTTGGCGGTGGTGATTGTTTACCGCCCTCCAACTTGTCAACAGGCTAACTTTGAGCAGGCAATTAGCCTCATATCCTCGGCGCTCGAATCTCTGCCACCTCCACTCCCCAGAATCGCTGTTATGGGAGACTTCAACTTTCCAACCATGTGCTGGGAGTCGGGTCATGCCTATGGGGGAACGAGAGAGTCAAGAGTGCAGAGCGAGTACCTCTGGAACTTTATGGAGAGTTTAGCCCTGGAGCAATACGTCCGCCTCCCGACCCGACTAGACAATGTCCTAGACCTGTTTCTAACAAACGACGATGAGTTTGTCAGACGGGTTGAGGTTGAGGAGACTATTATGTCCGACCACAGATGTATCCTCATATATGGTGACCTTGGCCTGGAGCGGCAGACAGCCTGGGACCGAGGAGCATCGGGAGGGTCGCTTGACTCTCTCAATTTTATGAGTGATCGCGTAGACTGGACTGGCCTGTCGGGAGCGCTGGGTGACATTGACTGGGATACACGTTTGGCTGGACGTACCCCCAACGAGATGTACGACGAGATCCTCGCTGTCTTGTCCGAGGTCTGTCCAAGATATGCCCCAACACGGAAGATTGGGGGGATAAACCCAATACCTAGGGACCGGAAGGTACTAATGAGAAAGCGCTCAAAGCTGCTTAAAAGAGTTGGGACGTTGGCGCGCTCAGGGACCGCCAGTGATGGCATCCTTGAGAGAGTGGCTGAGATCGAGAGGCAGCTCGAGGCGTCACATGAGGAAGAGGCAAGATCCTGTGAAGATAGAGCTATCGCCGCTATAAAAAATAACCCTAAATACTTCTACTCGTACGCCAGGAGGAAACTTTGCACAAAGTCGGTTGTGGGACCGTTTCGAGTCGACGGACGGAATGTGTGCACCCCTGAAGAGAAATGCGCTGTGATGCGCGCACAGTATGAGGCGGTATTTAGTCGGCCCAAGTTTGGGGAAGACGATGGCGGCTGGGGCCCGAATGAATGGCCGAGTACCACACCGATAAACCTCGTGGACTTTGAATTCAGTGAGCGAGACGTTGAGGAAAGCATTGGCGAGCTCTCACCCTCGTCGGCGCCGGGTCCAGACAGTGTTCCGGCTGTCCTCCTATGCAACTGTAGAGTTGCCATCAGCAGGCCTTTGTTCCTGCTCTGGAGGGCATCACTGAGTGCGGGGTCCATACCTACCAAACTCAAGCTGGGAATTATTACCCCCATATATAAAGGTGGCGAGAAACACCTACCCCGGAATTATAGGCCGATCACGCTGACCTCCCACATTATAAAGATCTTTGAGAAAATAGTAGTGAAAAGGCTGGTGGGATATATGGAGGATGCTGAGTTGTTCAACCCGAGTCAGCACGGGTTTAGAAGAGGGAGGTCCTGCCTCTCACAGTTGCTCGAGCACCAACGGCACATCACGGAGGCCCTCGGTCGTGGTCATGCAGTGGACGCTGTATACCTAGATTTTGCTAAGGCATTCGATAAGGTAGACCATGGGATCTTGCTTAGAAAGTTGAGGGCTGCTGGCGTTGGTGGCGACCTGTGGAATTGGATCAGGTGCTTCCTTACTGGCAGAAAACAAGTAGTGGCCGTTGACGGATGCCGGTCAGCCGAGTCGCGAGTGATAAGTGGAGTGCCCCAGGGCTCGGGGCTTGGACCACTTTTGTTCCTGGTCCATGTCAGTGATATTGACGCCGGATTACTTCACTCCTGCGCCTCATCATTTGCGGACGATACAAGAGTTTTTAAGGAAGTGGCCAGCAAGCAGGACTGCGAGGCCATGCAGCAGGACTTAATCAAAATCTACGAATGGGCCGAAGTGAACAACATGTGCTTCAATGAGAGCAAATTTGAGCTCCTTCGTTGCGGTCACCATCCGGATGAAACCTTCCCCTACACAACTGCTGGTGGGGTGGTTGTGGAGAGGAGGTCATCAATCAGGGATTTGGGCGTGATCGTGGAGGACGGGGGAAGCTTCACAAAGCACATAGACTCGGTCTCAAAAAAGTGTCGAAGTCAACTCGGATGGATCCTCCGGACGTTTCGTGCCCGGGAAGCAGCGGCCATGATGACCTTGTATAGAGCGCTGATTTTGCCCCTGGCCGAATACTGCTGCCAGCTGTGGAGTCCAATTGCGACGGGGGAGATCCAGAAAGTGGAGGCAATTCAGAGAACGTTCACGTCGAAAATCGTCGGAATGGAGCGGTTCAACTACTGGGAGAGGCTCCAGAGGTTATCACTGTTCTCCCTGCAGCGACGACGAGAGCGGTACCTGATAATTTACACCTGGAAGATGCTTGAGGGATTAGTACCAAACTTTGTTGACCCGAGTCTGGCGTTGAGAATTAGACAACATCCCCGATTAGGGAGGTTATGTGTCGTTCCGCCATTCAACAACAGGGCTCTAGCCAGCCTGAGGACGCGCCATGAAAGATCTTTTTCGGTCATTGGCCCAAGACTCTTCAACTGCCTCCCAATCGAACTGAGGGAGTCCCGTGGGAAACTGGCTGCCTTCAAATCAAGGTTGGATAAGTTCTTGGCGTCGGTCCCGGATCGACCTCCGCTACCGCATTACTACCAGCCTGCGGCGGGCAACAGCCTCCTGCAGCAGGTGGCGCAGCTGCGAGTGGGGGAAATGTAGCGGCGAGTCGTCGTTGAGGGCGGTGCATCAGCATGGCCCGGGCCTGTCAGGCCCGAACTACATCCCAGGAATCCCAGGAATCCCAGGTGTGGGCGCTGCATGCTGTGTGTGTGTGCGTGTGGGCATTGCATGCTGTGCCTGTAGTGTTGTGTGTGTGTGTGTGCATGTGCATGTGGGAGAAACTTCGATCTTAACCACGTCCAATTCCTAGCCACCAAATATCTCCCAGGACACTTATTTGCATCGAACATTGACGTATTATAGTTTCTTCTGGTTTTTCTGTTTTTACCACTCTAACCTACGTAAATAGCTGATGTCTAAAAAGAGAGGAATGTTTCTAACAAAGAATGCAAGTTTGCGTCGATGGTGGTATTGTCATTCTGACGCTAACTTATAAACACATGGTACATGAATATATATATATATATATATATATATATATATATATATATATATATATATATATGTATGTGCGTGTGTGCTTCTCCATTGTTGTCGTGTGAAATTTAGTGAAGTTCATTTTAGATATTTTGTTAACGTGACTCAGTACCGAATTTTATTATACCTTATTTTGAGACAATCAACGTCCTGTAGCATTTTTATCTTCTCTCATGAAGACGTGCTACGGAGTATAAAACTTCCATTTACATACATTATGCAAGGCAACAAGATGATAAGGTTTGCAGCATCGGTATTGCTGAGAACGCTTTCTATAGCAAATTTTCTGCATTTGCTCACATGCTAACGACAGAAAATGCCCATAGTTTCTCCCGAGGTCTGTGCAAAAATTAAAACTTTGCGAAGCCCTTCGTTAAAAGTTAAAAATACGGATATTATTGATATATTAAAAGACGCTTAAAAATTATACGAAGTCCACGTTTGGTTCTTCAATTTGAAAGCTTCAACGAACTCTTGAAAATGGAACATTTGAATCGCGTGGTATTTATTTTTAAATAAAGCGAACACTTCTTCAGTGTGATATAAATGCTACTATCTCTAAGACATTCATAACAAAACATAACTCTCCTCATCTCGGTTTTGAAGCTGCTGATTGAAATGAACGATAAGAGCCGTTTCCATGATGTCCTTTGTGTGCCATCACAAAACGGTTCCGAGAAGTTCCCATGTTTTTCACAGACGTTTGCTGCGTGTCTTTGACGGTGTTTACGAGAAGCTTCCCGTGAACCGTAGACATTTTCTGTCCGACATTTTCTGTGCTGCAAAGGGTATTTCAATTTTCCAGAGCGTGCTTGGGCTGGCAAACAGTTTTTGCAAAAGGAAAATTGATCGTTTGATTGTAGTAAATTATCTACGAGTATTCGCTGCATCAAAAAGTGTCGTTTGTTAAGGTATATTTACAATTCAGTTGTGAATTGAACTGTTTGTTAATTGAAAAATAAAACAGTCGTGGATTGCTACTCGAAGCAAATCCAGTGCAAGAGTGAATAATAGTTGAATCGTGCATCTGTGATACGACTTAATCTTATTACGTTTCCAGAGTATGCTGGAAGGAGCGACGAGGCTTGTAATATAGAAGCAGCATTACCGCTCGACAACAATGACGGTACTCGAGCATGCTCGATATATATAATACGGGAATCATTTAGTCATGTTCGTTATCGCATAAAAATTTCACTCACAGCCTCACTTATTTTTCCGATACTAATCCTCAATACGCAGCTAACAAAGAAATATATCTAGCTCCCTGTCTCTAATAAAACAATGAGTAGTCATATTTGCATATTTTAAAACCTTAGTCTTTTTGTTGTTAACTTTTAAGTTTGTCACCGTCCAGGTTCTGCTCTCAGTGATATCATGGGTCAAAATTCAGCATCCTGTAATAAAAAATGAAACCGGAAAATTCAACTTCGTTTTCATGATGCGTGTAATTCGAGTATTCTCTACTACGCTGGCGGAAATTTACGATTTTATGTCGGGCTCATCAGATTAATTAATGTATTAATGTTCGATTAACGAGCTACATTGTTACTGAAGCAAGCAGTTTAAAAAGATATAAATTATTTACACTTTCGTAAAAAGCTTCATCATAAACTTGTTTCAAGGATGAAAATTAGATTTAAAATATCCAGTGCTAAAAGAGCTCGCGGGGTTTTTATATTTTGTAATAATTAAAAAACAACTACGGTTATTTAGTTTATCTCTCTCGCTCGTTGTTCGAGTTGAGCATAAAGGAATGTACAAATCAAACTCATTGTTTCTTGGCCTAAATTTTGCTACAAATTTGAACTCTATGTAAGTTTTTCAGTGCTATGAGAGAATTAAAGCAGATGCTCGAAATGAACTCTAACAATTTCCTAAGTTTCTAAGTTAAGTAGCAAAAACAATTCAATTTTATACATCTCACGCATGAATTTTATTGTAAATAAATTATCATTCGTTCTTTTCTTTCTTAGCATCGTCGATGGCGTGTAAAGGCAGCCCGACATGTGTGCCTGGGGTAGTGGTCACTCACCCATGACGTCACCATTTCTTCACGCAGCTCCTTGATAGCAGCCCATTTTCGTTGATATATATATATATATATATATATATATAATATATATATATATATAATATATATATATATATATATATATATATATATATATATATATATATATATATATATATTATATTTATATATATATATATATATATATATATATACTATATATATATATATTATATGTGCGTCATTTTTGAGCTCCCCAGAGTCGTCTTCTGCTCTGAAAATGGATTCCGAAAATGTTGAACTCCTTCTGCAACATTTTTGACATAATTGAAGGTTGTGTCCAAGACTGCTCGATCTTCTTTTGTTAATTGAATTGAGTTGTCCAGAGTCGATGTTGAATAATTTAATTCTTTATTTGTAATTTAAAATTGAATTAAGAACAGCTTCATATATATGAATGTCGTAGCAACGATGCAATTTTTACTGCAATTCGTTGATGAAGGTATCTGAAAAAAAGAAACCCTCATTGTGACCCCTCCCTCTATTCAAGGGCTTATGAACCTTTCTATTGTCGTGTACTCCCTTAGCGCAATGGTGTATCTTCATGTACCCCCAGCTCAGTTAAAGGCTTAATGAACTATAAAAATACACTTAATGATTAATGATTTTATATATTTACACGGTTGTATGTATATATATATATAATATATTGTACATTTTAACATATGGAGTATGTTAAATGTGCCCCTACAGGGGTACATGTACCACCGGTTGAGAAGCTCTACTCGTATACCAACAAAAACAACTACAATTAAAGAGCTTAGTGAAAAAAATGATTGCGTCACATGTGATCATTGTGTCAAATACTCAAACGAACAAGTTCGGTTTGCCGTTCGACGGCAATGGTGTTGATTGAATGGGGTTGAAAATATTGGTGGATATGTTGAACGCCTGTTGTAATTCTCCCACGGTACTCAAGAGTGTGTGCGTAAAACAAATTTGTGGCAAGATACGAGCTATAAACGTGTGAATACATGTTATAGACTTCTCTATTATATTTAATAGTCCATCCCCCTTTATTTGAAATAAGAAAAAAGGCAAAATAAAAGAAAGGCCGTAATAAGTAAAAAAAAAATCAATCTCTCGAGAGATGATGAGGCCTAGTGCACACGGCCCGTCAAAAATGTATAATAATATTCGACAAATCACGTGAGACACGTTCCTATTTCTTAAGAATTCAAGTGATATTTATTTTTACTGGAATCTGATGGATTGGTACACTGGAAATTGAGGAGCTGATGACGCTTGTATCACAGATACGCTCATCACACACTTCGAGAGATGGAATTTCTTATTTTACGGCCTATCATTCATTTCGCCTTCTTTCTTATTTCAAATAATGAGGGGGGTGGACTATGTAGTACCTGTATAAATTAAAGAAAATCGCATATGTAGGAGCGAATCATAATAAAATCTACGGTTTACATTCTCAACATTTCATTTACTCTGCTGCGGGTAACGAGTTTGGAAAAAGTAAAAGTCTACGGATTTTGAATTTAATATTTAACTTACTTCTCCAGTCCATAAATAAATTAAATATGTACCTCCCGCACCACGTAAACAAAGAATGTATAGAATGAGCTTTGAATAAATAAGCTCTTATGCCAACTATCCGTAAAGCTGAATAAGAATAATAATGTAAAATGATCTTAATTTTAAGAAATTCATAGCCTTATATTCAGCATTCCTGAAAACTTAAACTGTAATTATCTCTATTCTCGAAACTTGTAAATGTGTATAAACGCACGACGGTCATTCGTAGCATTAGATTGTCTACGCACCCAAGTTCTTAGTCTATTTTATTAGGCAATTTTCCAATGAAAGTTCCCTCTAAAGAGCGGAGTTTCGATGCTTGAACTTTCCTTCCATTTTCTGGAGAGTTGATTGGTGTGTTTAGGCCTCTGCCTCGGAGATTGTTACTCGGACACGCAATCGTGTCATAAGGCAGGTTGAAACTCGTGCCTTCTGACGCGATTGCGTCCCTGCTCCCTGGCAGCTCGAGGCAGTTTGGCCTCCATATTGGACCGTTCTGGCGCTGTTTTCTGCCTCCGTGATGAGCGGCGGCAGCGAGAGCGATGCCTCTGGCTGCCAAATTAGACGGCGCCTCCTGTCTACGCATCTTCAACGGACCCCTCATGATCATCCTCTTGTTTTGACGCGTGGAAAACCTCCTCGCCTCTGGCTATTGACTTCAAAAAGCTGAAGACTTTTGGTGTTTTGAAATGTTGACGTTCTTTCATAAAGTCGAAATTATAATTTGATGCACTGGTATGTACGTTGCAAAAACCTGCTCACCCCTGATTATTCACCTTAAAAGCTGAAGCTTTTTGGTCTTTGAAATATTAACTTTCCCTTTATTTTTAATTTAATGCACTGCATTGTTTTGTGCTGCAGACGCTCCAGTACCCTTTACAAATTTAGACTAAATGTTCGGAAGAATGGAAAATTGAAGTAAAGAATTACGTCTTCGTACGAGTTCTAACCCGTCTTTGTATTTGTTAATTCTGTGTCGACTTAAGTTGTATGCGACGTTCATCATTTTTTTTTACATGAGGCGATTTTTGTTATTATATAAAAACGAGCATCTCAAGCCTTGCAAAAACTGCGAGTATAAATGAAATGGAACACGTGAACTAAAAAATCACTGCCTGAATATCAACATATATGACAAGATAGTCTTCTTACTTCGTACTATTTTTATCCTTATCAAGAATAGTGTTCTTAAATTCAGTACCTCCCATTATTTACTACCCCTAATAAAAGAAAAATCATTTCTATTTCATTCCTTTATAATATTAACCATTGCATTTATAGGATAATATTATCCACTTCAGTTTTTCTAACCCTTATCATCTTTATTTACAATTAAGTCTGTACATCAGCTTCTTATACTATTTACTATCCCAATTTGTAGGTTATTCTTCTCTATTTCAGCTTCTTGTTACCTGTACCTATAACTCCTCATACCCATCACCCTGTAATGTCGCTATTTTCAGTACGACATTAGGTTGATTTAATAGGAAGCTTTAACTTCAATTTGCCTAGCCGTATACCAGGCAGAAGGATAGCCATACGCACAGTAAGACTTCTAGTATTGTACTGACACGTAGTTCACACAGCTTGCTCTTAAGTCTAGTTCGTAACTATGAAGTTCCGCCCGGCGTCTTCTGATGCCGGCGATAAGGGCGCTTCCGACTCATCCGGTGCTCGTAAACGCCAGGCGCCCATCGGCTCTTCCGAAGGATGCCCTATCTATACACGTGATCCGAACGCTGTAAGGCATCCGTGCCGAGCGAGACTCATAAATCTCAACCGCCGGAAGTCCCATTAACACCATCAGTACTTCGCTATACAACATACCCTTTACTCTTAACTTCTTATACTCTTTACCCTTAACTCCTTATACCCTTAGCTCCACATACCCTTTACCCTTAACTCCGTATGTTCTTTACCCTTAACTCCTTATACCTTCTACCATAACTCCTTATGCCCTTTACCTTGAACTCCTTATGCCCTTTACCCTTAACTCTATATACCCTTCACCCTTAACTCCTTATGCCCTTTACTCCTAACTCCCTACACCATTTACGTTTTGCAGTACCATCTTCTCCACTTCAGGCCACCGTGGTCACTAGCTCCGCATAGTCTCCATTGAAATCTGCTTGTGCTCCTTACATCTCTTGGCCCAAGGGAGACCCAAGAAAATGTTTGGAGTATTTTGCATTTATGATTAGAAGGAAAACTCTTGTGACTCGGGCATTATTATTATGCTTGATAATGACAACCAGAAAATGGGACGAATGTTTTCGCAGAATTTGTCATTTATTACAAACTTCTCGCATGTCTCGTTAAATATTATTTTCAACAGGGTTTAGACATCGGCTCATTACTGAAACATAATAGCGTTGCTTTATTTCAGGAAAAAACATGATTTCTTAACATCTTATATATATATTTATTGTGACAAATGTACTGCGATATTTTGTGACTTGTTAAATTCCGTTCGTGACGAATTAGATTTTGTTTGTGACTAATTAGACTTTATTTGTGACGAACTAGACTTCTTTCGAGACGAAGTAAATTTCATTTGTCGCACATTAACAAGTAAATGGTGCAGAGTGCGCTCGTACGTACGGGAGGGAGAGGAAGTGTTTAATTGCTTCTTTCTTGGTATTCTACATATTTGTCGAAGTTTGGTGCTCGTTGCAGCAGCTGATGCTATGTGATTTTTTCCTCCTATTCTAATTAAGGAAATTTGCACCCTTGAAGCTTCAAGCAGTCACTATGCCGTACAAATATCATCAAGTCTGTTCCCATACCGTCAGTTAAGAATATTTTATGTAGGCTCTCTAAATATGGTTTTTGATACACATCAAGTTAGTACTCCAAGTAATTTTGTTTTTGAGGAATATAAATGTATTATTTTCGAACGAATAGCTAAATCGACAAGCTTAGCTTAGTTTGAAACTACAATTAACAAAATATTTTTCAGTCCTACGAAAAATTAAACTACCACTGAAGGAAATTCAAGACTTATATTCATTAACGTTATTAACTGAATTTAGGATATATAGCGTAAGAAACAGTCGAACAACTGTGACCGTAACTCAGCATTAAACAAAATCCCAAAAATCAAAAACCTCTCTCTTTTTCCTTCCTTGTGCGAAATAGTCGCATTAGAATGCTGCGTTTCGTTTACTCGACTCGAATCATTCTAGCGAGAAATGTTGACTTTCTGAGAAGAGCGTCTGCCCACCAGGGACTCTCGTCGCATTTTGTCTGAAGCAGCAGCGAGGGAACCAGCGAAACAATAGCATATTGAGTTCCTCATCTCCCACGAGCCATGTCGTGTTCAGGCCACATTAGGCAAGCTGTATCTCATGCGCGGCAATATCGCATATCGTAACTTACAATGCAGGTCGTAACTTAGAATAGCAGTCGTAAGTTGCTGAGCAACTGCTGCTTAGAGCCACACGGACCATGTAGCCATTTTGGTACATGCTGATATATTTGAGCTCCTAACTCGACTGCGCTGCCAACTGTGGTGTGCTTCTGCTGCCATTACTGAGCGGGATCTTGGCCGGATTGTTGCTTCCAATACTGAGCTCTTCTTGGCCTGTTTTGTGTCTAATGTTGAGCATTTCTTAGCTTGTTTTGTGTCTAATGTTGAGCGTTTCTTGGCTTGTTTTGTGTCTAATATTGAGCGTTTCTTGGCTTGTTTTGTGTCTAATGTTGAGCATTTCTTAGCTTGTTTTGTGTCTAATGTTGAGCGTTTCTTGGCTTGTTTTGTGTCTAATGTTGAGCATTTCTTAGCTTGTTTTGTGTCTAATGTTGAGCGTTTCTTGGCCTGTTTTGTGTCTAATGTTGAGCATTTCTTAGCTTGTTTTGTGTCTAATGTTGAGCGTTTCTTGGCTTGTTTTGTGTCTAATATTGAGCGTTTCTTGGCTTGTTTTGTGTCTAATATTGAGCGTTTCTTGGCTTGTTTTGTGTCTAATATTGAGCGTTTCTTGGCTTGTTTTGTGTCTAATGTTGAGCGTTTCTTTGCTTGTTTTGTGTCTAATGTTGAGCGTTTCTTGGCTTGTTTTGTGTCTAATGTTGAGCGTTTCTTTGCTTGTTTTGTGTCTAATGTTGAGCGTTTCTTGGCTTGTTTTGTGTCTAATGTTGAGCGTTTCTTTGCTTGTTTTGTGTCTAATGTTGAGCGTTTCTTTGCTTGTTTTGTGTCTAATGTTGAGCGTTTCTTGGCTTGTTTTGTGTCTAATGTTGAGCGTTTCTTTGCTTGTTTTGTGTCTAATATTGAGCGTTTCTTGGCTTGTTTTGTGTCTAATGTTGAGCGTTTCTTTGCTTGTTTTGTGTCTAATGTTGAGCGTTTCTTGGCTTGTTTTGTGTCTAATATTGAGCGTTTCTTGGCTTGTTTTGTGTCTAATGTTGAGCGTTTCTTTGCTTGTTTTGTGTCTAATGTTGAGCGTTTCTTGGCTTGTTTTGTGTCTAATGTTGAGCGTTTCTTTGCTTGTTTTGTGTCTAATGTTGAGCGTTTCTTGGCTTGTTTTGTGTCTAATGTTGAGCGTTTCTTTGCTTGTTTTGTGTCTAATGTTGAGCGTTTCTTTGCTTGTTTTGTGTCTAATATTGAGCGTTTCTTGGCTTGTTTTGTGTCTAATGTTGAGCGTTTCTTTGCTTGTTTTGTGTCTAATGTTGAGCGTTTCTTGGCTTGTTTTGTGTCTAATGTTGAGCGTTTCTTTGCTTGTTTTGTGTCTAATGTTGAGCGTTTCTTTGCTTGTTTTGTGTCTAATATTGAGCGTTTCTTGGCTTGTTTTGTGTCTAATGTTGAGCATTTCTTAGCTTGATTTGTGTCCAATGTTGAGCATTTCTTAGCTTGTTTTGTGTCTAATATTGAGCGTTTCTTGGCTTGTTTTGTGTCTAATGTTGAGCGTTTCTTTGCTTGTTTTGTGTCTAATGTTGAGCGTTTCTTGGCTTGTTTTGTGTCTAATGTTGAGCGTTTCTTTGCTTGTTTTGTGTCTAATGTTGAGCATTTCTTAGCTTGTTTTGTGTCTAATATTGAGCATTTCTTAGCTTGTTTTGTGTCTAATATTGAGCGTTTCTTGGCTTGTTTTGTGTCTAATGTTGAGCGTTTCTTTGCTTGTTTTGTGTCTAATGTTGAGCGTTTCTTTGCTTGTTTTGTGTCTAATATTGAGCGTTTCTTGGCTTGTTTTGTGTCTAATGTTGAGCGTTTCTTTGCTTGTTTTGTGTCTAATGTTGAGCGTTTCTTTGCTTGTTTTGTGTCTAATATTGAGCGTTTCTTGGCTTGTTTTGTGTCTAATGTTGAGCGTTTCTTTGCTTGTTTTGTGTCTAATGTTGAGCGTTTCTTGGCTTGTTTTGTGTCTAATATTGAGCGTTTCTTGGCTTGTTTTGTGTCTAATGTTGAGCGTTTCTTTGCTTGTTTTGTGTCTAATGTTGAGCGTTTCTTGGCTTGTTTTGTGTCTAATGTTGAGCGTTTCTTTGCATGTTTTGTGTCTAATGTTGAGCGTTTCTTGGCTTGTTTTGTGTCTAATGTTGAGCGTTTCTTTGCTTGTTTTGTGTCTAATGTTGAGCGTTTCTTTGCTTGTTTTGTGTCTAATATTGAGCGTTTCTTGGCTTGTTTTGTGTCTAATGTTGAGCATTTCTTAGCTTGTTTTGTGTCTAATGTTGAGCATTTCTTAGCTTGTTTTGTGTCTAATATTGAGCGTTTCTTGGCTTGTTTTGTGTCTAATGTTGAGCGTTTCTTTGCTTGTTTTGTGTCT
This sequence comes from Morinoia aosen, assembly GCA_030386875.1. NCBI lineage: Eukaryota > Metazoa > Arthropoda > Malacostraca > Amphipoda > Talitridae > Morinoia > Morinoia aosen. Next base: position 64,204,963 of record CM059565.1, on the reverse strand, counting down.
AATGTTGAGCGTTTCTTGGCTTGTTTTGTGTCTAATGTTTGAGCGTTTCTTTGCTTGTTTTGTGTCTAATGTTGAGCATTTCTTAGCTTGTTTTGTGTCTAATATTGAGCATTTCTTAGCTTGTTTTGTGTCTAATATTGAGCGTTTCTTGGCTTGTTTTGTGTCTAATGTTGAGCGTTTCTTTGCTTGTTTTGTGTCTAATGTTGAGCGTTTCTTTGCTTGTTTTGTGTCTAATGTTGAGCATTTCTTAGCTTGTTTTGTGTCTAATATTGAGCGTTTTCTTGGCTTGTTTTGTGTCTAATGTTGAGCGTTTCTTTGCTTGTTTTGTGTCTAATGTTGAGCGTTTCTTGGCTTGTTTTGTGTCTAATGTTGAGCGTTTCTTTGCTTGTTTTGTGTCTAATGTTGAGCGTTTCTTTGCTTGTTTAGTGTCTAATATTGAGCGTTTCTTGGCTTGTTTTTGTGTCTAATGTTGAGCGTTTCTTTGCTTGTTTTGTGTCTAATATTGAGCGTTTCTTGGCTTGTTTTGTGTCTAATGTTGAGCGTTTTCTTTGCTTGTTTTGTGTCTAATATTGAGCGTTTCTTGGCTTGTTTTGTGTCTAATGTTGAGCGTTTCTTTGCTTGTTTTGTGTCTAATGTTGAGCGTTTCTTGGCTTGTTTTGTGTCTAATGTTGAGCGTTTCTTGGCTTGTTTTGTGTCTAATGTTGAGCGCTTCTTGGCCTGTTTTGTGTCTAATGTTGAGCATTTCTTAGCTTGTTTTGTGTCTAATGTTGAGCGTTTCTTTTGCTTGTTTTGTGTCTAATGTTGAGCGTTTCTTGGCTTGTTTTGTGTCTAATGTTGAGCGTTTCTTTGCTTGTTTTGTGTCTAATGTTGAGCGTTTCTTGGCTTGTTTTGTGTCTAATGTTGAGCGTTTCTTGGCTTGTTTTGTGTCTAGTGTTGAGCGTTTCTTGGCTTGTTTTGTGTCTAGTGTTGAGCGTTTCTTGGCTTGTTTTGTGTCTAATGTTGAGCATTTCTTAGCTTGATTTTGTCTAATGTTGAGCGTTTCTTGGCTTGTTTTGTGTCTAATGTTGAGCGTTTCTTGGCTTGTTTTGTGTCTAATGTTGAGCGTTTCTTGGCTTGTTTTGTGTCTAATGTTGAGCGTTTCTTGGCTTGTTTTGTGTCTAATGTTGAGCGTTTCTTGGCTTGTTTTGTATCTAATGTTGAGCGTTTCTTGGCTTGTTTTGTGTTTAATGTTTAGCGCTTCTTGGCTATTTTTGTGTCTAATGTTGAACTTTTCTTGGCTTGTTTCGTGCATAGTATTGAGCGTTCACACTGCGTTTGCTTCATGCAATTACTGAGCGTGAATCTTGGCTGGTTTGCTTCCACGAATATTAAGCGTTATTCATATTTGGTTTTGTAGCACCTATTTAGTTTTTATATTAGACAGTTTGTGGCTTTTAATACTGATTGTTAATTTTGATTGGTGTTGGTTTTCAAATATTGAGGGCTATTTACAGCGTGCTCTAGTTTAAAATGTTGAGACTGTATTTTGGTGCGCTTATGTTTAGAACATCGAGGGCTAATTTTTGTGTTTCGAACATTGAATGCAAATCATAGCGGACATGTCGGCTAGTGGAACAAATTCTTCGTTCATAAAAAAAAAATTTAATAAGACGAAATGACAGTCTTAGAAAACACCATGCTGCACATAGAGTTTTTACAGTGTCGGATGTTTTTTTTAGCATTTTTTATACTTACACTTGCATTTTCTCAACTATCTCTTTCCTGAATTTTGCATATTTTACCTGCTAAATTGGTATTCAGGATACATGAGCCCTCACACCTTAAAAGGGCATTGGAAGTTGTGTTGATAATGCTTTCTCTTGATTATAACATTGGTTATATGATCAGCTACATTCATGATACGAATCTAAACCATTTTCTTCTTGTTACTGCTAGCCATTCGCTGCTCAACCACTTAAATACTAACTCACTGCGGGAAACTTTTATGATAAGAACTAGATGAGCAGAAAGTACCAGAGATAGTGACGATGGAGACTATCCTGAGAATGAGTGGAAGTAAACCTATTTAATTTAGACTTTCGCTTATCAGAGGGCCGCACCAGGTATGATGGAACAGAGAAGGCTACAGGCCGAGATAAGCCGTTCCCAGAGGCTGTAAGATGGAGCATTAGAGCACGGCAAGAATGGAAATGTGGGGAGACAGAGCGGCAAGGGGAATACAAAATGTGACAGGCGCTCATCTGAAGAGGAAAATGAAGAGACGTGTGCTACAAAATGAAACTGAACTCAGCTTCACAAACAAATTAAGGAGGAAGGGCAAGGCAATAAAAACTAGCTCGATTAGAATAAGCTAGATGAGTTAGTTCAAGCCTACCTAACCGCAACCAAAGTGTTCCGGAGAGAGGTAAAAAGCCGTGTAATATGATTTCAAGGGAATGTGGAATCTAAGCACAAAGTGTGTTCCCATGCAATCTTTGCGCATAGAATCAGTAGGCTGAAAGAAAGCTGTGAAACATCATATATGTATAGAAAAGTTAAAGGTGCTGAAATACCGGACAGCTGTGAACTGAAAATAGAACACCCGTAATAAAATAAAAGAAAGATAAAACTAGTGAGGTAGGACAGGAATTTATGATGACTACTGATGTGAATTCCATATTTTTGCAGTATGCGTAGTGGTTATTGAATTTAGACCGAAGTTCTTTAAAATCTTTATTTTATTTTGACTACGTATCGTTTCATGAAAAGAGTATTCCAATTTTCCTCATATAGTGGCTGTAATTCTAATTGTATCTATGTACATGTACATGCTGATGGGCAGTTGTAAAAGTATTACTTTTATTCTGGTTGTTTTCTAGTACTCAGGTAGAATTTTTTTTCAATTTGAACAATTTAAACAATTTATTTATTACATGTGATACAGGAATGGATTGTACCTTAAGACAAGTGCAATAGACACATTACTTAACTCAAAACACGTTTTCCTCGGAGTCTTGCTCTTGTGTGTTATACCTCAGTTAAGCTTGCTTGCATTTGCCCCTCTAAACAGTCTTTCTTCGTAAGTAGCCTTTTGTATTTTTTGTTAAGTTTGATCCCTAATAATTATTTAATGTTCCGTGAAGTACACTGGCAAAGTGGCAGTTCCTTCCTCATCCTGATCTCGGTGACAACCTGATGACAGCCCAATGATGATGCTTGTAATAGCACAAATATGAATTAAGAAATGTTGACCTGAAAGGTTTAACGTTACATTTGATAATTCGATTGGAATACTTTACAAGTAAATATTTCAGAAAGTCTTTTGTAAATTTTTGCTATTTCTTTAATGTATACTATAGTCCGACCAGAATGAAATGACTGTTTAGGGGCGGTCCCCAGACATGCACGGTTGCCAAATCACAAACCCCTACCTTACGAAAATATTAGACAACAACAATAATTTAGGCAGAAAATAAGTAACATCTATTATAAAAACAAAAGTGATAGCAAAGACAGCTGATTTTAAAATCATTTTAATTTGTGAACGTTTCGGCTTCAAGCTCAAGCCATTATCAACACCTGTAAAAGATAATTGAAATACAGATGGTCAGACACGGCTAAAGGACAAAAAGAATACAACTTAAAATAGTACAAAAAGTAGTAGAAAAAAAGGAATGGAGAGATTATACTGCAATTCGTTCATGAAAATCAGGCGATTTCTAACTGGAATGATGACAACATTGAATTTAGAGCTGGTTTCAATTGTTTAATGTAAAGAGATTCTAGTATATGCAGGTCGTTTTTATTTGAACAGAAACTTAAAATTGAAAAATCAGATTTGCTTACTAATACACTACACTGCTCAGCGTGATCCCTAATGGCTGAAAAAAAAGGCTTAGCTAAAACTCCACCCGTTCTGGAGCTCCTACCAACGTGCTCGAAAAATCTAGTTCTAAAACTACGCTGGGTGCAACCCACGTAGCTAGAAAAACATATTTATTATAAAAACATATTTATTAAAATATTTTTACCTGCATTAAGCTTTGTATGTCTGTTACATTTATAATGTCAGTTCTCTTGGTACGTTTGGCACAGCTTTTCTAGGAATTCATACATTGTTGCCACATCTTGTTCGTGCCACGTGGGTGCCATCCGGTGCCAGATGCCCTCCAGCCGGAGATTGGGAAGCTGCAGTCCGTCATGCGAAGGAAATACAAGACAATGATGCAAAGTCTGATATAGCCGTAGAACACTTTGTGGAGTCTTCCATAATACATTTAGCGGATATCTAAGACAAAGAAGAAATTTACCAGGTTCAGAAAAAGTTAACGATCATACTATGTAGTAATTATTTTTATTGTTTATTATTATAGTCGTAATTATTATTATTGGTAATTATTGCACTGTTAATTACTCGATTAAACCAAATACATATTGTTGGCATCGTTATTTTTTCTTACCTGAAACAAAACAAAATTAGATATTAGTTCGCCTTTAACACTCTTTAAATGTACCCCCTAGTGGCAATTTGGCAACGTGGATGACGTTTCATGCCCCGCCCCCAAACGGTCATTACATTCTGGTCGGACAATAGTGAGGATGAATAAAAAAATTGATGCGGTCAAATGTTTCTTCGAGCTTCTTCATCTTTGTATTACTTGATGATAATTTTGACAAAAATCGTCTTAACTTTCAGTGCAGTGTTTACATTTCAGTACATTTGTGAAATGGTATATTTATAGTTTCTTTCGGTCGTCAGGAATATGCGTCATTTATTGCTACGTCGTTCGGTGTACTGAAATACGCCGAAACCTAAGCAAAAACGTGAGCTAATTCTCAAGTAACGTGGTGTTACTTCCAAATTTTGAAACGAGTGCTAGCAAGAATCAAATTCATGGTGTTGTTTTTTTAAATGCTTACGCAATAAAATCACTGATGTTTACAATTAGCCGATACATTTTTCATCAGGCGTCAAACCTAATTTGGATACATGAAATGACGTTAAATGTTTTTGTTTTCGTGCACTTGTGCGTGCGGGCTGCTGAGCGTATTTCGGACAACCCGCAACCTGCGAACGATTAGTAGGCGAATTTTCCTTCTTATGAACTTACGAAGAGAGCTAGCGAGAAAACTAAGAGTGCATGTTTAAGTAAATATAAGTTAACAAAGTCCAGTGAGAAAACAGAAATTGGGCGAATTTGAGAATATAAAAACAAACTAACAAAACCCAGTGAGAAGACAGACAGCGAGCGAATTTGAACACACACATAAGTTTTCAAACAAACTATACCACGAAAACAGAGAGTGAGCTAATTCAATTACATTTGAGTTAACAAACAAAGTATTGTGAGAAAACAGAAAATGGAGTTTTGAATAGCGTCTTCTCTGATGTAATTTATTAGGCAATTAATTCCGGCTTAGATGTCCACAGTCACCGTCGTACCAACAGCAAAACTCGCAAATTACATGTGTCAAGAAATTCAGGCAACGACAGCGAAATGAAAACGTACAATTTAGAAGCTAATTGAATTTTTTCTCAGGTGTTAATAGTCTAATTTTCATTGTAATTGACGAGCAGTCGTGAAAAATGTTAGTTCAGAGTGAACGTCTGTTGAATGTTGATTGAAGAGCAGGTATCGTAACATATCTTGATGAGTTCGTTCTCTGATAAAAGCTTTCAACATACTTGATTGATGAACAATGAAACTTCATAGGTGGCTGAGGTAGGAGAACAAATATGCGAGAAAGGGCAGAGCAAAGAAAAGAAAGAGCAGCGCAAGGAAAAGAAAGGGCAGCACAACGAAAAGAAAGGGCAGCGCAAAGAAAAGAAAGGGCAGCACAACGAAAAGAAAGGGCAGCGCAAAGAAAAGAAAGGGCAGCACAACGAAAAGAAAGGGCAGCGCAAAGAAAAGAAAGGGCAGCGCAAGGAAAAGAAAGGGCAGCGCAAAGAAAAGAAAGGGCAGAGCAAAAAAAAGAAAGGGCAGCGCAAGGAAAAGAAAGGGCAGCACAACGAAAAGAAAGGGCAGCGCAAAGGAAATAAAGGGCAGAGCAAAGAAAAGAAAGGGCAGTGCAAAGAAAAGAAAGGGCCGCGCCAAGAAAAGAAAGGGCAGAGCAAAAAAAAGAAAGGGCAGCGCAAGGAAAAGAAAGGGCAGCACAACGAAAAGAAAGGGCAGCGCAAAGGAAATAAAGGGCAGAGCAAAGAAAAGAAAGGGCAGAGCAAAGAAAAGAAAGAGCAGCGCAAGAAAAGAAAGGGCAGCACAATGAAAGGAAAGGGCAGCGCAAAGAAAAGAAAGGGCAGAGCAAAGAAAAGAAAGAGCAGCGCAAGGAAAAGAAAGGGCAGCACAACGAAAAGAAAGGGCAGCGCAAAGGAAATAAAGGGCAGAACAAAGAAAAGAAAGGGCAGTGCAAAGAAAAGAAAGGGCCGCGCAAAGAAAAGAAGGGCAGCGCAAGGAAAAGAAAGGGCAGCACAACGAAAAGAAAGGGCAGCGCAAAGAAAAGAAAAGGCAGCGCAAAGAAAAGAAAGGGCAGCGCAAAGAAAAGAAAGGGCAGCGCAAAGAAAAGAAAGGGCAGCGCAAAGAATAGAGAGGGCAGCGCAAAGAAAAGAAAGGGCAGCGCAAAGAAAAGAAAGGGCAGCGCAAAGAAAAGAAAGGGTATCGCAAAGAAAAGAAAGGGCAGCGCAAGGAAAAGAAAGGGCAGCGCAAAGAAAAGAAAGGGCAGAGCAAAGAAAAGAAAGGGCAGCGCAAAGAAAAGAAAGGGCAGCGCAAAGAAAAGAAAGGGCAGCGCAAAGAAAAGAAAGGGCAGCGCAAAGAAAAGAAAGGGCAGCGCAAAGAAAAGAAAGGGCAGCGCAAATAAAAGAAAGGGCAGCGCAAAGAAATGAAAGGGCAGCGCAAAGAAAAGAAAGGGCAGCACAACGAAAAGAAAGGGCAGCGCAAAGAAAAGAAAGGGTATCGCAAAGAAAAGAAAGGGCAGCGCAAGGAAAAGAAAGGGCAGCGCAAAGAAAAGAAAGGGCAGAGCAAAGAAAAGAAAGGGCAGAGCAAAGAAAAGAAATGGCAGCACAACGAAAAGAAAGGGCAGAGCAAAGAAAAGAAATGGCAGCACAACGAAAAGAAAGGGCAGAGCAAAGAAAAGAAATGGCAGCACAACGAAAAGAAGGGCAGAGCAAAGAAAAGAAATGGCAGCGCAAGGAAAAGAAAGGGCAGCACAACGAAAAGAAAGGGCAGCGCAAAGAAAAGAAATGGCAGCACAACGAAAAGAAAGGGCAGAGCAAAGAAAAGAAATGGCAGCGCAAGGAAAAGAAAGGGCAGCACAACGAAAAGAAAGGGCAGCGCAAAGAAAAGAAAGGGCAGCGCAAAGAAAAGAAAGGGCAGCGCAAAGAAAAGAAAGGGCATCGCAAAGAAAAGAAAGGGCAGCGCCAAGAAAAGAAGGGCAGAGCAAAGAAAAGAAAGGGCAGCGCAAAGAAAAGAAAGGGCAGTGCAAGTAAAAGAAAGGGCAGCACAACGAAAAGAAAGGGCAGCGCAAGGAAAAGAAGGGCAGAGCAAAGAAAAGAAAGGGCAGTGCAAAGAAAATAAAGGGCAGCGCAAAGAAAAGAAAGGGCAGCGCAAAGAAAAGAAACGGCAGAGCAAGGAAAAGAAAGGGCAGTGCAACGAAAAGAAAGGGCAGCACAACGAAAAGAAAGGGCAGCGCAAGGAAAAGAAAGGGCAGAGCAAAGAAAAGACAGGGCAGCGCAAAGAAAAGAAAGGGCAGCGCAAAGAAAAGAAAGGGCAGCGCAAGAAAAGAAAGGGCAGAGCAAAGAAAAGACAGGGCAGCGCAAAGAAAAGAAAGGGCAGCACAACGAAAAGAAAGGGCAGCGCAAGGAAAAGAAAGGGCAGAGCAAAGAAAAGACAGGGCAGCGCAAAGAAAAGAAAGGGCAGCGCAAGAAAAGAAAGGGCAGCGCAAAGAAAATAAAGGGCAGCGCAAAGAAAAGAAAGGGCAGCGCAAAGAAAAGAAAGGGCAGCGCAAGGCAAAGAAAGGGCAGCGCAAGGAAAAGAATGGCAGAGCAAAGAAAAGGAAGGGCAGCGCAACGAAAATAAAGGGCAGCGCAAGGAAAAGAAAGGGCAGCACAACGAAAAGAAAGGGCAGCGCAAGGAAAAGAAAGGGCAGCACAACGAAAAGAATGGGCAGCGCAAGGAAAAGAAAGGGCAGCGCAAAGAAAAGAAAGGGCAGCGCAAAGAAAAGAAAGGGCAGCACAACGAAAAGAAAGGGCAGCGCGAAGAAAAGAACGGCAGAGCAAAGAAAAGAAAGGGCAGCGCAAGGAAAAGAAAGGGCAGCGCAAGGAAGAGAAAGGGCAGCACAACGAAAAGAAATGGCAGCGCAAAGAAAAGAAGGGCAGAGCAAAGAAAAGAAAGGGCAGCACAACGAAAAGAAAGGGCAGCGCAAAGAAAAGAAGGGCAGAGCAAAGAAAAGAAAGGGCAGCGCAAGGAAAAGAAAGGGCAGCACAACGAAAAGAAAGGGCAGCGCAAAGAAAAGAAGGGCAGAGCAAAGAAAAGAAGGGCAGCGCAAGGAAAAGAAAGGGCAGCGCAAAGAAAAGAAGGGCAGCACAACGAAAAGAAAGGGCAGCGCAAAGAAAAGAAGGGCAGAGCAAAGAAAAGAAAGGGCAGCGCAAGGAAAAGAAAGGGCAGCACAACGAAAAGAAAGGGCAGCGCAAAGAAAAGAAAGGGCAGAGCAAAGAAAAGAAAGGGCAGTGCAAGGAAAAGAAAGGGCAGCGCAAAGAAAAGAAAGGGCAGCGCAAGGAAAAGAAAGGGCAGCGCAAAGAAAAGAAAGGGCAGCGCAAAGAAAAGAAAGGGCAGCGCAAGGAAAAGAAAGGGCAGCACAACGAAAAGAAAGGGCAGCGCAAAGAAAAGAAAGGGCAGAGCAAAGAAAAGAAGGGCAGCGCAAAGAAAAGAAAGGGCAGAGCAAATAAAAGAAGGGCAGCGCAAAGAAAAGAAAGGGCAGCGCAAAGAAAAGAAAGGGCAGCGCAAGGAAAAGAAGGGCAGAGCAAAGAAAAGAAAGGGCAGAGCAAAGAAAATAAAGGGCAGCGCGAGGAAAAGAAAGGGCAGCGCAAAGAAAAGAAAGGGCAGAGCAAAGAAAAGAAAGGGCAGCGCAAAGAAAAGACAGGGCAGTACAACGAAAAGAAAGGGTATCGCAAAGAAAAGAAAGGGCAGAACAAAGAGAAGAAAGGGCAGTGCAAAGAGAAGAAAGGGCATCGCTAAGAAAAGAAAAAAAAGGGAATCGTAAAGAAAAGAAAGGGCAACACACAGAAAAGAAAAAGCATGACAAATAAAACTAGCTCAGTAGAGCAGGAATCAATGACTTCTTGTGGAGAACGTGTAAGGAATATTCTGTTGGCACAATCGTTCAGATATTCTGCCCACGACCGATGAAAATATGGAGAAAAGAATTAAAAAGTCACAAATGAACAAATACAAAACCAAAATAAATTAAGTAATAATAAACAAATTTAATATAATGAATCAAAAACCTTAGTGATTGGACAAGGCGAAAGTAATTCAGTTCAATTACCAATATTTGAATTCTGAAATGTTAAGCACTGGATAAGCGTCAAATAATATGTTCGCAAAACAGTAATAAAAGTCAGATAAAACGAAAAAAACAGTTCATTTCCAATAAAGATGGTACGAAAAAGATGGTAAATCCTTGGTTTTTAAAATATCTTACACTTAAATGATACACGCACATGTGTACTCGTATTGTAATACCCACGTCACTAGTCGAAAAGAAATGATTGAGGGCGAGTGTGAATGTTCTAGAGCAGCTTAGTTCGGTGGGGCTTTGGACGAAGTCAATGCGGATTATATGAACTCGAAGTTTCAGTTCGTTGATTTCTTAGTCGCATAATATGTACACTCGCAAAAGGGTTGCATAATGATATAACTTCCAAGCATCAGAAGCAATATGCAATGGAATCAGGTGAACGCTTATATTTTCTATTAACGTTTATAAAGATAGTTTTGTTACCTTTACAGGTGAGAAACCATTGTATTTGCAGTTGAAAAATTATTCTAGGGTAAAATAATCTAATTCTTCTGAAAGTTGTAACGAGACAATCCTTACTAGCGCAGGAAACAATACAGAACCTTTAAACTCGTCAGTGATGCTTTGAAAAATAGAAATTTATTTCCAGTTTTAGCGCCTAAAAGCAGCAGTACGGCTCTCGAAAATACATAGAATAAATAAATAATTACATAATTTATATAATATATGCTAACGTGCAGTAGCTGCGGCGCTCTCAATGCGTTTAACCAAAGTGGCTCTCTTGCAAAAAATTAGTGAATAACACTGGCCTAAATGATAAAAATCAACTGATGAGAATCATTTGATGTATATTTTGACGTGACGACTCATCGCAATTTACAGGTTTGACATCCAGTGTCTTCATCCACGTGAAATGCTGAGTCACGTAGCAGATGTGACCATGCAATGGCCAAAAAACAGCTTCTTCATCACCAGATCTAACGCTCTTCAATATTGTTTGGTTACAGGGTCGAGTTTCGAAGAGTCTGCTGTACCTTCACCACAGTGTATCAGCTACTATTGCAAAATCAAATGCAGACTGAACAAAATGAAAGTGGAACTTGAATACTTGAATGCAGACCACCAAAATTTCTATGATGCGTCAAAACCTAATGAGAAGCGTTTGTGTCACCGAAAAAATAAAAATTAAATTTTGTAAAATGTTTTCGATAGCTCTCTCTAAAAACCTTACTCATGCAGCAGCTGTGTTAAAAAGTTCACTTACAAGAAATGTTCTCTTTTTTACATATTTTTATCTCGAGATCAGCTATTGAACTATTACGTTACTAATAATAGAGCTTAATTAAAAAAAAAAATTTATGCCTTCAAAGAAAGCAATGCAATAGCAAAACCAGAGCCCAGGTTACACAACTTCTGAGCCAAGTTCAAACTGGCCATAAAGCCTTTGAAGCGACGGCCAGCAGCTGCATCGAGCGAGAAAGATTTGCTGGCGCTAGGTGAGAACTTCAAAGCCCACGAAAAACGTCAGGTAGAAGTCACGATAAAATTCCGGTAAACACACGAGAAAACTGGCATTCGAACCCAGTGTTGGTTGCTGATGGCTGAGAACAGAACTCAAGGAAAACATGAAGGTATCAGCATCCAAGAAATAAAGAAGACAACTTTTTTTTCAGGAGTTTCAATGGATTTAGCTTCAAAGAGTGCGCTCATAGCTGAATCTTTTCTCTCCTCGAGAAGAGAAGCTGCGCTGGTGTTGATAAGCAAGGCAGGTCGTGCCGTGTCCTAATGACCTGCTAGAGTTTGAAATAGAAAGCATCTGAAAAAGGACGCTCAGCATTCAAAAAGTCAAAAATTAAAATTCTCGTGATTTTATCTTGTACTAAAGAAACTTTTGCGATCTCTGTTACAGTGTTTTTAAATTGATTCTTTTTAACATGTTTTGTAAGATTTTAGTCTTAACTGAGAGTTTACTAACTTTGGCATGAGATTTTAATAAAATATTTTGAAAAAGTTGAAAAATTCAGACACATATTTTTTAATAGTTCTCGTTAAAAGAACAACCATCGAGCTTTTCCAATACTGATGCGACTGATTGCGTTTTGTTTTAATGTCATTTCTAAATTGCTACGTCAATAATCGATTTTTTTCACGCCCTGAAGAAATTTTTCAAAGCATCATCTTTTACTATCTGTCTGATAAAGCTATTTGAAAAATGATCAGTAAAAATTCCACAGACTGCCTGTTGAAAATTTTTGAAAATAGTGCTGTAAAAATTCGAATCTTTTTGATCACATCAATCACATCTGGAAAAAATATGCAAATCCATCGGAATTTGGCATAAAGTCAAGCACATTCTACCTATGGCTGCTCTTAAGATTATTTGCAGCGCAGCAATTCATGCGTTTTTCCAACATGCTACTGAAGCTTGGCATGGGACATGAAAGTATAGCTGACATACGTTCACGCGAACAATTCCATTGAGAACCTAAAAATTTTGGAGCTATAGGACCACTACTGTATTTTTTACCGTAATTTTGTGTATAAATAGGACCACCACCGTATTTCTTTATTAAATTTCCTCCTTTCAAACAATAAACAGCTAATGTTACAAAAACCTGAACATTCTTCGGAAAATTTCATAGAAGAAAATTTCGGAAAATTTCATGGTTTGCAATTTTTTACCTCTTATTCTGAAACACTCCGGACTTTAAATACATTCATGTGTTCTACATCGTTTTAACATTGTAAGTACTCGCTCGTGATTGATAAATGTGAAAAAAAGCATTTCTTTCTCAACATCGTGTAAGCCATCAAGTGAAAGGAGATTGTGTGATTGTGATTGAACAAAGAAGAATGTGGGGGCTGCTCGAATGTGCAGCACATCTATCAGTCTTGGGTTCAGGACGCGTAGTTTACATGCAACGTGAGGAGAGTTGGACTGGCCTGTCATTCCTGTATAATAATACGAGCTTACATTTGGCTCCTTGGCTTGTTGGTGGGAATGTCGGTCTTTATTTTCACCTCGAACACTGCTTCTTTTTAATGAATCAAAATTTTTGTTAGGATAATGCCATTTATTTATACTAACTGAAATTCATCAAGATGATGCTCTAACATCAAATAGAGGAGTTCATAAGAAAAAATGCGCCTGAAAACTTTTCATTTCAAAACAGTGATCAAATACAACTTTTGGTTCAAAATTAGGTGAACGCCGTCTTTTATGGAAACACATGCAGATTCACAAGAAGGAAAGATGTTTCGTCCAGATTCGCACCCGAACTCAAAGACAGCATAGAGCAAAAATAAGGCTCAAATGACTAAATTTTTCACAGCGAGCGTTCGAAGTGAAAAAATTTTTGAATCATGCGTCAAAATATTAATTTCATTTAAAATATGAACCGTTTTCCTGTGAGCAATTTCAAACAACTTAAAAATGAGATGTATAATGAATGAGCCATAAAAACCATAAGCTGGTCAATTTTGTGTTCTATTCTTCATGCTCTCAGCGAGGTCATGATATTACATTTGAAAAACCAGCAATTTTCGTTGTAACATCTCATTTCCACATTCTTGGTTGAAGGTAAGGCTTTGTCCTATTTGTATACTCTCAACACATGAAATTCATGTTATCTTCGTGCAGAAAGATTGTTCTGCCTAATTGAAATATATAGAGTAGCTACATCTCCCTACAATGAACAACCCTAGCTTATGTCAGAAGATAAAACCTAAGCTGGCGATACAATATCGAGGCATGAGAGCCATCACTAACAGATCAAGTAATTTATAGGTTCCTATTGTTTGTAATTTCGTTGGGTTACGACAGCAAAAGTCTCGCACTCCCTCCACAATTTTATCAGCCCTGCAAAGGATCCCCTGATGGATCTGCAGCTCTGGCCCGTCCCCCGTGTTTGCATAACAACTTTTGCGCAAAATACTCCGCAATTCTTGGTCTGTTTTTCCCGAGGGCCGCCCGCTCCCGAGTGGTTGTGGAACAGGAAATTTTCCAGATTTCGTACGGAAGATGGTGACTGATGGCTGACAGTGACAGATATACAATGTTATCCTTTGCTTTCAGTTACGCGGCCATGGGAGCTACAGTCCGTGTCTAGTTTAGGTGCAGGGTATGGAGATGTGCCACTGACGCTGTACTCGCTGCCTTTAAAGCAAGGTGCTACATCATGCAAGACGCTGCCTTTATAACAAGACGCTGCCTTTATAACAAGGCGCTGCCTTTATAACAAGACGCTGCCTTTATAACAAGACGCTGCTTTTATAACAAGACGCTGCCTTTATAACAAGGCGCTGCCTTTATAACAAGGCGCTGCCTTTATAACAAGACGCTGCCTTTATAACAAGGCGCTGCCTTTATAACAAGGCGCTGCCTTTGTAACAAGACGCTGCCTTTATAACAAGGCGCTGCCTTTATAACAAGGCGCTGCCTTTGTAACAAGACGCTGCCTTTATAACAAGACGCTGCCTTTATAACAAGGCGCTGCCTTTGTAACAAGACGCTGCCTTTATAACAAGGCGCTCCCTTTATAACAAGACGCTGCCTTTATAACAAGACGCTGCCTTTATAACAAGGCGCTGCCTTTATAACAAGACGCTGCCTTTATAACAAGACGCTGCCTTTATAACAAGACGCTGCCTTTATAACAAGACGCTGCCTTTATAACAAGACGCTGCCTTTATAACAAGGCGCTGCCTTTATAACAAGGCGCTGCCTTTATAACAAGACGCTGCCTTTATAACAAGACGCTGCCTTTATAACAAGACGCTGCCTTTATAACAAGACGCTGCCTTTATAACAAGGCGCTGCCTTTATAACAAGACGTTGCCTTTATAACAAGACGCTGCCTTTATAACAAGGCGCTGCCTTTATAACAAGACGCTGCCTTTATAACAAGACGCTGCCTTTATAACAAGACGCTGCCTTTATAACAAGACGCTGCCTTTATAACAAGGTGCTGCCTTTATAACAAAACGCTGCCTTTATAACAAGGCGCTGCCTTTGTAACAAAACGCTGCCTTTATAACAAGGTGCTGCCTTTATAACAAAACGCTGCCTTTATAACAAGGCGCTACATCATGCAAGACGCTGCCTTTATAACAAGGTGCTGACTTTATAACAAAACGCTGGCTTTATAACAAGGCGCTGCCTTTGTAACAAGACGCTGCCTTTATAACAAGGCGCTGCCTTTATAACAAGGCGCTGCCTTTGTAACAAGACGCTGCCTTTATAACAAGACGCTGCCTTTATAACAAGGCGCTGCCTTTGTAACAAGACGCTGCCTTTATAACAAGGCGTTCCCTTTATAACAAGACGCTGCCTTTATAACAAGACGCTGCCTTTATAACAAGGCGCTGCCTTTATAACAAGACGCTGCCTTTATAACAAGACGCTGCCTTTATAACAAGACGCTGCCTTTATAACAAGACGCTGCCTTTATAACAAGACGCTGCCTTTATAACAAGGCGCTGCCTTTATAACAAGGCGCTGCCTTTATAACAAGACGCTGCCTTTATAACAAGACGCTGCCTTTATAACAAGACGCTGCCTTTATAACAAGATGCTGCCTTTATAACAAGGCGCTGCCTTTATAACAAGACGCTGCCTTTATAACAAGACGCTGCCTTTATAACAAGGCGCTGCCTTTATAACAAGACGCTGCCTTTATAACAAGACGCTGCCTTTATAACAAGACGCTGCCTTTATAACAAGACGCTGCCTTTATAACAAGATGCTGCCTTTATAACAAGACGCTGCCTTTATAACAAGGCGCTGCCTTTATAACAAGGCGCTGCCTTTATAACAAGACGCTGCCTTTATAACAAGGCGCTACATCATGCAAGACGCTGCCTTTAAAGCAAGGTACTACATCATGAAAGACGCTGCCTTTATAACAAGGCGCTGCCTTTATAACAAGACGCTGCCTTTATAACAAGACGCTGCCTTTATAACAAGGCGCTGCCTTTATAACAAGACGCTGCCTTTATAACAAGACGCTGCCTTTATAACAAGGCGCTGCCTTTATAACAAGACGCTGCCTTTATAACAAGACGCTGCCTTTATAACAAGACGCTGCCTTTATAACAAGGTGCTGCCTTTATAACCAAACGCTGCCTTTATAACAAGGCGCTACATCATGCAAGACGCTGCCTTTATAACAAGGTGCTGCCTTTATAACAAAACGCTGCCTTTATAACAAGGCGCTACCTCATGCAAAACGCTGTCTTTATAACAAGGCGCTGCCTTTATAACAAGACGCTGCTTTTATAACAAGGCGCTATCTCATGCCAGTCGCTGCCTTTAAAGCAAAGCGCTGTTTTGTTTATCATGCCAGGCGCTGCCTTTAAAGCAAGGCGCTGTTTTGTTTATCATGCCAGGCGCTGCCTTTAAAGCAAGGCGCTGTTTTGTTTATCATGCCAGGCGCTGCCTTTAAAGCAAAGCGCTGTTTTGTTTATCATGTCAGGCGCTGCCTTTAAAGCAAGGCGCTGTTTTGTTTATCATGCCAGGCGCTACCTTTAAAGCAAGGCGCTGTTTTGTTTATCATGCCAGGCGCTGCCTTTAAAGCAAAGCGCTGTTTTGTTTATCATGTCAGGCGCTGCCTTTAAAGCAAGGCGCTGTCATGTTTATCATGCCAGGGGCTACCTCGTTTAATATGCAAGGCGCTGTCTTGTTTATAATGCCAGGGGCTACCTCGTTTAACATGCAAGGCGCTGCTTTTAAAACAGTCTTAGTTGCACCAAGTACAAGTTCACGACAAGTAAGAGAGACCGTTACAAGATCTGAACCTATTATTCGCTTTCATATCGTATCTGTAATTATTATATCTGTACATCATATTTGTATTTTATGATATTTTCATATCTTATCTGTATTTTATGATTTCATTATATCATATATATATTTTATAATATCGTTATACATCATATTTGCAATTACTATATCTGTACATCATATCTGTATCACAAAATGTTTTTATTTGCGCTATCTTGAAATTCGCAGAAAGTTAAAACATTAGAGGAAAAATTTGCTGCAATTACACAGTGCATCTATCGAGGCTCACGACCGACTTGGAATAATACAATTTTTCTTGTTTAGTTTCAATAGAGATAGTTTTGAAAGTGATTGTGTATTGACAGCATTAGAGTTGAGTAGCCATTGTAATTACCGAGCTTAAACTATAACACCTACAAAATGTTTTGGCACACTAAAGAAGCTCTCAACATAATTTGGTAGAAAAATGTAGAAAATAGAAAATTGGTAGAAAATGTTTTGAACTACGAACATGTATCTGAATTTAATGAGCAACTTATCAATAATATTCACTTTCGCACATCTTTAGATTCGAAATGTTAAATGAGCAATCGATTCAGAAAAATGTAGAGCCTCATCTTACTTTGGTTTAGAGTTTAAATTAAGTCCTTTTATACCATGCCGAACTCCTGAATCTTTTTGGAACCCTAGTGACTTTACATTCATATCTCCGTAAATCCATCATCTCCTTCGGCTGGATCTCCTCATCCATCATCTTCGCAGATCAACGCGCTGAAGTCGCCTTCCATTTTTTGCAAATTTCATCCTGCATGGACTGTTGAACTTTGAGTTATAGTACACCTCATGCGAACCCCAACTTAACGCGTTAACTGCGATGGGTTAAACTGAAGTTCAATATTAAATTCAAATTTAAATTCAATTGTGGCAATCAACTTTGTAAATACCAAACAGTAGCTGGATCGGAACATTCATTTAGCTTTCATTAAGCATTGATAAAATGAGTTTGTGACTGTAGGTGGGTCAGGAGCACTATGGAAATCAATTAAGTGACCACCGGTGGGTCACTTCGCAGGAAATGTGTTAAAAACGTGTGTGAATGTCCATGAAGCTTCGATTTAGTGATTCATAACTCTAGGATAAGCTTTAACACGGAAATGCTACAAGCGATTAAGCACTATCGATAATTTTGGCTCCTAAAAACTATCAGAAGGAAATAGCTCGTGATTGTAATGCAAGTTCATTGGTCTCCAGATCAGATACTTGGTTCGAAAACATACGCTTTATGTAATTCATAGACGTATATATAAGGCAGTAGTACCTAATATGGTACTAATGAATAATGTAAACATAAAAAGCTAAGAAAATTGATGAGCTCTATTTCATCTAAAATCAAACCCTAAATTCACGATCACTTTTCAGAAATGAAAAATGAGACAAAGTTGGCAACGTTATGATTAAGTCAAAAATAAAGTTGCGTGACCGTGTGATGCTAGTATAAGTTTTCTTCTTCGTTCTTAATAGTTGGTCATGAGTGCTAGAAGTCTACATCGCTGTTTAGCAAAAATGTGTGTGCTTTCAGCTGTATGCTTTCTTCTCGTTGGTGTCGGCATGTGAGACAGTTCACACGCTCATCACTTGTTAGAATATCATTTGCTCGCGAAAACCAGAAAGTCTCTAGAAGTGATGGCTCTCAAAATAGAGAAAAATGAAGACAAAGTCCTTTAATTCTGCTCTTTGCTTACGAACTCTGCTATGGCAGGTGAAGCTGCGTTGATATTTGAAATCTGTTGAAATTTTGGTTTTCGCGGAACAAAATTCAAGTTTCAATTACTCGTATGTATGTGCTCGTTTGTGGCTGCCATTTGCTTAATATTTGTAGATTTTTACTGCAACCGTTTATTTATTTATATCATGTTACAACTTTTTCATTCAGTACCAATTTCATTCACATTTGCCAGAGACCTTGGGTGAAAATTTATTTAAAGATTTGGATGACTGAGGATTGATGAGCTGCGTAATGGTTTTGCCAGACACATTGGATATAAACTGTTTCTCACTCTCTTCTGCAATATTTCATAGGATGGTCAAAAAGAGTTGAAATTCATTCAAAAATTTCATAGTAAATAATGGACGGTAGTCTGGGGATTCATGAAATAAAATTCAGTTTTGTGGCGGTGAATGTGAGGGCAGGTTAGTGGACAGTGTTCTCAATACATCGAGCTACTTTCCCACAGCAGTACGGCAATCCAACAGTACGGTGATGATAGGTTCATATATTTTTCTCGAGACATCTGCTAGAGAACTCTCAAAGCCGCCTTATGACTTTACTGTCGAAAATATAAAGTACGAATCATGAGTTACTTTTTAATTCTTATGCACAACGTCAGCCGTGTATGAAGAGCATGTAAGCTATGGTTCATCGAACTGTAAAAAACTCTCCAGATGATCAGTAGTTCAATTTTCGTCAGCATAACAAATCTATTGTTATCAAGAGAGACACTGAGCTGAGTTATTCTATGAATATTCGTCTCCAGTGGCGCTCGAATCGACACAATCGTACTTTGTTTAGGCGTGTGTTGTGTTGCGCCAGACCGTCGCCTTCAGCGACTGTGTTGTTTCTGCTAATAATTCGTTTCAATAATTACTGATTCAGTTAAATATGATTTGTTATGCTCACTCTCGCTGGGCTTACCTGCCTCACGAGTATAGTGTAGCCATATTATTTAATTATTTATTCATTTCCTTCGAGACGATAGACGAGTAGCTGGCAATAAACTTTCTATCAAGAAGCATTTGCTACTGAAATTATTAGAGGATTTGTTGTGAGCAGCTAAGCCGAAGTTTGAAGAAGGCTCGACGCTGGTGCCTAGAACTTAGCAGTTGAAGGTAATGACGTCATTGAAGTTTTTATGGGAGAATCTTACGGTATGACAAATAAAAAAATGAAGACATATTCTAAAGTGCGATTAACTCAAACTCGGCTTTTGAAAGTTTTCATTTTTCAGTTGGACTGACGATCTGAAGATTGGCACTCAAGTATTTTTCTACGAAACTCTAAGAGCCCCTAAATAGGGTCCTTGAAGAAGCAAAGAAGTTAATTATCTGCCTATAGATGCAAGTCTCTTGAAAAACTCCAACAATTGTAGAACCCTGGTCTCTCGCTACTGCCTCAAAGGCATTAGTTTAGCCAATTAGTTGCATTTTTGCCAATTGGATCACGGGCAGAACATGACCAGCTCAGCAATCATGCTAACTTTTCTAAAACTTTGAGACTTTGCAGAAAAAAACACGATCAATTCGCCAGAGCGGCAAAGCGGCGATCTGCCGTCCAAATCGAACTTTTGTTCGAATTCAAAAGGATTTTTTGTGTGGAGTTCATCCGATGAAGTTTGAGAAAATGAATGCCTCCAGAAATTCGAAGTGGAAAATTTTTCATTCAGCAGTTGATGGGTATCAGTAATTGCTTTATACGCTAGGGAACCGAAGGCTCCGGCGCTACGACTGGAAACGGACGAGGACGTGCGCCGTTTTAACAGTGTCAGCTTACGAATATTATGTTTTTACTTGGAAATAGTGGGGATGAATTTGAGTTTGAGCGTTTTATTTGTTATCTCTATAAGTAAAATTGTACTTGAGAGAATGGCGTTACGACAAGATTTTGATTTGATATTATATGCTTATCATTGTGAATGGTATGGCATGAGATCAACAATTTTATGTATTTTATTCATTATATAATAGCAAGCTGTACTATTAATATTATCAATTAATATGGTCGCTACGAGAATGGGAAGGAAGATATGGTTTTATCGTTTTTAACTACCTAAAAAGCGTCAGAGTATCAGTGCAGTTTACTATTCTTTTTAGAGCGAAACCGAAGTTGTAGTTTCATTTTTAAATTTTTTTCTTACTGACAGACTTTTCTTTGAATAAATATTCCATTGTGTAACTGAAGACGTTGAAACTTCTGATGTAGCATTTTTTAGAGATAACTTCAGGTTTTTTTCACCATCGAAAGGTTTTTCCTTTCTTTTATCCGGTTTATTTTCCGGGTATTCGAGATTTATTTGAATATATATAAGCTAACAAAAATATTTCGTTCGATCTTTTGTGTGTATAGTTACATGCATAACAAACATATTTAGAACTCATCTTTGTTAGAGTTTTGCCTGCGTATTTCTCTTTTAAGGTAACACATTCGGTGTTCAGTTTCCACAATTTCAGTGAGGAACAAAAACGCTGTCGCTTTTCTGCGGTGCAAACATCGGCCTCACGAGTGGAAATTTATGACGGCCTCCGGAAGCAAGTGTTGCTCAATAGAATATTGGGAATATTGAAAATGAGAGTATTGAAAATGAGAATATTGAATATAAAAGTATTGAAACGGAGAGTATTGGAAATATTGAGAATATTGAAAATGAGATTTTTGAAAATGAGAATATTGAAAATGAGAACTTTGAAAATATTGAGAATATTGAGAGTATTGAAGATGAGATTATTGAAAATGAGACTATTGAAAATATTGAAACTATTGAAACAGAACTTTGAAAATATTGAGAATATTGAAAATGAGAATACTGAAAATGAGAATATTGAAAATGAGAACTTTTAAAATATTGAGAATATTGAGGAATTTTCAGTGTTGTGAAACGTTTAATAAAACTTATTGCAGGTGGGCGAGTAACGTCTTAAAGGTAAATTTTAAATAATCAAAAACAGATTACATTACAAGTGCGAGAATTGTATCAAATGATTCGTTTTATTAAATGTTTTATAAAGGGCCTACTCTCTCCGTTTATTTTTTGGCCATTGATGTATTAAAAATTTATTTAAGATATGTTAATCAATTTCTGTATTAATATGTGTTCCCAAACTGCAGATATCTTCTGATTTTCAGCCCTCATTTCGCAGAACTGATTAAAAACTCATCGAGAACAGAGGTGACCATGAAACTTGTCTAGAGAGATCCCATTTATGATTTTCCCACCATGTTATCGCTTTTTCAGATATCTAATTAATTTTTACACTCCCCAGTCTACTCAATAAAGATTTTTTTCTCAGGTTGAGACTGCGTCTTCAATAATGTAGGGTGTCCTAAAAAAATGTACTCACTCTTTGGCAGCTCAGTACTCATGTATATTATTATGATGTTGGTGTTTATTGACAGAGATACAAGTCTAGTCAATTAAATCGAAGTAATGAACATTGAATTCGAAAAAATTCCTTGCCAGAACAAAACTTAGTTGAACCTGACCCATAAAACAAATATGCATGAGTTTTGGTCAGTCAAAGGATGAGAACATTTTTTGGCACACCCCAGTCTAACTTTTTTGCCGCCTGCATGCATGTCTTTCGCCGCCCAAGTAATTTAATCACTTAGGTGGCGAAAAACATCCATGCTCCGACGAAAAAGTTAGACTAGGACCATGTACATTACATCTCTTGGAGATAGATTCTATAGACCAGTTCACTCACACGCCACGCTCTGATTTGCGCTCCTCTCGCTTCATTTATATTTTATATTTAATTACATCATTTAAGATAGCGTTAAACTAAATCATCTAATTTTGAAAGTTTTCTTAGAACACTGCTCAGGAGTCACACCTTTCAGCCATTCATGTTAAAATTATTTAGAACCAGAATAATTAAAATTAATGCTGGGAGACGTTGAGCAAGATCACTTAGAACACTAAATCTAATTTTGAAAGTTATCTTAGAAAACTTCTCAGGAGTCACACCTTTCAGCTATTCAAGTTAAAATTATTTAGAACTAGAATAATTGAAATTAATGCTGGGAGACGAAGAGCAAGATCTGAGTCAACAAAATTTGAAAAAAGATTTCAATAACCTAAGCCAGGCCAAAAAATTAAGACAGGTTAATATAAGTTTTTTACATGTCAGCCATACAACTCTTTTAGGACTTAAAGTTGCCGAGTATTTTCATACAAAGCCGTAAAGTAATTTTACCGACCAATCTCAAGAGTAATGTTATATAGCCAAGAAATCGAACTTTTTAAACAACCAAACTTTTTCGCTGCTGAATGACCAAGGTTGGTTTCTTCACGGTAACCTTTTTTCTTACTATAGAGGACATTTTTGTCGATTAAATAACTAATTTATTTTTTACCGCGCAATAAGGAAACATTTTCCGTAGTTGTTGAAAATGTACAAGCGATATTTTTCCCCTTTGCAGTCGCGGTAAGGGGCAGTATAAAAGCTTGATTTTGTTTTCTTAACTCTTGAAAATGTATGAGCGATGTTTCTCCCCCATGTAATCACAGTAAGGGCCAACAAAAAACCTTGATTTGACTTACTTAACCCTTGAGTCCGCACCACACGACCGGCGTTACGCCATCACAAACGCTGGATGAATATAACCAAGTGTTCGTTAAAATAAAAAATAACTTGGCATTTAAACAGATGTATTGACAGTGCAAAACTACATGGAAAATAACACTCGTTTGCTCTCATTTATCTTCATACGAAGAAACTTAAACAATATCCTAATATTGGACAGGAGACTTAAAATTATAGTAAAAGCTGTAAATCTTGACTCGGATTATCTTGACAACACGTGGAAGGATCTGGAGTTGAGAGTGAAAACTTACACTGGAAGCGTGAGGTTCGAGTGAGAGTTTCAACAAAGCGTCCTTTCGACCCTCGAGCAAACTTGCTGCTGAGTTCAAAGAAAATAAAAACTGAGCTCTCACTATAGGCGTAACTTATCAAAAAGATCAGAAAAAATCTTGAAATCTGATAGGTCAATGAACTTTTTACGGATGAGTCAAATCCTTGGAAAATTTGTCACATAACAACCCTTCAAGTCGTGTATCTATTGAAGTATATAAATTCATTATGTGAAAAAGGATTACGTAAAGGATACAAATGTATCGTGGAAAGTAGAATTTTGGAGGCAGAATTCTATTTTTATAAAAATGTTTGTTTGTTCCCTTACTTGCCATTGCCTGAAAATTGGAGCGGAAACCTGCTCTCAGACCTCTCTGAAACTCAAAGGAATAAACATCGCCATGCAAATCTCAAGCGACACCGTTTTGAGAGAAGCGCGGAAATTATTTGGCAAACATCACTATTTCAGTACACGTAACCCATTGATCAGCACCACGTGAGGGCTCTTATGTTGCAAAGAGGTCCTTGAATGTCTTTTATCTTTCAGACGAAGCAAAATGAATGCCATCAGCTTGACATGGTGCTCTAATTTCAGTTGCATAGCCACCGAGGCATCCAGTACCAAAGCAGCTGCCATCCAGCCAGGCTCTCAACTTGAGTTTCCAAGTCTGGAATTCAGACTCAGGAACTTGTCGAGCGCACAAGCAGCGAAGTTTGTTTGCGAGAAACTGTGCATTAATGAGCGCAAGGAAGAGCCCTTAAATGAAAGGGATTTCGTGCACGAATTCAGTTTTGCGTGCGCAACCTAGCACACCTAATGACTGTCTTGCTCTAGCACCCCCATGCGTCGGTTGGTCCCTCCTACAGTCGGCTCAGATTGATTGGCGCTCCAGCCGCGGTGACGGAGCAATCATTTACTGACGTTCATCGATCGATCGATCAATCGATGGAGGAAAAAATTGTCGTCCGCCCGCAGTGAGCGTAGTTGACTGCAATCAGGATCTATTAATGACATTTGTAGGCTCGCTGCAGATATTGCACGGGAATTTCTTGGTACGCCATCCCAATGACACCTTTGAATTTACGGTAATTGTTAGCTGTCTCTGATGCTCAGTGGCACGAAATGACGTCTGCTGCACGTGCGTGAAATGAACGCACGAATAAAGATATAATAAACACGACTCTGCTAGCTACTCGAAGAAGGGTACTCGCGATGCCCGCTATTTTCAGTAGAGTTCTTGAAGAATTATATATTGAATTTACTACCTTTTCCGGCTGCAGTGAAGCTAGAAACTCGCTTTCCAATTTTTGACTCCAGATTGGGTTTGGGTGCAGGCTCGCATGTGAGCGCAGTTTTGCCGTAAACAGAGATTGCCAAAAGTCTCCGGTCTTAACTCGGGCAAATTCGGCTCAGAACACCGACATATTCACGCTTAACTTCGGAACACATGCGCCTAAGTTCAGGGACAATTGCTGCGCTGGATACCCCGAGTCACCAACTCCGAAGTTAAAGAATGCGTTCACCGTGCAGCTGAGAAGGCGAATACGCACGAGGTGAACGGAAATATCTCGAGAGATCTACGAAAAAAAAATTAAAATTTTATCAGCAATGGAGTCAAGTGGTACTTTCACGGAAACACTCTACTACACAGTAATGAAGAATAAGAAAATAGGAAAGGTAAATAATTTATTTCCAACATCAATTACTGATGCCAAGTACTGATATTCATTTATACTGGAATGCAAACGGGTACTTACCTTGTGAAACAGAAATGTATGTACCAGTACGTAGTCAACGCGTTAATTCATGTTTTGTATGGCAATTTTTAAAATGTCTGAACACAAAGTCGGCAACATATATGTGTGTTATAATTACTATGTCAATGATTGAATAAAATATTGAGGCATGAAAATACATTTTCTTGTTTTCGTACATGTAAGTTTGTGAAAGTTAATAAATGCTGTTGATGCAGATGAAAAACGTCTTGGAGGAAAGTCTAAACATGATAAAGAAACAAATAAGTTAAAGTTATAAAGAGAGAAAGTAGTAGTAGTAAAGTTAAAGAAAAGTAAGGGATGAATATTAATTACAGCTAAAATCAAAATTACGAAATGTTCCTTCTGATGATAAATCTGACAAAAGTATGTGAAGAATGATGAACTCAAGTGGGTTTGTGAAGCATCAGCACTATCTATTTATTGTACCATGGGTACTAGTAAGATATTTCTATGTAGACACCAATGACGTCACGCGCGACACAGACTCGTGCTTCTTAGAGTTCGTCCGGTGTTCTGTTTTCGCGTTGAATATCTTCGGAGTTATTCGGTGGAGATTTCGATTATCACTCATTTCTTCAGGCCACTTGGCGTTATCTCTGAATCTCTCCTGAATTTTTGATGTTGAAAATATGATAGTTTGCCAAGCAGTTCTTACTGGCAAGAAACGAAATGCTTAGCGTCGGGGACTCTCTCATTCTGGTACAAAATATTGTGTGCATTAGTGTCAATAGTATAAAAATGAATCAATTTTAAGGGAAACATTTTTACTTACCTAGAATTATTACGAAATTCGTCAGAAATTCATCAGCATTTGATTGTGTAGATTGAAGTATTTCACTTGCGAAGCTCCAATGCTATGGGCATACAAGAGTTGTTTAAGGGTGGTCTGAATCATGCGGGAGAACCGTAATTATTATTCCGTAAATGGTGACTCGATCGTATCTACTTGATATTAGCCTTGATTAGCTTCATGATAACATACACTTTTACACACATAATGCACTCTTTGATTACACGCATTGCCACACAATTCGAATTGTTTTCAACTTTTGAAATTCATCTCATACGCCGACATTTCACCAAAAGGCAAGCGGTTTCCTGCCTCATTTCCAAACATGGCTTTGAAGTGTCACCTGGAAACGACTCTCATTTTTGAACTGCCCCAAAATTAGCTCATCGATCTCAAAAGGGCGTAAAATTCTCGGGATTGGATCACTGCAATTTCATTTCCTGTCGAGATTTCAGTGCTGCGGACGGCAAAGCTACCAATATTTTCCTCACTGGTAACTTGCAGCTGCAAAATGGACTGATGATGTCGTTGCCGGACGCACTAACGTCGGATTCGACAACACCCCAATTCTGGTCGTATTTGTCTGGGTTATCGTCAGGTCCATTGAGGTCAAAAGCGAGAGGCTTATTTAGCCCTGTGTCAGTTAGGCCTGTGTCAGTTAGCCCTATGTCAGTTAGCCCTGTGTCAGTTAGCCCTGTGCCAGTTAGCCCTGTGTCAGTTAGCTCTGTACCAGTTAGCCCTGTGTCAGTTAGCCCTGTGTCAGTTAGCTCTGTACCAGTTAGCCCTGTGTCAGTTAGCCCTGTGCCAGTTAGCCCTGTGTCAGTTAGCCCTGTGCCAGTTAGCCCTGTGTCAGTTAGCCCCGCGTCAGTTAGCCCTGTGTCAGTTAGCCCTGTGTCAGTTAGCCCTGTGTCAGTTAGCCCTGTGTCAGTGAGCGCTGTAAATTTTACCAGACAACCGCTTCCGCAGCTGACTTTTCTCTCCATCTAGTTCCCTTCGAGGGAAAGCATTTCGCTGGCAGAATGCCTTCGTATTTTACCTGCAGGCTGGAGGGATTGCCTTGCCCGGGTAGAGCAACACTTGAGCTGTAACTTCCACCGGTTGTGGGTTTTGCTACCTCCTAACCTCGTCACTTGCGTCACTCGCCCACTTGCAGCCACCACTCACCAGCGTTTGCATGGCGCTCGCCTCTGCAATATCTACTTCTTTAGTAGATTTTCGTTCCTAGTTGAGTTTGCATTTTGTAATAACATAAATGTGAAATAGTGTTTCGTTTCCTGAGGAACTCTGTTCGTTGGGAAGTTGGTTTGCGCATCTCAAAATAGAATTCGTAGAATCTTTTTAAATCTTCACCGCTTCTTTTTACAGAAATTTTAGAGCAGCCTTGTAAAATATTTCCAAACATTTATTGAGCTTTTTGACAAGCTTACTTGAGTTAGAAAAATGGAGGAGGACGACCATTCGGATAAATTTAAGTGTTGTATTTTACTAAACGATGAAAATTCTAGGCAAGGTAAGAACTTCCATCTTTGAATAGACGTTATTTTATGTTTTTTTTTGCATAAATCTAATGCGTAGGATATTTTGAGTCGTCTGTCTCTTTGGTATGGTATATTGTAAAATAATGTTTTGCATTCAATATTAATACAGTGAAAAATCTACTTTTTTATGAGAAATTGAGTATTCGTTCGCGTAGTGCAGCCCACATTTTCTATCATTGATCCAATAACATTATGTTATTTATCGTAGTTGCCGATAGAGCCAGAAAAACTTATGAATTAACACATTGAATTACATTTGCATATTACATGTTTGAAATTACTAAATTCCGTGTTGTTAGTAATTTGAAATACGTCCTTGGATTGTTGGTCGTGAATGATCAAGTGAATGAGCGCAAATGATCAAGTGAATGATCGTTAATGGTCCAGTGAATGATCGTGAATGATCAAGTGAATGATCGTAAATGGTCCAGTGAATGATCGCGAATGATCAAGTGAATGAGCGCAAATGATCAAGTGAATGATCGTAAATGGTCAAGTGAATGATCGCGAATGATAGTGAAGGACTTGTCATAGAATTAAATTACACCCAGCTACCATCAGCCGAGCTAAGGGACGATTTTTCTTGATCAGTAGCCATTACCGACCATGTAATTATGCGACCGACGTTGGCGTGCATATGGCACAAACTTTCACTGTAAATGAAAAAACGGAGAGCAATGATTTTATTAAAGTATAAATGGAATTTCAAATACATATTGCTCTCGATTATTGTGAATAATCATCTAAGTTCGTGCCCTACATCTCCATGCTCCATGTGTGATGGGAAAATGGCAAGCTAGTCTCATTTTAAAGGAGCTTCAGAATGTCAACATTTCAGTATAGTTTACACCCGATGCCACATGAAGGCAGAAGACGAGCATGTATGTAACCCCATACAAGGCCTCAAGAAACATGCAATACTAAGCGCCGTCTGTAAAAACGCCAGAAAATGGCGTCAAAGATTGGTGACGATGAAACCAGCGTATTTCAGCAGCCAATGGAGGTCTTCTACCGTTTCTTGAACATATTTCTGTTCGTATGACTCACTCGCCAGGCAGAAGAAGGTTTGGGAATGACAGTGGTGTACATAACTCATTTTGGATACACTTGGCGCTTGGTGCCGTGTGAGTCTGAGGCCTCATGCTGATCTAGATCGCTTGCTTGGAATCTTTCTGTCACTACACTAAAAAAAATTGTTCGCCTCCGGTTAAAAAATGATCCATACCAGCTTAGATCAGAAGTGGCGGAAGAATATTGCAACACATGAGTATTCTTCATGGCTACGTGTGGCTTTGGCTTGATTTGAAGGCTAATATTGCTAGAATTGAGTTTTGAAGTGTCTTTGTTGTTAGTTTACAGAATCTTTGAATGATTTTTGTTCTCGTTGTTTGCGGAATACCCTCAAATGGAGAAATGCTGAGGTAGACGATTGATTAGTTTTAGCTTTAACTATTCACGGTTAGATGTAATGCTAAAAACCATTTCTGAAATCGTGACTGTATCACACCAGGCAGGAGGAACAAACTTTGGCCGGGATGACATGATGATTAACTTAAGGTAAAACAGAAGTCAGGTAAAACAAGAAATTAAATTAAAGCTGAAAAGACTATTACTAAATGCTTTGAAGGATGATAAATCTACCGAAAGCTTTATGTGGCAGGTAAAATATTAAATCAAAATCCAGCCAAGATCAAAATAACAAAAGGCTGTTGTAATAAATAAAACCTAATTTCAATGGTTCAACGA
Source organism: Morinoia aosen (assembly GCA_030386875.1). Lineage (NCBI taxonomy): Eukaryota > Metazoa > Arthropoda > Malacostraca > Amphipoda > Talitridae > Morinoia > Morinoia aosen. Next base: position 64,176,213 of record CM059565.1, on the reverse strand, counting down.
AGATTTCATAGAATTTCAAAGAAACAAAGTCGTAGTTTCGAAAACAAAGTTCATGCTGAGCATCTGCAAATAATTACTACCAGTAACCAAATACCTACCTCGTACTTGTAGCGCTTGTCAGGAACTAAGTGCTAGATGGAGCTATCATAACCGAGACAAAAATATTTTTTTCGAGACAAAAACGATTATGTACTAATTTTTGTTTTTGCTTCAAGGGCAACTAAGTTTCCCTTATACGACATTTTACTCTCTTAAATTCAAGGTGTTTTTCCTTGATTTAACTCACAAGACTTGTACCAACGCCAAGAGACACCTGCATCAAAACAAAATGTGAGTACTGCGTAGTGAAGGGCTGAACATACTTTTTCAGACACCACGCAGTTATCTTGAGGATCTGTAGATGCTGAGCCAACAAACCGAAACAGCTCGCGCAATGCAAAATTTTTGCGCCGACAGCATTGTTTGCGGCGGCTGGGGAGCCTTTCGAACGGAGCTTTGTAAACATTCGAGATTCGTTTGTTGTGCTGTCAAGAAACAGCGGCACGATAGCAGTATCCTGGATACCTGCAAAGTAATCTTGTTACCGCGTCGTTGATAGTAAGATTTGAATTGCATAAATTGTGGAACGAAGCGAGAGCTCAGTGTGCGGCGCAGCTGTTTTGTGTGAGTAATGCATCGGCAACTAGGGTTGGTGCTTAGTTATTGTGAGTTGACTGGAGTGTTGTGTGTGTGTGTGTTGTGTTTCGTTGTGTTGTGTGTTGTGCTGTATTATGTGTTGTGTTTCGTTGTGTGTGTTGTGTTCCGTTGTGCTGTGTGTTGTGCTGTATTGTATGTTTTGTTTCGTTGTGTTGTGGGTGTTGTATTTCGTTGTGTGTGTTGTGCTGCATTGTGTGTTTTGTTTCGTTGTGTGCGTTGTGTTCCGCTGTGTTTTGTGTTGTGCTGTATTGTGTGTTTTGTTTCGTTGTGTTTTGTGTGTTGTGTTTCGTTGCGTGTGTTGTGTTCCGTTGTGTTTTGTGTTGTGCTGTATTGTGTGTTTTGTTTCGTTGTGTTGTGTGTGTTGTGTTTTGTTGTGTGTGTTGTGTTTCGTTGTGCTGTGTGTTGTGCTGTATTGTGTGTTTTGTTTCGTTTTGTTTTGTGTGTGTTGTGTTTCGTCGTGTGTGTTGTGTTCCGTTGTGTTTTGTGTTGTGCTGTATTGTGTGTTTTGTTTCGTTGTGTTGTGTGTGTTGTGTTTTGTTGTGTTGTGTGTTGTGCTGTATTGTGTGTTTTGTTTCGTTGTGTTGTGTGTGTTGTGTTTCGTTGTGTTGTGTTGCGTGTGTTGTGTGTTGTGTCTCGTTGTATTGTTTGTGTTGTATTGTTTGTTGTGTGTGGAGTTCCGAGAAGAAATCCAGCATTGAATGAAACTTGTTGCAGGTGGAAAAATTCAGAGAAAGAACAGCACCAGGGGAAATTTTATGGAATATAGATTTCAAGTTAAAATTAAAACAATGCGGAGTATTTCTCACAGTTTCGTTAATATTTGTAAGTAAATAACGTTTCTGGTAGATACTCATGTTACCCTGTTTGCTTCGTTTCTCCATGCGTCAGTTGCTTGAACATTTACGAAATTTCATTCTCTTCACAAATACTGGAAAATGCCTCACCCAATTGTCCATGACTTAACACAGGCTGTGGAAGGAATACGGGAGAATTATCCTTAACAAAGGCAGTAGAAGGAGCAAGGTAATATTTTTAAACGCTTGCTCTTGACGCCTGTGTATCGTATTGGCATAGGACGGTCTCACGGGGAATTGCGTCCTTCCTAGTGCATGAGAGGTGTTTCCATCACACAGTGCGAGCTTCAATCTTGAAGCCAACACGCGTCTGCCTATCAAATTACCGTCAACATGAGCTCCTGGAAATGAACGTTATTGCAAACGCGAAACCTCGAAACTTTACCGTTGTTGAATGTTTCAATTACGTTACAGACGTTCGTTTTTGTGAGAGGAACATACATTTTAAACATGCACTGAGCCGTTCTGATTCCTGAGAGTGAAGTAGACGCTATGCAGACCCGAGCTCTGCAACACACTTAGTGGTTGTTTCTTTGCTGATGAGATATCTCTGCATTAGAAAGATGTTTAAACACCTCAAGTTATGTATAATGTGTGCAATGACCTTGTGAGAGTATTAAATTCTCTGTCTATACTGCAGATTTACAGCAGATGATGGGTCAAGGTTCGAAACGTTCGTTTAAGTATTGACCACATACAATTTTAACAATATGGATTTCTTTGGCTCTTGCCCTAAACTTTTTATAGAAAAGATAGGTTTTGCCACAAATTTCTGGTGCATTGACATAGAAGCTTACGTGAAGCGGTCTTGCGCCAATGCTTTGTTGGTGGACAGCATTAATGGTACTACCAGCAACCACCGCTGCTCCTCAGTTAGAGAATCTCGGCATCAGGATCGGGTTTGTACATTCCAAGCGATTGGTGTAATCCAAACCTCTCACAATTAGTGATATTTTCAATCAATATTAAGTTTACGTGATATAGTGCCATGTGCTATGCATCCTGACAATCAGCTCCTCGATGAGTAATGTAGTCTAAATAGTAGCAAAGTTCATCTCCTTGATTATGCTTCCTTTGGAAGCGGTCCACATCACTAGAGCTAGGCAGGCACAGAACAGACCCAAAGAACAGAAAACATAACACGAAGCGGCCTTGGCATGCAGTGACGAGAGGATTTCAGTGAAGCCTGATCCATTTGCTCATCATTTACATGAAGACCAAAATAAGAATATGGTTCAAGGTTGAGAATATTTCTCTTTCCACTGTTCGCAGATCTTCATAATTTTGAGCCCCTAAAATGATAGACGGTAATAGCCTTGGATAAAGTGTTTCAAATCTCCAGGAATAGCAGTGTACCTAATATTAATATTAGCATTAGCATTTCTACTCTTAGCGTTCATGTTTAGCATGTTTAGATTGTTTCATTGAAAACGCGATGCTCTGGAATTTTCCGACTCAAGTTTTTTCGCACGTTTTAGTTTTTTTCATTAAGCTGGCACCAAGCAACGAATGTTGTCTTTCAGTTTTCTTGTCGCGCTATCGCAGCTTCAGGGTTTTTTCTTAGGAAGTAAACGCACTTGGGGGTCATGACGAATTATATTAGATAAGTTACCTCAAGTCTCCCTAACAACTACAACGGGTTTCCAAAGAGGGGAAGGAGAAAGGGGCCATTTTGTACGGAGATCAGGGAATACAGAATCCATGCTCAAGGTGCGGCCACACAAGATAAAAGCATCAAAACACAAAGTTAAGATAAAAATTCATGAAAAATGATTATAGCCGAACAGGACAATAGAAATGCTGAAAATCAGGGCTCTAGTGGATCCAAAAAAGATAGTCCGTTGCAAAACAAAAACCAATTCTATTTCAATAACTGGATGCCTACCTAACTACCAGCTCAAGACCCCACATCTTCCTCCTGGGAGTACCAACTCCCACAGATACCATGGTTACATCCCCTGAGGGGTCAGTCAATAAGTGATGGGTCGTTATGTTAAAATACAGCGAGACATCACGTTGCTTCTGGAGGTGTCACCTGCACTCTGGAAAGTTCCTTAATTTCTATTATTGTTGTTCGATATTGAATATCCGCAGGTAGCGCGATTTTTGTTACATATATGGACGCATAGTCATGCTCTACGTAGGCGTATCCATGCACATGACATTTTTAATACAGGAGCAAACTTCCTTGTTCATGCGTGCGCGATATTTTTCATGCCGGAGCATTGAATGGTATAAATTTTCTGTTGAGAGTGAAATGCGTATCAATTTGTGTGGAACTTCCCGTACTGCGTCTCTTATGCTTCGTAGATCTGTGCAACGCATTGTTTCATCTATAGTTTTTTTGGAATTTTCTTTATGCAATTTTCATTTTTCATACGGTGAGAAGAAGGATTTGGTGCACCACTTAGTTAGTCCATGGATCATAATTTTTTTCACCCCTTTACGCAATGACAGAAACGTCTTACGGATGAGAAACTTCAACCGATACTATTATTCTGTGGACGTCATCAACGTGTCCGAGTTCATCGTCATTTCTTAAAATGGTCAAAATTGCGCTATGTGGGAGGTATCTTTTATGGAGCTTCATTACACGAACATTAGTATGTGGCACGTCGAAATTGGGTCTTTGTATCATGTCTTTCAGAAATTCGGTTAGATAAGCGTGAAAGACTCGAGTACTTATATCAGGCTGGTTTTCCACTGCCTCATTAAGATTTAGATTTTCCTGCGAAAAGGAATATTTTGTGTTGAATGAGGAAACAATCAACAGGGTTAGCTTGCCGAATTTCGCTACAATCGTCATTGCATCTTTAAAATTTTGATGTTCGCTTATACTCCTTTCAGTCAAAGCGCTTTCTTAAATCTCTCGGTTCTCCAGGGATTTATTTATCATTCATTTATCATTTATCAGTGCATCATTTATTTATCTGAACGGATAATCCATTGAACTACTGCAGTGCTCAACACTCAGCTGAGCTCTACTGTTTCTCATGTATTGAGTCCTGCATTTATCCACTTTTACGTATGAGTTTACGATGTGCGAACTGCTTTTCAGACCGATTATCAACTCTGAACCTTCCAGTATACCCGAGGCGATATTTATAGTATTCCTGTATCTGGAGTTTGTTCCAAATACGCGTTCATCTTCCTTCATGTTGCACATCGGTATGCCATCCAAGATCTCCATTTGGAAACAGTAAAAGATAGAACCTAGCAATCAAAAGTAAGAGGTGTATTCTTCGAAGAACGATCTCACTCATGATTAACTCAACCTCTCTGCAAGGCCGGTTCACAGTCTCCACTGACATATACCACAGCTTTTTTAATGTCGCTTTTGAATTTGATAGATAAGATGCTGGTCTGAATGCCAACTCGCAGATGTGCGGTGGACTATTTTCCCTTCATGCTCCTTGACGCTCATCGTTATGAATATCGTGCATTGTTGTGCGCATTTGTGCGTATGGATTTGGCATTTGTGCGTATGGATTTTGCATTTATGCGTATGGATTTTGCATTTGTGCGTATGGATTTTGCATTTGTACTTTAGTATTTACACTTGACTTATTACTCTCATTTTTTTAGCGCGCAATCACCAATTTAAAGAGCCTCCATTCTGTATAGAAGAGCTTCATTGGTGCCAATGATATAAAACTCACCTTATTGAAGTGGCTTATTTTCTGCAAGATATGAATGTATAATATTGCCACACGTTTGACTTCGACCTCGAATAAAATACAGGCCTCTCTAAGGCGCAAGCCTCACCTCAAAAAAAAAAAAAAAACACGAAAAGTTGTAATTTCGGATGTACTCTCCAAGTACAAAAGAACCTTTTCTTCACCTTTCGATGTTGTACTTTAATCTTCCAAGATTATGTATTATTGCTCGGCTTGACTATCGAACCAATTCTAACCAGTGTTAAGGAATAATTAAATATGGTGGCGTAAATACGACTTTTCCGTAGCTAGAACTGCTCAACCCTAAACAATTATTGCACGGTGCTAGGTATTGCAGGTCGACTGGAAATTTGAATAATTTGGAATTGGAGGGAAAGTTTCTTTGTTGCTTGAAGATAGTCAAAAATGCTAAGGATTGTCGAGAAAAATGGTAATTGCATCGCTTGTTTTTACGGGACTCCCGATGTGCAGTAATGGCGATAATAAGTTCTAGAGGTGAAACGCATACCTAAAAAACTGGAAAAAGTGGTGAAATACCCAGCAAGCATGTGGAACCAGGAAGGATGCTAAAATGGCTATAAAACCTAGTAAACTGGGAAGGGTTGTGAAGTGCCTAGCAAACTATAAAGCCGGGAAGACTAGTGAAAAACATGGTAAACTTAGAAAACCGGGAAGAATGGTGAAAGACAATTCGAAATGACAGCGTTAAGTGCTATAATATTTGTGCTTACCTGCATTTTCAGCATTTTTTATTAAAAAATACCATTCAAAACGAATGAAAATGATAACTAGAGGTAATTATACGCTATGTGTTTAATTTTCTGCGACTGTCAGGTTTGATAAATTGAAGAGTCTCGCTCTAAATATTTTTCAAATAATTATAATCTGCACATTATTGCTTTCTTCTCTTAATTTTTCGATATTACAGCAACATCCGCCCAGCAGGGCACCGAATTTTGCCTTTTTTAGTCGTAGATCTTTCATTTTTCAAGTTACTGCGAGGAATGTCATCGTCGCGTTGAGCTCACAAATACGTGGATGTGAGTTTCAGTATTTGATTAGGAACAATTAAGGGGATCAAGCAAACCAGTCTGCATTGGGTAACCACTTCTATTTTATGAATGGTTCCCGATTGTAGTCCACATTTTTGTGTTAAAGGAGAAATATGTATAGATAATGCTAAAAAATACATAAAATAAATTTATAAGTTGTATGAATGGTTTCCGATTGCAGTTCATATTTTTGCGATCCGGGGGAAATATAGATGCCATAATTTTTTATAAGTTTTAAGAATGGTTTTCAATTGTAGCCTCCTTCTCTAAGGCGATGAAATAGGTGCGTTGGAGTTTATCTCAGAGCAAATTTTCCAAGTATTTGGGCTGAGCAGCTCAAAACTATCTCAGCGGCTCAGCTAGATGATTTTCTCTAAGGCAAGAGCAAACAAATCTCCTCTCCGGCTCATCTCCCGACCTCAGGTCCAGAGGCTAACACTTTACTGCGGTTGTTGGGATGTGTGCGCCGACAGTCTAAGATTGTGTCCATCTCTCAGTCTTTACTGGTGATAAGTGATGAGCTATAATTTTACTGAGCCATTCAAGCCTCTTTTACACATATTTCACTGGTTGATGAACTTTGTTCACCGCTCCGATGTCTTCGTTTTGAATTTTTTAGTTGTCATCAGCTTTCTTTCTTTCTTTCTTTCTTTCTTTCTTTAGTTGCCGTCAGCTTTCCTTTCTTTCTTTCTTTCTTTCTTCAGTTGCCATCAGATTTCTTTCTTTCTTTCTTCAGTTGCCATCAGATTTCTTTCTTTCTTTCTTCAGTTGTCATCAGATTTCTTTCTTTCTTTCTTCAGTTGTCATCAGCTTTCTTTCTTTCTTCAGTTGCCATCAGATTTCTTTCTTTCTTTCTTCAGTTGCCATCAGATTTCTTTCTTTCTTTCTTCAGTTGTCATCAGCTTTCTTTCTTTCTTTAGTTGCCGTCAGCTTTCTTTATTTCTTTCTTTAGTTGTCGACAGCTATCTTTCTTTAGTTGCCGACAGCTTTCTTTCCTTCTTTAGTAGTCGTAAGCTTTCTTCCTTTCTTTAGTTGCCGTCAGCTTTCTTTCTTTCTTTCTTTAGCTGTCATCAGCTTTCTTTCTTTCTTTAGCTGCCGTCAGCTTTTTTTCAATCTTTCTTTCTTTCTTTAGTTGCCGTCAGCTTTGTTTCTTTCTTTCTTTAGTTGCCGTCAGCTTTCTTTTTTTCTTTAGTTGTCGTCAGCTTTTTTCTTTCTTTAGTTGCCGTGAGCTTTCTTTCTTTCTTTAGTTGTCGTCAGCTTTCTTTCTTCCTTTGGTTGCCGTGAGCTTTCTTTCTTTCTTTAGTTGCCGTGAGCTTTCTTTCTTTCTTTAGTTGTCGTCAGCTTTCTTTCTTTTTTTAGTTGCCGTCAGCTTTCTTTCTTTCTTTAGTTGCCAACAGCTTTCTTTCTTTCTTTAGTTGCCGTGAGCTTTCTTTCTTTAGTTGTTGTCAGCTTTCTTTCTTTCTTTAGTTGCCGTCAGCTTTTTTCTTTCTTTCTTTAGTTGCCGTGAGCTTTCTTTCTTTCTTTAGTTGTGGTCAGCTTTCTTTCTTTCTTTCTTTCTTTAGTTGTGGTCAGCTTTCTTTCTTTCTTTAGTTGCCAACAGCTTTCTTTCTTTCTTTAGTTGCCGTGAGCTTTCTTTCTTTAGTTGTTGTCAGCTTTCTTTCTTTCTTTAGTTGCCGTCAGCTTTTTTCTTTCTTTAGTTGCCGTGAGCTTTCTTTCTTTCTTTAGTTGTGGTCAGCTTTCTTTCTTTCTTTCTTTCTTTCTTTAGTTGCCGTGAGCTTTCTTTCTTTCTTTAGTTGTGGTCAGCTTTCTTTCTTTCTTTAGTTGCCGTCAGCTCTTTTTCTTTCTTTCTTTCTTTGTTGCCGTCAGCTTTCTTTCTTTCTTTAGTTGCCGTCAGCATTCTTTCTTTCTTTCTTTAGTCGCCGTGAGCTTTCTCATCATCTAAGGCCATTGGTACAATTTTCGGTCTCCTGTTAAATCTTGTTGTTCAGTAATGAAGGCTTTCGGGGCAAATAGTTGGACTCGTATTCAGTCTAGTTGCTTACTGTTATTGGTCAATGGCTCGAATATTTTGCGCTGTTTTGTTTTATTGGAGCGATGAATACGAATATTTCCCGTTTTAATTAATTTTTTTGCCATTTGAAGTGGTCATGGTAAATATTTCCTGCTTTTTTCATGAGCATACATATATTGTACAGGGTTATAGGAATTAGCGCTCTCAGCAAGAAGATGTGAGTTCCCGTGCTTGATATAGGCCTTCTTTTCGGAAATACATCGTGTTAGGCCTTTTTTTCTTTTGATATAATTGGAATAATTTTTTTATTTGCTACAGAATATCTTTTTTCTGCTAACTGATGTATTTTTTTCGGTGGATAATACATTTTTCTTCAATATTTACTTATTACATACACTTTCTTCAATCTTGCTGTTTCTAGTTACAGGATATGGGAACATACCTAGCGTATAAATTCCCGTTCCTTTAATTTAATACCGAATTGTAACTTCCTCAGTTGGGACTTCTGTGTTGAGTTTGGTGAGGCTTGAACTAGCGTCATTATTAGTTTTCACGTTTACAAATCGTAATTTTCATTATAACATGCAAATATTTTACGCTTTAATTTTTATATTGCCTTCTTCATTTCATTATTATTATTTTTCTTCATACCTACATTTCACTATAATATTACCCTCGTTTTCGGTTTCAGAAGTACCAGTACAAAAATTCCTCTTTTTATTCGAGGTTGCCAGTCTCCACTTCCTTACCCTTCTAAATTATGAATCGCAACTAGGAACCTCCTTTATTTTTTATTCTTTCACCAGACACATTTGGCAGGCATCGCTCTCTCTATGTGAGCTCGTAAGTCTTCAGTCACAAATGGTTCTCCTGAAATGTGTCACGGTCGCGACTTCCAACCGCGCTGTCACAAAAATTCTACGCTTCTTTGAGTCCATCCATCTCGTCTGAAATTTTTGGGATGCCCTTATGGACTTCATTGATCTAACGTGATCTAATAAACTGGAAGAGGATCGCGCCTTCGGAAATTACAGCCGCAAAAAACCGAAGGACTTCACAGATGTGGAAATTCTGCTCTTCGAGTGACTGAAACGGAGGTAAATGGTCGTGTTAGATGCACCTGGCACGCAGGTCACGTCTGGTGCTGCTTCCAGGTGTTCAGGCCGCGGTTAACTCGAAACTAGTTTTCAAATGGAAGTGTGATGAATGTTGGAGTAAATGGGATGTTTTATGTGTTGTATAGTGCATAGTTTTTTTGCATGCTATAAATTTTAGTCCAAAGTCTCTTTTGTGTTTTTAAACTTTAGCTCATGGTCTCTTTTGTATTTTTAAATTTTAGCCCATAATCTCTTTTGTATTTTTAAGTTTTAGTTCAGAGTCTTTTTTGTGTTTTTAATTTTTAGTTCATAGTCTCTTTTGTGTTTTTAAACTTGAGTTCATAGTCTCTTTTATATTTTTAAATTTTAGCCCATAGTCTCTTTTGTATTTTTAAGTTTTAGTTCATAGTCTCTTTTGTATTTTTTAAATTTTAGCCCATAGTCTCTTTTGTATTTTTAAGTTTTAGTTCAGAGTCTTTTTTGTGTTTTTAATTTTTAGTTCATAGTCTCTTTTGTATTTTTTAAATTTTAGCCCATAATCTCTTTTGTATTTTTAAGTTTTAGTTCATAGTCTCTTTTGTATTTTTTAAATTTTAGCCCATAATCTCTTTTGTATTTTTAAGTTTTAGTTCATAGTCTCTTTTGTATTTTTTAAATTTTAGCCCATAATCTCTTTTGTATTTTTAAGTTTTAGTTCAGAGTCTTTTTTGTGTTTTTAATTTTTAGTTCATAGTCTCTTTTGTGTTTTTAAACTTGAGTTCATAGTCTCTTTTAAATTTTTAAATTTTAGCCCATAGTCTCTTTTGTATTTTTAAGTTTTAGTTCATAGTCTCTTTTGTATTTTTTAAATTTTAGCCCATAGTCTCTTTTGTATTTTTAAGTTTTAGTTCATAGTCTCTTTTGTATTTTTTAAATTTTTGCCCATAGTCTCTTTTGTATTTTTAAGTTTTAGTTCGTAGTCTCTTTTTTATTTTTAAGTTTTAGTTCATAGTCTCTTTTGTATTTTTTAAATTTTAGCCCATAGTCTCTTTTGTATTTTTAAGTTTTAGTTCATAGTCTCTTTTGTATTTTTTAAATTTTTGCCCATAGTCTCTTTTAAATCTTAATACATAGTAGGGCTTATGTTCTAGTAAATAGAACTTTTCCTAGTTCAGCAGATAGTGTAATTCATAAATTAATTGCCCCACAGTATGTGTTACGCCTCAGCACACATCGTGTTTTTAGTTTCTTATTAAGTTTAATATTCAGTAATTATACAGAATTTGCTAGGCCGGAGTCGCCGGTTTCATAATCAATAAGAACTGCAAGTATGAGAATGTGACTGCTCACACCTGCACTGGCCCTCAGTTCATTGCAGGCACTGACCCTCAGCTCATGACAGGCACTGACCCTCAGTTCATGACAGGCACTGGCCCTCAGTTCATTACAGGCACTGGCCCTCAGTTTATTACAGGCACTGACCCTCAGTTCATTGCAGGCACTGACCCTCAGTTCATGACAGGCACTGGCCCTCAGTTCATTACAGGCACTGGCCCTCAGTTCATTACAGGCACTGGCCCTCAGTTCATGACAGGCACTGGCCCTCAGTTCATTACAGGCACTGACCCTCAGTTCATTACAGGCACTGGCTCTCAGTTCATTACAGGCACTGGCTCTCAGTTCATTACAGGCACTAGCCCTCAGTTCATTACAGGCAATGACCCTCAGTTCATTACAGGCACTGGCTCTCAGTTCATTACAGGCGATGGCCCTCAGTTCATTACAGGCGATGGCCCTCAGTTCATTACAGGCACTGGCTCTCAGTTCATTACAGGCACTAGCCCTCAGTTCATTACAGGCACTGACCCTCAGTTCATTACAGGCACTGGCTCTCAGTTCATTACAGGCGATGGCCCTCAGTTCATTACAGGCGATGGCCCTCAGTTCATTACAGGCACTGGCTCTCAGTTCATTACAGGCACTAGCCCTCAGTTCATTACAGGCACTGACCCTCAGTTCATTACAGGCACTGGCTCTCAGTTCATTACAGGCGATGGCCCTCAGTTCATTACAGGCACTGGCTCTCAGTTCATTACAGGCACTAGCCCTCAGTTCATTACAGGCACTGACCCTCAGTTCATTACAGGCACTGGCTCTCAGTTCATTACAGGCACTGGCTCTCAGTTCATTACAGGCACTGGCTCTCAGTTCATTACAGGCACTGGCTCTCAGTTCATTACAGGCGATGGCCCTCAGTTCATTACAGGCGATGGCCCTCAGTTCATTACAGGCACTGGCTCTCAGTTCATTACAAGCACTAGCCCTCAGTTCATTACAGGCACTGACCCTCAGTTCATTACAGGCGATGGCCCTCAGTTCATTACAGGCGATGGCTCTCAGTTCATTACAGGCACTGGCTCTCAGTTCATTACAGGCGATGGCCCTCAGTTCATTACAGGCGATGGCCCTCAGTTCATTACAGGCGATGGCCCTCAGTTCATTACAGGCGATGGCCCTCAGTTCATTACAGGCGATGGCCCTCAGTTCATTACAGGCGATGGCCCTCAGTTCATTACAGGCACTGGCTCTCAGTTCATTACAGGCACTGGCTCTCAGTTCATTACAGGCACTGGCTCTCAGTTCATTACAGGCACTAGCCCTCAGTTCATTACAGGCACTGGCTCTCAGTTCATTACAGGCACTAGCCCTCAGTTCATTACAGGCACTGACCCTCAGTTCATTACAGGCACTGGCTCTCAGTTCATTACAGGCACTAGCCCTCAGTTCATTACAGGCACTGACCCTCAGTTCATTACAGGCACTGGCTCTCAGTTCATTACAGGCGATGGCCCTCAGTTCATTACAGGCACTGGCCCTCAGTTCATTACAGGCGATGGCCCTCAGTTCATTACAGGCACTGGCTCTCAGTTCATTACAGGCACTGGCCCTCAGTTCATTACAGGCACTGGCCCTCAGTTCATTACAGGCACTGACCCTCAGTTCATTACAGGCACTGGCTCTCAGTTCATTACAGGCGATGGCCCTCAGTTCATTACAGGCACTGGCCCTCAGTTCATTACAGGCGATGGCCCTCAGTTCATTACAGGCACTGGCCCTCAGTTCATTACAGGCGATGGCCCTCAGTTCATTACAGGCACTGGCCCTCAGTTCATTACAGGCACTGACCCTCAGTTCATTACAGGCACTGGCTCTCAGTTCATTACAGGCGATGGCCCTCAGTTCATTACAGGCACTGGCCCTCAGTTCATTACAGGCGATGGCCCTCAGTTCATTACAGGCACTGGCTCTCAGTTCATTACAGGCGATGACCCTCAGTTCATTACAGGCGATGGCCCTCAGTTCATTACAGGCGATGGCCCTCAGTTCATTACAGGCGATGGCCCTCAGTTCATTACAGGCACTGGCTCTCAGTTCATTACAGGCGATGGCCCTCAGTTCATTACAGGCACTGGCTCTCAGTTCATTACAGGCGATGGCTCTCAGTTCATTACAGGCGATGGCCCTCAGTTCATTACAGGCGATGGCCCTCAGTTCATTACAGGCGATGGCCCTCAGTTCATTACAGGCGATGGCCCTCAGTTCATTACAGGCACTGGCCCTCAGTTCATTACAGGCGATGGCCCTCAGTTCATTACAGGCACTGACCCTCAGTTCATTACAGGCACTGGCTCTCAGTTCATTACAGGCGATGGCCCTCAGTTCATTACAGGCACTGGCTCTCAGTTCATTACAGGCGATGGCTCTCAGTTCATTACAGGCGATGGCCCTCAGTTCATTACAGGCGATGGCCCTCAGTTCATTACAGGCGATGGCCCTCAGTTCATTACAGGCGATGGCCCTCAGTTCATTACAGGCGATGGCCCTCAGTTCATTACAGGCGATGGCCCTCAGTTCATTACAGGCGATGGCCCTCAGTTCATTACAGGCGATGGCCCTCAGTTCATTACAGGCGATGGCTCTCAGTTCATTACAGGCGATGGCCCTCAGTTCATTACAGGCGATGGCCCTCAGTTCATTACAGGCGATGGCCCTCAGTTCATTACAGGCGATGGCCCTCAGTTCATTACAGGCGATGGCCCTCAGTTCATTACAGGCGATGGCTCTCAGTTCATTACAGGCGATGGCCCTCAGTTCATTACAGGCGATGGCCCTCAGTTCATTACAGGCGATGGCCCTCAGTTCATTACAGGCGATGGCCCTCAGTTCATTACAGGCGATGGCCCTCAGTTCATTACAGGCGATGGCTCTCAGTTCATTACAGGCGATGGCCCTCAGTTCATTACAGGCGATGGCCCTCAGTTCATTACAGGCGATGGCCCTCAGTTCATTACAGGCGATGGCCCTCAGTTCATTACAGGCGATGGCTCTCAGTTCATTACAGGCGATGGCCCTCAGTTCATTACAGGCGATGGCCCTCAGTTCATTACAGGCACTGGCCCTCAGTTCATTACAGGCGATGGCCCTCAGTTCATTACAGGCGATGGCCCTCAGTTCATTACAGGCACTGGCCCTCAGTTCATTACAGGCGATGGCCCTCAGTTCATTACAGGCGATGGCCCTCAGTTCATTACAGGCACTGGCTCTCAGTTCATTACAGGCGATGGCCCTCAGTTCATTACAGGCACTGGCTCTCAGTTCATTACAGGCGATGGCCCTCAGTTCATTACAGGCGATGGCCCTCAGTTCATTACAGGCACTGGCTCTCAGTTCATTACAGGCGATGGCCCTCAGTTCATTACAGGCACTGGCTCTCAGTTCATTACAGGCACTGGCTCTCAGTTCATTACAGGCACTGGCTCTCAGTTCATTACAGGCGATGGCCCTCAGTTCATTACAGGCGATGGCCCTCAGTTCATTACAGGCGATGGCCCTCAGTTCATTACAGGCACTGGCTCTCAGTTCATTACAGGCGATGGCCCTCAGTTCATTACAGGCACTGGCTCTCAGTTCATTACAGGCGATGGCCCTCAGTTCATTACAGGCGATGGCCCTCAGTTCATTACAGGCGATGGCCCTCAGTTCATTACAGGCACTGGCTCTCAGTTCATTACAGGCGATGGCCCTCAGTTCATTACAGGCGATGGCCCTCAGTTCATTACAGGCGATGGCTCTCAGTTCATTACAGGCGATGGCCCTCAGTTCATTACAGGCGATGGCCCTCAGTTCATTACAGGCACTGGCTCTCAGTTCATTACAGGCGATGGCCCTCAGTTCATTACAGGCGATGGCCCTCAGTTCATTACAGGCGATGGCCCTCAGTTCATTACAGGCGATGGCCCTCAGTTCATTACAGGCGATGGCCCTCAGTTCATTACAGGCGATGGCCCTCAGTTCATTACAGGCACTGGCTCTCAGTTCATTACAGGCGATGGCCCTCAGTTCATTACAGGCGATGGCCCTCAGTTCATTACAGGCGATGGCCCTCAGTTCATTACAGGCGATGGCTCTCAGTTCATTACAGGCGATGGCCCTCAGTTCATTACAGGCGATGGCCCTCAGTTCATTACAGGCGATGGCCCTCAGTTCATTACAGGCGATGGCTCTCAGTTCATTACAGGCGATGGCCCTCAGTTCATTACAGGCGATGGCTCTCAGTTCATTACAGGCGATGGCTCTCAGTTCATTACAGGCGATGGCCCTCAGTTCATTACAGGCGATGGCCCTCAGTTCATTACAGGCGATAGCCCTCAGTTCATAACAGGCGATGGCCCTCAGTTCATTACAGGCGATGGCTCTCAGTTCATTACAGGCGATGGCCCTCAGTTCATTACAGGCGATGGCCCTCAGTTCATTACAGGCACTGGCTCTCAGTTCATTACAGGCGATGGCCCTCCGTTCATTACAGGCGATGGCCCTCAGTTCATTACTGGCGATGGCCCTCAGTTCATTACAGGCGATGGCCCTCAGTTCATTACAGGCGATGGCCCTCAGTTCATTACAGGCGATGGCCCTCAGTTCATTACAGGCACTGGCTCTCAGTTCATTACAGGCACTGACCCTCAGTTCATTACAGGCGATGGCTCTCAGTTCATTACAGGCGATGGCCCTCAGTTCATTACAGGCGATGGCTCTCAGTTCATTACAGGCACTGACCCTCAGTTCATTACAGGCACTGGCTCTCAGTTCATTACAGGCGATGGCCCTCAGTTCATTACAGGCGATGGCTCTCAGTTCATTACAGGCGATGGCCCTCAGTTCATTACAGGCGATGGCCCTCAGTTCATTACAGGCGATGGCCCTCAGTTCATTACAGGCGATGGCCCTCAGTTCATTACAGGCACTGGCTCTCAGTTCATTACAGGCGATGGCTCTCAGTTCATTACAGGCGATGGCCCTCAGTTCATTACAGGCGATGGCCCTCAGTTCATTACAGGCACTGACCCTCAGTTCATTACAGGCACTGGCCCTCAGTTCATTACAGGCACTGGCTCTCAGTTCATTACAGGCACTGACCCTCAGTTCATTACAGGCACTGGCTCTCAGTTCATTACAGGCACTGGCTCTCAGTTCATTACAGGCACTAGCCCTCAGTTCATTACAGGCACTGACCCTCAGTTCATTACAGGCACTGGCTCTCAGTTCATTACAGGCGATGGCCCTCAGTTCATTACAGGCGATGGCCCTCAGTTCATTACAGGCACTGGCTCTCAGTTCATTGCAGGCACTAGCCCTCAGTTCATTACAGGCACTGACCCTCAGTTCATTACAGGCACTGGCTCTCAGTTCATTACAGGCGATGGCCCTCAGTTCATTACAGGCGATGGCCCTCAGTTCATTACAGGCACTGGCTCTCAGTTCATTACAGGCACTGGCTCTCAGTTCATTACAGGCGATGGCCCTCAGTTCATTACAGGCGATGGCCCTCAGTTCATTACAGGCGATGGCCCTCAGTTCATTACAGGCGATGGCCCTCAGTTCATTACAGGCGATGGCCCTCAGTTCATTACAGGCGATGGCCCTCAGTTCATTACAGGCACTGGCCCTCAGTTCATTACAGGCACTGACCCTCAGTTCATTACAGGCACTGGCTCTCAGTTCATTACAGGCACTGGCTCTCAGTTCATTACAGGCGATGGCCCTCAGTTCATTACAGGCACTGGCCCTCAGTTCATTACAGGCACTGGCCCTCAGTTCATTACAGGCACTAGCCCTCAGTTCATTACAGGCACTGACCCTCAGTTCATTACAGGCACTGGCTCTCAGTTCATTACAGGCACTGGCTCTCAGTTCATTACAGGCACTGGCCCTCAGCTCATTACAGGCACTGGCTCTCAGTTCATTACAGGCGATGGCCCTCAGTTCATTACAGGCGATGGCCCTCAGTTCATTACAGGCACTGGCTCTCAGTTCATTACAGGCACTGGCTCTCAGTTCATTACAGGCACTGGCTCTCAGTTCATTACAGGCGATGGCCCTCAGTTCATTACAGGCACTGGCCCTCAGTTCATTACAGGCGATGGCCCTCAGTTCATTACAGGCACTGGCTCTCAGTTCATTACAGGCGATGACCCTCAGTTCATTACAGGCGATGGCCCTCAGTTCATTACAGGCGATGGCCCTCAGTTCATTACAGGCGATGGCCCTCAGTTCATTACAGGCACTGGCTCTCAGTTCATTACAGGCGATGGCCCTCAGTTCATTACAGGCACTGGCTCTCAGTTCATTACAGGCGATGGCTCTCAGTTCATTACAGGCGATGGCCCTCAGTTCATTACAGGCGATGGCCCTCAGTTCATTACAGGCGATGGCCCTCAGTTCATTACAGGCGATGGCCCTCAGTTCATTACAGGCACTGGCCCTCAGTTCATTACAGGCGATGGCCCTCAGTTCATTACAGGCACTGACCCTCAGTTCATTACAGGCACTGGCTCTCAGTTCATTACAGGCGATGGCCCTCAGTTCATTACAGGCACTGGCTCTCAGTTCATTACAGGCGATGGCTCTCAGTTCATTACAGGCGATGGCCCTCAGTTCATTACAGGCGATGGCCCTCAGTTCATTACAGGCGATGGCCCTCAGTTCATTACAGGCGATGGCCCTCAGTTCATTACAGGCGATGGCCCTCAGTTCATTACAGGCGATGGCCCTCAGTTCATTACAGGCGATGGCCCTCAGTTCATTACAGGCGATGGCCCTCAGTTCATTACAGGCGATGGCTCTCAGTTCATTACAGGCGATGGCCCTCAGTTCATTACAGGCGATGGCCCTCAGTTCATTACAGGCGATGGCCCTCAGTTCATTACAGGCGATGGCCCTCAGTTCATTACAGGCGATGGCCCTCAGTTCATTACAGGCGATGGCTCTCAGTTCATTACAGGCGATGGCCCTCAGTTCATTACAGGCGATGGCCCTCAGTTCATTACAGGCGATGGCCCTCAGTTCATTACAGGCGATGGCCCTCAGTTCATTACAGGCGATGGCCCTCAGTTCATTACAGGCGATGGCTCTCAGTTCATTACAGGCGATGGCCCTCAGTTCATTACAGGCGATGGCCCTCAGTTCATTACAGGCGATGGCCCTCAGTTCATTACAGGCGATGGCCCTCAGTTCATTACAGGCGATGGCTCTCAGTTCATTACAGGCGATGGCCCTCAGTTCATTACAGGCGATGGCCCTCAGTTCATTACAGGCACTGGCCCTCAGTTCATTACAGGCGATGGCCCTCAGTTCATTACAGGCGATGGCCCTCAGTTCATTACAGGCACTGGCCCTCAGTTCATTACAGGCGATGGCCCTCAGTTCATTACAGGCGATGGCCCTCAGTTCATTACAGGCACTGGCTCTCAGTTCATTACAGGCGATGGCCCTCAGTTCATTACAGGCACTGGCTCTCAGTTCATTACAGGCGATGGCCCTCAGTTCATTACAGGCGATGGCCCTCAGTTCATTACAGGCACTGGCTCTCAGTTCATTACAGGCGATGGCCCTCAGTTCATTACAGGCACTGGCTCTCAGTTCATTACAGGCACTGGCTCTCAGTTCATTACAGGCACTGGCTCTCAGTTCATTACAGGCGATGGCCCTCAGTTCATTACAGGCGATGGCCCTCAGTTCATTACAGGCGATGGCCCTCAGTTCATTACAGGCACTGGCTCTCAGTTCATTACAGGCGATGGCCCTCAGTTCATTACAGGCACTGGCTCTCAGTTCATTACAGGCGATGGCCCTCAGTTCATTACAGGCGATGGCCCTCAGTTCATTACAGGCGATGGCCCTCAGTTCATTACAGGCACTGGCTCTCAGTTCATTACAGGCGATGGCCCTCAGTTCATTACAGGCGATGGCCCTCAGTTCATTACAGGCGATGGCTCTCAGTTCATTACAGGCGATGGCCCTCAGTTCATTACAGGCGATGGCCCTCAGTTCATTACAGGCACTGGCTCTCAGTTCATTACAGGCGATGGCCCTCAGTTCATTACAGGCGATGGCCCTCAGTTCATTACAGGCGATGGCCCTCAGTTCATTACAGGCGATGGCCCTCAGTTCATTACAGGCGATGGCCCTCAGTTCATTACAGGCGATGGCCCTCAGTTCATTACAGGCACTGGCTCTCAGTTCATTACAGGCGATGGCCCTCAGTTCATTACAGGCGATGGCCCTCAGTTCATTACAGGCGATGGCCCTCAGTTCATTACAGGCGATGGCTCTCAGTTCATTACAGGCGATGGCCCTCAGTTCATTACAGGCGATGGCCCTCAGTTCATTACAGGCGATGGCCCTCAGTTCATTACAGGCGATGGCTCTCAGTTCATTACAGGCGATGGCCCTCAGTTCATTACAGGCGATGGCTCTCAGTTCATTACAGGCGATGGCTCTCAGTTCATTACAGGCGATGGCCCTCAGTTCATTACAGGCGATGGCCCTCAGTTCATTACAGGCGATAGCCCTCAGTTCATTACAGGCGATGGCCCTCAGTTCATTACAGGCGATGGCTCTCAGTTCATTACAGGCGATGGCCCTCAGTTCATTACAGGCGATGGCCCTCAGTTCATTACAGGCACTGGCTCTCAGTTCATTACAGGCGATGGCCCTCCGTTCATTACAGGCGATGGCCCTCAGTTCATTACTGGCGATGGCCCTCAGTTCATTACAGGCGATGGCCCTCAGTTCATTACAGGCGATGGCCCTCAGTTCATTACAGGCGATGGCCCTCAGTTCATTACAGGCACTGGCTCTCAGTTCATTACAGGCACTGACCCTCAGTTCATTACAGGCGATGGCTCTCAGTTCATTACAGGCGATGGCCCTCAGTTCATTACAGGCGAGGGCTCTCAGTTCATTACAGGCACTGACCCTCAGTTCATTACAGGCACTGGCTCTCAGTTCATTACAGGCGATGGCCCTCAGTTCATTACAGGCGATGGCTCTCAGTTCATTACAGGCGATGGCCCTCAGTTCATTACAGGCGATGGCCCTCAGTTCATTACAGGCGATGGCCCTCAGTTCATTACAGGCGATGGCCCTCAGTTCATTACAGGCACTGGCTCTCAGTTCATTACAGGCGATGGCTCTCAGTTCATTACAGGCGATGGCCCTCAGTTCATTACAGGCGATGGCCCTCAGTTCATTACAGGCACTGACCCTCAGTTCATTACAGGCACTGGCCCTCAGTTCATTACAGGCACTGGCTCTCAGTTCATTACAGGCACTGACCCTCAGTTCATTACAGGCACTGGCTCTCAGTTCATTACAGGCACTGGCTCTCAGTTCATTACAGGCACTAGCCCTCAGTTCATTACAGGCACTGACCCTCAGTTCATTACAGGCACTGGCTCTCAGTTCATTACAGGCGATGGCCCTCAGTTCATTACAGGCGATGGCCCTCAGTTCATTACAGGCACTGGCTCTCAGTTCATTACAGGCACTAGCCCTCAGTTCATTACAGGCACTGA
The DNA here is from genome assembly GCA_030386875.1 of Morinoia aosen. NCBI lineage: Eukaryota > Metazoa > Arthropoda > Malacostraca > Amphipoda > Talitridae > Morinoia > Morinoia aosen. Next base: position 64,155,934 of record CM059565.1, on the reverse strand, counting down.
CCCTCAGTTCATTACAGGCACTGGCTCTCAGTTCATTACAGGCGATGGCCCTCAGTTCATTACAGGCGATGGCCCTCAGTTCATTACAGGCACTGGCTCTCAGTTCATTACAGGCACTGGCTCTCAGTTCATTACAGGCGATGGCCCTCAGTTCATTACAGGCGATGGCCCTCAGTTCATTACAGGCGATGGCCCTCAGTTCATTACAGGCGATGGCCCTCAGTTCATTACAGGCGATGGCCCTCAGTTCATTACAGGCGATGGCCCTCAGTTCATTACAGGCACTGGCCCTCAGTTCATTACAGGCACTGACCCTCAGTTCATTACAGGCACTGGCTCTCAGTTCATTACAGGCACTGGCTCTCAGTTCATTACAGGCGATGGCCCTCAGTTCATTACAGGCACTGGCCCTCAGTTCATTACAGGCACTGGCCCTCAGTTCATTACAGGCACTAGCCCTCAGTTCATTACAGGCACTGACCCTCAGTTCATTACAGGCACTGGCTCTCAGTTCATTACAGGCACTGGCTCTCAGTTCATTACAGGCACTGGCCCTCAGCTCATTACAGGCACTGGCTCTCAGTTCATTACAGGCGATGGCCCTCAGTTCATTACAGGCGATGGCCCTCAGTTCATTACAGGCACTGGCTCTCAGTTCATTACAGGCACTGGCTCTCAGTTCATTACAGGCACTGGCTCTCAGTTCATTACAGGCACTGGCTCTCAGTTCATTACAGGCACTGGCTCTCAGTTCATTACAGGCACTGGCTCTCAGTTCATTACAGGCACTGGCTCTCAGTTCATTACAGGCACTGGCTCTCAGTTCATTACAGGCACTGGCTCTCAGTTCATTACAGGCACTAGCCCTCAGTTCATTACAGGCACTGACCCTCAGTTCATTACAGGCACTGGCTCTCAGTTCATTACAGGCACTGGCTCTCAGTTCATTACAGGCACTGGCTCTCAGTTCATTACAGGCACTGGCTCTCAGTTCATTACAGGCACTGGCTCTCAGTTCATTACAGGCACTGGCTCTCAGTTCATTACAGGCACTGGCTCTCAGTTCATTACAGGCACTGGCTCTCAGTTCATTACAGGCACTAGCCCTCAGTTCATTACAGGCACTGGCTCTCAGTTCATTACAGGCACTAGCCCTCAGTTCATTACAGGCACTGACCCTCAGTTCATTACAGGCACTGGCTCTCAGTTCATTACAGGCACTAGCCCTCAGTTCATTACAGGCACTGACCCTCAGTTCATTACAGGCACTGGCTCTCAGTTCATTACAGGCGATGGCCCTCAGTTCATTACAGGCACTGGCCCTCAGTTCATTACAGGCGATGGCCCTCAGTTCATTACAGGCACTGGCTCTCAGTTCATTACAGGCACTGGCCCTCAGTTCATTACAGGCACTGGCCCTCAGTTCATTACAGGCACTGACCCTCAGTTCATTACAGGCACTGGCTCTCAGTTCATTACAGGCGATGGCCCTCAGTTCATTACAGGCACTGGCCCTCAGTTCATTACAGGCGATGGCCCTCAGTTCATTACAGGCACTGGCCCTCAGTTCATTACAGGCGATGGCCCTCAGTTCATTACAGGCACTGGCCCTCAGTTCATTACAGGCACTGACCCTCAGTTCATTACAGGCACTGGCTCTCAGTTCATTACAGGCGATGGCCCTCAGTTCATTACAGGCACTGGCCCTCAGTTCATTACAGGCGATGGCCCTCAGTTCATTACAGGCACTGGCTCTCAGTTCATTACAGGCGATGACCCTCAGTTCATTACAGGCGATGGCCCTCAGTTCATTACAGGCGATGGCCCTCAGTTCATTACAGGCGATGGCCCTCAGTTCATTACAGGCACTGGCTCTCAGTTCATTACAGGCGATGGCCCTCAGTTCATTACAGGCACTGGCTCTCAGTTCATTACAGGCGATGGCTCTCAGTTCATTACAGGCGATGGCCCTCAGTTCATTACAGGCGATGGCCCTCAGTTCATTACAGGCGATGGCCCTCAGTTCATTACAGGCGATGGCCCTCAGTTCATTACAGGCACTGGCCCTCAGTTCATTACAGGCGATGGCCCTCAGTTCATTACAGGCACTGACCCTCAGTTCATTACAGGCACTGGCTCTCAGTTCATTACAGGCGATGGCCCTCAGTTCATTACAGGCACTGGCTCTCAGTTCATTACAGGCGATGGCTCTCAGTTCATTACAGGCGATGGCCCTCAGTTCATTACAGGCGATTGCCCTCAGTTCATTACAGGCGATGGCCCTCAGTTCATTACAGGCGATGGCCCTCAGTTCATTACAGGCGATGGCCCTCAGTTCATTACAGGCGATGGCCCTCAGTTCATTACAGGCGATGGCCCTCAGTTCATTACAGGCGATGGCCCTCAGTTCATTACAGGCGATGGCTCTCAGTTCATTACAGGCGATGGCCCTCAGTTCATTACAGGCGATGGCCCTCAGTTCATTACAGGCGATGGCCCTCAGTTCATTACAGGCGATGGCCCTCAGTTCATTACAGGCGATGGCCCTCAGTTCATTACAGGCGATGGCTCTCAGTTCATTACAGGCGATGGCCCTCAGTTCATTACAGGCGATGGCCCTCAGTTCATTACAGGCGATGGCCCTCAGTTCATTACAGGCGATGGCCCTCGGTTCATTACAGGCGATGGCCCTCAGTTCATTACAGGCGATGGCTCTCAGTTCATTACAGGCGATGGCCCTCAGTTCATTACAGGCGATGGCCCTCAGTTCATTACAGGCGATGGCCCTCAGTTCATTACAGGCGATGGCCCTCAGTTCATTACAGGCGATGGCTCTCAGTTCATTACAGGCGATGGCCCTCAGTTCATTACAGGCGATGGCCCTCAGTTCATTACAGGCACTGGCCCTCAGTTCATTACAGGCGATGGCCCTCAGTTCATTACAGGCGATGGCCCTCAGTTCATTACAGGCACTGGCCCTCAGTTCATTACAGGCGATGGCCCTCAGTTCATTACAGGCGATGGCCCTCAGTTCATTACAGGCACTGGCTCTCAGTTCATTACAGGCGATGGCCCTCAGTTCATTACAGGCACTGGCTCTCAGTTCATTACAGGCGATGGCCCTCAGTTCATTACAGGCGATGGCCCTCAGTTCATTACAGGCACTGGCTCTCAGTTCATTACAGGCACTGGCTCTCAGTTCATTACAGGCGATGGCCCTCAGTTCATTACAGGCGATGGCCCTCAGTTCATTACAGGCGATGGCCCTCAGTTCATTACAGGCGATGGCCCTCAGTTCATTACAGGCGATGGCCCTCAGTTCATTACAGGCGATGGCCCTCAGTTCATTACAGGCACTGGCTCTCAGTTCATTACAGGCGATGGCCCTCAGTTCATTACAGGCGATGGCCCTCAGTTCATTACAGGCGATGGCCCTCAGTTCATTACAGGCGATGGCTCTCAGTTCATTACAGGCGATGGCCCTCAGTTCATTACAGGCGATGGCCCTCAGTTCATTACAGGCGATGGCCCTCAGTTCATTACAGGCGATGGCTCTCAGTTCATTACAGGCGATGGCCCTCAGTTCATTACAGGCGATGGCTCTCAGTTCATTAGAGGCGATGGCTCTCAGTTCATTACAGGCGATGGCCCTCAGTTCATTACAGGCGATGGCCCTCAGTTCATTACAGGCGATAGCCCTCAGTTCATTACAGGCGATGGCCCTCAGTTCATTACAGGCGATGGCTCTCAGTTCATTACAGGCGATGGCCCTCAGTTCATTACAGGCGATGGCCCTCAGTTCATTACAGGCACTGGCTCTCAGTTCATTACAGGCGATGGCCCTCAGTTCATTACAGGCGATGGCCCTCAGTTCATTACAGGCGATGGCCCTCAGTTCATTACAGGCGATGGCCCTCAGTTCATTACAGGCGATGGCCCTCAGTTCATTACAGGCGATGGCCCTCAGTTCATTACAGGCACTGGCTCTCAGTTCATTACAGGCACTGACCCTCAGTTCATTACAGGCGATGGCTCTCAGTTCATTACAGGCGATGGCCCTCAGTTCATTACAGGCGATGGCTCTCAGTTCATTACAGGCACTGACCCTCAGTTCATTACAGGCACTGGCTCTCAGTTCATTACAGGCGATGGCCCTCAGTTCATTACAGGCGATGGCTCTCAGTTCATTACAGGCGATGGCCCTCAGTTCATTACAGGCGATGGCCCTCAGTTCGTTACAGGCGATGGCCCTCAGTTCATTACAGGCGATGGCCCTCAGTTCATTACAGGCACTGGCTCTCAGTTCATTACAGGCGATGGCTCTCAGTTCATTACAGGCGATGGCCCTCAGTTCATTACAGGCGATGGCCCTCAGTTCATTACAGGCACTGACCCTCAGTTCATTACAGGCACTGGCCCTCAGTTCATTACAGGCACTGGCTCTCAGTTCATTACAGGCACTGACCCTCAGTTCATTACAGGCACTGGCTCTCAGTTCATTACAGGCACTGACCCTCAGTTCATTACAGGCGATGGCTCTCAGTTCATTACAGGCACTGGCTCTCAGTTCATTACAGGCACTGACCCTCAGTTCATTACAGGCACTGGCTCTCAGTTCATTACAGGCACTGACCCTCAGTTCATTACAGGCACTGGCTCTAAGTTCATTACAGGCACTGACCCTCAGTTCATTACAGGCACTGGCTCTCAGTTCATTACAGGCACTGACCCTCAGTTCATTACAGGCACTGGCTCTCAGTTCATTACAGGCGATGGCTCTCAGTTCATTACAGGCACTGACCCTCAGTTCATTACAGGCGATGGCTCTCAGTTCATTACAGGCACTGACCCTCAGTTCATTACAGGCACTGACCCTCAGTTCATTACAGGCACTGACCCTCAGTTCATTACAGGCGATGGCTCTCAGTTCATTACAGGCACTGGCTCTCAGTTCATTACAGGCACTGACCCTCAGTTCATTACAGGCACTGGCTCTCAGTTCATTACAGGCACTGGCCCTCAGTTCATTACAGGCACTGGCTCTCAGTTCATTACAGGCACTGACCCTCAGTTCATTACAGGCACTGGCTCTCAGTTCATTACAGGCACTGACCCTCAGTTCATTACAGGCACTGGCTCTCAGTTCATTACAGGCACTGACCCTCAGTTCATTACAGGCGATGGCTCTCAGTTCATTACAGGCACTGGCTCTCAGTTCATTACAGGCACTAGCCCTCAGTTCATTACAGGCACTGGCTCTCAGTTCATTACAGGCGATGGCCCTCAGTTCATTACAGGCACTGGCTCTCAGTTCATTACAGGCACTGGCTCTCAGTTCATTACAGGCGATGGCCCTCAGTTCATTACAGGCACTGGCTCTCAGTTCATTACAGGCACTGGCTCTCAGTTCATTACAGGCGATGGCCCTCAGTTCATTACAGGCACTGGCTCTCAGTTCATTACAGGCACTGGCTCTCAGTTCATTACAGGCGATGGCCCTCAGTTCATTACAGGCACTGGCCCTCAGTTCATTACAGGCACTGGCTCTCAGTTCATTACAGGCACTGGCTCTCAGTTCATTACAGGCACTGGCCCTCAGCTCATTACAGGCACTGGCTCTCAGTTCATTACAGGCACTGGCTCTCAGTTCATTACAGGCACTGGCCCTCAGTTCATTACAGGCACTGGCTCTCAGTTCATTACAGGCGATGGCCCTCAGTTCATTACAGGCACTGGCTCTCAGTTCATTACAGGCACTGACCCTCAGTTCATTACAGGCGATGGCCCTCAGTTCATTACAGGCGATGGCCCTCAGTTCATTACAGGCACTGGCTCTCAGTTCATTACAGGCGATGGCCCTCAGTTCATTACAGGCACTGGCTCTCAGTTCATTACAGGCACTGACCCTCAGTTCATTACAGGCGATGGCCCTCAGTTCATTACAGGCGATGGCCCTCAGTTCATTACAGGCACTGGCTCTCAGTTCATTACAGGCGATGGCCCTCAGTTCATTACAGGCACTGGCTCTCAGTTCATTACAGGCGATGGCTCTCAGTCCATTACAGGCACTGGCTCTCAGTTCATTACAGGCACTGGCTCTCAGTTCATTACAGGCACTGGCTCTCAGTTCATTACAGGCACTGGCCCTCAGTTCATTACAGGCGATGGCCCTCAGTTCATTACAGGCGATGGCTCTCAGTTCATTACAGGCACTGGCTCTCAGTTCATTACAGGCACTGGCTCTCAGTTCATTACAGGCACTGGCTCTCAGTTCATTACAGGCACTGGCTCTCAGTTCATTACAGGCGATGGCTCTCAGTTCATTACAGGCACTGGCTCTCAGTTCATTACAGGCACTGGCTCTCAGTTCATTACAGGCACTGGCTCTCAGTTCATTACAGGCGATGGCCCTCAGTTCATTACAGGCACTGGCTCTCAGTTCATTACAGGCGATGGCCCTCAGTTCATTACAGGCACTGGCTCTCAGTTCATTACAGGCGATGGCTCTCAGTTCATTACAGGCACTGGCTCTCAGTTCATTACAGGCACTGGCTCTCAGTTCATTACAGGCACTGGCTCTCAGTTCATTACAGGCGATGGCCCTCAGTTCATTACAGGCGATGGCCCTCAGTTCATTACAGGCGATGGCCCTCAGTTCATTACAGGCACTGGCTCTCAGTTCATTACAGGCACTGACCCTCAGTTCATTACAGGCGATGGCCCTCAGTTCATTACAGGCGATGGCCCTCAGTTCATTACAGGCACTGGCTCTCAGTTCATTACAGGCGATGGCCCTCAGTTCATTACAGGCACTGGCTCTCAGTTTATTACAGGCGATGGCTCTCAGTTCATTACAGGCGATGGCCCTCAGTTCATTACAGGCGATGGCCCTCAGTTCATTACAGGCGATGGCCCTCAGTTCATTACAGGCACTGGCTCTCAGTTCATTACAGGCACTGACCCTCAGTTCATTACAGGCGATGGCCCTCAGTTCATTACAGGCGATGGCCCTCAGTTCATTACAGGCACTGGCTCTCAGTTCATTACAGGCGATGGCCCTCAGTTCATTACACGCACTGGCTCTCAGTTCATTACAGGCGATGGCTCTCAGTTCATTACAGGCGATGGCCCTCAGTTCATTACAGGCGATGGCCCTCAGTTCATTACAGGCGATGGCCCTCAGTTCATTACAGGCACTGGCTCTCAGTTCATTACAGGCACTGACCCTCAGTTCATTACAGGCGATGGCCCTCAGTTCATTACAGGCGATGGCCCTCAGTTCATTACAGGCACTGGCTCTCAGTTCATTACAGGCGATGGCCCTCAGTTCATTACAGGCACTGGCTCTCAGTTCATTACAGGCGATGGCCCTCAGTTCATTACAGGCGATGGCCCTCAGTTCATTACAGGCGATGGCCCTCAGTTCATTACAGGCACTGGCTCTCAGTTCATTACAGGCACTGACCCTCAGTTCATTACAGGCGATGGCCCTCAGTTCATTACAGGCGATGGCCCTCAGTTCATTACAGGCACTGGCTCTCAGTTCATTACAGGCGATGGCCCTCAGTTCATTACAGGCACTGGCTCTCAGTTCATTACAGGCGATGGCCCTCAGTTCATTACAGGCGATGGCCCTCAGTTCATTACAGGCGATGGCCCTCAGTTCATTACAGGCGATGGCTCTCAGTTCATTACAGGCACTGGCTCTCAGTTCATTACAGGCGATGGCCCTCAGTTCATTACAGGCGATGGCCCTCAGTTCATTACAGGCGATGGCCCTCAGTTCATTACAGGCACTGGCTCTCAGTTCATTACAGGCACTGGCTCTCAGTTCATTACAGGCGATGGCCCTCAGTTCATTACAGGCACTGGCTCTCAGTTCATTACAGGCGATGGCTCTCAGTTCATTACAGGCGATGGCCCTCAGTTCATTACAGGCGATGGCCCTCAGTTCATTACAGGCGATGGCCCTCAGTTCATTACAGGCACTGGCTCTCAGTTCATTACAGGCGATGGCCCTCAGTTCATTACAGGCGATGGCCCTCAGTTCATTACAGGCGATGGCCCTCAGTTCATTACAGGCGATGGCCCTCAGTTCATTACAGGCGATGGCCCTCAGTTCATTACAGGCGATGGCCCTCAGTTCATTACAGGCGATGGCCCTCAGTTCATTACAGGCGATGGCTCTCAGTTCATTACAGGCGATGGCTCTCAGTTCATTACAGGCACTGGCTCTCAGTTCATTACAGGCGATGGCCCTCAGTTCATTACAGGCGATGGCCCTCAGTTCATTACAGGCGATGGCTCTCAGTTCATTACAGGCACTGGCCCTCAGTTCATTACAGGCGATGGCTCTCAGTTCATTACAGGCGATGGCCCTCAGTTCATTACAGGCGATGGCCCTCAGTTCATTACAGGCGATGGCCCTCAGTTCATTACAGGCGATGGCCCTCAGTTCATTACAGGCGATGGCCCTCAGTTCATTACAGGCGATGGCCCTCAGTTCATTACAGGCGATGGCCCTCAGTTCATTACAGGCACTGGCTCTCAGTTCATTACAGGCACTGGCTCTCAGTTCATTACAGGCGATGGCTCTCAGTTCATTACAGGCGATGGCCCTCAGTTCATTACAGGCACTGACCCTCAGTTCATTACAGGCGATGGCCCTCAGTTCATTACAGGCACTGGCCCTCAGTTCATTACAGGCGATGGCCCTCAGTTCATTACAGGCACTGGCTCTCAGTTCATTACAGGCACTGGCTCTCAGTTCATTACAGGCGATGGCCCTCAGTTCATTACAGGCGATGGCCCTCAGTTCATTACAGGCACTGGCTCTCAGTTCATTACAGGCGATGGCCCTCAGTTCATTACAGGCGATGGCCCTCAGTTCATTACAGGCACTGGCTCTCAGTTCATTACAGGCGATGGCCCTCAGTTCATTACAGGCGATGGCCCTCAGTTCATTACAGGCGATGGCCCTCAGTTCATTACAGGCGATGGCCCTCAGTTCATTACAGGCGATGGCCCTCAGTTCATTACAGGCACTGGCTCTCAGTTCATTACAGGCGATGGCCCTCAGTTCATTACAGGCACTGGCTCTCAGTTCATTACAGGCGATGGCCCTCAGTTCATTACAGGCGATGGCCCTCAGTTCATTACAGGCGATGGCTCTCAGTTCATTACAGGCGATGGCCCTCAGTTCATTACAGGCGATGGCCCTCAGTTCATTACAGGCACTGGCTCTCAGTTCATTACAGGCACTGGCCCTCAGTTCATTACAGGCACTGGCTCTCAGTTCATTACAGGCACTGGCTCTCAGTTCATTACAGGCACTGGCTCTCAGTTCATTACAGGCGATGGCCCTCAGTTCATTACAGGCGATGGCTCTCAGTTCATTACAGGCACTGGCTCTCAGTTCATTACAGGCACTGGCTCTCAGTTCATTACAGGCACTGGCTCTCAGTTCATTACAGGCACTGGCTCTCAGTTCATTACAGGCGATGGCCCTCAGTTCATTACAGGCGATGGCCCTCAGTTCATTACAGGCACTGGCTCTCAGTTCATTACAGGCACTGGCCCTCAGTTCATTACAGGCACTGGCTCTCAGTTCATTACAGGCACTGGCTCTCAGTTCATTACAGGCGATGGCCCTCAGTTCATTACAGGCGATGGCTCTCAGTTAATTACAGGCGATGGCCCTCAGTTAATTACAGGCGATGGCCCTCAGTTCATTACAGGCGATGGCCCTCAGTTCATTACAGGCGATGGCCCTCAGTTCATTACAGGCGATGGCTCTCAGTTCATTACAGGCGATGGCCCTCAGTTCATTACAGGCGATGGCCCTCAGTTCATTACAGGCGATGGCCCTCAGTTCATTACAGGCGATGGCCCTCAGTTCATTACAGGCACTGGCTCTCAGTTCATTACAGGCACTAGCCCTCAGTTCATTACAGGCGATGGCCCTCAGTTCATTACAGGCACTGGCTCTCAGTTCATTACAGGCGATGGCCCTCAGTTCATTACAGGCACTGGCTCTCAGTTCATTACAGGCACTAGCCCTCAGTTCATTACAGGCGATGGCCCTCAGTTCATTACAGGCACTGGCTCTCAGTTCATTACAGGCGATGGCCCTCAGTTCATTACAGGCACTGGCTCTCAGTTCATTACAGGCGATGGCCCTCAGTTCATTACAGGCACTGGCTCTCAGTTCATTACAGGCGATGGCCCTCAGTTCATTACAGGCGATGGCCCTCAGTTCATTACAGGCACTGGCTCTCAGTTCATTACAGGCACTAGCCCTCAGTTCATTACAGGCGATGGCCCTCAGTTCATTACAGGCACTGGCTCTCAGTTCATTACAGGCACTGGCTCTCAGTTCATTACAGGCACTGGCTCTCAGTTCATTACAGGCGATGGCCCTCAGTTCATTACAGGCACTGGCTCTCAGTTCATTACAGGCGATGGCCCTCAGTTCATTACAGGCGATGGCCCTCAGTTCATTACAGGCACTGGCTCTCAGTTCATTACAGGCACTAGCCCTCAGTTCATTACAGGCGATGGCCCTCAGTTCATTACAGGCGATGGCCCTCAGTTCATTACAGGCACTGGCTCTCAGTTCATTACAGGCACTAGCCCTCAGTTCATTACAGGCGATGGCCCTCAGTTCATTACAGGCACTGGCTCTCAGTTCATTACAGGCACTGGCCCTCAGTTCATTACAGGCACTGGCTCTCAGTTCATTACAGGCGATGGCCCTCAGTTCATTACAGGCACTGGCTCTCAGTTCATTACAGGCACTGGCTCTCAGTTCATTACAGGCGATGGCCCTCAGTTCATTACAGGCACTGGCTCTCAGTTCATTACAGGCGATGGCCCTCAGTTCATTACAGGCACTGGCTCTCAGTTCATTACAGGCACTGGCTCTCAGTTCATTACAGGCGATGGCCCTCAGTTCATTACAGGCACTGGCTCTCAGTTCATTACAGGCGATGGCCCTCAGTTCATTACAGGCACTGGCCCTCAGTTCATTACAGGCACTGGCTCTCAGTTCATTACAGGCGATGGCCCTCAGTTCATTACAGGCACTGGCTCTCAGTTCATTACAGGCACTGGCTCTCAGTTCATTACAGGCGATGGCCCTCAGTTCATTACAGGCACTGGCTCTCAGTTCATTACAGGCACTGGCTCTCAGTTCATTACAGGCGATGGCCCTCAGTTCATTACAGGCACTGGCCCTCAGTTCCTTACAGGCACTGGCTCTCAGTTCATTACAGGCACTGGCTCTCAGTTCATTACAGGCACTGGCTCTCAGTTCATTACAGGCGATGGCCCTCAGTTCATTACAGGCGATGGCCCTCAGTTCATTACAGGCACTGACCCTCAGTTCATTACAGGCGATGGCCCTCAGTTCATTACAGGCACTAGCCCTCAGTTCATTACAGGCACTGGCTCTCAGTTCATTACAGGCACTGGCTCTCAGTTCATTACAGGCACTGGCTCTCAGTTCATTACAGGCGATGGCCCTCAGTTCATTACAGGCGATGGCCCTCAGTTCATTACAGGCACTGACCCTCAGTTCATTACAGGCGATGGCCCTCAGTTCATTACAGGCACTGACCCTCAGTTCATTACAGGCGATGGCCCTCAGTTCATTACAGGCACTGGCTCTCAGTTCATTACAGGCACTGGCTCTCAGTTCATTACAGGCGATGGCCCTCAGTTCATTACAGGCACTGGCCCTCAGTTCATTACAGGCGATGGCCCTCAGTTCATTACAGGCACTGGCTCTCAGTTCATTACAGGCACTGGCCCTCAGTTCATTACAGGCACTGGCCCTCAGTTCATTACAGGCACTGACCCTCAGTTCATTACAGGCACTGGCTCTCAGTTCATTACAGGCGATGGCCCTCAGTTCATTACAGGCACTGGCCCTCAGTTCATTACAGGCGATGGCCCTCAGTTCATTACAGGCACTGGCTCTCAGTTCATTACAGGCGATGGCCCTCAGTTCATTACAGGCGATGGCCCTCAGTTCATTACAGGCGATGGCCCTCAGTTCATTACAGGCGATGGCCCTCAGTTCATTACAGGCGATGGCCCTCAGTTCATTACAGGCGATGGCCCTCAGTTCATTACAGGCACTGGCTCTCAGTTCATTACAGGCACTGACCCTCAGTTCATTACAGGCGATGGCTCTCAGTTCATTACAGGCGATGGCCCTCAGTTCATTACAGGCGATGGCTCTCAGTTCATTACAGGCACTGACCCTCAGTTCATTACAGGCACTGGCTCTCAGTTCATTACAGGCGATGGCCCTCAGTTCATTACAGGCGATGGCTCTCAGTTCATTACAGGCGATGGCCCTCAGTTCATTACAGGCGATGGCCCTCAGTTCATTACAGGCGATGGCCCTCAGTTCATTACAGGCGATGGCCCTCAGTTCATTACAGGCACTGGCTCTCAGTTCATTACAGGCGATGGCTCTCAGTTCATTACAGGCGATGGCCCTCAGTTCATTACAGGCGATGGCCCTCAGTTCATTACAGGCACTGACCCTCAGTTCATTACAGGCACTGGCCCTCAGTTCATTACAGGCACTGGCTCTCAGTTCATTACAGGCACTGGCTCTCAGTTCATTACAGGCGATGGCCCTCAGTTCATTACAGGCGATGGCCCTCAGTTCATTACAGGCACTGACCCTCAGTTCATTACAGGCGATGGCCCTCAGTTCATTACAGGCACTAGCCCTCAGTTCATTACAGGCACTGGCTCTCAGTTCATTACAGGCACTGGCTCTCAGTTCATTACAGGCACTGGCTCTCAGTTCATTACAGGCGATGGCCCTCAGTTCATTACAGGCGATGGCCCTCAGTTCATTACAGGCACTGACCCTCAGTTCATTACAGGCGATGGCCCTCAGTTCATTACAGGCACTTGCTCTCAGTTCATTACAGGCGATGGCCCTCAGTTCATTACAGGCACTGGCTCTCAGTTCATTACAGGCGATGGCCCTCAGTTCATTACAGGCGATGGCCCTCAGTTCATTACAGGCACTGACCCTCAGTTCATTACAGGCGATGGCCCTCAGTTCATTACAGGCACTGGCTCTCAGTTCATTACAGGCACTGGCTCTCAGTTCATTACAGGCGATGGCCCTCAGTTCATTACAGGCACTGGCCCTCAGTTCATTACAGGCGATGGCCCTCAGTTCATTACAGGCACTGGCTCTCAGTTCATTACAGGCACTGGCCCTCAGTTCATTACAGGCACTGGCCCTCAGTTCATTACAGGCACTGACCCTCAGTTCATTACAGGCACTGGCTCTCAGTTCATTACAGGCGATGGCCCTCAGTTCATTACAGGCACTGGCCCTCAGTTCATTACAGGCGATGGCCCTCAGTTCATTACAGGCACTGGCTCTCAGTTCATTACAGGCGATGGCCCTCAGTTCATTACAGGCGATGGCCCTCAGTTCATTACAGGCGATGGCCCTCAGTTCATTACAGGCGATGGCCCTCAGTTCATTACAGGCGATGGCCCTCAGTTCATTACAGGCGATGGCCCTCAGTTCATTACAGGCACTGGCTCTCAGTTCATTACAGGCACTGACCCTCAGTTCATTACAGGCGATGGCTCTCAGTTCATTACAGGCGATGGCCCTCAGTTCATTACAGGCGATGGCTCTCAGTTCATTACAGGCACTGACCCTCAGTTCATTACAGGCACTGGCTCTCAGTTCATTACAGGCGATGGCCCTCAGTTCATTACAGGCGATGGCTCTCAGTTCATTACAGGCGATGGCCCTCAGTTCATTACAGGCGATGGCCCTCAGTTCATTACAGGCGATGGCCCTCAGTTCATTACAGGCGATGGCCCTCAGTTCATTACAGGCACTGGCTCTCAGTTCATTACAGGCGATGGCTCTCAGTTCATTACAGGCGATGGCCCTCAGTTCATTACAGGCGATGGCCCTCAGTTCATTACAGGCACTGACCCTCAGTTCATTACAGGCACTGGCCCTCAGTTCATTACAGGCACTGGCTCTCAGTTCATTACAGGCACTGACCCTCAGTTCATTACAGGCACTGGCTCTCAGTTCATTACAGGCACTGACCCTCAGTTCATTACAGGCGATGGCTCTCAGTTCATTACAGGCACTGGCTCTCAGTTCATTACAGGCACTGACCCTCAGTTCATTACAGGCACTGGCTCTCAGTTCATTACAGGCACTGACCCTCAGTTCATTACAGGCACTGGCTCTAAGTTCATTACAGGCACTGACCCTCAGTTCATTACAGGCACTGGCTCTCAGTTCATTACAGGCACTGACCCTCAGTTCATTACAGGCACTGGCTCTCAGTTCATTACAGGCGATGGCTCTCAGTTCATTACAGGCACTGACCCTCAGTTCATTACAGGCGATGGCTCTCAGTTCATTACAGGCACTGACCCTCAGTTCATTACAGGCACTGACCCTCAGTTCATTACAGGCACTGACCCTCAGTTCATTACAGGCGATGGCTCTCAGTTCATTACAGGCACTGGCTCTCAGTTCATTACAGGCACTGACCCTCAGTTCATTACAGGCACTGGCTCTCAGTTCATTACAGGCACTGGCCCTCAGTTCATTACAGGCACTGGCTCTCAGTTCATTACAGGCACTGACCCTCAGTTCATTACAGGCACTGGCTCTCAGTTCATTACAGGCACTGACCCTCAGTTCATTACAGGCACTGGCTCTCAGTTCATTACAGGCACTGACCCTCAGTTCATTACAGGCGATGGCTCTCAGTTCATTACAGGCACTGGCTCTCAGTTCATTACAGGCACTAGCCCTCAGTTCATTACAGGCACTGGCTCTCAGTTCATTACAGGCGATGGCCCTCAGTTCATTACAGGCACTGGCTCTCAGTTCATTACAGGCACTGGCTCTCAGTTCATTAAAGGCGATGGCCCTCAGTTCATTACAGGCACTGGCTCTCAGTTCATTACAGGCACTGGCTCTCAGTTCATTACAGGCGATGGCCCTCAGTTCATTACAGGCACTGGCTCTCAGTTCATTACAGGCACTGGCTCTCAGTTCATTACAGGCGATGGCCCTCAGTTCATTACAGGCACTGGCCCTCAGTTCATTACAGGCACTGGCTCTCAGTTCATTACAGGCACTGGCTCTCAGTTCATTACAGGCACTGGCCCTCAGCTCATTACAGGCACTGGCTCTCAGTTCATTACAGGCACTGGCTCTCAGTTCATTACAGGCACTGGCCCTCAGTTCATTACAGGCACTGGCTCTCAGTTCATTACAGGCGATGGCCCTCAGTTCATTACAGGCACTGGCTCTCAGTTCATTACAGGCACTGACCCTCAGTTCATTACAGGCGATGGCCCTCAGTTCATTACAGGCGATGGCCCTCAGTTCATTACAGGCACTGGCTCTCAGTTCATTACAGGCGATGGCCCTCAGTTCATTACAGGCACTGGCTCTCAGTTCATTACAGGCACTGACCCTCAGTTCATTACAGGCGATGGCCCTCAGTTCATTACAGGCGATGGCCCTCAGTTCATTACAGGCACTGGCTCTCAGTTCATTACAGGCGATGGCCCTCAGTTCATTACAGGCACTGGCTCTCAGTTCATTACAGGCGATGGCTCTCAGTTCATTACAGGCACTGGCTCTCAGTTCATTACAGGCACTGGCTCTCAGTTCATTACAGGCACTGGCTCTCAGTTCATTACAGGCACTGGCCCTCAGTTCATTACAGGCGATGGCCCTCAGTTCATTACAGGCGATGGCTCTCAGTTCATTACAGGCACTGGCTCTCAGTTCATTACAGGCACTGGCTCTCAGTTCATTACAGGCACTGGCTCTCAGTTCATTACAGGCACTGGCTCTCAGTTCATTACAGGCGATGGCTCTCAGTTCATTACAGGCACTGGCTCTCAGTTCATTACAGGCACTGGCTCTCAGTTCATTACAGGCACTGGCTCTCAGTTCATTACAGGCGATGGCCCTCAGTTCATTACAGGCACTGGCTCTCAGTTCATTACAGGCGATGGCCCTCAGTTCATTACAGGCACTGGCTCTCAGTTCATTACAGGCGATGGCTCTCAGTTCATTACAGGCACTGGCTCTCAGTTCATTACAGGCACTGGCTCTCAGTTCATTACAGGCACTGGCTCTCAGTTCATTACAGGCGATGGCCCTCAGTTCATTACAGGCGATGGCCCTCAGTTCATTACAGGCGATGGCCCTCAGTTCATTACAGGCACTGGCTCTCAGTTCATTACAGGCACTGACCCTCAGTTCATTACAGGCGATGGCCCTCAGTTCATTACAGGCGATGGCCCTCAGTTCATTACAGGCACTGGCTCTCAGTTCATTACAGGCGATGGCCCTCAGTTCATTACAGGCACTGGCTCTCAGTTTATTACAGGCGATGGCTCTCAGTTCATTACAGGCGATGGCCCTCAGTTCATTACAGGCGATGGCCCTCAGTTCATTACAGGCGATGGCCCTCAGTTCATTACAGGCACTGGCTCTCAGTTCATTACAGGCACTGACCCTCAGTTCATTACAGGCGATGGCCCTCAGTTCATTACAGGCGATGGCCCTCAGTTCATTACAGGCACTGGCTCTCAGTTCATTACAGGCGATGGCCCTCAGTTCATTACAGGCACTGGCTCTCAGTTCATTACAGGCGATGGCTCTCAGTTCATTACAGGCGATGGCCCTCAGTTCATTACAGGCGATGGCCCTCAGTTCATTACAGGCGATGGCCCTCAGTTCATTACAGGCACTGGCTCTCAGTTCATTACAGGCACTGACCCTCAGTTCATTACAGGCGATGGCCCTCAGTTCATTACAGGCGATGGCCCTCAGTTCATTACAGGCACTGGCTCTCAGTTCATTACAGGCGATGGCCCTCAGTTCATTACAGGCACTGGCTCTCAGTTCATTACAGGCGATGGCCCTCAGTTCATTACAGGCGATGGCCCTCAGTTCATTACAGGCGATGGCCCTCAGTTCATTACAGGCACTGGCTCTCAGTTCATTACAGGCACTGACCCTCAGTTCATTACAGGCGATGGCCCTCAGTTCATTACAGGCGATGGCCCTCAGTTCATTACAGGCACTGGCTCTCAGTTCATTACAGGCGATGGCCCTCAGTTCATTACAGGCACTGGCTCTCAGTTCATTACAGGCGATGGCCCTCAGTTCATTACAGGCGATGGCCCTCAGTTCATTACAGGCGATGGCCCTCAGTTCATTACAGGCGATGGCTCTCAGTTCATTACAGGCACTGGCTCTCAGTTCATTACAGGCGATGGCCCTCAGTTCATTACAGGCGATGGCCCTCAGTTCATTACAGGCGATGGCCCTCAGTTCATTACAGGCACTGGCTCTCAGTTCATTACAGGCACTGGCTCTCAGTTCATTACAGGCGATGGCCCTCAGTTCATTACAGGCACTGGCTCTCAGTTCATTACAGGCGATGGCTCTCAGTTCATTACAGGCGATGGCCCTCAGTTCATTACAGGCGATGGCCCTCAGTTCATTACAGGCGATGGCCCTCAGTTCATTACAGGCACTGGCTCTCAGTTCATTACAGGCGATGGCCCTCAGTTCATTACAGGCGATGGCCCTCAGTTCATTACAGGCGATGGCCCTCAGTTCATTACAGGCGATGGCCCTCAGTTCATTACAGGCGATGGCCCTCAGTTCATTACAGGCGATGGCCCTCAGTTCATTACAGGCGATGGCCCTCAGTTCATTACAGGCGATGGCTCTCAGTTCATTACAGGCGATGGCTCTCAGTTCATTACAGGCACTGGCTCTCAGTTCATTACAGGCGATGGCCCTCAGTTCATTACAGGCGATGGCCCTCAGTTCATTACAGGCGATGGCTCTCAGTTCATTACAGGCACTGGCCCTCAGTTCATTACAGGCGATGGCTCTCAGTTCATTACAGGCGACGCCCTCAGTTCATTACAGGCGATGGCCCTCAGTTCATTACAGGCGATGGCCCTCAGTTCATTACAGGCGATGGCCCTCAGTTCATTACAGGCGATGGCCCTCAGTTCATTACAGGCGATGGCCCTCAGTTCATTACAGGCACTGGCTCTCAGTTCATTACAGGCACTGGCTCTCAGTTCATTACAGGCGATGGCTCTCAGTTCATTACAGGCGATGGCCCTCAGTTCATTACAGGCACTGACCCTCAGTTCATTACAGGCGATGGCCCTCAGTTCATTACAGGCACTGGCCCTCAGTTCATTACAGGCGATGGCCCTCAGTTCATTACAGGCACTGGCTCTCAGTTCATTACAGGCACTGGCTCTCAGTTCATTACAGGCGATGGCCCTCAGTTCATTACAGGCGATGGCCCTCAGTTCATTACAGGCACTGGCTCTCAGTTCATTACAGGCGATGGCCCTCAGTTCATTACAGGCGATGGCCCTCAGTTCATTACAGGCACTGGCTCTCAGTTCATTACAGGCGATGGCCCTCAGTTCATTACAGGCGATGGCCCTCAGTTCATTACAGGCGATGGCCCTCAGTTCATTACAGGCGATGGCCCTCAGTTCATTACAGGCGATGGCCCTCAGTTCATTACAGGCACTGGCTCTCAGTTCATTACAGGCGATGGCCCTCAGTTCATTACAGGCACTGGCTCTCAGTTCATTACAGGCGATGGCCCTCAGTTCATTACAGGCGATGGCCCTCAGTTCATTACAGGCGATGGCTCTCAGTTCATTACAGGCGATGGCCCTCAGTTCATTACAGGCGATGGCCCTCAGTTCATTACAGGCACTGGCTCTCAGTTCATTACAGGCACTGGCCCTCAGTTCATTACAGGCACTGGCTCTCAGTTCATTACAGGCACTGGCTCTCAGTTCATTACAGGCACTGGCTCTCAGTTCATTACAGGCGATGGCCCTCAGTTCATTACAGGCGATGGCTCTCAGTTCATTACAGGCACTGGCTCTCAGTTCATTACAGGCACTGGCTCTCAGTTCATTACAGGCACTGGCTCTCAGTTCATTACAGGCACTGGCTCTCAGTTCATTACAGGCGATGGCCCTCAGTTCATTACAGGCGATGGCCCTCAGTTCATTACAGGCACTGGCTCTCAGTTCATTACAGGCACTGGCCCTCAGTTCATTACAGGCACTGGCTCTCAGTTCATTACAGGCACTGGCTCTCAGTTCATTACAGGCGATGGCCCTCAGTTCATTACAGGCGATGGCTCTCAGTTAATTACAGGCGATGGCCCTCAGTTAATTACAGGCGATGGCCCTCAGTTCATTACAGGCGATGGCCCTCAGTTCATTACAGGCGATGGCCCTCAGTTCATTACAGGCGATGGCTCTCAGTTCATTACAGGCGATGGCCCTCAGTTCATTACAGGCGATGGCCCTCAGTTCATTACAGGCGATGGCCCTCAGTTCATTACAGGCGATGGCCCTCAGTTCATTACAGGCACTGGCTCTCAGTTCATTACAGGCACTAGCCCTCAGTTCATTACAGGCGATGGCCCTCAGTTCATTACAGGCACTGGCTCTCAGTTCATTACAGGCGATGGCCCTCAGTTCATTACAGGCACTGGCTCTCAGTTCATTACAGGCACTAGCCCTCAGTTCATTACAGGCGATGGCCCTCAGTTCATTACAGGCACTGGCTCTCAGTTCATTACAGGCGATGGCCCTCAGTTCATTACAGGCACTGGCTCTCAGTTCATTACAGGCGATGGCCCTCAGTTCATTACAGGCACTGGCTCTCAGTTCATTACAGGCGATGGCCCTCAGTTCATTACAGGCGATGGCCCTCAGTTCATTACAGGCACTGGCTCTCAGTTCATTACAGGCACTAGCCCTCAGTTCATTACAGGCGATGGCCCTCAGTTCATTACAGGCACTGGCTCTCAGTTCATTACAGGCACTGGCTCTCAGTTCATTACAGGCACTGGCTCTCAGTTCATTACAGGCGATGGCCCTCAGTTCATTACAGGCACTGGCTCTCAGTTCATTACAGGCGATGGCCCTCAGTTCATTACAGGCGATGGCCCTCAGTTCATTACAGGCACTGGCTCTCAGTTCATTACAGGCACTAGCCCTCAGTTCATTACAGGCGATGGCCCTCAGTTCATTACAGGCGATGGCCCTCAGTTCATTACAGGCACTGGCTCTCAGTTCATTACAGGCACTAGCCCTCAGTTCATTACAGGCGATGGCCCTCAGTTCATTACAGGCACTGGCTCTCAGTTCATTACAGGCACTGGCCCTCAGTTCATTACAGGCACTGGCTCTCAGTTCATTACAGGCGATGGCCCTCAGTTCATTACAGGCACTGGCTCTCAGTTCATTACAGGCACTGGCTCTCAGTTCATTACAGGCGATGGCCCTCAGTTCATTACAGGCACTGGCTCTCAGTTCATTACAGGCGATGGCCCTCAGTTCATTACAGGCACTGGCTCTCAGTTCATTACAGGCACTGGCTCTCAGTTCATTACAGGCGATGGCCCTCAGTTCATTACAGGCACTGGCTCTCAGTTCATTACAGGCGATGGCCCTCAGTTCATTACAGGCACTGGCCCTCAGTTCATTACAGGCACTGGCTCTCAGTTCATTACAGGCGATGGCCCTCAGTTCATTACAGGCACTGGCTCTCAGTTCATTACAGGCACTGGCTCTCAGTTCATTACAGGCGATGGCCCTCAGTTCATTACAGGCACTGGCTCTCAGTTCATTACAGGCACTGGCTCTCAGTTCATTACAGGCGATGGCCCTCAGTTCATTACAGGCACTGGCCCTCAGTTCCTTACAGGCACTGGCTCTCAGTTCATTACAGGCACTGGCTCTCAGTTCATTACAGGCACTGGCTCTCAGTTCATTACAGGCGATGGCCCTCAGTTCATTACAGGCGATGGCCCTCAGTTCATTACAGGCACTGACCCTCAGTTCATTACAGGCGATGGCCCTCAGTTCACTACAGGCACTAGCCCTCAGTTCATTACAGGCACTGGCTCTCAGTTCATTACAGGCACTGGCTCTCAGTTCATTACAGGCACTGGCTCTCAGTTCATTACAGGCGATGGCCCTCAGTTCATTACAGGCGATGGCCCTCAGTTCATTACAGGCACTGACCCTCAGTTCATTACAGGCGATGGCCCTCAGTTCATTACAGGCACTTGCTCTCAGTTCATTACAGGCGATGGCCCTCAGTTCATTACAGGCACTGGCTCTCAGTTCATTACAGGCGATGGCCCTCAGTTCATTACAGGCGATGGCCCTCAGTTCATTACAGGCACTGACCCTCAGTTCATTACAGGCGATGGCCCTCAGTTCATTACAGGCACTGGCTCTCAGTTCATTACAGGCACTGGCTCTCAGTTCATTACAGGCACTGGCTCTCAGTTCATTACAGGCGATGGCCCTCAGTTCATTACAGGCGATGGCCCTCAGTTCATTACAGGCACTGACCCTCAGTTCATTACAGGCGATGGCCCTCAGTTCATTACAGGCACTGGCTCTCAGTTCATTACAGGCACTGGCTCTCAGTTCATTACAGGCACTGGCTCTCAGTTCATTACAGGCGATGGCCCTCAGTTCATTACAGGCGATGGCCCTCAGTTCATTACAGGCACTGGCTCTCAGTTCATTACAGGCGATGGCCCTCAGTTCATTACAGGCACTGGCTCTCAGTTCATTACAGGCGATGGCCCTCAGTTCATTACAGGCGATGGCCCTCAGTTCATTACAGGCGATGGCCCTCAGTTCATTACAGGCGATGGCCCTCAGTTCATTACAGGCGATGGCCCTCAGTTCATTACAGGCACTGGCTCTCAGTTCATTACAGGCGATGGCCCTCAGTTCATTACAGGCGATGGCCCTCAGTTCATTACAGGCGATGGCCCTCAGTTCATTACAGGCGATGGCCCTCAGTTCATTACAGGCGATGGCTCTCAGTTCATTACAGGCACTGGCTCTCAGTTCATTACAGGCGATGGCTCTCAGTTCATTACAGGCGATGGCCCTCAGTTCATTACAGGCGATGGCCCTCAGTTCATTACAGGCGATGGCCCTCAGTTCATTACAGGCACTGGCCCTCAGTTCATTACAGGCGATGGCTCTCAGTTCATTACAGGCGATGGCCCTCAGTTCATTACAGGCGATGGCCCTCAGTTCATTACAGGCACTGACCCTCAGTTCATTACAGGCACTGGCCCTCAGTTCATTACAGGCACTGGCTCTCAGTTCATTACAGGCACTGGCTCTCAGTTCATTACAGGCACTGGCTCTCAGTTCATTACAGGCACTAGCCCTCAGTTCATTACAGGCACTGGCTCTCAGTTCATTACAGGCGATGGCCCTCAGTTCATTACAGGCACTGGCTCTGAGTTCATTACAGGCACTGGCTCTCAGTTCATTACAGGCGATGGCCCTCAGTTCATTACAGGCACTGGCTCTCAGTTCATTACAGGCACTGGCTCTCAGTTCATTACAGGCGATGGCCCTCAGTTCATTACAGGCACTGGCCCTCAGTTCATTACAGGCACTGGCTCTCAGTTCATTACAGGCACTGGCCCTCAGTTCATTACAGGCGATGGCCCTCAGTTCATTACAGGCACTGACCCTCAGTTCATTACAGGCGATGGCCCTCAGTTCATTACAGGCACTGGCTCTCAGTTCATTACAGGCACTGGCTCTCAGTTCATTACAGGCACTGGCTCTCAGTTCATTACAGGCGATGGCCCTCAGTTCATTACAGGCGATGGCCCTCAGTTCATTACAGGCACTGACCCTCAGTTCATTACAGGCACTGGCCCTCAGTTCATTACAGGCACTGGCTCTCAGTTCATTACAGGCACTGGCTCTCAGTTCATTACAGGCACTGGCTCTCAGTTCATTACAGGCACTAGCCCTCAGTTCATTACAGGCACTGACCCTCAGTTCATTACAGGCACTGGCTCTCAGTTCATTACAGGCACTAGCCCTCAGTTCATTACAGGCACTGGCTCTCAGTTCATTACAGGCACTGGCTCTCAGTTCATTACAGGCACTAGCCCTCAGTTCATTACAGGCACTGACCCTCAGTTCATTACAGGCACTGGCTCTCAGTTCATTACAGGCACTAGCCCTCAGTTCATTACAGGCACTAGCCCTCAGTTCATTACAGGCACTGGCTCTCAGTTCATTACAGGCACTGGCCCTCAGTTCATTACAGGCACTGGCTCTCAGTTCATTACAGGCACTAGCCCTCAGTTCATTACAGGCACTGACCCTCAGTTCATTACAGGCACTAGCCCTCAGTTCATTACAGGCATTGACCCTCAGTTCATTACAGGCACTGGCTCTCAGTTCATTACAGGCACTGGCTCTCAGTTCATTACAGGCACTAGCCCTCAGTTCATTACAGGCACTGACCCTCAGTTCATTACAGGCACTGGCTCTCAGTTCATTACAGGCACTGGCTCTCAGTTCATTACAGGCACTAGCCCTCAGTTCATTACAGGCACTGACCCTCAGTTCATTACAGGCACTGGCTCTCAGTTCATTACAGGCACTGGCTCTCAGTTCATTACAGGCGATGGCCCTCAGTTCATTACAGGCGATGGCCCTCAGTTCATTACAGGCACTGACCCTCAGTTCATTACAGGCACTGGCTCTCAGTTCATTACAGGCACTGGCTCTCAGTTCATTACAGGCGATGGCCCTCAGTTCATTACAGGCGATGGCCCTCAGTTCATTACAGGCACTAGCCCTCAGTTCATTACAGGCACTGGCCCTCAGTTCATTACAGGCACTGGCCCTCAGTTCATTACAGGCACTGGCTCTCAGTTCATTACAGGCGATGGCCCTCAGTTCATTACAGGCGATGGCCCTCAGTTCATTATAGGCACTGACCCTCAGTTCATTACAGGCACTAGCCCTCAGTTCATTATAGGCACTGGCCCTCAGTTCATTACAGGCACTGGCCCTCAGTTCATTACAGGCACTAGCTCTCAGTTCATTATAGGCACTGGCCCTCAGTTCATTACAGGCACTGGCCCTCAGTTCATTACAGGCACTAGCCCTCAGTTCATTATAGGCACTGACCCTCAGTTCATTATAGACGAACAGCCTACAGCGGCTATAAATACGTTCCCAGCATATTGGGCCATACATGCACGAATAGATGAAATGCTCATTCACGTACCAGTATAAATGAATGACATTTCGGTGATTGCAGCCTTTTTAAGAAATAACGGGTATTATACGAGGTGTTATAGTATTATATTCGAGCAGTAAAGTCGATTTTCAACTTCATTCTTCATAACACAACCAAACCAACTGTTAACAACCGTAGAAACTCGATAAACGTGATGAGTGAGAAGCAGGGATCTAGTCTATACGGCCGGGGTTCCCAACCTCATTTTTGCACCGCAACTCTGAGGAAATTTTCTTCGAACCTCGCACCCCCTGAAATGAAAATGCCTACATACAGCCAATAACCTATTATTTACCTTGATTTTTCCCGCACCCCCTGGAATATTGTCTCACACCCCTGGAATATCGTCTCACACTCCCTGGAATATCGTCTCGCACCCCCTGGAATATCGTCTCGCACCCCCTGGAATATCGTCTCATACCCCCTGGAATATCGTCTCGCACCCCCTGGAATATCGTCTCGCACCCCCTGGAATATCGTCTCACACCCCCTGGAATATCGTCTCGCACCCCTGGAATATCGTCTCGCACCCCCTGGAATATCGTCTCGCACCCCCTGGAATATCGTCTCGCACCCCCTGGAATATTGTCTCATACCCCTGGAATATCGTCTCGCACCCCTGGAATATCGTCTCGCACCTCTGGAATATCGTCTCGCACCCCCTGGAATATCTTCTCGCACCCCCTGGAATATCGTCTCGCACCCCCTGGAATATTGTCTCATACCCCTGGAATATCGTCTCGCACCCCTGGAATATCGTCTCGCACCCCCTGGAATATCGTCTCACACCCCCTGGAATATCGTCTCGCACCCCTGGAATATCGTCTCGCACCCCCTGGAATATCGTCTCGCACCCCCTGGAATATCGTCTCGCACCCCCTGGAATATTGTCTCATACCCCTGGAATATCGTCTCGCACCCCTGGAATATCGTCTCGCACCCCTGGAATATCGTCTCGCACCCCCTGGAATATCTTCTCGCACCCCCTGGAATATCGTCTCGCACCCCCTGGAATATTGTCTCATACCCCTGGAATATCGTCTCGCACCCCTGGAATATCGTCTCGCACCCCCTGGAATATCGTCTCGCACCCCTGGAATATCGTCTCGCACCCCTGGAATATCGTCTCGCACCCCTGGAATATGGTCTCGCACCCCTGGAATATCGTCTCGCACCCCTGGAATATCGTCTCGCACCCCCTGGAATATCGTCTCGCACCCCCTGGAATATCGTCTCGCACCCCCTGAAATATTGTCTCATACCCCTGGAATATCGTCTCGCATCCCTGGAATATCGTCTCGCACCCCTGGAATATCGTCTCGCACCCCCTGGAATATCGTCTCGCACCCCTGGAATATCGTCTCACACCCCCTGGAATATCGTCTCGCACCCCCTGGAATATCGTCTCGCACCCCCTGGAATATTGTCTCATACCCCTGGAATATCGTCTCACACCCCTGGAATATCGTCTCGCACCCCTGGAATATCGTCTCGCACCCCCTGGAATATCGTCTCGCACCCCCTGGAATATCGTCTCGCACCCCTGGAATATCGTCTCGCACCCCCTGGAATATTGTCTCACACCCCTGGAATATCGTCTCGCACCCCCTGGAATATCGTCTCACACCCCTGGAATATCGTCTCGCACCCCCTGGAATATCGTCTCACACCCCTGGAATATCGTCTCGCACCCCCTGGAATATCGTCTCACACCCCTGGAATATCGTCTCGCACTCCCTGGAATATCGTCTCACACCCCTGGAATATCGTCTCGCACTCCCTGGAATATCGTCTCACACCACTGGAATATCGTCCCGCACCCCTGGAATATCGTCTTGCACCCCTGGATATCGTCTCGCACTCCCTGGAATATCGTCTCGCACCCCTGGAATATCGTCTCGCACTCCCTGGAATATCATCTCGCACCCCTGGAATATCGTCCCGCACCCTTGGAATATCGTCTCGCACCCCTGGATGTCGTCTCACACCCCTGGAATATCGTCTCGCACCCCCTGGAATATCGTCTCACACTCCCTGGAATATCGTCTCGCACCCACTGGAATATCGTCTCACACCCCTGGAATATCGTCTCGCACTCCCTGGAATATCGTCTCACACCCCTGGAATATCGTCCCGCACCCCTGGATATCGTCTCACACACCTGGAATATCATCTCGCACCCCTGGAAATCGTCTCACACACCTGGAATATCGTCTCGCACCCCTGGATATCGTCTCACACTCCCTGGAATATCGTCCCGCACCCCCTGGAATATCGTCTCACACTCCCTGGAATATCGTCCCGCACCCCCTGGAATATCGTCTCACACCCCTGGAATATCGTCTCGCACCCCCTGGAATATTGTCTGGCACTCCATGGAATATCGTCTCACATCCCTGGAATATCGTCCCGTACCCCCTGGAATATCGTCTCACACTCCCTGGAATATCGTCCCGCACCCCCTGGAATATCGTCTCACACTCCCTGGAATATCGTCTCACACCCCCAAAATATCGTCTCGCACCCCTGGAATATCGTCTCACACTCCCTGGAATATCGTCTCACACTTCCTGGAATATCGTCTCGCACCCCTGGAATATAGTCTCGCACCCCTTGAATATCGTCCTGCACCCCCTGGAATATCGTCTCACCCCCCTGGAGTATCATCTCGCACCCCCTGGAATATCGTCCCGTACCCCTGGAATATCGTCTCGCACCCCTGGGATATCATCTCGCACCCCCTGGAATATCGTCTCGCACCTCTGGAATATCGTCTTGCACCCCTGGAATATCGTCTCGCACCCCTGGAATATCGTCTCGCACCTCTGGAATATCGTCTCGCACCCCCTAGAATATCGTCTCGCACCCTTAGAATACCGTCTCGCACCCCCTGGAATATCGTCTCGCACCTCTGGAATATCGTCTCGCACCCCCTGGAATATCATCTCGCACCCCTGGAATATCGTCTCGCACCTCTGGAATATCGTCTTGCACCCCTGGAATATCGTCTCGCACCCCCTGGAATATCGTCTTGCACCCCTGGAATATCGTCTTGCACCCCTGGAATATCGTCTCGCACCTCTGGAATATCGTCTTGCACCCCTGGAATATCGTCTCGCACCCCCTGGAATATCGTCTTGCACCCCTGGAATATCGTCTCGCACCTCTGGAATATCGTCTCGCACCCCCTGGAATATCATCTCGCACCCCTGGAATATCGTCTCGCACCTCTGGAATATCGTCTTGCACCCCTGGAATATCGTCTTGCACCCCTGGAATATCGTCTCGCACCTCTGGAATATCGTCTCGCACCCCCTGGAATATCCTCTCGCACCCCTGGAATATCATCTCGCACCCCTGGAATATCGTCTCGCACCCCCTGGAATATCATCTCCCAGAGCTCCCAGAGGGATTATGTGAGGTCACGAGCTAAAGGTTAGGTAGGCGTTCTTTTTGTCAAAATAGAATAGTTTTTAGTTTTGTTGCAGATCATCTTTTTCAGGTTCACCGCTGTCGTGTTTTTCAACACCTACTACTTTTCAACCCCTACTTTCAACACCCTTCAACTTTTATCTTGTTTCATGAACTTCTGTAGATTCTGCGTTTCCTTAACTCCATACTAAATGGTGCTTCCATCCTTCCTCTCTTTCAACATCTTTGTTGCGGTACAGATATGCTAAAACTCTCTTATAATCAATCAATCAATTGCTGCCGGAAAAACGGCTTAAAAATAATCAAAACCTATTCCGAATGTTTGCTGAAAATTTTATACTCTAAAGGCTATGTTTTAAATGATTTATTTTGTAATTGAAGTTTTTCCTACAGGGGGAATAATTTCATTTTCTCAATTTTTGTATGACTTCCTCGCTACATTGCATAAATTAAATATATTCTCTTATAGATTTATTATTTTGTTCATTTTATGTTCTTGATGACAGATGAAAGGCTTAGGTTCTTTCGAGGTTCTAATGCTAATGAATGGTTATTAATTCATTGTAATGGATGAAAAGCGAGGGATAGCTGCAGAATTTTCCATTGAGAGTGCGTTATTTGGGCTGTTCATTGGTTGGGTTCGGGACTAATTTCATCGCTAGCTCTTGGAGCATTGCGTTCATCTTTTGAATTGTACAGTGCCTCATATGCCGCGAGCTTACTTCTTTTACATTGCATGCAAAGATAAGATTTTCATAGTCATAAAATTATAATTTCATTCGCCTTGCAAATTTCATTTTCATCTCCGGTTTGAAGCGGTGACGCTGCGGAAAAACATCTTATTTTTTGCGCTACTTTCAAAAGAACGGTTGCGTCGAAGCAAAGCCTTTTTTGCCATTGTAACATTTTCCGAGAAGAGGCAATTAAATACTGTTTGTTCCACTCTGAAAGCAAAGACCCTTGAAGTCTTACCCTCGTTTTGCTCCCTCGGAGGGAGAGGAAATATCCAGCCGCTGAGTCTTTAGTTGGAAAATGAGAAGGGTCTTTCCAGGTGGTGCTTTCCAGAGGTTGCTTTCCAGAGGGTGCTTTCCAGGTGGTGCTTTCCAGAGGCTGCTTTCCAGAAGGTGCTTTCCAGGTGGTGCTTTCCAGAAGGTTGCTTTCCAGAGGGTGCTTTCCAGGTGGTGCTTTCCAGAGGCTGCTTTCCAGAAGGTGCTTTCCAGGTGGTGCTTTCCAGGAGGTTGCTTTCCAGAGGGTGCTTTCCAGGTGGTGCTTTCCAGAGGCTGCATTCCAGAGAGTGCTTTCCAGGTGGTGCTTTCCAGAGGTTGCTTTCCAGAGGGTGCTTTCCAGAGGGTGCTTTCCAGAGGGTGCTTTCCAGAGGGTGCTTGCCAGAGGCGGCTTTCCAGAGGGCGCCTTCCAGAGGGTGCTTTCCAGAGAGTGCTTTCTAGGTGGTGCTTTCCAGGTGGTGTTTTCCAGGAGGAGTATTTTCCTATCATGTAATCAGCACAGTTTCATTGTCTCACACGAATATAGCGATCCGGTTTCGCCCTTTCCTCTTGTTTTAAAAGTAATGCCTCTACTAGTACGGTTCAGTGCTCGTTCTAGCTACCGATCACGGTGACATCTACGATTGACGGTAGAGTCTGATGTGGGTTTAGATTTGTAGCTTAGGTAAGTTTTATCTTTCCATTCCGTGCTACTTTACCCTGGAGGTACATGGGGAGGTACATTAACCGACTTCCCATATGAGAGTCTTCGCCATCCATTAATTATTCTCATTCCTTTTTTAGTTCAGATCAGATTTGTTTAAGCCTCTCTAACCATAACACAGGTGTTCCAAAGAGAGGATTAGATTCGATATTTGTTTCAAGCCTTCCTATCAGCAGCATAGACGTTCCAAAGAGAGGAAGGACGAAGGCACCGTTTAGTATGGAGTTAAGAAAGCGGGGAGTCTATGCACGAGGTGTGTTCGTACACAAAATTCCTTGCGCATAGAAACAGCAAGTTACGAAATTTACGCTACAAGTTACGTATTGAAAAAGAACGCAATAAGTCGTAAAAAATAGGACAGCAGTAAAATGAAAAAAGCCTCAACAAAACAAAAAATCCGATTTATTTCAACAAAAAGAAGGCCTACCTCACTTTCATCTCTTCTCATCTTATCTCTTTGGCTCTTCAAGATTCTTGGGCAAATCTTTGCCAGCGTAGCGAGGTGCGAAGTTAAATTCAGATTTTGTAAATTCATGTAACCTCCGTCAGATTCTTAAAGACTCTGAAAGATTTCTCCTTTAAGGTCTATTGAATGATGAAAAAAATCAGTTAATTCTAAATGCTCGAACGAACTTTCGGTGATAAAACCCTGCTTTGATAGTAACAAAGTAATGCCTTCAGTTAGTATTGAGTCTTTACGATTCAATTGACACACGCGAGCGCTTCTCATGGTTCATTCCGTAATGGATAACAAACAACCAACCAAATTAAACCAACCAACCAACCAACCGAACAATTAACCAAACTAAACAATCAACCAAACTAAACAACCAGATAAACTAAACCAAACAACTAAAGTAAACAACCCACCAAACTAAACAACCAAACAAACTAAACAACCAACCAAACCAAACAACTCACCAAACTAAACAACCAACCAAACCAAACAACCAACCAAACCAAACAACCAACCAAACCAAACAACCAACCAAACCAAACAACTCACCAAACCAAACAACCAACCAAACCAAACAACCAACCAAACTAAACAACCAACCAAACCAAACAACCCACCAAACCAAACAACCAAACAAACTAAACAACCAACCAAACCAAACAACCCACCAAACCAAACAACCAAACAAACTAAACAACCAAGCAAACCAAACAACTCACCAAACCAAACAACCAAACAAACTAAACAACCAACCAAACCAAACAACCAACCAAACCAAACAACCAACCAAACCAAACAACCCACCAAACCAAACAACCAAACAAACTAAACAACCAAGCAAACCAAACAACTCACCAAACCAAACAACCAAACAAACTAAACAACCAACCAAACTAAACAACCAACCAAACCAAACAACCCACCAAACCAAACAACCAAACAAACTAAACAACCAAGCAACCCAAACAACTCACCAAACCAAACAACCAAACAAACTAAACAACCAACCAAACCAAACAACCAACCAAACCAAACAACCAACCAAACCAAACAACTCACCAAACCAAACAACCAACCAAACCAAACAACCAAGCAAACCAAACAACTCACCAAACCAAACAACCAACCAAACCAAACAACCAACCAAACTAAACAACCAACCAAACCAAACAACCAACCAAACCAAACAACCAACCAAACCAAACAACCAACCAAACTAAACAACCAACCAAACCAAATAACCAACCAAACCAAACAACCAACCAAACCAAACAACCAACCAAACCAAACAACCAACCAAACCAAACAACCAACCAAACCAAACAACCCACCAAACCAAACAACCAACCAAACCAAACAACCAACCAAACCAAACAACCAACCAAACCAAACAACCAACCAAACCAAACAACCAACCAAACCAAACAACCAACCAAACCAAACAACCAACCAAACCAAACAACCAACCCAACCAAACAACCAACCAAATCAAACAACCAACCAAACCAAACAACCAACCCAACCAAACAACCAACCAAACCAAACAACCAACCAAACCAAACAACCAACCCAACCAAACAACCAACCAAACCAAACAACCAATCAAACCAAACAACTCACCAAACCAAACAACCAACCAAACCAAACAACCAAGCAAACCAAACAACCAACCAACCAAATTGTGGTAAGAGAGAACGAGTATTAGAAGAGCCTCTAATGAGTGGGCAGATCAGAAACTAAGCAAAGGAAAATTTAAGGTATGCTAAAAATTGGAAAGATAGGGGCACCCGGTAACGAAACGCAATCAATGCAATTAGATGATAAGAAATTAGATATTCTTAGATGTTAGTTTAAGCCTTCCTAACCGCAACAAAGGCGTTCCAAAGAGAGGAATTCCTTGATAAAATTAAGATAGCGCAGACTAAGGGCATAATGGGAAGTAAACTGTCTCTTCGAGCCAAGAGGGTCAGCAATTGGAGGGCTCGGGCAGCTGAGGGGGAAAGTTTTCGTATTGGTTGCCGGAATTGCACAACTGAGGCAATTTGAGGCCATTTCAAGGTGGAGGTGGTTGCGTTCTTTATTAACAAGTTCTGAAGCTGCTACTGTATGACAGTTGGAGTTCACCGAGTGGAACTGGACAAAAATCAATCTGAAAAAAACAAAAATGGGTGCTGTTCGTATCAGATTCGACCAAGGCGCCTTGCTTGTTTGAGTTACAATGTGACAAATTCGAGTGGAAGCGAACAGAAATAAACCACAAAAGAATTATAAGTGAGTTATTTTCATGCCATAGAAGTCCAAGATGAATGGCTAATGTTGGTAACAATGCAACAGCATTTGTTGAGTGAATTTTTAGTGTAGTTCTTCGAAGAGTTGACATATCATTAATCACGTCCACTAGTTTGTTCGTGCACGGGTCTAAAGTGGTTGAATCGTGTATCTCTGCTACTGACATAATCTTACACTGTAGTGCTTTATACTGTAGTATCATGTATCTGTGGTATGAACCAAGCCTTATACTGTAGTGTTTTATACTCTAGAATCGCGTATCTGTGGTATGGACCGAGCTTTATACTGTAGTGTTTTATACTGTAGTATCGTGTATCTGTGGTATCGACCGAGCCTTATACTGTAGTGTTTTATACTGTAGTATCGTGTATCTGTGGTATCGACCGAGCCTTATACTGTAGTGTTTTATACTGTAGTATCGTGTATCTGTGGTATGGACCAAGCTTTATACTGTAGTGTTCAATACTGTAGAATCGTGTATCTGTGTTACGGACATAATATTATACTGTAGTGTTTTAAACTGTATAATCGTGTATCTGTGCTACGGACATAATATTATACTGTAGTGTTTTAAACTGTATAATCGTGTATCTGAGCTACGGACATAATATTATACTGTAGTGTTTTATACTGCATAATCGTGTATCTGTGGTATGGACCGAGCCTTATACTGTAGTGTTTTATACTGTATAATCGTGTATCTGTGCTAAGGACATAATATTATACTGTAGTGTTTTAAACTGTATAATCGTGTATCTGTGCTACGGACATAATATTATACTGTAGTGTTTTAAACTGTATAATCGTGTATCTGAGCTACGGACATAATATTATACTGTAGTGTTTTATACTGCATAATCGTGTATCTGTGGTATGGACCGAGCCTTATACTGTAGTGTTTTATACTGTATAATCGTGTATCTGTGCTAAGGACATAATATTATACTGTAGTGTTTTAAACTGTATAATCGTGTATCTGTGTTACGGACATAATATTATACTGTAGTGTTTTAAACTGTATAATCGTGTATCTGTGCTACGGACACATAATGTTATACTGTAGTGTTTTAAACTGTATAATCGTGTATCTGTGCTACGGACATAATATTATACTGTAGTGTTTTAAACTGTATAATCGTGTATCTGTGCTACGGACACATAATGTTATACTGTAGTGTTTTAAACTGTATAATCGTGTATCTGTGCTACGGACATAATATTATACTGTAGTGTTTTAAACTGTATAATCGTGTATCTGTGCTACGGACACATAATGTTATACTGTAGTGTTTTAAACTGTATAATCGTGTATCTGTGCTATGGACATAATCTTATACTGTAGTGTTTTCGAAGGGTGACGGACTAACAAGGCTTTTATTATCGCGTACAATTGTCCACATCTAGAAGTAGATCAGTTTAATCTGACAGAAGAGAAGTGATTGAGCTTACCAGCATCTCAAATAAGTTAGGGCTTCATTGTACGGACGAAAAACAGAGTCTGAAGTCACATACAAAACATTAGGCATTCGTAAAATCTGGCAATTAACTAAGTTCTTTTTCACGTTATCAAACGACAAAAGATGTCTTAATGGGCTTACCTTTAGATAAATACGGAGTGCTCCAGAAGAAATGGTAGTTAATTTAGAAAGTGATTCATAATTTACCATGAATAAATTAATAGGTAAACGAGTGATAGAAATAGAAATAAAAACAACAAGCATTCGACAGAAACACTGCCTTACACGCACAGAAATTAGAAAATGAAGCAATTAGAATAGCTGAGCTGCGATTAACAAACAACGAAAAAAAAACACCCCTCAATAGAAACTAAGGCCTAACCTGAAAGAAAATTCTATTTCAACCCCACAAAGCTGCCCGAAGACCAAATTAAACATTGAGTCATTGATCACCTCCTTGACATTACTAACGGGTTGCTTTTGCAGG
The DNA here is from genome assembly GCA_030386875.1 of Morinoia aosen. Lineage (NCBI taxonomy): Eukaryota > Metazoa > Arthropoda > Malacostraca > Amphipoda > Talitridae > Morinoia > Morinoia aosen. Next base: position 64,121,897 of record CM059565.1, on the reverse strand, counting down.
ACTCAGGAATTGTCAAGTTTTGTTGTGGGTCCGTACCCTCCTGGGGGTTGTGGGTCCGTACCCTCCTGGGGGTTGTGGGTCCGTACCCTCCTGGGGGTTGTGGGTCCGTCCCCTCCGTAGGGTTAACATGCGGGCTAAGGGAACTGATTCGAGAGTTCAAAGTCTAGTCACCCCCAGAAACAGTTGATAAATCTGGTACGGAAAGCTACTGCTTCCACAAGGTTTTTCAAATGAAATAAATGTACGAGGAGTTCGTATGTACGAGGGAATGATTCTTCCAACACCAGCTGATTCTACTGACACCATCTGATTCTACTGACACTAGCTGGTTCTCCCAACACCAGCTGATTCTACTGATACTAGCTGATTCTTCCAACACCAGCTGATTCTACTGACACTAGCTGATTCTCACAACACCAGGTGATTCTACTGACACCAGCTGATTCTACTGACACCAGCTGATTCTACTGACACCAGCTGATTCTACTGACGCCAGCTGATTCTCCCAACACCAGCTGATTCTCCCAACACCAGCTGATTCTACTTACACTAGCTGATTCTCCAAACACCAGCTGATTCTACTGATACCAGCTGATTATACTGACACCAGCTGATTCTCCCAACACCAGCTGATTCTCCCAACACCAGCTAATTCTCCCAACACCAGCTGATTCTCCCAACACCAGCTGATTCTCCCAAAACCAGCTGATTCTCCCAACACCAGCTGATTCTCCCAACACCAGCTGATTCTACTGACACCAGCTGATTCTTCCAACACCAACTGATTCTACTGACACCAGCTGATTCTCCCAACACCAGATGATTCTCTAAACACCAACTGATTCTCCCAACACCAGTTGATTCTCCCAACACCAGCTGATTCTACAAACACCAGCTGATTCTCCCAACACCAGCTGATTTACCTAACACCAGCTGATTCTACTGACACCAACTGATTTTCCTAACACCAGCTGATTCTAATGACACCAACTGATTCTACTGATACCAGCTGTTTCTACTGACACCAGCTAATTCTACTGACACCAGCTGATTCTACTGGCACCAGCTGATTCTCCGACACCAGTTGATTCTAATGACACCAGTTGATTCTACTGACACCAACTGATGCTAATGATACCAGCTGATTTTCCCAACACCAGCTGATTCTCCCAACACCAGCTGATTCTCCCAACACCAACTGATTCTCCCAACACCAGCTAATTATACTGATACCAGCTGATTCTCCCAACACCAGCTGATTATCCCAACATCAGCTGATTCCCCAAACACCAGATGATTCTCCCAACACCAGCTAATTATACTGATACCAGCTGATTCTCCCAACACCAGCTGATTTTCCCAACACCAGCTGATTCTCCTAACACCAGCTGATTTTCCCAAAACCAGCTGATTCTCCAAACACCAGCTGATTCTCCCAACACCAGTTAATTATACTGATACCAGCTGATTCTCCCAACACCAGCTGATTTTCCCAACACCAGCTAATTATACTGATAATAGCTGATTCTCCCAACACCAGCTGATTTTCCCAACACCAGCTGATTATACTGATACCAGCTGATTCTCCCAACACCAGCTGATTTTCCCAACACCAGCTAATTATACTGATACCAGCTGATTCTCCCAACACCAGCTGATTTTCCCAACACCAGCTAATTATACTGATACCAGCTGATTCTCCCAACACCAGCTGATTTTCCCAACACCAGCTGATTCTCCCACCACCAAAGGAACAGCGGCCGGTACAGCTGCTGGTGCACCGTTTTGCTGTCGTGCTTCAGTTTTTTTTGCAGCACTTTTCAGTTAATCTACGGAATTTGCACCTCACATTTAACTTACTCTTCAGATCTAAACGATGCGCAGAGTAGTAACTATTTTGTAACAAATATAGCAGCAAATATTGCTGGAAATTAGGCAGAAATTACTGCAGCTGCTACAAGTCCTGCAACAGCTTCACAAAATGTTGGTAAGATACTCACTGTGTTGCAGCTGCTGCAAGGGTCGTTGCAGCTGCAAGCGTCGCTACAGCTGCAAACGTCGCTAGAGCTGCAAGCGTCGCTACAGCTGCAAGCGTCGCTACAGCTGCAAGCGGTGCTACAGCTGCAAGCATCGCTTTAGCTGCAAGGGTCGCTACAGCTGCAAGGGTCGCTACAGCTGCAAGCGTCGCTACAGCTGCAAGCGTCGCTACAGCTGCAAGCGTCGCTACAGCTGCAAGCATCGCTACAGCTGCAAGGGTCACTACATCTGCAAGCGTCGCTACAGCTGCAAGCATCGCTAAAGCTGCAAGGGTCGCTACAGCTGCAAGCGTCGCTACATCTGCAAGTATCGCTACAGTTCAGGGCAACTCGGCGCAAAGTTACCCCAGAAATAAAGTCAGAGCTCCGGCAAGAAAAGACTCGGTGCCCGTGGACGGTTAAGATTTTAAATAACCTTCGTTATCGCAAGACAGGTGCGTGAAAGTCCTTTTAGACATCGATATTGGACGTTTAAACGCTCCGTATGAAGGCATGTTTGGAACCCTTTCTAAAGCTGATTGCAATGAGAAATTATTCAGCATGGATAGGAAATTTTTCCAAAGTTGATAGCATTGAGAAATTATTCAGCATGGATTGGAAACTTTTCAAAAGTTGATGGCATTGAGAAATTATTCAGCATGGATTGGAAACTTTTCAAAAGTTGATAGCATTGAGAAATTATTCAGCATGGATTGGAAACTTTTTTTAAGCTGATAGCGATGAGAATGCTGATTTCCATTGCGATGAGGATTTTATCTTTGCCTCGTTGATAATTTTAATAGTTCTTTTTGGCCTCATCAGTGAAAAATGACCTCAGCACTCGACAACAATCTCCTGCTCTTGTTTTGTTTTGAACCCCATGACCAGGCTTCCTAGAACCCGAACGACGGTGTAGATATTCCTAACATTTCTGGCTCATTTCACACGTGAACTTTGAATGGACGCACTGCTGGTGCTGTACAATGCGTTCAGCTAGCCAGCTATAAAAAAGAAAAAAGAAATAAGACACCCTTGTTTCTGGGAAATTTAAAAGGCGTCGAATGCAAGCTTTTTTCTTTCGTTTCACTGCAGCTGCTGTGCTTTACGAGCATCGAGAGGCTCAGAGAGAAGATCTGCGTGAGGCGATCGAGCCAACACAGCGCTATGTGTCACGAAATAATGAACCTCGTTACGACTAAATAATTGAACGATTCTTAATTAACTAACTTATAATTTACGTCTTCTAGCCACAGCAAGAGAAGAGAGCAAAGAGAAAGGGCCGTTTAGTACGGAGTGAAGGAAACGAGGAATCTATACACAAGGTGTGTTCTCATACAGGGCACACTGCACAAAGAAACATCAAGTTAGCAAGGAAGAGGAATAAAAGACAAAAAAAGAGACAGTGAAGAAGGCATGAAAAATGAAAAAAAGTAAAGTAGGCACGGAAGTCAGAAATCCTAAAGGCATATCTACAGCGGAGGGGACCTAACAGTATCCCCCCCCCCCCGGTGGTGCCAGTCCCCTCAGCATAGGATGCAAAATCCTAACTCACTCTATGTTATCACCTACCCTCTGTTATTACCTACCCTCTGTCGTATGAGGGGAACTAACTTCAAGTCCTAACCGTGACTTGTAGATTTTAAGGTAGGTACATTGGCTTCAGTTAAAACAGCGACTTCAAACAGAGATTAAAATTCTAAAAGATTTTGAACAGAATTTTGCATGTGGTTGTAGTTATTATTTGAACAACTTCATTTCCATTTTTTTGCAGTATTTTTTTACAAGCAGGTTTTTAACTCATTTTCACTTATTTTTCGCTCTTTTTCACTCATTTTTCACACACATATTTTTCAAAAATTTTCTTGTCCCTTTATACTTAATCCGGAAAATTTTCTCACTATTGATGTATATTCTGCCACGTCTCAGGGCATATCTAACAAATAAAAGGAATCATTAACGTAACTGAAGAAGCGAGTAAGAGTTGCACTTGTCATTTCGAGGATGAAAAAATGCCACGGAAGCACTAAGACGTAAATGGAAAGTTAGACATGCACGAAACAAGCTTACTAATTTTTCACGTCAAGACCCTCGTATTCTAAAGTCCACGGTTTTGTTCCCTTTGGGGAGCTTTGGCTTCATTTTTGAGCAGGAGTCCCCGTCAAAAGAGGGCGCGAAAGAGATTAACGTCCGGATTAAATCATCAAGGTTCAATTAATTACAAAATTCTCGCGCAAAAACGCGACGAAAATAAACGAGAAAATTCTTACGCAGATTGTGCTTGAAAATTCCAGAGACAAAATTACGGAATATTTTTTGGATTTTTCGAGATCGCTCGCGAGGGAAGGCCTACCGTAAACCTTGTTGTCGAGAGCATAAGTCCTGTACTTGAGCTTAGGCGCTGAGATTACATCGTGTTCGACGGAACATTGTAGCAGTTCAAGTTTAATGTTAACACGAAGGAAAATTTGTGCTTCAAGCGAAGCTAGAAAAGTTAATCTACTCATAAAATGCTCTCGATTTACAGAGCCATCTCAAATTCATGCATTTTGAATCCAGTTTCACGCTAGACGAACACTCAGAGTGCTACATAGCTCTCCTTTAATGGTCTTTGTGTGTTACCAATTTTTTCCACCTTTGACAAAGGTAGCACACTTTCGCTGGCACCAATGTGCTACTGAAAGGCGCAAATTCTAGTCATTAACAAGACTCAGTTTGGAATGCCATCTGTCTAGTTAGCGAAGTTTCTTAATTTCAGAGCACGCGCTGCTGGAGACTTGTCACAACCTCAAAATCGCAACTTCATCTCTTTGAAATGAAAAGTTTCGCTAGCGTTCGACTTAACTTCATGGCGACCGTGTAATGAATAATCAAGGGAGATTCTCGAGACCCTGTGGTGTGGAAGCGCCGATGCTATTGTACAGTATGCGTTCTTAATTAAAAAGAGGTTGAAAATGAAACGTTGCTGGAAGCTCCGGACAGTGTTTCACGAGTGGTTCTGAAGATAGAGACAAAAGTTTCACCATTAAATTTGCTAGACATGAATATCCCTCTCACATGGCAGGAATTTGAAACGTGATTTTAAAATAGGACTTCATCTGACGCTTTCAGTTTCGTCTTACGTATTCAATGACGTCATTTCAACGCAAGTCTCCCTCCTAAATAAATATGTTTATCGTTCACATATAGAAATGTTTATAGGAACTTTTTTACCGAAATAGAACTCTATTTTAACACGTTAACTGTGTTCGTGCGATTGCTAATTACATTGGTCGGTTTGGGCAGGTTTGGTTGTAAGTAATAAAATTGAAAAGTCGTCTAACGACTAAAAATTTTTTTAGTCGACTAACTGCTTGATTAAATTTTTATGTTTGGTACGAAGCGGGATGATTGTAATTACACGATAGCAATTCAACTTGAATGCCATAGTCTAATTTAAACGAGGATCGTGAAATAATTGGAAGGCTATTCTTCGATGCTGCACGGTGTGTAAATGAGCAATATACCTAGTGGTACACATGTGTACCAATACTAAGCAAACGTGTTAATTTACTGTGTACTAGCAGCTCTCGATAATCAACAGCCCTGAAGCTTAACCTGCAACATCAGTTTTTAGTGTTCATCTTCCTGATAAAATTGTGGCCTTCTAACTTTTTCTCATTTTATCGGAGCGATTGAGACTTCCATACACGTTGAAGCTAAATATTATCTGAGATGAAACATACATTTGGTAAGATTCTCCTCTCAAATCACATCGATCACGCTCACGTTTGGTAAGATTCTCCTCTCAAGCCGTATCAATACAGAATAAGTTTGGGAGTGTACTGTTTTCGAGTCGCGCTCATGGAAGCTCTAATTAAAAAACGTTCGTATAGGAATTCCTGCAATTTTTTCATTGCCTAAACTAAGGAAAGGTTTTTATTGTGAAATAAATCGTCTACCACCAGAGCGTTATTTAATATCGATGCCGTTACATAAGATTAGTTCATAAGTCTCTTTCAGCCACCCTAATCAAAACATAGGTGTTCCAGAGAGAGGAAAAACGAAGGTACCATTTTTGATGGAGTTAAGGGAACTTGGAATTTATGCTCAAGGTGTGACCCCCCTGCACAAAGGGGCAAAGTTGAGAAAGAAGTTTAAGAAATATAAAAGTTGAAGAAGAAAGTAGAAGGTGCCTAAAAACAGGACAGGATTAAAAAACCATTATGGTCCCTCAAGAAACTCAAAACATATTCTATTTCGACAAAAGCAAGGCCTGCCTAACCATCAGCTCGGGGCCTCACATTTTAACCTTGAGAGTGCTAGTTCCTTTGGATATAATACTCGTGCCTGAGGGTTGCACCCTACATAATCTAAATCAACGTACGTCGAGCTCAACAGCTAACAACTTCCTAGAACAATTTTCCATCCAACGTCAAATTTATATGAAACAAAAGAAACTATGGTACTCGTCATTTATGGTGCGAAGGTTTTTTAAATTCTTAGTAAAAACAAACCCAAAAACTTCGTCAGCATATGAATGCACCTCAAAATTCTCCTTTGCACCTCAAAATTCTCCTTTGCACCTCAAAATTCTCCTTTGCACCTCAAAATTTTCCTTTGCACCTCAAAATTCTCCTTTGCACCTCAAAATTCTCCTTTGCACCTCAAAATTCGTACGCAGGAGAAAACGAGGTCCCAATTTTAGCAATGAAATGCGGTGAAAATTTTTAATATAATTTGTTTACTGAAAGGCAGGTTCATGCAGCTCTTGGTGCTATGCTTTCTTACCGGATCGCAAATGGTTCAGGGACAAAATCTGCTCATACTCGATTAGGAAGTTTTCAGCTTCAGTGTTGGAAGAAATGAAAATTGTAGGTATACTTAAAATATAATGGTTTCCGCAAAATGGCTTTTGGATACAACTTTTTGACGACGAAAACTTACACAATAAATGTTCTTGGTACGATTATAAACAAAATAAGGCAGCTGATATCTTAGGAAAAAGACAAACTATTAATCGCAACGATCCAATTACGTGATGTTTTAAGATACTTTCACCTTATCTAAAACTTGATTTTTTGTTCTGTATTCATCTTTTTCACGTATAGTGCATGCATCGTGTATGAATAGCGAAAATTTGAAAATTTTCTAACCGAAATATGTAGAATAAAGAAATTCACAAACGTCTGTAATATTTTTCATCTAAAATACAAATAGGAAAATTTTGATTACGTACACTGCAAGGCAGATTCCACATTTGAGTAATGCAATGCAAAACAAAAATATTCACCGATCAACGCTATTATATCTTCATTCTGGACCACATTTTGCACCCGAAATAATGGTTCACATTTCAACCCTTCAGGGTGTTGATATGAAAGTCTTCCTGATGTCTAATTCTTAGTCTTGCTCCAACCTTGCACGCGTTCTTGCTACTGATAGAATGTCAATCCTCGAAAACTTCTTCACCATTTCAGTGTTGAATACATTGTATTCATTTTTATTAATGGGTCATTTTTTAACTTTTCATCGAGGTTGTTCTTCGTTATCTTCTTGTACGCTTAGCTACTCGAGAATTTATCTACCCACTTGAAGTTTCTTCCCTAGTTCACATAAATCGTAAGCACCGATAAGTATTTTTATTTAGGTTGTTATATCAGTTCTATGTTCTTCACTTTCATTAAACATTTTTCTCATCTTTCATTCAAAAATTTTCTCATCTGTCATTTAAGATTTTCCTCACCTTTCATTTAGAATTTTTCACACCTTATATTTAAAATTTTTTCCAATTGTCATTTGAAATTTTCTCATCATTCATTTAGAATTTTCACTATCTTTCATCTAGGATTTTCTTCATCTTTCACTTAGGATTTCACTTAGGATTTTCCTCATCTTTCATTTAAAATTTTCCTCATCTTTCATTGCGAATTCTTTAAAATTTCAGGTTCGAAAGCCCCCGCCGACATTTTCGTTACTTTCATTTAGGTTTCAATGAAATGACGGAGAATTTCTCCTCTTTCGGTCGTTGAGGCCACCATTTGCGTGCGCAGCTAAAAGAGATCTCCGAATGATCTGGCTTTATTTAACACACTGACTGAGATGAGTTAAACTCAAGTTCAAAATCCAACTCAAATTTAAAGTCAAAAGCTGTCAAAAGTTTTATAAACAGCAAACATTAACTGGGTAAAATAAATACCATTTATTTAAAAAGATTGCTGGAAAATTTTCAAACGGCCCATTGATGGGTCGTTTTGCAGCTGGAAAACTTGAACACGACCCACCGGTGGGTCATACCGCTATGAATCTGTGTTAAGCACTATAAAATAAGGTTGTACCAAAACATCACTGCTGATTGCGTGAGGTCTGGCGACAGCTAAACTGGAACCTCAAGCGCCTTTTTTTCCAGGCTGCGTGAAGCTTTTAAATCACCTCCGTGAACCTCGAAGGCCGCATAATTTTTTAAGTTGTACGTTGAATAGAAAATCTGAGTAGAAAGAAAATTGTGAGGTGAAGCGTTACCTACTAACTATATACATAGTTTCCTTAACGAATTCGAAAAAAATGTATTAAAGATCATGTAGCGACACTATTCTCAAACGCCTGATGGACTTGTATCTTATGGAGGGTGTACATCTCTGGCATTGGCTTTACGTCAATTGGTTGCCCATTATTGAAGAGAGCGTTGGTCATTTTGACGTTTTCCAATCAGAGTTTTGCGCGGAACTTTCTGTGACGTGGAAACGGAAAAAATTTTTAGAAATATGGCTTGGAAATAAACAAGAAGTGAGTGTGAAACACAATGACGTGTCTGCTGGGAAATGCGTGTAATAGGAAATAATGCTGTAATAAAAAATTGTTGGGACGTTGCAATGGAAACGTGCAGGGAGATCCGGTAGGAAATGTATTCGAAGTAAAATGCAGGACAAAGTAAAACAGCGTTGAAAGGAAATTAAAGTATAAACTTCAAGCTCAATTCTTTATTCCGGAGCAAAATCAGAGCATCGTGTCTCATAGTTAAAATACAACATAGCGCAAAATAAAAATAGTAAAAAAGTCTGAATTGGCTGTAGAAGTTCTTCATGATAGAAGCTCATGTGAGAAGTAGGAATGCCAGCGAGACAAGGAAGAGACTTCCAGAGTATTAGGAGGAATTTCTCACAAACACCGCGACCATTAGCGAGCTTATGGAACGGGGCAAAAGATTCCCAAACTTCTGAGAAGAGCCGCGTTTTGAGCCGCATGATTTTTTTCTTGAACGGATTTGCCTTCGGCACCCAAGGCAGAGGGTCGTGCGAAGACAAAACTTAACTACCTCGCTCGGGCAAATTCTGAAAAGGCTTGGGTATCTATCTTCAAACCATTTCCGTCGTCTCTGGGGTATGTATAGCTGGCAGCGCATTTTCACCTAAGCCGATTTGGCTACGCAACGAGCTGTATCACGTCACCTAGTTAACTTATGGGAAGTCTATCAGGTCTAAGTCCACTTACGTGAACTCACGCTGCCAGCTGGGCTGCTAAGACGATGTAACTTGTTTGAATATTTTGCCTAAAGCGCTTGAGTATTTTGCGTAAATTGTTTAAATATTTTGCCTAAGTTGTTTCACTATTTTATCTAAATTGTTTGGATACTTTGCCTATGCTGTAGGAATATTTTGCACAAATGGTTTGAATATCTTACCTAAATTGTTTGAATATTTTTCCTAAATTGTTTGAATATTTTGCCTAAATTGCTTGAATATTTTGACAAAGTTGTTTGTATATTTTGCCTCAGCTCAGGGTTTCATCAGTGCTTCAAAAAAAAACTTGAGTTCAGGAGACGAGTGGACAAAATGGTTGTATAGGTTCTTTTAAAGCTAAGGTTAATAAAATGAAAATGAACAATGTGTGAATGAACATTTTTACAGCAAACATTCTTTGTAAAATGTTCATTTTACAATTGGTTCACCTTTTTTCATTACACTGAGATTTCAAAGCAAGCAGCCGATGTGCATGTAATAGGGTAATGGTATTATCGAAGACAACATTTTTAATAAACATCAAACGAGTTTTTTCGAGCAAAGATATGAAGCACATCAGCTCCACAGAGCAGTGTGTCAAAGAACGAGTGTCATAGGAACTACTACTTTTTTTGTACTTATTGCACAAGGTTTCCTCTCAAAAAGCACCGAGGCGTGGCATGAAGCTGCAAAAAAAAGGTTCCTGTATAAACGTCTAAAACTTTTGAAACATACGTAAAAATTAAGTGTTTATGCTGAACTTTTATGCGCAATTCTTTTATGATAGGCGCAAAAAAAAAAACGCATGCAAATTACTGAAATGGTAAAAAATATTTAGAAAAGAAACGCAATGATATGAACGAACTATTTAGACGCAGAAATTTTGCAATTAAAACCTAAAATGTGAGTAGCTTTTCATTTAATTTATTAGCATAAAGACGTGTGTCATGTCTGAAAAACAACTGGTCCAAAAGATTTAATGATGGGGATCGGAGCTCCTTGCAAAAAATTTTATTTGGATTGGAGCTCTTTTTGAAAAAAATGATGGGGACTGGAGATCCTTGTGAAAAAATGATGGAGATTGCAGCTTTTTATGTAAAAATTATTGAGATTGCAGCTCCCGGTGAAAAAAGTTGGGGATTGCAGTGAGTTTACGAAAAAAGATGGGATTGTAGTCCGATGCGAATGCCTTGCCTGTTTGCCCTCACTTTGCTTAGACTCCAGGCAATGGGTCGGAAAAATATACGAGGTTCTTTGCATGAGGATTGGCTCTCCCTGCCTCGCCTGACGGCGCTGGCGTTTGCGCGGAGGGGCTAGCAAAAGTATTCGACACATTTGAAAGACTTCTCGTGGGTAAAAATTCAGCACACATGGAAGTATTATAATAAAGTTACATTTCATTATGATTTCCTTTTCATAGTGACATGATCTACCGTTTAAGCCAGTCAGAACAGTGGTCGCTACGCGTTATTTATGCGAATGCAACACAGGTTACAGACTTCTAACGCAGCTTATACTCCACGAAAATGGCTAAAACAATGAATTGTTAAATGAAACCAGAAATAAGGTTAGAAAGTTCCTCAAAGATAATAAAGGGGTCAAAAAACTAGCTCAAGGCTCAAAATTGCCCATGATTACAGTTTGTGCTGTTATTCGAAAAAATGAATACAACTGAAAATTTTGGAAGGAGTGGAAGGAGTGTGAGCGAGATATTAGAAAATGGAGCCCAGATATTAGAGAAAATGGGGGACAGATATTAAAGGAATGTGATCGAGATATTAAAAAAATGGATTACAGATTTAAGAGAAATTAGGACTAGATATCAAAGAAATGGAAGCCAGATAAGCCAGAAATGGAAGAAGAAATGAAAAAAATGGAAGCCACAGAAATGGGGACACATCAGAGAAATGGGGGCCAAGATATAAGAGAAAGGGGACTAGATTACAGAGAAATGGTGACGAGGTACTAGGAAAATGGCGGCTTATTTGGGTTCCAATATATGCACTGGTGCTGATGCGTGTAAATCGATGACTGTGAATGCGAGTGTTATATTCGCGCTGTGTCTCCTCTGTTGCCTGAGCATGACTGCCATGTGATGACGTGGGTAGTAGCTCGGGATTTAAGAAAATAATTTTTAGATGATGAGCCCAGCAAACCTGTATGATAACCTGAAAAGTTCCTCAAATTAGGATTCTCTTTGCGACCCCCACACCAACAAAGAGTTATCAGGAATAGCAGAATTGCGCGAAGAAAGGTACTTAGTATCTCAGAGCTGCAAAGAATCGGCTCATCGCATTGACTTTTCATGAAAACTTGCCATCTAGGACGGTTTTTATGTTTATCTCATAATTCATTTCGTCTTGCAAGTAAGCCCGTCTACGGAAAATTCCTTCTTCTAGGATAATGTTCTCCTATTCAAGAATATTTTTCTGGTTTTCGAGTAGATGTTTCGCAGTTCCTTATAATATTACTTTTTAGTTGTAGCCTTGATACCGTGGAGCCATATTTATGTCTGCAGGTTTTGAGCTATTCTTCTTGATGGTAACTCAAAAAATGGGCAGAAAGCTTGACAAAATAAAAATCTTTTCTCCGGCTGAGTTTACAAATTCTATCTTCATAGTTCGTTCGCCCTCAAGTGTGCTAGTAATAGTAATAGTAATAGTAATAGTAATGGCCACACTCGCTTGATTAGTAAAACGTTAACATTATTTCTCCTCAATAACCCTAGCACTGGGAATATACAATTATTGTACAACTATGCAGTTGATTAAAGCGAAACACAAAAAAAAATGATTCAGATATTTATTTGCGCAAAAAGGTGGCAAAAATACTTTTTTATCTTGCTTCCTGCGCGTCTAATTAAAGCAACCGATACGAAATGCGAGTTTTCACTTTTTCCAACCTTAATTTTTTGTAGTTCATATACGAAAAGCTACGAGGAAAGCTTTTGCTTTTTATTTAGACTTGACGTAGAGTTACTCTTCGCGTGATCAACGACACCTGATACTGAAATGTCATATAGTGTGCTTGATATTGAAATGGGGGTAATTTTAAAGAGTTTCTTAGGCCAGGTGTTGTTGCTGCTTCTGCCATTGAGTTCCGTTTGAGGCAAGTGAAGCAGCGGCCTTATATATATATAGTCCTCCTGCGGTTGGTATCGGTGATACGCAGTGGAGGAGTTGCAACTTTTTGTTGATTGAATTTACATTGAGACATATTAGGATTACTGAACATGAAATGACTAGAATCGAGATTTTGAGGGGTAACTAAGGTAGAGCACTACAAGTTCTATTGCGTAGTAGGCTGCATTTGTATATGGTACTAACTTACATCTGTATATATTCCATTTATAGACATATGTATCTTAGTATCATATTTGAATGCGAGTATTGAAATATGATTGTTTAAATGTAGGTACTTTTAAAATCTTTCATTGCGTAGTAGGCTGCATGGTACTAACTTATGCACATCAGTAAATATTCCAATTTTATACAGACGTATCTCAGTATTATATTTGAATACAACCTCCGACCTATAAATAAACTTATAATGGTTCATTTATCTAAGTTCCGAGACTCGTTGTTCAATGACAGAGAAATAAAGTTTGTTTGTTAAAGTTTTCCTCATTCTTGTACAAAATTATGCTAGCAGAGATAGTTTTCAGACCAAAGAGGTCCCGCAGATGAAAAAGTTTTGATATCTGGATTTATGTGAGGAAAAGGGTTAAAATGCAGTATTGAGGGGTTTAGTGTGGGGAATGGGATTAAACTTTATCAAGTTAGGACAGCTGATGCTTGAATAATACGACTTTAACTCACGTAAAAATTAGTCACAATTATTCCAAGTAAGTCATATGAAACAACAAATTCATTGAATAACTGTGACTAATTTATATTCTCATAAATTGCATTTTACACGAGAATAAAAACTCGACCTTTCGCGAAAATTAGAAACAAGTTCCTTCTCATGAATAAAATAACTTTTAATTTGATGAAGTCGGTGTATAGTTCAAGAGGTGCGACCACGTGAGCAAAATTTTTCCCGTCAGGTTCTCCATCTCTTTCACAGTAAATAATAAAAATATTTCAGGACATAATTTCGATGAATGAACTATCCTCAATGCGCCACACAAAGCATGCAGCTTATAAGGCGAGTCGACTTGGATTGTCTGTGAGTCGCATGGCAGAATGTGTGTTTAATTACATGTGCTTCTCTCTTATTCTGATAAATTCGAAACAAAAGCGTTGTACCTGTGAAAGGGCAATATTTGATGTTTTCGAAAGTCAATCAAAGAATGTAATATTTTGATGTATTCGAAAAACTAGCAGTATTCTGATGTTTTCGAAACAAGAACGTTATTACGATGTGTTCAATACAAGAACAATATTCTGATGTATTCGAAACAAGAGTAATATTCTGATGTGTTCGAAACAAGAGCAGTATTCAGATGTGTTCGAAACAAGAGCAATATTCTGATGTGTTCGAAACAAGAGTAATATTCAGATGTGTTCGAAACAAGAGTAATATTCTGATGTGTTCGAAACAAGAGCAATATTCTGATGTGTTCGAAACAAGAGCAATATTCTGTTGGATTCGAAACAATAGCGCCGTACCAATGAGAAGGCAAAAAACAGAAACTTATTTAGAAAACATCAAAGCAAAGTAGTTGAATCGCGTATCTGCGCCGGTGACCTGTGAAGGTAGGACTGTATATAATATATATAAACAAGTCAAGTTGAGAGAATACAAATGAATGAATGAATTAATGAATGAATGAATTATAAATAAGCAAATAAACAAACAAAAGCATAATTAAGAAGCTAAAAATCTAGATTACAGGAACTTTTTTGCTCAACTGTGACTCGCACTCGTTCAAATTAATGTTAGACTTTCAGCTAAAAACCTTGACCTTGATGTCTTCAAAAACACTGACCTTGATATCCCGTGTTTTTTGATTTCTCCTGTCTCCCTGGAAACGCTGCTGAAAACATCCAGAAAAGGCGCAGTTTTCGTTTTAAAAATTCTTTGTCACCGACTGTCACAATTGTTTCTACCTCTAAAGTCCAGCTGACAAGTAATATTAGAAAGAATAGAATATGGTAACAGACAAGAGATAACAGACAGTAGTGCCCGTGCTACAGTAGTACCCGTGCTACAGTAGTACCCGTGCTACAGTCGTATCCGTGCTACAGTAGTACCCGTGCTACAGTAGTACCCGTGCTACAGTAGTACCCTTGCTACAGTAGTACCCGTGCTACAGTAGTACCCGTGCTCCAGTAGTACCCGTGCTACAGTAGTACCCGTGCTACAGTAGTACCCGTGCTACAGTAGTACCCGTGCTACAGTAGTACACGTGCTACAGTAGTACCCGTGCTACAGTAGTACCCGTGCTACAGTAGTACCCGTGCTCCATTAGTACCCGTGCTAGAGTAGTACCCGTGCTACAGTAGTACCCGTGATACAGTAGTACCCGTGCTCCAGTAGTACCCGTGCTACAGTAGTACACGTGCTCCATTAGTACCCGGGCTACAGTAGTACCCGTGCTACAGTAGTACCCGTGCTACAGTAGTACCTGTGCTACAGTAGTACCCGTGCTACAGTAGTACCCGTGCTCCAGTAGTACCCGTGCTACAGTAGTACCCGTGCTACAGTAGTACCCGTGCTACAGTAGTACCCGTGCTACAGTAGTACCCGTGCTACAGTAGTACCCGTGCTACAGTAGTACCCGTGCTCCAGTAGTACCCGTGCTACAGTAGTACCTGTGCTACAGTAGTACCCGTGCTACAGTAGTACCCGTGCTCCAGTAGTACCCGTGCTACAGTAGTACCCGTGCTACAGTAGTACCCGTGCTACAGTAGTACCCGTGCTACAGTAGTACCCGTGCTACAGTAGTACCCGTGCTACAGTAGTACCCGTGCTCCAGTAGTACCCGTGCTACAGTAGTACCTGTGCTACAGTAGTACCCGTGCTACAGTAGTACCCGTGCTCCAGTAGTACCCGTGCTACAGTAGTACCCGTGCTACAGTAGTACCCGTGCTACAGTAGTACCCGTGCTACAGTAGTACCCGTGCTACAGTAGTACCCGTGCTACAGTAGTACCCGTGCTCCAGTAGTACCCGTGCTACAGTAGTACCCGTGCTACAGTAGTACCCGTGATACAGTAGTTTTTAGCTCGGATAAACTCATAAAGAAAGAAAATTGCTGCGTCATCTTTTTTCTAGAGTCCCGGACCGTCATAAACATGATCAAGAGGCTCGATTTTTCTACACACCAAGAATTGTGCATCGCGCCCGCAAGAGACTGCGTCAGCTAAAATTTTGGGCTTTGCTCCAGGACATATTTTCCGGCCTGAAGGAGCGTATTGTGGATACGAGCCTAAACTTCAGAACGATTTCTTTCTGTTTGAAAATATTCACATTTACATTATTCGGTGGAACGAACGTGTTTTGAAATTCGATCACGTGATATGTTTTGTTTTTGAGGAAATGGTGCTTTTGGCTTTTTATTTATAAGAGTGTTTAAATAATGAACTATAGTTTAAATAATAGTTAGTTTAATAATATAGTTTATTAATATCGGGGAATGCAGCAGCGAAGAAATTAAAACGCTTACGTAGGCAGGAACATTTTTGCATCAGTAGCTGATGATAAAAAAACATTATATATATTGAGAGCAACGCTACTCATCGTCAGTACCTCAAAACAAATTCTCAAATTTTCTATTCTGTTATACGTCTATTGGTAAAATGTAAGGTATAAAGTCTAACCTAAGATATCGAAATGGAAAAACGAATGCCCATTTTACGATGGTTTTAGTTTGTGAATTGAACAAGATAGGATTTTGTTGCGCTCATTTAAAGTTGGTTTCAATTAGTAAACTAATAGAGACAAGTATCTTTTCGAAAATTATAGACAGTTTTTTACGGAAAAGTGCCCACGCTGGACTTAGTCCAAATTTTGGTGGAATTCAGATGACTATATTGAGAAATTCATGTCATGATATTAAGAAATTCAGCTCACGATACTCGGAAATTCAGATTACGATATTTTGAAGTGCAGATCACGATATTAGGATATTTAGGTTGCGGTAAGAATATTACATTGGGTGGGATACGGTACGAGCAGAAGTGAAGGGTAGCTGCGGATGTAGTGCAGCTGCGGGTGTAGTGCAGCTGCGGGTGTAGTGCAGCTGCGGATGTAGTGCAGCTGCGGGTGTAGTGCAGCTGCGGATGTAGTGCAGCTGCGGGTGTAGTGCAGCTGCGGATGTAGAGCAGCTGCGGATGTAGTGCAGCTGCGGGTGTAGTGCAGCTGCGGATGTAGTGCAGCTGCGGGTGTAGTGCAGCTGCGGGTGTAGTGCAGCTGGAGGTGTAGTGCAGCTGCAGGTGTAGTGCAGCTGCGGGTGTAGTGCAGCTGCGGGTGTAGTGCAGCTGCGGGTGTAGTGCAGCTGCAGGTGTAGTGCAGCTGCGGGTGTAGTGCAGCTGCGGGTGTAGTGCAGCTGCAGGTGTAGTGCAGCTGCAGGTGTAGTGCAGATTAAGTTAAGAGTGAATTAAAATTTGAAAAGCTTACATTGCACTGGACATCATCTCTTTTCATACTCTCTTTGAGGATAATATGCCACACACTTTCGCCAGAACACAGAATTTTCTCCGATTCCGATACTCCGACTTCGCTGCACAGTATGTCCCACTTACACCAGAACCGAGAATTTATTTTCTCATATCATTAATACCCGTAATAATTTCCCGTATTAGCAGTAATGAGTAATACGGCATAATTTTGCGTGAAATTAAATGCTTCTGGTATTCATATGATGGTATCACTGATACGGACAGTAAATACTCGGCTGTTTTTTTCAGGACCTGTTGTGCTCAAACACGGTGTGAAAATTTGCTTTAATGCTAATCTTCTTAGCTTGCTTAACAATTTGCATTTTTGATGCACCATTCTTAGAGTATAAATGTTTAATCTCTGATACGTTGACCTCAGTCACTCAAATCGGTCATACCTTCTACTTTGTCTATTTGTGTCCCTCAGTTCACACGCTCTATCTCCTCTTCTCTGTTCCTCTATCGTTCCTGAGGAGGTGCAAATTACTTATTCATTCCTAATCTTTATAATTCTTCCTAGTTTAGCTTTCTTTCTCACCCATAGTCTCTTAAGAGAGACCCAGCTTCCGTAACACTCCTACCTGATTGAAAACGTTTGAGAAGAAAAATATCTGAATATCGCTCTCAAAATTTCTTGTTCAATCAGTGCCCAAGAAGAATTTGTTTTCTTCCGTGCCATGTTCGAGCGCTAGTAAAATTCATAACGTTACCTTAGACCTTCAAAATCGTTCAATTAAATTTTGGAGCTCAGGCCAATCTATTCATTATTTTTTGCAATTCGTTCAATATTAGAAGCCATTTTTTCGGTATTTTGTTTTGTACCGACAGAGTGATAGAAAACCCTCTTCATTGTGTCATCCTTCAATGTATCCCACGCTTAATAATGGCCATTCTATTCAAGGCTGCGGTATTAGTACAATGTCATAATCTTCTGATCGGTAGAATTTTAAATCCTCTCATAGGAATTTAATTACAAAATTGGAACCATCTTTAAATGGACAACATTCCTTTCTTCTCCTCAATGTTTCAGATTAAATTTCATACCTATTATTTTGACCCCACTTGATTATATTTACAACAGACAAAAATATTTGCAGTTTCTCTTACAGATACTCATGATGAGTTGCGTGTTTCTCGAAAATTTTCAAAATTTCAATGTAAATCTACGACGGCAAAGACGTACCTACTCACTTCTGTGCGTTCTCATGAGTCTGTTTAACTAAATATATTACGTACTTGAGTGGGAATATGTTAGAAGCCGTGCAAACGCGAAGACTAGGAATAGAAAGACGGAGAAATCGATCGAGCAACATAAATGTATAAATAGTTAGCGGCTGTCCGAAGACCTTTTTGTAATTGATCTGACACGAATATGGGTCATCGAGGTATGTTAATTACGTACTTGAATGGGAATGTGTCTCTATCTTTCGACAGCCTAATTTTACAATCAAGAACATGAAGTTCGCGTGAACTTGAATTTATCAATTATTGGATAGAAAAATCAGAAGACTACTTCAAATTTAACGGCTTAAATTCTGTCAAAAAATTTAATAACTTGTGAAAAAGTTGGTGCAAAGTTGAACCATGGCATTAAAGTTCAAGTTACTTTGTTATCGTACCTTATTGTCTCTCGGCTTCCCAATTCTTCCCAGCGAAAGTATTATTGTGAGAAGAAACGTAAGACTACAAAACAATGAAAAAAATTCAGCCTACGAATACGTCAACGAAAGAAAAAATAAGTACCGACCAAATGGTGAAGGTTGATGGCTTAAAAGTTCAGATATTCTCCCTTTATTTGCGTAATAAAGCTTAATAAATCAGATAACGGACTAATAACTTCCAAAATTCTACAGATGAGAACCCGGAAATAATGGAGCCATCTCCTTAGCGTCAATAGCCAACCCAACTTGGCAAGCTGAAAGGTCCAGAAGCTCATTAACACTTCAACGGCAACGTGCGCCCCCGGTGGCCACAGAAGGTAATTTCATAATACTGCTGCCCGACCAGTAGTCACAAACTCAATTGTAATAAGTCCTTAACTAAAAATAAATGAAGGCATGACCCAGTTGATGTTTGCTGCTTTCAAATTTGCTTCCTTCAACTTGCTTCCAATTTGAATTTAGTGTATTAGACTAGAGACCACTAAATTGTTCATATGGTTTAATATTAAACTTTAGTGTAATCCCATTGCTGTCGAAGAGTTAAAGGAATCCACTTGGCAGGCCGTTAGCGTAAGGCTGCTGCTCCGTCAGGTCCTGCGTCAGAAAGTATTTAATGGCTCCCGGTGAGGCGAAAGATTCAGCAAATCATGAGGCGATGTCCCGAAACATTAGAAAATTGGGTCCGGGAGAGAGAAACTCACTCGGTCCATCTTGTTTTTTGAGCGTTCGATGACTGGGAAATTATGGGAGTAATCCGTAAAATCGAAGTGACCTCAAACTAACCTGCTACCGTACCGTTCTGTTGCCGAAGCGAACAGTGTAATAACTCCCCATGGAAGAAGCGAAGATCATGTTGTTTTTGAGTTAAATTTTCCGAAAGGAATTCGGATTGAAGCCCGTTTACCCTCCAGGCTGAATGCGTAGATTATTTCGATTGGTGAGTTCCGTACACAAAGGTTCTGATTCCACATACTCCACTGGCGAGCTCACCTGACGGGTACGAATACCATTACGCGGCAAATGGGGACAACAGTAATGACGTGATACTGGGGAGCCTGAGGAAAGGAGCTGAGGAAACGAGCTGAGGAAACAAGCTGAGGAAACTAGCTGAGGAAACAAGCTGAGGAAACAAGCTGAGGAAACAAGCTGAGGAACCTATCTGAGGAAACAAGCTGAGGAAACGAGCTGAGGAAACGAGCTGAGGAAACAAGCTAAAGAAACAAGTTAGAGAAATAAGCAAGAAACATGCTGGTAGGGAGTCAGAAGAAACAACGACCATTGGGGTGCCCAAAAACTTTCACGCTGGTTTAAAACACTCATGACCCACTGCCAGTTTTTTCTGTTCCTGTCGGGTCTGCATGAAATTCCGCGAAAAAGACTATGGAGGTAAGTGGATGAAATAGAATTTAGAACGTAAAGGTGCAGATGACCAGACGCACGTTACTTCAAACCCGCTACAGTAGAGCCACTTATGTTTTGAATATTGTTCCGAAATAAATTAAACATTATTTAGTTCCCGAATTTGCGAACAACATCACTAGAGTCTTTAATTGCAAAAGTCGTAATCACCTGCTGGTGTATACAAAATATTTTTTAATAAGCTTCTTAATATGTTTTCCATTTGTTAAATAACCAAAGGCAATGCATAAGGTTTTTTTGAAGGGTTCCCTTTCCCTTATTACTTTCTAAAATGTTTTAAATTCTTTTTGAAGGAATATCCCATTTCCGGCACGTGTATATCTGCTCCAAGGTGCAATTGATGCTAAAGAAAGTTTTCTTCTAAGCCATGTTCCAGAAATGGTGGAAATTTGTAAGCTAGCCTTTGCATAGCTCATATTGGTATTGAGAAATGTACTATGTTCCTTTAATAACTGTTTGTTACCTGATTGAGTGTTATTTTTAAAAGGATAATATTCTGGTAAAATACTTTAAAATTAACCATATATCTATTTCGAGCAAACTCCTTTCAATTTCCTGTAAATCGCACTTTACGCAAGCATTGTGACTGTAAATAATTATGCTTCAACAGTTATTGATAAAACCTTAGCCCGTGAGAACTTTCAAATTGAGCGAGGAATAATATTCCATGGGAAATGCCCAAGCCGAATTCAAAAGCACAAAGCCGTCTTCTAAAGAAAACTGCTTCCAATGCACCCATAATCGCTATGGTCGCAATCATAGCCGCCGTAGTCGAGCCTCCGGAGAAAAAGTAATGAGAAATAAGCCAAAGAAAAAATGTTCGGATTCATTTCAGTGAAGAGCGTAAGTCCATGATTTGGCGAAGCTCTTAATTTAAAATAAACCCCGGGTTACTGAAAACCTTGTGTTTACAAATCATTTGTTAGGAGGGTACCATAGGAGGAGGTATGCGGGGGGGAAGCTCATTGTTCCGACTTGTTTGTTTTCAGAGCGCGAGCTTTGGACTTATTTCAGAACAGATCTTTCTTTTGCACTAAAATGAGTGCGTCAGAGACAACAGGAGTTGCATTCCAAGTAAAAATGCTCGCGTGACTTTTAAATAATGAAGTGCGTACGTTTGTTGTAGTTGACTTTTGAATATCTTTATCCTTGAATTTCTTCATCTCTGCGTCCGACTTAGGGTACGAAATTATTTTTATTTGCAACGGTTTGTTCTTTTTGTGCTCTGTATAATTAGCATATGAAATAAGCTTTTCCGAATAAATATAAAACTACTGACGGTCGAATAGTTTGTAGTCGTATTTTATTCTTATGAAATAAGAATTCCAGTTGTTCAGAGACGAGTTATGAAAAAAGGTGTGTTGTGATACAGTTCCTCACGAGGTAGTTTTACAAAACACACCATTTTTGAAACTGTTGTTATTCAAGAGTCAATATTATTTTTTTATTAGTTACTTTAAGAAGAGGGACCATTTGAGATAAGGGAAGAGAAGCGACTATTTGGTTTGTACTGTAGAAAACGGGGAATCTACTCACAAAGTATGTTCAAGCATACAATTCTCAGCGCAAGGTAATAAGGAAGAGGAAAAAATGCAAAGAGATGGCAAAGAAGGCATGAAAACTGAAAGCAAATTGGGCACAAAAAACAGAAGTCCTAGAAATCTAAATATAGCTAAAGTGACCCGATAGGATCACCCCCTGGGTGTGCCAATCCCCTTAGCATAGGGGAGACAAACCTGACTCACCTAAGCCTATTGCCTATCCTAAGCCTATGGATCCTAAGCCCGTGAGAGTCACGAGCACTTGGACTCTCCCTACTGTGTTTAGAACACGATGACTAAAGGTGACTAAAGCATCAACATTGAGATGGAAGGCAGTATACGAGAGTTTAAATACAAGAAAAAGATGCAATTCAGGGTGAAATTTCTTGGCTGTAACTTAGCATCCACATGAGGAAAATAATGACGCATTATGAAAGATTTTAATCACTTTGATATAAAGGAAGCACGGGATTTATTTACGATGTTGTTATAGTGTGCGTAATTCAAGGAATAAGTTTACTCGTGACTCAACATTCAGAAATTACCAGCGCGAAATGAAGAAGCGCAGAACGACGTGGAAGCGCCAGAAATGAAAATAAACGCAAACAGCAAGAAATTATGCAGCGTAAAATTCAGATGCCTAGAATATCACATTTATTATACAAAAATAAGAAGTAAACCAGAAAAGAGCCGTAAAATAAATATATGAAAAACGCTGGAGGGAATTCGGACTATCCGGATCCGAACGCTTGGGATGCAATGAATTCTAAAAACTTTTGCAAGCATATTTTTGCCAGCATATTTTTTGATGGACCTTTAAAGCGCCTCCTGACCCACTTTCCATTGCCTGGTCTGGGATTAACCGCGCATTAGTAGTCACTCAAATACATAGCGCTTGAATCAAACTCTCACAATGACCTGCTTCTACCAAAGGGAACTCACTAATATCACATTCCATGTCGAATGTTTTTTCACAGTTCACTGTGTTAAATTTTAACCTAATCATCAAAGTTCGCTGCCAACCTCCACAGTTCACTCTCCTATTTTTTTAATCTGAGAATTTTTCACAGTTCACTGCCCTAATATTTAATCTTATAATTTTTCCCAGTTCACTGCCCTAATATTTAATCTGATAATTTTTTCCAGCTCACTGCCCTAATATTTAATCTGATAATTTTTTCCAGTTCACTGCCCTAATATTTAATCTGATAATTTTTTCCAGCTCACTGCCCTAATATTTAATCTGATAATTTTTTCCAGTTCACTGCCCTAATATTTAATCTGATAATTTTTTCCAGTTCACTGCCCTAATATTTAATCTGATAATTTTTTCCAGTTCACTGCCCTAATATTTAATCTGATAATTTTTTCCAGCTCACTGCCCTAATATTTAATCTGATAATTTTTTCCAGTTCACTGCCCTAATATTTAATCTGATAATTTTTTCCAGTTCACTGCCCTAATATTTAATCTGATAATTTTTTCCAGTTCACTGCCCTAATATTTAATCTGATAATTTTTTCCAGCTCACTGCCCTAATATTTAATCTGATAATTTTTTCCAGCTCACTGCCCTAATATTTAATCTGATAATTTTTTCCAGTTCACTGCCCTAATATTTAATCTGGCAATTTTTCCAAAATCACTGCTCTAATTTTTAATCTAATTATTTTTCACAGTTCACTGCTTAATTTTTAATCTGATAATTTTTCACAGTTCACTGCTTCAGTTTTTAACCGAATAATTTTCACAGTTCACTGCCCTGCTAACTCTGGGTATTTCCGTTCCGACGTTCTAGATGTAAAATTCTCCCTATTCTCCTCAGATCGGCTCGTGTGAAGGTGGATGTTGAAGATGTTTTTGCTGTGAGGTCGTACCCAAATGCTCCAACATTCATGTTAAATCGTTTTGATTCTTTACATTTTTTATCATCTACAACATTTGTGTTGTTTCGCTTTGATCATTTTTTTTTTATCATCTACAACATTTATGTTGCACCGTTTTATCATTCGTATTTTTGATCATCTGCAACATTTACGTCATAGCGGGGGAGTGAACGGCTAGGATCTATTTGCAGTGAATAAGAACTGCTTATCAAAGCGATGTGATGTATATACGTATTATGCCCGTGATGACACAGATTTCTTCCAAATAATGAACTGTTGTCGCAGAGATCTTAGTGCCGCGACATGCCTGGTGCAGTTCGCTGTGTGCATTTAGCCCGTCGATGTTATTTTTAATATGTAGTTAACACTTATATCGACGGGCTATAAGCATGTTAAAGACGGGCTACGGTCATTGCGCTGCTGCTACGGTTGGTCAGGTTAGGTTGTGAGCAGCTGAATTGAAAAATACACTTTACGCTCGAAAATACTTTTAACGTTTTTGAGATGGTTGAAAAATTTTATTGCACGATATTTTACCTCGTACGATGTTTTACAAAGATTGTGAAATCATTGAAGTCTTGCGTGTTTATACACGCACGTAAGTGAGCATCATACCAAGAGGTGTGCACATGTATTTTCAATTGGTGTATTTGCAAATTTTTACATTTGAATTTCCCCTTCGAATTTTGCTCTCAAGCTTTACTCTAAAATTTGCATTCCAATTGAACCCTCACATTGTATTCCCAAGTTTTTCTCGTAGATTTTAGCATCAAAATTTTTACTTGAATTTTACAGTAAAATTCTCCTCTTAAATTTTCCTTTCAAATTTTACACCCAATTTTCAAATTTTACAGAAGGATTTTACTCTCGAATTTTACTCTCAAATTTTATTCCCAAATTTTAGCCTTATACATTGCTCTCAAATGTTACTCTAATATAAAACTTCTGATGTAACTCGCTCTTGCATCTTGGCAATATTCTAACCCTCACATAGAACGTACTGTGCACGCATTTTCTCAGCTTCCGTGCACATTGCCTCGGATAAACCATCTCAAAATATAGCACTTAAAAATAATCAAAATTACTCTCAACCCAGTCTAACTTTTTCGCCCCCTTCATGCATGTTTTTCGCCGTCTAAGCGATTTAATCGCTTATATCGCTTAGGTCGCCAAAAACATGCATGCAGGCGGCGAAAAAGTTAGATTCGGAATGAAAATGTGAAGGTTTAAGCCCTTCTTTAAACTTTGTACCTTCAGCTCACGACAACTCTCTCAACTAATTTCATTTAAGTTCGATAATAATCACAAGTAAGTTCGAAGTAGCACCATATTCACTGGAGGCGGAGAAAAACGATTTAAGTTAAGAACTGGTGATCTCCGTTTTATTAAATTGATGTCAGGTGTTGGGAGAAAATATATCAAGTGGCATGCAGCTGGTACTGTATATCAAGTGGCATGCAGCTGGTACTGTATATCAAGTGGCATGCAGCTGGTCCTGTATATCAAGTGGCACGCAGCTGGTCCTGTATATCAAGTGGCATGCAGCTGGTACTGTATATCAAGTGGCATGCAGCTGGTACTGTATATCAAGTGGCATGCAGCTGGTACTGTATATCAAGTGGCACGCAGCTGGTCCTGTATTTCAAGTGGCATGCAGCTGGTACTGTATATAAAGTGGCACGCATCTGGTCCTGTATATCAAGTGGCACGCATCTGATCCTGTATTTCAAGTGGCATGCAGCTGGTACTGTATATCAAGTGGCATGCAGCTGGTACTGTATATCAAGTGGAATGCAGCTGGTACTGTATATCAAGTGGCATGCAGCTGGTACTGTATATCAAGTGGCATGCATCTGGTCCTGTATATCAAGTGGCATGCAGCTGGTACTGTATATCAAGTGGCGTGCAGCTGGTACTGTATATCAAGTGGCATGCAGCTGGTACAGTATATCAAGTGGCATGCAGCTGGTACTGTATATCAAGTGGAATGCAGCTGGTACTGTATATCAAGTGGCATGCAGCTGGTACTGTATATCAAGTGGCATGCATCTGGTCCTGTATATCAAGTGGCACGCAGCTGGTCCTGTATATCAAGTGGCATGCAGCTGGTACTGTATATAAGTGGCACGCATCTGGTCCTGTATATCAAGTGGCACGCATCTGGTCCTGTATTTCAAGTGGCATGCAGCTGGTACTGTATATCAAGTGGCATGCAGCTGGTACTGTATATCAAGTGGAATGCAGCTGGTACTGTATATCAAGTGGCATGCAGCTGGTACTGTATATCAAGTGGCATGCATCTGGTCCTGTATATCAAGTGGCATGCAGCTGGTACTGTATATCAAGTGGCGTGCAGCTGGTACTGTATATCAAGTGGCATGCAGCTGGTACTGTATATCAAGTGGCATGCAGCTGGTACTGTATATCAAGTGGAATGCAGCTGGTACTGTATATCAAGTGGCATGCAGCTGGTACTGTATATCAAGTGGCATGCATCTGGTCCTGTATATCAAGTGGCATGCAGCTGGTACTGTATATCAAGTGGCGTGCAGCTGGTACTGTATATCAAGTGGCATGCAGCTGGTACTGTATATCAAGTGGCATGCAGCTTGTACTGTATATCAAGTAGCATGCATCTGGTACTGTATATCAAGTGGCATGCAGCTGGTCCTGTACATCAAGTGGCATGCAGCTGGTACTGTATATCAAGTGGCATGCAGCTGGTACTGTATATCAAGTGGCATGCAGCTGGTACTGTATATCAAGTGGCATGCAGCTGGTCCTGTATATCAAGTGGCATGCAGCTGGTACTGTATATCAAGTGGCATGCAGCTGGTACTGTACATCAAGTGGCATGCAGCTGGTACTGTACATATATCAGCGCTCTGTACCTAATGCTGTAAATCAATTAGTATGTTGTTAGTGCTGTTGAAATAAACATGTTGTTTGGAAGCTACGCCAATTTCCTAAAAGCTGAAAACCTGAACCCTTCAGCAATGCGCTCAGTTAATTCATTACAGAGTGAGCTCTAATCACACGTCTGGGACAAAAAGAAAGCTGTCCGGGGAACAGGTCTCTTTTAAATCTATGAAAATCCTCGTGCATTTAGTGCGAGTAAATAACACGGAATTGAATGAATGGAAATCGCTCGGCTTTCATTTACGTTATCACAAATGCTATTGTTACAAATACAACATGTTCTCATTAATACTTTGTGTCTAACTTCACATCTTTAGTTGCCATAATATTTTATATATAGGCAAATATTCAAAATATTTGATATTAACGCAAATATTTAAAATATTTGATATTTAGGCAAATATTTGAAATATTTGATATTCAGGCAAATATTTAAAGTATTTGATATTTAGGTGAATATTTAAAACATTTAATATTTAGGTAAATATGTAGAGCATTTGATATATTTGGAAATACTTATATATTTGATATATAGGGGTTCATTTTGGAGTGAAAATTTGGGGTAGTGTTCTTTTACAGAGAGTGAAGTCGTGTCAAGATGCTAAATTTCATCTCATCTTCCAAAACTGTAGAGGTATGCACTGCCAAAGTAGAGCATTACCCGTACTGTTGTTTTGACTTGTAGATTTTTAATTTTGCTAGATTTTTTTCATTTTGTTGACATATCATCATATTTGGGTTGTACCCAAATTTTACCCAAATTTGGGTTGTACCCACTGGGTTGTACCCAATGTGAGGGTTGACCAGAGTACCCAATGTGAGGGTTGACCAGAGTACCAAATGTGAGTGTTGACCAGACTACCCAATGTGAGGGTTGACCAGAGTACCCAATGTGAGGGTTAACCAGAGTACCCAATGTGAGGGTTAACCAGAGTACCCAATGTGAGGGTTGACCAGAGTACCCAATGTGAGGGTTGACCAGAGTACCCAATGTGAGGGTTGACCAGAGTACCCAATGTGAGGGTTGACCAGACTACCCAATGTGAGGGTTGACCAGAGTACCCAATGTGAGGGTTGACCAGAGTACCCAATGTGAGGGTTGACCAGAGTACCCAATGTGAGGGTTGACCAGAGTACCCATTGTGAGGGTCGACCAGAGTACCCAATGTGAGGGTTGACCAGAGTACCCAATGTGAGGGTTGACCAGAGTACCCATTGTGAGGGTCGACCAGAGTACCCAATGTGAGGGTTGACCAGAGTTGTACTGCGTGTTCTGGATGTTGTCAAGCCAGTGCTGTTGGGCCTGGAAAAATTCTTCTCGTTCATTTTTTTGTCATTCTGCTTCATAAATTAGAACGTCGCTTAGTAGGGGTAAAGGCAGTAACATACTCCCCGAGTGACAATTTTAAAACTGATGCTTTAATTTCTCGCTGCAAAGTGAGTGAACAAAAAAAACTCGCAGAAATTGCGGCGAAAGTCATCCGTAGACATGTTTGCTGACCCGTGTGTTAGCATGTTTGTTGCGGATTTGTGTTTCGTTGCAAATTTGTTTGTTGCAGTAGACATGTTTGTTACAGACATGTTTATCCATCGCTGTAGACATGCTTGTTACAGACATGTTTATCCATTGCTGTACATGTCTGTTGCAGACATGTTTATCCATTGCAGTAGACATGTCTGTTGCAGACATGTTTATCCATTGCTGTAGACATGTCTGTTGCAGACATGTTTACCCATTGCAGTAGACATGTTTGATACAGACATGTTTATCCATTGCTGTAGACATGTCTGTTGCAGACATGTTTATCCATTGCAGTAGACATGTTTGATACAGACATGTTTATCCATTGCTGTAGACATGTCTGTTGCAGGCATGTTTATCCATTGCAGTAGACATGTTTGTTACAGACATGTTTATCCATTGCTGTAGACATGCTTATTACAGACATGTTTATCCATTGCTGTAGACATGTCTGTTGCAGACATGTTTGTCCATTGCAGTAGACATGTCTGTTGCAGACATGCTTGCCCATTGCAGTAGACATGTTTGTTACAGACATGTTTATCCATTGCTGTAGACATGTCTGTTGCAGACATGTTTATCCATTGCTGTAGACATGTCTGTTGCAGACATGTTTATCCATTGCAGTAGACATGTTTGATACAGACATGTTTATCCATTGCTGTAGACATGTCTGTTGCAGACATGTTTATCCATTGCAGTAGACATGTTTGATACAGACATGTTTATCCATTGCTGTAGACATGTCTGTTGCCTACATGCTTGCCCATTGCAGCAGACATGTTTTTTGCAGACATGTTTGTTGCAGTTGACATGTTTTTTTTGCTGTTGACATGTTTTTGCAGTTGACATGTTTTTTTTGCAGTTGACATGGTTGTTGCGGACATGTCTGTCGCTGCATGCAGTGCCTGCAGAACGTCTCGGTGTTTCAAATTGGTCTCTAAGATTCAGCGCTACAAATTTCAGACTCGGGGGCTTAGGTACTTCAGTAGAAGGTGTTGCTTATACTGAAGACAGCAGCCAAAATTCTCGCTGTGTCGTCAAATTCCCCGACTTTTGTCCGGTGATGACACATCTGAATTTCAAAACTGCGCATTGGACGATGGAGTCATTTCGGCCTGATCAAAATGACGTCTTGGGAAGCAGATTAAAAATTTTTTTTCCACTTTGGGTCGGCATGAATGCGGAGAATGAAGGAAATAGTTTCCTAGATTAGCGTGAATTAAAAGTAGTAAAGTTCGTTTGGTGTTTGGAAAGAGTTTAATTCAGGATAGATAATTTAAAAAATTAGGAACAGAAAATTCAGAAATTGTATCGCTGCATTTAAATTCCAGCATAGTGTTTTTAGTATGAATTTTGTGCTCTATTTCTCCAAGAAATGTATTTTTGTGAATTTTATGATTTAAATTCAGCGGGGGCAACGCACGCACAATTTTTGTAGTTATTTACAGGCTCAGATAAAATTATGTTCAGAAAATGGAAGGATGGACGAACCATTTTCTTGAGAGCAAGCTTACATGAATTAGTTAGACGTCGTACTCGTCTCGACGCAGCCTGCATTTGCCTGCATTTTTATTCGCACATATAAGGTTTTCAGCATCACCTTGGGTCTTCCACAACGAAGGCTTTAAATTTATAAAGAAATCCTATCGTTTCTTCGATGTCCTGCATTTCTTCATAAATATGAGGGCCTTATCGTTCGAGCACACGTCTCTTACTCGCCAAAATTTTAGCCAGCATCGAGAAATGCTCCGACCAGATGCCCAACTCTGTTTAATTCCTCGTCTAAACTCCTGTCATTGTGCATCCCAATTCTCTTCTGCGGCCACCCTGGATCGGTCCACATTTGCCTGAGCGTATCGCTAGATAAAAGACGACGGCTGCCTCTCCAATACTTCAACTTCAGAGTTAATCAATTCCCCCCTCTGTAAACTTCAAAAATCTCTCTCAGGTCCTTGTCACTTGGCCTCTGATTTCATTTAGTCATCGTGATAAAAGGGAAAAATTGCCAGCTGCGTCGTTGGTTATGTTGAGAAGAGGTTCAGAAACGTGCGTTGACAACCAAAGTAGTTTCGATTGCTGAACAACTTAAATAGATGAGACGTTTTGACGGTTTGGAGCGTTTGACATCAGTCGATTCCCTGCTGTGGTACGGCTAAGTGTTGTCATGTGTTAAAAAAGATTGTCACGGTATAAAAGTGGTTCCTAGGAACATTCGGTACCAAGCGCCGCTGTATAAAAAGAAGAAAAAAACGGCTTTAATGTTTGGTGACGTTGAAACCTGGGTACCACAGCAACCAATACGGAATTCGTGAATTTTTTGACCATCTTTCTCTACGTATAACTCATTCTCCAGGGAGAGGAAGGTGTGGGGAAGAGAGTGGTGTACATAGCTGGTTTTGGCTGCACTTGGAAGTTGGTACCGCGTGATTCTGGAATCTCATACGCGTAAATCTCTGTTGTGCTTAGTTTTTTTATTCACTACACATTGGGAGCATTATGGATGTGTTCAAAAATACTGTAAATTCACTTTGTAATTCACCATAAAAATTCTCTATTTATTGGAAGTTGGATTCAATTTTGAGATAGGTAAGGGCGGGAGTTGGTCTACCCTCCCAGTTTCTGCGGCAGCGTGCTGCAAACTTCTACCTTTTCATAAGAGATGAGCTCGAAATGATGAAAAGCTTCTAGTTATGCACATGTTTTTGTTGGACAAAATTTTTTTCTATTATAAAACTCCATCCTCCACGTAATGGATGATTAACAGAAAGTTTTATGCTACGTTCACTTGATACAGCAAAATTAATTTTGTTCAAAATTATGATTTCAAAGAGTATTTTCCTCTAAACAAGTTCGGCCAGTTGTGCTGCTGTGGTAAAAATGTTTCTTTTTAGTGCTGAGATAAAATAGAAAATTTATCCCCCCCCTATCACACAGCAGCAGCATTTGATTCACATTTCTATTCATTCCCTGTCATCAAAGCGGGATAAAATTATTATTCGACTGTTTTTATCATTTGCTATTCAATTGACTTTCATGCACCGCTTTACTACACAGGGAGACTCACTATGATCAATGCACGGCTGATATTTTCCCTCTCAAGGATCTGTTGCACCCGACGACGGCTTCATCGGTTCCTCATCGGAAACCATTAATTGTTCTACGAGTACCATTAACTGGCGCGGGCATGGCCAGGTAGTACGCATGCTTCCCCAATAAAAGGAATTCTAATTCGGTTTCCTGAGGAAGATATCGCTGCTCACCTGCGGCTGTTATCGAGGATATCGAGATTGCAAATGCGGTTGTCGATGCTGAGTAAAAGTGCTTCGGGCTTGAAATCTTTAGTGGACCCTGCGGCTAATAAAGAAGTAATGCGTGAGATAAAACGGATGTTATAGAGCGCTTGTAACGGTTGTGGGTGAATTTGAGGGAAGGTACGAATAAAAAAGTCACGTGTGACGTAATGCTGATGTCTTTGTGTGATTTTAACGAGTGTGGATGAAGTTGCGTGAAGGTACGAATAAAAAAGTCATGTGTGATATAATGCTGATGTCTTTGTGCGATTGTAACGTATGGGGGTGAAGTTGCAGGACGGTACAGCAAGAAAGTTTTGTACGATTGTACTCATACAAACATCTCTCTACGGTTGGAGGAGTTTCAGAGGGCATATTTCAATAAAGTGTTGGAGGTAAAGTGGAGAAATTGAAGCACATGAAATTCAAGTTAACTCAGATATAGTCTATGATAACACAAATGATGCTCAGGTAAACGAGAAATTTGTGAATATCATCGTGAAATTGTGAAATTGCAGATTCAGTCTGAAAAAATTCAATTCATGCTATCGAACATGAGCGCATTTCCGGTACGCACACTCAACGCATTTGAAAAAGAAAGAAAAATAGCCTAATTACGCAGTAAATGCCATGCCCCGGACTGCAAAAGCCAGACAATGGCGTGATTAGGTTCTATTTTTTGCCAGATTAAATACTTGTGCCATCGTATGGGTAATTCTAATGAATTGTGACGGGATGTGTGCCGTGTTGCATGAGTGTACCGCAGTGTGTGCCGTGTTGCATGACTGTGCCGCAATGTGTGCCGTGTTGCATGGCTGTGCCGTAATGTGTGCTGCGTTGCATGGCTGTGCCGTAATGTGTGCCGTGTTGCATGGATGTGCCGCAATGTGTGCCGTGTTGCATGACTGTGCCGCAATGTGTGCCGTGTTGCATGGCTGTGCCGCAATGTGTGCCGTGTTGCATGACTGTGCCGCAATGTGTGCCGTGTTGCATGGCTGTGCCGTAATGTGTGCCGTGTTGCATGACTATGCCGTAATGTGTGCCGTGTTGCATGGCTGTGCCGTAATGTGTGCCGTGTTGCATGGCTGTGCCGCAATGTGTGCCGTGTTGCATGGCTGTGCCGTAATGTGTGCCGTGTTGCATGACTGTGCCGTAATGTTTGCCGTGTTGCATGGCTGTGCCGTAATGTGTGCCGTGTTGCATGACTATGCCGTAATGTGTGCCGTGTTGCATGGCTGTGCCGTAATGTGTGCCGTGTTGCATGGCTGTGCCATAATGTTTGCCGTGTTGCATGACTGTGCCGTAATGTGTGCCGTGTTGCATGGCTGTGCCGCAATGTGTGCCGTGTTGCATGGCTGTGCCGTAATGTGTGCCGTGTTGCATGGCTGTGCCGCAATGTGTGTCGTGTTGCATGGCTGTGCCGTAATGTGTGCCGTGTTGCATGACTATCCGTAATGTGTGCCGTGTTGCATGGCTGTGCCGAAATGTTTGCCGTGTTGCATGACTGTGCCGTAATGTGTGCCGTGTTGCATGACTGTGCCGCAATGTGTGCCGTGTTGCATGACTTTGCCGTAATGTGTGCCGTGTTGCATGGCTGTGCCGCAATGTGTGCCGTGTTGCATGGCTGTGCCGCAATGTGTGCCGTGTTGCATGACTATGCCGTGATGTGTGCCGTGTTGCATGACTATGCCGTAATGTGTGCCGTGTTGCATGGCTGTGCCGTAATGAGTGCCGTGTTGCATGGCTG
Source organism: Morinoia aosen (assembly GCA_030386875.1). Taxonomy (NCBI): domain Eukaryota; kingdom Metazoa; phylum Arthropoda; class Malacostraca; order Amphipoda; family Talitridae; genus Morinoia; species Morinoia aosen. The sequence goes on along the minus strand of CM059565.1, from coordinate 64,088,814 downwards.
TGCCGTAATGTGTGCCGTGTTGCATGGCTGTGTCGCAATGTGTGCCGTGTTGCATGGCTGTGCCGTAATGTGTGCCGTGTTGCATGGCTGTGCCGCAATGTGTGCCGTGTTGCATGACTATGCCGTGATGTGTGCCGTGTTGCATGACTATGCCGCAATGTGTGCCGTGTTGCATGGCTGTGCCGCAATGTGTGCCGTGTTGCATGGCTGTGCCGCAATGTGTGCCGTGTTGCATGGCTGTGCTGCAATGTGTGCCGTGTTGCATGACTATGCCGTAATGTGTGCCGTGTTGCATGACTATGCCGTAATGTGTGCCGTGTTGCATGGCTGTGCCGTAATGTGTGCCGTGTTGCATGGCTGTGCCGCAATGTGTACCGTGTTACATGGCTGTGCCGCAATGTGCTCCGTGTTGCATGGCTGTGCCGCAATGTGGGCCGTATTGCATGACTATGCCGTAATGTGTGCCGTGTTGCATGGCTGTGCCGTAATGTGTGCCGTGTTGCATGGCTGTGCCGCAATGTGTACCGTGTTACATGGCTGTGCCGCAATGTGTGCCGTGTTGCATGGCTGTGCCGCAATGTGTGCCGTGTTGCATGGCTGTGCCGTAATGTGTGCCGTGTTGCATGGCTGTGCCGTAATGTTTGCCGTGTTGCATGGCTGTGCCGTAATGTGTGCCGTGTTGCATGGCTGTGCCGTAATGTGTGCCGTGTTGCATGGCTGTGCCGTAATGTGTGCCGTGTTGCATGGCTGTGCCGTAATGTGTGCCCTGTTGCATGGCTGTGCCGCAATGTGTGCCGTGTTGCATGGCTGTGCCGTAATGTGTGCCGTGTTGCATGGCTGTGCCGTAATGTTTGCCGTGTTGCATGGCTGTGCCGTAATGTGTGCCGTGTTGCATGGCTGTGCCGTAATGTGTGCCGTGTTGCATGACTGTGCCGCAATGTGTTGTATACAATAGCATACAACTGTTCGAAACTCATGCAACAGCTTAATATTATGACAGCATATAATTTCTTGAAACAACTTACAACAGCTTAAAACAGTTTATAACCTCTTGCAACAGCTCGCAACAGCTGGTAAGAACTTGCAAGAACTTGAAAGAAATCGGAACAGATTGCGACGGTTTGAAACAGCTTTAAACAGCTTGCAACAGCCGTAACCGCTCATAACAGCTCGCAACAGCTTGAAACCGCTTACAACAACCTTCCACAGTTTGCAACAGCTTATAATAGCTTGCGATGGTTTCTGAAAGCTTGGAACAACTTGCAACAGCTTTCTTCAGCTTGCAAAAGCTCGCCACAGTTTGTAGAAGCTTGCGACAGCTTGTAACCTCTTGTAACCACTTGCAATAGGTTCCAACAGCTCGCGACAGATCGTAACCTCTTGTAACCACTTGTTACAGGTTCCAACAGCTCGTGACAGCTCGTAACTTCTTGTAACCACTTGCAACAGCTTCCAACAGCTCACGACAGCTCGTAACCTCTTGTAACCACTTGCAACAGCTTCCAACAGCTCGCGATATTGAGTTTGGAGCACAAAATAGCACTTCCATGCGACACAATTAGCTAGTCCCTTCATTAGCTCAACCCTGAAATATCTTTCGCAATTAGAAGCCTTTTTGCAGCTTGAAGAAATGGAGCTGCTGAAATGGTCCCCTCAGCCCATCTGAAGTGCGAGGGAAGTGTTGTTCTGAGGGCCAGGGAAGCACACTTGAGTTATTTCAAGAACAGAGCTGAGTACGATGTTCTTTCCCTGAAAATTTTACCGTGATGATCTCTGCTCTTTTATCTTCGTTCGCCGTTTGACACATCCTACGCTAGTTTAAAAGCAACCTACACCGTTTTATGTATCCTCCACAGTGCATCCTCCACAGAGCAAGCAAGCAAGCAAGCAAGCGAGCAAGCAAGCGACCAAGCAAGCGACCAAGCAAGCGACCGAGCAAGCAAACGGTGGCAAAAGATACGAAGGAAGCTAATCACAATAATTTTTAATGCCACTCGGTGGCGTTTTGTTAATTTGAAGACACTGGCTTATGTTCAAAATTTTAGAATAATTTTTTTCGCATTTAAGTTCAACCAATTCCTAATTTTTTCCAAAATCTTGTACCTTTTTTACCCGTTTTTTATAAATGTATTGTCTTTTAAGCACACTTTGCGTTTTTTACACTTTCATAAAATTTTTTGCCGATTTTTAACGTGATTTTTTACAAGTTTTCAACCCTACTCAAACATTTTTGACCATTTTAGTTACATTTTTGACCATTTTAGTTACATTTTTGACCATTTTAGTTACATTTTTGACCGTTTTAGTTACATTTTTGACCCTTTTAGTTACATTTTTGACTATTTTAGTTACATTTTTGACCCTTTTAGTTACATTTTTGACCCTTTTAGTTACATTTTTGACCATTTTAGTTACATTTTAGAACATTTTAGTTACATTTTTGACCATTTTAGTTACATTTTTGACCGTTTTGGTCACATTTTTGACCATTTTAATTACATTTTTTCCATTTTAAGACACTTCTCCAACACATTTTTTCACTATTCAACTCTTTGCTAAACGTATTCAAATTGATAATATTTTTTCAACATAGCGTCATGGCTTCCGCATTAGAGAGAGAAACATCTGAGCTTTCTATGTCGTGCCGGGAGGCACGCAATATATATGTATATATGCTATGTATGATAATGATAACCGTCATGTATTTGTATTTATACATGTATGGACGTAAATTTTGTATCGCATGCATCCATGAAAGTTTTACACAGGCATGCCGTGAAGTACTTTAGCGTACATCACGGCAGAGGAAACATGGTAGGTTCAAACCAGTATTTTTTGTTGACGGCGTGGTTTTGCTGACGTCACTGCAACGAACCAATGGCAGCGCTCATGTTGCATCTGGTAGCACTGCTACCCCCAAATCTGGCTCCATTATTGCCCCAACGACATTGCATTTTGGTGACGTCATAAAGTTAATTTGAAATAAAGCTTTTCTATCGGCTGCCGAACAAGAGGAGGTGTATTTTCTTCCGTAGAAATGACCCTACCTTGTTTCCTCTGCCGTGGAAAACATTGCGCATTTTGGGCAAAATACCAGCTGATGTCTTGTATTTTGCTGATGTTTTGTATTTTGAATATGTTAGGTAAAATAAATTATTTTTATTTCAAATGTTCGGTGTGTCATATTTCCAGTCAAGTAAATTTTCAGATGCAACTGTTCACTTTCGGTAAGTTCCTTTTTTTCATTTTGGGTACGCGATAACTTTCTTCCTTAAGGTACATCATTTTAGAAACAATTGAAGTTTCTAAGCTTACATCATATAATGCTTCTTAAACCATCTTGAACATACTACGCTAGTTTTCATCTTAAACGCTGTTTTAGAAATCCAATTCCCTAAAACTTAACTTTTATGTCTAGTATTAAATATAAAGCTGTTGAATGTAGCCGAGTAATAAATTTAGAGTTCCAAAAAGACTGGTTTCCGCATTAGTAAATTTTTCTGCTGGCTTAAAAATGCATTCGCATTTTCATTAGCTTGGCCTATGCATCCTTCGCTCAAAGATCTATTCAAAGAGATCCAGTATTATTCCTTGGATCATGACTTCGTTCCCATCAGTCGAACGTTTTTTTAATTGAAATATCAAGTCAGGTACCCGTAGAGTTTCTTGTAGGCTTATTTCATTAATTATTGGTATATCGACTTACTTCCTTAAAGAATTTCTTTGATTCTGGTAAAAAGTAAGAATTGTATCGGCAATCAAGTTATAAAGTTATTATATCGGCAATCAAGTTAATTATAATAATGATAATAATAATAATGATGATATGATTGCTTTATTAACCCATTCTAATAACGTAATAGCTTTATCAAGCTGACCTGTCGAGGACACGTCTCCTTCAATGGACACTTCATTGCACACTCCGGCCCGAGGGACACGACGCGCCGTAACCATTACCACGGCACACCCTGCAGAGCCCGTTACGCGGCCGTAACGGCGCCCCGTTCCTACTATTGCTGCTCCCAATACCCCGCTGTCTCTTATCTCTGTCTCGGTATCACGGATACAACTCCGCCAGATATTTACGGCCGCTTTGCTGCCTCCGAATCTCCCTCGAACTGCCCTTTCTATTGGTCGTGCAGCGCCACCTCATCTTTATCTGAAGCGACCGCGACAACGGTATCAATACGCGCTGATAACATGGATTCCGACAAACCCGCTGCCTACATATGACGTCTGATGAATTGCGCTCGAGCTTTTGCCCTTTATAAATTAGTCGCTCTCATTTGGAGAATTCGGGTTATCTAGTTAATTAATTTTTTGCAGTGTTCGACCGTGTTTTGCATAAACTATTATTAGTTGACGGATGCGCAATTTGTGTTAGCGTGAAAGGCTGACCCGATGTTTTATTTGAAGTGATAAAATCTGTCCTTACGTGTTGTATTAATGAATGTTATATTAAGTCTGAACAACATAATTGATAAAACACACACTATGCGTAATCAGAAATTAAATTGATTGTTTTCTGTTTATCCCAGTCCGTAAAATCCGTATGCGTTCAGTCCGTGTTCTCATAATGTTCAGGTACAATCATCCAAAATTCATGCACATTTGTACTATCCCCGCTTTTAAAGAATTAATTTGGTAAAAATTGGATAGCCTGTGAAACCTGCGCTACAGACACGCTCTTCGCACGCTTTGTTCAAGTTATTTGGGGGTAAAGATAATGATAACCGTCTTGTATTTATATTTATATGTTTATACACGTGAATTTTGTATCTTGTGTGTCTATCGAAATTTTTCACTGCCATACAATGAAGTATGTACTTGATGAACATATCTTTGTCACGGTTTTATTTCCTCAAATGCAGACATAATATTGAAATCACGGGTACTATCAACAGGAATGCGTTTTCGTGGTGTACGTACATGAAGATTAATGCAAAGAAAATTCGAGAGGCAGTGAAGTCTGTATCACAGGTACGCTCATCTCCGACTTTCAGTTGCTTGAGTAATCATTCCACACTCCGGAATGCCATAGTACACTCTCAATCAAATTTAGCTCCTCACATTCTGTGTCGAATGTTATTGATTGGAGGTATTTGGACGGGGCGCGAACACTAGTTAAAATAATTGCCAACCCAACTGCTTGACTGCAATGTTTCATGAAACATTATTGAAAGCCGAAATTTCTAACGAACGGTTTATGAAAGTATACGATAAATTAAAGACAAATTAGCTTTATGCAGTAGAATTAGCACCGCACAGGGATTTTTTCTCTACATCAGAATAACATACCTACTCGTATTTCAAGAAAAACTAAATATTCATGGTCTTCCAGATAAATCTGCACATATTAAAACAAATCTGTAATTTTAACCCCTATAACCGTTGGTAACACTGGAGTACATCAGTTATGCTAGTTATCTACGAAGCCGACAATTGACATTTAGAGTTCCTACCGACACGACAAGAAGAAATGAAATCCCCCAACCTCGCTTGCTTGGCGAACTCAAATGAAGCGTCAAGGCCGATCCAACTGAATCACTATCGACGATCGCTAAAAAAAGGGTAATAGTACTCCGAAAATTCACATAGCGACCAAAGATGTTGACCTAACCTCTTGTGCACGACATAGGAAACATCTCCTGCCTATTAAAATAAAAAAAGTTTGTGTATAGAGGTAAAGTTTTGAACTGGTCAAAGGCCAAAAGATTTGTAATCAAGTTCTTTTCTGCCGAAGAGATTTCAACAGTTGACAGGGCTTGTAGCAGATGTAACGATCGCTGGACTGCCTTCTTTTTCGAGCTTCGACGCTCAGGCCACGATGACTACAAAGAAACCAACTAGCGTCCTAATACTGCGTGTATTCAAGTGAGAGTGACGTCTTTATCAGCCTCTTTGCCGACGTTGAAAAGTTAATGCCAAGTCCTAGTGCAACGCTTTGAGAACAGAAATCATTTCATGTGTGATTGATTATAAGAAAGTTTTAGCCTCCCTATGCCACGACAAAGATGTTCAAAGAGAGAAAGGATGAAGGCGCCATTTTGTATGGAGGTAAGGGAACGCGGAATGAATGCTCAAGGTGCATAGAAACAGTAAGCCAAGAAAGAAGTTTATGAAACAAGAAAAAAGTTGAAGAAGGATTCCATGTGTGAAGATCAAGGCTTCATATATGAGGTTCATGCTCCAACAAGACTCGGCTCCCGCCAACACGGTGAACAAAACTGTTGATTTGCTCAAAAGGGTCGGTATGTTATTCTGGATGAAACACTTTTGGCCTTCTAACTTGCCTGACATGAACACGTTGGATGACAAGGTTTAGACGCAAATTGAGGCAAAAACTTGTGCAAAGCCTGACAACAGCATCACAGCGCTTCAATTTGCTAATAAAATTAAAAAATTGAAATTTGAAAGAATCGTAGCCTCATTTCACACCTATGGTGAAAATTTCAGAAAAATCTACAGGAAAAAGATTTTTAGAGTGATTTTTGAAGTGACGGATTTGTTTGCCCAGAAGGACGGCCCTCTTGAGAAGGACATCAAAAACCTGAGGAGTCGCTGGAAACGATGTAAGTTATGCTCTTCATGACCAGCTGTCGAAAGCGTTCATGTATGCAGCTGCCGTCATCATGAGTGAAGGCGGTGATGTCAAATGAAACTTTTAACCTCTTGGCCTGCTAAATAAAATGCCTGAATTTCAAGGCATCGCCTTACTTCTTCCTTAAGTTACTATTGCTTAAATTTCAGAGAATCATGTTACTTCTCTCTTGAGTAACTACCAAGAATGGAAGCATAGAACACCAAAATTTAAAGACCCACCTTGAAAACCTTACACCATAACTTAATTACCAATACTTAAGAATTTTACCCCCAATTCATTGACGATAAAGCTCGATTAAGACAACCAGGGGAGACTTGACAGCAAAGCTTAGCTTCAGAGCGCGTGGATGACGGTAGGAGTGGCAACAGATCAACTGAACCTGTAATGGCAACTCGCCAGTTGGATCCCGGCAGCGACTGACCTGAGAGCAGCTGTCAACCTGGTAAACAGATGGCAATCGCCTGCTGCTTGTGTTGACTTGTTGACGGGGGTCATCTGAAGTAATGCTCACCTAGACAAGCGCTCACTGAGTTGAGAGAGCCTGATGCTCACCTAGGCAAACGCTCACTGACTTGACCTAGACGCGAGCAGGTCACCAAATCGGAAGCAGAAGTAAGCGCAAAATACGGAAGGCAAAAGTTAGCATAGCAAATAAATTTGCAATTCAGCACACGGGTCTCTTTGAAAAATTGTAGCCTTCAAAGCGGGCGCTCTGTCGTAGCCATTGAAAAAAAATAATTCACACGAAACGCTGAAGTGGGCGTGAAAATTGAAATTGTTGATGCAGAATGGGGAAAAATTATTGTTTGAATGGTAGGACTGAATAAAATTGTCTCAACCTTCTGAAAAATTAGAATGCAATCTGCAACTTTAATAAGAGCATACTTTCCGTAATTAGAGCGCTCTTCGCTGCAATTAGAGCGTACTTTACCCAAATTGAAGCCCACTTTGCCATTATAGAGCGCACTTTCTGTTTTAAGAGCGCATTTTACTACCATCAGAGTGCCCTTTTACTGTAATTAGAACGTTCTTAGCTGCAGCTAGAGCTCACTATACCATAATTAAAGAGCGGTTTCATGTATTATAACTCAACTCTAGACATTCGAGCGAACTTTGCCGCAATTAGAGCGCAATCTCCCGTAAATAAAGCACAATCTGCTTAGGATTGTTAAAGAAAAGATATTGAGCAGATCCCTGAAACGATCCGCAGTAGATCTCTCTAGCGGATCTTCGTTAACTGGACCGGACAAAGAACGTTCTGAATAGTAGATTTCGATATTACGAAGTAAACCTGAAATGAAGAAATCTTCATGTACAGTAAATTTCATCTAATTTGTTATTCAGTAAGGCTTGCGGTTGAATTTAACATTTAAACATGATTATGAAATGAATAGTTTTTTAATAGAATATCTATCTCAGCAAATAGCACGGCGTGATGCGCACAGATTTATTTCTGCAGCAAACTATGCGCATTCGCTGTAGGGAGATGATCTAAATCTTATATGAAGACGAAATAATGCTAGCAGAGGAAAAAAAACTTTGGAGATATTTTTCAGTGCCCGTCAATTGCTTTATGGATAATTTAAAACAACCTATTATTATTTGCAATTTACTCTAAGCACACAATGGAACTAAGAAAATACAAATTCTGGACGCTCTCAATCTCAGGTGTTGGTCAGCTAGACTGGCGATGAAACGTAGCCCTCAGGTAGAAAATATCACTGCATTGCAATGGAAAGTTACAGCGTGGGGCTAGGAATTGTAGAATGTCAAAGAAATGTTACATAGTAGTACACAAATATCAGAAGAATTAAAAATTTTTAGATTGTTGCACAGAATATAACAGAATGACGTAGAAATTTTACATTGTAATTCGGAAAATAACAGAATGACAAAGAAATGTTACTTTGTAGTACAGAAAATAACAGAATGATGAAGAAATGTTACTTTGTAGTACAGAAAAAAACAGAATGATAAAGAAATGTTACTTTGTAGTACAGAAAATAACTAAATGATGAAGAAATGTTTCTTTGTAGTACAGAAAATAACAGAACGATAAAGAAATGTTACTTTGTAGTACAGAAAATAACAGAATGATGAAGAAATATTTCTTTGTAGTACAGAAAATAACAGAACGATAAAGAAATGTTACTTTGTAGTACAGAAAATACTAGAATGATGAAGAAATATTACTTTGTAGTACAGAAAATGGCAGAGTGACAAAGAAATGTTACATAGAAGTATAAAAATAACAATAACAAATAAATGTTGCATGGTAGTAGAGAAAATACCAGAATGATGAAGAAATATTACTTTGTAGTACAAAAAATAACAGAATGATAAATAAAGGTTACATAGTAGTACGAAAAATGACAGAATAATGAAAAAATCTTGGACTGTTTTACAAAAACAAAAGAATGACGTAGAAGTGTTAAAAAGTAGAACAGAAAATAAAAAAATGATGAAGAAATGTTACATTGTAGTACAGGAAATAATGGAATAACAGAAATGTTACACGAAATAACAAAAAACCAATGGAACGTTGTTATGTGGTCAAAAATAATAACAGAAGGAGAGCGACGACAAGGCGTTGCCCTGTTGCGTTGAAATAACAGAACGACAACACAAAACATCTTAGTGGTTCAGAAAATAACACGTCAGTGGTCGCAACTGCAATATTCGTTGCTGTGCGACCAATGCCAAAAAAAAAACATTTCATTTCAACACATTCCAAAGCAACCGTCACACTACGTCACAAGATCCAGTGGTAATAAATTATTACTATTCCCATTATCATTTATTCCTGGCGTACGCCAATTCGAAAATTTTGAGCTACTTAGTAGTGATGAAGCAAAAAATTGACAGCTTAATTCAAACACCAGCCCACAGTTTATCCCCGTTGGGGAAAGACAGAACGCAGCCGTAATCCCTCACACCACGCGGGTGCCAAGCTCTACTTGGTGTTGCCGTCATTGCATCCTTGTGTTAGTTGTAAGGTATTTGTCACGGGAATTTCTCTAGGTTAAGGACATCTGTAAATCAGATAGCGGTGCGACCCTTTTATCCCTAAATTGTAATGTTCTTTGAGCGGCTTGAAACTCAATTCAGGGGTATTTTGTCTGCAGTGCCCTTCAGTTGGATTATTAGGTCTGGCCTGCCTAGTATCACACTGTGTTACTACTATTTTTGGCTAGGAATCTGAAGCAAACATTTACTCTTGAAATCCCGGTAATATCCTTTATGCTCTGTTTCTTCTACTTTCTAAAGTTCTCTCTGTACCTCCGATTAATCCGTATTTATTTATTCTTTTGTGATTTTTGACAGCTACTTGTTTCTTTCGTAATAATTATATAATTGAAATCTATTTCTTTTACCTTGATCCCCACTTACTAAAGAACCTGGTATCCTGACAGCATTTGAGAAACCGATGCACAAGGTGACATGTGCTATGCATGATTGAAATAAAACCACTTTCGCGCTCGTATACAACACTCGAAAGCAGACCTGGGTGAGTCAGAAGACCCCGATGTGCTGCAATAGAGTCTCCCAAGTCTTCCTGTAAGCCTCACAAATTTGTTCTCCATTGAAGTAAATGGAATGCCCAGAATACTTTATTGAGTTAGATGAATATTGGAGGCTTATGGGCCGCTTTGATGCCAGTCTACAAGAGCTCTGGAATATAAGGTCTTCATTCGCTTCGGGTCGCGCAGTTCAGACACGTGAAAATTTGTGGTAGAGCCGGACTCAACATATGTATGCATCTCATCATTTGATAGGACTCTGTAATATTTCTAAATGTTTGATGGACTCCGTCAGTCACTTATTAGCTTGAAATCTTTTCGTGTTGAACGTGTGCAGTAATATATCATTGATAAAATAATGATTATGAGCTGGGAAGTGCAATAGAGGAGAAATGAAGACCTCATTCCGATCCCGCATTGCGACATTTCACTAAGCATGTTGTAAGATTCCTGGGTTCGAATGATAGTGCCAGCTAACACAGTGACGATAATAAGACGCTCATCATGTAAAGCCACAAACGATTTGTTTAAGGTTTGCGTTTTTACTTTGCGCACAGAAAAAATCAGCGTTGAAAAAAAAACTTGAAAATAAAAACCAGCCCACCTATTATTTTTTTTCGGGGGGCGGGGGGGCTTTTGTTGGGTTTTGTTAGTTTTTTTTAGTTTAATAGGGTTGTACAATGCATACGCCAATGATTTGTGTGAGGCAGTGTGAACATAGCTCGAGCTGCTCTCGTCAATCAAAAGCAGTGGCTACCAACCTACCCGGCCGATGATCTAGAAACCTATGACTTTGTGATTTTCAAGCTTTCTTAGACTTGTTCTCAGTGTCGTAAAGGGTACCATGACACAGCAGGCTCGGCATCTGCATTGGCCTTTTAGGTCCACTAGTTTCATGTCTACAAAATCTTTTTCTTTTGCATTAGCACCAACTACTGCGAAGTCAACTGCACCACCATTGCACCAGTATAACGGAGTAAGACTTGAGTTTCTTTGCATTTCTCTAGAAGACAAAAAAATAGATGTTCAAGCGGGAAAAAAAATTTCTCTAGTTAAAAATTTAATTTTAATGTGAAGGGAAATACAGAGGTCCATAAGTTCTCTTTTGTGATGCAGCCTGGGCACATACTGCCATACTGACAGTCGGCACATACTGCCATACCGACAGTCGGCAATGTCTGTGACAATGCTTAGTGTAGGTTTGGTGCAGGGAACGCTCAAATGCTCCTGAAAACATAAAAACAATTGAGGCATCATCTCAAAGATAATGCAATTAAGACCTACCACTGCCAGGAGAGACTTCTACATTATGGTATAATATGTCTTGTACAACCCATAGGAAGTAATTAAGGTTCAAATTAGATTCAATATATTTAGTTTGAATGTGAAGTCAGTAAATGAAAAACAATAAAACCTACATTGTGCTTTTCTCACAGGTTTGAACGTTCATCGGTGAATTTAAATTTAAAAAACTCCACTAGAAGGGTGTTTTATTTGGTTTTTTAGTTGGTTTTTTTTTGTGTTTTTTTAATTCCAACCCTGGCAGAAAAAAATTGAAACAATTTGAACAATTTATTTACCACAAGTGATTCAGTAATACATTGTATCTTAAGTCTAGTACAATGGACACATTTGAGTATAGCTACATGTGGGCCCGAATATGTTCCGTGATTTCTAGGGCATCCCATCATGAAAAGCTATTTCTAAAGCGTAAAGTTCTGTCTCACCTGAAAAAAACCTGAACAAAGAAGATTCACACGCTAATGAAAAAGAGAATCAATGTTAAAATGTATATTGTTTTATGCAAACGTTTCATAAATTCAGGACTACATTTTCAGTACTGAAACATGGAAAAAGAAGAAAGTCAAACTTCGAACACTTAGAAAAAAATCTAATCATGCATCTATGAAAACCTAGATTCTCACACTCATTCAAACACAGGTAGAAAACTGACGCGTACTCTCATTCGCTTACCTACACAACCATGCACAAGCGCATATAACCACACATTTATTAATGACAACCTTATATACACGAACGCGCGCACACACACAAACACACACACGGAAATATGGCAGTAGGTTGAAGGAATATACAATTTGACTGCACTTATTTAGGTTGGCATATGAATGGATATGAATAAGAACTCCGAAATTCGAAGACCTTGTTCATTATTGTCAGAGTGGAGAGTATAGAAATTAGTGTTTTGAAAGGACGATCAAAATGCTGACAATGTTCTAGAATTGCTACATGAGAAGAAGAGGAGAATATGCGACATGTTTTATGGGACAATCCTGACTGCTGGCTGTGTCTAATGAACTGGTGATGTTTTGTGCTACCAATATAAGTCTGCGTGCAGCAGTCACACTCGTAGAAATAAACACAGGCACTCCTCTAAGCGCTTATTTCTTCTACTGTTTGACTCATCGACTCAAATCTGTGTGTGTGTGTGTGCGTGTGTGTGCATGCGAGTGTCTGTGTATGTGAGGTTTTTATGCTATATGTTTAGTGAACCGACGTTGCCCAAACGTGAACCAGTGCTATGTAAATCCCAGGTATCTTGAAACACTTAAATCGATTGTTCTAATTGCGTGAAAAATTTTACATCCTAGAAGAATTTTCCCATCCAAAAATACTTGCGTTATTGAAGAATTTCCTCTCGCATAAATACTTGGCGTCAGGGCAAAATTTTCTCTTTCGTAAATTATAATTAACGCGATGATGAATTTCGATGCCAAGTGTACGCATGATGTTAAAGCATAAAATAGACGTATGTACACTAGAAGCTTTGAGTCTACTATCGCAATGAGAGTAGTTTAATTTTTGGGGTTAAAAACAAACGCGAGCACGTACCGAGAGTCAAGACATACGGAGTTCAATATCTGAAGTCTACGGATTATGAGCCCCATATTTAAGTATGACACGAGTACGTACCTTGTATTTACTTCCCGGAGTTCATATGTTGAGTCTACGGATTTTGATCCCCATGTTTAAGTAGGTTTATGGTAGGCGACCTAATATTAGAAAAATTTAGTAAGCGTAAACTTGTACATTGTTATTTGTAATGTACTAGACTATAATTAATATCTTGCAGATAACATTATTAGAGTTTTGCAGACAAAATATTTGCAATGTGGGTCAAATATCGTATGCGGTTTCTATGACAACCTATACCGAGAACAACAAATTCTCCCGTAAATACAAAATTCATCAAGAAATTGAAAATTTTCCAGTAAATTCAAAATTTATCACGAAATTTAAAATTCTCCAGTAAATTCAAAATTCATCATGAAATTGAAAATTCTCCAGTAAATTCAAAATTCATCAAGAAATTGAAAATTCTCCAGTAAATTCAAAATTCATCAAGAAATTGAAAACTCTCGGGAAAATTCAAAATTCATCAAGAAATTGAAAATTCTCCAGTAAATTTAAAATTCATCAAGAAATTGAAAACTCTCAGGAAAATTGAAAATTCACAATTAAATTATGTTAGGCATATACTTATACCGAACAAATTTGTGGGTCTTAAAAATTAAATGATTCTGATGCTTTGCGCTTCAAGGAAGGCTGGCTATTCAAGCTTAATTACAATAGGGCGATTTTTTGGTTCCATTAAGGTGTTTCTCTTACGATGTTTATGAGGTGAGCATATTAAAAGCCAAAAAAGTTACGTTAACTTTGATGTACGTCACAGAGGTTGAGAAATATTTGATTTATTAAATTTAGAAGCGAATTAAGATAAATTAATGCTATGGTTAAGATTACGAGTATGATTAAAGTGAATATCAGCATGTGTGTTGGGGTTGAATATCATTAGCTGCGTCTGCGTGTACCAAATGTGAGCTGTGAGCTGCTGCATAGTCTTGTTTGAATAAGTTACCAATTATTAACCTTTTCTCTTTACATTAAGGCATAAAATACCATTATTTTACTCTAATTCATTTATAATTTTTTTTCTTTGTTATTATCCTTGTTTATTAATCTTTGAACGGTGCTTGACTAGGAGGAACCTATTCGTAGAAAGTCAACGTCACTCGAGCTAGTTTCTGTGTGGAAGATTTGTTGAGATATTCCACAAGGGCAATCTCCCATTGCAGGAAAAAATGGATTACAAAAAAATATTATATTCAGTGTGAATATTTCATTTTTTAACGAGGTGGAAACTCTCCCAGGGTTGTTCTCATATTTACCGGCATCTTGTAATATTTAAAACTATTCACTTCTTGAACCAATTTGAGAAGCGTAGTAATTTTTGGCATCTAAATTTTACTCGAGAATTTCAACTGCTACAATTTTTAAATGAATTTTTCATCCCTCTGCAAAAACTATCTTAGATGTTTTCCTTGTTCTAGCACAATATATTACCTTATTTTACTTGCAACGGTACTTCAGATAAACCTGCTGGATCTGTATCGAGATAGCGTTTTAAAATCAATAACACAAAAGTGAGAGCAGCTCGTTAACTCTGGCTGCAGTGATACATTTCTGGCAGAAAATATGTTTCGAAAACTCCCTGAACGTATTCAGATTCTGCCAATCATTTTAATGTTGGAATATCTAGAGCTTTTCTTGAACTAAATCTAACTGTAGTTCTCTGTGACGCAAATGCGCGCATCATTTAACGCTCTATATCAGACGTTCCCTCGTAACTCATTCTATTTTAGTTTTATAAATGTGAGCGTCCTTTGTGGTGTTTTATTTAACATTTGTCTTTAAAGTATTCCATTAAAGCTAAATAAGCGTGGCCTTTGTGGCATTTTATTTAACATTGCTCGTTGAAGTATTCCATTGAAGCCATTTAAATGTGAGCGGCCTATGTGGTGTTTTATTTCACATTTGTCTTTAAAGTATTCCATTCGGGCTAAATGTGCGTGGCCTATGTGGTGTTTTATTTCACATTTGTCTTTAAAGTTTTCCATTAAAGCTAAATATCCGCGGCCTATGTGGTGTTTTATTTCACATTTGTCTTTAAAGTTTTCCATTAAAGCTAAATATCCGCGGCCTATGTGGTGTTTTATTTCACATTTGTCTTTAAAGTATTCCATTCGAGCTAAATGTGCGCATCCTTTGAAGTTGTTGATTTACAATTTACCTGTAAAGTATCCCATTTAAGCTAACAGAACTTTATGATTCGGTAAATCTGCCGTGAAATTTAGCACTAAGGATCACTCTGTCTGATTTCAAGAACATTTTTCCGGATTTATATCACCGGTTTTCTTCAATTGAGTGATATATGTACAAAATCATAAGCTTGAGAAAACAGAGTGTTTTGGTCATTCAAACATATGTTTTCTTTTCAACTTGTAGAAACAAACACCAATCAATTCATTGAATCTCCCAAAAAGAGGTAGAAAGAAATGATTAATTATTTTCTAAGATGTCAGTAGGTGAATAATCAATTAAAACAAAGCATTATGCTCCGTAAAAAGTCAACGTTACAAACATGACAAGTAACACACGCATGTTAATACATTAGGAGAAAATTCCTGAAACAATTTTGTAGCTTTCTTACAATAATCTCCTGATAAAATACCTGAAAGTTCTTTTGTATGTTTTCTTCAGCTTTTTTGAAGAGATTTCGCGATAGATTTCGCAACTTTTGGGTGTTATGTTCAGGTTGACTTCCATGCTGCCTGTGGCCGCTCTATTTTCTTCAGAAGGCATCGCAGTACTCTAAAATAATTTCAGCTCACTTAATTTGTGGTAAGAATGAGCTGATCAGCAATGTTATATGATCGCATGATAACACTGCTTTTAAGGGTATCTGCACGTCCAAAAAAGAATACAAAAATGTATATGTATAAATATATATATATATGAAAGTGTACACTGAAATTCAAAAATATATATAATTTGGCACAAAATTTTAGCTATAATTTAACTCTTCTATAGCCGGCCACCATGCATAATTAATCGTGATTTGTTATATCCTTGCGACAGCGACAATCTGCTCCATAAAAGTTTCTTTGGCGACGTTCATGCGTCTGCATCGTCGCTCCATTGACGACAGGCGCACGTAAATATGCATGTGAGGCAGCGAACCGGATGCGCGGTAATCGATGTTGCTGGGAAAGTTGAACTGTGTGTTGTGGTAGTTGCCTTGCCTGAATTTGAATGTTTATTCGTATGTATAAAAGGTACTAGCTTCTACATAATGCAAAGTACTTACACAGAGAACTTTTTTGTGGCGCTTAGTTCTTGAAATGTTGAAGTGGTATTCTTTTTCTGTTTACGTAGGCATGCACGTGTTGATTAGTTCACGGATGTACTCATGTCGAGTTGACTGTAACCTACTTGGCTACCGCATATTCGAGCTGACTGTATGTATATATATATATATAAATGTACACAAGGAGTTCCGAGACTCGAACTCAGGACTTAGAAATTACCGCGCCGGCACGCTACCAACTGAGCTATCGATCACCCTAAAAAGGTGACCGAAACCCAACGATAGCAATGCTTGGCCCAGTGCAGGTACGTGCTGTCCCGACATATATTTTACTCCATATTTTTTATCGAGAGTTCACAGTCTAGTAAACTCCCAGAAACAGATAATGATTCTGGTACGAGAAGCTGCTGCTTCCACAAGTTGAAACGAAATAAATGTACACAAGGAGTTCCGAGACTCGAACTCAGGACTTAGAAATATATATATATATATATATCAACTGTACGTGGATATGCAGGGTACATGTTCAGTCATTAGATTGGCATCTAAATTTTATGAATAATTTTGTGACCGGTGATCAACATAATAATTACTCCCTCATTGAGCTTAGAGCTTTATTTACTTAATGGTCAATATTTCCTGAATACGTAGTATCAAAAACTCGAGTCTCCTCCTAAAATTCAGAAGCATTTTGCACCACGTCTTTCCAGAGTTTATTCACATGATTTTTCTAGAGAGAGACATTGGAATCCTAAGCAGATTAAACCGAAAAATCTCATGGGTTAAGATCAGGCGATGAGCGAGACCACATTTCATTTGTACGAAATACAGAAAACTAATCCAACAATCACTGATGAGTGCTGTTTTAGGTGAGGGAGACTGAGCTCAACCACTTGATTGAACTCATTTTCATTGAAATTATTTTAGGTTCCCATAGCGCTTGTGTTATAATCTGTCTCAGAAATGTATTTGTGTTCACTTATGTGCCTAGTGGAACAGAGGTGAAATTTTTTTTCAGGCTTTGAAGATGGGGTCCGTGCAACGAAAGGGGAGGGCTTTCGACGTAGGAAAACTGTTTAGAATGTTGAAAAAGAAAATTGAAAATGATTGAAATATACAAAAAATTCAAAGCCTGGAAAAAATGATTGAAGGCCATTTCTTAGCACTCTGTTATCCTTTCCGTTGGACTTCGCCTTCAAGGCGAAAAATTTCTCATACACGGTATCATCGATGAGCGCGTTCTTCCTGAATTGGCTTTGGACACCATTTTGCTCAGTCACTGAATTTTCCTTTTGGAAACCTCTGAGCCTCCGACGCCTTTGCATCTTGAATGGGGCAAACTTCAGGCTTTTTGAAGCACATTCCTTGCGTGCATTCTTCATTCACATTGATCTCTCTTGCCTACTTCTTCACTGATTCCCCAAGGTTTCGTCTCCTGTGGCTTTGACCAGCTTGGTTATTTAGAGAATGAAGAATGTCTATAGAAGGTTTCGTCCGCTGTTGCATTGAATTAGATCATTTTGGGGTGAGGAATGTCTAAAGAATGTTTCGTCTGCTATTGCATTGATGAGTTAGATCATTTTGGAGTGAAGAAGTTCGGAAGTGAGAAGTTCAAAGGCCATTCCAGGAATTTTCAAGTCGCCGAACGGACCAATAGTTTGGTGAACCTTTAGTTGGTGCCTAATGATAATTTTTTATTTTTATCGTCAAAGCTAAATAATAAATTCTGTGACAATGGCATGAGCTTATAATGGAAACCTACAAGTGATTAAATATTTTCTAAATATATTATACACATATGTTTTTTAAAGCGTGTGCGGTTTTTACTCACGAAAAGTGCTGAAAAAGTTTATTTTCTCCAAAGATATCGTCAAGTCTAATTATCAATGAAATTGGATTTCTATTAATTCAGTTAATGAGGTACAATTAACGATTTTGGCCGAGCTTGTAAAATGACACCCTACATGTCATTTGTATAACTCGTATTCATTAAAATCAACTTTAAAAGCATCAGCTTCTTACTTACTAGTTGAGGCGGAGAAGGTCCAACTTTTACCGCGGGGAACTATTGTATTCTTGCTTATTATTGTGCTGTAATTCACTAAATTAAATGTATTTTATACATTCGTGCAATAATTATATCTCAAATCCAGCAAGATTAATCGAAACAACTTGCTAATTTATATCACAATGATATCAATGAATATCTATCGAATCTACAGAGTGTGCCTCATATTGGCCCGAGATGCGAGTACCACATTCGTAATAAGAGCAAAATAAACTGAGTGCAAACAGTCATTGCGTGTTTGATGCTCCAAATATCTTACCTAATTATACCCTTGCTGTGGTTATTTATTTATATACTGTATTTGTGTAATGTCCGCTTCTTCCACCTCTCTGTGGCGCTCACAAGGACGCTCAATGACCGTATCTGTGATACGAGTTTCACCAGTGCACAAGTACAGGAATATTTTGATGGCGGGTACTGTTGGGATGGATATATTTGTTGGGCATCCACATCTGGAAAATTTGTCTAAAGAAGGAAAATATCGAATCCCGTCATTTATTACGGGCCCTGTACACTAGTGAAGTAATTATAAGACTAGGTTATATCTCTTTACACTTCAAGCCAGGCTCATATCAAGTTCTCATGTAGCATGCGTGAAGTTATATAGAGCAGTCTCGTCCGAGAGCTGCGTGTCACACTTAGTGGTCTGATTACCTGCCGGCCTAATGCAGACTAATTAAGATGCTGGTGACAATCCCTGTTGGCGCTGATGTCATTTTGACTGATTTCCGAGAGGAAAATTCAGCGGCACGCGTCAGTCAGAGGCTGGGCACGGTCGTGCGAGGATGTGCGTCGCTGCGGAGTGAGGGGCTCACGCTGGAGTGGCTGACGATTTACGTCACGAAGCTCATTTGTTTTCACGACTCGCTGATGAAAACAAGATCTGTTTACCCACGGGCGAGCGTTGCTCCCCTCGCCATTAAAAACTCGGCGGTATTTTTGGCTAAGAACGCCAAATTTTGTGGCAACTGATGCGTGTCGAATTACACTTGACTTTCGTCATGTTTCTGTCACCTCAGTTGAGTGATATACATTTTTGTTCGTGTCATGCATTTTTCGAGAAGATAGAAGGATCGTCGAGGTGCGGTTGTGTCTTTGGGTTACGCTCTAGCCAGGTTACTGATGTTACCCGTGGGAGAAGGAACTGTACGCTGAAATGTGAAGAAACGTTCAGCTGTAAGTAGAAGGAACTTCTCCTCTACAGAAGGCACTTCTCCGATGTTCCAGCGATGTTGGGGTGCATTGGAAATTTTTGACTCCTGACAGTTTTCTGGTAAAAATTAATATATTAGCACTCACTCCTCAAAACTTTCAGTGTTCCAGCCAAAACTATCAATATTTACATTCAATTTCAGCATTACAGAGTGCATTATAATTATTCTTAGGTTTTTTTGAGCTTTTAGCTTTGTACTTTTATCGCATTTTTCTTATTACTGCTTGTATCTTCAGTATTTCACGAGCTTCTTTAGGACAGTTTGGAAATGTGTAAAGAATCTCATTTGTATTTTGGGATTAGGGGATCCATTAGTGATAAGAGCGTGTGAAAGAAATGATTTTTGATTTTTTTTACTCTAGTTTATCAACTTATTCATATGTGTTGATGGAACTTTCTAGATATATACCAAGAGGAATATTGGTGACATCTGAATCGTAAATAATATTTTTGAATAAACATTTTGATAATTTTCTGATGAATGACCGTAGTACTATTGAATGACAGTACTGTTATCGCAAATGAAAACCGTTACGGTGATGGTAAATGATGATCAAATGACAACCTGCGGTAATAGTAAATGGTAGTTAAGTGATAACCGTTACGGTTGTAGTAAATGATAATCAAATGATAAGCTGGAAAAAAACCGGCAACAACGATGGTGGGATTGTTGGGTGAGATGAGAAAGGAAGGAGCAATGATTGTTGGGTGAGATGAGAAAGGAAGGAGTAATGATTGTTGGGTGAGATGAGAAAGGAAGGAGTAATGATTGTTGGGTGAGATGAGAAAGGAAGGAGTAATGATTGTTGGGTGAGATGAGAAAGGAAGGAGCAATGATTGTTGGGTGAGATGAGAAAGGAAGGAGTAATGATTGTTGGGTGAGATGAGAAAGGAAGGAGTAATGATTGTTGAATGAGATGTGAAAGGAAGGAGCAATGATTGTTGGGTGAGATGAGAAAGGAAGGAGTAATGATTGTTGGGTGAGATGAGAAAGGAAGGAGTAATGATTGTTGGGTGAGATGAGAAAGGAAGGAGTAATGATTGTTGTGTGAGATGAGAAAGGAAGGAGTAATGATTGTTGGGTAAGATGAGAAAGGAAGGAGTAATGATTGTTGGGTAAGATGAGAAAGGATGGAGTAATGATTGTTGGGTGAGATGAGAAAGGAAGAAGTAATGATTGTTGAATGAGATATGAAAGGAAGGAGTAATGATTGTTGGGTGAGATGAGAAAGGAAGGAGTAATGATTGTTGGGTGAGATGAGAAAGGAAGGAGCAATGATTGTTGGGTGAGATGAGAAAGGAAGGAGCAATGATTGTTGGGTGAGATGAGAAAGGAAGGAGCAATGATTGTTGGGTAAGATGAGAAAGGAAGGAGCAATGATTGTTGGGTGAGATGAGAAAGGAAGGAGTAATGATTGTTGGGTGAGATGAGAAAGGAAGGAGTAATGATTGTTGGGTGAGATGAGAAAGGAAGGAGTAATGATTGTTGGGTGAGATGAGAAAGGAAGGAGCAATGATTGTTGGGTGAGATAAGAAAGGAAGGAGCAATGATTGTTGGGTGAGATGAGAAAGGAAGGAGCAATGATTGTTGGGTGAGATGAGAAAGGAAGGAGCAATGATTGTTGGGTGAGATGAGAAAGGAAGGAGCAATGATTGTTGGGTGAGATGAGAAAGGCGTGCAGTTTTGAATTACTCGAAGTGGTATTTTATTTTTTGAACAAGAGTTTAAGTGGTTCTTGCTGCTAGCATTGCGTTATGAGTACAGCATTGTTGCGAAATTCTGGCGATTATGTGAAAGAAAAAGTGGGAGAGTTGGGGCAGAAAAAGAAAGGAGTTTTGAGGATGTGTTGAAGCGTTGCAGACTTGATGAAGTCTTGATGAAGCGTTGAAGTCTTGAAGAAGTGTTGAAGTCTTTATGAAATCTTGAAGTCTTGAAGAAGTTTTGAAAAAGTGTTGAAGTCTCGAAAAGCGTTGAGGTATTTAAGAAGGTTTTAAGTCTTAGATAAGCCCTTATACCTTGATGGTTGTTCAGTGCGCAGAGCAAAAGTTTGGGAAAATGTATTCATTTTTAAGATTTCACATCGTGCTTTTGGGAGGCAAAATTAGTCCAACTGAATGCGAGTTGATAAAACCAGCACTTTAAATTGAGGGGGTTACCCTCAGCTCTGATCACGGGGTTTTGAACGATCGCTGCCGCGAGAGAGATGTCTGAAAGAATGATAAGGGTAGCTGCACACCAAAAGATTTAAGGCGAGAAAGCGAGCAAGCTTGAATCGATATACATGTATTCCTATGGGAGTGCGCACACCGCAAGTAAGCTAGCGAGCGAGTGAGAAAGATTGAAGATTGGCTGCAGCGAGAAAGCGACTTGAAGATGGTTTCACGCTTGAAAGCTCCAGTGAGAAGCCTCTGGCAGTGGCAGCGCTGCGTCTGGCAGTGCGCGGCGAGGTGTCGAAGGGAGAGGTGCTGTACACAATTTCTCCAGCAAAGACTGAACTGTTTAGATCCAAAGTTTATGCTCTACTGTGCCTTTGAAAGTCAAAAAATCCAAAGCACAATGACAGATTACATGTTTCAAAGCAATGGGACGAAGTATGAATGATACTCAACGTTACAAACACATGCTAGTTCCGCTTATTTTTGTAATAAACCTCTCTCCATGACATTCAGGAGCAAACTGGCTATCTTTTGGTGTGTGATAGATCTCGCCAAACATCTTGCTCTCTCGCTTGCTTTGTCACTTGCCGTCTTTTGGTATGCAGCTACCCTAAGTGTTGGATTAGAGTTTGTGAACGAGTAAAAGCTTTACATGAGTAGTTATGTCGAAGGAACTAAGTGAGGGGGTCGTGGGATATGAAGTCATGCTTAGACTCGAAGGGCGGGTGAATTGCTATTGCGCTGAAGGTATCCTTTGTCTGATTTTTGTATTTCCAAAGATTGGATGGAACCTATTCACGCACCGGAGATCGGGTGGAACGTCAAAATTTGTTTTGTGGAATCTCCAATGAAAGTTTAGTCTTACCCGCCATTAAAATATTCTTGTACTTGTGCACTGGTGAAACTCGTATCACAGATACGGTCATTGAGCGTCCTTGTGAGCGTCACAGAGGCAGAAGCGGACACCAAACAAATATATAAATAAATATATAAATGAACACACAACGGCTATTATTAGGTTAGATACTTAAGTTATAGGTTCGTGCTGGTATATAACTCTGTGTGTTGTCTCCGAGACGCGAGTGTAAGGTGCAAACTTTGGACAAGAAAGATCCAGGGTTCGATTCTGGTACCCAAATTTTTATTTAGTCTCCATAGCAGCTACTCTGGTGATCATAGTAGAAACCGGAGAATTGAACGGAGAATAGAAAAAACGCTGGACGACTTCTCCGTACATTGAGCTTGCATCCGACATACTAATTAATTTCCTTTTGACCATGGAGAAAAAGAAACACATACACATTGTTTTTGAATTGTATCAGAGTACAGCAAAGAAAAAATCGGAATAGATGTTTCTCAACGAGCATGCCATTGATAGCAACACTACCCAAGTGAAGGAAGCCAGGAAGCTTTATGTAATCCCTCTCGGCCGAAGCGGCGACACTTTTTACAACAAAATGAAGATAGTACCATTTAAATCCTTCTAAAATTACTCAGTAATAGTGAAATTAATCGAAGAATTTATATAGTTTTGAGTCTCATTTATTACACTGATGTAAATCAACAAAAATTCGAAAATTTCTTGTGACATTACATTTTTGAAGCAAAGCCAAGCTCAAACAAGTTTTCTAGAGCTTAATATATCTAACAGCTAGGCACAAAGACCTGGTACAAAATACAAAGAAATAGAATAAACACGAATGAACGAGCGATAAAAGGAAAACCAAACAGCAAAAAGGACTGTTGAGGCACCTTTACCTTGAAGTGACAGTATATTTCCATTTCTTCATAACAAATTAAATACTCCTGCGAACAGCCGAGGTGGCTGAGAACGTAGGATGATGATGTAGTAATTGGAGACGTTGTTATTGAGGTGGAGAGTCCAGTGCATAAGTTAAAAGTTATTTAAAGGCTTACTTTGTACTGCGTGAGTGTGGTGTGTGTTATACTCGTATATTGGGTTATACACTCACATGAGCGCACACGCCCAACACTCACATGAGCGCACACGCCCAACACTCACATGAGCGCACACGCCTAACACTCACATGAGCGCACACGCCCAACACTCACATGAGCGCACACGCCTAACACTCACATGAGCGCACACGCCTAACACTCACATGAGCGCACACGCCCAACACTCACATGAGCGCACACGCCTAACACTCACATGAGCGCACACGCCCAACACTCACATGAGCGCACACGCCTAACACTCACATGAGCGCACACGCCCAACACTCACATGAGCGCACACGCCTAACACTCACATGAGCGCACACGCCCAACACTCACATGAGCGCACACGCCCAACACTCACATGAGCGCACACGCCCAACACTCACATGAGCGGACACGCCTAACACTCACATGAGCGGACACGCCTAACACTCACATGAGCGCACACGCCCAACACTCACATGAGCGGACACGCCCAACACTCACATGAGCGGACACGCCTAACACTCACATGAGCGGACACGCCTAACACTCACATGAGCGCACACGCCCAACACTCACATGAGCGGACACGCCCAACACTCACATGAGCGGACACGCCTAACACTCACATGAGCGGACACGCCTAACACTCACATGAGCGCACACGCCTAACACTCACATGAGCGCACACGCCCAACACTCACATGAGCGCACACGCCCAACACTCACATGAGCGCACACGCCCAACACTCACATGAGCGCACACGCCCAACACTCACATGAGCGCACACGCCCAACACTCACATGAGCGCACACGCCCAACACTCACATGAGCGCACACGCCCAACACTCACATGAGCGCACACGCCCAACACTCACATGAGCGCACACGCCCAACACTCACATGAGCGCACACGCCCAACACTCACATGAGCGCACACGCCTAACACTCACATGAGCGCACACGCCCAACACTCACATGAGCGCACACGCCCAACACTCACATGAGCGGACACGCCTAACACTCACATGAGCGGACACGCCTAACACTCACATGAGCGGACACGCCTAACACTCACATGAGCGCACACGCCCAACACTCACATGAGCGCACACGCCCAACACTCACATGAGCGCACACGCCCAACACTCACATGAGCGCACACGCCCAACACTCACATGAGCGCACACGCCCAACACTCACATGAGCGCACACGCCTAACACTCACATGAGCGGACACGCCTAACACTCACATGAGCGGACACGCCTAACACTCACATGAGCGGACACGCCCAACACTCACATGAGCGCACACGCCCAACACTCACATGAGCGCACACGCCCAACACTCACATGAGCGCACACGCCCAACACTCACATGAGCGCACACGCCTAACACTCACATGAGCGGACACGCCTAACACTCACATGTGCGGACACGCCTAACACTCACATGAGCGCACACGCCCAACACTCACATGAGCGCACACGCCTAACACTCACATGAGCGCACACGCCCAACACTCACATGAGCGGACACGCCTAACACTCACATGAGCGCACACGCCCAACACTCACATGAGCGGACACGCCCAACACTCACATGAGCGCACACGCCCAACACTCACATGAGCGCACACGCCTAACACTCACATGAGCGGACACGCCCAACACTCACATGAGCGCACACGCCCAACACTCACATGAGCGGACACGCCTAACACTCACATCATTCGACTAAAATAAACCCGTTGATATAGCAACAATGTTTCTATCCTAAAACCGTAAGGCGAAATTGGGCATCACTTTTTGATTTAAAAACTAAAGTTCCCGCGACCGGCAATCAGAACTGCGAACTGTTCAGAATTTCCTCTTCAGTCAGGTGAATTAGAATAATTGGGCTTGATTATAAAGCAAGTAACTTTTTCGGAGTTTCACCTTTATTATTTTTTGGGAGGTTATGTAAAGAATTAGATTCAAATCTTATTTAAGTCTAGTGCAAATGTAGTAAATGGAGAATATGTCTAGTGCAAATGTAGTAAATGGAGAATTCGTTTACTGCAAATGTAGTAAATGTAGAATAAGTCTAGTGTAAATGTAAAATAGCTGACAGTCGTTCTTGTAAATCGTTTTGTTTCGGAAAATAAAATTTCATAGTTTTGCTCCCTAAATTTGATCAACATCAGAGCGACCAGTTTGCCATTCATTAGTCATCCGAATCGGGAAAGGAGAAAATTATTTTAAAATGTTACATGCTGTTAAATTGCAACTCCTAAAATAAAAATTTTGACTTACTAACCTGCATCGCTTTGTAAATTGGAAGCCTTTACAATTTACAAATGCCTTGCGAACATTACGAAATTCATAAAGCGAACATGATTGATTCGGTTTTGACGAGGAAAAAAATCTATAACCTAACATATCTACAACCACAATTTGTGGGCCTTTACATAAAATAAAGGAAACATGGTAAAATAGTTTAGCTGGAGACAATGTTCCTTCAAGGCTCTTCCAATATTTTAATTTGTTCAACGTGGCTAGCATCTCCGTCGCAGAGATAACTCCTATCTAAACTCCTCAAGTGATCTAACATTCAAAAGCTCAGGGCATCCACAGCAATGAAGTACAAATACGGCAATTATTACAGTATATTCGACATCAAAACTCTAATGCGCTCTATGATAATAATTCTATAACTGTAGCAAGTTTTACTGAAGTAGACTACTCAGTCTGTACAAACTAAGTTGAAGAATGGCTTCACGACTGAGACTTGAAGAGAAATTTAGGGTACTAATTAAATTTTATATATTCTTTACATTGCTGGTCGTAAACTTGATTCTATGAAATTTTCCGACCAAGAATTCGTGTGGCGTTTGAAACAAACATTTTCGTTAACATTTCGCCCTGTGAAACTTCTCACGTGACCTCGAGAAGGTATTATTATCAATGCCTTGATGAGAGCTTAACAATTCCTTGTGCCAACGTCCGTGTCGGGCTTATAGCTCACACGTTGGAGAATTCGAGTTATATTGTACATATTTCGGGGCAAAGTGGACAGAGAAACTGGCCTCCGGCTCATATATTGCGAGGCTAATGCAAGTTTGCTTCAAACTGAAAGTCCCTCAGTTTTCCTAAGGCCAGAAAATGACTGCGACTCGAGTTTTGCTGCAGGAATTGTGACACGAGCTGAAAAGATTGTCACAAGCCAGAAATGAATTTCGCCAGCAGAATTGAATTTGGTGCAGCTTCATGTACCGAACTCAGCGGGCAATGTATAATAGTAACTATATCTATATGGAGAACAGGGGGCTTACGTGAATACCAATCATAAAGTATTAAACAACTATACCCTCAAGTGAGGGGCATGTAGTTTTTAGTATAAAACTTTTTCAAATTCGTACAGGCAAGAACGTTTAGTTCAATGTTACGCATGCCGAGAGAACTCAAATGATGTACAGAATGACAGCAGTTGCCCGTTTCATCATGATAATGTAACGCATTGCCGATGATTTCGGAGCGAGGATGGGCCTTCAAATGTGTTATTGTTCTTAAAAACGACGATGCAGATCATAGTGGAACAGGAATAGCATTTTGCCCCTTGCCGCAGCACCCAAGGGGCACGTTCTCAGGCTGTCGAACGATCACAGAAAATAAATAGCAGCAGAAGTATTGGAAATAAGATAAAAGGAATAACGGGAGTCATTGGAGCTGTTGCGACGCAGATCTTTGCTTGCTTTCACTGCTCCCGAGTTACAGAGTGACAGGGAATTCAAAATGCTAATTTGTGCACGAAGCTGAAATTATGCAAACGAAATTTTAGCTGCAGCATCAACGACATCGATTGGATCAGCTGCCTTCTTTTTATTTTGGGTCTTTTCTTGCTACGACTTGCTACAGAAGTGATGGTCACACCATCACTGTAGCTAGATCTTATTCCAGAGCGATTGAAAGTTCCTAATACTTAGTCCGCCTTAAAATTGCAAACGTTTATAAGATCACAGTACAGTGACAATTTATCCAATTGAAAACTTCCATAAACGAAATGTATTCATCAAAACATTTACGAGGAAAGGAGTTCTGAGATAAAAATGTCTTTTATTAACTACATCGAGTTTGATTTGGAAGTATCCTCATTTTAAAGTATCCCTGCCTAAATTTTGTTATCTAAATTACGTGGTACCAATCTTGTTGTCTGAAACACCAGGTCCAAATCTTGTTATCCGGAACACTTGGTCAAAATCTTGTTATCGAATAGGTAGCTGAGTTTGCCTTTATTGTTTGAAGCAAACGCACGGACAAGCTTATATACATGATGGTATATTGCACAGGATACAGTGAATACGAATGGCTTGT
Organism: Morinoia aosen; assembly: GCA_030386875.1. Lineage (NCBI taxonomy): Eukaryota > Metazoa > Arthropoda > Malacostraca > Amphipoda > Talitridae > Morinoia > Morinoia aosen. The sequence goes on along the minus strand of CM059565.1, from coordinate 64,060,784 downwards.
CAAAAAAGAGCTTCGTCTGAAGAGAGTAAGCAAGCCAAGGTTGTACCTTATATATAGTTAGACCAACAATTTTATTTTAAGGTTTCAATACATTGGCGACTTATCTTGGCTTGCAATAAAGGTAAAATTAAAGCATAAACTTTTTCAAGCTAAACAATAGATACGATGCTCCTTGATGTGCCAGCAATCTCACGGGAGCGAGATTCGGAGAAAGATTCGATTCTTCGAAATGGGTTCTAAACTCCTTTTCTCGTTGAAATAAATTTGATTTGGCTATTATTTTTTTACTGAAACTCGTTGGCGCTGCGCCTTCTCAGAACTCATAAGCAGGGGAGCAAGGCTTCCTTTACTTCTGTGAGCGACTCCCTCGTATTATATTTCGTTCACTTCTGGGAATAAAAATCATTGAATCCATTACTTCCTTTAGTCGTCTGCTTGATGGTAATTTTTTAAATCTCTTATTCGACTCATTAACATGGAAATTCTCTATAGAGGCACCGTTTTCATTCTTTCACGTAAAACTACAGTTCGATTAGTTTACTGCATGTTCGAGATAATTGACCCGAATTAACTAAAATCATATTCAATGCCATTAAATTTCCATGGGATGCCCGCAGTCATTAAACTTGATCAGGCCTACAAGTAGTTGGAATTCAATAGATTCCTTTTATTACACGTTCATAGAAAATGATATCCCTGAAGTGTCGTTTGGAAAAACCAATTGTTAAATTTTTAAAATATCTCATGCATGTGGGAAACCCGACAGCAGTATTTGTTAGAAACCCGACAGCAGTATTTGTTAGAAACCCGACAGCTGTATTTGTTAGAAACCGACAGTAGTATTTGTTGGAAACCCAACAGCAGTATTTGTTGAAAACCCGACAGCAGTATTTGTTGGAAACCCAACAGCAGTATTTGCTGGAAACCCGACAGCTGTATTTGTTAGAAACCGACAGCTGTATTTGTTAGAAACCGACAGTAGTATTTGTTGGAAACCCAACATCAGTATTTGTTGGAAGCCCGACAGCAGTATTTGTTGGAAACCCGACAGCAGTATTTGTTAGAAACCGACAGTAGTATTTGTTGGAAACCCAACATCAGTATTTGTTAGAAACCCGACAGCTGTATTTGTTAGAAACCGACAGTAGTATTTGTTGGAAACCCAACATCAGTATTTGTTGGAAGCCCGACAGCAGTATTTGTTGGAAACCCGACAGCAGTATTTGTTAGAAACCGACAGTAGTATTTGTTGGAAACCCAACATCAGTATTTGTTAGAAACCCGACAGCTGTATTTGTTAGAAACCGACAGTAGTATTTGTTGGAAACCCAACATCAGTATTTGTTGGAAGCCCGACAGCAGTATTTGTTGGAAACCCGACAGCAGTATTTGTTAGAAACCGACAGTAGTATTTGTTGGAAACCCAACATCAGTATTTGTTAGAAACCCGACAGCTGTATTTGTTAGAAACCGACAGTAGTATTTGTTGGAAACCCAACATCAGTATTTGTTGGAAGCCCGACAGCAGTATTTGTTGGAAACCCGACAGCAGTATTTGTTAGAAACCGACAGTAGTATTTGTTGGAAACCCAACATCAGTATTTGTTGGAAACCCGACAGCTGTATTTGTTAGAAACCGACAGTAGTATTTGTTGGAAACCCAACATCAGTATTTGTTGGAAACCCGACAGCTGTATTTGTTAGAAACCGACAGTAGTATTTGTTGGAAACCCAACATCAGTATTTGTTGGAAACCCGACAGCTGTATTTGTTAGAAACCGACAGTAGTATTTGTTGGAAACCCAACATCAGTATTTGTTGGAAACCCGACAGCTGTATTTGTTAGAAACCGACAGTAGTATTTGTTGGAAACCCAACATCAGTATTTGTTGGAAACCCGACAGCTGTATTTGTTAGAAACCGACAGTAGTATTTGTTGGAAACCCAACATCAGTATTTGTTGGAAACCCTACAGCAGTATTTGTTGGAAACCCGACAGCAGTATTTGTTAGAAACCCGACAGCTGTATTTGTTAGAAACCGACAGTAGTATTTGTTGGAAACCCAACAGCAGTATTTGTTGAAAACCCGACAGCAGTATTTGTTGGAAACCCAACAGCAGTATTTGTTAGAAACCCGACAGCTGTATTTGTTAGAAACCGACAGCAGTATTTGTTGGAAACCCAACATCAGTATTTGTTGGAAACCCTACAGCTGTATTTGTTGGAAACCCGACAGCAGTATTTGTTGGAAACCCGACAGCTGTATTTGTTAGAAACCGACAGTAGTATTTGTTGGAAACCCAACATCAGTATTTGTTGGAAACCCTACAGCTGTATTTGTTGGAAACCCGACAGCAGTATTTGTTGGAAACCCGACAGCTGTATTTGTTAGAAACCGACAGTAGTATTTGTTGGAAACCCAACATCAGTATTTGTTGGAAACCCGACAGCTGTATTTGTTAGAAACCGACAGTAGTATTTGTTGGAAACCCAACATCAGTATTTGTTGGAAGCCCGACAGCAGTATTTGTTGGAAACCCGACAGCAGTATTTGTTAGAAACCGACAGTAGTATTTGTTGGAAACCCAACATCAGTATTTGTTGGAAACCCGACAGCTGTATTTGTTAGAAACCGACAGTAGTATTTGTTGGAAACCCAACATCAGTATTTGTTGGAAACCCTACAGCAGTATTTGTTGGAAACCCGACAGCAGTATTTGTTAGAAACCCGACAGCTGTATTTGTTAGAAACCGACAGTAGTATTTGTTGGAAACTCAACAGCAGTATTTGTTGGAAACCCGACAGCAGTATTTGTTGGAAACCCAACAGCAGTATTTGCTGGAAACCCGACAGCTGTATTTGTTAGAAACCGACAGTAGTATTTGTTGGAAACCCAACATCAGTATTTGTTGGAAGCCCGACAGCAGTATTTGTTGGAAACCCGACAGCAGTATTTGTTGGAAGCCCGACAGCTGTATTTGTTAGAAACCGACAGTAGTATTTGTTGGAAACCCAACATCAGTATTTGTTGGAAACCCGACAGCTGTATTTGTTAGAAACCGACAGTAGTATTTGTTGGAAACCCAACATCAGTATTTGTTGGAAACCCTACAGCTGTATTTGTTGGAAACCCGACAGCAGTATTTGTTGGAAACCCGACAGCTGTATTTGTTAGAAACCGACAGTAGTATTTGTTGGAAACCCAACATCAGTATTTGTTGGAAACCCGACAGCTGTATTTGTTAGAAACCGACAGTAGTATTTGTTGGAAACCCAACATCAGTATTTGTTGGAAACCCTACAGCAGTATTTGTTGGAAACCCGACAGCAGTATTTGTTGGAAACCCGACAGCAGTATTTGTTAGAAACCCAACAGCTGTATTTGTTAGAAACCGACAGTAGTATTTGTTGGAAACCCAACATCAGTATTTGTTGGAAACCCGACAGCAGTATTTGTTGGAAACCCGACAGCAGTATTTGTTGGAAACCCGACAGCAGTATTTGCTGGAAACCCGACATCAGTATTTGCTGGAAACCTGACAGCAGAATTTCTTGGAAACCCGACAGCAGTATTTGCTGGAAACCCGACAGCTGTATTTGCTGGAAACCCGACAGCAATATTTGTTAGAAACCCGACAGCAGTATTTGCTGGAAACGCATCAGCAGTATTGGCTGGAAACGCAACAGCAGTATTTGTGGGAAACCCGTTAGCAATATGGAAACCCGACAGCAGTATTTGATGCAACCCGACAGCAGTATTTGCTGGAAGTCCGGTAGCAATATGGAAACCCGACAGCAGTATTTGATGCAGCTGTACTTGATGCAACCCGACAGCAGTATTTGCTGGAAATCCAGTAGCAATATGGAAACCCGACAGCAGTATTTGATGCAGCAGTATTTGCTGGCAACCCGATAGGAATATTGGCAGTGCTGCTACTAACGGCAAGACAAACACGAAACACGAACAAACAACACACGTCCTGGCGACGCGATCGCCACCTGTTGCGCGGCAGCTCAATTCCATGCACTGTCCGGCACGCGCCTCGGCTCGGGCTCTCCTCTACTCGGTGTCCAAATAATTGTGTTCTCGAGACTGGTTCTCGACGTCCAAATAATTCTCACCGCCTGTTTTCGCTATCTCAATAAGTCTTGCTGCCCGTTGTGGATGTACAAATAATTTTCACTGCTCGTGTCCGATATCTCAATAAGCCTTGCTGCCTGTTGTGGATGTCCTGATAATTTTCACAGTTAGGGTCCGATTTCCAAATAATTCTCGCCACCCGTCTTCTATATTCAAATAATTTTCGCACCGTGTTTTTATATTCCGAATAATTTTTGTTACCAGGTCTCAATGTCCCAATAATTCATGCTGCCTGTTTTATATATCCGTATAACTAAGTTCTCGCTGGCTGTTTACTAACTACAGCAATTGAGGATACTCCACACAGCCAATTGCACTCAACTCAGAGATAATTTTCCTTCATCTTTAATTGAGAGCCGTACTTCTTGTTACTGCCTTTTGTAGCTATCAACTCTCATTTACTACCTTCTTCTGCCATTGTATCTCTTCCAGGGGTCTTGCCCTTAAATGCCTACTTGCCCTTAACTGCTCACTTGCCCTTAACTGCTTACTTGCTCTTAACTGCTTACTTGCCCTTAAATGCTTACTTGCCCTTAACTGCTTACTTGCCCTTAACTGCTTACTTGCCCTTAAATGCTTACTTGCCCTTAACTGCTTACTTGCCCTTAAATGCTTACTTGCCCTTAACTGCCTACTTGCCCTTAACTGCTTACTTGCCCTTAAATGCTTACTTGCCCTTAACTGCCTACTTGCCCTTAAATGCTTACTTGCCCTTTACATGCCTTCCTCTTTTTTTGTCTACTTCTCTCCACTCTTTTCAACAGCTCATCACAGCTCTCGAATATCTTTCCCTCCATTATATCAGCCACACACTTCCTACCTTTGTTCTCAACTCTATCCTTTACCGCTTCTAATGTCTCTTTACTGTTTTTATCTATCTTCTACTTCCCTCCACCGCTTTCGACGGCTTTGTTCTACTTTAAGTCTTGGTTTGTAGTACAGTTCGCCCTCAGTACTTGAACTGTTTTCTTCGCACTGAGAGATTTGATAGCAGAATACGATACAGAAACTTGATCTTCGTCCTTCAACGATTGGAGACTAAATTTTCAAACAATTTTCGTCACTGTGGCGGTAAAGCCTCCGGCAGGAGTTTTTCTGTCGATTTAACCAATCTGCTTTTTTCTGAGTGAAAGTTTCAAGTTGGAGCTTCATGGAGGCGAAATACAGTCGCTTCCTTTGATGTAAATATGCAGTCGACAGGAGAGGTTTCACTGCCAGGTGCACCTTTACGACAGCGTGAGTTGTTGAAAATCTGCCATTGAGTCTGAATTTTCTGTATATTTTACGATTATGTGTCAATGAAAGCTGGTAGTGAAAGTTCTTCTGTCGCCTTGTAACTCCTACGCGCTCCTGTGTCGGGTCGGAATCGGTAATGAGCATTTTTTAAATAAAATTTACGTACAAAGCAACTTATATCTCTGCTATATTTTCAGATGTTGTGTGCTAAAAGAATTCTACGTGTGGATTTAAGCCAGAAACACCAACCCAAATGGTAGACAAGTCGGCGGGTGAACATTTACTCCCGGCTGCAGCACAGTGGCAAAGAAGAATACTTCGAAAGAAATCCGACCGCTGGTTTGTGTTGCCTCCCACTACGAATCAAGCCGCCGCTCGAGGTGGCTCATGAAAATTGAAGTGATCACACACGAGTTTCTATCAGTGACCCCTCTAATGTCTGTTGCCGGTCACTTTGAGCGGTTCTTATCACAAATTCTGTGATATCTTCGGTAAATTCAGATGGAGAAGTTTTAAGAAGAATGTTTTTCTGATAGCGTGTGTCATAAATGAATTTCTCTAAAAAATAACGGGTGACTCGTTATAAAAGTAACGAGTCACCGGATTGCTTGATAAAATTTTCAATTCTCCCCATGAGTGCTCGGTTTTCAGCATTCGTTATGTTGGACAGACTTCTTCAGAGGCAAAGATGGTTTTACATAACACAGCGTTGAATGTGGGCTTATGAGTAAACTTTTGAGAAGTTGAAAGAAGAAAGTTGCTTGGGAAAGAAAAGATTTGTTGAAAATTATTTCAAAGTTCGCTTCAGCCTCCAAAAGTCGTAGATGTCGGAAGCAATGCATTTTTAAAATATCTCCTGCCATCGTTTTGCACCCGAATTATTGGAAATGTCGAGATTTTGGGGACCACTGTTTATTTGAAATTATTTTAACGTAGTCCTGCACTGACATTAGCGGGGTGATAGTCTCAGAAGACTGTCCTTAAATCATTTGGCTTACATTCTTTTTATTAGAGCATTTAAAGAAGTACTACTTCAGATTCATTAGGAAAATCTGGCTCATACATACGTGACGCCGATCATGCCGAGTTTGCTGAAGGGAAGCTCGATTAATTAGCCATTCGTTCCTCATGCGCAGAGCTCTCGCGGTCTTCGTGCTCTGCAATATCGGCAGGCAACACAATTTCTGGTAACATAGCGAAATGAACTAAAATCTCGAATGTTCACGCAGCCTTCCGCCTTCAATAAAGGTAGCCATCGAAAACAGTATTTGATTGGAGTTCGGTTTGATGAACTAGATGGAAAGCATTCAGGGCGCCTGCACAAACGCATTTCACTGCTGCTCTGGTTCACTTCGTTTCGAAGGGAAATCTCTCGTCTGACGCTTTGTGTAAAAAACTTTTAGTCTCTCTAAATGGATTAGATTTCAGTTGAAAAGGAACTGTTAGATTTCATCGAGTGTGTGCTGAGTGGGAAACCACTCGAGGGTTTTAACGCAAAAGATTTCGAACGTTCGCCATGAATTTTCCTGGGTGTTTCATTTCAGCGCGTTTTATGGAGCAAAAAATAAGTTCAGGACAATATTATTGTACGAGGTTTTCTCCGATAAATTTTATAAAAATTACATGCGGGCTCGCGAACGGTAATATTTTTATAAAAAAGAGGACATGTGGGTGAATTCGTTCTGAATTTCAGATTGCAGCATCTGGTTATTAATTAAGATTTGCAAAATTGAATTATGTCGACATCGAAATAATGCAACGAAAACAGTCGCCTTATTTTTTATGGAAACTGACTCAAAGTTCACCGAATGTTCTTCACGTAAAAGTGATTTTGGCTTTGCCATCGTATCCAAACGTGGATCCATCGCAACAGAAATCAAAATGTTCCAAAATCATATCGGAATCTTTAATCCTATATCTTTGTTTTAAGGCGTTCCCTAACCTTAATATCCTTAGTCATAAACATATTATTAAAGTTAAAACTTATAATTTTTTCACATATTTTGGGACTGCTTAATACCAAGGATTTGGAATCTCTGCATTCTTATATCCACCTCTAATGAGCCCATTTATAAACAGTTTAACATTTAGAAAGAGAAGGTAAATTTTGTTTGGTAAGCAACTTCAATATAAAGTTAATGTCATAAACCAAGGAAGTCCACACTGGTAAAATTGTATGTGGTTAATACCAAAAACGAACGTTTCGAGCCTTGACCCATCACCTGCTGTAGATCTGAAAATATAGACGGAGAATTGAATACTTTGACTAGGTAATAGCACACATTATATAGAACTAGAGATGTTTAAGCAAAGGTAGTTGCAAACAAACTGATCATACCCTATTAGCTGAACACCGGTAAAGGAAAAAATAATTGAAATACACAATGGGACTTAATCAAAAAGTAAACAACAGAGCGTTCCCTCATGTTACGTTGCCCAACCAAAAGCAAGGGATGAGCACTCTGCATATCATTAAGGTTGGGTTTGTCCTCATGTATGGAAAGAGGTTCAGGAATTTCAAGTTTCGTTACATTAAGAGTACACCCTAAAATTGAGAAATCAGCATTGGAAAAAATTGTAATGTAATATAGCGAAACTTAGAATTCTTGAATCTCTTTCTATTCATTAGAACAAACCCAACCTTAATGATATGCAGAGTGCGCATCCCTTGCTTTTGGTGGGGCAGCTGTAGCTCCAGGGAACAGCTCTGTTGTTTACTTTACAATTACGTCCCATTATGCATATCATTTATTTTCTCGTTTACTTGTGTTGATCTTATAGGTGTTTGGCAGTATCTTGGAGATTACCGTTGTCTTGACATCTCTAGTTCTATATAATGTGTGCAATTACCTAGTCATAGTATTAAATTCTCCGTCTATGGTTGCAGATCTACAGCTGATGATGGGTCAAGGCACGAAACGCTCGTTTTAGTATTGACCTCATACAATTTTAACAATGTGGATTTCCTTGGTCATTGCCCTTAAATTTGTATTTAAAAACAGTTCAAAGACAGAAATTATATCAGATATCCAACTCTCAAGAAATTGTCTTAACAATTTTCGAACACCTCCGTTGTTTGTGGTGACCCTGGACAAACATCCATAGTGGTATTGCGAGGTTAATATCAATCAGGGGAGGTTATGAAATGTAATATGAAAAAATATATTGGAATGAGTGTCGTTCTCGGCAAATTAGTATATGAGACCAGTGCGAGGTCGTTCGATTTTGGTTTAGACAACACGTAGTTTTTCGGTCTTTCAACGGCTGTCCATCCGTAGCTCTTATAAAACACAAGGTAATGTCCAGAGCACAGATACTCGATTCAAGTGCATTGAACCCTTTTACACAATATTGGGAGGGAATAATAGATATAATTTTAATAATAATCACGATGTTGTAAAAATGGTAACCGGTGACGATTTTCTACCCTAAAATGTTTGACACAAGATATATAAGGGTTCAGGCGAAGCGAGCATTTCAATTCCAAGAAAAAAGTTGCTTTAATGATTTGAATTTGACTAAGCATCCTGCTGCGCGAACAAGCAGTGGCTTGCGATAGGATGGAGTTGTTAAATAAATGAAAGTTGCTCGCGACTGAAAGTTTTTCATAGAAGGTTGCTGACAACTTTCAACTTCAGACACAAAGATCGGTGTTCCATTCCTGGAGTTGTTAACTAAATGGAAGTTTCCTGTCACTGGAAGTTATACACAGAAGTATGCTGAAAACTACCTACTATGGACGCAAAGATCGGTGTATCGTGCTCTAATGCAGAGCTTCCCAGCCTGTGGGTGTTTTACCCTACTGAGATAGTTTGGGGTGATGGAAATTTCTAACCTAATAATACCCGTTGTGTGTTTATTTATATTTTTGTTTGGTGTCCGCTTCTTAAGAAACAGGATGTCCGAGTTTGCGGTATCATGGAAACTGAATTCCACAGTGTAACATTAAAAGATGGTCTTTGCGTGCATTGATATGTTTGAATTGTGCCAGGATGTGTTCGTTTAGGAGAGGTTTAGTCATATTAGGATATGATCAGTTCGCATAGGTAAGGTAATACTGACAGAATTTTTGCACGGGTCCACCAGGGAATTTCCATGGGTCCTGCTACTACTATCGAACAATACCTATGGTTTATTTGTTTGGAGTCCGCTTCTTCCATTTCTCTGCCACGATCATAAAGATAGCCAAAATGACCGTATCTGTGATACAAGTTTCACCAGTGCGCAAGTACAAAAATATTTTTTATCACGGGTACTGTTAGGATAGATATTTTTGTTAGTCATCCACGTCTGGAAAGTTTGATCAAGAAAAATATTGAGTCCCATCATTTTTGGCGGGCCGTGCACACTAGTAGAGAAATATTTACAACTGACGCCTTGTATTCATGCTACCAGTGAGGTATACATAAATTAACCAAAACAGTTTACCGTTTCGTTTCTTTTGTACCCTTACTAATTTGTATTGTTTTTAATAAGGCACTGAAGTGGAAATGAACATTTTAATGTTTGTTTTTATTTTTAAGCATCTTGTATTTGTAAAAGCCCAGTAGCTTGAAACACAAAATTATTTCTTTTAATTCCTAATGATGATAACAGGAATGATGAATGGAGCATTCACCATTCATTCACCATTAAATGGAATGGAGAATGGACAAGGTTGGGAACCTCTGCCCTAATTTTTCTGCTCGCAACCACAAACTCAGAAATTAAATTATTTGCATTAATTTTGAACAAGAAATGAGTTCAAACAAAATTTTACACTCTGTAATGATGTGTTAGAGAGAGTACTATTAGTCAAACTACCTAGCAAGGTAGAGGAAACAAGGTATGGTCATTTCTATGGGAGAAAATACACCTCTTGTTCGGCTAGCCAATAGAAAGGCGTTATTTCAAACAAACTTTATGACGTCACCAAAACGCCATGTCGTTAGGCCAATAGTAGGGCCAGATTTAGGGGTAGCAGTGCTACCACATGCAATATGAGCGCTGCTATTGGTTCGTTGCCGTGATGTCAGCAAAACCCCACCGTCAACGAAAAAAAGAATGGTTTGAACCTACCTCGTTTCAGCTGCCGTGCTACCTTGATATTCTGAAGGACAATCACTTCTCCAGTTTGAGTTAGATTTGTAGCGTCCATCTTCCCTGCTTTCTCTGCTCCTGTCACGCTCATGCTGCTGGTGAGCGCTATTTTAAACTTCAATTTCTTTCTTCGCAATACAACTTTGGTTGTCAATTGGTGACGTGTTGAGACAGTACTATGGTTCTAGTATTACAATTCAGTTGTTTGTTATTTCTTTTTTTTTTCATTGTTCTTCCTCACGACTCCTCCTTTCTCGAGTAGAGAAAGGAGGAGTTCTGTTACGCAACCAACCACAAAGCTTCGCTTCTATAATCGATCTCTTTGATTCTTACGAAAGTCAGATTTTGCTGAGATTACCAACAAGACTGTATTTGAATTTGTTATCTTCAGTCAGAACTAAATTTTACTTTTCAACGTTCCATCGTCTGTTGATTTACGTTCCGAGGTTTGAATCCTGGAAGTGAACTGCAGACCAGTTGAGCTTTATCACACGTTAATTTGGAATTCAACTTCAATGCTAATTAGAGACTCCGAATAAAGCCAATCATCAAAGCCTTGATGCTTCTTTGTGTCTCTTTGTCTTGTGATCCGACGGTCACAACGCTCATTTCATGTTATTGGACGCTTCACTTATTGATTTCGGCGGGTACTGTGCGAAACTATCGAGGAAGACTTGTTGATCTTCGATTATACTTTTATTATAGTTAAAACTGCAATTTGAATAGGAATTTAAGATTAAGGATTTTGTATCCGGGAATTTATTTTCAGAATCAAGTGCATAATGATGTGTTTTGTTCAAAATAAGTTGACGACGGAATTTAGCTTTGGAACAGAAACACTGATCTCTTAAATCGTAGAATAATTTAGCCACGATCCCACTAATGAATACGTGCGATAATGTCTTCCATTTGACAGCTCAGTAATTAGTATAGCTTTATTTCCGGACCACCTTTAAAGTTATAGGCCTAATGAATGCGTATTGAATACTGTGTACACAATTTTATTGCAATATTATTGCTATCGCGCACGCATCAAAATGTGACATATTGTTCTATTGATTCACATGGTTATGAACGTCAGTCAAGCTTTTCGCTTGTGTTTTGTTTAACATCTTCTTATTTATATCAATATATCTTATTTCACTTATTGTTGAGTTATTTATCTTTGCGAGAATTTATAATAATTTTTTCATGTACGAGCACGTCTCTATAAACATAAACACGCCCACACATCTCTACAGCATGAATACCCTGCTTCATCTCACACAAAACATTGGCATCCATTTACGTATGAAAATGAAATCGTATGAAATCATCACATTATAATCATCACCAAATATGAGATTGAAATCACCACTTTATAATCATCACCAAATATGAAGATGAAATCATCGCCTTATAATCATCACCAAATATGAAAATGAAATCATCACCTTATAAACATCACCAAGTATGAAGATGAAATCATCATCTTATAATCATCCCCGGGTATGAAGATGAAATCATCACCTTATAATCATCACCAAGCATGAAGATGAAATCATCACCTTATAATCATCACCAAATATGAAGATGAAATCATCACCTTATAATCATCACCAAATATGAAGATGAAATCATCACCTTATAATCATCACCATATATGACGATGAGATCATCACCTTATAATCATCACCAAGTATGAAGATGAAATCATCACCTTATAATCATCACCAAATATGAAGATGAAATCATCGCCTTATAATCATCACCAAATATGAAAATGAAATCATCACCTTATAAACATCACCAAGTATGAAGATGAAATCATCATCTTATAATCATCCCCGGGTATGAAGATGAAATCATCACCTTATAATCATCACCAAGCATGAAGATGAAATCATCACCTTATAATCATCACCAAATATGAAGATGAAATCATCACCTTGTAATCATCACCAAATATGAAGATGAAATCATCACCTTATAATCACCACCATATATGACGATGAGATCATCACCTTATAATCATCACCAAGCATGAAGATGAAATCATCACCTTATAATCATCACCAAATATGAAGATGAAATCATCACCTTATAATCATCACCAAATATGAAGATGAAATTATCACCTTATAATCATCACCAAATATGAAGATGAAATCATCACCTTATAATCATCACCAAATATGAAGATAAAATCATCACCTTATAATCATCACCATATATGACGATGAGATCATCACCTTATAATCATCACCAAATATGAAGATGAAATCATCACCTTATAATCATCACCAAATATGAAGATGAAATTATCACCTAATAATCATCACCAAATATGAAGATGAAATCATCACCTTATAATCATCACCAAATATGAAGATAAAATCATCACCTTATAATCATCACCAAGTATGACAATGAAATCATCACCTTATAATCATCATCAAATATGAAGATGAAATCATCACCTTATAATCATCACCAAATATGAAGATAAAATCATCACCTTATAATCATCACCAAGTATGACAATGAAATCATCACCTTATAATCATCACCAAATATGAAGATGAAATCATCACCTTATAATCATCACCATGTATGAAGATGAAATCACCACCTTATAATCATCACCACGTATGACAATGAAATCACCTTATAATCACTACGATGGACTTCCTCAGAATCAAACAAAGCACTAAGAACGACATACCTCTACTGTATTTATGTTATTAATAAACAGTAAAAACATTTTTTTTTAAATCTCATGGAATATCAGGAACGAATTTTCCTCAAGAAGAGCATTCGATCTCGCATCGATTAAAAAACTGCCCGACTCTATTGGTTGGTAAGAAGTTGAAACCATTTTTGAGAGTTAATATTGAAGTTTTCAATAACTGTACATGCATCTGATATTTCAACTTGACGTAATAGAACGCAAAGAATTTCTGAACATTTCAGAAAATATTTAATACTTGCATAACCTGAATTTTAAGAAGTTGTGCGAATAGATTCTTCAATTTATTCGCTGACGTCAAATCACTTTAATGAAATGAAAGCAATAAATTGTTGTGGATGCAATGTGAAAAAATATTACAATTGCATGAAGTTTGAAATAACAAAAACTTGTTCTTTCTTTTGATATCTTCTGAAAGAACACGGAATTTTGATGCCTATCGGAGCTTTCCCCTATTGAATTTAATCAATTAATTCCTAGCACATACAGTCATACATGCGTACAAGCTTGGAATGAAGTGAAGCTATTCTTGTAATACGAATTCTTTTTTAAAATAAAAAACCAACGTGATTTTTTCCATCAGTTTTATTTATGAACATATATGAAAATTTAATGGTTTTGATTCATAAGTTCCAAGTTTCTTGGCCTGAGTGTTTTTTGGTGGAATACAATCGTCCTGTATTACATCACAGCTAGTGGGTGAGTATCCCACTGCAGTGAAATTCAAAACTCCGAAATGGTTTCGCACTAGCGTAATAGCGTTGAAAAAGCGAATAATGGTAAATGTGTGATGAGTAAAAATTTAAAAAATTTCCTTTCTAGCGTAATGATGTTGGAAACTAGAAATAATGATTGATGAGTGAAGCGTAGATAGTTCAAATCTTTCTATACCAGCGTAAAAGCGTTGGAAACTAGAAATAATGATTGATGTGTGAAGCGTAGATAGTTCAAATCTTTCTATACCAGCGTAATAGCGTTGGAAACTAGAAATAATGATTGATGTGTGAAGCGTATATAGTTTAAATCTTTCTATACCAGCGTAATAGCGTTGGAAAAGAGAAATGATGATCAATGGGTGAAGAGTTGAAAGTTATAATGATTAGATGCTAGCGTAAAAAACGTTGCAAAAAAATGATGGTCAAGAGAAAAATGATGAAATGATGGTCAAACGTGATGGTTGCCAAAAAAATGATGGTCAAAGAAATGATGGTCAAACGTGTGAAAAATAGAGAGTATCCAAAAATGATGGTTCTTTCTTCGATGCTCCTTTAAGCTTAGCTCAAATTCATTTGTTATCATCATTACAATTAACACGAGCTACAGACTTAAAGCTGAAGAAAACTACGAAAATATCCGAGTTTAGATTTAAACTATATGCGAAGTCGGGAAAGAACATATTCAAAGTTGAAGTAAACGTAGGTTATGTTTTTTAGAATTGAATTTATGACATCAATTGAGAATATTCTAGTTACAATTAATTTCCTGTATACATTTGGGATCATAAATGACTTTTTAACATGTCTATTGTAAATAGGATGTAGGAAATAGAATAAATTTAGAAATGGCTTTTTTCAGTTGCATCTTTATATGTATTTAAATTATAGAACGGTCGAACTGTGTGCCCGAAACATTCTAAATAGAAAATATATTATAGTGTTTTCTTCAATTTAAAATTTTTGATATATTTAGATGTAAGTTGACCACAACAGTGATTCATTAGAACGCGGACTGTATATTGCTAATTCTGCAATTTCCCGTACTATCAATTGATGTATTTAAAAACACAATCATAATTTTTTTGAGTTACTATTATCTGTAGCAATTTCGAATTAATGATTTTGAGTAACATTTAACTATGAGAGATTTACTATGATGTGTAATTCATCATTATGTGTGATATTTCATTGTAAGTAATTTATCATTTATGCGTAATTTGATATTATGAGTAATATATAAATTAACATAATTCAGCATTGATATGAGTAATTAATATTAGGAGTAAAACTCTTTTATAAGGAATTTATCACTCATGAGTAATTTTTTTAAAGTGAGGAAATTATCATTGTTCTACCAACTATGCTATAATAATCATCATGAGCGAGCGTTAACGTATACCATAGGTAAATTTGGCTTGAAAAGAAGCAACCTCAATTTTTCACTTACGGTATAAAGTCCACAATAAATTACCCACAGGCGCCTCTAGTGTATCTAGAGCCGAGGCCAAGCATCAGCGGCAAAACTAGGGAGCGATTAAGAAGAACAAAGTTCTAAACTCACATAAAAGTTCGATGATCCCAGAACGACTTGACGCAACTTTGAGCATAACCATGAAACTTAGAGAGCACAGTTGCTGAAGTTTGAATTTTGTATTTCGCAGCTGATGGTGCATTGCATTTTAAAGGCTTAACACTAATTTAAATGTAATGGTAAAACTCGCTGGCTTCCCTCGTGTAGTAAATATTTTTTCGACTTTTGTTCAAGTGCGAGTCGCTCGATATTCTGGCCTTGAGGCGGAACTTTTATTAAAAGAAAGAGGCCTAGTGGTGTTGTGGTCATTGTCTGTAGTTGGAGTGGTTGTCTTTAGTTGGAGTCATTGTCTGTAGTTGGAGTCGTTGTCTGTAGTTGGAGTCATTGTCTGTAGTTGGAGTCATTGTCTGTAGTTGGAGTCATTGTCTGTAGTTGGCGTCATTGTCTGTAGTTGGAGTCGTTGTCTGTAGTTGGAGTCATTGTCTGTAGTTGGAGTCGTTGTCTGTAGTTGGAGTCATTGTCTGTAGTTGGAGTCATTGTCTGTAGTTGGAGTCATTGTCTGTAGTTGGAGTCATTGTCTGTAGTTGGCGTCATTGTCTGTAGTTGGAGTGGTTGTCTTTAGTTGGAGTCATTGTCTGTAGTTGGAGTCGTTGTCTGTAGTTGGAGTCATTGTCTGTAGTTGGAGTCATTGTCTGTAGTTGGAGTCATTGTCGTCTGTAGTTGGAGTCGTTGTCTGTAGGTGGAGTTGTTGTCTGTAGTTGGAGTGATTGTCTGTAGTTGGCGTCATTGTCTGCAGGTGGAGTCATTGTGTGCAGGTGGAGTCATTGTCTGCAGGTGGAGTCGTTGTCTGCAGGTGGAGTCGTTGTCTGCAGGTGGAGGCAGTCAAATTAGAGAGGCCATAAAAAAAAGAATGTTATTATGAACCTTTATTACAACCATTCCGAAACGATTTAGTTCTGTGACAATATCCCAGTTGATCTTAACCACTATTTCACTAGGGTAATTATATCAACATTCACAGCGTCTGCGATTATTTAGTAATCGTTTCCTGTGAGTGACGCATCGAAGCTGATATATTTCAATGAAGAGTAAAAATGTAAACTCATCAAGTTTCAATTCCAATACAAATACTATTAGCGTTTATGTCTTTTTCAGTCTCATTCATTCATGGAAAAACCTTCAATAGTAAAAAAACACGACTGGATGATATTATTGTTGAACCCCTATGAATTTTGCTTTGTTTAGCGCAGAAGCATTAGGTGTCCCGGTCCCGGTATACTTGCTACACAATTATGTTACTAATGAGGCATTTCGTTTTTAGTAGCACTCGTAAAAATTATTAGGAAAGAAAAGCAATAACAATGAGAAACGCCTTTGATTGGCGAGCGATGCCATTGACTGGTGATTGTTTAGGTCAAGTACAGAAAACTAGAGAAATCATCTCAGCTTTTGTTGTGGTCCTGGAGTGCTCAAACGAACCTCTTTCCATCCCTTGCGTTTGTCTTTTGCAGTGTAGAGCTCTGGTTGTCTGTTAGCTTGAGTGTACTTTGGAATCTTAAAGCAGTTACTGCTGTTATGTTCAGAGCTTCGGTTTATGGCCATCTGTTTACCGGCCACGCATATCCAAAAACTCGCTTCTATTAACATTTTCTTATATAGAGATGTATTTTCAGTTAAATTTGTACCTTAATGTAATTTCCGAAGTTCACCGCCAAGTAGAAGTTCCTTCCTAATTCTGGTGTCGGTGACAACCTTATGCCAGGGCCAGTCTAATGGCGGTGGTTGTAGTGACGGTGGTTGTGGTGACGGTGGTTGTGATGACGGTGGTTGTAGTGACGGTGGTTGTAGTGACGGTGGTTTTGCTGACGGTGGTTGCGGTGACGGTGGTTGTAGTGGTGGTGGTTGTGATGACGGTGGTTGTGATGACGGTGGTTGTAGTGACGGTGGTTGTAGTGACGGTGGTTTTGCTGACGGTGGTTGCGGTGACGGTGGTTGTAGTGGTGGTGGTTGTAGTGACGGTGGTTGTGGTGACGGTGGTTGTAGTGACGGTGGTTGTAGTGCCGGTGGTTGTAGTGGTGGTGGTGTAGTGACGGTGGTTGTAGTGACGGTGGTTGTAGTGGTGGTGGTGTAGTGACGGTGGTTGTAACGACGGTTGTTGTAGTGGTGGTGGTGTAGTGACGGTGGTTGTAGTAACGGTGGTTGTAGTGACGGTGGTTGTAGTGTGGTGGTGTAGTGACGGTGGTTGTGGTGGTGGTGGTGTAGTGACGGTGGTTGTAGTGACGGTGGTTGTAGTGACGGTGGTTGTAGTGACGGTGGTTTTGCCGACGGTGGTTGCGGTGACGGTGGTTGTAGTGGTGGTGGTTGTAGTGGTGGTGGTGTAGTGACGGTGGTTGTAGTGACGGTGGTTGTAGTGACGGTGGTTGTAGTGGTGGTGGTGTAGTGACGGTGGTTGTAGTGACGGTGGTTGTAGTGGTGGTGGTGTAGTGACGGTGGTTGTAACGACGGTTGTTGTAGTGGTGGTGGTGTAGTGACGGTGGTTGTAGTAACGGTGGTTGTAGTGGTGGTGGTGTAGTGATGGTGGTTGTGGTGACGGTGGTTGTAGTGACGGTGGTTGTAGTGACGGTGGTTTTGCTGACGGTGGTTGCGGTGACGGTGGTTGTAGTGGTGGTGGTTGTAGTGGTGGTGGTGTAGTGACGGTGGTTGTAGTGACGGTGGTTGTAGTGGTGGTGGTGTAGTGACGGTGGTTGTAGTGACGGTGGTTGTAGTGGTGGTGGTGTAGTGACGGTGGTTGTAACGACGGTTGTTGTAGTGGTGGTGGTGTAGTGACGGTGGTTGTAGTAACGGTGGTTGTAGTGGTAGTGGTGTAGTGACGGTGGTTGTAATGACGGTGGTTGTAGCGACGGTGGTTCAATGATCTAAAGTACAAGGATTTGATGCGCACAAATCTGGAGTACAAGGATTTGATGCTCAAACATCAGAAATACAAGGACTTGATGAAGGACTCCTGAAATAAAATAAAAGACTTGAACAGGTGGAAAGTGATTTAAAAAGCTATCATGAATTTTGAATTCTTCGAAAAAAGTTGGTTCCTGCATCAATACTTTACGTCGAGGTCTTGGCAAAACATGCCAACCTAGACTTGCAGCATTAGCCAAAGTTTGAGAATTCTGTAGCTTTTCAGAAGTTCCTTGGCAGCATGTCAATATGATAACGAAATGTTTCAAATGGAACATGACTTTCAAACCATGTTGGGTAAGGTAAAAGTTCAGCTAAGTCTTAGAATTTGTTATTTTGTCGGCTAAATATTTTCATCGGATGTTCAAATTTCTAGCTGCCGAAATTTTACGAGCATGTCGGAATTTGCTGAACACGTTGACTACGTAGTGGTACACATGTGCACGACTTGGTAAATTGCTCATTTACATGAATAAATAGCATTTCTGCATGAATAAATAGCATTTCTATAATTTTACTACCTCTTTCAAAATGAATGTTAACTTACGTATTAGAATGTATCCCAACAATTATATTTTCGACATTTATTAGAAGGTATAAAGATGTAATCGAGCATTGCAGTCGATTTCCCAATTGTGCTCCTAACAACCTAAGCCAGTGTTATTTACTAATTTTTGCAAGAGAGCCACTTCGGTTAAGCACATTGATTAAGAGAGCCGCAGCTACTGCAAGTTAGTGATTATTATATAAATTGAATATTAATAAATGTATACATTTTTCGAGAGCCGTGAATTGAGTCATAATGAATACCACTGATCTAGCCCAGCTAACAACACCAACCGCGCAAGCGTAGTCAACCCGTCGCTGGGTGTTACCGAATATGAATAGTCCGTTGAGTTTACTGGGACTATAGTGTGAAAATGGTTCGGAGAGTAGGTATTCATGATACGCTGGTTCACCATACGTCAAGAAGCTGAACAGTCTGAACGGCTGGTAGGTGATGGATCTCAATACACACTAGTGAGCTGAATAGTCCGAATTGCTGGTAGTTGATGGATATTAACATGTACTAGTGAGTTGAACAGTCGGAATGGCTGGTAGTTGACGGATATTAACATACACTAGTGAGCTGAACAGTCAGAATGGCTGCAAGAAAATTTCCCTTAATATAAATTAATGTATTACTATCAACACAAACGACAGCAATGATAAAAAATAGCCAATATGATAGCACTCGAGCAGAATTGTGATAACGCAATCTACTGGGAACTACGGCAACGCTCAACTGAGCAGAATGACCCAACATTGCGACACCCTCGCCCCTGGCTCGAGAGGGTAATGACTCCACTTGGGAGCAGAAGAGAACAGCTCCAGGCTTGTATATGGCATTCTTTAACTATCATTTCCTTGTATTCTACCGGCGGAAAACTCCACATGACTAATTCCTGCGCGTCCGGACCAGAAATGGAGTAATCCGCATCAGGGAAACAGTTTAGTGATTCCAGAAATGTGATTCAGCTTCGTTCTCCTGAGGCACAGGTCGACGCACGGGAAGCAGACAGTTCTCATACAAGTTGCGTATTTTGGTATCACGTGGTAGCTTATCTCGAGCTATAGCGGCAGACTTTCTCCTATTGAAAAAATCGAGTGGGGATAAAAATGTTGCATGTATACGAGTTATTTAGGTGTATGAAGATATAAAAATTAATAACTAATAGGATCATGTGATAAAAGCACGTCCGGGACTTCTTAGTGAAAACGAAATCGGAGATTGGTGCACCCGACGGCCGCTCAGAACCAACTTCATCAATAACCGTGACCTGAGGAGAGTATGCACTGCTAGAAGTGTTGGAAAATGTTACAAAAGGGCTCGTAAATAACTAGTACGTCATTAGTTACGTAACATTACATTAGTTACGTACGTAACAACAGAGAAAATCATTTCCAAATATAATACTAGTAGATTTCGGATTGAACCGATTATACAGTACTACGTACAAGAACCTGGAATAAATCTAGTTTTACAATTTACGTGGTTAGGTCTCAGCTCAAATTTTGGTTACGACCCGAGTTCGTGAACAACCATACTAAGAGACAATTCCATCAAGTCATCATCACAGCCCACACTCACTAAAAGATCTCTGGCTTTCACATGACGAAGGTTGCAAAGAAGGAAGACGCAGGCAGAACGTAGAACAACTGTTTTCGAGGCAGCGGCTCCCCCATCACTGGCTTTGCAGTAAAGGAGATCGACAAGAGGCGAGTGCGAGTCAGTTGCAGAACTCAGAGGGGCGAATGCCTGCCTCGAGACCACGGTAGAATAAACAAGGTAGGGTCAAATCAGTCTCTTTTTCGTCGACCGCGTGCCAATGCTAACGTCATGGCAACGAACCCATAGCAGCACTCATATTGCATTTGGCAACATTGCTAGCCCTAAATCTGGCCACACTATTGGCCTAACGACAAGGCGCAATGGTGACGTCACAAAGTTTGTCAAAATATTCATCTGAGTGTGTGCCTCAACCTTGCACAAAATCCAGGACAACGCTACACGGTTCGTGCAGGACTTCATGATCAGGTAGGGTGTCCCCTACGAGGGAACCACAGAACCTCATTTTTGTGAGAAAAAAGTGAACACATTCGTCAGAGTTGACCTGGACGCAATTCTTCAGCTAGTGTTGAAGAAAGTAGAACACAAATTGTTTTAACACCAGCCACAAAACTTCCAACAGGATTTCGCTCCTTCCCACAAAGTCCGATCTGTCGAATAATGACAGCGAAGTTGCGTGCCATACTTCATTACCACAGAGGGCTGGCCATCTAGGATTTAACATTGGATCACACAGTTAGGGCTATTCCGATGAACGTGGCTTGCAAAAAGCAGCACCTAAATATTAACAGGCTCGAACGCTCATTGGTGGACCAAGCGACGTTTCGTGTAGATACTTCGTTATTCCATCGATGAATGGCCGGAGAAACTATTGCCTTACTTAAAAACAAAAGATAGCAATTTTTAAAACAGACTGGATCCTTGCATTAGCAGGTGTATTACTTCCTTCATATTAAAGGTAAAGTGATATACCTCGTTTCGTCTTCGTTACATGCATCTGCGTCTTAGTAACAGTTTTTAAGTTACAACTAGGTTTTAATAAAAAAGTATTCACCCGAAGTTTAAACTTCTTCAAAATTCTTCATTGTTTAACGTAACAGTAGGGGATATTAAGTCCGGTAATGGTCGAGACGATTTTTAACATATTCATAGCAGAATCGAGGATGATGACTTAGTTGTTGAACGTGTTATTGACGGTGACAACTTTCTCATCAGAGAACAGGATCTTTCTGAAAAATATCATAGTAAAAAATATTCACAATTACGCATGTAGATTATTTGTGAAAGGCATTTTAGCATGCTATTCGAGGCTATTTCAAGTCTATGTCTTGAAACTTGTTTACAGACAACTTGTGTCCACAGGACTGACAGCAATAAAGCTAGTTTCACTGACGCTTTCAAGCTACCACTTCGTTATATTTATAGGGCTTGAACATTCTTAGAGGGATTGTTAAATCCGGATTTTAATGATGAGCTTTTCAAATTTTTTGCCAACTTATATGCCGGTAATTTTTGTTGATACACTTGGGTCTGTTGAAATTTGTCATTTGGCAACTACAGGATGCGGCAGCTTTGTGTGTTGGTTGTTTCTGCGCCTCCGTAGGTTATTTCATGACAATCCCGCAAGGTGGAACTCCTTGATGCTCTTTTCCGATTACTGGAGCGTTGGTTGTACGTAGTATATGAATAGCTTGATGCACGTTGGTCAAACTCTCCAAACTTGAATGTTTTCATTTATAACTCCCAGTTTATGAAACACTCATTATTTTTCTTCGATTTAGGTTTACGCTCTTCTGGTGTTAACTTTTTGTCTAATTTTAAAGAATATGACAGTCATATCGGGATATGTTTTAAGGAAGAATTACATTTTGGAATTTGTCGGCCATATCGAGATCTGTTTCAAGTAACATTACTTGGCTTTAGCTTGACACATTTGACCCTACGTAAACATCCAGTCAACACGCAGATACTAACTTTAATCATTAATCATTGACTTTAATCTCATATTGCTCTGCACTAGGTCCTGGATAATTTAAGAGGCACAAGACAAATGTAAAAATTTACTTGATGTTTTAAACACTGAACCGACCTACCTTTGCCTTTGTTTTATGTGTATTACAACATACTGTAGGGCGCACGCACAACTACCAATTTTTGCATCAAAAGCTAAACTTATTATCAAATTT
Source organism: Morinoia aosen (assembly GCA_030386875.1). Lineage (NCBI taxonomy): Eukaryota > Metazoa > Arthropoda > Malacostraca > Amphipoda > Talitridae > Morinoia > Morinoia aosen. Next base: position 64,038,100 of record CM059565.1, on the reverse strand, counting down.
TTGACTCGGGTAGCTTGTTGATTTTGGATCCCCGGAATATGATTAATCAGTTTTCCACTCTGCACTGCAACCAAAAACAAGTAAATGTGTTGTTAGTGGTTCTCATTTTTAACTTTGTATCTTATTCTCGTTGTTTTAAATTCACTTTCCATCGATAAAGGTGAGGTATTCACTTCTGAATGTCATCCTCCTTTGCTTGTGTGCAAAAAAAAACACATTTTCAAAGCCTCCTTGGGGATGCCTCATGATTTTCCCAAGTGCTTCTTTTTGTTTGAGGCAGAGCGTGTGAATTTCACGTCTCGCTGGCAGCGTATTCATTTTGTCACGCGTAGACCCCGTTATTGCTTTACACTGGGTTGAACTCGTAAAAGATTTTCCGCCTTCATTCTCGTCCACTTACCTGAATTTTCTTTGATCTTAGAAAATACTTTTGAGTCGTCTGCTAAATTGCGTCTTGAAAATACCGAAAAAATCCGAGCCTGAAAAATGCGAGTACAAATTTAGAAATGGGTGTGAATTTTGCACGTTAACGTATGAATTCTCTGTACGGTTTGCATCAACGTCAGGCATATTCATTTCGACTCACTTTTGTAGGACTGCTCACGGTAGGTAGGCCTTCCATCGAAGAACAATCTAGACATCGTTTTGAGGACTCCGCTCTCCTTTTTTGTGTCTCCGACATGTATTGTTTCTATATAGAGAATGTCAAACATATCTTCCATTCTCCGAGTCAATTATCGAGAACATTGTACGCTTGATTCAAACGCCGTTCTTCAGAATAGTTTGTTTCAAGCTAGAGAGCTGTTTAAAATATTTTTTGCTTATGGTTAAAGCACTTTCTAGCGGAGTTTTTGTTTCAGATTAATGTGCTGTTTAACAGAATACTTTGTTCCAGACTGAAGCGCAGTTTAACAGATTTCCCGAGCCCGTACTTAACAGATTTACTGAAGTGATAGTATTGCCATGAGTCACATCACCGACAGATAAGTAATTTCTTCAAATAGCATAGATTAATAATTAATTGAATCAATTATAGTTAAACCAGTTATGAAATAAAAATTAGTACTTTTCAACAGTAATTGATCAAACTTTTCGATCTGACTATAGTTAAAACATCTATCAAATTAATAAAATAATAACTGTAACCAGTGATCACCCGCAGCATTCACACCATGGCCGGTCACCAGGTGAGTTTTACGCTTTAAATTTGCACATTTCATTATTGACTCAATTGACTGAGGGAACGAATATTTATTTATTTTTTTTGTGGGGTGTAACCAGATTTGTATTTTTCGATGAGCAAATTATTGAATTTCCTTACATGAGCAATTTGGCCAAAAAGACTATCTTTGAATAAAACTAATACTGCAATTTTTCATCGGAAAAGACGTGCCTTGAAACCATTGGAGAGAAAAAGGGCAAATCTGAAAATTTTCTTGCCAGATAAGGCATATTTAGCAATCTTGTGTCTGCGCCCACTGATGGTAATGTGTAATATAGTTCCCTTCTAGTCAAATTTGAATTAAGATAACAACATAAACCTTTCCCTGCATTGGAATCTATATTGATCAACAAATCAAATATTCACGCATTATTTAGCGTACGTCTGGACAGCTTTTGTGGCATGAAGGCGCTGTAAAATTTAAGAAAATAAATTAACAATTTTATATTTATTTTTCAAAATTAAATTTAAAAATTCAAAGTTTTCTTGCTCGGGAAATTTAACTAACGAATTAATTTATTAATATTCCCCGTAACGCGAGAAGACACTTTACATTTAGGACAATGGAGATCCTAGTTCGAGCCCTGCCCAGTCCTCGGGGCATTTTCCCAAGAGTATGTGCAGCTACTCAGACGAAAGTAAGAAACGAAGAAAACTGGTGGGAGAGGTTAGAGGGTGAACTTTCCTACTTATACATCTGCACTTCACTCACCCACTTCTTCTCTCTAGATTAAGAAGCTGAATTTTTTTTTATAACTCGATCTTAATGATGGAGCGAACACAAACGATGTTTCAAGTGTTTTGGGAAGCCATATTTCGTAAGTTTAATTGACCTGAACAAGTCTTTCACTCTTAATAAAATGAAATATGTTCATAAAATGTATTAATAAGTTTAGTAAGTTCATTACGAGAATGTTTCACGTATATTTTCTCCGCTTAAATACCTACATTGAAGTTCGCCCCAATTTGGACTGCCTTTGCCATTAATGTAAAATTTCAGGCTTGAGGAATACAGAGAACTGAACTGTAGTTCTTAACAGAGTTTTGAACTACTTTCATTCCATCAGTATCTGTAGTGAGCACTAGGAATGTGGAAAAACATAATTTTTCAACCTATTTTATGGAAAATTTGGATACATTTAGCTTGATATGTTTTAAACAATCATACCTGTTCTACTCGTCTTTCTGATTCCAATTGCTTTGAAGCTTTTATCATAAAGACCTTAAATGTTTTTTTTTGCATAAATTGATACAGTGCGAAAGTGACTTTCTTCAAGATAAAGCCCGTCATCAGACAGCTCAGTTATTCATAAGCATTTTGAAAAAGCTCGTTCGGGTAGCTTGACTCATCTTGCATATATTCCTGACCTAACTTCCCATGCTGTCTTATCATATCTGATCGACCGCCACGTTCTTAATCCAACGGCGATCCGCTCTTAATTTTCAATTGGGTACTTCCTAATACTGTCTTATCTGTGTGGCGAAGGCAGAGTGTTGCACTCAGGGTACGAAGGTCCAGGGTTCGACTCCTTAACTTCGCGATGTATTCGTTAATGTTAGGGGTTCTTGCCGTGATGTTGAGTAGAAATAGAGGGCAAGTAAGAAAGAAAAGCAGCCCTCATGAGCTTGTATCTCAATTCGTTCTCTTGAGCTCAACGGCTGAAGAAACGTTTTTAATTACGAATACTATCACAAGTGTAACATGGAGCGATTAATCAAAATAAAAATGCTTCCCATCATTAGTTCAAGTATTACAGACTATTTTGGTAATCCTCAGTTCATTTATGGGGATGAGATTAAAACCAGATGGTTTAATTTTTTTAATTTCAGCCAACGTAACTTAACATGCACTGCATTTGTTCAAGAGCTAGTTCACTGATAGCATGAGGTTCCAGAAAACCAGGAAAATTATGAAAATGGTTAAATATTTTTACAGTTGTAGGTTTATTTCATTTTAAAATCTGATTTTAGAACATGTTAAAGTAAAACTTCTCATACATATACTATAACTGATTTTCATTGAAGCTCCAACGTCCCCTACACCGCTGTCGTGTATTCATGAGTGTCTAACAAGTAATCGTCTTTAATTTCCCTGCATGCTTCAGTCGGCAGGTTTTAGGGATAGCTTTCGTTCTCGCCTCATCGGCGATGCATACGGGCGGGAGGATCCATAAATATTTTTGCTGCTTTGGAGCGGATCTGCGGCAGCGTTGATTTCGCCAATTTTTTGCGCGTGTGAAGTTTGTTTTTGTAGCGGCTGTGTGCATTGATGGAAGTGTCAGTGTTCGGTGCACGGGAAATTTAGATGATTCTCCTATTCACAGAGCGACAAACAACTTTTGGTATAAGTTCTTCATCTTCACCTGTCAAATACTGTTCGATTTGAAGTAAAAAACATGGGTAAGCAAAATTTTTAATTAATTCTGGTCTGTCTGATAAATCTGAAAGTATTTATCTCGATTCATTTTGGCAAGGAGAAATTTTAAATGCACATGCCAACAACCTTGAAAGGTTACTCGAAATTATTTCATGGCAGGTGCATTCGAAAATTTTTGAATTGATTTGAGGAAGAAAACTGGATAAATGAATCAGTGAAAAATAATAAGTGTGTGTTGAGGAGGAGATGCTTCGTGCTTTTTATGGGGGGCTTCGAGTGATCGTCCTTTTAGAAGATTTATTGTAAGTGAGTAAATATCGTTGGAGAAATTTCGTTATTATCGTCTTCATCGAGTAAACTATACTCATCTTCAGTATCTGGAACGATAATAAAAATTCACAAATTATAGCAGCAGAGTAAACATAGAAAAAGTGATACAAGATTGATACAACATAGAAAAGTGATACAAGATACGTGATACGTCAAGTGATACGTCTTCATCGTATAAGTTCTGCCTTTTCCTACGCAGGGTCTCAAAGGAGGTCACTCTATTCCTCGAGACTCGGTCGGTGCAGCGTTCTACCTTTGTGTTTTAAGTCATGGCCATGCTACGAAGACGGCTTGTCTCGTTTTTCTTAATTTATGCAGGTTTCCATTTCTGCTTCAAATTCCTAATTTGAGGGGAGTAGAAACTGGTATATTATCTCAGTGTGGAATACAACAAATAGATGATAAAAGATTTCCGAAATGATTTCTTCCTCATTTCGTTACAGACAATCTGGCTTTATTATTGGAAAGCATTTTGATAGAAGATTCCGGAATCTATTCGTTTTACTTTTCTTCACTGACAATCATCCTTTATAATAGGAAAGGCAATTTGCTTGAAGATTTTGGAATCAATTTGTTTTTCTTTTTTCATGGACAATCTTCTATTAGAACTGGAAAAACAACATAATAGAAGATTTCAGAATTGATTGGTTTTTGTTTCTTAATGGACAATCTTCCTCTTAAACAGAAAAAAATAATTTGATGAAAAATTTTAGAATCGGTTCATTTTTTTTTCTTCATGGACAATCTTCCTTTATACCTGAAAAAGACCATCATCGTAAAAATTTTTATTTCTTTGCCAGTCACGTAGCATCACTGAACAAGTGGTGCAACGTGACATGTCGCTCATACTGAAGAACAAGGTTACAAGTTGAAACTCTTGATTTTTTAGGGGAAATTATTTTAGGAGGCTAAAATTTTGTTTTTTGTTAAATTGTTGTTAAATTTTTGAACTGCTAAAATTTTTGCAGTTTGCAGTTTCTTGAACTGCAAAAAATTTAACAAATTTTTGTTCCATTTTTGAATTGCTCTACGGAATATGTTTTGGTCGAAAAAGGAATCCATCCTCTCGATCGATTTTGAAGGTAAAGCTATGACGGTTTTACCAAAATACGTCGAACGAAAAGGCGGATTTAACAGAATGGGTAAGTCAATTTTCCAAAATGTTGAGTCATGACGTTGTTCTTCCCAACAATCGATGTCTCATCATAACAATGCTGGCAAGCAGTCTTCAAAAGAGGCGTGAAATTACGTTTCAAAAGTGAAGATACAATTCCATCGCAAATATAACAAAAATTTTTGAGTTCACACATTTCAGTGGCATTTTGAATTACTAACTTAAGCACTTCAGAAGCACTCCAAAACTGGAAGCTCTGAAAAATTGAGGCATAAATAAAATTACATAGACTAACAACAATAATTATGTTCATGGTCAGGAAATATGTAGAGAATGTTGCGCTATGTCAGTTGAGAGGCCTGCCAAAAAATATGCCCTTGCTAACAATGAAGAACTTGAAATATTTTGGCGAAATAAAGGGTCTGAAAATACATGGTTTGTCCTTGTATTTTTAAGTTAAGACTTAACCGGTTCATGTTTTGGGATTTTTGAAGTATGTGAATATATAAGAACACGCAAATTATGAGTTAAAAACATATTTCCCGTTGGGCAGTATTATGGATGGTGTTATACAACTACCCCGTAATGTCATGCAGTTGTTTTAAATTTCAGATATTATTTAGAAAAAGTGAATTACGTAAAATTGCGAATACATTTCGACCTCTTAGAATGATGTGTGTAACTTCTCTAGTATATTAGCCAGGATTTACTACCTTGCTCATCAATTTGGTTGTTCTGTTCCTACGTGAAAATGAACATTAATTGTACAAGATTATTCTAATGATTTAAATATATGTAACACAACAATCAACAATTTAATATCCAACATTCGGTACTCATGTAAATGAAGTTGCATGAACACGGAAATCTTCGCATCTCAAAGAAAAGATTCCTTTTCAAATACGATACCCTAACGACTGAAATTACTCGCGTTCATTGCTTCGGATTCTGGCCAAGTGATCCCCCTTCCGAACCAAAGTAGCGTTGGTTGGATGACGCGCTCTCAAAAGATAAAAAAGAAAGAAAAAGAGTTTATTTCCAATAAAGATGGCACAAAAAGATGGTAAATCCTTGGTTTTTAAAATATCTCAAAGTAAAAACACTTATTTGAAACACACACATGAGTATTGTAATACCCATGTCACTAGTCGAAAGCAAATGATTGAGGGCAATGTATTCCTGCTGTTGCTTAAAAAAGCAGCGTTTGCTGTTGATTGGCAAGTCTATCTCCACTGAAGTCGTGCGATAGAACTTCCAAGCACCCTATGACAATCATATACATGTTTTGCTTGTGTGTTCCAGATTGCAAAGCGGTGCATTCTGCTGCTGTTCTATGCGCATCTCAAAGGTAAGATGAATCATGAAGGTGCACTTAACTGCATTATAATTTATTTAATTTACTTTAATAAAATATTTCTCTAGGAATTGAAGATTTATTCGCTATTTGCTTGCACTGCATGGTGATTATTACTGTTATTACGGATTGCATTGTAAGACACAAGTAAGAATGGAATCTGGGGATCACAAAATCCCGGAACCTTAAAATGAACCGCCACTCATATGATAGCAAAACTCTAAATGTAATGATAAGTCTCTGTAATAAGAAACGGCTAAACTTACTCAAACTCAAAAGTTTTGCTGTCAGAAATGTCAGGCTACGAACTTTGTTAGTGATGGGGGATTGAAGCCTTAATCTTAAACTTTCTCATTATGGACATAAATCAAGCTTAGTGTCAAATCGTGGATCGCTCGCTCCCATTCCTCTCAATTTTTCTTATTTAAACATAAACCTAACTTCGGTGACTGAAAAATTTATCATCTTCCTCAGTTCAATTCATTCAATTTATTTTATCATCTTCCTCAGTTCTACACGACCTATGAATTTTAGCGTATTTGTTCATTGATAGAATTGAAAAGACTCTTATTGGCTTACAGCGGGCATTGACCACTGGCAATTTCAGTCTGACGTTCCTTTATCATTTGATTTTTCAAAAGTTTTTAGGAAGAGTTGTTCCGTGTTTTGCCTTGAACATTTTTGTTCTTGTTCTAACTTTTCCCAGATTTATAGCTGTCGAAGAACAAAGTCTTGTTTTAATAGCAGTGCTTGAGATCTGCTTCTCTTGTTATCATTACTCTGAAAATTTTCGTTATCATTTTTGACTGTGTTAATTTTTGAATTATCTGGAAATTTAATTTTGAAATTTTTGCTCTGTCTGAAGGGGTTTGCAATGCGAATATTTCGATAATTAGGCAAAATTGTTGAAATATCATTCTTTGTTCTAGCACTATCATCAATGGTAAGTGGAAATCCCCAGAAAAACTATAATAATTCGCCTACCAGTTACCTTGTACGGTTTAGAGTGTCGAAACTTGAAGCTCTTATTCTTGCAGTGCTAAATTAGCTCAACCAAACACGAACTGTAAAGTCATTGCCAAGTAGACGTTCTAATAAGGAGTTCGTTATTCATGCGTGTTACCCCCATTTCAATGGCAATCACCAGGCTCGGATTTCCACGGTTACTGCAATGCGTGCACGCATCTCATTTGCATGTTCATCATAACTGGAACTCGCAAGGCAAAATGCAGAAGACTACATACTAAGTTCCTTTGTCTGGAAAATTACAAATGCTGTGAACGCTCGGTCTGTAATGGATCTATCACTCAGAAAGTCAGGGATGTTAAACTATGAACTCAGACAGTCAGGGATGTTAGACTACGAACTCAGACAGTCAGGGATGTTAGACTACGAACTCAGATAGTCAGGGATGTTAGACTACGAATTCAGTCAGTCAAGGATGTTAGACTACGAACTCAGTCAGTCAGGGATGTTAGACTCCGAACTCAGTCAGTCAGGGATGTTAGACTACGAACTCAGACAGTCAGGGATGTTAGACTACGAACTCAGACAGTCAGGGATGTTAGACTACGAACTCAGACAGTCAGGGATGTTAGACTACGAACTCTGACAGTCAGGGATGTTAGACTACAAACTCAGACAGTCAGGGATGTTAGACTACGATCTAAGACAGTCAGGGATGTTAGACTTCGAACTCAGACAGTCAGGGATGTTAGACTACGAACTCAGACAGCCAGGGATGTTAGACTACGAACTCAGACAGTCAGGGATGTTAGACTACGAACTAAGACAGTCAGGGATGTTAGACTACGAACTAAGACAGTCAGGGATGTTTGACTACGAACTCAGTCAGTCAGGGATGTTAGACTACGAACTAAGACAGTCAGGGATGTTATTAAAACCATAATCTCGGCCGTTCTCATTACGATGATTAATGAGTATTAGGAATGAGATTTGAGAAGCGCTGCCTCCAGAGATGGGAATCTCGTTAAGGTTGATGAGCGTTATGATTTTAATGTTGCTGCGCTCCTGAATATTGGCCCGTAAACGGCAACCTCTCAAATTCAGACGTTAAATCCTTTTCAAGCAATCCATGAATGTTACCTAGCCTTTAGTAATTGCTTTCACACTCATGTGATCGTTTAACAATCAGGCACAATGGCAGAGCTTGTTGGTTTCAAAGGACACGTGAGTCGTTTTATCTGATTCGTGACACTCGGTTGGTTCTTGATTGAAACACATAAAGCACATTAAATGATTTGAAGACTCAAGACCACACTTATTGCTTTACTGGTCAACGAAGAAGTGGTGAAATCTGTGCGAAGCGATCAACATAACACCATTCAGAAACTTTAGACCAAACTGAAACAAGTGAGCAATATCACCGTCTAGGCGTGATAATAATCTTCAGCGGAAGCCCCGATTAGTGTACAAATTTCTCGTGATGTTGAATAAACTGACCACTGTCAGGCTGAGGAAGCAAACACGTGTGTGAATCGAGCCACTGGAGTAAATCCAAGAAAATTCATTGTGGGGATCAGGGCGGTTTTAAAAGTTGGATAAATAATAAATTGATGGTTTTAGAAATTGAGGAGCACGTCTCCCTCTCCCTCGGAGGTGTCCTGCGGTGACCACTCTAGCCTGATAGGCATGACCAATGACAGCACTGGTGGTCACCACCGCAGTGTCTCGCCCTTTGACGTCAGAATTTTTGTACTCACATTGCCGTTACCACAACCACCGTCATTAGACTGGCGCTGCCCTCAGTTGTCTCCGATACCAAAATGAGGAAGAAACGGCCACTCGGCGGTGATCTTCAAAGAACACATTCGCGAACAAATTTAGCTATGAGTTCAATATATAAAAACTACTTTCGAAAAAGGACCTTGTAGTCCTCAGGGGCGTTAAAGAGTTAATTCAAGCTGGTTGAAAGGAAGCTGCGTCGTCCGCTCTTAATTTATTGCGATGACTTTATAAAATCGTTTTTATTAAGGATATTGCTGCCTTGACCTGGGAGGCCCAGCGAGCGTGTGATGGTGTCTTTTATGAGGGAAATCAGTAAGCCAAACCCTCTGTCCTTTTTTTTATTCAACTCTTGCGCATAAACTCATCCATAGAAAAATCTTTCCTGGATCCTTTCGTTGCTGCTTAGATCGTCTTTTCGTGGTCATTATTGAGTGAATAAAGAATACGTTTTATTTATCTGATAATCAGAGATGTGAGGCAGCGACCTCAAACAATCAGGGATGTGAAACTTCGAACTTTCACAATGAGGGATGTGAAACTTCGAACTTACACAATGAGGGAAGTTAAAAATAAACTATGATGCAGTTGTACCTCGCGTGATGAGAGATGCCACCGATGGCGGCAGTAGACGCTTCTGATGAATGCACAGACGCAATTCATCACTCAGGTAATCACTGACACTTAGCGATGATGAATGCATCACGCTGAGACCCAGGAATGACAAACACTGCAGTAGTTGTTGCTCTGTCACATAGCGATGTCCTGGAAAAAGAAAGCTTTTACTCTAGTAACTAGAGAAGAAAAATTGATCGTTCTTATTGTATAAATAACTCTCTCAATCGTAACTTGAACATTGGTATCTGAGGAAGCGAATGATAATTTCATGATGTGAATAATAATTTCATGATGTGAATAATAATTTAAATATGGGAATATTGACTGTCAACAGTAAAAATTTTTTATTACTGCTTGGAAGTCATTCCAAAATGCATGGAAGTTTTTCTGAGCGTATATTGAGGGAAGTCAGGACTGACACAATATTATCGTGGGTTTTAAAGAGCATTCAATAAAGAATAACGTAGCTCTTTCTTCACTGAATCTACAACTAAAGTAGAAAAAATGGCCTTAATTCATGAAAAATCGACAGACGCTAAAATTACGATAGGCTAGACTATTTCATATACTATCTTTTCAGTTCACTGAATGTGGTTCGTGTCAGTCGTGGAAAATATTCTTAATTTATAGCACATTATGTGGATAAAATTCGTCAAAAACATTATAGAGGCGATTTTTTTCGACGAAGTTACATTATTTTGTCACGCACTTTCAATAGATGTGTATAAATATCGAAGTGTTATTTTATCATCAAGCTTAAGATAAATATTTTACGTTTCCACACTAAAGCATAAAGACCTGTAAGTTTTTTCGGCATGTAGGACTGCAGTCTGGATACATCACGGCCCAGACCCGTGCAGCACGTGAGCCTGGACATCTCACAGCCCAGTCACGTGTTGCATGTGCGTCTGGACATCTCACAGCCCAGTCACGTGCTTCACGTGCGCCTGGACATCTCACAGCCCAGTCACGTGCTGCGCGTGCGTCTGGACATCTCACAGCCCAGTCACGTGCTGCGCGTGCGTCTGGACATCTCACAGCCCAGTCCCGTGCTTCACGTGCGGCTGGACATCTCACAGCCCAGTCACGTGCTGCGCGTGAGCCTGGACATCTCACAGCCCAGTCACGTGCTGCGCGTGAGCCTGGACATCTCACAGCCCAGTCACGTGCTGCGCGTGCGCCTGGACATCTCACAGCCCAGTCACGTGCTGCGCGTGCGTCTGGACATCTCACAGCCCAGTCACGTGCTGCGCGTGCCCCAAAATTTGCATGAGCTCGCATTCTCAGATTCAATCTTGCTGCTCCTCTTCAGGGAATTCTCAGGAAATTCGCCGCGGTGCACAAGACACAAGGATCGAGATATTCTCAATCTGCTTCCATGGAACAGATGGAATGTGCATTCAAAATGTACTCCGAAGCTGAATTCTGATCCTCCTCTCAGGGAATCTGAGCCTGCATAGCCCAGTTTCTTGTGGCTAAAAGATTTGCAGGGAAAATGCAAGAGAAAAGTTGTGTGCATCTCAGAATGCTACAAGCAACGCAAGCCTAGCGTGATGTTTAACTAAGGGGATCAGAACGCACAAGCGATGGCCGTAACAGATATTTTATCGCTATATCTTTCAAGCTGTTTATCTCCGTTGTGTTTTGGCTCTCGGCTTAGGTGAAGTCTTTTTAAGGTTTATATATCATTAAGTGAGTCGTTATATATATTAAGGTTTATATATCATGTATTTATATATCATATTATATATCATATATTTAAGGTTTATATATCATTAAGTGAGTCGTTAACTAAGAAATTCGGCTACGGTTTGAGATTTTACATATGAAATATATATTATATCAATCTAAGTTATTTTGGGTGACGTATTTCTGTTTTTTTTTGTTGGTCGACTAAGATTTTTCGTAATTTTAATTCGGGCATAATTGGCATTTTGAAGTGCTGCGTGTGAGCAATTTCACATATAACACTTTGTATAAATCATGAAAACAGAACACTTTCTTCACTCTGCGAATATATTAGCAGAGATCATGCAGACACACTTTAACTTGAGTGCTAGTTCAATATTGTGTTAAATACACACTAATATTCCATCACTTCATGGAGTTGAGCGCACGTGATGAATTGAGGTTTAATTTACCAAAGATTAAAAACCTTCCTGCGCTATTCTGGCTTCGTTTATAACGAGAACATTTACTAAAATTATTTTACTCGAAATGAAGGTTTGCTGCAGTCAAACTCCGCTGGGAAAACTCGTATTTTGCTCGCTTTTCCGGGGAAAAAGACTTTTTGTTTAAATAAATATTATAAGTGTATTTTGCTTGCTTTTCCGGGAAAAAGATTTTTAGTTTAAATAAATATTATAAGTGTATTTTGCTCGCTTTTCCGGGAAAAAGACTTCTGGTTCAAATAAATATTATAAGCAGTCATTTTCCACTCTGAAATTTTGGCTTGTGCATTTTCTCATTAGTAAAATATGCATGTACAATGAATACTTACATTTTGATGTAGCTTCTTCTAAATGTTATTTACAACCTAAATAATGTCAATATGATACCGATATCACGGAGTAACTTTCTTGCTCATACATTGACATTAGTCTCTTTTAAAACTCGAGTTAACTGCGCGCGTAATCGGTTTTCTAAAACTTGGTCTTTTCAGTCAAAATGTTCTGCTTTAGGAATACGGTTGAAGCCCTTTTTGCAAATCCATTGAAAAATACTTAAAATGAAAAAGGCTAACGAAACACACATGATGAAACAAATTAAAAGTTATAAACTCGTTCATTTAGGTAAAGATCCCAAAATCAGAATGTAAGCACAAAGTTTATTCAACCATAACATTTGGAGTTACACTAGCACGAATTGATTGAGTTTTGAGTTAGTAATTAAGCTCAAAGAAACTTGATCATTGCAAGATGAAGACAATATATATCCTCGCAGTATTGAACGTTCAAAGGCAGTCCAAAATATTAAAATGAAGCACAGGTCGTGAGGAAGAAACTTTGGCAATCTCTCGTGCCATAAAATTTCTACTTTTCTGTACATTTGCTCGTTAATTTTTACCGGTTATTCTAGCTCCTGTAGGAATTCCCGCAAACGCCATCAATTCCTAAAAAATCAGGGGCACACAATTGGTAGCCGTGAAGAGGTAAATCCGTAGGTATGATTAGTACTGATCACGAAAAAAGCGGAACCATATAATATATGAACTAATCAACGGAGATTGAAATCGAAGCACTGCGGAAGCAACAAAAAAAGTGCATGAGTGTCCACCAGCAGACGGGCTGTGAGAGCCCGAGGTAGAGACAGAAAACCTGAAGCATCGTCCAGGTCTCCTAATTCGCCCGCCACGCCGTTCATTTGGCAGCGTTAACGGAAAAACTTTGCACCGTAACTTGCGCGCGCAAAACAAGGTCGTAAATTCGCGCTTCAGTCGATTAGGGAGCCCTTGGTGCTGAGTACAGTGTCCATTATCGCGGTTCTTGTTTTGGAGCTCCGAGCCCTGCATGGAACCCTCGCTGGGTCTGTTATTGGGGGGGGGGTAACTCTCTTGCTATGTATTGGATCCTTACCAGGTGTAGTTTGTTTGGGATCCAAGTTCGGTTGTCAATGGCACATGATTTTCTTCGTGATTTTGGGTTAAGTGATTATATATTATCGTACTGGTGTGATTATGGATTCAGAGCCCTTAGAAGTGTATAGTACGGTTACGATTATAGATTCAGGGCCATTAGAAGCCTGCAGTTTTGATTAGGGACTTACGGATAATGTAGTACCCAAGTCCAGTTGGGATTATGGTGTTTTCATTAAGGCCTGAAATACGGTTGTGATTATAGGTGAAAGGTTAACTGAGGTCCTAGTACCGTAGGGGTAGAAGGTGTAAGCTTAACTGAAGCCTCTAGCATAATGGTGATGATGAGCTTAAGGTTAACTGGAGCGCTTAGTGTTGACGTGAATATGTTACGGAGCTAACTGAGCTTTCTGGTAAGGGTTAGCTGAGACCAACAGAGTATTGGATTCTCACCAGAACTACAAAGAAGCGTTTACGTTCGATCAGTGGCATGGAGTTACGGGAGACCGTCAAAACTTCATTTTTGTAGAGGGTGTTGTTACATTTCTTACTCATTGTTCTCCTGGAATGGGATTTAGAACGTTAGTGTGAGTTATGATTTGATGTGTTGGAGAAGGAGATTTCGTGTTATTCGATCTTGATTTTCGTTTCGAATTCAGCGATAAACTGGGTAAGATTGTTAGAATTGATATGAAATTATTTCATGTTATAATGAATGAAACTATCACAGAGCTTGATCTTTTGCAATCGTTCACAACATTCTCTACAAAGACATTTTGGATAAATTTTACTTCTACTTCGCTGGTAAAAATAGGGTAAAACTCTCAGCCGAGGCACACAAATTTTCTCAAGCAAGACATTATTTCATTAACTGTAATAACCGTCTATTACTGACCCGGCTCGCAGACCATATGATTACGATTGAGCACTCCCACCAGTGTGGCAGATGATGGATCAAGTACTTACTGGTGATATTTTTATCGTAAAAATGCAAGTCGAGGGTAACATGAAACAATGAAATTACCGGTTTCACTAAAATGCACACATAAAGGTGTATTCATATTATAATTTCACAAAATAAAATTAGTGTTGTGCGTTGTTGAACGTTCAATATGCTTCTTTTTGGCTTCGTTGAGGCTCCAGATTTATTTTGAGAGCCCGTATTATAACAAGAGACAACTGGGTCCTCAAGTCATACGACCCCTTCTTGTGCGAAGCCCAACTAGTAGTGACAAAAATTAATTCTAGTTTTTTATAATCTGAATCAAATATCGTATTAGTTGAATAACTGGTTCTAAATTTTGTTTATTTTAGTTGATGCTTGTAGAAGATGCAGGGTGACTTGAGGATTAACTGAGCACATTAGGAATCGACGTTAATTCAGGACATGAGAGATAAATATATTTCCGGGCATTAGGGGTAAACTTAATTCAGGACATTAAGGATGAATATAATTCAGGACATTAGGGATAAATATTATTCTGAACATTAGGGATAAATATAATTCAAGACATGAGGGATGAATATAATTCAGGACACGAGGGATAAATATAATTCAAGACATGAGGGATGAATTTAATTTAAGACACGAGGGATAAATATAATTCAAGACATGAGGGATGAATTTAATTCAAGACACGAGGGATAAATATAATTCAAGACACGAGGGAAAAATATAATTCAAGACATGAGGGATGAATTTAATTTAAGACACGAGGGGTAAATATAATTCAAGACATGAGGGATGAATTTAATTCAAGACACGAGGGATAAATATAATTCAAGACATGAGGGATAAATATAATTCAAGACATGAGGGATGAATTTAATTCAAGACACGAGGGATAAATATAATTCAAGACATGCGGGATAAATGTAATTCAAGACATGAAGGATGAATTTAATTTAAGTCATGAGGGATAAATATAATTCAGGACATTAGAAATGGGAATTAATTTAGCACACAAGGAAACGATTTAATTTAGAACATTCAAAATGGGCATTAATTTAAGACATTTAGAATGGATATCAATTAGAACCCTGTAACAGGTAATAATGTAGGATAGTATGAATGTTTTTTTTAAATAAAGGGCAAAATGAGCTCTTAACACATGCATTAAAATCCACTTATGTGTTGGTCATCACACCTTAGCAGCCTAGTATGTTAGTCATAGACCGTTAGCTAATAACACTAAACCTTAACCAAACGATGCTCATACACTTCAGGGAACATCAGACACGATTTCTCACATTTTAGGAAACATGGAACCTGGTTTCTTTCATTTTAGGGAACATCTTGACCGATTTCTCACATTTTAGGGAACATTTTGACCGATTTCTCACATTTTAGGGAACATCTTGACCGATTGCTCACATTTTAGGGAACATTTTGACCGATTTCTCACATTTTAGGGAACATCTTGACCGATTTCTAACATTTTAGGGAACATCTTGACTGATTTCTTACATTTTAGGGAACATCTTGACCGATTTCTCACATTATAGGGAACATCTTGACCGATTTCTCACATTTTAGGGAACATCTTGACCGATTTCTCACATTTTAGGGAACATCTTGACCGATTTCCCTCATTTTAGAGAACATCTCACCCGATTTCTGGTTCATTGCAGCGGTGTGCGGGTCGTCTCCCCCCCAGCCCCCCGACGCGCCGCCCCCTGTCTGGGTGCAGCTGCCGCACTTCAGCGTCCCTGAGTACGTCAGCGAGCAGGCGCAGGTGAGGCTTTGTTTTACCTACCAGCTCTGCGTGGGGAGCTGCGCATATATTCTAGTTTGGTTATGCTCGCAGGGTAGGGTAGGTTAGGTTAGGTAAGGTTAGGATCGGTGAGTTTTAAGTTAGGGTAGTTATAAGTTAGGACGCTGAAGTAAGTTAGGTTACTAAGTTAGTTAGGTTAGTAAGTTAGTCTGAGTACTCATAACAAAGGTGTTCCAAAGAGATGGAAGATGAAGTCACCTTTGAGTGTGGAATTGAGCCATAACGAAGGTGTTCCAAACAGAAGGAAGATGAAGTCACTATTCAGTTTAGAGTTAAATGTACGCCGAATCTATGCACAAATTGTGTTCTCACTCCCCTGCGCAAAGAATCAGTAAGTAGATAAAGAAGTTGAATATGCACACAAATTGCGCGTTTCAATGCATATAAATAGAAAGTTGTCTTAGCTTCAGGTTTGAAATCGGTGTGCCGTCGCCTAAAACATATTTGGATTATGAATTTTCAAAACTCTGACTTCTTTTTTGTGTGAACTGTGTATGTGAATACACAGAATGTCTGCTACGAAATGACACCTAGTTCTCAATTCTGGTCATCATGAAGAATTTTTTCAATTAATAAAAGGAAAATGTACAGAGGGTTTCGAATAGAAACTGTAGAGTTTTTTAGGAACATGATCTTCAGTGTTTCTCTTCCAGTTTCTGTCTGAATGCTTTTCCGAGTCGCTGAGAAACTTAGGGGAAATTATTGAGGTGTAATCGTTCACAGAATCATTGAAATTAAGTGAAGTTTTATTGCTCACAGAGATTTCGACATTAGTCCACAATATTGGTTTGTGATCTGCCATAAAATCTTGGAAATTAAGCGCAAAATTATCAAGGTGTGATTGTTTTTTGCAGAATTTTTGAAAAATTGAGGCACAGTCAAACAAAATCTTTTGAATTTTGTGCAAAATTTTTGAGAACTAACTTTTCACGTAGTCGAATTTTAATGTCCCTGGCTACATAAGATACGTACGTGTGTTTGTGACGGTGCCTAATTTCCTGTACACTTTTTGCCTTCGTATTGAACATCAGCCTCTTTATTTCAGACTCAGTGCCATAGGTCGTTCTAAGAGCAGCTGCCGGAGTTTAAAAACACGTATTTTCATTTTTTTTATTCTTAAAACTCATGCGTCGATGTAAGTCAACACGCGCTAACTAACTCATGTATAAATGTGCACAAAAAATGTAAAACTTTGGTCGCGTCATGACCTTATTTGGATCGTTTCAAATATTCATTCTGTTTTTAATTATTGTGATTGCGATTGTGGCCTGCTGCCGGCTACCCTCCTGTAGGGAGGAGAAGCCTGGTATATGTATGTACTGTATGTATTTATGTATGTTTTTAATTAAACATAAATTTTCGCTTTTGTACCTGAAATATATTTTTTTGGTAACTTCAGCTTGCGTTTTTTCTTATTGAGGTGAATTTTTAAACAAAATAGATTGAAATTGAATGTCTACTCGATAATTTGCTGCAGTTTTGAGAAGTTCGGTTCTTTATTTTCAAATTCTGTTTCCATAACATTTTCACATTTCCCGTGATCGTAGACGAGGCTAAACTCAATTATTTTTAAACAGTTTAAACAATTTATTTACCACAGGTGATTCAGAAGTAGAATGTTTCTTAAGTCTAGTACAATGGTCAAACTAGAGTATAGCTACCTGTCGGCCCGAACAAGTTCAGAGACTTTTAGGGCATCCTACCATCACGTTATTCTAAGGTGTACAATAATGTTTAACCTAATCCACTAAACCTAAATATAAATTAGCTAAACTGAGTATAAATTATCTGTAGATTATAATGCTACAATAAGGCTTAAATATACCCTTGGTATCACACGCGTACAGCTTGATTTTAATACTTTTCTTGTAATTTTTGTAAATTTCAAATCCTGTTACTTGTGGACGCTGTTTTTTAGCTTAGGAGCTAAACATAAATGGGATCTACAGTTAGAGTTAGTCAAATTAAATTATTGATATAAACAATTTCTGAACGATGATTATGGGAAAAATGGGTTACATCCTTTAAGTATATATTTAATATTAACTTCGTTATTACCATTAAAATCTGAGAAAAATGTTACCTGAGTGAAAAATCAAATAACATGCATTAGATAACATATGTGTACACGTTTAAAAAGTTTCACGTTACTAAAGAACACACTCAAATAAGTCATAACATTGATTACTTATTCTCCGACTGTATGTCTGTCGACCACACAAATGTTCACTGGCGATCTATTGAGTGAGGCAATACGACTGAATATGTCCCGTGATATTGTCCTGTGAGTTTTACAGGCTTCACGGAACTCACACAAGTTTTTAGTGAAGGTTTTTTTTTTTAGTGAGCGCTTTGAGGGAACTCTTTTTGCGCAGCCAGAGAGCATGAATAATTTCCTGAATCATTCATAAAAACCTGCAGTGAAGTCCTGCTCCACTTGCTTGCGCTCTTAGCAATTGCTCGACAAAGAGAGCGTGTTTTAATAACCAGAATAATTGGTTTTCATCTCTGCATGGGCGTTAATGGTGCTACACGAGATATTCGTTTATAACTATCATGAACTTAAACAATTTTAAAAATTTAGAAACTATACAATAAACACCAATTTTAGAATCAGTGCACGTGCGCCGTCAAAACTGTCAAAGTTTTCCGAAACACAAAGCTGCAGTTCCGCCGTGGTAATGATTTTGGAATGTACTGTTTGAAACGAGTTTTTTCTTTTTCTGATTCGTGTATTTTGAAACAGGATTAAATTGAAATGAACTACAAAATATATTGTCATTCCAAAATATATGCTAAAATGTAGTCATTATGCAATGTTGAGGACCTTGTTTACGAGGCGGGAGAATCGACCTACTCACCAATCGAACAAACAAACCAGCAAACAAACGAGCAGTCAAGCTAATAAGTGAGCAACGAACAAGCAAGCACTAAAACAACAAATAACAAACAAGCAAGCAACAAGCAAGCAACAAACATGCAAGCAACAAACAAGCAGCCAACAAGCAAGCAACAAACAAGCAGCAAACATACAAGCAACAAGCAAGTAAAGAACAAGCAACAAACAAGCAACGCAAAGCGAGCAACAAACAATTAACTAACAAGCAAGGATCAAACATGTAACAAACAAGCATCAATAGGCGAGCAACGAACTGCGTGCCATAACATATAGGGCCGGCGTTCCAGAATCGGAATATCAGTTCGACATTCTAACAAATGTCCGTAATTGTTATAGCGTAGATCATTATTCGCAGGTTGTACACATGTACAGTAAACTATTGCATTGATGTAGTTTTTCATCAAGCAAATAATCATATTTGTACGATAGATTTTGAATGTTTAAATATTGGCTTTTTCGAAAATCTGTTGAGTGGTAAGTTTTGCCCTGGAACTTATGAACCGAGCCAAATTTACTAAAGCAACTCAACGTGTACTTTACTTGAACTATACGAGTAAAAATGTGATCTGTCTTACTTGGGTACGATGTGCAATGTACCACGAATCCTATAGTTGAGGAACATTTCAGAATGGAACGATTAATTTATGTATTTTGGAGTCAGTTCAAAAATGAAATTTTCGTAGTCATCCAAGATTTCTCGTTAATTTCTTGATCCTTCTTAAAAGACATGATATTACTTATTAAATTTCATAAGGAAAGCGAAGTAACCAAATAAGCATCACACATCGACGCCCACCATGCAGCATCACATAGAACCTGAGTTCAACAATCCCATCCACACATACCACGTGCGTTACAACCTTTCCGAATCACATACTTCACATCAACGCCCATCAATCTCCCTGCATCCCATTCCCCTCACCCTCGCACCACATGCCCCCTCACCCCCTTACCCTTACCCCCCTCACCCCGCACTACCTACCCCATCAACCCGCACCACAACCACCCTACCCCCCCCACCCTAACTCCGCCCCACCAGCCTCCTCACCCCTCACCCCGCACCGCACACCCCAGGTGGAGTTGGAGTGTGACTACAGGCTGCACCCGAAGGCGGCGCTGTACTCCCTCAAGTGGTACAAGGAGGGCGCGCAGTTCTACCAGTACATCCCCAAGAGCCCCAGGAAACACGCCGCCTACTCCGTGCCGGGGCTGAGGCGGGAGCAAGTTGTGAGTATGGGCAGCGTGTAACTTGTTTAACTCATTAACCTGCCCGCTCTAACTTTTTTGCCGTTGCATGTGTAATTTTGTCCGTTCTCTGCTGAGGTATACTTGGGTGGCTTAAATCATAGATGCTCCTGCGAATAAGTTAGACTGGTAGTGACGCAAATAGAAGTCGTGATTCTACCAAAGCTACTTGAGTTTACGGAGCTTATTAAGCTTTCAAAACTAGTTATGCTGATAGAAATAAATACTACCTTCCACACAGGTAGTATAACTTGTAAATCTGGTGAAGCTAATAAAAGTATATAGCAACGCTCTCAAAAATACAAGAACTGTATTAGCGTATAAGAAAACTTATGACGTAAATTAACCCAGAAGTTTTGGAAAAGGTATTAATAAGTTTTCCCAGTTCGTAAAATTAATATTGTTGGTAGAGTTCATCATCTAATCTGGGATACTACTCGTGTGTGGTGGATCTCATGAATAATTTCCACTGCATTTGGATGTTGAAAACTTTGTTCATAAGCGATGAAATAAAGAATAGGAAATTTTGAAGTGAAAACTGTGAGTTTGATAAGCTAAACGCCTAATCTGAGGTATTATAAATATGAGTTATGATCACACCAAAGTGTCTTAACTTTATATACAGTCCATAGAGTAATATTGAATGTGTGGAGCTTGAACTCATATTTGCTATGAGCTTATTCGTGAATAATTTTCTATATCATGATAAGTTGATGGGTTTAGGTTCGTTAATTAGTTTATTTATGCCGATGTCCTCATAATATATGGTGAACGATAGATTATTTGCAAACGCATAAATATACTCAAATTGTTTAACTTTTCTACTTTAAAGCAGAACTAAGTAGTTTCTTTCGAACGGAGACAATAAAGCCGGCTTACGAATAAGTTACGATGAATGAGAAAATTGCATTTTTCGAAGTACTATGTTTTCTTCGAAAGCGATCGTATAAATACTTTCCATGTGTTTTCGGCTGGACGAAATGCATTTCTTTCAAACTCAAATGCAAATACAAGATATCACTGAAATATGAGAATTTATTTTGAAATCCATACTGAATCATTTCCGCAGAAAATGCTTATGAAAGTAACGATTGCGTGGATATAATTTTATAATAATTGAATCATATAATCGTGCTACCAATATTCAATACTTTATTTATTTTTGCTACTACTCCATTTTTTCTTAATTATCACAAAGTGTTTTCGTGGAAAACACTCCTGTAGGTAGATTTTAAAATATTATGCAGACATTTTTCAACTTTTAAGCTCCTGGTGAATTTAAATATCGAATTTATTCTAACTCTAACATATTAACTTTTTTTGCCAAATTTGTACCCTGATGTGGTTTTTGGAGCTAACTGGCGAGTGGCAGTTCCTTCATCACTGTGATGTCGGTGACAACCTGATGCCAGTGCCAGTTTGATGTCGGTGGTTGCAATGGTGGTGGTTGTGATGATGGTGGTTGTAATGACGGTAGTTGTGATGATGGTGGTTGTAGTGACGGTGGTTGTGATGATGGTGGTTGTAGTGACGGTGGTTCTAGTGACGGTGGTTGTGATGACGGTGGTTGTAGTGACGGTGGTTGTAATGACGGTGGTTGTGATAACGGTGGTTGTAGTGACGGTGGTTGTGATGATGGTGGTTGTAGTGACGGTGGTTGTGATGATGGTGGTTGTAATGACGGTGGTTGTGATGATGGTGGTTGTAGTGACGGTGGTTGTGATGATGGTGGTTGTAGTGACGGTGGTTGTGATGATGGTGGTTGTAATGACGGTGGTTGTGATGATGGTGGTTGTAGTGACGGTGGTTGTGATGATGGTGGTTGTAGTGACGGTGGTTGTGATGATGGTGGTTGTAGTGACGGTGGTTGTGATGATGGTGGTTGTAATGACGGTGGTTGTGATGATGGTGGTTGTAGTGACGGTGGTTGTGATGATGGTGGTTGTAGTGACGGTGGTTGTGATGATGGTGGTTGTAATGACGGTGGTTGTGATGATGGTGGTTGTAGTGACGGTGGTTGTGATGATGGTGGTTGTAATGACGGTGGTTGTGATGATGGTGGTTGTAGTGACGGTGGTTGTGATGATGGTGGTTGTAGTGACGGTGGTTGTGATGATGGTGGTTGTAATGACGGTGGTTGTGATGATGGTGGTTGTAGTGACGGTGGTTGTGATGATGGTGGTTGTAATGACGGTAGTTGTGATGATGGTGGTTGTAGTGACGGTGGTTGTGATGATGGTGGTTGTAGTGACGGTGGTTCTAGTGACGGTGGTTGTGATGACGGTGGTTGTAGTGACGGTGGTTGTAATGACGGTGGTTGTGATAACGGTGGTTGTAGTGACGGTGGTTGTGATGATGGTGGTTGTAGTGACGGTGGTTGTGATGATGGTGGTTGTAATGACGGTGGTTGTGATGATGGTGGTTGTAGTGACGGTGGTTGTGATGATGGTGGTTGTAGTGACGGTGGTTCTAGTGACGGTGGTTGTGATGACGGTGGTTGTAGTGACGGTGGTTGTAATGACGGTGGTTGTGATAACGGTGGTTGTAGTGACGGTGGTTGTGATGATGGTGGTTGTAGTGACGGTGGTTCTAGTGACGGTGGTTGTGATGACGGTGGTTGTAGTGACGGTGGTTGTAATGACGGTGGTTGTGATGATGGTGGTTGTAGTGACGGTGGTTGTGATGATGGTGGTTGTAGTGACGGTGGTTCTAGTGACGGTGGTTGTGATGACGGTGGTTGTAGTGACGGTGGTTGTAATGACGGTGGTTGTGATGATGGTGGTTGTAGTGACGGTGGTTGTGATGATGGTGGTTGTAGTGCCGGTGGTTCTAGTGACGGTGGTTGTGATGACGGTGGTTGTAGTGACGGTGGTTGTAATGACGGTGGTTGTGATAACGGTGGTTGTAGTGACGGTGGTTGTGATGATGGTGGTTGTAGTGACGGTGGTTGTAATGACGGTGGTTGTAGTGACGGTGGTTGTGATAACGGTGGTTCTAGTGACGGTGGTTGTGATAACGGTGGTTCTAGTGACGGTGGTTGTGATGACGGTGGTTGTAGTGACGGTGGTTGTAATGATGGTGGTTGTAACGACGATGGTTGTGATGACGGTGGTTGTGATGACGGTGGTTGTGATGACGGTGGTTGTAGTGACGGTGGTTGTAATGACGGTGGTTGTAATGACGATGGTTGTGATGACGGTGGTTGTGATGACGGTGGTTGTAGCGACGGTGGTTGTAATGACGGTGGTTGTAATGACGGTGGTTGTAGTGACGGTGGTTGTGATGACGGGGGTTGTAGTGACGGTGGTTGTAGTGACGGTGGTTGTAGTGACGGTGGTTGTAATGACGGTGGTTGTAATGACGGTGGTTGTAGTGACGGTGGTTGTAATGACGGTGGTTGTAATGACGGTGGTTGTGATGACGGTGGTTGTGATGACGGTGGTTGTAGTGACGGTGGTTGTAGTGACGGTGGTTGTAATGACGGTGGTTGTAATGACGGTGGTTGTAATGACGGTGGTTGTAATGACGGTGGTTGTGATGACGGGGGTTGTAATGACGGTGGTTGTGATGACGGTGGTTGTAATGACGGTGGTTGTAATGACGGTGGTTGTAGTGACGGTGGTTGTAATGACGGTGGTTGTAATGACGGTGGTTGTAGTGACGGTGGTTGTGATGACGGTGGTTGTAGTGACGGTGGTTGTAGTGACGGTGGTTGTAATGACGGTGGTTGTAATGACGGTGGTTGTGATGACGGTGGTTGTAATGACGGTGGTTGTAATGACGGTGGTTGTAATGACGGTGGTTGTGATGACGGTGGTTGTAGTGACGGTGGTTGTAGTGACGGTGGTTGTAATGACGGTGGTTGTAGTGACGGTGGTTGTAATGACGGTGGTTGTAATGACGGTGGTTGTAATGACGGTGGTTGTAATGACGGTGGTTGTGATGACGGGGGTTGTAATGACGGTGGTTGTGATGACGGTGGTTGTAATGACGGTGGTTGTAATGACGGTGGTTGTAGTGACGGTGGTTGTAATGACGGTGGTTGTAATGACGGTGGTTGTAGTGACGGTGGTTGTGATGACGGTGGTTGTAGTGACGGTGGTTGTAGTGACGGTGGTTGTAATGACGGTGGTTGTAATGACGGTGGTTGTGATGACGGTGGTTGTAATGACGGTGGTTGTAATGACGGTGGTTGTAATGACGGTGGTTGTGATGACGGTGGTTGTAGTGACGGTGGTTGTAGTGACGGTGGTTTTAATGACGGTGGTTGTAGTGACGGTGGTTGTGATGACGGTGGTTGTAATGACGGTGGTTGTAATGACGGTGGTTGTAATGACGGTGGTTGTGATGACGGTGGTTGTAGTGACGGTGGTTGTAGTGACGGTGGTTGTAATGACGGTGGTTGTAGTGACGGTGGTTGTAGTGACGGTGGTTGTAATGACGGTGGTTGTAATGACGGTGGTTGTGATGACGGTGGTTGTGATGACGGTGGTTGTAATGACGGTGGTTGTAATGACGGTGGTTGTGATGACGGTGGTTGTAATGACGGTGGTTGTAATGACGGTGGTTGTAATGACGGTGGTTGTAATGACGGTGGTTGTGATGACGGTGGTTGTAGTGACGGTGGTTGTAGTGACGGTGGTTGTAATGACGGTGGTTGTAATGACGGTGGTTGTGATGACGGTGGTTGTAATGACGGTGGTTGTAATGACGGTGGTTGTAATGACGGTGGTTGTGATGACGGTGGTTGTAGTGACGGTGGTTGTAGTGACGGTGGTTGTAATGACGGTGGTTGTAGTGACGGTGGTTGTAATGACGGTGGTTGTAATGACGGTGGTTGTGATGACGGTGGTTGTGATGACGGTGGTTGTGATGACGGTGGTTGTAATGACGGTGGTTGTAATGACGGTGGTTGTAATGACGGTGGTTGTGATGACGGTGGTTGTAGTGACGGTGGTTGTAGTGACGGTGGTTGTAATGACGGTGGTTGTAGTGACGGTGGTTGTAATGACGGTGGTTGTAGTGACGGTGGTTGTAGTGACGGTGGTTGTAATGACGGTGGTTGTAGTGACGGTGGTTGTAATGACGGTGGTTGTAATGACGGTGGTTGTGATGACGGTGGTTGTGATGACGGTGGTTGTGATGACGGTGGTTGTAATGACGGTGGTTGTAATGACGGTGGTTGTAATGACGGTGGTTGTGATGACGGTGGTTGTAGTGACGGTGGTTGTAGTGACGGTGGTTGTAATGACGGTGGTTGTAGTGACGGTGGTTGTAATGACGGTGGTTGTAGTGACGGTGGTTGTAGTGACGGTGGTTGTAATGACGGTGGTTGTAGTGACTGTGGTTGTAATGACGGTGGTTGTAATGACGGTGGTTGTGATGACGGTGGTTGTGATGACGGTGGTTGTGATGACGGTGGTTGTAATGACGGTGGTTGTAATGACGGTGGTTGTAATGACGGTGGATGTGATGACGGTGGTTGTAGTGACGGTGGTTGTAGTGACGGTGGTTGTAATGACGGTGGTTGTAGTGACGGTGGTTGTAATGACGGTGGTTGTAGTGACGGTGGTTGTAGTGACGGTGGTTGTAATGACGGTGGTTGTAGTGACGGTGGTTGTAATGACGGTGGTTGTAATGACGGTGGTTGTGATGACGGTGATTGTGATGACGGTGGTTGTGATGACGGTGGTTGTAGTGACGGTGGTTGTAGTGACGGTGGTTGTAATGACGGTGGTTGTAGTGACGGTGGTTGTAATGACGGTGGTTGTAATGACGGTGGTTGTAATGACGGTGGTTGTAATGACGGTGGTTGTGATGACGGTGGTTGTAGTGACGGTGGTTGTAGTGACGGTGGTTGTAATGACGGTGGTTGTAATGACGGTGGTTGTGATGACGGTGGTTGTAGTGACGGTGGTTGTAGTGACGGTGGTTGTGATGACGGTGGTTGTAGTGACGGTGGTTGTAGTGACGGTGGTTGTAATGACGGTGGTTGTAGTGACGGTGGTTGTAATGACGGTGGTTGTAGTGACGGTGGTTGTAGTGACGGTGGTTGTAATGACGGTGGTTGTAGTGACGGTGGTTGTAATGACGGTGGTTGTAATGACGGTGGTTGTGATGACGGTGGTTGTGATGACGGTGGTTGTGATGACGGTGGTTGTAATGACGGTGGTTGTAATGACGGTGGTTGTAATGACGGTGGTTGTGATGACGGTGGTTGTAGTGACGGTGGTTGTAGTGACGGTGGTTGTAATGACGGTGGTTGTAATGACGGTGGTTGTGATGACGGTGGTTGTAGTGACGGTGGTTGTAATGACGGTGGTTGTGATGACGGTGGTTGTGATGACGGTGGTTGTGATGACGGTGGTTGTAATGACGGTGGTTGTGATGACGGTGGTTGTAGTGACGGTGGTTGTAGTGACGGTGGTTGTAATGACGGTGGTTGTAGTGACGGTGGTTGTAATGACGGTGGTTGTGATGACGGTGGTTGTAGTGACGGTGGTTGTAATGACGGTGGTTGTAATGACGGTGGTTGTAATGACGGTGGTTGTGATGACGGTGGTTGTAGTGACGGTGGTTGTAGTGACGGTCGTTGTAATGACGGTGGTTGTAGTGACGGTGGTTGTAATGACGGTGGTTGTAGTGACGGTGGTTGTAATGACGGTGGTTGTAATGACGGTGGTTGTGATGACGGTGGTTGTGATGACGGTGGTTGTGATGACGGTGGTTGTAACAACGGTTCGACGGACAAAAAAGTAAGACAGGTGAAATTGAGATAGAAATATTCACGCGAGTTCTGGGAAGAATGAGATCGATTTATTACTCTCAGTGTCGGCGTTTTGATTATCCCTTAGAGGATGTTCATCGTAAGGTGTGTAACTTTATTCAGTTTGCCGAGTAATGCAAACCGAACGCTGTGATATGATACCTTACCCTCCCCAAATAGCTGCAGGGAATGTTTACTAGCGTTCACTTCTGTGTAACATTGAGGAATCTATTGTTAATATTATCATTTACAAAATTACATCACACGGGATAGTTCATCTTGGAGGCCACACGTAATTGCGCGAGCAAAATTCCAATGACTCCTGTTTGCAGGCCGTGGTCGATGGACCGCGCAAGGTTCGGAAAAAAGTCCTTGAAAATTTTACGTGGCCGGTCTGATGAGCGTTAACGTAGCGTCCCCGGTAACACGTAGCGCTTGCGGACACATAGATGAAAATAACTCAAAGAAGCTATCGAGTTGTACATGTACGGAAAACTCAAAGATACTGTGCGAGTTATACATAGATTAAATAACTAAAAACACTGTGCTAGTTGCGCATAGATTGAAGTAACACGAAGAAACTTTGCAAGCTGTAAATGTATAAATAAATCACAAATAATCTTTACAAGCTGTACGTCGATTAAAATAGCGCATAAAAAACTTGACGAGCTGCACATAGATTAGAAAAACACTGAGAAACTTTGCAATCTGTAAGCTTTTGTAAACACGGCAGAACTTCAGAGGCAGCGCCTAAATACATGTAGAGACGCAATCACTGAGCTATCAGAATAAGTGATTTGATCCTCCTTCTCTTGAAGCTCGGCCTCGATCGACCCGTTAACTGGTCATTTGATACTCGATTCCGTCTGAGAATAATGATGAGCCCTGAAGAGGATCGAAGCCCTTGCGTGCTGAACGCAGCACTGCCAAGTTTGATGATCTGAACTGAGCATTGCTTAATTTCTTTCGATACGGGCTAGATGACTATTGAATACTGTTAAATCTCGACTGTTTAAAAACTATTGAATGTTCAAGACGCAGTCTCAGCGTATGCATAATAAATCGGGTAGAAAAGTGTCAATTATGTTGGCAACGATGTCATTTACGTCAATTTCTCGCGCTTAATTAAAAAACGGTCATTCGTGCAGGGTTGAGTACTGGGGTCAAGGTTTGGGTACAGACTTGTCAGTTGGAGTACTATTTCCAGTGATGGAAATTGCCCTCGGAGGCATCAAGCATCTTTTTAAGTTCAGAAGTTGCGTAGTATTTTTAAGAGCCTCAATGCTGCGCTTCATTAGGCCAGGAAAGGCACAGAAAATTGCGGTCTATATTTCAAAATGTTTGCGACAAAATGGCGGGGTCTCAAAGCACGAAAAAAATTGCAAAATCCATCTACTTTAACTGAACTCGTACCTGCAATTGACGCGTCTGACTGACACAGTGCGCGCAGATTCTTGGTATTTCACTTAGAGTGTGTAACTGACTGATACAAAGATCTTAGAACTTGCGTTTCTGTTTATTAAAAAGTCCATTCTAAATTTTATTTCAAGAGGTTGAAGTAACATTAATTAAATTTCATTAAAGACGTAAATCGCAGTTTGAAATCAACGGGATTTGAATGCGGATTTATTTGAACTTTGAACTTTGAGCGAGAAATTTGAACTTTGTGTTAATTCTTGAAGCACAATCTCCTCCAGCTTCAAATATCCAGACACTTATGTACTAACTCAACTAAACTTCGAATTACTCACACAATCTAATGGGAATCAAATTTGAAAAATGATTCATTTCAAAACTCATTGAAATTATTGATCTCACGAAGTACTCTAAATTCGAAGTGAACTGCGATTTATTACTCATAATTCATTGGAAACATCATCACTGCGATTAGATGCGGATTCTACACGAAAAACAATATATAAATGTTTTCAAATGATTTATTCAAATAACCGTTTCAATGATTTGCTACATCATTTTATTCTTGCCAAATGATTGCTCACAACGTAAGACGAACGACCGTTTAATGTTTGACACTTTGGATTCACAATTTACAGTCAAGTATAGACACTTATTGTCCGACTGATGATCATCGGATCAGCTTCGGCTCGCTCTCGGTTGGAAATTGTTTGTACAGTTTTTTCTAAAAATTAACTCTCCAGACACCGTCTTAAAACAGAATTTTGCCTATTTTTGCTTAAACTTTTCACCAACGTCGAATACGTTGAAAAGTAGGTTATTTTACTTTTATGATTGGAGTGGGCTGAAAGTTGATGAAGAATTTCTCGAGCCACCGAAATCAAATCAAAAGTGCAGTTAAACAACTTTTTTTAGACGTTCTCAGAACGCCATATCCTTTCGCGCATTCGACCATCATTAGAAATGGCAATATAAAAGCATTGTTCAAACAAATTCAGCTCAAAACTAAAAGTTAATTATTGAAACTGGAAAAATTAAGCAGCATGAACAATTCTGAAAGCTGATTTGGTATTCATGCCCCAAAATTTATGAGCGAGAGCAAATCGGATTATCAAAGTCGAAATATATCGGAAACTATGTAGTGCACGCGGCCCGTCAAAAATGACAGGATTCAGTATCTTCCTTGAATAAATCTTCCAGATATGAATGATAAACATATAAATCTATACTAATAATATTCACGATAAAAATATTCTTGTACTTGTGCACTGGTGATCGTATCACAGATACGGTCATTGAGCATCCTTATGAGCGTCACAAAGAGACGGACGAAGCAGACCCCAAACAAATATATAAATAAATTCACCAAGTGTATTATTAGGTAAGATCATTGGGTAAGAGTAAAATTTACCTTTGCCCTAATATTCTCAAAGTACTTACGATTCTTTAGATCGGAAATTTGTTATAATCAGTATGACCTATAAGTTTAAAAAAATTATCATTCAAACTAATAAACATAATTTAACTTAATACTACGACACAATCACAGTTAACTCTGTCGGCTCGACACACCTTTCATCCACCTGGATCAAGCCGAGAATAGTGGCTTGCTTCTCCTTTTTCCCAATACGGAGAAACTTTGGAGCATGACCTTCACTGCATATTAGTTGACCGAAAAAAGTTGACATTATGTGAAGAAGAATTTGAAATCACATGAAAAAAGAGTTGATGTCGTGCAGATTTTGAATTTATAAATGATGCACTGCAACACTATTTTGAGAGTACATGGACGCTTTTTGCACTTGCTAGAACTAAAGATAGCGATACTTTTAAAAAAAATCAAGATTTCACTCGCAGTTATTTCATGAATTTTCGGTCACAAATTGCAATTTTGACTACGAGCACTTGCATCTGTAAAGGTTTCGTTTGATCAAATCGGCCCCTCTTGTTTGATCAGCACACAACGTCGACTGCAGAACACTACGTGTAAATCAGTTAACTTCGTCGGGTCAACCTCAACTCGGAACCAATATGAATTCTGTTCAGGAAGCAATAACAATCGATTTTATTTTTAGCATTCTAGTGGATAGGAGTTATTTGGAGCTGCCGGTGTACCTGATTTCAATATTCGCATGTCTTCGAGAGAATCTTTTTGTAGAATGTTCGTCCCCCGGATGATGGAAATTTAGATTAGAAATTTTGAACTTTGTTTCAACTGATAGTATGTTACTAGTGAATTCGAACGATGTGTTGATTTTATTGCTGCAAAAATTATTTCAATTGACTTATGATATTGTTGTTGTTCTACTATGCCCAACAGTTTATTTCAAAGCAATAAATTTTCACAGTTAATTTCATCATGAAACATGATTTTCTCTGGTTAAAAATTCTTCTGTTACCAATTTGCAGGAATTAATTATCATTGAAATGCAAAGTCTCAGCCTCATTGAAAAAGAAAACAGCCATGATTTTCTGCATTTTTTTCACGAAATTCTGTAAAATACTTAAGAACATTATGTGATTTTTTGTCGTAGAAAAACTAATTTCCATTTAAACATCAAACAAAGCGCTTAGCGTTAATTTTATTTCGATATTTCATCTTTGGTCTACATTAATTTAAAGCGGATGTTATTGGATAGACTGGTTTGTTTGAAGTGAAGTTGAAAAATGTGCAATTTCAAATGATAGTGACAAAATTGATAGTGACAAAATTGATAGTGACGAAATTTAGAAAATGTCAGCTTCAAAGACGTGCAGTTGAGACCGAACAACTTTTGTAACGGAGATCAGATAGCGGAGTAATAATTTAAAACTTGTGTAATTTATTTTTATTGGTAGTTTAGGCAAGAGGGATTTACCAGGAATTCATTTTCCGGTTGCTTTTGTCAAATTTGTGAAACAGAGCAATCGAAAATGAATGCGGTGGGAGAAAGGCATGTGTGGCACCGCGTTTGTAAACGAATTTCTTTCGTGTCTATTTGTTAATTGTTGACCTTATTGTTGGTGAGTTGAAGTGCTATTATACATGCTAGAAGATATCAATCTAATATTCTCGATTGTCATATATTTTTCATATTAGGTGTTCGATTTGAAAGGTTTCAATTTTTGCAATTCAAACAACTCTTATTACGTTTTCATCCTGCAGTATAGTCGAGCGCTTTTTCTACTTACGCAGAAATGAAAATAAAGTATTTTCGCCGTACGGATGGAGGAACTCGAAGGAATAGGTACAGAAATTTTGTAAAGACCTTAATGCCGAAGTCATTTTTCAGAAATATCATACGGTTAAAAGAATAAGAAATCACTGAACAATTTAACCCCTGAGCTTTCACGCAAGTTCGATGCTGTCAGAACAGAAGGGAACAGATTTTCCACAAATAACATCATGAAGAACACTATACATAGGGATGATATTAGGGAAAGAAATGAATTCCTTTGGCATGCATGTTACTGAAAGACAAGCCCCTGCAAGTGAGTAAGTGAACGGGACAGGATGACGAAATATGAGGCATGATATTGTTGGGGAAAGAAAGGCTTGATTAGAGGAACCGCCTGGACTTTGAATACGTGAGTTATTTCAATATGGAAGAAAATTCATTCATGTCAATACTATGGAGGACATACGTGAATAATAGATAACCAGTATGTGTGAAGAGCTCATGCATTTAACTTGAGAGTGTTTAATCGGGTTGTGCAATGATATAAATTTTTAGGAATTCAGCTCCAAGTCGGTCGTTCAATGCTGCGGAAAATAGTAATTCTTACCGAGTCTAGAGAGGAAAGCGGAAAATATAGAAGACGGATACTGATGGAAGGATACATTTTCGAATGTACATTTTTCGATTACGATACGATTCGAATGTACACTTTCCGAATGACTTGAAGTTGAAAACAGTGTTTTCAAAAGAATAATTTTTCATCGCAGAAAGTTAAAAACTTTGAAGGCTTCTGTTACATAAAGACAAATTAAAAAAAGAAAAGAATTGTGTCGTGTTCGAGGGTGCGTTGAGAGGCGTATTGAAAGGCGACTGGATATCTCCTGCATGCACTGGGATGCTAATTCTGGGTAACACAAGTGTGTTGCGGATGCACTGGATGTTGCAGGTGATGTGTGCTGGCAACGTGTGTGATCTATGGTTCATTGTTTTGTGCTGACAACGTGTGTGATCTTATGGTTCATTGTTTTGTGCTGACAAGTGTGTGATCTTATGGTTCCCAGTTTTGTGCGGACAACGTGTGTGATCTTATGGTTCCCTGTTTTGTGCTGACAACGTGTGTGATCTTATGGTTCATTGTTTTGTGCGGACAACGTGTGTGATCTTATGGTTCATTGTTTTGTGCTGACAACGTGTGTGATCTTATGGTTCATTGTTTTGTGCGCACAACGTGTGTGATCTTATGGTTCCCTGCTGTGTGCGGACAACGTGTGTGATCTTATGGTTCCCTGTTTTGTGCTGACAACGTGTGTGATCTTATGGTTCATTGTTTTGTGCGGACAACGTGTGTGATCTTATGGTTCCCTGTTTTGTGCTGACAACGTGTGTGATCTTATGGTTCCCTGTTTTGTGCTGACAACGTGTGTGATCTTATGGTTCATTGTTTTGTGCGGACAACGTGTGTGATCTTACGGTTCCCTGTTTTGTGCTGACAACGTGTGTGATCTTATGGTTCCCAGTTTTGTGCGGACAACGTGTGTGATCTTATGGTTCCCTGTTTTGTGCTGACAACGTGTGTGATCTTATGGTTCATTGTTTTGTGCGGACAACGTGTGTGATCTTATGGTTCACTGTTTTGTGCGGACAACGTGTGTGATCTCATGGTTCCCTGTTTTGTGCGGACAACGTGTGTGATCTTATGGTTCCCAGTTTTGTGCTGACAAGTGTGTGATCTTATGGTTCCCAGTTTTGTGCGGACAACGTTTGTGATCTTATGGTTCCCTGTTTTGTGCTGACAACGTGTGTGATCTTATGGTTCCCTGTTTTGTGCGGACAACGTGTGTGATCTTATGGTTCCCTGTTTTGTGCGGACAACGTGTGTGATCTTATGGTTCCCTGTTTTGTGCGGACAACGTGTGTGATCTTATGGTTCCCTGTTTTGTGCGGACAACGTGTGTGATCTTATGGTTCATTGTTTTGTGCGGACAACGTGTGTGATCTTATGGTTCCCTGTTTTGTGCGGACAACGTGTGTGATCTTATGGTTCCCTGTTTTGTGCGGACAACGTGTGTGATCTTATGGTTCCCTGTTTTGTGCGGACAACGTGTGTGATCTTATGGTTCCCTGTTTTGTGCGGACAACGTGTGTGATCTTATGGTTCCCTGTTTTGTGCTGACAACGTGTGTGATCTTATGGTTCATTGTTTTGTGCTGACAACGTGTATGATCTTATGGTTCATTGTTTTGTGCGGACAACGTGTGTGATCTTATGGTTCCCTGTTTTTTGCGGACAACGTGTGTGATCTTATGGTTCATTGTTTTGTGCTGACAACGTGTGTGATCTTATGGTTCATTGTTTTGTGCGCACAACGTGTGTGATCTTATGGTTCCCTGCTGTGTGCGGACAACGTGTGTGATCTTATGGTTCCCTGTTTTGTGCTGACAACGTGTGTGATCTTATGGTTCATTGTTTTGTGCGGACAACGTGTGTGATCTTATGGTTCCCTGTTTTGTGCTGACAACGTGTGTGATCTTATGGTTCCCTGTTTTGTGCTGACAACGTGTGTGATCTTATGGTTCATTGTTGTGTGCGGACAACGTGTGTGATCTTACGGTTCCCTGTTTTGTGCGGACAACGTGTGTGATCTTATGGTTCCCTGTTTTGTGCGGACAACGTGTGTGATCTTATGGTTCCCTGTTTTGTGCGGACAACGTGTGTGATCTTATGGTTCCCTGTTTTGTGCGGACAACGTGTGTGATCTTATGGTTCCCTGTTTTGTGCTGACAACGTGTGTGATCTTATGGTTCATTGTTTTGTGCTGACAACGTGTATGATCTTATGGTTCATTGTTTTGTGCGGACAACGTGTGTGATCTTATGGTTCCCTGTTTTTTGCGGACAACGTGTGTGGTCTTATGGTTCATTGTTTTGTGCTGACAACGTGTGTGATCTTATGGTTCATTGTTTTGTGCGCACAACGTGTGTGATCTTATGGTTCCCTGCTGTGTGCGGACAACGTGTGTGATCTTATGGTTCCCTGTTTTGTGCTGACAACGTGTGTGATCTTATGGTTCATTGTTTTGTGCGGACAACGTGTGTGATCTTATGGTTCCCTGTTTTGTGCTGACAACGTGTGTGATCTTATGGTTCATTGTTTTGTGCGGACAACGTGTGTGATCTTACGGTTCCCTGTTTTGTGCGGACAACGTGGGTGATCTTATGGTTCCCTGTTTTGTGCGGACAACGTGTGTGATCTTATGGTTCCCTGTTTTGTGCGGACAACGTGTGTGATCTTATGGTTCCCTGTTTTGTGCGGACAACGTGTGTGATCTTATGGTTCCCTGTTTTGTGCTGACAACGTGTGTGATCTTATGGTTCATTGTTTTGTGCTGACAACGTGTGTGATCTTATGGTTCATTGTTTTGTGCGGACAACGTGTGTGATCTTATGGTTCCCTGTTTTGTGCGGACAACGTGTGTGATCTTATGGTTCATTGTTTTGTGCTGACAACGTGTGTGATCTTATGGTTCATTGTTTTGTGCGTACAACGTGTGTGATCTTATGGTTCCCTGCTGTGTGCGGACACCGTGTGTGATCTTATGGTTCCCTGTTTTGTGCTGACAACGTGTGTGATCTTATGGTTCATTGTTTTGTGCGGACAACGTGTGTGATCTTATGGTTCCCTGTTTTGTGCTGACAACGTGTGTGATCTTATGGTTCCCTGTTTTGTGCTGACAACGTGTGTGATCTTATGGTTCATTGTTTTGTGCGGACAACGTGTGTGATCTTATGGTTCCCTGTTTTGTGCGGACAACGTGTGTGATCTTATGGTTCCCTGTTTTGTGCAGACAACGTGTGTGATCTTATGGTTCATTGTTTTGTGCTGACAACGTGTGTGATCTTATGGTTCATTGTTTTGTGCGGACAACGTGTGTGATCTTATGGTTCCCTGTTTTGTGCGGACAACGTGTGTGATCTTATGGTTCATTGTTTTGTGCTGAAAACGTGTGTGATCTTATGGTTCATTGTTTTGTGTGGACAGCGTGTGTGATCTTATGGTTCCCTGTTGTGTGCGGTCAACGTGTGTGATCTTATGGTTCCCTGTTTTGTGCTGACAACGTGTGTGATCTTATGGTTCATTGTTTTGTGCGGACAACGTGTGTGATCTTATGGTTCCCTGTTTTGTGCTGACAACGTGTGTGATCTTATGGTTCCCTGTTTTGTGCTGACAACGTGTGTGATCTTATGGTTCCCTGCTTTGTGCGGACAACGTGTGTGATCTTATGGTTCCCTGTTTTGTGCTGACAACGTGTGTGATCTTATGGTTCATTGTTTTGTGCTGACAACGTGTGTGATCTTATGGTTCATTGTTTTGTGCGGACAACGTGTGTGATCTTATGGTTCCCTGTTTTGTGCGGACAACGTGTGTGATCTTATGGTTCATTGTTTTGTGCTGAAAACGTGTGTGATCTTATGGTTCATTGTTTTGTGTGGACAGCGTGTGTGATCTTATGGTTCCCTGTTGTGTGCGGTCAACGTGTGTGATCTTATGGTTCCCTGTTTTGTGCTGACAACGTGTGTGATCTTATGGTTCATTGTTTTGTGCGGACAACGTGTGTGATCTTATGGTTCCCTGTTTTGTGCTGACAACGTGTGTGATCTTATGGTTCCCTGTTTTGTGCTGACAACGTGTGTGATCTTATGGTTCATAGTTTTGTGCGGACAACGTGTGTGATCTTATGGTTCCCTGTTTTGTGCGGACAACGTGTGTGATCTTGTGGTTCCCTGTTTTGTGCGGACAACGTGTGTGATCTTATGGTTCATTGTTTTGTGCTGACAACGTGTGTGATCTTATGGTTCATTGTTTTGTGCGGACAACGTGTGTGATCTTATGGTTCCCTGTTTTGTGCGGACAACTTGTGTGATCTTATGGTTTCCTGTTTTGTGCGGACAACGTGTGTGATCTTATGGTTCCCTCTTTTGTGCGGACAACGTGTGTGATCTTATGGTTCATTGTTTTGTGCGGAGAACGTGTGTGATCTTATGGTTCCCTTTTGTGTGCGGTCAACGTGTGTGATCTTATGGTTCCCTGTTTTGTGCTGACAACGAGTGTGATCTTATGGTTCATTGTTTTGTGTGGACAACGTGTGTGATCTTATGGTTCCCTGTTTTGTGCTGACAACGTGTGTGATCTTATGGTTCCCTGTTTTGTGCTGACAACGTGTGTGATCTTATGGTTCATAGTTTTGTGCGGACAACGTGTGTGATCTTATGGTTCCCTGTTTTGTGCGGACAACGTGTGTGATCTTATGGTTTCCTGTTTTGTGCGGACAACGTGTGTGATCTTATGGTTCATTGTTTTGTGCGGACAACGTGTGTGATCTTATGGTTCATTGTTTTGTGCGGACAACGTGTGTGATCTTATGGTTCCCTGTTTTGTGCGGACAACTTGTGTGATCTTATGGTTTCCTGTATCGTGCGGACAACGTGTGTGATCTTATGGTTCCCTCTTTTGTGCGGACAACGTGTGTGATCTTATGGTTCATTGTTTTGTGCGGACAACGTGTGTGATCTTATGGTTCCCTGTTTTGTGCGGACAACGTGTGTGATCTTATGGTTCCCTGTTTTGTGCGGACAACGTGTGTGATCTTATGGTTCCCTGTTTTGTGCGGACAACGTTTGTGATCTTATGGTTCCCTGTTTTGTGCGGACAACGTGTGTGATCTTATGGTTCCCTGTTTTGTGGTGACAACGTGTGTGATCTTATGGTTCATTGTTTTGTGCTGACAACGTGTGTGATCTTATGGTTCATTGTTTTGTGCGGACAACATGTGTGATCTTATGGTTCATTGTTTTGTGCTGACAACGTGTGTGATCTTATGGTTCATTGTTTTGTGCTGACAACGTGTGTGATCTTATGGTTCATTGTTTTGTGCTGACAACGTGCTCATTGTTTGACTTTTCCAGACGAGGCTTTAGTCTTTACTTTAATTTGGTTTCTTGTGCTGACCAGCGAGACATAAAGATTATTAAAAGCCTAGTTTGATTTATTTATTGGATTTGTGACCGAAATACTGACGAGGCCGTATTGTGCCTGTTGAAATTTCCTTTCATCTCTTCCTGAAGAGATGTTATCGACTTCTGCTGGTAGAGAGGCTGTGAAACTTTCATGGTTGTATTGATGCTGACTACCTTTTGGCTTGAATAGAAGCTTTGAGTTCTTTAGAAGACCTTCTAAATCACCAGGGAATCAAAGTTTGTTGACAAGTATTATTGCGATGACCTCGGAGTTTGTATTTTAGGTGAAACTTTGCCAGAATTATACATTTTTATAGCGTAGGAGGTTTTTATGAAAAGGTCGTGATTGCATATTACTGGATAGTTCTACTGTGAATAATAGTTGGATTTTGATTAAAAATCCAGATTCAGTAAATGCTATAAAATGTTCGTTGGAAGGTTCTCACTCATCGACTCTTTGCAATTTCCGCACTTACCACTTCGCTACATAAAGTTGCCCAGGAGAGTTAGTCGACATACATCACGTCAGTCGACATATACCACGTCAGTCAACGTATATCACGTCAGTCGACATATACATTAACAGATCACGTCAGTCGACACACATGACGTGCCAGCGTGTCGCACACGAGCAGGTTGGCGGCGGCGACGGTCGGCTGGTGCGGTTGCGGAGGGTGACCGTGGCAGCGACCGGCCTCTACCGCTGCGAACTTGTCGCTGAGGGTCCGCCCTTCCATACCACCCAACGGCAGGGGAATCTCACGGTGGCAGGTTAGTGGGGGTGACTAGTTGTGCTTGATGAAATTGGTATGTCAATGGTGGTGACTAGTTAGTTTTGCTTAGTGAAATTGGTGTGTCAGTTGTGGTGACTAGTTGTGCTTGGTGAAATTGGTGCAGGTTAGTGGGGGTGACTAGTTGTGCTTGGTGAAATTGGTGTGTCAGTGGTGGTGACTGGTTGTGCTTGGTGAAATTGGTGCAGGTCAGTGCTGGTGACTAGTTGTGCTTAAATGCATGGTTATAAAATTGGTGCAGGTTAGTGGAGGAGACTACTGATTTTTCTGCTCATACGCACGGTTGTGAATTGGAGCAATACTTAGCATGCGGGTATACAGGTTAGGCGGAGTTGGAATAATATCCGTTACACTAATGCATAAGGGAATGCACTTGGAATTTTATTTATGATACTACAGTTTCGTGCGGTTGAAATTATAAATTCTGCATTAGCTTCATACGTGGTACAGAATATTTGGAAAAATATACATTACACTCATACATGCGTTAAAGAAGTTGAAATAATACCCATTAAACTCATACACGGGTGAGAGCAGTTGAAGTAATATTTCTAATATTTATACCCAGGTTGATGCAGTTGAAATAATGTTGTAATGAATTATACTTTATGTTTTGTAATGAATTATACCTCTTATTTTACAAGGCACTGTCATTGACTTGATTATTCTTATCGTGCTACACCATAGTACTCACTGTTCTATAACGAGTTAATATCACTCTTCATTTTAAAATGCTATTAAACGTGATGAAAAAGGTATTTTAATATATGTTTTTCAGATAAAATAAGTTTCATTACAAGTTGTAAGTTAGTTTCATTATAAGTTTCATTCTCAGTGCTGAAATTATAAAACTGAGTTTCATTATGAGTTAGTTTCATTATAAGTTTCGCTCTCGGTGTTGAAATTATAAAACTAATCAACAAAGCCATTAGAAACAAGTTACATATATTAGAAAAAAATACACTTGTGCGACCAAGGGGCACTTAACCTGATTAGCAAGCGTTAGTTAATATGTTGCGACATTATATAGTTTTAATGAACTTTTGATGAACTAGGTTCAAATGCGGCGTGTTAGTAGCAAATGAATAATCCCAGTCTAAAATCTTCGCCACCTGCATGCATGTTTTTCGCAGCCCAAGTAATTAAATCACTTAGGCGGCGAAAAACATGGATGCTCCGGCGAAGAAGTTTGACTTTGATGATTCCAGACCACGGAGGTCCTGCTCATTTGGAATTTTACAGTCCGTATCAAAATTGGAAAGTTTAAAAGGGGGTTTTAAATTTACGAGTACAACAGTAGTCCCTAATTGCGGTATAAGAAGCTGACTCATTTCAAAATTTCCTCTCCGTAATTAAATGCCAAAAATTTAAATGTTAGGTGATGTTGAAATATTTTTGAACAGGCGGTTTTGTCGCTTCCTGTGATCCAGCCTGTGCCCAAGTCAACGTTGTTCGTTACGCTTCCATTTACGGGGTACTTTGAAGATGAAGTGAAACTCGAATTTTTACGGCTGGCCCAATAATTTTTTTACGTCGAAAGGCACAGATTTATTGCAAAAATGCTTATAAAATCAATTCATTTTTTAATTTGGAGATTGGGAGGACCGTTTTGGGAGAACCTCGATAGCTGCAGCGTGCATTTTTACGGGTGTGTTCGCCGCCACACGTAGGAGGCACGTTGTACGTTGTACGTTGGAGGCACGTTGTACGTTTTACGTTGGAGGCACGTTGTACGTTGGAGGCACTGCTTTCCAGCAGTTTATTGGTCACATGCATTCGTGTGCCTCGCACAGAACTGGTTGCTCTTATGCCTGCCTTGCTCAATCAGCAATTAGAGATCATTGCTATGATTTTAAATACCCATTTGAACCTTCCAGTTTGAAATGGTTTTTCAAGCTCAAAAAGACCAGATTTCCAATATTCAGAATCTTTGTTCATTTTCACCTACAAGCTGCTGTTGAACGCTGATCATAACTACGATATTGTTTAATGCTTATGAATAAGGTATTCAGCTTGTACTTGCCTATCAATATCGGTCCTCGAATTCACTTGTATTTAATTTTAATATCTTGAAATAGAGTTATTTTTCTGTACTGGTTTTGTTTATTTGTTCTATAACAACAGGCCTGGGGAATGAACTTTTACATTCCAAAGCATCCGCAATTAAATATGTTTGTTATCACGGTGGTACTCATTTCCTCGCTTCATTAGGTAGTTTAATTAGCTGTCACTAGTTGAATTGTCGCTTCCGTCCACCAGTAAATGCTACTGTCTAATTTCAAAACTCTATCAACGCGATTATTTAAGCAAGAAGTTCCTTTTCTCAACAAAATTAATTCCAGCTAACGGCCGTAGGAGAACTTGCCAACTAAAAGGCCCTCACGTTTATTACAGCACTGCGGCTTAGCCTCCCTGAGGTGCTGTTGTAATCAAATAATTTGAGGTAATCAAATGACTCTTAACCAGTTACTGCAAAGGAATCGAAATGGTATTTACCACAATTTGTAGCGTCCAGGTAGCTCATTATAAGTATAATTAGCTGCCTGAATGGGGGGGGGGACTCATTATGATGATCATGTTTTATAGTACTCATAATTTTTATTGTACTCATTTTAATGAACACTATACCTTTTCATCATAGTACTCAATATAATAAGTACTATACTTATGCATTATAGTACTCATATAATGAGTACTACAACTTATTCATCATAGTACTCATTATAATGAGTACCACAACTTATTCATCGTAGTACTCATATAATGAGTACTACAACTTATTCATCATAGTACTCACTATAATGAGTACTACAAATTATTCATCATAGTACTCACTATAATTAGCACTACAACTTATTCATAATAGCACTCACTATAATGACTACTACACTTATTCATTACAGCACTCAATACAATGAATTCTATAAGTTCGCTCGCAACTTTAGCAGAAATTCAGGAATTTTCATGTTGTGTGATGCAGTGGTGCCAACCGCCTCCCCCACGGTGACCCGCACCCGCGACCCCCATCAGATGGACGACATCATCACCCTCAACTGCACCGCACCCAAGTCCAAACCTGCGCTCCGCCTCGAGTGGCGCGTCAACGGCGGGCTGGTGAGTGGTGGTTGAGTGGTGTTGCTACTTGTGTGAGTGTTGTGCGTGTGTGGGGGTGTTGGGGAGGTGGTTGTGTCGTGTGTGGGGGTGTTGAATGTTGCGTGTGGAGGGGGGGGGTGTTGAGTGTTGCGTGAGTGGGAGTAAAGAGTGTTGCGTGAGTGGGAGTATAGTTGCGTGAGTGGGAGTATTGAGGAGGTGGCTGAGTGTTTCAGTGTTGAATTTATATTCATTTATATGTTATATTTCCTTTAATGTTTAGAAAAATTGCCTTAAATAGAGTACTCTCAGAAAGGAGTTCAAGTTCAATTTACGAGAGTTCGACACAATGAGATTGATTTAAAATCTTTCCCGCATTTTCTTTGATGTGTCAGATACTTAATTTCTTTATGAATAGCACAAGGTAATAAGTACTCTTTAATTTCTTGGCTGACTACATACAATGTACAGATTACAGTACATCGGTCACGGCGATAACACAACGACAGAGCTGCTAGAACGAATGTACTTCGTCGGGAAAAATAGTGATCGCAACTATTTCACGAACCTTCGTCCTCGAGTCAAAAAAGTTTTTTAGGCAGCGATATTGTTTTAGGAGGACTGGCTCCTCAAACTTTGGCAGGACAGAAAAACAAATTTGTCTGCAAAGTTTTCCGTGTGTGCTTAGAGATACTCCTGCCTTCGCGAGCACGGTCAACTCACGACGTCTCAAGTTCAGAAGTCCTCGGCTTAGACTTTCGACTCGACTTGGTTGCTTTTTGAACTAGCGTCATGGGGACGATGCTGAGGAATCTGAACGTTTCGACTCGACTTGGTTAGTTTTCGAATAAATTTCCAAAGAACGATGCTGAGGAATCCGAAAGATGATTTCAAAAGCAAACTAACTATCTTTTGTTGAGCGTGCAAAGAAATAGCTTTGATTTTAATTTTCTGTTAATTGAACTTCCTATGTTCGATTTAGCGTGCAATAGCATGCCATGCATACGGGGGTGCGTGGAATCATGTAAACTCGAAACTACTACAAAATTATTTTCGTGGCTGAAATTTTTATATACTGATTAAAATAACTAAACAGGCAGGTATAGAGTTGAAATTCTATTATGAAAAATATTTTCATCAATATAACAAATTTTTAGTGCTAGGAAGTTTCAGGAAATTTTTGACAGCCGTTGAAAGAAGGTTAATTAAAAATCTGAAGGTATACATGGGAAATGTTCTGGCCTCTAAAAACAATGTTATTAGCAGAAGAAAACTTTCTAGCCCTCACAAGTGAATTTAAGTGAACAAATTTAAACGTTAGTTGCGCCGCTGGGCAGCACTGTTGCAACGCTCCTGCCCTGCCTGGTACTCGTCAGCGCCTGCTTCCAGTGGTCATGGTCAAAAAATCTTGCTTACATATTTTCCTGCGGGAACCTGCAAGCCCGTTCACCGGACAGTTCTGGTCGGTTTGTTTATTTGCCGAGTCCACAAAATTCCTGTGTTGATTTGACCCACAAAAGAACTCGAAACCGAAGATTTTTTCACAATTGACTTCTCGCTCGAGCGCCCTGAAAAATTTATTGGCTTTTAAGATCGGTTCGAAAATTCGAAGGCTCAGATATTGAGTGAATTTACTCGTGCGGCTGCCGTGAATTTGAGCCTAGCTGAAATTTACGGAGCCTTCATGGCGAGCGAGCTTCGGTCATCAACTTTTCTGTATATATTGAACGCCTAAAAAGTTTTCCTTTCTCATAATACTTTTACGAGGGTATTTGGTAATTGTCTTTTGATTATCGATTGATGATTAAAATTACTTTTGACTATCGTTGTTGAACATATTTAGCTATTATCGTAATGAATTTTGATTCTCACGGCTAAACATGTTCAGATTATCACTGCTGAACATGCTGAGCTATTCTTGCAATGAATTTTGATTATTACTGTTAATAATATTGAGACACCATTTCATTAGTGTTATTTTTCATTGCCTTAATGCTATATAGTGCAACAGTGGCTGCGCTCAACAGAGACTGCATGAGGTAAAAAAAACACATAAGTTAATTAAGGCGAGAGGAGCGTCAACACGCCACGAAAGAACCTACATCCCATATGCTATCTAGATGTGTCACTTTCACGAGTGATTATGCAATGTTTAAAAAAGAAAGTTCAGAGTTTAAACCGAGCTTAATGGTTTTCTTCAGGTATACAGGGAGTTTCAGAACAAGAGGGACAAAATTGCCCTCCAAGAAGAAAATTCGTTTATTTGGCAATTTTCTATATACTTGGTGTGCATTTTGGTGTCTCTTGTTCTGAAGCACCCTGTATAATCCATTCGCTGTAAAAATTACTGTGGTTGGTACTGGAATCAATCATTTTCAATTTCACTGTTTAGAATTTTCAGCAGAACCGTACTTTGCATTACAGACTTTCCTTGGGGAGGTCAATGTGAGATAATTAAACCCTTAAATCTCAAGCTCAAGGTGGAGCTCAATGTGCATTCAAGTCAGTGAATCAGCATCGAGTGAGCGTCCTCAACACGTGTAAAAAACAGTCCCTTCTTCATCAACGTTCTAAACGTCTTGACTTGGGAGCTTTTGTCTTCGGGAGGGTCAATGGAAGGCTTTAATTTTTCCTAATGTGGAAGGGACTGTTATTCTGGCCCTTCTTGAGGACATGCCAGCGATTGTCGTCACTTTTTGACGTCAAATATCTGATTGACGTCACTCATAAATATTCATCTGATTTTTTTTCTTACATTGATATTATTATCTTAATCACCATTAGTGCAAAAAATAGCCTTGATGTAGGTGGGGCACGGGGATTCCTGGTGCATCTTGTACTGCGTTTTGAACGTTTTCTGCATGGTGTGCACAAGGTTCGTCATCTCTGATGATTCTTTTGGTATCAAATGGAGCATTTGGGCGTCCAAAAGAAAACGTCCAGAACGCTGATGTAGGAGGGGGTGTTTCTCTGACTGTTTCATTTCATGACATCACTGTTTTATTTCATGACATCACTGTTTCATTTCGTTTCATGTAATTTAGCTTGAATATTTTACCGTGAGAACAAAGTTCAAAAATAAAAGATTACAACTGCAAGTAAGACTAACTTCTTTCTCATTGCTTGCTATTTTTCTTGATTTCTGCGTAACACAAAAGCGTTCCTTAAATAATACTAAGTGATATCAAAACTCGATTGGATTAAAGTTGATGTGCTCCGCTTCACTGCTTTTAGAAAGCTCATTTGATCAAAGGAGATTATTTATAATTGCTCAACCCATCTAAAGTGACTCATAACGTTGCACTGAGAGCCTGGTATCCTAGTTCTAGATTTACTCCGTTACTAGATGAACTTTTAAATAATTCTCTCCATTACACTTAGAGTAATTAGTTTTGCACTGCGGTTAGGTTGCATTCGCAGAATAAAAAGAGAAATGAACTGATATTTGTTGATGAAATTCAAGGAACACACTAGGCTATATATTAAACAAAAAA
Organism: Morinoia aosen; assembly: GCA_030386875.1. NCBI lineage: Eukaryota > Metazoa > Arthropoda > Malacostraca > Amphipoda > Talitridae > Morinoia > Morinoia aosen. The sequence continues at coordinate 63,993,119 of CM059565.1, read as the reverse complement.
TAAACCCTGAAAGAATTGTTTATACAGGTTTCAGGTCATATCATAAGTCCTGTCCGTTTTCATGTTGTAACAAGCTTGAACTTGTATTACAGAGGAAGGTATAAAGTTGTGATCTATTCTGCGAGATCATCACTCTACTACCGTCTTTCATACACGTTGCAGGGAAATTCATTTCGATATTTAGCCATTTTTATCTTCAACCATTCAATTAACATGGAGCCGTCAACAGAAGACATTAGACACACTAATGCTGTTTCGATGTCACAAAGGATGTCTGCAAAAAATATTCAAGAGGTGCATGGTCCAGAAGCAGTTATTTAACAGACATACAGAAAATTGCTCGAAAAATTTAAAAATGAAGGTTGCAGCCTTGAAGATAGCCCTCGAGGTCGTCCTGTTGAGTTTGATGCAGCTTTATTGGAGGCAACCCTTGATCCTAACCCTGCAGTATCCATGAGGCAATTGAGTTCTAAACTTCATTAGAGTCAAGGACAATTCAATGTCACTTAAAGAAGCTGGAAAAGAAACCCAAACTTGGGAACTGGGTACCTTGTGACCTGTCCGCTGTTAATCGTCAGCAGCGCGTGAATGTCTGGACCTTTTTGCATTCCCGACAACTTAAAGAACCTTTTCTGAATAAAGTTGTTACCGTAGATGAAAAATGGATCATGTACAGCAATGGTAAAAGTCAAATTAATGGCTAGATCGACATGCAAAACCGCTATCTCCACCTAAGTCAGGCCTCCGTCCGAAAAATTTTTATCGTGTGTTTTGTGGAATACGAGAGGAATTATTCACTACGACTCTCTTGAAAACAACCAAACAATCACTGCAGAACTGTACTATCAACAGTTCCAACGACTAAATACCGTTTTAAATAAGAAGCGCCCAGCTTTGGTCAATCAGAAGGGCGTCAGTATTCAGTTCGACAATGCGCGTCCGCATACAGCATGAATGACTTAGGGTACTTTTTATTGAAACGCTGAAAAAGAAAACATTGATGCATTTGTCGTATGCTCCAGATATTACTCCTTTAGACTTCCATCTCTTCAGGAGTCTAGACAATCATTTAAGGGGAAAACATTGAAGACAAAAACAACATTGGAAATGAATTGTAGGTCTTTTTTTATTCAAAACCAAAGATTTTTATGAATGGGGCATTAAAAAATTAGCTAGTTGGTGGTCAGAAGTTGTTACTAACGATGGAGAACACGTAGTTGAATAAATGAATTTTACTTGATATGTTTTTAATCTCCTCATCATACTCGTAAAAAATGAACAGAACTTATTTTACGGCCTTATAGATTTTAAAATTCTCTTAGACGGCAGAACATTGAAGGTCCCTTGGCCAAGTGCTCATCGCATCAAGCAACGATGGCAAAATTAAAAAGATTTCTCGCCATGCTTTTCAGGTGACGAATGCCTCGATGACCCAACATTCGGAGCACGTGAACCCAGCAGGGCTGTACGTGGTGTCGTCACGTCTGCAGCTGCAGGTGACGCGCCAGCAGTTCGAGCGCGGGGACATGACTATCCAGTGTACGGCCACCCTCCCGCACGGCCTCTACAGCCGCTCCGACTCCATCACCATCTCGGACCCTTCCAAGGGCTGGTTTGTGTCCGGCAACCTGTATCTCACGTCAGGTGAGACTCAAATCAAATTTAAGGCGTTTTATTTTCAATAACACACCTTACTGTGCTGTTGAAAATACCTTATTGTTATTTACTGTGTGTTATTTTCAATTACACACCTTACTCACAGGTGTGTTGTTGAAGTGGTTATTTAACGCGCTGACTGCCATGACCCACCGGTGGGTCTTGCTCAAGTTTTCCTGCTGCGCAACGACCCATCGGTGGATCATTTGAAAATTTTTTAACAATCTTTTAGAATTAATGGCATTTAATGAACCCAGTTAATGGTCCAGATTTATACAATTTCTTGGAACTTTTGAATTTAAACTTGAGTTGAATAATGAACTTCAGTTTAACTCATCACAGTCAACGTGTAAAATCAATGAATCAGTGGCGTCATCGTGAGTGTGTCCTCAACAAGAGTAAAAATTAGTACTTTCTGCACCCTATATAACGTTTACCATTTTCGTTTATCTTCTGAAAGTAAATCAATTTGAGATGCACTTTCCGAATTGTCAGTTCGTCCGGTCCGCAATAATCCCATCCTTAGTTAGGCATGAGCATAAGTGTCGAGCTTGCCTTATATGTAAATATAGTGTGATGTTAAAATAATCCATGAAATCAAGTATAAACATAAGTTTTTCTCATAGTTTTTATTCGAAAATTGCGATTAATTCGAATTAAGTCAAACTATGAACTTGTGTACAAAATCTTTCTTCACAAAAGTTTTTTCTGTGGAGGCAGTTGTACATCAGGTTTTCGCATTCTCCTTCAAAATCAGATATATTTTGACTCGAAGAAAAAGAGTCTCAGTTCATTTTCGATTTGAGTCTAAAATCCAAATCTTTGGTATTGCGGAAAGTAGGATATTAAGATGGAGCAATTTCCGGAGAGAACGGAGCAGGGCCTTGCATTTCCTGCCCATGCGCCCCAATGTAGCTCCTGGGTTGTGTGGGAACGAGCGTTGTCGTGATGAAGGAAGACTTTGCGTTTTCTAAAGCCGGTCTTTTGGTTTCCATGACTCGACGAACCTCTATTTAACAGCCCAAGAGATTGACAACACTACTTTTTTCTTTCAATTTCAAATTATTTACGAGCAATTTTATCAATAATAGGACTCAGAGGATAGTATAACAACAGTAAAAACAGTATTTCGCTCCTATTTTAAAAAGAAATCCATTTGAAAAGTATACATCAGTGTAGAACAACACAGAGATGGAAATGCAAATAGCGTAAAGCTACTGGACTGGTATTTTGTGATAGCCGTCCGTTCAACCATTCAATATTAGAGACGTGTGTTGCATAAACAAAATCGGTATTCATTGCCGTTACCTCCGAAAGAGCTAGCTAGAACTGAGCCTTATAGATGAACGGATGATAATTATTTTGCATGGTCAATAATTAAAAAAATATAAAAAATGAATACACTGATGTAGGATTCTCACGTGCGATGCTTTGTACATGAGCAATTTTATTCTGTGTGTGCTGTAGGTGCACCAAATGTTTAGTATAGTTTATGAAACGAATTTATACTGATTAAAAATAAATTTTTACTTTGCCTATTCATAATAATTTGAAACCTTAACCAGAGTTAATGGTTTAAACCGTGTTTAAGTTTTTCAATGTAGTCCCATTACTAAGCTTTGCATTCTATGGTACAACACTCGTTTATATGTTCGATTTTTTGGGAGGAAAGGAGTTTAACCAAATCTAACACACACACATAATGTACGGATTGACTCCAACCTAGCGTTTATACACCTAGCTTTCGGTTTTTCTCGAAATGGCTTTACGATTGTAGTTAACTAGACGAATATCGATACCACACTGATTCACACAGAGCTAATTTAGAGTATTTACTGAAGCTCATAATGAAGTCATTAGATCGTGCCTCTGTTTTGTAATGTTCTAGCAAAATTTTATGCTGGCAGTAAAATGCATCAGGATGCTTCGTTCACTATAACTTATTTTCTGATTATTCATGGGCTCGCTATGAATAATACGAACTTTATTTGCTAGTATTAGCCCCTATGAATAGGACTTTCTGTCGAATGCTTCATCATGATTCCGTTCTGAATGAAAAGATGTTTCTTTCCTGCCTGCTTAACTTAGATGACCTACTGTAGTGTTGGCTTCTAACAAATTTAAATTCATAAAAATTATTTTATGAATTTTTTATTCAAGATTAAAGTAAATTATTTCAACATTTTTCCAATTTCATTTTTTAATTATTTTTACATCGTCATTTTTTTAAACTATGTCGTATAATTCCTCAGTTTTTCGTTTCAACAAAGAGTCAATTTCCACGATGTTTCTCAGTTCTCGCTAAATTTCAAAAGCCACTATTCCATTCCAATTTCTTTAAACGGCTGCTGTGCAGCCTGCAGTGCGCCAACATTTACTAGAAAGGTGCATATGTACCAAGGAGCTTAACTCAATTTCCCAGTGCATACCTCTAAAACTAAGCGCTGTGAAGAGATTCTGTCAGGGCTCTTTCCGGCATCGTCAATTGTTCATCGCATTGGCAGTTTAATTCACGCGACCTGAATTCGGTCCTCCAATCCATTTCGCAAGGCTCCCTCGCTCGGCTCGTCTTCACCCACCAATGCAGTTTTCAACGTCCAAAATAAAACTTAGGTATTTGTGGAGCACTCGCGTTGTCGCTCAGCTAAGGAACATGAGCGGTTTTGAGGCAAAAAGGGGATAATTTGAGGCTGGCTCGTCCTACATTACAGAGAAAATTTCGGAAACACGCCAGTTTTTCATGGTTCCTTTTGTCACTCGAACATTCGATGCCGCTTAGAAGCCGCGACCTCATGCTGTGTGATTTCTTTGGTCGGGCCTTTTGAAGGACCGTGCGTTGAAGTCGCTTTACGCAAGATATCCTTGACTGAATAAAAATAGATGTTAGTATTCTTAAAACAATCTTTAACTAATTTAAAGAGTAATCAGGAAAATGAGAACGAGATATGTTCAAAATATCTTGGGAACGATGGTGGGCACAGCAAGTTAATAATTTGAAACAGAAGGGCTAGGATTCAATAATAAATTAGTTTTAAAAATAGGCAATGCATTGATAAGATACTTGTGTAAAAGGGTGATATCTGTCTATATTTTATATGTCAAAGTGTAACGTAAGAGTAAAATAAGGAAACTTTTAGTTCGCGTAATCGAAAGGGAAATGGTCATCACACTAAACACAATTACGCGTGAATTAAATGGTCGACACTACAAGTTTAGAAATTGTGAGAAATGATAAAATTTCACGGCAAATGAATTTAAGCCCATTTATAGAAGATTGATGGTCTTTGAGTTATCTAAATGCTGCAATAAAAAACATCATTTAGCCTACTCAGTAAATATGTGTTTGTTGACTCGTAAATACTCACATTGATTTAGGAATAGTTGTATGAGTATATAACTATTCCTAGATACAGTATGAGCAAAATAATACAACGTGTTGATTAAATCGCCAGATTCCACATTTCTAAACCACTTAGAATTACGAAAATTGAACTATAAATAAAAAATAGTTAAAAAAGATTAATAATATATTTAAAACTCACAAATATTTCATGCAAAAAATATTTAGGAACATGTGTAATAAATATGCAAACAAAAGTTTACGACACACATTTTTTCAATATTATACATTAAAATTATTGTAGGATTATTCTATAATGTTCTAATACATTCTACTATTTGGTAATCGAACTTTCGTCAGCGTTTATCTCCCAATAACGTGTCATTGGTGCAGCAGCTCTCGTTCTGAAAGGTCTAAGCATGGGTAAGAATGAGGACATCAACCAAGACCTTCGCGAACGTATTGTGGAGCTCCATAATGAAGGTTTGGGATATCGGAAGATATGCGCACGACTGTGTGTTCCTATAGCCTTGGTTGGTACTATAATATGTTGGTAGGTATGCCGGAATACGACTCTCTGCAAGCCTCGAACTGGCCGCCCACGGATGATTAGTGACGGTGCTGCTCGAAAATTGATCCGAATATTAGTGCAGAGGCCTCAAACTACTCGTGAAGAACTGAAGGATGATCTCAAGGCATCTAGGATCGAAGCCGGCTAACACACGATCTGCAGGGCACTACGCCGTGAAGATCTTCGCTCCCACACCCCTCGTTGGACACCTTCAAAAATGCCACCAGGCTGAAGTATGCCAACGACCATTTGAACAAGCCAGCAGCGTTTTGGAACTCAGTACCTGGGTCAGATGGAACCAAAATCGAACTATTTGGGAGAAACAGGACAAATCATGTTTGCAATCAACAAAATGAAGAGTATAAACCAAAGTACACCGTACCAACTGTTAGATGTGGATGTAGCTCAATCATGTCGTGGGGATGTTACAGCTCATCAGGAGTACGTAAACTTACCATCATTGAAGGAACCATGAATTACTGGAAATATCGTGAAATATTGGAAGAGCAACTCCTGCCTTCAGCCAGTTTGTTAAAATTTAAACGTGGATGGACCTTCCAACAAGACAACGATCCAAAGCATACTGCAAACAAAGCCAAGGAACGGTTGAGGATGAAGAAAATTTACACTTTAGAACGGCCAAGAGAATCCACGGACTTGAATCCTATCGAAAACTTGTGGAGGGAATTGAAATTGAAGATTCAGATGAGAGGTCCCAATAACATCCCTGAACTGATAAATTTGCATTGACGAATGGAATAAGATCACACCCGAAACTTGTAAAAGACTGGTAGTGAACTACTCTAAACGTTTCGAAGCCATAAATAATAATAACGGCTATGCAACGAAATATTAATCTATGTAAATCTTGAAAAGTGTTGGAAACTTTTGTTCACGTATTTATTATACCTGTTCCTATATATTTTTTCCATTAAATATTTGCAGATTTTAGATTTATTATTAACCTTTTAAACTAATGTTTATATAAAGTTCAATTTTCATAATTGTACGTGGTCTAGAAATGTGTAATCTGACTATTTAATCAACGTGTGGTATAATTTTGCCCCCCACTTTATATAGCTATTCCAGTTACATGTAAAATGAATACACTTTCTCCACTCTGGTCGGTATGCACCATGATATGCGTACGGAAGGTGCGCATCGTATAAATTTTCAAAGGTTTGTATCAAACTAGTGTTAAGCTCAGAGAATATAAATCTTTATTTCAATTTTAAATATACGTAGGTTTAATTAAACAGTATCTTTGTTTTTCCAGCCGGAACACCAACGATCGGCTGGTCTAATTACCTGCTCTTCCCATCATTGAGTATCGTAGCAATTTTGCTGAAATTTTTTGCTACTGCACTACCAACATCAGATGCAAAACATGCTTTTCGGACTGCAGCTAAAGTTCAAATCTTCATTTCTAGAACCTCGGTCTCATCTACCAGAACTTCTATCTCAACGAATAGAAATGACCGTTCCACAGCAAAATCTTTAATCCTAACCAATTCAGTGCTGACGACTAGAATTGTGATCCCAGCAGCCAATAAAACTTCAGTGCTAACTTTAACTTCTGAGTCCCCAGTGACAACATCTCGCACAATCTCAAAAGCCTCAAGTGTCCCTAACTTTGATACAGCAGCCAAAAATTCATTGCCCACAGTGAAAACTTCAACAGCAGTCATGTACCTCAAGCCACCCGTCATGACCTCGCATCCAACCTTCACGTATATGATTCTCACCGTCAAGAGCCCTTACTCGACTGCAAAAATTAGCCGCTCAACTGTTAGGCGTTCTCGTTCAGCTGCAAGCGTCGACTGCCCAACCGTCAAAACTTTCCGCCCAACCGTCACTCCCGAAATTCAAATTCCACCAACTCCGACCAATCCCGATGCAGCGTCTGCCCTCCATTTTCCGCCTTTTCAGCTCAACTCAAGTCGGGTGAACCTCCAGCAAAGTTGTGGACAAGGACTTTCAGCAACGTCGGGGCAGTCTGGCAAAATATCAACAAAATGCTACGTTGTTCCGAATTACACTAAATCTACAGCTCATTATTTTTATCATTATTCTAAAGATTTCGGTTATGTTAACAAGTTGTACCATACAATTCAGAATTTTGGCGTTTTCCAGTGTTTTTATGGCAACGATTTACAACTTCTCAACGACAATGACTCGATGATGATCCGCTGTTCAGATAATAGGACTGTAAATACTTTTGTGAGAGAGAGACTCTGAACATAAATGATGTTAGAGCATATACTGCTATCTTTCTTCCGCCTCTGCTGAGTGCCGCTGCTGAGTGCTTGATGCTCTGCAATGACCAGCGTCCTAATCGACCGCATTCAAAGAAGGAATAAATGGTAAGACAGCATGCGTGACCAATTTTGAACTGTACAGAGTGAATGTACATTTCAAATTTTACTTATGATAATTTCCAGAAAAGCTGGCATTTGCTCCCGTGCGTTCCCAAGTAAAATTTTGAAACAGAAAAGCGAATGTCGACAAGGTTATTTGTACGCAGAGCTATATACCTGAATATTTTGATTTCATTCAGTGTTGTGACATTTTCTTATACATCTTATTGCTCCCAATATATTACAAGCATTCAAGCCACAAATTTTACGAGTGTGAATGGCATCTTGTTTTTTCTACCTCGGATGAACATAGGAAATCTGTAACTCGACGGATGGTCAGATCTCCATCATCTTTCCTATGGTCAAAGATGTAATTGTATTAGATTATTATGTACAAAAGGAACGAAAATATTGAATTTTTTCTTCTACGTTATTTTCACTTTGTATAAACGATGAGAATGAGAGCATCGACATTTAGAATTAACATTGCCCAATGTGTTGCCACAAAAAATATAAGTAACTCAAAGATCTTTCTTCATACGATCATCATGACGAGTATAAATGCGTAATGGTCATCCTTTCACTATTATTTACATGTTTTCACTAACAGAGTAGCAAGCAGATAAAAGTTTCATCAAGGAACTATTATGTCAGATCAGATTCACTCTCAAAAAAATGTTACCAGTTGAAATCTTTCATTACATTTTCATAAATGGGTCCGAGTACATTTAAATTCCCTAATAACGCCTGCAATTTTTAAATTATTTGTGCCATATCCGCTTCAATGCAATTACTATTGTACTTACAAGAATTGAATTATAGACTAGTAAGCCGGAAAATAAATGTGATGACAAAATGAGTATAGGAGCAAGTTCATCATGTTGTTTACTCCAGGTGGCATTAGTTTTTTATTAAATATTGATGCATATTTTTCCGATTTGAAGTATTACAACTGATCTCCTCCACTTTAGGGGTACATCAGCAGCAATGGAAACAGGAACAGAACGCTAATTTCATTGAAGTAAGTTCTGCAAGAAAGAAGCAGAATGTTTAGATTTCGACTTTGAGACATTTGTAATCTTATAAATGTATTTGTTGTGCCGCACTTGATGTCATAGTTTCTTGAAAGCCGTAGAACAGTAAGGCGAGGTGCGTGCTGAATAAGTAACTATTTACATCTGTTCTTATTTCTCGTAATAAATATACTGTAATAAACGCTAAGATTTCTCTGAAAAATGAGTCGCTTATGTCTCGGAAAATTATTTCACTATTTCCAACTTGAAAGATGTGAATCGTCCCACCAATTTAAAATAAATTGCAGAGTCTTGCTTTACCTCGTTCTTAATACTAAATAATTCGTTCTTTCTCTCAGCCCAAATAGGGACATTTTTAACGCTCAAAATTTCCTAGTGCATCGTAAAAATAATATACGCATAACGAAAAGGATAAAATAGCAGTTTTATAATCATCCGTTTCATTTCGTTTTGAAGCATCAGCCGTATAATCTTGGAAATGTGAGCCGACGTCAAAAAAAGCCTAAAAATATTAAAAGTATACATCGCTATTTACTGTGTTGTACTATCAATTCTTTTATGAATGTTTGCTTGAAACTACCGTTAAATTTTTATTCGTGTGAAGGTGTCCTACAGTATTTCGATGCATTTTCCGTCCCAGTTTTTCATTTGTAAGAGTTATGTTCTCTTTCTATCAGAATACAAATAACGTCATGGCAGCTTATGATCAGAGTTGAATCCTTGATCCTTTCTGAAACTCCAGGGTAGGAATTTTGTTGCTTTTGGAATTTCTTTATTGTCTATTCATAAGCCTGCTGACATTCTCGTTTCTCCCGCACCGAACACAACAGTGATGTCTTAATATAAGACGTTTCAGCAGTAAATGTTTGAGATGCTTAGATCAATAGGAACCTTCTGACCCAGCTTATTCAAACCTTCTAGGTCTTGTTTCCTCTGCACCGAACACGACATGCTTTTGTCTTTATGTTTGACATTTAGGGCAAATTTTTGAACGTGGAATTCAATCCACACCTCACTAATTTTTTTAGTCCATCACGGCTCCGACATCAACATCACACGCCAAAACTTCAAAGCCGCACCGAGCTGAGATCACCCCCTCATTTTTGGTTGTGACTCTCAAGGTGACATCTTAAGCTTTATTCAAAGGACGCGCTGAACAAAAAAGTTGTCTGGAAAATAATGTTCGTGGATAAAATATCGTTTTAACCCGCTGTTATCTGTTCTAATTTTGAATACGAGAATTTATTGTTCTCGTTTGTGAAGGATAGATGTAGAGAAAATCTCTGTACAGCGATGTTTTCTGTCGTGTAATATAATGAATGAAGCATTTACGTATTTGATGAGATGCAGTAATGAGGAATCAGTTCTAAAATGACTTTCGACAAAAGTGTCACGCTTTCTGTATATCTAGAGTTTTTTCACATGAAAAACATTGTAATTTTTCCAGTAGCGAAATATTAAACTGGACCTGACTGCTACAGAAAAAGCTCATTTTTCGCTTATTTACACGAATTCATGATAATAAAAGAGATTTTGAAGTTTAGTTTTTTTTTACGGGCGATAGCGGTGCTGCAATGGGAAGATTTCGTAATGGAGCAATTTTTTCATTACCAATTCGAAAGATTGTCACTTGAAAATAACGATTAAAATGCTACTGAGAAACTAAATAAAATTTGCCTCGTAGAGTTTTATATAGGTAAACTTCTACTCATAAATGACTGTCCAGATGTGCCAGAGAATCTAGATGTATCTATGTATATTCGAATGAATGATCGTATACCTAAAATATATATTTCTAAAGTCAACATTTTTATTTTCCCTCCTAAAGTCGCGGTCATCGGTTACATCGATTTTTTTTCGATTATTTCCAATTCACAACTCGAAGTATTTCAGAGCATTTGAGGTTTCGAACTCATAATCTTAACAGCGAAGAAAGTCTAGAAAACTATAATGTCTTCTTGAAAACGTTTCAAATGTTTGATCTCCCTTCAGTTTTGTAAAGTTATTGATGGGAGCGCTTGATTGGAAACAGAAATGGAGCCATTTTATGGTCTCATTATCAAAAATGAGACTAAATTATTGTCACATTAACACAAGTAAGTCCAAATTAGGGTCACATTAACAGAAGTAATGCTAAATTAGGGTCACATTAACACAAGTAAGCCCAAATTAGGGTGACATTAACAAACGTAAGACCAAATTAAGGTCAGATTAACAGAAGCAAGACCAAATTAGGGTCACATTAACAGAAGCAAGACCAAATTAGGGTCACATTTACAGAAGCAAGACCAAATTAGGGTCAAATTAACAGAAGCAAGACCAAATTAGGGTCACATTAATTCAAGCAAGACCAAATTAGGGTCACATTAACAGAAGTAAGACCATATTAGGGTCACATTAACAGAAGCAAGACCAAATTAGGGTCACATTAATTCAAGCAAGACCAAATTAGGGTCACATTAACAGAAGTAAGACCATATTAGGGTCACATTAGCAGATGTAAGACCAAATTAGGGTCACATTAACAGAAGCAAGACCAAATTAGGGTCACATTAACAGAAGCAAGACCAAATTAGGGTCACATTAATTCAAGCAAGACCAAATTAGGGTCACATTAACAGAAGTAAGACCATATTAGGGTCACATTAACAGAAGCAAGACCAAATTAGGGTCACGTTAACAGAAGCTAGACCAAATTAGGGTCACATTAACAGAAGCAAGACCAAATTAGGGTCACATTAACAGAAGCAAGACCAAATTAGGGTCACATTAACAGAAGTAAGACCATATTAGGGTCACATTAGCAGATGTAAGACCATATTAGGGTCACATTAACAGAAGCAAGACCAAATTAGGGTCACATTAACAGAAGCAAGACCAAATTAGGGTCACATTAACAGAAGTAAGACCATATTAGGGTCACATTAACAGAAGCAAGACCAAATTAGGGTCACATTAACAGAAGTAAGACCATATTAGGGTCACATTAACAGAAGCAAGACCAAATTAGGGTCACATTAACAGAAGCAAGACCAAATTAGGGTCACATTAACAGAAGCAAGACCAAATTAGGGTCACATTAACAGAAGTAAGACCAAATTAGGGTCACATTAACAGAAGCAAGACCATATTAGGGTCACATTAACAGAAGCAAGACCAAATTAGGGTCACATTAACAGAAGCAAGACCATATTAGGGTCACATTAACAGAAGCAAGACCAAATTAGGGTCACATTAACAGAAGCAAGACCAAATTAGGGTCACATTAACAGAAGCAAGACCAAATTAGGGTCACATTAACAGAAGTAAGACCATATTAGGGTCACATTAACAGAAGCAAGACCAAATTAGGGTCACATTAACAGAAGCAAGACCAAATTAGGGTCACATTAACAGAAGCAAGACCAAATTAGGGTCACATTAACAGAAGCAAGACCAAATTAGGGTCACGTTAACAGAAGCTAGACCAAATTAGGGTCACATTAACAGAAGCAAGACCAAATTAGGGTCACATTAACAGAAGTAAGACCATATTAGGGTCACATTAACAGAAGCAAGACCAAATTAGGGTCACATTAACAGAAGCAAGACCAAATAAGGGTCACATTAACAGAAGCAAGACCAAATTAGGGTCACGTTAACAGAAGCTAGACCAAATTAGGGTCACATTAACAGAAGCAAGACCAAATTAGGGTCACATTAACAGAAGTAAGACCATATTAGGGTCACATTAACAGAAGCAAGACCAAATTAGGGTCACATTAACAGAAGCAAGACCAAATTAGGGTCACATTAACAGAAGCAAGACCAAATTAGGGTCACATTAACAGAAGCAAGACCAAATTAGGGTCACGTTAACAGAAGCTAGACCAAATTAGGGTCACATTAACAGAAGCAAGACCAAATTAGGGTCACATTAACAGAAGTAAGACCATATTAGGGTCACGTTAACAGAAGCAAGACCAAATTAGGGTCACATTAACAGAAGCAAGACCAAATTAGGGTCACATTAACAGAAGCAAGACCAAATTAGGGTCACATTAACGGAAGCAAGACCAAATTAGGGGCACCGATAAGGGCTCCTGGCTGATGGTTAACTTGATCATTTTGCGTAAAAACAAATTTTGCAAAGCGACCCATGCATCAGTGGTTATAATTATTTTATAAAATTATGGTTAACCGAAAACAAATGAAGGCTTGCTCAAGTTAAACTTTTTTCTCCTTCCAATATTGAATATTGAAAATGAATTCAATTCGTGGTGAATACCGAACCGCTGTTTAAGATATAGCAGTTTAAAGTGTTAAGATTTATTCGCTGTGAAATCCTGATTAAATTTCTTTAAATGCAAACAATAATAACCGTCTCTGAACACCACTGCATGATCTCATCAAAATTTTCACAAATCTACGGCACTTTTTGCAAGACTATTTTTTTTTAAAGTAACAGACTCAATTTTGACAACAATAATCAAAATTAAAAAATAATAAGGGACTGAGTTTTGGTAAGACTTTTCAAAATTAAAAATAATAAGGGACTTAGCTTTGGTGAGACTATTCAAAAGAAAAAATAATAAGGGACTTAGCTTTGATGTGACTATTCAAAATAAAAAATAATAAAGAACTTAGCTTTGGTAAGATTATTCAAATTGAATCAAAACGAAAAAATTAATTATAAAGTACCCTACATCGAAATGACCATCCAAAACGGACGACGCAGTGCGATGGCGAATACAAATCTAAAGCAAGCGAGAAGCTACCACTGAGGGACACAAAAATTGGTGGGGGATGTCGACTGCAGGAGTTGGAGAGTTAAGAGCTAGCAACACGCGACAAAATTGGAAATTTGAAGAGCAAAAACCGAGTTAGCAGCGCAGGGGAAACTGCGGAACAGTAACCTAAAAAAGCATCGAGTGAAAAGAGGGGTTGGGTTTCTTGTCTTAGATTTCGAATTTTGGAGGGAATGTTTTTGCATTTATATCAGTAATTGTGGACCAATCAGACCCCAATGTTTTTACCCATCGTGGAAAATACACTCCTAAGACACTCGAAATGTTTACAGGGAAACATATTTATGATGGATGTGTGTTTTGATCTGTAGGTTATTCTTCTATATATTTATTTCTCCTGCAGCGTTAGTGAACTACGACTGTGCTAATAATAGTGTTGAACTCGAACGTTGCAAGGAATTGTAGAGAAAAAAATGCTCTCTGCCGAAATAAACAAGAAGTGTTTTGTAATAGAAGTTTTGATGTTACTTCAGTACACATCACAACTGAATAAAACAATTGGGAAAATTATGCTTAGCCCAATCAGAACTAAAACGAGACGACTTTATTCACCAACCTTCGTTCAAAATATTGGACGGTCGAGCGTCACAATTACTAATGTGTGGATGATATGTTGAAGTCAGGTTTTGACGGTGTAAATCCATATGTAATGAAAAGTAGTAACTTGGACCACTACAACAGGTGTCATACGCACTTGTTTGTTTTACATTTGCTTATACCCAAACGCGACAAACTTATAGGATGAGAAACTTGAGATACGTGGGAAATTCTGCTTAATATTTTCAGACATTATCTTGAATACGTGAAGTGTTCACTTAAAATGTAAATTCCTTTTCTCCGGAGCACCCAATCTTCGGTAAGTCTTGTAAATGAATGCTACATTCACTTCAGTCTGAAACTCTAGCACTGCCCATATCAAGATCAAGCTTTTCACTAATACCCAACATTCCATCCAATTATCCCTTAACTGTTGACCAATAAAATCTACACCTTTAATTTCTGATGCAGTTTTAAAATCGGAATTTTCTAGCAGCAAGTTCGTCTCTGTGATGAGGGCATAACATTGCATCAATTTCTTAAATTTTAATAACGCAATTAAAAGTGCCCGTTGCGCCGCAGCCTTAACTTTCAGAACGATAATATCAGGTGGATGGATTAAAGGTTATTAAAAGTGTATGGTGCAATTTTCTTTTTAGGTTTTAGTTATTCTGCCCTTGGTTCAGACGCACGTCGAGCTTCAGGTGGTCACACGGAACACGAGGTTACGCGCTCCAGGGACGCGATACTCTCTAAAGTTGCTAACTTTATCAAGCGTTGCATTTCGGCCGCGTGTGAAGAGAATAAGCGCGCCGTGGCCTCTCGCTTCGGCAGGTTGGTCACACGCTTCAGCAGCTACGGTACTTCAGGGACCTGATACTTTTGGGGTTCTTCAAATGGAAGCCGCGACGTTTCCTTGGCTTACGCTTGTCCGCAGCGCCGCTACACGAAATAATTTACGGTCACCTTGTACGTCGGTTGTTGCAATTTGGGTTCAACATTGTCGATTTTGATCTGCAGATACATACTCTGTTCTGTTAGCTATGTGGGAAGACAGAAAATGTTCCGTCCTAGAACGGTTTTACGGGTTATGTGTGAAGTATCGTGTGTTTTGTTTAAATTAAATTCATTTCTACCTCATTATCCAAATCACGGTTCAGCATTGATGTTTAAAATGTATATAAAAACGAAAGAAATACTCCCTACCTCTCTATTTATTGCGTTTGTGACGCGCAATATCGTTGGTTCATTTAAAATAACTTATGGGTCATACGAACGAGGTTTAATTTGAACAGCCGAACTACAGGTTGATCATTCACCTATCTCATTTGATGTCGCACTTGCAGTAATAAAACTACGAGGTCATTTACGTTCACTTTGGCAGACGCTGTCTGTTATCAACGTCTTAGAGTTAACGTGATGAGGAACGCCTATTCCTTCTTACTGGGACAAGAAAAAACATCTGGCGAGGAACTAAACTTTTCCTTACAAAACTTCTCCCAAAAGAAGGCATATTTAAGGTCAGAAAATGAAATAAAACTCATTCAGTCAATGGAACCAGGGTGAAGATGAACATAAACATAAACATGAACACAAACATGAACATAAATATGAACCTGAACATAAACATGAACATGAACATAAACATAAACATGAACATGAACACGAGCTCATATGAAGCGAAATTTTGCTCCGAGCAACTGATAAAAACGTGAAATTACTGACGAACTTTTTTGATCGGTTTCCAGGACTAAAAAAAGCGGAACATTGTTTGCATTTCATGAACATTCCCCTTATTTTTTTTGTAGGACACATAATCAAGTGAAAGCTCAACTGAAATTTAAACGTATTTTAAGTTTTCACCTATCAGATGAGTCTGTGTAAAAGCAAATCTCACAACCGCAGCCTGCGTTCTACGTAAATCTGGTATCATTCCAAGTTACCATTCATGTCTACAGATTAATTTACGACATCAAATCATATTTTCTACATCATCCACTCATGCATAGGACTGTGAGTGTAATGTTCCACATCAAAATAAGACAGTAACACGAAAATTCCTTAAAGTCTGATTTAATATTTTACATTTCGGACAAGCTAGCGAGTTACAAAAGGCACTCGCCATGCACGAGCTGACGATGTACTTCGGTCGTAAAGCCACAGTTATGAGCGCCCGGTAAGTTTGACGACCCTGCATGGAAAACAAGCCTTTCAGGCCGAAAAACAGCAGCTTTAGCACTGCACTGTTTACTGTAAAGTATAAGCGAAGAACGGACAGCTTGGAGTATTTCCAGTCACTGTTAAACTAAACCGTTGTACTACTTATTTTGAACTCTTACTTCAACCTTTCCAATGAATATATTAGAGTTCCTTTTGAAAGAGGGAAAACTCGGGTCAGGAATATGGTAAACACGAATGATGCAACGATAACTTCTCGTTTGTTTTCTTAAAAATTTTCCCGGTCCTAAACATTGTTTTTGGTTAAAGGTAATTTCGCTGTAAGGATTTTAATGCAAGAGGCGTTGTGATTCTGTGGATTTGCCTCCTGTACTGTAGCAAGATTGGTCTTGTTGATGAAAATCAGATGAAGGTAAAAAGTACGCTGTATGTTGGCAGTTTGCACAAAATAGCAGCAGTTTGAGTGCACTGTACTCAATGAAACAAAAAATAACGATACGCTAAGTTTGAGCAAGGATTAAATTATCAAAGAGCGAAAGGGATCAGTGATTTTTTTTAGTTGTCAGCCAGAGTTCAGTTTCATGTTCTTCAGTCAAGTTACATTACCAGATTTCAGTGCAGCATCGAAGTTGCAACCTTTGGACTTCTCAATATAATTAGCATGGGGAACCATTGTACTCGTGTAAAAAATTAGGCATTTGATCGCCCGCAAACAAATTAAAATTTAATGTACAAACACGCCCAACGTGGCACACTTTTCTCATTAGTGCGCTCAGAGTTTCATTGCTGATTGATTTTTTAGTTGAAATGGAGAGCAAATTTGTGGTTTCATTGCTATTTCCGTAGCGCTATCGAGCTGGAATTAAATTACTCTGCTTAAATTCTGACATTCCTACAGTGAGAGCTAACTCAATGTTGACCCGCGGCGTGTGCTCACACCTGGACATGGAAATTTTTATATTTTTTGCTCCAAAGTCTCGGTTATTGGCGAGCGTTCCAGAAAGTGGCGTTCTAAACGGTTCATTTTTACTGACAAAATTAAATTTTCCCTTTCAATCAGTCGTTCGAACTCGTGAGCTCAATATGAATGCAAAATATATTTGCGGGCTGGGTGAGAAGCGGGAATATCAATCCGAAATCCATTGCATAATTTCGTGCAGACGGTGGACGGAATATCAAGTGATCAAAACTTGACCTGCTGCAGCTTAGTTATTGTATATTTTCCTATTACGTGAGTGGTGTTTTAGGGACTTGTATATTATCTAAAATTTGATATCCCTAACCTTGATATGTAGTTGATTGCCCATTTAATTGTATAGGTGAGGTTACGTTACGTGAATTATTTACTTCGAAATTAATTTGGTCGGTCAAATGTGCATGAGAATTGAGAAAATTTAATCGCAAAATGATAACAGATTACAAACGAGTCCCGTGTTGCCTAATGCATTCTATGTAACATAAGAACGTTAATACATAAATATACCTAAATTTTCTTTTCTTCTAGTTTTAAAACAAGACAAATTTTTATTTGCGTCTCCGATTTACCATGGTACTCTTTCAAAGAAAGACTTTAATGATGATACGCATTATTTGGTTTTAGAGTCCAAGGAAGTGGAGAAAACAACAATTAATTTTCTGCCTTCAATCGTGAAGTATAGTCCCATTTCTGACACCTTTGAACAGTAAACACAAGGACACTCAAGCCTCATTTCCTACTCTGGCTCATATTTTCTTTGAAATTGTTGGCCCATTTTTTCTTGGAAATTATAGGCCCATTTTTGTTGGAAATTATTGGCCAATTTTTTCTTGGAAATTATAGGCCCATTTTTTCTTTTAAATTCTCACTTTCATAATGGGTGATCATAAAGCATACGGTTTAGCTATGCAGAAGTTACCTTGAAACGTTAAGTATAAAAACCTTCTGGTGATACAGTGTGCGGCAAGGTAACTTCCTTTTTTGTAGTGAGTGCTCTGAAGCTTGTGGGATCTTCCAGGCCAGAGTGCGTGGTCTCAATTGAAAGAGGGGATCATACAGTTGTGTGACGAAGTGATTCAGTCGCCATCATGCGTTGGAGTAACGAATAGCGTGCATTTGCCCTAGACGCCTATTTTTCAAACGGAAGTTCGGTTGTTCCAACCCAGCGCGCTTTCCAAATCCCCCTTCAACATTGCGCATTTGGGACCTGTCCTGGAGGGAAATTTATTCTTTTGCGGGTGACTACATTCAGCGAAACTGGTTCTGTGCAGAAAAAAAGTGGAGACTGCATGGACATCGATAGCTGCGTTGCGAAATAACTTTCCTGGGCGCCTCATCTAACTGAGATGCGATTTGGAGTGGCCCACGCGTTCTCCCGATTTGGCGCCATGCGGCTGCTTTTTGTGGGGGTACTTGAAATCCCCGTCTATATACCCTCCTAAAATGTCTGTTCAATTTCCTTTGCACCCTCCTAAAATTCGCGTTAGAGCACAAAAATTGAAACAGAATTACGCGTGTACAAGAGATGCGGCGATCCACGACCCCCCTATGCGTTCACAGCCACCGCCATTTCACGAACGGTCTCCTGCGCAATCGAATGTGATTTGCATAACAATTCCAGCTCATTAGTAGACTTCTAAAGAATTAGTAAGTTAATTAACTCGTCAGGGCAGCATTTAAAAAAATTTAGATGTGCTTTCATGTGTGAAAACAACAAATCACTTAAAATGAATGCTGGCTGCTCCAAAATTCATAAATAGTTATTGGGGCACGGAGGCAGAAATTGGCTTGTAATTTTAGAAAATATTGACTCCTAAACTTAAGCTTGTAGAGGGAATTATTTTTTCTGAAACGGCACCACTATCTCTCGTGGAGCATGAAATTGTTTCTAAATATGCCACAGTCTGTAGATTTGAGAGTTTTTGTGTTTCTCGATGCTGCTTCTAATCGGCTCTATATCTTGTAATTGCCTTTATTTATTTCTGTAGTAAAGTGAGCGTACTGTGAAATTATTTCTTCGATTAATTACCATTTAATGAGGAACAATGGTTTTAAAGAGAATAAACAACTATGATTAATTAAAAAAGCCCCGAAGGAAACGCAGGACTGAAGAAAATGGTTGCATTCGTAAACTAAAAACTACTGATGAACAAAAATATACGATGATAAAAGGGTATGAAGAAAAGTGAGACCACTCCTTTAATTTAACCTTCCTCTAAAAATTTATGTAGTGCAAAACGGTTCATTTTAAGAGGTATTTTTGTTTTCATGGTTTACAGTGCAGAATTTTCATAGAAATTATGGAAAACAACTTGTATTCAATATTTGTATTTTAGAGATCGACTTTTTATTCTAAAATCTTAGATTTGGTTTATAGAAAGATTTCCATAGAAATGAGGCTCAAAATCGATGAGTAAATACGTCTGTAGCTAGTTTTTAAAAGTTAAGTTTTCGACGAGGGTGCTCGTCGACGACTGAAACTTTAGCATCGGAGAAAACGTGTGTTCTTTTTTCTTTTTTCAGCCAGAGAAAAGGTCAAAGTATATGGCCCTCTGAACAAGGAATAAAAAGTTGAAGTACGTGACTAGAAAAGTCACGAAGAGATTAAAGTGATTAAACTAATGAACTAAATTTGAAAAGTTGAAGTATTTGTATAGAAAAGTAACGAACAAATTAAAGTCACCGAACCAAAGAATAAGGTTTACGAAATATAAGTTCGTAATAAATAAAATTACAAAAATATCCAAGCGTCAGAACCACTGAACAATGCTGCAGAAAGCATGAGAAATACTCATATTCATTGCTAATAAAATATCATCGATTTAGCATTGCAGCAAAATGCCTAATTTTGAACACAGAATTAATGCATGTGAAGTACTTCAAGTTGTTTTAGCTCAAAAATGCTTGCTATGTTCTTACATTTAAATAATTAACTAGCGTAGCTATATCTTCATCCAGATTTATCCCGTATCGCAATTCTTCTGTATGAACTCAATTCTGGTCTGAAGGCATAACTATTATTTGACGACGTAATATTGTCTGATGGCACAGCACCAATACATTATTCCTACCACTCATTGCTTGACTTTTTCTTCCTTGAAAGAAGGTAGAACCGTGTAGCGAATCGGAGGCAATCTAATGTCACACATTGGCAGGTCACATTGTATCAGGTCACATTATGTCAGGTCACATTGTGTCAGGTCACATTGTGTCAGGTCACATTGTGTTAGGTCACATTGTGTCAGGTCACATTGTGTCAGGTCACATTATGTCAGGTCACATTGTGTCAGGTCACATTGTGTCAGGTCACATTGTGTCAGGTCACATTGTGTCAGGTCACATTGTGTCAGGTCACATTGTGTCAGGTCACATTGTGTCAGGTCACATTGTGTCAGGTCACATTGTGTTAGGTCACATTGTGTCAGGTCACATTGTGTCAGGTCACATTGTGTCAGGTCACATTGTGTCAGGTCACATTGTGTCAGGTCACATTGTGTCAGGTCACATTGTGTCAGGTCACATTGTGTCAGGTCACATTGTGTCAGGTCACATTGTGTCAGGTCACATTGTGTTAGGTCACATTGTGTCAGGTCACATTGTGTCAGGTCACATTGTGTCAGGTCACATTGTGTCAGGTCACATTGTGTCAGGTCACATTGTGTCAGGTCACATTGTGTCAGGTCACATTGTGTCAGGTCACATTGTGTCAGGTCACATTGTGTTAGGTCACATTGTGTCAGGTCACATTGTGTCAGGTCACATTGTGTTAGGTCACATTGTGTCAGGTCACATTGTGTCAGGTCACATTGTGTCAGGTCACATTGTGTCAGGTCACATTGTGTCAGGTCACATTGTGTCAGGTCACATTGTGTCAGGTCACATTGTGTCAGGTCACATTGTGTCAGGTCACATTGTGTCAGGTCACATTGTGTCAGGTCACATTGTGTCAGGTCACATTGTGTCAGGTCACATTGTGTCAGGTCACATTGTGTCAGGTAACATTGTGTCAGGTCGCATTGTGTCAGGTCGCATTGTGTCAGGTCGCATTGTGTCAGGTCACATTGTGTCAGATCACATTGTGTCAGGTCACATTGTGTCAGATCTACTTTCTGGGGTTCTCTTCGTAGAATTTTTTTCTCTCGTAAATATTATTGCTATTCCAAGACAGGAAGTGAGAGAAATTCAACTCAGGCTGCAAAATCACTGGATGCTTCATTTTAAGTACACGTCTTAGCATCAAATTTCTTTCATACATTAACTGTTCATGTTTAAGGTTTAATAATTATCTGAAAAATTACAGAAGATTCATCAGTAATTTTTCAGATAATTATTAAACCTTAAACATGAACAGTTAATAATTATCTGTAAAATTACTGATGAATCTTCTGTAATTTTTCAGGTAATTATTAAACCTATGAATGATGTTTAAGATGATGCTTCATGTCATGTGAACATGATGCTTCATTTTAAGTACACGTCTTAGCATCAAATTTCTTTCATACATTAACTGTTCATGTTTAAGGTTTAATAATTATCTGAAAAATTACAGACGATTCATCACTAAATGAAACATTCCGTTCCGATATTAAACGCCTTCCCAACTTGCACATGTACTCAATATTGTTTCAAATTTCATTTGGATTTTATTCACAAAATACTCACGGTTAATTCTTAGCATTTGAATCAACAAATCTGTCGAGAACTAAATAAATTTCTTACTTCATTATCATTTTGCGACCAAATTTTAGCAAGCAATAGTATTATCAGCATTTTCTATGCAAAAAAATCGTAAAATGTGTCCGACCAGTGTCGTGTGAGCTTAGGACAAGCGGTCTCGATTAAATAAAATCGTATGCAACAAATATGGTCACCGCAAGATGCAGTTAAAGTTGCATCTATTCTGGCCCACTAGTGGTCTCAGTAACATTTTAATTCATGATTCCACTGCTGAATCGTTTCGATTAAATTGGCAAAATTGCTTGAGTTCGACACTTTTTTCGAGTGAAGTTAAATGTACACAGCCCTACGTGTGTCGATGGTGTGCCAGAAGTATGAGCAACGTAAGTGACAGGTATGGTTTGTCGTAGAAGTTGTTCATCAAAATAATCTAAAATAGAAAGTCTAAAGTGAGTGCTCAAAAAAGATTGGAAAGGGATCAAAGGACGACTAATCACAGGATTGTGCTTCAATTCCACGATCTCTTCTCAGCTAATGGAACAAAATTTGATCCAAAAACTGGCCCGAGCTTCTCGTACTGAAAATGCCTGCCGGTCGAACCTGTTTGCCGTGGCCGTAGCCATTACGGTAGAGGAAACATGGTAGGGTCATTTCTATGAGAGAAAATACACTTTTTCTTGTTGGGCTAGCCAATAGAAAGACTTTATTTCAAACAAACCATATGACGTCACCAAGCCACCATGTCGTTAGGCCAATAGTGGAGCGTGATTTGGGGGTAGCAGTGCTACCAGAAGTAATATCAGCTCTGCCATTGGTTCGTTGCCGTGACGTCAGCAAACCCACACAGTCGGCGAAAAAAAGACTGGTTTGACCCTACCTTGTTTCCTCTACCGTGGTAGCCATGCAGAGCAGGTGACAGACGGCAGACCCGCGTTTGCAATGAAAGCGAGTGATGATAACCCAGAGGTATCCTATAATTTACTTATAGGTGAATATTTTATTTCGTTTTGAATGAATTAAATAACATGTCTGCGTTGAATTTGAGGTTTTATTGATAACGTAATATCTGTTGTGTTTCACTTTAGTGTAAAAGTAGATGTGAAATTTTCCTAAAAGATAATACAGAGCAAAAGCAGCTTGAGGTGGGACATTGAACGAGACTCTAGTATCAGATAAATCAAGGTAAGGTTCCCACGTATCTACTTTTGCCTGAACACCGTTTGTTCAGCTTCTTCACGTGTTGTAACAAGCGTCTAAAAAATCAACTTGATCTTGAGAATTAAATTGATTAAATGATGAAATAGGGTACAATTTAAGCAGAAGAAACAACTTGATGTATACGATTTCAAGAATGGAATCAACTGCATAATGTATTTCACAAAGATAACTGAGAACTCTCAAGGTCTCAAGGGGAATATGTGAGGTCCCGAGCTGAGGGTCAGGCAAGCTTTTTTGTTAAAAAAGCTTGCCGACCCTCACACACTTCAAAAGCTTCACCCACTTGTAACTTTTGAAATAATGTTTCTATCGATATCAAATTGTAATTGGAACGAGAGATTAAAAACGTTCTTGCGTTTGAGAGTAATTTGAAGTCGATAGGTGCTTTATGTCGAAAGTTAGAAGTGGGTTAACTTATGTGTTGCATTAGTGACGGGACTAATCTGGAAAAGATCCGATGCATGTACGTAACCTATCGTTGAACCTCTTTAGTAACCAAATAAGAGACAACTACTTTCTTTAAAAGCGGTTCAAATTTTGAGGATGAGGTGATTTTGGACCATCTGCAGTGGAAATGAAATCTTAGGGTGCAGTTATCACGAAATTAGCTGAATGGAGAGTCTAGAAATGAAAAATTATCAACATGTGAGGCAGGAGAAGAACGTTTATCTAAAGGTTACAAATCTTGTTGACAGACGAGAGAACGTCATTATAGAGCACCTCTCACTGTCAGTGTAAAGGAAAGCGGCAGATGAACCAGGAGAGCTGGATGAAGCGAGCAATTACGCACCTCTAATCGTATAATTAAAATTCCAATTAAAGCGTCTCAAGACCAGCGATTGGAAGTGGCACCTCAAAACTAAATAGTCTCCCTACTGAACATACTGGGATGGTCAACAACGATGGCTTCTGTAATCCAACATTTTAGGTTGTGATTAACACTTTGACGCAACGCGAGCCACCGGCGGCAATGGAGAAGAGTCTAAAACTGCTGCTGACCGACCAGTAGTCACAAGGCAAATTTTCATAAATACTTGAAAGAAAGCTGAAAGATGGAATGATTCGGTTATTGCTTGCCGTTTTCAAAATTTCTTAAGACAATTGATTTTAAATTTTAGTTGGATATTGGACTTCGGCTTAGCCAATTGCGGTGAACGCGTTAAAGTCGGTAGCGGAGTGAGACTCTTACCAGCATGCCTTGGGTTCTTCCCATCTTTCCCACTGGTGAGTGAGCAGAGATTTCACTTGCTCGTTAATTACTAACTTTTCGTTCAAGTTTAACGATAGAAGATGTGAAATAACTCCGAATAATAGTCCATTCGGTTCAGTAAAATTGGCCTACATTATATAATTTCGTTTGAATGTGTTTACTCAATTCATGACGGTTGATCACTGATAATACTTTTTCTTTACCAAACAACCCCGCCGAAAAAAACTACGTACTGATTTTTCAAGGTTAAAAAGTTGCTTGAGTGATGAAGGCGAATTCACGATATTTTTCAGAAGGTTTTTATAGCCTCTTCAACAGCGTTAGACTTTGAGCTTTTCGTCTGGGAAAAATGATCAAGAAAATATGAAGAAAAGGTACTACTGAGAAAATATATGATTGAAGCCCGTAAATGGGCATGCTGGCTGGCTTGATTGGTTGTTGCACATCAAAGCGGTGATCAGAAGCTGTGAACGCGCGATTTAGTCAAAACATTGATTTTAAATTAGGACTTTTGATGAGGTATAGGGGATCAAAGATAGACTCGACCGCTTGATTTTTATGGGAAATTATAAATGCTTGTATTGAAGTAGATGGGGTTACCTTACATCAAGCAATGAGCCACGAATAGTTTAAAAAATAACACAGATTTAAATATTCACAGCGAGATCGGTTTACTGTAATTTCAAAATAATATAGATTTATACATTCGCATAAATCGAGATAGGGTTACCTGTTTATATAAAATAATTCAGATTTAAACTTGAACTTTGAGACCGTCATAAAAATATTGTAAATTTAAACTTTCGCTCTAAAATTGGCTCGCCTTTAAATACATATTTGTTCAATTGCTGGCTTGTTTCATGCGATTAAATTACAAAATTGCAGCATATGTATACGAAAAAATCTTGATTTGCAACGTTACAAAACGTACACAATCCCTCTACACGCACACTCTACCCCGTTTAACGCAAGTGATGCTGCTGTACGCTGTTCAGTCGTGCAATAATTCAGCAACATTCTCAACATTACCGCATTCATCAACATTCCCAACATTACCGCATCCAACAACATTCTCAACATTACAGCACTCAACAACATTCTCAACATTACAGCACTCAACAACATTCTCAACATTACCGCATTCAACAAGATTATCAACATTACCGCATCCAACAACATTCTCAACATTACAGCACTCAACAACATTCTCAACATTACCGCATTCAACAAGATTATCAACATTACCGCATTCAACAACATTCTCAAAATTACAGCATTCAGCAACATTCTCAACATTACCGCACTCAGCAACATTCTCAACATTACCGCATTCAACAACATTCTCACCATTACAGCATTCAACAACATTCTCAACATTACCGTCCTTAGCAACATTCTCAACATTACCGTCCTTAGCAACATTCTCAACATTACCGCCCTTAGCATCATTCTCAACATTTCCGCATTCAACAACGTTCTCAACATTACCGCATTCAACAACATTCTCAACATTAACGCACTCAACAACATTCTCAACATTACCGCATTCAACAACATTCTCAACATTACCGCATTCAACAACATTCTCAACATAAACGCACTCAACAACATTCTCAACATTATGTTGCGATACAGAGAAAGGGGTGGGTTTAGGACCCCCTTTCCATACGCTGAGGGACTCTCAACCCCCGGACACATTTTAAAGTATTATCCATCATGCTTGCGTACACCTGCATACCAGACATGGAGAATAAAAGGATTGAAGATTTACATGAATTTATTTTTGGGAAACACGTGGGATAAATCATACAAGGCATGGAAACGAAATGATTTGAAAGGGCACAACTGCATTAATGAAAGGCACACACATTTCTACCGTTTTAAGACTCTAAACATGACACGATATAATGTGATGCTTACCGAGAATTCAAGTTACCAATACTCCATCGTAGACAACAAATTACGCGTCCACAAAACCGCAGGTTCCACAGCAACACAAAACACAATATTAGCGAGAATAACATATCACGATTCAGCCTGGAGCTGCAACAAGGTGTCGAATTATATGAAGCGCCGCACTATTCACAACGTGAATTCAATCCTCGACTGAATTAACACAAGAAATTGATTGCCTATAATTTATATGATTTTGCGCGACACTTTGAAAGGCCCTTTTCTGGGTACTGATTTACATCTGAAATTGAACTTTTATCACCACCTAACAGAGCTCTCACAACCATAACACTCGCTCTTTTGATGATACGTAATTCACTGATAGATATTCACTGCCGATGTGCTGTCGCTCACTGCTGATTTTCCTCGTCATTGCTGAGACTATCTCTGTTCTGGACTGCTCTCTCGCTGACGCGCTGCCGCGGTGCCTTCCCCGCTCCACCTTGACGCTGAAGTTCTGGTGCCGGGAATTACTTAAGAGTTTCGTTGTGCGCCAATTCACTGCAATTTTGTGCGTTGATCTTCTCCTTGTTGGTGAATGAACTTGACTGTTGATACTCGCAACGTTAACAATTGCGTGGCTCCGAATCTTGACGCTGAAGTCGCCTGTGAGTTCGTCCCCGATGCAGAGATGTTTGAATGCTTCGTCGTTGACAACATTTACACTTGCCGATAACCGCTGCCTCGCTGCTGTGCTACGAATGCCTCCTGACGCACGTCAGTACTTTGAAGCTTGCTGATACACTGGACGCCTCCTCTCGAAACTTCGATGGTTAACTTTCACCTTAGATGTTGGATTTTGGCTGCTCATGTCGAAAATGTGCCGGCGGCGCTCTTTCACTTGCAGTCAACATCGGACTTGGTATAATGCCGGGCAATACCGGCGTCTGCCAGTATTCCGGCTGCAAAACCCCTCCTTGCTTATGCGTCTCTCTCGTAGTGTCACCGAGCGGGAAATTCCTCCCTAGGCTTCATCTACCCTCCTTATAAGCGTTTCGCATCCTTGATTCGAGATTGTTCTCTAACATTCCATTCTACAGAGGCAGCATCTGCATCCTGATTGGCGGAATTCTTGTTTTTTTCTGACGTCTGGGACTCCCATTGGTGTGTTCTCGGACACACCTTCTTGCGTCATTCCTTTCACAAGCGGTGATTGGCTCAGGTTGTGTGGGCCTCTGTTCATACGTCACGTCAGCCTCCTTGCCCTCCAAAGCCTCGGCTTGTGTGTGCTTGTGTTGTATGGACGCCTGAACCGTAGAAGTTTGGACGAAGCGCCAACCGCCTTGTGGCACCTTGATATATGACATCCTGTTTCAAGCACTTGAGAGCGCTGCACAAAGAGCCGACCCTCGCCGACACGACACACAACACATTACAATGTTTGTAGCCCCGCAGAATGTTTACCCTTCTTTAAATGTTATAGCGTCACGGAATTTAGCCCAAAAATAAAATGTGATGTGATTTTGCCCAATATATATATGCCTAATTTATTCCATTTCACCACAATTACCGCATTCAACAACATTCTCAACATTACCGCATTCAACAACATTCTCAACATTACCGCATTCAACAACATTCTCAACATTACCGCATTCAACAACATTCTCAACATAAACGCACTCAACAACATTCTCAACATTACCGCATTCAACAACATTCTCAACATTACCGCATTCAACAACATTCTCAACATTACCGCATTCAACAACATTCTCATTACCGCATTCAACAACATTCTCAACATAAACGCACTCAACAACATTCTCAACATTACCGCATTCAACAACATTCTCAACATAAACGCACTCAACAACATTCTCAACATTACCGCACTCAACAACATTCTCAACATTACCGCATTCAACAACATTCTCAACATAAACGCACTCAACAACATTCTCAACATTACAGAATTCAACAACATTCTCAAAATTACCGCATTCAACAACATTCTCAACATAAACGCATTCAACAACATTCTCAACATTACCGCATTCAACAACATTCTCAACATTACCGCACTCAACAACATTCTCAACATTACCGCATTCAACAACATTCTCAACATTACCGCATTCAACAACATTCTCAACATTACCGCACTCAACAACATTCTCAACATTACCGAATTCAACAACATTCTCAACATTACCGCACTCAACAACATTCTCAACATTACCGTATTCAACAACATTCTCAACATTACCGCATTCAACAACATTCTCAACATTACCGCATTCAACAACATTCTCAACATTACCGCATTCAACATTATTCTCAACATAAACGCACTCAAGAACATTCTCAAAATTACCGCATTCAACAACATTCTCTACATTACCGCATTCAACAACATTCTCAACATTACCGCATTCAACCACATTCTCAACATTACCGCATTCAACAACATTCTCAACATTACCGCATTGAACAACATTCTCAACATTAACGCACTGAACAACATTCTCAACATTACCGCATTCAACAACATTCTCAACATAAACACACTCAACAACATTCGCAACATAAACGCACTCAACAACATTCTCAACATTACCGCACTCAACAACATTCTCAACATTAACGCATTCAACAACATTCTCAACATTAACGCATTCAACAACATTCTCAACATTACCGCACTCAACAACATTCTCAACATTACCGCATTCTACAACATTCTCAACATAAACGCACTCAACAACATTCTCAACATTACCGCATTCAACAACATTCTCAACATTAACGCATTCAACAACATTCTCAACATTAGCGCATTCAACAACATTCTCAACATTAACGCATTCAACAACATTTTCAACATTAACGCACTCAACAACATTCTCAACATTACCGCATTCAACAACATTCTCAACATAAACGCACTCAACAACATTCTCAACATTACCGCACTCAAAAACATTCTCAACATCAACGCATTCAACAACATTCTCAACATAAACGCACTCAACAACATTCTCAACATTACCGCATTCAACAACATTCTCAACATTACCGCATTCAACAACATTCTCAACATTACCGCATTCAACAACATTCTCAACATAAACGCACTCAACAACATTCTCAACATTACCGCATTCAACAACATTCTCAACATAAACGCACTCAACAACATTCTCAACATTACCGCATTCAACAACATTCTCAACATTAACGCATTCAACAAAATTCTCAACATAAACGCACTCAAAAACATTCTCAACATTACCGCACTCAACAACGTTCTCAACATCACCACATTCAACAACATTTTCAACATTACCGCATTCAACAACATTCTCAACATTACCGCATTCAACCACATTCTCAACATTACCGCATTCAACAACATTCTCAACATAAACGCACTCAACAACATTCTCAACATTACTGCATTCAGCAACATTCTCAACATTACCTCATTCAACAACATTCTCAACATTACCGCATTCAACAACATTCTCAACATTACCGCATTCAACAACATTCTCAACATTACCGCATTCAACAACATTCTCAACATTAACGCATTCAACAACATTCTCAACGTTAACGCATTCAACAACATTCTCAACATTACCGCATTTAACAACATTCTCAACATTACAGCATTCAACAACATTCTCAACATTACCGCATTCAACAACATTCTCAACATTACCGCATTCAACAACATTCTCAACATTAGCGCATTCAACCACATTCTCAACATTACCGCATTCAGCAACATTCTCAACATAAACGCACTGAACAACATTCTCAACATTACCGCATTCAACAACATTCTCAACATTAACGCACTCAACAACATTCTCAACATAAACGCACTCAACAACATTCTCAACATTACCGCACTCAACAACATTCTCAACATTACCGCATTCAACCACATTCTCAACATTACCGCATTCAACAACATTCTCAACATAAACGCACTGAACAACATTCTCAACATTACCGCATTCAACAACATTATCAACATAAACGCACTCAACAACATTCTCAACATTACCGCATTCAACAACATTTTCAACATTGCCGCACTCAACAACATTCTCAACATTACCGCACTCAACAACATTCTCAACATTACCGCACTCAACAACATTCTCAACATTACCGCATTCAACAACATTCTCAACATCACCGCATTCAACAACATTCTCAACATTACCGCATTCAACAACATTCTCAACATTACCGCATTCAACAACATTCTCAACATTACCGCACTCAACAACATTCTCAACATTACCGCATTCAACAACATTCTCAACATTAACGCACTCAACAACATTCTCAACATTACCGCATTCAACAACATTCTCAACATCACCGCATTCAACAACATTCTCAACATTACCGCATTCAACAACATTCTCAACATTACCGCATTCAACAACATTCTCAACATTACCGCACTCAACAACATTCTCAACATTACCGCATTCAACAACATTCTCAACATCACCGCATTCAACAACATTCTCAACATTACCGCATTCGACAACATTCTCAACATTACGGCATTCAACAACATTCTCAACATTACCGCACTCAACAACATTCTCAACATTACCGCATTCAACAACATTCTCAACATTACCGCACTCAACAACATTCTCAACATTACCGCATTCCACAACATTCTCAACATTACCGCATTCAACAACATTCTCAACATTACCGCATTCAACAACATTCTCAACATTATCGCATTCAACTATATCCTCAACATTACTGCATTCAACAATATTCTCAACATTATCGCATTCAACTATATCCTCAACATTACTGCATTCAACAACATTCTCAACATTACCGCATTCAACAACATTCTCAACATTACCGCATTCAACAACATTCTCAACATTATCGCATTCAACTATATCCTCAACATTACTGCATTCAACAATATTCTCAACATTACCGCATTCAACAACATTCTCAACATTACCGCATTCAACAACATTCTCAACATTACCGCATTCAGCAACACTCCCAACATTACCGCATTCAACAACATTCTCAACATTATCGCATTCAACTATATCCTCAACATTACCGCATTCAACAACATTCTCAACATTACCGCATTCAGCAACACTCTCAACATTACCGCATTCAACAACATTCTCAACATTATCGCATTCAACTATATCCTCAACATTACTGCATTCAACAACATTCTCAACATTACCGCATTCAACAACTTTCTCAACATTACCGCATTCAACAACATTCTCAACATTATCGCATTCAACCATATCCTCAACATTACTGCATTCAACAATATTCTCAACATTATTGCATTCAACAACATTCTCAACATTACCGCACTCAACAACATTCTCAACATTACCGCATTCAACAACATTCTCAACATTACCGCATTCAACAAAATTCTCAACATTACCGCATTCAGCAACACTCCCAACATTACCGCATTCAACAACATTCTCAACATTACCGCATTCCGCAACATTCTCAACATTACCGCATTCAACAACATCCTCAACATTACTGCATTCAACAACATTCTCAACATTACCGCATTCAACAACATTCTCAACATTACCGCATTCAACAATATCCTCAACATTACTGCATTCAACAATATTCCCAACATTACCGCATTCAACAACATTCGCAACATTACCGCATTCAACAACATTCTCAACATTACCGCATTCAACAACATTCTCAACATTACCGCATTCAACAACATTCTCAACATTATCGCATTCAACAACATTCTCAACATGACTGCATTCAACAACATCCTCAACATTACCGCATTCAACAACATTCCCAAAATTACCGCATTCAACAACATTCTCAACATTACCGCATGCAACAACATTCTCAACATTACCGCATTCAACAACATTCTCAACATTACCTCAGTCAACAACATTCTCAACATAACCGCATTCACAACATTCCCAACATTACCGCATTCACAACATTCCCAACATTACCGCATTCACAACATTCTCAACATTACCGCATTCAACAACATTCTCAACATTACCTCATTCAACAACATTCTCAACATTACCGCATTCAACAACATTCTCAACATTACCGCATTCAGCAACGTTCTCAACATTACCGCATTCAACAACATTCTCAACATTACCTCATTCAACAACATTCTCAACATTACCTCATTCAACAACATTCTCACCATTACCGCATTCAACAACATTCTCAACATTACCGCATTCAGCAACGTTCTCAACATTACCGCATTCAACAACATTCTCAACATTACCGCATTCAACAACATTCTCAACATTACCGCATTCAACAACATTCTCAACATTAACGCACTCAACAACATTCTCAACATTACCGCATTCAACAACATTCTCAACATTACCGCATTCAACAACATTCTCAACATTACCGCATTCAAAAACATTCTCAACATTACCGTATTCAACAACATTCTCAACATTACCGCATTCAACAACATTCTCAACATTACCGCATTCAACAACATTCTCAACATTACCGCATTCAACAACATTCTCAACATTACCGCATTCAACAACATTCTCAACATTACCTCATTCAACAACATTCTCAACATTACCGCATTCAGCAACGTTCTCAACAGTACCGCATTCAACAACATTCTCAACATTACCGCATTCAACAACATTCTCAACATTTCCTCATTCAACAACATTCTCAACATTACCTCATTCAACATCATTCTCAACATTACCGCATTCAACAACATTCTCAACATTACCTCATTCAACAACATTCTCAACATTACCGCATTCAACAAAATTCCCAACATTACCTCATTCAACAACATTCTCAACATTACCGCACTCAACAACATTCTCAACATTACCGCATTCAACAACATTCTCACCATTACCGCATTCAACAACATTCTCAACATTACCGCACTCAACAACATTCTCAACATTACCGCATTCAACAACATTCTCGACATTACCGCATTCAACAACATTCTCAACGTAAGCGCACTCAACAACATTCTCAACATTACCGCATTCAACAACTTTCTCAACATTACCGCATTCAACAACATTCTCAACATAAACGCACTCAACAACATTCTCAACATTACCGCATTCAACAACATTCTCAACATTACCGCATTCAACAACATTCTCAACATTACCGCACTCAACAACATTCTCAACATTACCGCATTCAACAACATTCTCAACATAAACGCACTCAACAACATTCTCAACATTACCGCATTCAACAACATTCTCAACATTACCGCATTCAACAACATTCTCAACATTACCGCATTCAACAACATTCTCAACATTACCGCATTCAACAACATTCTCAACATTAACGCATGCAACAACATTCTCAACATTAACGCATGCAACAACATTCTCAACGTTAACGCAGCTAGCACGTATGAGGTACAACCCGCAAGTTGGGTCAGGTGCAGTATCTTTAAAAGGAAAGAAAAACTTGCGTGGGTCATAAAAATGAATTGAATGCATTAAACTGAAAATTGCATCGGGATTTCAACACTTAAAACTCATTAAAGGACAAATGAATCAATTTGAGTTCAAGCAACTCCAACAAATCTCATCAGTCGGTACCAATAAAAGCAAGCAGAACGCTCGAACGATAAGAAAACTGGCCTCAACCTCGCAGGGTGGAGCAATTGTCATAAAGTCTCCAATAGTGAAATGTTTCTATAGTTTACACTGTGATAAAGGTACTTCAGTACACAACAATTCGAACGAGAATAAATATTGAATTAAACATCCCTGACGTGTTGTTACTTCCAGTGCACGCTGACTCCAGGACGGAAATAATTCTTTGAGAAGCTTAAAATAGAAATGAGTGAGGTGTGATAACTTCATTTCGAAATAATGCCTGTTGAGCTTGTTAATAAGGCTGAAGTTTCAATAATAGGTGTAAAGTAAGTTAGATTTGTCATAATAAGGTATTATTAAAAGCCCCTCTAACAGGAGAAATAATTCAAGGTAAGCTGTTAGTCACTTTAGTCATATGGTGAATAAAGTTGATAATAGGCAATATTGCTTGTAGTCTTTTAATATTATAAGCCTGAACCAGTGAGCAAGTAGAGTTAAAGGAATACCTTTCACCCAAAAAGGTAAAAGGAAATAGCA
The DNA here is from genome assembly GCA_030386875.1 of Morinoia aosen. Taxonomy (NCBI): domain Eukaryota; kingdom Metazoa; phylum Arthropoda; class Malacostraca; order Amphipoda; family Talitridae; genus Morinoia; species Morinoia aosen. The sequence continues at coordinate 63,958,466 of CM059565.1, read as the reverse complement.
TTCACCGAAATGGAAAGAGAAGCGATGATGCTCGATTAATTATTGCACCTCATGATGCTCCAACTTGTGCCTGCAGTCACGGTACAAAATCCCGAGGTATCCCGAGGAATGCAACTGGGCTTGCAAATTTCGAGCGTCAGGTTGCATTAAAAAAAAGATTAGTAATTGCCGCACCATTCGGATGGTTACGAGAGTGAAAATTAGTGGTGGGAAAGAGATCACTTCTGAAACTACCACCACCCGTAGCCAAAGGTCACAAAAAAAGGCCTGAATAAGAGCCAACTTAGCACGACCAAAGTTACCAAGGTGGAGAGGGCCATTTCCCACAACAGAGCGGCGCCCGCCTTCCCTCAGTCGTACCCCAGTGTAACTTTTTCGCTGGAGAATGCATGTTTTTCGCCGCTCAAGCGATTTAATTACTTGGGATGCATACAGGCGGCGAAACATGCATACAGGCGGCGAAACATGCATAAACATGCATACAGGCGGCGAAAAAGTTAGACTGGGACGCTACTCTGCTCGCGCCACAATGCAAGAAGCACTTCAGTCTGAGATGAATACTACCAGCTAGTACCTTATTTTTAGATTTAAAACATCACTCATGTGATCTTCATTGATTGGTCTTCTCTTAACCCTTTTAGAAATTCTCATTTCAAGTATGCCGAAAGGCATTTTTCGAGCTCATCGACATCAATGAAGGCATGACTCAATTCTTAAAGTTGATTTCAACTTCGTTGTGTAAAAGTTGGTCTTCTTTTCTATTTGCTCGTCTTGAATTTTTAAGTAACTGGCAGACAGATCAGTAACTTCGTATGTGATTTTCTAATTAAATTGATTTGACAGGAATTGTGAATCTTCTTCATCCTTTATCTTGGCTAAAAAGTAAACTTTTTTAGCATTCATCAGATGATTTCGAGGGTACCTCACACATTGCCAACCATAGAGAGCCAACGTGTCTTCTAATATATTTGATAGCATAAGTTTTGGAGCTTAAAAGTTTTATCTTCAGTTCTGGAATGACAAAAGAGATAAACAAAACAACAGAGACAAATTACATCATTCCTAGGGATAAAAATGAACGCAAATGAATTTGGGCAACTTAACCTGATTTGCTTGTGAAGAAGACGAAAGGACGATTTCTTCCTCAGCTTATTCACGAACAATTTCACGCGTTCGAATAGATAGGACGTGAGACTCCAAGGGTTTTTTCGCTTTTATTCTGGTACCCACTTCAATAGCACACATCCTAACGTAGGAACGGCTTCTGTAAAAATAAACAGACTAAATAATACGATATGAAATTGAGAATTATCATAATAATAAATGCAAGACAAATATAATAAGCATTCAAGTCGAATAATGAAAATTGTTGCACGAGAAAGATGACAGTTAAATGATACGTTCTATTCTTACACTTTATACCTACCTAATAGTTCGCTCGCACCGACCCTAGCCTCCGCCAACATGCTTCTGCCTATCTTGCCCTCGATCGGGCTTCAACTATTCTACGTTTTCTACTTCGGCAATCTTAGTTAAGAAAACTTGACAAAAAAATTACCGACTGCGGCTACAGCTTGTATAAATTAAAACGTAGAAAAAATAAATCATTTTACAAGGTTTTAATAATCCAACCGAACTTTTTTGGGAAATGTGAACATTGAAACGAGAGTACGGAGGTCTTGCTCATTTTATGCTTTGCATTGCAAATCAAAATCGACAAGGTTATCACTTTGACCGCGACATGATCCACTGATGCTACACGGAGGAAATTTTTACAATGCTGCTGACCGACCGGTCATTACAAACTAAAGTTTAATAAATTTAAAAAAAAGGAGACACGATGCAGTTAATGTGTGATATTTCAATAATTGCTTTAAATATGAGTTGAATGTGGAACTTCAGTTCAACACGTTGATTAAACTGGAGTTCAATATTCAACTCAAATTTAAAGTCAATTGTGCAAGTAATTTCGAGAACACCGAACATATACTGGATAAAGCTTTCATCCACCTTTGTATAATTATTTATAACAGTTGACTTTGTGACCACTGATCGGTCAGCAGCATTATGTAAATCCCATCCGTGTACACCGGCGGCTCACATCGCGCGACCAACGAGTTTAACCTAACGCGCTCAACGTGTTGGATGAATGCTTAAAACAGCTACAATGGTGTCTCATTGCGGATGGGGAAAGGGAGGCTCAAGAGCGACCAGTACTGAGGGAGAATCCTGAATACTGACTGCGAAAAATGGAGACAAATCCAATGAATAGCTGCTGGCAGCAACCCCACGCATAAAAATGCACGCAGCAACTATCTAGGTCCTCTTCAGAACGATGCTTAGTATGGAAAATGAGCTATGAACTAAGTTGAAAAAGATTACTATAGTGAACCTGCTTATCGAGTGAAGTAAATAATTTAAGAGCGAACGGTAAAATCCTTTTTTGTTTCACAATTCAAATATTTCATAAAAAATGTTTAACGAATATTTTTTGTTAAAGCACTGACAGGATCACAAGAAGGGAGAAAAACTGCAAGTTCGAAAATACATAAACAATAGCGTTCATTACAGATTTTGGGTTCTTCATTACAGAGAGCAAATTTTTGTGCGAGCAATTTATTCGGGAAACAGTTTACAGCGACTTGGTAAACGGTGAGTTTTTTTGCAGTAAAGTGCACGGTCGCCCGCGATACATATCGTACGCTGTAAAGGCAGCTAAAGTACACATCACTACGAAAAGGTTCGTCGCATCGTTGAAATTGTAGACTTACATTAAGCAATATTTTGTGTTTCCTAACGACCAATTTACGAAGAAAGAACATGAAAACAAATTTGCGTCCAGTGTCACCGGTATTCAGTATACCGCACCTGGTCCCTCCGTGACAATATACAAGCATAATCCGGCTGGAAAAAGCCCGCTAAGCCAACGCGTGTCTTTGACAAAGGGCAGGTTGTAGGTTTTCACCGGGCTGGGAAATCCGCGCGAAAAAGGCCTCAAATGATGGCCAGAAGACTTACGACAGCGAAGATCAATTGTTCAGGGGGAAAAAGACGGTGAAGTGCAGTCATTCAGGGATGATAGGGCAGGCTTGAAATTCTGAATACTCACAGCTAGCGCTCTCTAAAACAACTGATGCAAGCCAAACGGTATGAAAGTGTTCGGCAGTTAACTAGCGTGTTCAGTAAAAGTCCTAAGAAAATTTCTGCTCTGAGTACTTAAGGTCCGAAAACTGAAGAAAATAAGCTTATCTCTTGACCGCAACCTACGCCACCGGTGGCCACTGAGGGAATTTTCAAAATGCGGCTGACCGGCCAGGAGTCACAAACTCTATTCTCAAAAATACATAATTAGAGCTAAATGAAGGCATTCGTCCAGTTAATGTTTGCTATTTTAAAAAATTGCTGGATACAACTAACTTTGAACTTCAGTTAAATATCAAACTTCAGTTTAAACAATTGCTGTCATAGTATTAGCGAGTTGCGCCACCTCCAGAAAACCATTGATCAGTAGGCTAATCGAACAAAATGGCACCATTTTGCAACAGACCGCAGAGCCTGGACTGTAAAGCAACACGCTTTATGGTCACATGAATCGAGGTTCTCTTTGTTCCAGACAGACGGCAGGGTGAGAGGGAGACATGAAACCTAGGAAACTTTGGATCCTTGGTGTACTCGTATTTCTCCGATAGTACAGGCTTCCGAAGGCATCGTAATGACCTGGGGTGTTTAGGCTGCATTAGGTTTAATAACCTTATGCAGAATTAAAATTAAATCTCAGGATTATTTAAAATTCTTACGTAACAAAAACTCCCATCTCTAGATTTTTATTTTCCCGATGGGTGCTGCATTTTTTGAGACAACGTTCGCTGCACTAGTCTCATTTAGTTTAATATTGGTTCTGGGATCAGGAAGGATCACTTTCTCGTTTGGAATGGCCTCCACATCCTTTGTATTTGAATGCTATCGAAAATTGCAGGGACCAACTGTTGAGGGTGCAGCGGGCCTCATCATCTCTTCTTTCTTCGTGGAAGAAAGAATACCTCAAATTTCACTCGTTCCTCTAGTAAATACTAATTAAGATTATTTGCAAAATAATGTAGAGTTTATGCCTAATAGGATGAGAGCAGAAACCAATGTAAAAAACGGTCCAACAAGCTCTATAGCTCCATTGTTTTCATTGCATCCATATTTATCTAGGGTGCCACAAAATTTTTGAACGCATTCATTGCTTTGTGTTGAGCAGCTGCAGCTTCATGGAACGATCTGTTATTCACCTTTTAATTCCGTCCCATTATGTATTTCATTTATTTCTTTCTTTACCTGTGTTCAGCTAATAGGGTATGGCAGTCTATTCTTAATTACCGGTTTTCAAATATCTCTATTTATATATAATGAGCGGCATTACTTGGTCAGAATATTGTTTTTCTCTGTTTATACTAAATGCAGATTTACAACTGATGGTTGGTCAGGGCTCGAAACGTTGGTTTTAGTATTGACCACATACAATTTTAAAAGTGTTGATTTCTTTGGTTCTTGCCCTCAAATTTTTATCGAAGTTGATTCCTTATCAAGATTACTTGCTTTTTGAACGGGCGGTGTAATTCGTTCTAAATCGGTAGAAGTTACCCCCCACCCCCAACCACCCTTCCTCAAAAAAAAAACATACGTGACAGCTCATGACGTCAGGTCTAAACAGCTCATCCAGGAAGGTAATTGGACCAGCTTGTTCCCTTTCCAATGTAAAATTAGCATTCGAATGAAAAGTTTCAATGAAGATCTCTTCAAACATTAAAGAACAAGCATGATCGATTGGCCCAAATTTTGATTAACCCAACCGTCCACAGCCCTTAAGAGAACTTTAAGAACTAATTAAGAACTCTAGCACATAAATTCGTTAAGAAATTTAGTAGCCCTGGAACTCTCGCAAAATGTTCGGAAGGAAAAATTTCACAACTCCAAAAAAATTAGTCTTAGATACTACAGTTTATATTCAGAAAGGAAACAAAGTGGTTTTACTCGATGAGCAAGATTATATTTCCACCCTGGAAATATAATGATCATTCAGATTTATCGCAGAACGAACGGAGGGTGTTTAGGGATTATGTTCGTTCTGCGATAAATCTGAATGATCATTATATTTCCAGGGTGGAAATATAATCTTGCTCATCGAGTAAAACCACTTTGATTCCTTTCTGAATATAAACTGTAGTATCTAAGACTAATTTTTTTGGAGTTGTGAAATTTTTCCTTCCGAACATTTTGCGAGAGTTCCAGGGCTACTAAATTTCTTAACGAATTTATGTGCTAGAGGAATATTGTTATTCGCTCAATTTCTAACTTCACAATATTAACGCTTATAAATTAAAACATTTTTTAACGAGAAATGTCGCTTTGAGAAAGAAATCGAAAGCTGCCGGGTGTATTCTTATGCGTGTAATTGCTATTACCAGTCTTATGTTGAAATCAATGGTCTCCAGCAGTCTATTTGTGGCAGACAGAATTCAGGTTTCTCACACAGAACTGGACGTCCGTATGCCTTTCTTGCTCTATCAGCAATTAGAGCCCATTGTTATAGTTTTACACACCCATTTAAACTTTCCCATTTTAAAACGGCATGCAAAGCTCGAAATGGGCAAGACCTCCATCTTCCGGAATCATTCATTTTTACCAACAAGCCTCCCTTGAACAATGGTCAAAGCTCTTTGAAACTATTCTTTACTCCAGCATTTTAGCTTACATCCATTAGTCAGGCTAGTGCACTGAATACCCCCGTGTTTATTTTTATCAATGAAAATTGTGCAATTTGTCGCAATTGGTTCCGAACATTTGTTCTATTGTTTCCGCTCAGAAGATGGAAATTCGGTGTTCCGAAAAGCATGCTACTAAATATTTTTACCGTCACGTTGGTGCTCAGTTTCATGCATTATGCGTAAACTGTGGTTAAAAAACTTTTGAAGTCTATCCATGCAAAATAGTATTCGTTCAGGTTTTAACTGGTCCTAAATTCATAATTATGTTTGCGTTATTATTAGGTGGCAGAATATTTTTTTCTGATTTTGCGTTTTTTACTGTGTTTATAGCGTTACCATCCTCATTTTCCTACATTGTTGTCCGTTTCGTGTTTTCCTAGATGACGTTGTTCTTCAAAGCTGATAATGCGTTACATGATTCATAGTATCTTGCATCTAAATATGAAAATCTCTGCGCTATGGAATAGTGTTGCGGCAGGCCTGCATCTTCATTATGAATCTCCCCCTAAAAAGCTGCGATAATCGTACGTGGTGATAAAATTCATCATGTGTTTTCTACGAGTTCAGCTAGATTCATTCTACGTATATTCTTGAAGCTTTTTTTCAGAAAAAATCTCCTTCATTCAACGGCATCGTAGCTGTCACGAACTCGGTACATCGGCGTCACCATACGGTCTGGCTCTGAGTCTCCAGCATCATCAATTCAAGACACTTTCAGATCTCTATTCCCTCTATTAATAATCCTACCATTTGAGATTTAAAAGGAAGTTTATAATTGGAATCCATTTATAGGTTATTGATACATTTAGGCGCATTTGTTTGTATGTACGTTGGGATGATTTGATAATTCCTTAACCTCGTTCAAACGAGTTTTTTTTCGGTTCTAGCGGTTGCCTCCTTGAAACTGTCTGTCACAGGCTACAACTGAGCAGAGCAGACTCGTAGAGGGCAGCAGTTGGACTCCAGACACCAAAGAAGGTAGAAAAGTATTTTGGCTCGGCACGTCCTCGTCCATCAGGGCGCAGTTGTAATACTTCTTATTCCAGTGAAACGCCTGAAAACCGTACTAACATGAATTACGGACACCTGAAAACGAACATGAAATGAATGTTATTAGAATTATTCACCAAGTCTTCGAGACGGCACTGAGCGATAAAACAGATGAATAATAGCAATTAACGTTACATTGCTTACAGTAAAATGAAACTCATATTTATTAAAATCGTAGAAACATTGGTTTAACATGTGTTATTCCTTGGTTTAGTCTAGCCACAAACATGATGTTGCGTTTCTGAATGTGAACATGCAATTCTCACAAATGTTTCTATATTTGAAATGTTCCTACAAGCTGTACGTGCAATAAAGTGATTTACGTTTCAACAAATCTTTCATTTTCCAATCTTCGTGCGGATGACTTGACAACCGGAATAACTTGACATCCGGACATGTATGTGTCAGGGACTCTACTAAATATGATAGTCAGATTTTCAACTGTAAATCACGCATAAACACCCGTGGAAGTTATTTTTCCTGTGACATTCATCAATGTCTTGAAGTGACCGACAGCCGCAAGTTATGGCTTCTTCAGCTGAGTATTCAAAGCGAACTTTTCAGCACTCGCCGTCACCTGCGGCAACTCTCATATAGCTGAGTATCGCGATCCATTGGGCTTATGAAACCATTATCAATTACTTTTCTCCCAGGCAGTAGCGTGAACGTGATCGCGTAGCATCAATTGCGAATGTCATGTACGCCAGAGTAGTTCTTTAGTATTAAATTGTAATATCTATTTTAGCATATTAATTCCCATTTGTATTTAAAGGATGTGAGATGGGCACAAAACAAGTCCACATTATATTAAATAACTCTGATTTATACTGGTATAGTATCGAACAAACCAGTATAAAACAGAGTTATTTAATATATTCAGTATTATTTGAGACTGGAGGCAGCAGACTAATTATTGCAGTGAAAATAAATGGGCGCATGAATAAAAAAGGAAAACCTCATGATTGAAATGATAACGTCACAGAAAAGTCCCCCGTCCAACTTGGAAAACCAATATTAAATAATATCGCAACGTAAATGGCCGCAGTAGTGAGATAAGAAGTCAATCATCTTTCAGATACATGCTTCGTGAGCTGCAAGTTTATAATATATGGAATAAAGAAAAAACTAATTTGAACGTTTCGATCTTATGATTATATTATATATTAACCCTAGAAACCGCAAAGAAAAAATTATTCAAATTTGACTCAAAGTAGCGCGCGGTATTTTAAAATAAAATCACAGAGCTCAGAGAAAACAAAACTTTTGTTCTGATGGTCGATTACCATCGTGTCTATAAAATTTTAAAAGATAGATGAATGTTTTAAGAATAAATACCTTATAGGTCAGCCTACTTCTGTTCTTTTTATTACATTTTGGGTGGGAGAGGCGTTCACTGTGATCAATTGCCAGTGCAGTCAAATTGAATGCATTGTCAAGGGGCATCTGTCGGTCGTGACCTATTTCCTCTCAATTTGTTTGCTGGAATGTAAAGAAGCGTCCGTTGGGACCGATTTCCAGCCCATTTGTTTGATGGAATGTGAAGAAGCGTTCGTTGGGACCGATTTCCAGCCAATTTGTTTGCTGGAATGTAAAGAAGCGTCCGTTGGGACCGATTTCCAGCCCATTTGTTTGATGGAATGTGAAGAAGCGTCCGTTGGGACCGATTTCCAGTCTATTTATTGCAGTGCAAAGACTGCTGTGATGTGTAGTGTATGCAGCAACAAGCAAAAATTTTACCAGGTTATGGCAGGTATTTAATCTTAGATTTAATTTTTCCACAAACAAGAAAACTATTATCAGGTCGGTCATAATTTTTCTTATAAACAGGATCTGAGAGTTTTGCAATCACTTGATTTTGCAATAATTATCGAGATAATTATAATGATGCTTATTCCAGTGTGTTCGTTACAGGAACTTCCAGTAGAATTATATAAAATAAACATCATAAATCAATTATATTCGTAATTAAGGCATGAATTTTACACCAGGAGGCGTAAACAAACTCTTGAAATGATTTATTTTACAGAGAGAAAAATCTGTTCTCTTATTTTTATTTTAACTTTTCAATCGTGCATCTCAAATGGAATCTATCCTTCTAAATGCAGAGTTTTAAATTCCTTTTTATGTATTCAAGGACCAATAAGTGTAGATTAATGAGAGTAATAGGTTTATGAACAGAAATAATGTTCTTGATTTTGGATATATGCATTTATAACAGTCACTAGATGACATGGTATGTTGAGCTCAAGCCAAAGTTTGTAAAATTAATAAAACTTTAGTGCAACTTAATAACTTTAAGAAATAGTACTCGGACCAAATTTTAGCGCATGATGGGATCAAAGAATGCCAAGGAAAAGTCGAATCTACTTATAAAGTTTTTTTTTTAAACTAATTCCATTTTTCATTTCGAGTGACATTTTAAAACTGGTGAGGGCGTTTCTATACCTATTGTTTTAAACCTGCTCATCGTTTCCAACTTTCTTCTACCAGTCTCAAAATTATCTATTTCCAGAATTCTCTTGAGTCTGATGAATGTACAATAGGTTGCACATGCTCTAAGATATGAATATTTCCAACAGTCTTCAGCAGCCTTAACAGCATCAGTATTGTATTCTTTCAACAGTCTTAACATCATCAGTATTGTATTCTTCCAACAGTCTTAACATCATCAGTATTGTATTCTTTCAACAGTCTTAACATCATCAGTATTGTATTCTTCCAACAGTCTTAACATCATCAGTATTGTATTCTTTCAACAGTCTTAACATCATCAGTATTGTATTCTTCCAACAGTCTTAACATCATCAGTATTGTATTCTTTCAACAGTCTTAACATCATCAGTATTGTATTCTTTCAACAGTCTTAACATCATCAGTATTGTATTCTTTCAACAGTCTTAACATCATCAGTATTGTATTCTTTCAACAGTCTTAACATCATCCGTATTGTATTCTTTCAACAGTCTTAACATCATCAGTATTGTATTCTTTCAACAGTCTTAACATCATCAGTATTATATTCTTTCAACAGTCTTAACATCATCAGTATTGTATTCTTTCAACAGTCTTAACATCATCCGTATTGTATTCTTTCAACAGTCTTAACATCATCAGTATTGTATTCTTTCAACAGTCTTAACATCATCAGTATTGTATTCTTTCAGCAGTCTTAACATCATCAGTATTGTATTCTTCCAACAGTCTTAACATCATCAGTATTGTATTCTTTCAACAGTCTTAACATCATCAGTATTGTATTCTTTCAACAGTCTTAACATCATCAGTATTGTATTCTTTCAACAGTCTTAACATCATCAGTATTGTATTCTTTCAACAGTCTTAACATCATCCGTATTGTATTCTTTCAACAGTCTTAACATCATCAGTATTGTATTCTTTCAACAGTCTTAACATCATCAGTATTGTATTCTTTCAACAGTCTTAACATCATCAGTATTGTATTCTTTCAACAGTCCTAACATCATCAGTATTGTATTCTTTCAACAGTCTTAACATCATCCGTATTGTATTCTTTCAACAGTCTTAACATCATCAGTATTGTATTCTTTCAACAGTCTTAACATCATCAGTATTGTATTCTTTCAACAGTCTTAACATCATCAGTATTGTATTCTTTCAACAGTCTTAACATCATCAGTATTGTATTCTTTCAACAGTCTTAACATCATCAGTATTGTATTCTTTCAACAGTCTTAACATCATCAGTATTGTATTCTTTCAACAGTCTTAACATCATCCGTATTGTATTCTTTCAACAGTCTTAACATCATCAGTATTGTATTCTTTCAACAGTCTTAACATCATCAGTATTGTATTCTTTCAACAGTCTTAACATCATCAGTATTGTATTCTTTCAACAGTCTCAACATCATCAGTATTGTATTCTTTCAACAGTCCTAACATCATCAGTGTTGTATTCTTTCAACAGTCTTAACATCATCCGTATTGTATTCTTTCAACAGTCTTAACATCATCAGTATTGTATTCTTTCAACAGTCTTAACATCATCAGTATTGTATTCTTTCAACAGTCTTGACATCATCAGTATTGTATTCTTTCAACAGTCTTAACATCATCAGTATTGTATTCTTTCAACAGTCTTAACATCATCAGTATTGTATTCTTTCAACAGTCTTAACATCATCAGTATTGTATTCTTTCAACAGTCTTAACATCATCCGTATTGTATTCTTTCAACAGTCCTAACATCATCAGTATTGTATTCTTTCAACAGTCTTAACATCATCAGTATTGTATTCTTTCAACAGTCTTAACATCATCAGTATTGTATTCTTTCAACAGTCTCAACATCATCAGTATTGTATTCTTTCAACAGTCTTAACATCATCAGTACTGTATTCTTTCAACAGTCTTAACATCATCAGTATTGTATTCTTTCAACAGTCTTAACATCATCAGTATTGTATTCTTTCAACAGTCTCAACATCATCAGTATTGTATTCTTTCAACAGTCTTAACAGCATTGTTGTAATCTTCTGGATTATCTCAATAATGTCAAGATTTCAAACCTCATTCGCGCTACCAATTTTGATTACATTTCCAACATAATTGTCATTCAACACCCTCGTCATTCTAAACATGCTTGCTCTGTAACAAAATTATCATTCCATTTAGAAAGAAGGGAAGACACAAATGTCTTTTCTATGACATTTATCGTTCCATTATAAATTATCATTACATTTCTAAACAAATTATTAAAAAATTATCATTCCATTTCGAAACGAGGAAAGACGCAAACGTCGCTTTACAACGTCAGACAGCTTCTGACTGAATTTGTGATGAAGGGAGAGCATGCGAGAGCGGATCGGTAGCGGAGCGGAAGGAATCGCTTCCTAAGCAAAGTGATTCATTCTAGTGTAATTCATCTGGCCAATCCGTATGTACACTGACATAATCCCTTTGACATGAGAAATTTGCAAAGCTGGAGGTAGCTGCAATCGAAATGACAGACAGACAAGCAAGCTGTAACATGCGCGTTGTGGTGAAATTATTTCTCTACAAAATCATCGTTAAAAAAAGTAATTCGGTAACGTAACGAGTGCATTAAAAATGTAATAATACTACACACCAGTCGTTTCTAAAATTCTTTAGTAACCGCAATGTTGTTTTTCGATGACTTCTGTGTAAAACGGATACATTAAAGCTGTAATAATACAACGCACCAGTTGTTTCGAAAATTGTAAAAAATGAAAATTGTGGAAATGAAAATTGTGAAAATGAAAATTGTATACTCTAGGTGAAATAAATGCAAAATTCACAATGAAGGACATCGTATTTCGATGACTTCTGTGCAAAACTTATTTCATTAAACTGAATGCAACGATCAGCACATCGTGGAGCCTAAAAAAACATTGATTTGGAAAATGTTTCTGTAGCATTTACTTCTCGATGCTTTCTGTATTAAATTTCTTACGCTAGATTTGACAAACAAGAGCATCTACTAATTGGTTTCTGTTAACGATATAGAGAAGAACTTAATCAAGTTCGCCAAAAGCAAATAGAAAATTGTAATCTCAATTAATAATTCTGTTGACTATGTAACCTCCACTCATATTCATTAAAAACAAAACTTTTGCGCTTGATCTCCGACGCGACAGGCATCAAATTCTGAAGGTGAAAAGAATATATCTTCTTGTTTATCATTCAGGAGTTAAAATGAACCCTACCCGCAAAGTTTGATTAGAGTCACTAAGAAGGCGAGTTTTCTCTAACTTATTTCTACTTCACAACGCTCGTGTGATGTTATGCAATAAATGCCATTTTTGCTGAACTTGGAAGTGGAGTCTGGCGCACAATTTGTTCTTGATCGACCCACGCTGCAAAGAGTGAGACTTGGAACGATGTCTGGCAGAGCAGGCCTGGCAGAGCAGGTCTGGCAGAGCAGGCGTGGAAGAGCAAGTCACAGTGCCACGATGTTGTGGTGTTCTCCCCCAGGCTGCAACACGCTTCGGGCAGACTTTGAGCTATCTTTTTCGTGATAGGATAGCCCGAAGCGAGTGCCTGAGGTACAACCGTATCCGGCAGGATATGGACAACACGGGGGTAACACGGTAATTATATTGGTGACTGTTAGGTACACGGAACACGGACCTTTACACAGGGCCCTCGGTGACTACTATGAGCACTGTTCGTTACTCGTGAATTACGTAATGATTGGAACACAGCACTAATACTTGATGGTTGAAATACAATACTATTCGAGAAGTACGTAATGATTGAAACACAATCCTATGTGAGAATAGTACAAATATGTGGTGATTGAAGTGCAATCCTATTCGAGAATGACATAAATTGAAACACAATCCTATGCGAGAATAGCACAAATACGTGATGATTGAAGCACAATCCGATTCGGGAATGACGTAATGATTGAAACACAATCCTATGCGAGAATAGTACTAATACGTGATGATTGAAATACAATCCTATTCGAGAATTACGTAATGAATGAAACAAGCACCAATAGCGGGTAACGTCCGCGAGGACGCTACTTACGAACGCAGCGGCGAGACGTGATGATTGGTGCTACGTCGTGCGACTGTTACGAACAGGTCAGCTGGTGCTAGCGGGGCGCCGAGACGAGGCTAGTCAGCTGGGTCGGGCGAGAGATGTCGTAGAGCGGCTTGGCCGACGACGCCGGCGCGGGGTGTTGCAACGTGACTTTTTTAAGGCTTTGAAACACCTTGAAGCGTCAAGACGCTACTAGGTTTAAGACCTTGCAACACCTTGGGGCGTCGATAGGCAGGGCCGGTCTCCGGAGCTTGGTGCAGGTACGCGAGAGACAAAGTCGATCTCGGAAGCTAGATGCAGGAACACGAGGCTGGTGCTGGAGATGTGACTTGAACGAGGACGAGGGCTTGAGTGAGTGCGAGCCTTGTTGGGGTCGCCTTATGTAGGCCTCGAGTGCAAGCCTTGAGTCCGGGCGTGGGTCCTGATTGGTCGCGAGTTTGTGGGCCTGTGGTGCTGGAGGCAGGAAGCCGTTGTAGCTTACGGGCACCTTTTCTCATAGTCGCGAGGCGGCTTCTCTCAGGTCCCGTGTTTGCTTGACTAGGCGCTTCGGGTCCGGAGGTGCTCTGGAACGGATGCGGTTGTAGTCTGGAGGCAGCTTTTCTCAGGTCTTGTGGAGGTCCGCGGCTTGCCGCTGGGATCACCACAATGTAATACCTCGAAAGCCATAAAACCTTACTATATGTTTCTAAATACTAAACATGTGAGTTTTCCGATACCACGATGTAACACCTCGATAGCCACAAAACCTTACTATATGTTTCTAAAGACTAAACATGTAAGTTTCCCGCTATTTTCAGCCACCGCTTCGAGGCCTCCAAGACAGCACACCCACACAACATCTCTACACCTTGTACTGATCGAGCGCCGGTCCCCAACGAGCAAATTTGGGAAGCCCTCGACCTCTTGCAGCAGCCGTCTTCCCGTCGCCGCAGTTCTGCGCACCATGGAGCCTCCACCGCAGCGGTGGGTCTCAAAATTTCTGCATCGTAGAGCGCGGTGTTGGATGGGGATGAGGTGTCGGACTCTGGTGTCTTAGATTAATTTACCGTGAAGTTGTTGGTGCACATCGGGCAGGAATTTCATGGACAAATGCCAAGAGTTGAGAATTGGGACACGAAAAAAAATTATTTGTTTTCCAGTAGTGCGATCCAATATTGTACAGTGATAGGTCAATAGGAATATAAAAGAGGATTTGATTTGTGTTTTCTGATATTGCGCTGCAATACTGAGTATCATTTCATGGGTTAAATCGTTAGCTTGAGGATTAATCAGAATTGGTTTGTGTTTTCCGGTACTCAGCTTCACTACTGTTATTCACATTATAGGCTAAAGCTCGAGAGTTAAATAGCATTGAAATTCACGTATCACTTCCGTGTAGCATTGTTTTTTATCGGCGTATGAAAAGTTACAGAAATTATTTTATTTTTATTTGTTATTATAGTATGGAAAAGTTAATCTGAAATTTAATCTATTGATGCTGATCACTTTCGGCTTAAAAGTTGTCCTGGAATTTACGCCTTTGGATTAGATGTGTGAGAAATTGTTTATGTAAAATAAGTATATTTTTGATTAAGACTTACGTGTGAGTAAATTTTCGGTTGCTAACCTGTTTGAAGTATTATGAGTCAGATAAGCATGACTAGTAAGCGCGAAATTTTTAATAACAAGCTTTAAATGAATGAAAAGCTGGAATAAATGTTCAAAAGCACGTATAGAAATTACCTCACCGCACAACACTTGTTTTTTCTTTACTCTCAATTTATTTCTTGATGAACTGAATTATTCACTATTAATTCTCTAAAGCAGTAGCCGTCGTGCGAGAATTTAAAATTCACTCCTCAATCCCTACAGCCGACCACACATTCGTGTTGTAGAGTCCGATATTTTCGCGAGTCTGAGGTCTACTTCAGTGCACAGTAGCTCGAGGATCAGCAGCAAAATAACGCGTAAAAGCCTGGCGTGACACGGCCATGGCGGCAACCGAGTAAAAGCAAACGAAGAAAAACAAATCCGAAATTCTCTTCAGTAATCAGCTTGTGTCGAGTGAGGCTATGCGTCGTCATGGTAACCACGCCCACCGCTTCTTGCTTCGCATAACTTTTGTTTCTCATGAAATTTTTCATGGCCGAGGAACCTACTGGAATGAAGGAGGGAGGGACTCATTAGATTCTTCTTACAATCGAATTATTTTCCCTTTTGCTGACATTTGAATTCGTAGATTGACACAGAGTTAAATATAAGGTTCCCAATTATTGTCGGATTCCTTCGCATGAACTATCGATTGGTTGCTTTACAAACAGCCTTTATGAGTCATAAGTTCTCAAGAGAACTTAAGATGTTATGATAATTTTTATGTGCGATAGCAGCAGTAACTCATTGAACGCATTGAGGATGATGAACGAACTGATCTATATTTAAAGTACTCATCATTCTCTGAAGCCAGGCCTTGGTACTGCAAAAGACCTTGAGCTTCAGTAAGGGCTCATACAGGAAGTTTTGGCCTTACAGTGCGTCTAAGTCATAATGAAAGCTCAACAAGGCTCAAAAGAAAGAAGCCTTGTCCTCCATAGACACATCCTTGTCCTCACCAGACACAACCTTGTCCTCACCAGACACAACCTTGTCCTCACCAGACACAACCTTGTCCTCACCAGACACAACCTTGTCCTCACCAGACACAACCTTGTCCTCACCAGACCCAACCTTGTCCTCACCAGATACAACCTTGTCCTCACCAGACACTACCTTGTCCTCACCAGACGTAAACTTGCCCTCACCAGACTCAACCTTGTCCTCACCAGACGCAACCTTGTCCTCACCAGGCGAAACCTTGTCCTCACCAGACACAACCTTGTCCTCACCAGACGTAAACTTGCCCTCACCAGACGCAACCTTGTCCTCCCCAGACGCAACCTTGTCCTCACCAGACGAAACCTTGTCCTCACCAGACACAACCTTGTCCTCACCAGACGTAAACTTGTTCTCACCAGACGCAACCTTGTCCTCAGGAAACTACATTCCGTCTCATGTGCTATGAATTTCTGTGAGTGTTTTGTTGCTTCAGGAAATAGTGCTCTGATATTGAGTTTTCCAAGCTGTAATTCCCTCAGTGAGCGGCAACCTTCAAAACCCGCAGAGTTACGAGGCCGTCAATATTGATTGAAAAAGAGACACTCAAGTCTCGAAGGAAGCTGGAAAAATAATGAACAATTTATTCGAATGTTTTTAAGCAAGGACAAATCGCTCCAAAAATGGTCGTATCATAGCGGAACTGAAGAAATTCTTCAATCGGATCTGATCCCAAACAGTTTTCTTATGAGTAATATATGTATGTGTATATAAACGTACATAATGTATAAAAGAAAGGTGTCCATAAAGTCTCTTTACCATTTCAAAAATGTGTTATAAATGCAATTGAGAGGATATTTTATTCAGATTTTTTCTATTGTATTCAACGTTTATTAAAGTTTCATTACTTTATTTAAAAGACTTCTACTCGGGCAACATTAGTTGCCCGAAGCACATCAAGACGGCACTCGATTTTTAACCTTGTTCACTGTAGCATAGCCTCATCAATTGTGGCAATTTAATTTAACCTTGTTATTGTGGCAATAATAATTGTGGCAATTTAATTTAACCTTGTTCACTGTAGCATAGCCTCATCAATTGTGGCAATGGCTAACCCCGTCCCGGTCTCCATAAATTTCTTGTATCATGCAGGAATTGACGGACGTGATGATGGATCTCTTGCATACTTAGCACGTTCTGTAGTTTAGCTGAGTAATGCCATCACTAAATAAAACGTTATATGCCTCAAAATTGCAACTATGCCGCTACACGGCGAAAATAGAAATTTAATTTGCCCTTTGCATAGAAATGACGAACTAGGGAGTATCGAATGCACCGATGAAACGCCTTTGTAGCGTCTTCGGTGGTGAAACGTCCTATATAATAATAATCAGTTCAGCTGAGGCTGCCCACCCTATTTCGCTCCCATAAGCCATGAGACACTATGCGCCTTCTCTTTAGGGGTCGCCATTTTTTTAGGAGTTCATTCATCCGCGCATCTTTCACAGGATCTCAACAGTTGCACATGTTATGAATTTTTCAATTCGTGAAAACACTCACTGGACCCACACACACACACACAGTTATGTACATCTATATAAAATATATATATATATATATATATATATATATATATATATATATATATATATATAATTAGAGGGTAAATGTTTTTGAAAAAGTGTTCAACGAAGAATATGGTCGAAGCAGAATAAAACTGCAGTAAATAAGATTTGAATTATATCATTTTCATTTCCCCCTGTATAAATGCTATTAGAATTGTTTTCGTTTTATTTGCCTTCAATTTGTTTAAAACTATTATCAATCTTTTAGTGTGTGTGTCGATAACGGCACGTAATTCTATCCACGGTTTTTATCCTTCCAAATGACATTAATTAGGTAGCATTATTGTTAAAAATGATATTTTTCGAATATTAAATTGAAAATATAACTGCGAGATCACAATGCAGAACCCATATTTCCGTAATTTGTTTCAAATTTACAAGAAATGAGAGCCTTTTAAAGCAGCCCGGAGGTGAGAGGCTTAGTTTACAGGACTTTTTATTGGGATTCTTGTCTCTTTTTCAGTAATTCTGGGCCTCATTAAAATGTTTTAAGCTGTCATTTTTTTCTGGAGAGATCTTGCAAATATGTTGTTTACAGATACCTTCTAAATGTTCATGAAATGTTAAGCTTTATCATTTGCAGAGGTCAGCGTACTACAGTTTACATAAATTTTAGTTCTAGACATTTTAATTCTGGACATATTAATTCTCGACACTTTAATTCGCGACATTTTAACTCTCGCCATTGTAATTCTCGCCATTTTAATTCTCGATATTTTAATTCTCGACATTTTAATTCTCGACATTTTAATTCTCGATATTTTAATTCTCAACATTTTAATTCTTGACATTTTAATTCTCGATATTTTAATTCTCGACATTTTAATTCTCGACATTTTATTCTCGACATTTTAATTCTCGATATTTTAATTCTCGGCATTTTAATTCTTGACATTTTAATTCTCGATATTTTAATTCTCAACATTTTAATTCTTGACATTTTAATTCTCGATATTTTAATTCTCGACATTTTAATTCTCGACATTTTATTCTCGACATTTTAATTCTTGAAATTTTAATTCTCGACATTTAATTCTCGACATTGTAATTCTCGACATTTTAATTCTCGATATTTTAATTCTCGGCATTTTAATTCTTGACATTTTAATTCTCTACATTTTAATTCTCGATATTTTAATTCTCGACATTGTAATTCTCGACATTTTAATTCTCGGCATTTTAATTCTTGACATTTTAATTCTCTACATTTTAATTCTCGACATTTTAATTCTTGACGTTTTAACTCTCGACATTTAATTCTCGACATTGTAATTCTCGACATTTTAATTCTCGATATTTTAATTCTCGGCATTTTAATTCTTGACATTTTAATTCTCTACATTTTAATTCTCGACATTTTAATTCTTGACATTTTAATTCTCGATATTTTAATTCTCGACATTTTAATTCTCGACATTTTAATTCTCTACATTTTAATTCTCGACATTTTAATTCTTGACATTTTAATTCTCGATATTTTAATTCTCGACATTTTAATTCTCGACATTTTAATTCTCGACATTTTATTCTCGACATTTTAATTCTTGAAATTTTAATTCTCGACATTTAATTCTCGACATTGTAATTCTCGACATTTTAATTCTCGACATTTTAATTCTTGACATTTTAATTCTCTACATTTTAATTCTCGACATTTTAATTCTTGACATTTTAATTCTCGATATTTTAATTCTCGACATTTTAATTCTTGACATTTTAATTCTCTACATTTTAATTCTCTACATTTTAATTCTCGACATTTTAATTCTCGACATTTTAATTCTTGACATTGTAATTCTCGACATTTTAATTCTCGACATTTTAATTCTTGACATTTTAATTCTCTACATTTTAATTCTCTACATTTTAATTCTCGACATTTTAATTCTCGATATTTTAATTCTCGACATTTTAATTCTTGACATTTTAATTCTCTACATTTTAATTCTCGACATTTTAATTCTTGACATTTTAATTCTCGATATTTTAATTCTCGACATTTTAATTCTCGACATTTTAATTCTCGACATTTTATTCTCGACATTTTAATTCTTGAAATTTTAATTCTCGACATTTAATTCTCGACATTGTAATTCTCGACATTTTAATTCTCGATATTTTAATTCTCGGCATTTTAATTCTCGACCTTTTAATTCTCAGCATTTTAATTCTCGTCTCGTCACAGGAATCCAGCGAGTAAAATTCACTAGGACTGAAACCATTCAGAGAAAGAAACAACTTTACCCCTGAACACTCCTCGAACCCTGATTTCAAATTATTTTTAAAATATATTTTAAAACAAATTTTGAAATAATGTTTCAAAAAAATTGTCAAATAATTTTTCAAATCATTTTTCAAATAGTTTTTCAAATTATTTTTAAAACAAAATTTTAAAATATTTTTCAAATCATTTTTCTAATAATTTTTCAAATAATTTTTCAAATAATTTTTCAAGTAATTTTTCAAGTAATTTTTCAAGTAATTTTTCAAATAATTTTTAAAATGATTTTTCAAATAATCTTTCAAATAATTTTTCAAATAATTTTTCAAATAATTTATCAAATAATTTTCAAGTAATTTTTCAAATAATTTTTCAAATAATTTTTCAAATCATTTTTCAAATAATTTTTCAAATCATTTTTCAAATAATTTTTCAGATAATTTTTCAAATCATTTTTCAAATAATTTTTCGTAAAATTTTTCAAATAATTTTTCAAATAATTTTTCAAATAATTTTTCAAATCCTTTTTCAAATAATTTTTCAAATAATAAAAAATTAGTCATTAACTATTGAATGAACTATTTTTATTCATTAAGCGCTGAATTTACTCCTTGCCAATATATAGTGGAAGGTTTAATTAACTTTTTCTCATCATTAACTAACGTATCAACTGGTTCGAATGACTACCTTAAGAATAAACTGCATCGCATCATAAGCCAAATAAAGTCAATAACTAGATAATTTAACTCTCATTAATGCGCTGATGACGACCTGCATGAATAGATACATTTATTAATTGAACGAAATAACTATAAATTGACTTGACTAACGACCTGTATGATTCAACTGAACTTTATTGCCTAAATGAATTCAGCAAAACAACTGTATAATTTAACGGGATTTAACGGCCTAAAACCACTCCGACTTTCGAGGACGGTCATGAAGTCAAAAGCAGCAACGTTTGTTTAAAAAAGCAGTGGAAACTCGAAGAACAGTTGGCGTTAGTTTCAATGTGCAGCAAGTTTAAACTAAGGTGGTAACGCTGTTGTCAAGCCGGAACGGCTACTTGTACGAGAGATAATGAACTCTTTTAATCAACTTAACTCTTTCCGTAAGAACTGTTCATTTGCTTCATCTCTACAGTAAACGTTTCAAATGCTAGAAAAAAGGCGCAACTGGAATTGAAATGTTTTTCCTCACTGAACAAAGCTAGCAATTTCAGAAAATGAACTCCAGCAATTTTATTTAACGTAAAATCGAGTGCCTGGAATGGCTAAACTTTTCTTATGAAACATCAAAGGCTTCATACTGCCCGTAAAAATCCCGTAAATTTCGCCAGAGTGTCCCTTTGTTTTCCCAGAGAAGAAAAACAATTTGTTTTTGCGCCAGCAAACTCTTTGATGCGACATATGTTCTCTCAGGCACGAGGCAAAACCTTTCTTTTGCGTCAGTCTCTGCAATTTTTCATCAATATCAAGGTCGAATGAAAGGGTCCGGGCGCATATTTACGAGACGGTCTGAAGCTGGAAGATGAGTAACAGCAGTTCTAAGGTGTTCATGAGGCTCGTGAAAATGAAAATAGTTAAATGGTTATTATATTTGAAGCAAGTTGAACTATATAATTTTGAACGAAATCCGACCGGAAGTTTTCTTCGAAGTCAGATCGACAGGAAGCACTTGCAGTAATGCGGCAAGCCAAAAGGAAAATCTGCGGTGTTTCTTGCAAGAAGTTGGCGGCTTGCTTTGCGTAATTACGCATAAACACTACAAATCAATTGCTATTGTTTTGCGTGCGAAGTTGTGCATTACAATTCATAGAGAAGGTAGGTTTTCAGTGTATCATTACTCTTAACTGTTTTATTTTATATTTTAAACCGTTGGTATTTTATATCGTCAAAGCTCTTGAAATTTCAAGCGGGCGGCAGTTGTCACTGCCTACATTTCTCTTCACACAAACAAGAGAAGGGGCTTTTCCGAGTTTCTTCCTTGAGAATATTTTTTTAGAGGAGGCATCTTGGGTCATTTCATGAAAAATCAACCAGGAAGGCATGTTTAGGAGGGCCAGATAGTCATAAGTAAGTCATAACGCGATAGAAGCAATTAAAATTTCCTCTACGTAGCTGACTGTCCAAACTCAGCGTTACCTATTTCACACATGCGCTAGAAATTCTTCAAACTTGTCAGTTGCGCTATGCACCTAACCGTGCAAAACACAAACGAGCAGCGAGCAAAAACCGTTCAGCTTTGCTTTCAGAATAATTGAACAATTGTTTCTGGGTAAAGAAATTATAGGAACTTTTTTGGCGATCATAAAAGACCTCATGGAAGCGGTGTAAGAATTATTGTTTCTAAATCCATAGAATCCGAATCTACACCAGACGAACAACGCTGTGGCAGATAGGGAACTGTTCGAAATTCTGTCATTAACTGAGCCAGTTTCAACGAGTGTTGCTTCTCAGCCTGCAACTTCGATTGGAAAACATTCAACTCAGCTAGGAAATGCCTGAATATCACCGCAACGATATCTCAAAATGAGTACGAAGTATAGTACGTATAAATTCAGCTGGCGCAAATGCTCCAGATAAACTCAGTAGTGTGATGAACATTACTATTCAAGAAGAACGTGTTAGCTTGGGCAATAATGGTGGATATCTAAACGTTATCATATTCCGTACTAAAGTTCTAGAAAAAATCGAAATTCCTATGAATTGCATTAAATTATCATAAGCTTTTAATGTTGCATAGTATTCTTGATTAGGAATCAGTTAGAATTACTTATGGGTAACCCAGAACTTAATGAGCGTATCTGCGGCACAACGCTTCTTACCTCACGGGTACAAATCTTGTGTTTAAAGCAGGTGTGCCATTGGGATGAACATGAAAGCAGCGTTTTTATTTCTGAAAGATTTACATAGTTAAAATTAATGACGAGGTAAAGCATGAATCACAATATTCCCATCACCCTCTTCCAATTGATCGAGAAATCAGAGTGCACTGCTGTGATATATGCTCACCAATCTGATAACATAATTAACCAGCTCTGCTGAAAGCAGTAGTCCCCTGCCTGTTCTACGCGAGCACTTTCGGGGTGATGAAAGATTTTTGTTAGTTTAGCAAATCATAAAATAAGGTTGAAAATCTTTAATACAACTCTGGTAGCGTCTGCATGTCCCTCCGTCCGTCACAGTGGGAAGTTTTTGTATAAGTTATAAGGTTGGTTATCGATTTTATAATTCTACTGGTCCCTTCGTTAGTTAGTTCCCTGTACCACCGCGACGCTTGAAAACTCAGATATAATATAATATAATCTCAAATCTAATCTTGTAGCAATGCTACGACGCTGGAAAATTAGCAAAACATTTTTTTGACTGGAATTCAAGTTACAAAAGCAAGAAAAAATTCCCATGCATTTTGCATCGCTTCTAACCTGCGCGAATGACTATAGCACAGATACTCTTAAGAAAAATATTTCAACTCGATACAATCACTTTGCGGTTTACTGTCTTTGGACTAAGAGCTCTTCAATCTCTGAATTTATATCACATTGAAGGTGAGAACTGAAAATTTTTAAATGAAGTATCAAAACAACTGCAAAATCACTAATTTTAAGTTAAACTTCAATCATTTTAAATCAATGTTGAAAGGTGTACAATACGCTAAGGACAAGTTCTCTACATAAGATACATTTACATTATCGAAACATTCATGTTTGACGGCCCGGGTAAGCAAGCCCATATCATATTTTGTTGGTAATCTAAACTATAAATTACGTTGGTAATCTATATCACTACACGATCATTAGCACAGATGCATATATTACTACTTTGTGGCGGTGAAATCTTGTTAAGGTGAGGCTAGTAGCACAGAAACACACTATTTTGTACCGGTACACGAGTACATTAAGATACGTGATCTGAGGTACGTGTGATCAGTAATTATTCGGAAACAAGAAAGGGCTAACGCATATCTTTATCGAACATTACTTCATAGAATGCCTATGTTTTGATAGGTTACGTGCGGTAGTTTGCAGTGAGGACATTTAAGTATTTGCACACAAGAGATTTTGGATTTTTCAGGTTATGCACCCTAGTTAATCTAACTATGTAAACTTAAATGTCTAATTGGTCTAGCATTCAGAATACTGCACAGAAAAAAAGGAAAAACAAGAAGCAAAAGCATTTCATTTAGATAATTTATCGATAATAAGCATCGCTTTTTGAAAATACAAAAGCATTGAATGCAAACAAATCCTTTTAAGTTAAAGACGTTTCATGAACAAAAAGTTGCTTTTTTCGGAGAAGAGTTTTGCTCTCTCTAACAAATAAACAAACGATGTAGAAAGCCGCACAAAACAAGTCCAAACAAAAGAAGTAGCGGAATCTTCCCGGAAGCAAATCAATCAAATTAATTTGGAAGGAATTTCATGCAGGAAGATTTCTGCTCAATTACGGTTTTCCTATTGTGCAGCATACGTTCAATTTTACTGAATTGGAGGAAAGTGACACGGCCTCAATCCTACTGGGGTCTGGCGCAGCGGGAAGATCAGGGTTATACGTCAAAACAAGCTATCAACGTTAAAATAGGCCAAGCTTTACTCGAAGAGAGCTGAAAATTGAAAATTAAATCTCCAGTACAAAAGTAAGAGAAAGAATCATCAGCAAGACTACCAAGGCACCGTCAAAAGTTACTGACCTGGTAAGACTCCCTTATTTACGCGAGAGCAAGTTGTGGGTCGCTTCCAATTTAGAAACTAATGCATCGACCTAGGAGATGAGCTTCGCAAGACTGTTTTTAGGTCCGATGAAACCAAACTAGCTTCGTGTGAATTGGATGCCGCTCGTCATGTGTGAAAAACGAAAAGGACAGTCTACTAACCCTAAAAAATACCTATAATAACTATGAAGATGGGATGTGATAAAATAAGGGCTTTTGGCTTCTTCACGTAGCACTGCACTGGAACACTCCACATCATTGGTGCGATGTATCGTTACATTTTGTAGAAGAATCTTACCTAGAGAGCAAAGGGACAATTTAAATATCGCAAATAAATGTTCCAACAGGAAAGTTAGCCTAAGCGCACATAACACATAACACAATGGTTAAACAAACGCGAATTCAATGTTTTTAGTGACCAACTGGGCCGCCAACTCAGTTTTATGTGACTTACTGGGCTATTTCAAGATTTTGTGTCTCTACTTGACGGCAATGCAGGCTTCACATTGTTTATAGAGGACTCTTGCCATTATATTGCTATTTTTCCAATGCAACTTGTGCTGTGTTATCTTCTATTAAAGTATAAAAATAATATTTTAGTAACAACGAACATCGCTGCCACATTTCAGTCATTTTAATTAAAATATTCATGATTGGATCAGTTATTTACACTAGTTTGCGATACTCCTTTTATTTTTCTTGACAGTAATTGTTCACGATGTAAGTCTATTTCATTTTCCATTCATAAATCCCATTTGCAATCGTTTAAGTCATTTTAAGTCTCGTATCGATGTCTTTCATCGTTACGACTTGAGTTTGCAATCACTTCGCTTTCATTTATAACTCCTTTATTCATTCGCCTAATTTGCTGTGCGTCTCGTATCGATGTCTTTCATCGTTACGGCTTGTGTTTGCAATCACTTCGTTTTCATGTGGCAGGCTTTGCCTAAACGAGATAGTCGCTCTCGACCGCTCTCGGCTCAGAGATGTCCGGTCTCATGCGGGAGGAACAATTTCGTACGACGTGCTTGCCTGTGATGTTATTGACATCATCTCAATAAGACGGCCGCCTCAGGGGTGCTTTGGCTCCCCTTTACTATCTGGGCAAAGATTTGCCTCGTAAGCTTCCTGCATCTCGCATCGATTTCTGGCAGCCTCTTTGGTTCATGGTTGAGAAACTTAATCAGATGGAGAGGTGCGTTTGCCTGGGTTCACGAGCAGCTCAACTTTAGAGGAGTTGGTATTTTCTGTGAATGTCTGTAAATTAAATTACATGGAGCGAGCTAATTTGTATTTTTATATTAAACCGCGCTTTGCAGTTCACGAGGAGCTCCGTACGGGGATTTAGCATGAAGCTGTGAAGGGCTTCTTTGCTCTGCTCTTCTGAGTCAAATTTTCCTGGTATTTTTTTACTCTTTACCTAAAATTTGAGCATTAAGATGTAGGTTCGCATTCAAAATCTTCAATTTCTTTTTATTACGAAACTGAACAGAGTTCTCATGAAAGTAACTATCCAATGCAAAAAGTACTAAATCTCTTAAAATTCCAAAGTACGTGAATTTCAATTACCCTTTTATTTAACTCACTGTTACCTATAACAATAGAACCCTTTATGCATCTGCAGCCTGAAACTTAACTCAATTTCTAGAACATTGACCTATATTACTAGAAACGTGTCAACTCGATGTGAAAAACTTTTCTTCATGTACGAGCTGATGAAAAGTTTTGTATGCTTCGAATGTTCATAATTAGTATGCATTTAGCACTAGATAGCTTTCCCATCTACCTCGTTGATTTTCAGTTTAACTGCAGCCCGATGCGGGCGGGAAATTTTTAATAATTTATCTTAGATCAGACAGAAGATTGAGGGCAGTTGAAGTGGTCAGACGAGGCTGCTTGGAGGCTATCTTCTCCCTCCTGAGAGCTGGGTGAACGAGACATTGGGGAGCTGGGAGAGCGAGACATGGGGGAGCTGGGTGAACGAGACATTGGGGAGCTGGGAGAGCGAGACATGGGGGAGCTGGGAGAGCGAGACTAAGAGAAGCTGGATGAGAGGCGGAAAATCTAATCATCTGAGACAGAATCCTATCTTTCATGAATCTGTGTCACTCGTGTCGATGGATTAATTAAGGACATCCAATTACGTAGACGCAAAGCCAGCGGATCACTTTGATGAGTTCTCAAGGATGACACTCATCGCTGACACACCCATGCTGCTGCGGACGTGGGAATGACATCACGGTGACTTTAGGCTAAAGTTGCCGAACATTGTTGGTTCCGGTGATCCTCGTAGTGATTTTGTTCACAAATGCCCATGAACAGGAAAAAATAAACTGGAAAATGGGTGAAGTGAGAAGATTAGAAAATGAAACGGGTTTGCATGTTTCCTAATGGACAAAGTTAATTTGGAAATAGGGCAATTTAAATAATGAATTTTGAGAAAGAACATGTGAAAGAAAATCAACCTGAAATTTTCCAGACATTGTGATCCTTTAAAATAGGATGGATATTACCTCGCTGGTTACTGATGGATGGCTTGGTCTCAAAAATGACGTAAGATTGTGAAATTTTAAAGTCTAGAATCTTTGAAACTTGCCAGAGTACGGTACATTCACCTTAATTGGGAAGGTACCTAGCGTTCAATCTTTTTCTCTTCAATATTATAGAATGTTGGTGAACTTATAGTTACGAGTTCAGCCGTATTTGTTTCTTGTTCAAATTTTTTTCAAGATTTTGAATGATTAAATATTGACTGGGAGAGTAATTAATACAATTTATCTTCGCAAATACTAGCCTTTAAAGTTCGTTTTTTGCACGAATACGAAAATTTCAATTCTTTTTTTCTCATTCTTCAACCGTTTTTGATCATTAAAAGACTTGTCAGAGCAAGATACCTTCAAGTTCAACAACATAAGTAGGAAATTCGTGTCAAACAAATTCGATAATACCAAACAAATCGTCAGCATCTAAATTGTGCAACTCACAAGCCTCCTTACGTGTTTTTGCCTCATTATGCAGTATGTGTCCTATGTACTCAACTGAGGCAGTACTGGTGTGGTCTGTACTCAACTGAGGCGGTACTGGTGTGGTCTGTACTCAACTGAGGCAGTACTGGTGTGGTCTGTACTCAACTGAGGCGGTACTGGTGTGGTCTGTACTCAACTGAGGCGGTACTGGTGTGGTCTGTACTCAACTGAGGCGGTACTGGTGTGGTCTGTACTCAACTGAGGCGGTACTGGTGTGGTCTGTACTCAACTGAGGCGGTACTGGTGTGGTCTGTACTCAACTGAGGCGGTACTGGTGTGGTCTGTACTCAACTGAGGCAGTACTGGTGTGGTCTGTACTCAACTGAGGCGGTACTGGTGTGGTCTGTACTCAACTGAGGCGGTGCTGGTGTGGTCTGTACTCAACTGAGGCAGTACTGGTGTGGTCTTTACTCAACTGAGGCGGTACTGGTGTGGTCTATACTCAACTGAGGCGGTACTGGTGTGGTCTGTACTCAACTGAGGCAGTACTGGTGTGGTCTGTACTCAACTGAGGCGGTACTGGTGTGGTCTGTACTCAACTGAGGCGGTACTGGTGTGGTCTGTACTCAACTGAGGCGGTACTGGTGTGGTCTGTACTCAACTGAGGCAGTACTGGTGTGGTCTGTACTCAACTGAGGCGGTACTGGTGTGGTCTGTACTCAACTGAGGCGGTACTGGTGTGGTCTGTACTCAACTGAGGCGGTACTGGTGTGGTCTGTACTCAACTGAGGCGGTACTGGTGTGGTCTGTACTCAACTGAGGCGGTACTGGTGTGGTCTGTACTCAACTGAGGCAGTACTGGTGTGGTCTGTACTCAACTGAGGCGGTACTGGTGTGGTCTGTACTCAACTGAGGCGGTACTGGTGTGGTCTGTACTCAACTGAGGCGATGCTGGTGTGGTCTTTACTCAACTGAGGCGGTACTGGTGTGGTCTGTACTCAACTGAGGCGGTACTGGTGTGGTCTGTACTCAACTGAGGCGGTACTGGTGTGGTCTTTACTCAACTGAGGCGGTACTGGTGTGGTCTGTACTCAGCTGAGGCGGTACTGGTGTGGTCTGTACTCAGCTGAGGTGGTACTGGTGTGGTCTGTACTCAACTGAGGCGGTACTGGTGTGGTCTGTACTCAACTGAGGCGGTACTGGTGTGGTCTGTACTTAACTGAGGCGGTACTGGTGTGGTGTGTACTCAACTGAGGCGGTACTGGTGTGGTCTGTACTCAACTGAGGCAGTACTGGTGTGGTCTGTACTCAACTGAGGCAGTACTGGTGTGGTCTTTACTCAACTGAGGCGGTACTGGTGTGGTCTGTACTCAACTGAGGCGGTACTGGTGTGGTCTGTACTCAACTGAGACAGTACTGGTGTGGTCTGTACTCAACTGAGGCGGTACTGGTGTGGTCTGTACTTAACTGAGGCGGTACTGGTGTGGTCTGTACTCAACTGAGGCGGTACTGGTGTGGTCTGTACTCAACTGAGGCGGTACTGGTGTGGTCTGTACTTAACTGAGGCGGTACTGGTGTGGTCTGTACTCAACTGAGGCGGTACTGGTGTGGTCTGTACTCAACTGAGGCGGTACTGGTGTGGTCTGTACTCAACTGAGGCGGTACTGGTGTGGTCTGTACTCAACTGAGGCGGTACTGATGTGGTCTGTACTCAGCTGAGGCAGTACTGGTGTGGTCTGTACTCAACTGAGGCAGTAATGGTGTGGTCTTTACTCAACTGAGGCGGTACTGGTGTGGTCTGTACTCAACTGAGGCGGTACTGGTGTGGTCTGTACTCAACTGAGGCAGTACTGGTGTGGTCTGTACTCAACTGAGGCGGTACTGGTGTGGTCTGTACTTAACTGAGGCGGTACTGGTGTGGTCTGTACTCAACTGAGGCGGTACTGGTGTGGTCTGTACTCAACTGGGGCGGTACTGGTGTGGTCTGTACTTAACTGAGGCGGTACTGGTGTGGTCTGTACTCAACTGAGGCGGTACTGGTTTGGTCTGTACTCAACTGAGGCGGTACTGGTGTGGTCTGTACTCAACTGAGGCGGTACTGGTGTGGTCTGTACTCAACTGAGGCGGTACTGGTGTGGTCTATACTCAACTGAGGCGGTACTGGTGTGGTCTGTACTCAACTGAGGCAGTACTGGTGTGGTCTGTACTCAACTGAGGCGGTACTGGTGTGGTCTTTACTCAACTGAGGCGGTACTGGTGTGGTCTGTACTCAACTGAGGCGGTACTGGTGTGGTCTGTACTCAACTGAGGCGGTACTGGTGTGGTCTGTACTCAACTGAGGCGGTACTGGTGTGGTCTGTACTCAACTGAGGCAGTACTGGTGTGGTCTGTACTCAACTGAGGCGGTACTGGTGTGGTCTGTACTTAACTGAGGCGGTACTGGTGTGGTCTGTACTCAACTGAGGCTGTACTGGTGTGGTCTGTACTCAACTGAGGCGGTACTGGTGTGGTCTGTACTCAACTGAGGCGGTACTGGTGTGGTCTGTACTCAACTGAGGCGGTACTGGTGTGGTCTGTACTCAACTGAGGCAGTACTGGTGTGGTCTGTACTCAACTGAGGCGGTACTGGTGTAGTCTGTACTCAACTGAGGCGGTACTGGTGTGGTCTGTGCTCAACTGAGGCGGTACTGGTGTGGTCTGTACTCAACTGAGGCGGTACTGGTGTGGTCTGTACTCAACTGAGGCAGTACTGGTGTGGTCTGTACTCAACTGAGGCGGTACTGGTGTGGTCTTTACTCAACTGAGGCGGTACTGGTGTGGTCTGTACTCAACTGAGGCGGTACTGGTGTGGTCTGTACTCAACTGAGGCGGTACTGGTGTGGTCTGTACTCAACTGAGGCGGTACTGGTGTGGTCTGTACTCAACTGAGGCGGTACTGGTGTGGTCTGTACTCAACTGAGGCAGTACTGGTGTGGTCTGTACTCAACTGAGGCGGTACTGGTGTGGTCTTTACTCAACTGAGGCGGTACTGGTGTGGTCTGTACTCAACTGAGGCGGTACTGGTGTGGTCTGTACTCAACTGAGGCGGTACTGGTGTGGTCTGTACTCAACTGAGGCGGTACTGGTGTGGTCTTTACTCAACTGAGGCGGTACTGGTGTGGTCTGTACTCAACTGAGGCGGTACTGGTGTGGTCTGTACTCAACTAAGGCAGTACTGGTGTGGTCTGTACTCAACTGAGGCGGTACTGGTGTGGTCTGTACTCAACTGAGGCGGTACTGGTGTGGTCTGTACTCAACTGAGGCGGTACTGGTGTGGTCTTTACTCAACTGAGGCGGTACTGGTGTGGTCTGTACTTAACTGAGGCGGTACTGGTGTGGTCTGTACTCAACTGAGGCGGTACTGGTGTGGTCTGTACTCAACTGAGGCAGTACTGGTGTTGTCTGTACTCAACTGAGGCGGTACTGGTGTGGTCTGTACTTAACTGAGGCGGTACTGGTGTGGTCTGTACTCAACTGAGGCGGTACTGGTGTGGTCTGTACTCAACTGAGGCGGTACTGGTGTGGTCTGTACTTAACTGAGGCGGTACTGGTGTGGTCTGTACTCAACTGAGGCGGTACTGGTGTGGTCTTTACTCAACTGAGGCGGTACTGGTGTGGTCTGTACTCAACTGAGGCGGTACTGGTGTGGTCTGTACTCAACTGAGGCAGTACTGGTGTGGTCTGTACTCAGCTGAGGCAGTACTGGTGTGGTCTGTACTCAACTGAGGCAGTACTGGTGTGGTCTTTACTCAACTGAGGCGGTACTGGTGTGGTCTGTACTCAACTGAGGCGGTACTGGTGTGGTCTGTACTCAACTGAGGCGGTACTGGTGTGGTCTGTACTCAACTGAGGCGGTACTGGTGTGGTCTGTACTTAACTGAGGCGGTACTGGTGTGGTCTGTACTCAACTGAGGCGGTACTGGTGTGGTCTGTACTCAACTGAGGCGGTACTGGTGTGGTCTGTACTCAACTGAGGCGGTACTGGTGTGGTCTGTACTCAACTGAGGCGGTGCTGGTGTGGTCTGTACTCAACTGAGGCGGTACTGGTGTGGTCTGTACTCAACTGAGGCGGTGCTGGTGTGGTCTGTACTCAACTGAGGCGGTACTGGTGTGGTCTGTACTCAACTGAGGCAGTACTGGTGTGGTCTGTACTCAACTGAGGCGGTACTGGTGTGGTCTGTACTCAACTGAGGCGGTACTGGTGTGGTCTGTACTCAACTGAGGCGGTACTGGTGTGGTCTGTACTCAACTGAGGCGGTACTGGTGTGGTCTGTACTCAACTGAGGCGGTACTGGTGTGGTCTGTACTCAACTGAGGCGGTACTGGTGTGGTCTGTACTCAACTGAGGCAGTACTGGTGTGGTCTGTACTCAACTGAGGTGGTACTGGTGTGGTCTGTACTCAACTGAGGCGGTACTGGTGTGGTCTGTACTCAACTGAGGCGGTACTGGTGTGGTCTGTACTCAACTGAGGCGGTACTGGTGTGGTCTGTACTCAACTGAGGCAGTACTGGTGTGGTCTGTACTCAACTGAGGCGGTACTGGTGTGGTCTGTACTCAACTGAGGCAGTACTGGTGTGGTCTGTACTCAACTGAGGCGGTACTGGTGTGGTCTGTACTCAACTGAGGCAGTACTGGTGTGGTCTGTACTCAACTGAGGCGGTGCTGGTGTGGTCTGTACTCAACTGAGGCGGTACTGGTGTGGTCTGTACTCAACTGAGGCGGTACTGGTGTGGTCTGTACTCAACTGAGGCGGTACTGGTGTGGTCTGTACTCAACTGAGGCGGTACTGGTGTGGTCTGTACTCAGCTGAGGCGGTACTGGTGTGGTCTGTACTCAACTGAGGCGGTACTGGTGTGGTCTGTACTCAACTGAGGCGGTACTGGTGTGGTCTGTACTCAGCTGAGGCGGTACTGGTGTGGTCTGTACTCAACTGAGGCGGTACTGGTGTGGTCTGTACTCAACTGAGGCGGTACTGGTGTGGTCTGTACTCAACTGAGGCGGTACTGGTGTGGTCTGTACTCAACTGAGGCGGTACTGTTGTGGTCTGTACTCAACTGAGGCGGTACTGGTGTGGTCTGTACTCAACTGAGGCGGTACTGGTGTGGTCTGTACTCAACTGAGGCGGTACTGGTGTGGTATGTACTCAACTGAGGCGGTACTGGTGTGGTCTGTACTCAACTGAGGCGGTACTGGTGTGGTCTGTACTCAACTGAGGCGGTACTGGTGTGGTCTGTACTCAACTGAGGCGGTACTGGTGTGGTCTGTACTCAACTGAGGCGGTACTGGTGTGGTATGTACTCAACTGAGGCGGTACTGGTGTGGTCTGTACTCAACTGAGGCGGTACTGGTGTGGTCTGTACTCAACTGAGGCGGTACTGGTGTGGTCTGTACTCAACTGAGGCGGTACTGGTGTGGTTTGTACTCAACTGAGGCAGTACTGGTGTGTACTCAATTCGATACTCAGCCTTCTTCTATGGAGCAAACGTTGTCATGGAAATTGAATTTGAAGCTGTGATGTGATGCTACCGATGGGAGATGTGATTGATTTGACGGAAATGTGAGTGATGTGAGAAGGTGGGAGTGATGTGTGAGATTTGAATGATGTGAGAGATGTGAGTGGTGTGTGAGATGTGAATGATGTGAGAGGTGGGAGTGATGTGTCAGATGTGAATGATGTGAGAGGTGGGAGTGATGTGTGAGATGTGAATGATTTGAGAGGTGGGAGTGATGTGAGAGATGTGAGTGATGTGAGAGGTGGGAGTGATGTGAGTGGTGAGAGCGATTTGAGAGATGTGAGAGTCGGGAGAGGTGTGAGTGATATGAGAGATGTGAGGGAGATGTAAAACATGTGAGTAATGCAGTAGAGATGTGAGAGAGTTGTATGTGACAGCTATGCGAGAGGATTAAGTGATGGGACTAGATATAGGAAAGTAAGAAAATTTAAAATTGAAGTATAAGATGTAAAATAACGTGATATAAGACACCCAAAATACCTCAAAAATGAAGTGAACAAACTTGTCAGCGAGCTCATCCAGCCGTCATTAGGTGATGGAATTATTCCTACACATCTTCGTCAAAATGCATTGAATTCCACTCTTCTCCGATCAATGAATCGTAATCGGAAGTGACATTGAGCACTTCCTATTGTTGATACAGGTTATTGGGTGGAAAATATTTTGAAAAATCGCGTTCCTTAAGAGGAAAGTTTTGATGTTTTTTGACGGTGATTGCGCTATTGTGTGGTGTGTGAAAGGGCTACCTAATCCTTTAGTCTTAGGATTTTTATAGAGTTTTGGCCTCAATTTGCGATTGTTCCCGCAATAATTTACTAATCAATAATGTGTTCCGTTAAATACGATAATATATTCAATAGACAAATTATATTTACTAGCAAGGGATAGTTGAAACTGCAGCTAAAATATCTCTTTAAAAAAAATTGATGGTTGAAAGTAGTTAAAACTGTACTTGAAATTATACATAGCCCCAATCGGAAAAAAATTCTGGTTGAGGGCTGTTCAAGTGGCAAATAAAAGTTTAAATATAAAAAGAATATAAGTTCTGGTTAAAACAGAGGGTGTATGTCATCATTACTTCAAAGGTGTATCTATAGCTACTCTAGGAGCATGTTTTTCTAGTCTCATTTGAGGTGAATGCCTTCTAATTCGACGAGTTTCTGTCGCATGTTTGCTGCTCAGTACCGTACATTTGCTCAACGCAGATATTGAGCGCCCGGTTCTCGTGCAAATTTTCTACGGTAAACGTTAGTGGAATTCATGGTTTTTGATTAAGTTTTACGGTTTTGAGTACTCATTCTGTTTGCTCTAACTTATCTCTTCAATTCATGTTTCACTTTACTATCACAGTTCTCCTGTTTGCCATCACATTTCTCCAGTTTGTCATCACAGTTCTCCAGTTTGCCCTCACACTTCTAAAGTTCGTCATCACAGTTCTCCAGCCATCTCTCACCTCACCCAATTTACCATCACAGCTAATTTCGAAGATATCACAGATAGTCATCGCTATTCAGACCACAAATAGGACGTTAATTAGCATGGAAAACCTCGCCACATACACAGGTAATGTCGTCTCTAAATCATTCGGGCTCTTTTTTTCTCTGATCGGAACCGAGTTAATGTCTCAGAGATGCGCATCGCTGCTGGGTGGCTAGGCAATTCCTTCTGTGTAGTGTTGGTGACCCGCGTTATGATCTTATTTGCTGCATTGCAGAGTTGTAGGTTGGGGGAAAGTTTGATTTCGCTAAATGTTTTCAGTAGAACACGATAAAAAACAGAGATAGCCCAAGCAGCAAAGCATTTATAGAATTGACATGAATAATTTTGCAATTGATTGTTTTTTTGGTAAAAATCATAGATGATTACATTCGTATTTGAATACGTGAAGAACTTGAACAAGCCCAAGCTGGCCTTGCCCCAATTCCACTTTTTAAAGTTTTCCGTGTTGTGATGTTCCTTGTTGCGATGTAGAGTTGTTAATGAGTTTGAGTGTTTGTGTTGTGACGACATTGGTTACTCCGGACATGCTTAGGCTTATACGTTGCTTGAATTTTACGCAAGATTAGGATTTGAAAAACATTTTACGTAAAATTCCATGCTTCTCAGATAAATTCTACAATGCACAGCAAATGATGAAGGTGCTTCGATGACCAAGCATGAACAGCCATCGCTGAAAATTAACGCAAGAAGACAGCGCAACTTTGATGCTAACTTGAGAAGACTAACTGTATGCAGACTCGAGGAGCCATGATGTATTGAGCATTTCCAGCAGGAAACGCGTCGAGAAGCCCATTAGGGCAAGTCAAGCTCGGGTAGAATTTATTCAACTAGCTTACACGTCTGTGATGGGTGAGAATTTATCCAATTAACTAGCTTACACGTCTATGATTGATTATGGAAGACAACCATATAACTAAATGGTTAATGTGTAAAACAGTGTTCACTAGCATCAAAATTCTCGCCATATTATTCTCTTAACAAATTCGATGAACATGTGCATCTACTTTGACAGTGCTCGTGATTTAAACATAGGATACATACTTTTCGGGTAGTGAAGCCTGTCTCATAGATATATACCAAGGCGGAGGAAACAAGGTAGGTTCAAACCAGTCTTTTTTTCGTCGACGCTGTGGGTTTGCTGACGTCACGGCAACGAACCAATAGCAGCACTCAATGAATCTGATAGCGTTGCTACCCCTAAATCTGGCTTCACTATTGGCCTAACGCAAAGGCATTTTGGTGACGTTAGAAAATTTCTTTGAAATAAAGCATTTCTATTGGCTAGCCGAACAAGAGGAGGTGTATTTTCTCCCATAGAAATAACCCTACCTTGTTTCCGCTACCGTGATATATACATTCCTCACGCATGCTTCAGCTGTTTGAGATGAAAGATTCGATGGGTAAAAATAATCTCAGGTGCGAATAATTCTCCCAGTTATTATATGTCAATAATATTAATCATCTTCGGTACAGCACATTCGTTTAGTCCCGATGTATTTCATTCTCTCAAATTCATTCATTTAATTCTCTTGAAATTCAGCTTAATAAACGCCATCAGATTTTCTTCATAAATTCTTACGGCAATAATCGGATTACTTAGCACGTCATGGAAGAATTCGAAGTCACGCCGCATTATCCAAGAGTTCAACACAAAAGGAACCATTCTGAGCGTGGATGAGTGGAAAAGCGGATAGACGAAAAATGTCAGAACTGAAAATTTAATTGATTATCTATTGTCCATTAATTTACTTTAAATCTTATTTTATAACATTTGCTCAACACTTGCTCTAAAGCTGTTATTAATTTGGGTGACTTAAGAGCGTGTGTAGTTAAAAATAAAAGCAGTTCGATGTAGTGGCTCTTGTAATGGAAAGGAGAACCAAGTGAATGAACCAACGTGTCACTCGCATTGATATCAAAAGCAATAATAAAGTTTGAGGTGGGTAAAACTTCCAACTATTCAAAAAACTTCAAATCTTTCGCAAGGCATCGTATCGATGTATCGGTGTCTGCTTCAGGCCGGGAAACCTGAAAAGATTTTTTCTCACCTTGATAAATAGGAAAACATATTTAGAATAAAGTTTTACATTATCCGCAATTCGCGTTCAAAAAAATTAAAAAGGCTACGAAGATAGGTGCTCAAAATATTGATAGAAATAAAGTTAAGCAGTAAAGAAATTTTGAGCTGTTGAAGGGAGGTTAAATCCTTGAATGCTGGAAATCATTTGCGTATTGTCAAGAAAATTTCATTTATGAATAAGGGGGGACTTTATCATTCCATTTTTTTCACTTTTATTGCCGTTGTACAAAATCACCGAATAGCTAAATGTTTCTCACTTCATGCAAAAAATGTTTAATAATTTTTATTGAGCTAACAAAGGAAGTCTAAATTGCTCAAGCCTAACGAGGATGTTAGTCCATTGAAACTTTGCTTTGCATACAAAGGATTTTTTTTGGAAATAAAATGATTGATTTCCTTGATTTTTCAACACTCCATGATCTCGAAAGATTTAGGAAGGCTTCAAAATCAAAAGGGATGA
This sequence comes from Morinoia aosen, assembly GCA_030386875.1. Classification (NCBI taxonomy): domain Eukaryota; kingdom Metazoa; phylum Arthropoda; class Malacostraca; order Amphipoda; family Talitridae; genus Morinoia; species Morinoia aosen. The sequence goes on along the minus strand of CM059565.1, from coordinate 63,921,428 downwards.
CGCTATTTATTTAATACAATAATATTCGGAATGTTTGTGCCATTGGTCGTTTGGTCTGTTTGACGCAGGTGGTTGATTACTGTTTCCTCTTTTACCAGCATGGTGTGACCGCCTCACTCGCCCTGTAAACTGGATACCTGAATGCAACATAACGAGCGCAAATTTCGTTCTTTGAATTTTAAATTATTTCATAGCAGCCCACACGGCTCTTTCAAAAACAGCAGCATTCGATACTGTTCAGTGAAGCACGCGAATCGTCACATCAGGCTGATGTTGCTTAAAATAACGTTGCATTCTGAATCTCTCTGCATTTTCAGCAACTAATTTCCGTTTGTTCATCATAAACATACTTAACTTAGCAATACTCACGAGTTAAACGTTATGGGAAAACCAGAACATCTGATAGGACAGATCAACTTTCAGAATCACTTTATGTCAATATAGACAAAAATTCGGGCGTAACTGATCAAGTGTTACGAATAAAAATTAACCGTGATCTACATTACGTGTCATATTAGAAAAATGGGCCATTTTTCAGTATTTAGGTTCCTCATGTGAATGTAGTTTAAACAGCAGCATACTGGCCGATGTTAATACAACCTAATTAAGCCAAACGCAACCTAAATTGATTGATTACAACTCTCACAGCGGCCAATCGACAACCAAATCGATCATGGCTGAGTGTGTGTGTGTATGGATAGGTTTTCATAAACATCTAATTTTTCGTTTGTCAGGTTTTTCCTAGAATTGATACTAGGTATTAATTGGAGTTTATTGGATGAGCATACCAGAAATTGAAGCCAATTTGGTGTATATTTTACATAGTAAGTTTTTCAGAGAAAATAAACGTGTTTTCATTCCTACATACACGGGCCCCTGATGCTGCAGTACACGGATGAAGAAATCTCTAACTGTTTCCGTCTATTTATGTATAAATGCATGAAATATACAACTTTAAATTAAAAAATATCTTATGTATGCACAATCTATAACATAAATATTTCTAATGCATATGATACATGCAATATAAAGTTAAATATATAATTAAAACAACTGAAATTGTTCTGCACATATTGTTGGTTACAAGGATGTGCCGGTAAAACGGATGTATGATCAATGAGCTCCTTAAATTTGCTGCTTTGTTGTCACCAGAAAATTTGATTTGGTCTAAATAAAGTTTGCTTTCATTACAAACAATTTTCACGAAGGTGGAAAATCAAGATTCATCATGCGAAAATTGAATTTCGATGAGGCCAAATGGAACTTAATTAAAACGGAATATTACGTCTTCAAGTAAAATTTACCCGATGCCAAGCAAAATTCGAATTTAGATAAACCAAATTACATTTCATTTTACGAATAGTTGTAAATAGTGAATATAATGGGAATACAAAAGTCATTTATTTTTTATAATCCGAGAACAAAAGAAACATCATCAATACTATATAAACAACCCCAGGTGTTCCCTTAAATTTATAAATAAAAAAATTATGTATTTCAAGGCTCCAAGGCGCTGAGCACGAAGTTAGGCCTCCAATTCGCAGTATCGGCGCCACGTGAGACGCGCATTTGGAAACCGTGAGAATAGCAAACGACTCTGTACCAATGAAAATTCTTATTATTTTATCATTGTTTGTCACTTTAACTGCGACGTGCCCCACCGGTGGCGAAGTTAAGCAACGTTGGGTCTGGTTAGTACTTGGATGGGTGAAACGACCCACCGGTGGTCACTAAGGGGATTTTCATAATGCTGCTGACCGGCAAGCAGTCACAAACCCAATTTTCATGGAAAAGGAATCAACTTTAAATGAAAGCCCGATCTTTTTATATTCGTTATTTCAAAATTATTCTTAAAAATTTACTCTAATTTCAGTTATATATTCAAGTTCAGTGTAACCCGCCGCAGTTAACGTGTTATGAACCTAACGCACATCCAATTTTATTTGAGCTTCGTTCAAGTTCTATGTTAATGTTGAAAGTTGTTTCGCATCTGTACAACTAACTTAAGGACAAACGGCGTGAACCTCACGGTAGATTATTTGGATTTTATCAGTACGTTTATACTGAGAATATTGACGCTGACAAATATACTGCAGCTGCGTGGTGTGGTTATTTACAAGTTTTATTGTTATTTTTTGCGTGAGTGAAGCTTTCAACAGAGTGCCAATCAATTTCCAGGTAAAATTTATGAGCACAATTTTTCGTGATGATGCTATGATAATTTCAAATTTCTAATAACCCATCGAACGGTTTTACATGGAAAAACAGTTAGCGTACTCACAAAATAAATCACTTGAATTTTGCATACATTATTCAGAAGACCGTGTATGTATTAGAGGACATTCTATTTATTCTTTAAACATTCTCTTTATTCTATTAGCATTCTATTTATTCTATAAAAATTCTATTTATTCTCGAAGCATTCTATTTATTCTATAGACATTCTCTTTATTCTCAAAGCATTCTATTTATTCTATAAACATTCTATATGTACACAAGGCATTCTATTTATTCTATAGACATTCTCTATATTCTCAAAGCATTCTATTTATTCTATAAACATTCTATATATTCTTTAAGCATTCTATTTTTATAAGCACATTTCTATGGTGGCTCCACCGCACAAACTTGTGTAGGCTTCTCACGTCAATAATTCAGCTCCCGCCGCGCAGGAGAGGCAACTGAAATCAGCATTGACTTTTCGTCGGTGACAAAAGAACACATTCATTTCATTTCGCACTTTTAAGACCTGTTGATTTTTTGTGGCACGGAGCCCGCAGGGCTCACAATTTCAGTGCTCTGACCAATCATTTCTTGTCTCGTTGGCTGCAAAACAACTGCCGCTGGAGCGCTTTTGTGCCGCCCTGCCTGGTTCTCTTGATGAGCTCCTGCCTTTCTTTGGAGGTGCCATAAAAGATTTCCTGCACAACGGCTTATTGTTGCACAACCTTTCGATACGCAAAGCCGCACGCAAACAGCTCCAAGGTAAATACAAAGTTTGGTTTTTGTGAGAGTATTTGTTGCAACTCTGTGTACCAACACTTAGTGCAGCGTATACAGTATAACATTGTTATTGTTGCAACTCTGTGCACCAACACCAAGTGCTACTTCTTGTAATTTTCGAACTTCAGCAATTTTTTCCCAGCAGCTGTATGCTAAGAAAAAACATATTAGCATCATCATAGACACTCAAAGAGGACATAAATGATAGACATTATGATGCGTTCTACATTGACCAGACTTGAAAGCGGTTGTTGTGTTATTGTGTAGTAATGAAATTCGAGTGTAAGTAAAATAGGAGAGGAATTTTGGAAGAGGTATTTTTGGTACGTGGCCGCCAACGTCGATCATTTTATCGAATCTTCTCATTGCCCTGTTTGTACTTGTTTTTAATGTGATAACTGACGTTTACCTAAACTACAGGACTATTGAAATAAAAAGGTAACTTATGCTTATAAAATCAGTTTCTTTTAACTAAATTAATGAGCCAATTAAATAATGGGTTCATACGAAGCTCTTATCTAAAGGTCCTGGGTATAAATATAACGAGGAATGTTAAAAGCACCCTAAAACAACAGAGATTCATACCTCATAAGGAGTTTTGATAAATACTATTAACTAGGAATGTTAAAAGCACCAAATAACAAGAGCGATTCACACCCCTTAGCCAAGTGCAATAAATATGAATTCTTGACTTTAAAACGACGTCCAAAGGGAATTTGAGATAGGAAGGAGAAAACGCATGCATTTAGGATCCTTGGAGTCACTGGCTCATATCTCCCACGTGAAGAAATATATCCATTTCCCCAAGCCAAACCTCACTGTCTTTCCATTTGCCAGATTCCAAATCCCCAGTTGAAAATTTTTTTTACGAGCCTCGTAAATAAAAATGTTGACTCTCGCTTCCTCGCCGGTCTAATCCATTGCAAAAGGCCGGATTCAATGCCAGTGACCATTATAGATGGAGTCAGCCTCCACTGAGTGACCTCCCGTACAGCAGCGTTCAGGCCCTGAACACGCCGGGCAATGCAGAAGCCGTGATGTAGTCTCAGCAGTGCTGGGCTACACCAGCGCTCTAAAGTGAATCTTTTGTGCAGCTCCGCACTGAGGAAGTTACAGGCCATTTTCCCGTTCTCTGTGCCCAAGCAAAGCAAGTTGAATGGATGGATGGAAGTATGGCTGAATGGATGGATGGGTAAATTTATGGATGGTTGGGTAAATACATGGATGGTTGTGTAAATACATGGATGGTTGAGTAGATTCATGGATGGTTGGGTAGATTCATGGATGGTTGGGTAGATTCATAGATGGTTGGGTAAATATATGGATGGTTGGGTCAATTCATAGATTGTTGGGTAGATTCATAGGTTGATGGATAAAACCATGGGTGGATTGATGGACGGATGAGTGGAACCATGCATGCAGTAATTGAAGTAACGTTTCTCCTACCGAGTCTTTTCTTAAAGCCAAAACTCAATAGAAATATAAATTAATAATAGAATAGAAATTTGTAGTGTTTGACATGAATTTCCATACTGAGAAATTTCCTTTACTGTGGGAATCTCAGAATGCAAATGAGTTTCATTAAGATGTTTTTAAGGTAGTTAAAGCAGACGAAAATAATAAAACCGCGTGGTCTATCAGTGAGGGTTGCATTTAAATGCCACATAGTACGGGCATTATTAAGTAATTCTGAGTTCATATATGATGTTAATAATTTAGTAGTTTCATCCCACAGCGACTAAGATATTTCCTCGCAGTGTAGGAATTGAGGATTGATTTTATACAATTTAAGTAACGGTGCAGTTGGCAGCGTAAGTTATTACGTCCACTTGGCTACGTTACGTGCGGCAGTGCGTAGCATAGAAGTCCACGTAGAAAATCCTACTCTACCAGCCCTACTACTACTACTACTACTAATACTAATACTCCGAAGAATGCGTAAATTGCTTAACTATCTGCTCGCAGACTTGCACGATGAGAGGGTGTCTCGTCACCCACTCAGCAGCTTTAGCCTAAAGCCGGAATTTGTAAAAAACTGGGCTTTTATGCGCGGGTTTTCTAGCTAACATGGTCCACTTTGGCTTTTTGCGGATGAAATTCAACCGTGAAAATTGTTCGGCATCTAGAACTCACGAAAATATTTCAAGGAATTTTTGTGATTGAATTATGTTGTGATAAAAATGCCGAAATGTTTTAGCTAAAAAATACCAACCTAGCAACGACACTGGCACCGAGCCTCTCATGCCAGTTTGGATCTCCTGTACAAGTTTGATTTTGTCCGCACACTGTGCCTACTCATACGTGTTTGGTGGATCATTGGGACACAAATCTATTAATTGACGAATTGACTAAAAACTGCGCTGAAATATAGCGAGTAATTTAGGCTAAAGCGTTGCACTCAATCTATTTCAAGAAACCTGATGCATGTCATCACAACACGATGACTTGAATTTCTGCCAAAGTTGGTTCGCTAAAAGCCGATTTCGTGTAAAAACGTTAAAATCGATGACAGAGGAACGAGTCGCCAAAAGCTGTCGTTGATCTAACATATAAACGTAGTCATCGTCTTTTCACGACTTGGAAATATAAATAAAATGACAGGTTGGATAATAAGAAAAAGCTAACAAATAAAGTTCTTTATCTCCCGCCCAGTCGCTTGCTCATCTCCAAGATGGAGAACAAACCCACGCCATACAAATTCAGGTCTCTTCACTTTCTCAATTCACGACCTATGGTTCTTTCGACGCTCGGGCAACTCAGAGACAAAATTCCCTAAATGCCGAGGGGAGTTTGAGATGCACGCTGTCCGCACCCACAGAAGTTGTCGGTCATATTTTCGCCCAATACTTTCAGTACTTTTCAAAACAAAGTTTGCAAATTCGAAACCCCTCTCTCCTGATCGGCTGCTTCGGTTTGCATTTCTGCATTTCAGCTCAGTCAGCACGGCGCGGTCTAGCATAACTCAGGAGACGTGTGTTATGCGGAGGTAACTTAAAGCCGTCATACTTTTGTTTTCTTTTAGTTTATGAGAGAAAAATTTCAGACTAGATGCTATTGAGTTAAAAAAAAATTGTACACAATCAAAGCTACTGTTGTCTTTACTCGTTTATTGATTCTGGAGGTGATATAAGAATCTATTTACTCTGAAGTTTTGAGTTTGTTTTTTGTTTTGAACATGAATATTTGCCCGGAGTCCTTTTTCCCTATTGAACTCATAAGATTATTAAAATTTATTGGGAGCATCAGTGACCAAAAATATCATAAGCGTCAATATCTTAATTCCTATCCCGATTTCGGTGACATTTGAGAGCAAATCATCTTCTCAATTAACCAAATCTAGTTTTTAGAACACAGTTTAATTTTGGTTGCATTCATGTTACATCGATTTGATCCTATGTGATTTGCCGAAAAAGAAAGGTTTTTCATACTACTTTCAAAGGAGTAAATTAATTTGAAGCTTTTGAGTACGACTATAGCGAAACAAAAACACATTCTCAGGTCTCGGGTTCTCTGAGATTATGAGGAAGTTTTCCAAAATTAGATTGAAAAATTATGAAAAAGGCCATGAAGGTTTTTTTCTTATCAAACCTGTAGAAATTCAGCTGTCATCGAGCTGATAACCGCATAACTCAGCTGACAATCAGATAACTCAGCTGACAATTAAATAACTCAGCTGACAATCAGATAACTCAGCTGACAACCACATAACTCAGCTGACAACCACATAACTCAGCTGACAACCACATAACTCAGCTGACAACCACATTACTCAGCTGACAACCACATAACTCAGCTGACAACCACATAACTCAGCTGACAACCACATAACTCAGCTGACAATCAAATAACTCAGCTGACAATCAAATAACTCAGCTGACAACCACATAACTCAGCTGACAATCAGATAACTCAGCTGACAACCACATAACTCAGCTGACAATTAAGTAACTCAGCTGAAAACCACATAACTCAGCTGACAACCACATAACTCAGCTGACAGTCAAATAACTCAGCTGACCACTAGCACGAAGTTCAATGTTCTCAAGTCAGCAAAATCGAGAAACGCGTAAAAATCAACTTAATGCGATTTTATGACTGGAATATGTAATTGAAGTTAGACAGGAATAAAGTGTTCTACATGAATGATGGTATTTAGTCATAACGAGAACACGTAGTTTGACTGCAGTATCCCAAACAAAAGTAAATTGTCGCGTGAATTTAAACTCAAGAATGTTTTGCTGCATTCATTCCTTCGCATTAATCACTTTCACAGTTCCCATTCGTTGACTAAGCTAAGGAATGAATCATGTCGTACTGAGTACATATGGTCGTTGTTTTAACGAGTCCAAAGATAAGGAAGTCAAAAATGAGTCAATTTGTAGATTATTTTATTCCTTAGTTCTCGAAAAATATTTGCTGTGTAATAATGAATTGTTATAAATAAATATAACAAATTTATTCGATAATTAAATAAGTTGCAATACAGTTTTGTTATGTCTGGTCGTTGCGGTGGGCATAGATTCATCCATGTAATGAGCTTATGAGCACCGGAAAGCGTATTCTGCCATTCCTCTCTTAGATGTAGGAACTTTTATGAAATTCGCGAAATTAACAAATGCTCACATTACTTAAATCGCATATTCACTAAAAATTTATAAGCGCAGAAAATGCTAAGAAAATTAGTCATTTTTATTCAAAAGAAAGTACAAAAATCGAAAACGTTACGGAGATCAGCTACATCATCAGTTCTGTACAATACAAAGTATAATCAATCTAACGCATGCACGGAAACACGGTCGATACTAAATTCTATATTATACAACAAAAAAAAAGAACTACGCATTAACTATCTGAAGGGGATAGGAGCTGAGCATATTGTTTAAAATTGATTTTTCTTTAAAAAATATGCAAAGATTCTAAATTCCTAAGGTCAAAATCACGGTAAGAACTGTCTATTATAGTAGTTAGTAGTTTTATGAATAATTATTCACTATCACGAATTATTGCACAGCACTTCTCGGCATGGCTGCGTATTGCTGAATGAGGAGAATTAGCCAACAAGTTACCAGTACGAAACTCCTTCCGCGGTGCTCTGCCACTCTTGCGTAAATATTGCGCGACGTCATTCCGACGCACGCCGATGCGCACTGCGCACAACTATACTTATACACTTCAGAAGAGCGCATGAGCCCGGGAATTGAGTCTTTGAACCGAAAAAATGAACCAATATTTGCTTTGCTAATCAGTATGACTCGTAAACTTACTCCAGGAAAATGCTTACTGAATGAAGACTTTAATTCACAGACTAGTTTTTCAGATGGAGAACCGAAATAAGGTATAGTGCAATAGAGGTAATTTTCACATTTAACAGGAATATCAGAATCGCAATATTTTTTTGACAAAAACATCTTAATTTGGGAGTTTATGATTCCAAGAGGAAAACAATTATTACAAATAAATCGCGTAAATAGTTTAAATTTGAGTGTATATCATTAAAAGACTTGTTGGCTAATCCTCCTCATTCAGCAATACGCAGCCATGCTCAGAAGTGTAGTGCAATAATTCGTGATAGTGATTTCAAACTAATAGTTATTTCCGTGATTTTGACCTTAGGATTTTAGAATCTTTGCCTATTTTTAAGGAAAAACTAATTTTAAACAACATACTTAGCTCGTATCCCCTTCAGATAGTTAATGCATAATTGTTCATTTTTTGTTGTATTTTCTAGCATTTAGTATCGACCGTGTTTTCATGCTTGAGTTAGGTTGATTATACTTTGTATTTTACAGAACTGATGCTGATGATGGAGCTGGTCTCCGAGACGTTTTCGATTTTTTGTTATTTCTTTTGAATAAAAACGACTAATTTTGTTAGCATTTTCTTCGCTTGCAAATTTTTCGCTATATGAATATATGTTCATGAGAGGACTTTTCATTTCCCTCCATTTTGAGCTGATATTCGCAAGCAAATTTCCCCATCGATGCCTGTGTTCATGAAAAAAGCCCAACTCTTCAAGGGACTCTAACCTAAATTCCAAAACAAGCTAAAAGAACACCAAAGCCTAATTTTTCCGTTAGCCAATCGTGATCTTTAAAATCGTTGAAAAGACGCGAAAAAAACCTCCAACGCGACGCGAAATATCTTCACCCGGCAAAACTCAGCGGAGTCGAAAACTGCGACTTTTCCCATTGCTAAGTGAGCCAGAATCTCATTCCATTTCGAGATGATTCCAGGAATGAGGAACTCGAAAGCACACATTTTATTGCCTAGCTTCGCATTTGACGCGCCGTGCGGTGCAGCTCGAGTCCAGCGCAATTGCCAGAGTGGTGTTGGGTGATGCGCCCCTTTTTAGAAGATTATAGAGCCTATGAAATAAAAAAATAAATCTCGTGTCCTCCCTGGAGAACACCAGATTGACTGCGCTGCTCTGCACATCGCGCTAAAATTATAGAAGCGCTTATTTCCGAGGGGTGAGGAGGCACAACAACGACGTGCCTATGGGACTGAAACTCGGGTCGCGACAGTGTTTCATGGATCGTTGGGAAACGGTGACGAAGTGTCGTGCAGTTTTTTCCTGCTGATTTCTGCTCGTAGTTATTTGATTACGGTGAATGTATCTGAATAAATTGCACGTCGTATTTTTTCTGAGCCTGTTTATGAACGTATCTTCATCTTCTACTGATTTTACCTCAACACTTCGTTTAATATATGTCACCCATGGGCTTTTGTTACTCAGATATTTCAACTGGTATTTCGGTTTCATAATTACTAGACTGCGGCGGTACCACTTGCTTCCTTAATCACATTAACATCAAAAGAAACTTAAATCCAATTTGAAAGTTAATGTGAATAATTTTGTGATGATTTTTAACTCCACAAAAAGCATTACTTCGCTCATTTCTACTCAAAATTAAGGAAAGCAGAAATATAGTTTTGACTTTTGTAAAAATTAGAAGGATTAGGTAGAAAATGCAGAATTTAATCCAAATAGATGAGGTTTCTCTCATTCATCGTTCAAATCCAAAAATCAAATCGATTTCCCAGTTCTGAAAAGGTTTCAATCATCAATATAGGCATTCGAGACCGTTACCATTTCTCAAAAGTGGCTGTAAGAAAACAACTTCGCAGATGTTACTTTGAAGAAGGGGGCGCTTTCAGATTTTCATTGCATGGGTCAACTTGAAAACATTTCTCTGGTAGTTTAGGCTGGGCTGTTGTTTAACCGCGCCCTAATATTATCACAAGTCAGTCATCAATTCTTTGACTATGGCGAGTAAAACTGGGGATGAATGTTCAGCTCAAATTTAAAGCCTGTTGTACTAAGCAATGCAGAAAATAGCAAACATTCACTGGATGGTGTCTTAATTCAGTTTTTATTTAGTATATATGGAAATTTAGTGTGCGACATTAGGTCAGTCAGCAGCATAATGAAAATTCCCTCCGAGTACCATCGGTGACTCACGTCTCGGTCAAAGTGTTAATGTACTGAAACAACATGGCAGTTAGCAACGTGTTGAGGCAGAGGAATGACGAAAACCAAAGAAAAGATATTGTATAACTCAAAAAGGAATAATTATAAATGCTGCAGGTATTGAAGTATAGGACACCACCAAATAGCGAGCTGTGGCTGGAGCGCTTACATTTGCTCTCATTCAACAAAGCTAGATTACCCAGTTTATCTTTTTCGCCACCTGCATGCATGTTTTTCGGCGCCCAAGTAATTAAATCGCTTGGGCGATGGAAGACATACATGCTGCGGCGAGAAAGTTAGACTGGGTAGACGCGATGACGGATCATGCTCGCGCATCGAAAAAAACGAATGAAGCAAATTCTATACTAATGAAGAAGCGACTACCAACGCGAATAGCTGTAGATCCTCCCAATAGAGAACCATAAAGTTTTCCCCCTTAGCCGAAAGTTACAACTTTGTTACTCATTTACGTACTCCTTCGCTCGACCTTCGTAGACATTTCTATGTGTTTTGGGGAACTAAATGGCTTACCTTAACAACATTGTTATTACAGCTATATTGACAACACAATAGCGTTTTTTGATTGCATAGTGTCTTGAAACTGTGGAACATAAAAAAATTCTGTCGCTTGCTAAGAATCTTTATATCGGATTAAGCGCAAATTTTGTTGTTTTTTCTTTTCTTAATTTAATTGTATAAAAACGTATGATCCCGTGATGGTAAGGAGTTTGTATCACATTTTAATTCCCCAACCGTATATTAATGCTCGTTATGTAAAATGAAAATATTTTGTTCAGCTTACTTAAAAAATTTGAAGATTTTAGGTTAAAAAATTTGCTCTACGTAAGCCATCTTTAACAAGTTCGTCTATCAATCAATTTATTCATCATTTTCTTCCAGCTGATCCTACTCAGAAAAATTACATTCCGATTTACTGAACGCGCTGCAGCGTGACTTTGCTAGTGTTAAATTTCATATTGCCTTGGTTAATAAACACAAAGAACTGTTTATAAAACTTCAAAGATTAGCCACCATTTGTAGCCCAATCTTCACTGGGCAATAAATTTTGTTGTGCGCGCTGTGCATCGGAGTAAGTCGGTATGACCTGACGTGCTCTTCCGACTGTAGTGATGAAGCACATAAGAATCAGCGTTCGAGCAGAGACATATCACAAACCTGCTCATCCTAACCAGCTGATAGGGACCGTGCAGACTCGTGTGGTTTTGAAGCTAATTGTAGTCATTTTACATTATCCAAACACGCAGACAGTTGTTCAGATCATATAGTTTGACATATCTTGCTACCATAAACATTTCAGAGTTGGTATTTTTCTCTTGACTATTATGGCAGATATTCGCAAAAAGTAAACGGAATTGAATTTTCTGCTCTAACTCAAACTCAGAAAGGTTAAAACAAAGAAACGTCGGCATCTGGTGGTACTTTATTTCCAACCAAGCTTGATACATATTACCTTGTACATGGGTTTTTCAAATGTCGTATAACTAACACCAGGACGCCATGACGCTCTCCCTCGGTCAAGACCGGTACTCATTTCCGACACCTGGGTAGAGTGGGGTATTGTGCTTTGAACTTTTCCCCTTTAACCAAATGAGAAAGTCGCCACACAGCGCTGGTATTTGAACCATCGACACCTTCACGGAAGGGCAGGTCCTTAAACGGAATTGAATTTTTAATACTAACTCAATCTACTCAGTCTACTGATCTCAACTCAGTCTACTGAGTGTCGTTGGGAAGCTGTATGGAAGAGTTTTAATTGGAAGAGAGAGAGTGATGACGGATCGTGTGCTTGCTGAAGAACAATGTGGTTTTAGAAGCGGTAGAGGTTGTGTGTATCAAATATTTGCTGTGAGGCAGGTGAGTGAGAAATACTTAGCTGCCTGTAGGTACTTAACTGCCTTAAAAATACTTAGCTGCCTTAGATGTATATTGGGCATTTATGGATCTAGAGAAGGCGAATGACAGAGTGGACCGTGAGGCTCCATGGCAAGTTGTAAGCTTGTATGGATTGGGTGGGAAACTGTTGAATGCGATCAAGAGTTTCTATGTTGGTAGCAGAGCATGTGTGAGAGTAGGGAATGAGGTGAGTACGTGGTTCCTAGTTGTGACAGGTGTGAGACAGGGTTGGGTGATGTCGCCGTGGTTGTTGAATTTGTTTATGGATGGTGTGGTGAGAGAAGTGAATGCCAGAGTGTTGGGGAAAAGGTGCGCAGTTGGTGAGACAAAATGGTATGTATTGGAAAGTGTGTCAGCTGTTGCTTGCTGATGACACAGCGCTTGTGGCTGATTCAGAGGAAAAACTGAGGAGAATGGTTACAGAGTTTTGCAGAGTGCGCGAAAGGCGTAAATTGAGGGTAAATGTGAATAACAGTAAGGTGTTGAGACGTTCAAGAGGTGGAGTGTTTGGAACTTTGGATGTGAGGATTAATGGTGAAGTGTTAGAGGAGGTAGAGCAGCTTAGATACCTCGGGTCGGATGTGGCTGTTAAGGATAGTATGGAAGTAGAAGTGAGGCATCTAGTGAGTGAAGGCTGTAAGACATTGGGTGCAATGAGGAAAGTGTTTGAATGCAGGAGTTTGAGTATGAATGCTAAGAGGGGACTGTATGAAAGTTTGATCGTGCCAGTTTTGTTGTATGGAGCAGAGTCCTGAGGTTGAGAGCAGCTGAGAGGAGGAAGTTGGATGTGTTTGAGACGAAGTGTTTGAGGAGCATGTATGGAGTAACGAGAAGAGATAGGATCAGTAGTGAGTTGGTTAGGGGGCAGACGGGTGTTATCAAAAAGTTGAGCAGGTGAGTGGATGAAAGAGTGCTTGGTTGGTTTGGGCATGTTGAAAGAATGAATGTTGAGCGGCTGGTGAAAAAGATTTATACGTCGGAAGTGAGTGGTTTTAGAACGCGAGGTAGACCACGGATGAGTTGGATACGTGCTTTGTATTAGAGGGGTCTGACTCTGAACGTGGCGAGAGGGATGACTGCGGACAAAAGTAAGTGGGGGCAATAGGTAAAAAGGTAATTTTTTATTTGTGACGCGGTACTGGACGTTGCCCGCGTGTGATGGGGTTGACCTATCCTGTGCGGAGGGGGGGGGGGGGAGGGGCTGCACTCCTCAATGAAGTGGTCGGGGTAAGCCAGCTATGGCTGTCGGGCCTGACTGTGGAAGGTGGTTGTGCTGGGCTGCTGCTGATCCTGACAGTCTGGTGCGGCAAGTGCTGCCTCCTTCGCCTCCTAGTGCTAAGACTGTGGATTGTGGCCTGCTGTCGGCTACCCTCCCATAGAGAGGAGAAGCCTGGTATATGTATGCAACTCAATCTCAGGAGGGTAGGTGAAACCTCAGGTATGTAAATTTATTCCAGATTGAAGCAAAGCCTGTTCCTGAAGGTACACCATGCAAGTGAAATGTGCGTCAGCAGAAAGACACAAAAACAGTTACAGAAAGACATCCAACAAACACTCAGAGGTCCCTGGTAACATTCGTCGCAGAAACTCATCTCACTGGCAGGAGGTCTCAGATATTAGTGCTTGTCCGACTGCCGGCATCAAAGTGACCGCCTCGTGATAAAATCAGTTCAGCTCTCCTAATTTTGAAGGGAAGTTTCAATCATGCCCGATCTAGGTTTGTGCAAGAAACAAACTATTGGGGAGGGCAAGAGTAATTAAGTAAAAGAAGTAATAAAGTCGCTTTCAAGTTGATGACAAGATATTATTACATATACGCACTAGCAGGCAAACATTTTGGCCCTTTTTAATTCCTGGAAAAACGCAACGCAAATACCGCATATCTCTAACAAAAATATGGCTAATGATAAGAAATTAGGGCAGTAAACGAAAACATTTTGATAACACAAAGCTGCTGCTTGACTTAACAGAGGTCTCATACTTAAATATCGAAGTGATAACTTGAAGCAGCAATTCTAAACTAAAAAGTTTGAATTTTTTTTAACTCTGATTATCATAATCTAAGAACATTAAAAACGAGGTCTTATTTTATTGTTGAAAAAATTAACGTGCGGCTCGTTTCGTCAGCTCGTGAAAACTAACCAAAGGCTCTCGTGTAAATTCATATCATTTCAACTCATACTTTTTACATTCCCTGGTTCGAAGACGGACTCGCGTTCCACAGCTCTGTTTCTACTTTTTGAAACCTTTTTTTTGCGGGTAGGCAGGCTTGAACTAACATCTAATCCATTGTTAAGTGAGCATTTACCGAAAAACTCGACTGAGCGCTGATGTAGAGATATCATTCCTGCATAGTGCTCGGACGCAGTTTTTCCATCTGATGTGATAGTGGAAATGGGTGGTGTGTAATTCCTTGCCAGGGACTTGGAACTTATTTCTTCATGTCGCAGAGGTAAAGTTTAAAACAATTCTTAAAGTTTAAGATACAGACGACTGGAAAATGATCACTTTTTCTCCGTACATTTTTGTGCAGAAATTTAATGAAAACATAATTATCGCACTCCGTTAAAACACATACGGTTAAATATTATACAAATTGACTTGAAAAAGTAAATACTTTACTTGTTCGGTGCTCGAATAGGAGTAACTTTTATTGGTCATCATTTATATAAAGATAGTTTAGCTTAACGGTCAACCCCACATGAG
Organism: Morinoia aosen; assembly: GCA_030386875.1. Classification (NCBI taxonomy): domain Eukaryota; kingdom Metazoa; phylum Arthropoda; class Malacostraca; order Amphipoda; family Talitridae; genus Morinoia; species Morinoia aosen. The sequence goes on along the minus strand of CM059565.1, from coordinate 63,906,334 downwards.
CTCGTCAGTTGTAACGAGGCTCTCTTAATAAAAGGACCTTTTATATCGTGCTCGGTCTTGAACGTAATTGCCGCCCTCCAACATCTGTACAATCACCCTGGATTAAGTTAAGAGTAAATTTCTACCTTAAATTTGCTTTTGGTTGGTTACAGACAATCTTCAGTATCATTCTGCATTAGCAAGTTAGCATTGATTACATTTCCAAGTAAAATTAGCTCTGAATTAAGTACTTTGAACCATTGGAAATTAAATATCACACTGCATTAGGTAACATAAAATATTTTTCGTTAGCTTCTATAGTATTTGCATCAATTCTCTCGGGAAAGCGTTTGGCTTCCGAATTGCTAAGTAAATTTCCTGCTGTACGGGAAAACCGATAGTGATATTTTCTCTCCCTTCCATTAAACGTTATGAAGAGAAAGATGCCAAAAATAAATCATCATATTTAAATTTTGCCCAAGTTTTACAAGACATTCTAGACCTCCCTTCCCTACTGAGCGATGCGTACCGATGACTTCAAGGTTCCATCCTAGTCTAACTATTTCGCCGCCTGCATGCATGTTTTTCTCCGCCCAAGTAATTAAAGCGCTTGGGCGACGAAAAACATGCATGCTCCGGAGAAAAAGTTAGACTAGGATGTTTCTGTTAATAACTGTTGTTATTGGCAAGCAATATGTGAATGTTTTGTACACGCAACTGACATGCATTACCTGGGTGTTGCAATATTTTCAGAAAAGATTCGGGTGATGCAACGAACAATTTTCAAGACGCTTTGGGAGTACAAGTCCTGAGATTTTGAGGCTTAGACAATCGTAATGATCCTTTTTCAATATTTAATGATTTGTTTATTTCGATTGCAAATTTGGTGAAGAAACTCACTACCAACTTTTGACTTCTCCGTCGCGCCGAGGTTAGACTCCTGATTTCAAGCCGTGAAGATCCTGGTTCGATTCTAGATCGTCACCCGCTGTATTTTTACTTGAGAGCAGCTCTTTGGTGATGAAAGACGAACGTTGAAGACGTATAAAAGAGAACAGAGGAAAAAATCTTCTATTCATATAGTTTGTTTTTCGCTCACTTATTACTCCTTAGATTGAAAATCTAAAAAACTTTTTGGATCGATCGATCAGTGAAGAAGTTTTCAGTCTCAATGTATTGTGCTCGTTCAGTAAATACAATCGATCGTCGAGTGTAATTTCATCTTAAGAAAACCTTGGATTTTACGGATAGAAATTAGTTTTAGTTGCTAAACTTACGCGAAGCTTGATGCTAGACACTGATAAGAACTATCGATAATGCCTCAAAAAATAGTAGCGTGGGCATGGCGTGGAAAAAAGAGGTGATCTTGGATCATATATATCGAATAACGTGAAGAAAACTGTTCAATCATGATATTACCCATTTAAAAATGTCTGCATTAAGAGAGAGTTCGTGAATGTGTTAGTGCTTGTGCGTAAAACTGATGATTGCAATTATGTTGCGTTGGTTGCTGTGCATGATGGGTGTCTGACGGCACGGGACTTGGGGACAACCCAAGAACTCATTTCTTTTGCCATTTTCTTTTCTTTTTTAAATTCAGAATCCCGGGACTAATTTTCCACCGCATGATGGAAGGTTGGTTGATTCGTTAAAAACTTATTTCAGCCTCCCTAACCACAACAATGGTGTTCAAAAAGAGGAAGGATGAAGACACAATTTAGTTGAGGGAACGTGAATCGTCTATGCATAAAATGTGTTCCTACACAAGATCCCCCAGTTGAAGAAACAGTAAGTTGAGAGGAAGTTTATGAAACAAGAGAACAAAGTCGAAGAAAAAAAATCAGAGGTGCTGATAAATAGGAAAGCAATGAAAATAAAAGTCCTCAACAAAGCAAAAAATCTATTCCATTTCGGGCAAAATAAGGCCAACTTAACTGTCAGCTCGAGACCTCACAATTTCCCCCAGTGAGCACTAATAGTGCTCACATAAGATGATGTGGCATATCATGCATATCAAGTACGCATGAAATCAGGCGGTCTCACTACAAAAACCACTAGCCGCAGTGCGATGCAATTTAAAATACGCCTAAACTCTCTATTTTCTAATAACGGCGTATTTTTTTCCGAAATTTCATAGCACACTTTTTATAATGTACTATATTTGTTATTTCATTCTATGCTATTATACAACAACTACTGTACACGACTGTCCAAAAAGACGGGACTCGATATTTTTCTTAAAATAAATCTTCCAAATGGGGATGACGAAACCAACACGTTCATCCCAATAGTACCCGCGATTAAAATAGCGTGACAGAGAGACGGACCCACCAACCAACCAAGCAAAAATGTGCATAAGTGTGGACACCTGGCCGGTGGAAATACCTGAAGAGAAATGCGCACAAAATATTTAAATTTATTTGTTTATCTATTCATTTATGAGACACCTGTCGTTTTATTATGTAAGGATTGGTGATAGAGATGCAATTCAGAATCAGAAGAAATTTACTTCGTTCTAATTACAGAAAATTAATTGCTTCTTGAAAATCTTAATCCCATGGTTCTTATAATAAATATGTTCGTTATCTAATGAGAAGTTTGTATACAACAATAACTACGATGCAATCATAAATCTATATTATAAAAGGAGCCGTGTCCGTCCGTCCGTGTGTCACACCCACCAGACTGCAGTGTGAGATGAGCGTATCTGTGATACAAGCTTCATCAACTCCACGATTTTCGGTGCCTTAACCCAGCAGATTGGGAGTCGGAATGAACATCACGTGTATTGGTAGGTTAGATTAGGTTGTATAGAATATCACGTGTATTGGTAGGTTAGATTAGGTTGTGTAGAATATCAGCGGTTGAGACTTGGGAAAGAATTGGAAAGCCATAGAATAGCATGAGAAATGATGAGAAAGTCATTTTGAAGCTCAGTTGCTCCTATATCTAATCCTGTAATTTTTTGACAGCGGAGCTCGCAACCAATATTCAACTATTTCCTTCTTTTATGAAAACTCTACGGAGTTCGCAACCAATAATCAACTTACTATTTCCATTCCATTTGAAAACTCTACGGAGTTCGCTACCAATATTCAACTTACTATTTACATTTCTTGTGAAAACTCTACGGCGTTCACAACCAATATTCAACTTACTAATTCAAGTGCAGTTAAGGTCCAGAAGGTATGAATCGAATAAAAATGATCTAGTAAGAATAAATTGATCCCGTTCTAGCCCCGGCGAATATTTAGAAAAAATTAGATCACACAGTCTACATAGCGTACAACACTCATTATTCCATTCCATGCTAACAAACACCATAGAAGCGATGGAATTGGAATAAACTTGTATGGCTAGCCCTTTTCTCAAATTTAATTCAACCTTCTTTATGGTATTATATGCACATTCATGCTTTCACGTTAAACACGTAGTCGCGTCTCGCTCGTCACGGTGTAAGTTTGCGACCAGGACACTGAGGTTATGAGCGCATGAGGCCGAGAGGGTAACTCATAAGCTGTGAGTATGGAGACGTGGTTCTGCAATGGGGTGACTTCACGTATTGTGGGCATACACGCACGCAATGTGAGGATGCAAAGTGGGTATACACGCACGCAACGTGAGGGTGCAATGTGGGCATACACGCACGCAATGTGAGGGTACAATGTGGGTATACACGCACGCAATGTGAGGGTGCAATGTGGGCATACACGCACGCAATGTGAGGACGCAATGTGCGGGGTCAATGTGGGCATATGCTGGCGCACTGAAGATGCCCGATGATCACGTTTTGCAGAAATGCACCCGTACGATATTAAGATTTATTCACTGAGCGCAAATATACGCCCCTGTAACATGCGAACGTATTCCTGTTATATTATACTAGTCCACCCCCCTTTATTTGAAATAAAAAAGAGGGCGAAATGAGAGAAAGGCCGTAATAAATTAAAAAATACAATCTCTCGAGAGTTGATGAGGCCGCGTGAACACGGCCCGTCAAAATATATAGGGCTGGAGCTTGTATCACAGATACGCTCATCACACACTGCAGGCTGGCTTCGGACAGACCGACGGACGGACGCGGCTCTTATTATAGTATAGATTACACTATAAAATAAATTCATTTTGACCTTACATGACTTTGCCGTATACGAATATACTCATTCAACGTAATCACACAAAATAACGATGATTGGATGATTGTTACGTAATCTCACTTTGAAGATATAAAAAAATGCTTTGTGATAAAGTTCTTTGCTACCAAAAAGAATTCAAAGATTTTCACCCCTGATAGTGAAATCTATGAATTTCGAAATGCTTGCCAGTAAATGTTTTTGTTACTACTTCGGTGGGTCTCACCACCCATAATATTCAAACGTTACACTGTATTTGCTCTCAAGGTGTGACACATCAACACGATACATATGACATATGCAAATCATGTGACATATTACATATAGCTCTGTTACATATATTAACGATGTGACGTATATATACAAAATCAGGGCTCATTTTCTTTTGTGATGCTTTCGTTTGGTATGAAGGCACAATAAAGGCACATTTATATACAATGCGAGCACACCACAGCGGCACTCGCCCCTGGTCGACTTGCCCGGAAGCTCCCTGGAAACGTGAGGCCGGTGCAGCCGGGCCGGCAAATCTTATGCCCAATGTTCCTTCACAAAAGGGGAGGCTGCTGTCCCTTCTGTAGCCGTCTCGGGAAGCGTTTGCAATAAAAGAAGGAAGGGTTGAAAGAGAAAGAGAGAGAGAGAGAAAGAAAAAGAAAGGAATTAAAAATACTGAGAGAAAGAAAGGAAATGAGATAGATAAATAGGCAGAAAGAAATAAACAACGAAAGAAAGAAAAAATGAAGGAAACTAGAAAATAAGAAGAGAAAGAAATAAAAAAAAGAAATAAATAAACCAAGAAAGAGAGTGGAAAAAGCATGAAAGTAAGAAAATGAACGATTACAAAAAATTTCATGAATTTAATGCAAAACAACCCATTCGATTTGAGTTATTCGAAGCGTTAAAGTTCTAAATTGGCACACAAGCTGCAAGCTTGGACATCTGTTTTGCAGCCTACTGTAGTGAGCTCTCGATTTACTTGCTCTTAAATATATTTTATCTATTTTCTGCGTAGAGAGTTCTGTGTAACTTCAATTTGGCTTTTCTTGAGAAACGATGTGCCTTTATGTTTTGGGGTGAAAAGAAGCCTCCACGTAATCCCAAAATGCCTAAAAACGTTAAGAATGTGATCATATAAATTTCGGCGTTTTAAGGAAGTGTGTTTGAGGTAAGTTTTGTAAATCTTGAGACACATGATAGATTTGAAACTGCTGGTTTTTAAACGTACTGCTGCACGTATTCTGGACTTTGAAATTGATATTTAATATCACGATGGGCTTCAATGTTTTCCATTTTTTCTGCTAACGTATTTTTTTCAACACTTATTTTGAAAAGGATAACTTATAAGATATATTTATCGGAAAATTATAATTCTGGTTGTTTTCTCCGACATATGCTGTGAGGAAGATTTTACTTTAAAAAATTGATAAGATTTTTGAAATTTGCTCTGTGCGTCTTAGCTACTTTGAATTGTAAAAATATAGCAAATTTCTACAAATTCCTATCCAGGGAACACCTTAAAAGCTTAACTAACGTTTTTAATTTAATGCAAAAAACTAGGGGTATTTACACGCCGACATTTATAGGCAACTGTGTTAAGCAAAAAAATTAAACGACCAGTTTGTATATGTCTCGGAAAGTGTTTCACTCATAACCATTATTCTTAAACAACGAAAAACCGATTTTATTTGAAGAAAAAACGGTGCTCATCGATGTTACAGATGCGTATTTAGACATTTTTTTTCAGTGTTCTAAAATCATTTTTACGAGGATTGAATCAAGAAAATTAATTTACGCAATGGTAAGCCCGCAAGGAGTCATTAGCGTCGGCCCAAGATAGCAAACTACGTCTTTTGTTTGCCAGGAAATGTCAGGGCGAGACTGTCGAGGGCTCGACGAGCGTTTTGTGTTTTGTTGCGCCACGGTTCGCTTTTTTTCACAGAGAGGGGGAAATTAATGTAGAGATGAACCTGAGTTTCATCGAAGGTATCTATCAATGTTTCTGAAGGCCGTGGATGGGGATGGACATGGATTTGCGACTGCTTATGATAAAATGAATTCAAAGCGCTCTTCACAAGTTCTTGATAACCAGTTCCCCGTGATAGTGATTTATTCTTCTAACTGCACCCGAATAATTTTTATAAGAACATTGCTTGCAGAGCCAAAATTGACGAAAATTTCTTTTAAAGACGCCAGGAAAATTTCAAGAGTGTACATTGATTAGGCCCCGAAAATCTTCAGGTTTGCACCCCATTGAAAATTTGTAGGATAGATTTGGGAGCAGCCTCCACGTATCATCACAACTTCCATCAACGTATAATATTTTAGGTGAGAATAACTTCAATTATCGCTAAATTAACGCGAGAAATGACATTGAGGATTATTGTGTCAAAGCTACGTACAACATAAAATCAGGGTAATCTAGCTGTTACCAAATTTAGTTTAACAAATAAATTTTTTGATATACAATCATCATTAGACATGCGTTGCCCAAACCGCTCACATCCTAAAGGTAGGATTCACATAACTAGGCGTACGTTTTTGAATAAAAAAAAAGATTTCAGTGAATGATTCCTGATTAGTGAGTAATAACTGAGTCTAATTAACGAGCAAGTGCATGCCAAGAAACAACTCAAACGAGCTCAATAATTTTTGTTAGTAACCGAAGTTTGTACCAACAATTTTGTAACACCCTGTATATTTATGAATGTAAGCACTATGAGAACGTAAGTTAACATTACTGTCAAGCTTTTACTCAAATGATTTTGATTGCTAAATTAGGAAGGTTTTATTTCAGATGTAAGCTTATGTCCTTCAACAAAATCTCGTTGTTTAAAGGAAAGGAGGTAATTGGTAAGTTAACAAGCGTGACCGTGCGTCATGTAATTGCAGTATAAGACATTCTTTATTAAAACCATTTGCATCTGAGTTTAAAGAACACTCTATGCGCGGATGGATCGTTTTTATTCGTAACATTCTATTCGGTAGTCATTGACCACGACTCGAAAAACTATATTTTCATGGAGCAGTAAAAAATAAAATAGCTTAGGTTGTGTGAGAAAAAATAGGAAATGCTTTCTGCGTGAGAAAAACGGTTGACGACTGGGTAAGTTACTATTGTTTTGAAAATGTGGCTACTTCTACTCAGTGGTGCGAGGGGCTCAGCATAGCATTTTGGACACGAACGACTGTGGTTCGATCCCAGGTTGGTTAACGCAGTTTTTCATCAGAGTAAGTGCAGCCCCTCTAGTAGTTGTAGAAAACGGAGGAGAGGGACTTACGAGGTTAGAGGAATTCTTCTGCTCACTAAGCTTGCATTCCTTCATGTCATTCCTTCTTTCAGGGTATGAATCTGATTTAATTTAACGCAACACGATTTTTATATTACAGCTGTCAACAAAAAAGATTTTCTTTTCTTCAGTCCTTTTTTATTTCGCTCTGCAGATGAAGACCTCCTCCAGTGTCAGAATTTATACTGTTGCTTTTCGTGTGTGGCTCTCCACTTTTCCAATGGCCAGAAAATCTCTCCTCTCAGGCCTGGTGGGGTCATAAAGTTGCGTTAACAATGAAGTTAGAGCCTTCGCAAAGAATGAGGGGCCAGCTGTAAGTCCTTCTCATAATGCACTCGCCAAATTTTGAGAGGAGCATTGTTTGTTTGAAGATGATTTTTTCAACTTCGTAACGTATGCTCTAAAATGCGCTATGAGTGGAGAAAATTATTGCTCTTTGGGGTGTAGAATTTCTAGACAGCCTCGTCTATGAAATAGAGTTAATTTTAAAAGTATGTAGGAATATTAGTTTTTTTTAATTTTTCGCTCGCTCCGAAAGTTGCACGCATTTATGCAGAGGATGATGTCTAAATTTTCAATCTTTTAAATGTTGAAACTTAAGATTTCTTTCTTTAAACTAAGTTACTGGGATGCGATTTCAGTAAAATTAACCTGAATCAGACTATGAAATTCATGAGCTATTCGAGACACGTTTGAATGTGAAGACAAGGTTGTTCCAGCTTATAAATATCTTTTCGCGTGACCAATAAGAACTAAATCGAATAGAACTCAAGAGTGGGCAAGTAAATACTCTAAAATGAAAGACGTATTTAGTTATTAAGGCTAAATTATTAAAGTAAGAGCTCGATGCGTCGGTCGCTGCAAACAGGCCAGAATTAAAGTTTCAGTTTTCAAGGCCTCTGAAAGCACTGCTTTGGAGCACTGAAACTCTCCCAAAATTTTGGAAGAGCTGAACTTACACTGAGCATGTGGTGGTTCTAGAACATGTCTTACCAGAAGCTATAATAGATTTACTCTTTTCTTGCTGAAATCGCTGAGGTTCATTCGTTTGCTGCAGGGAAATTCACTGAACGGTAGGAGGTATATCGTAAAATTATACCCGTGGAGCACGCTGAATTTATAAATGTTGAATATTGTAAAAATATAGCAAAAATTTATCCGTGGAATTCTACCTGAATATTGTAAAACTCTACCCGTAGAACACGCTGAATTTCTTTCACATTAGTAACCGTTACTGAAGGTAACTTACAGCTGAAAAGGGTAGCGAATTTTTCGCATTCATATTTACTGATACTTTCATTCTAATTGTGCTTTGGTGTCGCAAAAACTCAGGATTATATACCATTAGAGAACATCGAGTTGAGAAAGCCCTAGCATGTAACCTTTCGGCAAGAACGTGAGCCACCGGTGGCCACGGAGCGGATTTTGATGATGCTGCTGGCCGACCAGTAGTCGCAAACCCAATTTTCGTAAATACTTAAAAAAGCTGAATGAAGGCGAGATCTATTAATGCTCGATATTTTTAAATTTGCTCACAACGATTGACTTACATCAGCAAAGATAAAAAAAGTTCAAATATTGCAGTCTGTGGATGATGAACTGTTACATATGTGCTACCACGTTGACACTTACCTTCTGCCACCCAATTTTCCATAAATACTGGAATAGTACTAAGCCATCTCAACAGTACAATAGTAGCAGCACATCTCATGTTTCAACAGCACAATAACAACAGCACAATGACAATAGCACGATAAGAACAACACATCTGCTGGACCTGAGGCTGGACGTGAATTTTAAGCCATTAGTCCTCGAAATTCAATAAAACAAAATATTTTATTCCTTTGAAAAATGTTCTGTAATTTCTACTCTAGGGTGAAATTATCAAATTGATTACTAATGGTGTAGGTAATGGTTGGGTTCATTAAAATGCCAATGAGTATTTTATTCCAAAGCCATGGAAGTAAGAATACAAAGAAATGCTTCCTGCCAGAAACTCAAGAAACATTTCTTCAGCACCGTCTCAGGCAGAAACGTCGCCTCATTTACGAAGAAAAAGAACGGAGGGCAAGAAAAATGCACAGAGTACCTGAGGCCAGAGTGCACACAAGGAGGGCCAAATTTCACAGGCCATGCAGAAAAGCTAGGCCATGTTATTTTAATAAGATGGTTGTTATAACACTCTACTTCGCTACGATGTGCAAACGTAGTCTAACTTCACGTCTGACTGGCGTTGTAGCATCGCCGGAGGTCCTTTCCGTGCGAGAAGCGGATCATTTTGATGTAATCCGATGAACAAAATAGCCTTTAATATAGTCGCAAGCTCGGTAAGGGAGTTACAGCCTGGAATAAAGCCACTAACTCGATGAGTGAGTTACTGAGAGAAGTTAGTGCAATTGCACTCTGTTTAAGCGGAAGCCGTTACCGCCGTCATTTAAGAATTCACTGATTTTACGTTTGCGCAATGTTTAATTAATGCATTGTTACCACGAGTGCTTATGGAAAGTATGAAGAAAATTAGACCCTTGTTACGAATATGAACTACCCAGTTAAATGGACTGTAATATTCTCATTTTATTTTAAGTAGGATGTAATCGTTTGACGCGTGGACTGATGTGGGCAAAACTGAAGTTCGGTGTTCTACTGAAATTAAAGTCAACCTCAGCATTCAATATTGAAAATGAAGAGCTTTAAATGGATCGTGCCGCATGAAAATTCAGCTTGTGACCACCGGAGGATCACCCATGTGATAAAATAGCACGGCTTCTTGGTGACCACCAGAGGGTAGCCGATCCTCTCAGTGATTCCGAGAGGACCACCAAGCACTAAGTAGAGTAAATGTTTCGGTCGTGACTTCCCCTGCTTGTACGAGTGCGTTACCGGAACTTAGTTCCATCAAGCGAGTCTGCTGAGCACATAAGGCCGATACAGGCTACACACCCGTCAAGTTCGTTGTTGTTGCAACAACGAGTAGTATTAGTATTAGTATTAGTAGAAGAGCAAGCCCTTAGCTACTACAACTACTTGTTGTTGTTCCACACACACTAACTGTGGCGAGAAAGGTGTTGTCCCAAGAACGTCGTATTCGTTACAATTTAATTTTCAGCTATCATCTTTGTGCTCTGACAATCATCTTCGTATACGAGATCCTTATTTTTTTTTTGACGCTTGTGACGTTGGTTTAAGTTAGTCGTCCCTGCATCTTAAAATTTCCATGAAAAAATTTTTGATTTGCCATCTTCGTCATCACTTAAATTTTGTTTTTTGTTTTTCTGAATTAATTACCTTTGCATTCGCCGTTCTTGGTTGTCACTGCTTGTGCATGCTTTCACAAATTTGTAACTTTGCTTTTTCTATCACTAATAATTTTTTACCGTTTTAGATATCACCTTTTAATTTTGAACTACATCTATTACCAATCTCTTTTTGGGGAGAAATGTGCACCACAGTGTTCTGAGTTCTTCGGTTTCCATAAAGAGTCGTAAGCAACTGCTCTATAGCATCAAAATAATTCCTAGAAGCTTTACCATCGAATCTCTAAGTCAAAAGAGCAATTGCAACGTTACTTTTTACTTTAAATATGAGAGAGCTGTTGCTTTATCTTTAAAATTTACTCAAGTTCATTCATAAACTTACCTTAACTATTTAGTTTTTCAATTCAAAGAAGTCTTTCATTGCTGCATACGAAAAGAAATAATTATCTAAAAGTATTTTTTCTAATTTTAAATCTTCTTGTTGTGGCATACGAAAGACAGGGAACGAATCTAAAATTATTTTTTTCTATCGTTGATATCCTCTTGTTGTTGCATGCGAAAAACAGAAAAAAAAGAATCTTAAATTGAAGGTTTTTATTTTTCAGGTCCTCTTATAGCTAAATACGAAAAACAGGAAAAAGAATCCATAATAAAGTTTTACTATCTTTCATATTCTCTCGTTGCTGCACACAAAAAACAAAACAACACAAATCTAAAACAATGACTTGTTCTATTTTAAATGTCCTCTCGTTCTTGCATCCGAAAGGCAGAAAAAAGAATCCATTTGAGATTGAGCGTGATCGCATAAGCGGCAATCTTGGGGCGATCTGCGGGGTCACGTCTGACCTGGGGACATATCTCCCGTGGGGCCTGCCTTCCTTGGCCCTCCTGCCTGCCTTCCTTGGCCCTCCTGCCTGCCTTCCTTGGCCTGCCTGCCTTCCTTGGCCCTCGTGCCTTCCCTGCGCCCTCCTGCCTTCCTTGGCACTCCTGCCTTCCCTGCGCCCTCCTGCCTTCCTTGGCACTCCTGCCTTCCCTGCGCCCTCCTGCCTTCCTTGGCACTCCTGCCATCCCTGCGCCCTCCTGCCTTCCTTGGCCCTCCTGCCTTCCCTGCGCCCTCCTGCCTTCCTGCGCCTTCCTGCCTTTCTTGAACCTTCTCTTAACGCTGCTAGTAAAGCAAGTAACGCTGCTAGTAAGGCAAGGAATGCTGCCAGCAAGACTGCCAGGAAGGCAAGTAACACAGCCAGCAAGAGCGCCAGGAAGGCAAGTAACACAGCCGGCAAGACTACCAGGAACGCAAGAAACACAGCCTGCAAGACTGCCAGCAGGGCAAGTAACACAGCCAGCAAGACTGCCAGGAAGGCAAGTAACACAGCCAGCTAGACCGCAAGGAAGGCAAGTAACACAGCCAGCAAGACTGCCAGGAAGGCAAGTAACACAGCCAGCAAGACTGCCAGGAGGGCAAGTAACACAGCCAGCAAGACTGTCAGGAAGGCAAGTAACACAGCCAGCTAGACTGCCAGGACGGCAAGTAACACAGCCAGCAAGACTGCCAGGAAGGCAAGTAACACAGCCAGCTAGACTGCCAGGAAGGCAAGTAACACAGCCAGCTAGACTGCCAGGAAGGCAAGTAACACAGCCAGCAGGATTGACAGGAAGGCAAGTAACACAGCCAGCTAGACTGCCAGGAAGGCAAGTAACACAGCCAGCTAGAGTGCCAGGAAGGCAAGTAACACAGCCAGCAAGACTGCCAGGAAGGCAAGTAACACAGCCAGCAAGACTGCCAGGAAGGTAAGTAACACAGCCAGCAAGACTGCCAGGAAGGTAAGTAACACAGCCAGCAAGACTGCCAGGAAGGCAAGTAACACAGCCAGCAAGACTGCCAGGAGGGCAAGTAACACAGCCAGCAAGACTGCCAGGAAGGCAAGTAACACAGCCAGCTAGACTGCCAGGAAGGCAAGTAACACAGCCAGCAGGAATGACAGGAAGGCAAGTAACACAGCCAGCTAGACTGCCAGGAAGGCAAGTAACACAGCCAGCTAGACTGCCAGGAAGGCAAGTAAAACAGCCAGCAAGACTGCCAGGAAGGCAAGTAACACAGCCAGCAAGACTGCCAGGAAGGCAAGTAACACAGCCAGCAAGACTGCCAGGAAGGCAAGTAACACAGCCAGCAAGACTGCCAGGAAGGCAAGTAACACAGCCAGCAAGACTGCCAGGAAGCAAGCAATAAGACAGGTCCGCTAAGCTAAGACGTCGGACTGCTGATGAGGATCAGAAGGCATTTGCCCTCATTTCCTCATTATCGTGAGCCGGACCACTTAATGAGCCAATTACCCCAACATTAACGCCAGCCACACCAGCAGTAAGAAATTAATGTGTCGACAGCCCGCCGCTGCAGGCCGGTCACTCGAATTGTGTCGCCTTCCAATGTCTCCGGTGCTGTCTCGGTGTCAGTCCTGTCTGCATTGTGTCCTTTTGTGGTTGTGTTGTGTCCTGTCTGGCTGTGTTGTGTCCTGTGCTGGCTGTATTGTGTCCTGTCTGGCTGTGTTGTGACCTGTTGTGGCTGTGTTGTGTCCTGTCTAGCTGTATTGTGTCCTGTCTGGCTGTATTGCGTCCTGTCTGGCTGTGTTGTGTCCTTTGCTGGCTGTATTGTGTCCTGTGCTGGCTGTATTGTGTCCGGTTTAGGCTGCATTGGATCCTGTCTGGGTGTGTTGTGTCCTGTCTAGCTGTATTGTGTCCTGTCTGGCTGTATTGCGTCCTGTCTGGCTGTGTTGTGTCCTGTGCTGGCTGTATTGTGTCCTGTGCTGGCTGTATTGTGTCCGGTTGTGGCTGTATTGTGTCCTGTGCTGGCTGTATTGTGTCCTGTGCTGGCTGAATTGTGTCCTGTGCTGGCTGTATTGTGTCCTGTGCTGGCTGCATTGTGTCCTGTTGTGGCTGTGTTGTGTCCTGTGCTGGATGCATTGTGTCCTGTCTGGCTGTATTGTGTCCTGTGCTGGCTGTATTGTGTCCTGTGCTGGCTGCATTGTGTCCTGTCTGGCTGTATTGTGTCCTGTCTGGCTGCATTGTGTCCTGTCTGGCTGTATTGTGACCTGTGCTGGCTGTATTGTGTCCTGTGCTGGTTGTATTGTGTCCTGTCTGGCTGTATTGTGTCCTGTGCTGGCTGTATTGTGTCCTGTGCTGGCTGTATTTTGTCCTGTCTGGCTGTATTGTGTCCTGTCTAGTTGCATTGTGTCCTGTCCACTTCCATTGTACCCGATATTTTCTTGGTGAGAGTACGAACTACTCTGTTTGTTTGTACAACCGTTAGCGTCTGGAGAGAACGCTTTAGGTTAATTGCAGCTGCATCATGCTCTTTGGACCGGAGGGATTGCAGAACCAAAGCATTTCTGTCCCTTATGATATCGATTTACCAGAGCCACGTAATTTGGCTTTTTTTGTGAGATCACTTTTCATCTTTGTACCCTTTAAGCTGTTGTAATTTTCCCGCAACCAATGTAATGAAAAACGTAGAAAATTGAAAGAAAAACATTTGAAGGTCAGGTATATACAATTTCGGAAGCATGGAGTGAACATTCAATCAAGGAGAAAACTGAATGATAAAGTAGTAAGATGTTCATCATTCTAATGAACGTTCTATATATCAAAGTAAAATCGCGTAATACGATAGCGCACGCACTTTTTATCAAATGTTGTTTATTTTTATTTTAACGACATCTTAAAGAAAAATCAAATCAAACCAAATTCTAAATGTTTCAGCACAATTTTTTATCAAATCGATAAAAAATATTCTATTCATATTGACATTACCTACGTATATGTACCTCGCATAACAGTGCTGCCAGCATCGTCCTGACATAGCAATGCATTTAATAAAATATATCAGGAAACAGGATTGGCTTTTAACGAAGCAAGGCTATAATTCACTCGATGCTCTCACGCCGAATTCCAATTTAAGTCTCTTGTTTTAGCTAACAGTAAACCATTCATCGCAACTTGCGAGCGGAGTTCGAGTTTGATGCATGAACTCGCCAGGCTTTTAAGAGTATTTATGCGTTCATAATTTTTGAGTTTTTGAAATGAGATATTAGCTCAAGTGATCATGATTGGAGGTATCCAACTGCTGGAGAAAGAAATTAAGGGCAACTAAATATATAAAATGCATAGAATTTCTGGTATAAACAGACTATTAAGTGTAACATGTTGTTACTTGAGTTCGATATATGTTGGAGTGGTGCAAGTTGTTTATTGAGTGTGATATGTTTGTTGAGTGTGACATATTGTTTATTGAGGGTGACATGTTGTTTATGGAGGGTGACATGTTGTTTATTGAGGGTGACATGTTGTTTATGGAGGGTGACATGTTGTTTATTGAGGGTGACATGTTGTTTATGGAGGGTGACATGTTGTTTATGGAGGGCGACATGTTGTTTATTGAGGGCGTCATGTTGTTTATTGAGGGTGACATGTTGTATATTGAGGGTGACATGTTGTTTATTGAGGGCGACATGTTGTTTATTGAGGGCGACATGTTGTTTATTGAGGGTGACATGTTGTATATTGAGGGTGACATGTTGTTTATTGAGGGCGACATATTGTTTATTGAGGGTGACATGTTGTATATTGAGGGTGACATGTGGTTTATTGAGGGTGACATGTTGTTTATTGAGTGTGACTTGTTGTTTATTGAGGGTGACAAACGATTCATTAAGTGAGTTACCTGATTTGTTGAGGAAAATACTATTTTTTTAAATATGACGCACGGTTTATTAAGTATGGGATAGGTTTTATTGAGAACGATCAGGGGTTCATGGTGTATGACAACGGTACAATACCCGTCAAAAATGACAGGTTTGAATATTTTCCTCGAAATAATTTTTCAGATGTGGCTGACAAATATATCCATCCCAACAGTACCCGCGACAAAAATATTCTTGTAGATATGCACTGGTGAAACTCGTATCGCAGATACGGTCATTGAGCGTCTTTATAAGCGTCACAGAGAGACGGAGGAAGCGGACACTACGGTAGAGGAAATAAGGTAGGTTCAACCCAGCCTTTCTTCGTTGACAGTGTGGTTTTGCTGACGTCACGGCAACGAACCAATAGCAGCGCTCATATTGCATCTGGTAGCACTGATACCCTCAAATCTGGCTCCGCTATTGGCCTAAGAACATGGCCTTTTGGTGACGTCGAAAAGTTTGTTTGAAATATTGCCTCTCTATTGGCTAACCGAACAAAAGGAAGTGAATTTTCTCCAGTAGAAATGACCCTACCTTGTTTCCTCTACCGTGGCGAGCACCAAAGTACGTGTAAAATAAGAATATATAAACACAGCAAGGGAATTATTAGGTAAGACAACATCGAGTTCCACATCTACATCATGTAAATCATCTCACGATAACTTAAACTTAAAAGGGGAAAAGTTAGTCCCACTTATCAATCTAAGATATGTTTTATCCTAGTCTTGAATAACTGCGACAGAATTTTACACGCATAAATCGAGGTTCGCATAACATGATGTGGAAAAATTAGAATTTGTACTGTGC
Source organism: Morinoia aosen (assembly GCA_030386875.1). Classification (NCBI taxonomy): domain Eukaryota; kingdom Metazoa; phylum Arthropoda; class Malacostraca; order Amphipoda; family Talitridae; genus Morinoia; species Morinoia aosen. Next base: position 63,890,141 of record CM059565.1, on the reverse strand, counting down.
GAGAACGAAATTGGCGACAATAACTTTTCTCTCTGAATGAATTGTTTTCAGTATTGAAAATGAACTTGAAATTTCCCTAAGTGAATGATTTTTTTCCTTTTGTTTTCACGATTTATTCAAAAAGGACTCGATTTTGCTTTACAAAACCTATAAATTGTTTCATTAAATTAGTTACTGAATAGACATCACAAAATTCTGACCAGGTAAACTATGTAGTAAAATAAAGTGAAGTACGCGTATGGGAACACTGTTTTTCGAATTTTTTTCCATATCAGTCTTTCAGACGTGGTCACCAAACATATTCATTCATCAGGAAAATGTCCATGACTAAATTATTTTAAATCCGTATAGCAGCAAACAACGTCTCACAGATACGTTCATCAAACACTTTGAACTATTCAATCCAAAAAAGATTCAATGCGTGGGCCTACAGAAATAAAACTTTGAAATTCTTTTAACCTTAGAGAACACTTCCTGTCAAAAATGACGGGATTTGGTTGGCTACATTGAATGAAACACAAACCTTATTTAATTAGGTTGTTGTTGTAATACACAGCTTCCACTACCGCCTGAATTTTCCTCTAATTAATGGTTCATATGTACTTATCAAACACAAGCAGCTTTCCTAATTATGAAAGCGATTTAAATATCATGAGCGATATTTAAATTGCGATATGAGCATACGCGATATGTTCATGACAAAAAAAATATACAGATGTACCTAAAGTCAGAGGCATACATATATATCAATACAAGACGGCTTTTATAAATAAACGCTAGAGAACAAGTCCTGTTGGACATATTGGGGTGGAAAAATTTGGATAAATCACGATTTCTATTAATTCGTTGGTTACTACATGAAACAGCATCATGCTCTAATGTTATTAAGCAATGGAAAGTGAAGTAAAATTTTACTAATTTTACTTAACTGTAGTCGGTGACTTAATCATCAATTGCTCGTGAATTTGCTCCATATAAATGTTTAACTTCTTTACGCCAAAATAATGTACGGATCCTAAAAACACTCATGATTTAAACTGATACTATGCTCTACTATGTAATCCACCCCCTTTATTTGAAATAAAAAATAGGGTGAAATGAGAGAAAAGCCGTACGAAATGAAAAATTACAATCTCTCGAGAGCTGATGAGGCCGCGTGAACACGGCCCGTCAAAATATAAAGGGCTGGAGCTCGTATCACAGATACGCTCATCACACACTGCAGGCTGGCTTCGGACAGACGTACGGACGGACAGACGGACGTGGCTCTTATTATAGTATAGATTGGTATTGTAACCTGCATCACAAATACGCTCATCAGGTACGTCATGCTGCGTCGGTCTAAAGTTTTGGCAGCTGCAGACAAAATAATATATCGGTAAGTCCATAAAAAAGCGAGGGCTATTATTATTATGGACTATTTGAGAATATTAAATACAGTGTGGCTGCTTTTACTATGGACGAGTTACATTAGATGATAATGAGAGGCGATTTGCGGGAGTAAATAACCTGAATTTGAATAACCTAATGGAAGCGTGAAAAAAAAATTTACGGGCTTTTGTTCACTTTTCTGTAAAAATCAAAACCAGTTTCAGCAAAAGAAAAACCGAGAAGAAACGTGAGAACAACTATCACAAGATCAAAAATTCTAAAAAAGAAATGTAAATTTTTTACATTTCCCACATTCTAACAAGTTCCCACGTAGCAGCATTCAAAAAATTGCATTTTTACACCCTCAATCAAAACAAGAGTCACCGAAAAAAAAGTTCGTGCTGAATGTAGCATATCTGGTAATTATACAAACGCTTCTAAAGCACAACCAAGAAGTATTTATTCATCTTCGAAAGAATTTTTCATTTCCTGCTCTCATACAATTAGATCCACCAACTGCGTTCGGTGGAAATAATTGCACCCAGCAAACTCTTTAATTTTGTCTCGAGTTTCTGCACGTGAAGTTTCCAAGAAAAATGAGCATCGAGCGTACGTGGAGTTTTATGTCGGTATCACAGTAGAAAATATGGAATACGTTTGGAAAAAACAAGGTAGGGTCATTTCAAGGGGACAAAATACGCCTCCTCTTGTTCGGCTAGCCAATAAAAAGACTTCATTTCAAACAAACTTTATGACGTCACCAAAACGCCATGTCGCTACGCCAATTGGGGAGCCAGATTTGGGGGTAGCAGTGCTACCAGAAGCAATGTGAGTGCTGTTATTGGTTCGTTGCCGTGACGTCAGCAAAACCACACCGTCAACGAAAAAAAAAACTAGTTTGAACCTACCTTGTTTCCTCTACCGTGGTCGGTATCTAAGCTACCTCGCCTGACATCATCACCCCTCTCTGTGTGCTCGCCTCCCATAATTAACAACACAGAACACCTCCCAACTTCAAAACAGTCCAGTTTGCGCAACTTCAAGCTAATGAGATAACTTGGAGTCCTTTTCTTCTCTGCAAGGCTGACTTACTACGCCCCTGTCTTGTTTTGACAGTCTCGTCCCTCACTAATTTATTTTGGCTAGAAGTGCAACCAACTGCATTACCGTAGTTAGCCGAGGCTTTTTGCGCAATCTTTTTGTTCATGTAGGGTACAGTGGAAATGGAAAGCAATGGTTAGGGCCTCGGCTTGTCAGAAATGAACGACTCTACGGTGCAAGCAATAATGAAGACGAAGTTGTGGGTTAAGAAGGCGAAGCAGTCTTGGAAACGATCAACTATATTCCTGAAGTAGCTCTGAAATAAAAAATTACATTCATTCTCCAAGCTATACAGTTGATAGTAAAATAAAGAAATACATTTTCCCGAGCTGTAATGTAGCATACGAAATGCTTAAGTACATATACGTTCAGCAGAAAATTTGAGTGAAAAAAGCAAGATTCCGAACGTGTTTAGTGGGAACAGAAGGGACGTGAAATGTAATGTTGAATGAGGAATGTTGCTATGAAAGTGCATACTATGGAATATTATATTCTTTGGAGGAGTATGAAATATGATGCATTATTTATGTAATCTAATTGATTATTAACGTAATTTTATTATCTATGGCACATTATGATTTAGTAATGGCTATCAAGGAATTGTTATGAAATATCATGGAATAGTAATGAAACATCATGAAATTTTCATGGAATATTAATGAATAGCTATGGAACGTCGTGGAATAGTTATGGAACATCATAAAATAATTATGAAATATCATAAAATCGTTATAGAACATCATGGAATTGTTATAGAACATCGTAAAATAATTACGGAGTATTATGAAATAGTTATGGAACCTCATGAAATAGTTATGTAATATTATTGAATAGTTGTGTAACGTCATTGAATAGTCATGGAATTTCGTAGAATAGTTATATAACATCATGGAATAGGTATGGACATCATGAAATAGTTATGGAACATCATGAAATAGTTATGGAACATCATGGAATAGTTATGAAACATCATGAAATAGTTATGGAACATCATGGGATAGTTATGGAACATCATGGAATAGGTATGGAACATTATGGAATAGTTATGGAACATCATGGAATAGTTATGGAACATCATGAAATAGTTATGGAACATCATGGAATAGCTATGGAACATCATGGAATGGTTATGGAATATCGTGGAATAGTCACAGAATATAGTGGAATAGTTATAAGGGCGATAGCGTTACAACAGCATGCGTGCTACTCAACAAGCTTCAAAATCACGTGATCTAATGTTAAAATTCACTTCTCTCGTCGTGTCGCCAAGAATTGCTTTGTAGCGGTGACACTCATTCTGACGTATGATTCTGAAATTAGCGAAATGCTGCTAGGGCAGCTAGATGAAATTAACTTCCGCTAAACTTATATCCCATTGAAAATGAGCTCCAGCACCAACAATAATGTTACATTTTTTCGGTCAAGTGTGTTTTATAAAAAAATAGGTTTTATCAGATTTTGATTAATTTAACTCGAGGTATTTTTTGAAAAGATATTCTGAGATGTAAGAGAATTAATATTTTTATTTTGTCATCTCATCATTCATAATGTACGAGCAATTGTGAAGTGTCGTCAACCGTGTGCAAAATAAATGCACAAAATTATACATTTACGATTATGCTGTTACATAGAAATCAGTGAATTTAACTGAGATATGATTCATTCATCGTTATTTAAAATATCAGTCGAGAGTTAAGTAAAATTTTTCATTAAATTCAGCATGTCTTTGTATGAGTGGCAATTTTTAGGTTCATTTAATTCAATTATCACTTTTTCGAGATTTTAACTGAAGTTTTGATTTAAAGTTGAATCATTACCAAGGAATTTCCAAACATTGCTGATTCATTCACGTACATTTTCATACTTTTATACAGGAGTTATTCATTCCATTACTCAAAAGTACAAAAAAAAAACGCTGCTAAGGAGCATCATCTTCCATGAGCTCAAATTTTTCCGAAATCTCTAATAATTATTATGCTCGCGGTATTTTCAAGGAAAAGGAAAGTCGGTCGTGTGCGGTCTTATAATTAGCAGTAAGCTGCAGCTCTGCGCTGCTCTGCGCTCTGGCAAATACAAAATGAAAAGCATCTCAAAGAGACGGGAACGTCACAAGCAACTAATATTATGATCATTCTCGGGAGAGTTTTTTGGAGTCTTCTGCACGGCATGCAGGTGATATTTTTTCACATTTTTTTTGGCCTAGCGGCTCAACTCCTAAATATTGTCTATGAAGCTCCACTACCGTTCGAAAAAACGAGTAGTTTTTCTCAGTTGCATTTGGATATTGAGTTCTGACGTATAATTTAAAACATATAATTTTTTTGATACTGGTTTATTTTCAATCACTACATGTAATACATTCGGCTACTGTTTATAAGTTCAAACTAACTTACATTACTTTCTACATATAATACATTCGGCTACCATTCATATTTGCAAACACATCGGAAAAGTAAATTGACCGAACGAAAATCGCCGTGAATTTTGAAGAGGGCTAAGCAAATATAAATCTAAAAACGAGAACAAAATTTGTTTCACATTTATTTCCGTTACATTCAAAAACGTTAAATGAAATTTCAGAACGCAAGAATAGCACAATGGAAAAAAGTTCAAACTAATTCCTGAATTATTCACCCGTACAAAATTGGGAAAAAATTCAAATTATTTAAATTATTCACACGTAAAAATACTTGATCTGTGTTTAGGATTCTTACAACACATGTTCAATTTAAACGACATATCAGCTCCATTGAAAAAGCAGGTGTTTCATTTGAATGAGCGGCTCTTTTCGCACGCTGTCGGTGGACACACTCGACAGCATTTCATCCTCGCAGCTTCCGTGACCGGAATAAATGGATGCTACGAAGCCTCTTGTATCTCATGGAATTACATTTTCAATATTCTCGAATTACAGTTTACACGAGTGATTAATTTCCTTCAGGAGCAGGGCGCGTACCGAGCTTAGTACTATTGCATTTCTGCTCAGGAAGCTTTGTGAGAGCCACTACGCAAAATGAGCTCATGTCTGCAGCTCGGCTTGAATTAACTCACGTAGTGCGTCAAAAGTAAAATGCAGGGAGGTTCATAAACTACCGCTTGTCGTGACTTCAAGCTTGAAGAGAAAGTGCCATTAAAATTTACCATAGCTGAAGGGCTTAGGACCTGAAGTTTTGAATTTTCTGAACCAAAATTAGAGTTTTGGATCTCAATGCCTGGAGCTAAGGTTCATGTCTCCTGATGTGCGAAGGAATGCTATAGCTTCAGCTGAATTCTAAGGCGGGGATGCAAACAAGCTTCTCTTCAATACACACGACTTATCTGAGCACAACTGCTCAAATGCTGTGGGTTGCAGATGCAGTGCAGCGATGAGTGTAGATGAAACCTGTTCGAAAGTTCCTCATGCACTCGGCACACCAAAATCATGGTTGAGACGCTGTTTAATCATTAACAAGACGGACCAAAATCTTGACCCAGACTCACCAATATGATGAATGAGACGCTCTGAAATCATTAACAAGACGCACCAAAATCTTGAATCAGACGCACCAAAATCTTAGATCAAACTCATCAAATGTGCCCAAAATGTTTTACAGGTGATACGAAGTTTAAAGGTAACTCTTTCTCCCTTAAAAGGAGTTGCGCTAATTTTTTTTGGATAATGGGTGTAAATTATGTGGCAAAAATGGTTCCCATGATGTAGTTCTCATATTTTCATTTAATAAATGCAAGGGGTATACAACAATCGATGTTTAAATGGGTTTTGATTAACTTATACACGTTTATTCGAAGTGTTAAGAGAAGAACATGCTCATCATTATTTAACAAAATAAAATTGGGTACAGAATATATTATCTCTACAGATACGGGGCAATAGGCTCATTCTTCACTTGCTGCTAAATACCCGAGTCGTCAGACCCCAATCGTGCAATGCACCAGTTAAAGAGAAAATGATGGAGTATGGGGGAAATCGATTCAGGTTATCTCAAAAGATGTCGCTGACTTGACTGTTTCAACGTGATTAGCGCTGGTGTATCAACACTAATATTTACACCCCTTCGCCTACATCAATCAGCATGGAAAAAAACACTCAAAGTGGCATGAAGAACTCGTCGCTATTTTGAAAAACAAATTATTTTCAGGAAAGCATTTTGCCAGCATGATTTATTTCTCATTAAGCGGCGACGATTTTGAAAAGAAGCAATTAAGTGGTCGTCTTTTTGATGTAGAGCAGTGAGCGGGTACGAAGAGTCTATTAATAGAAATATTGAATTGGCGAATCCTCACATGGCTTTCACAATTTTATAAGATTTTGCCCGGGTTGTAAACATCAAACCTCTTTGAAAAGATATTTTTAGGGATCATATTTACAGTGAATTTATCATAAGATGTGACGAAAAACAGAAAAAGCTCAGCCTTATTTTCGGACTGAAATAAACATGCGCCAGTGGAACCATGAGCCAACTTGAAATAACTCAGGAACTATTTTTAAACTATAAAACAGATTTTTGTGCGCAGTTGTGCTGCAACCTGAATTCGACAAACACAGAAGCTTTGAGTGTGCAGTGTGGGCGGTTTTGTACGAGTTATTTTGTAGGAGCTCAGAATTTGTTTACGTGAACCACATGAAGTAATTTCAAATTTACTGCAAACGCGTTTTTTTACACCAAACTCGCACCTGAGCTCAGATTTGGAACTAAAATCAAAAATCTGTAAATACATTATTAAAAGTGTCTATATAAACAATCGACGGTTCTAACAGTTTTCATCATTCGCTGGGTTTCGGTTGTTTAATTGTGTAATATATTTTTCCAATATCTGAAGAGCAGCCAATATGTCGCTGTCTCCTTGAACCATTTTAGACTTGATTCAATATAGCCTCATTGATCTCTGGAACTCAGCCGTTGATCCGATGTCTTTAGGATTCAGAGAAGAGATTATCGAATAAATTCCATGCAGCCAATACCTGGTACAAAATAGAATTGACCGGAAGTGGGCTCACAGTGCCTCTCAAATTTTAAAAATTATTTTTCTGTCATCTTTAAACTGGTTGTTGTTCAAAAATCAGAGCATCTTCAGTCCATTATTCGTGACCAACGTTTTACATTTAGTCCGCAACGATCTAAAAATATGATATTATTCCTCATTAAATAGTGCATGAGATTTTTAATTTTGGATAATGAGTTCCCGTATTCGTGTGCAGCATCAATTTATGTAATTGTACTACGTTATTTTAGTTTAATTTACGGAGCGTCACAAGATATTTTTCTCTTCCAAACCGTTGCTTGAAATTGAGACAGCTTTCAGTAGATGTTTTTGCGATTCAACAGTGAATTTGAATGTCACGCAAAAATAAATTCTTGGCTGAAATGGTAGATAACTGTTGGATGGTAGTCGAGCACGTTTCTATTTAGTTTTTATAAGTAGTCCTTTCGTGGGTTCACTTGTCAAAAATGATTTGTCATTTGCCAAAATTGATGATCTGTCTCATTCTAAAATTTCGAGGCTCACGCGTTTGATTTGATACCATATGAAAGCAAGTGCAACAGTCAATGCTGAACTGACTTTAGAACTCACTAAGCATATCAGCGACAAAAAAGCGAAGAGGGTTAAGTCAAAATTGTGTAAACACATAGCAAAAACATTCGACCATCCCTAATACGGTGAAGGAAAGTCTGGCATTCAAATCATTTTGCAGGCGTCTGGGCACAGAAAAATGCATGCTCGATTCAAGTCCTCAATTCTGAAGACATCGAGGCTGTGGCTGAGTGACAGACATCAGGCCGGCGATAATCTAACAAATCGAGAATTATTGCTCGATGAGGAAGCGACAATCCAGGTTTCCTGAGCAGTCACTTGATCGTTCCTTTTCCTTCGTTACAGGATTATATTGCAGACTTGAACGACTGAAGTACAGCGTTTAACGAAACCTGGCAAAGCTTCAGTGAGATTTGACCACATATTTCTTTGCGTTTTATATTCAGTATTTTCCCTTGAATTTCAAATCCACACTCGTGCTACAGCCCTCATTTTAACATTCATCTAGTGAAAATGACAATAAAAGGTCAAGGTTAACTGTCGAATGTCAAACATAAGTAGTCAGAGGCGCATGTGTTCGAAGATTTTTTATATTTTGTTTCTCGAACACTGTAGCAAAATGTCTTGTTCTGTTATGTTTATTCCAGTATATTTCTCATTCATAGCCCTGTTCAGGGATGATAAATGTGGTGGTTAAAGAAGGTAAATTTTCGGCGATTGGTCACACACGGGTAGAGGGTCAAGTGAGGTCCCTCACGTTTGGCGTCCTATGGTTCTTCCAAGATTCATAAGAAATATTTTTAACCCTGCATAATCTCGAATTTGAATATCAGATACGTTAACATGCGGTAAATGAGGAATTAACGCGTCAAGTTAACTTGTGACTTGAGTGAGCTAGTTGAGCAAAATTACAGGGGCTGGACATAGCGGATACACCTAGCGAAAAGCGTGTCTGAGCGTAAATGTTGATTGTAGCCAAGCCTACAAATTTTACTTTTGTCCGTTTTGCCCACAACGCCACCTGTACAATGTCCTCCATACGTTGCAAGTGTCAGTCGTTGTAAGAACATTGTTTTGCGCTGTTCTGAGTGAACGCAGGTTAACAAATCGTTGCTGCTGATATAGTGGGTGCTTCTGCTCCGAGTTAGTCGAAGTGTTTGATATTCCATGAGGCGCCGTAACGAAGATTTTTGAGCCCTCTATATGTACCTGGAATTTTAATTTATTTTTAGGACTAGCTACTCATCCCTCAATGTTGCTGACTGCAGTTGGACTCAATCCCTGCTCTACTATTGTTGGAATAACAGTCATGGAAATCTGAATGGAGTACCAGCTGATGAATTAATTATCTAATCTTGAAAGCCAAAGAAACTGGATTCGAAGTCTATTTCGTACTGTGCAGATGATATTACTTTCGTAAGAACATCCAGAAATCCACAAGCCTTTGAGATCTGAAGATTACATGTTCTTCCCTACATGTCTTCGTGGCCAGATCAATATTCTGGTCTGCTCTGTCTTCGTGCTCTCGCCCCGATTATTGCAGCTCATAGGAGCATTTGTCGGCAAATATTCCTCTTCAAAGAGACATCATTCCTCCCTGAGGCCGGGCGGCCTTTGATGCCGCCCTGGATAGACACCCTGGGGGCTGATGCCCTTGCATCACAAATCAGATGCTCCTGAAAACCTCAGAAAGAAATTACATCCGCTCAATGGGGACCAGACTTGGAACATCAGCAAATCTGGGATCCATATTTGCGCAGAATGGAGTTTTGAAGACTTTGTGCAGGACGGTCCCGTCTAGTTAGCGTTGGGAGGTGCCACTTACGGGCCAAAAGAAGCTAGCTTTCCTTACCATCTGATAGCAATAAAATTGTTCACCGACACGTAAATGTATTGAGTTTTCGCTCGTACGGTGAGTGGTGCGTATCCAAATTGCCATCATGACAGTGCGTCCCCGGTGTAAAAATGCTATTTATTCTCCTCAGTCGAAATATGAGAGCGGAAGCGGAGGAAGCATGTCTTCTTAGCTTCACTCATATCTGTCGCACGTTTTGTTCACTTCCCACGAGCTCGTTTCTTGTCTTTTACTTTTCAAGCGTTTTATAACTTTGAAATTTTCGCCTACGGTGTGTGGACATGGCTTTATTTTGGGTTATCATGTTACATTCTCGACCAAAAAAACAGGTTCTCATAACGTTAAAACATTTCCTGAATGAAAGTTGTGAAGTTTACGTGAAGTTCAACCATTTCGTCACCTCTTCATCAATTTTGTCATTTTTTTCACATTTTGCAAAATAGCTACAAATCGCCACGTAAATGAACATTACTGTAACGCAATTAATTTATGTCAGTATTGTACGAGTATACTGAAAGTTTTTATTCTTAAGGATCATTTCTTCTCTGCGTGAAAGGAAAGGTTTTATCCAATGAATGGTAGGTGCAATACCGGAATGATTTTTTATGAATTTAATACTTAGGAAAAAGGGCGAAGTTTATTTAATTAAAGTACGTCAAAAGGCGCAATACCAATTATATCATTCTAAAGTTACGCACACACACACACACACACACACACAACACACACACACACACACGCACTCTCGCACAATCACACAATAATATATTATTATTTTTCTGTGATAGTACATAGTTCTTCCTCGTTAAATCTACCCAGAAAATTTTGCAGTCTATTAGAATAAAGGAAATTCCGCGGGAGTAATTTCATCCATGTTTTGTTACCAACACGCGATTGTTCTTTGAGACAGGTTGAATTTTTTTTAAGGTTCACAGACATAAATTTCATCTATACATAAGTCTTAAAATAAATAAATAAATAAATGTTTATCACAAGCGAAATTTGAATTTCAGAAACAACTCAGTGGACTTGTGCTTTCAGTCAGTTACAGAAGTCTGTATGCAGAGATGATATAGAGTCAAGTGTTGTTTGAAACGAAAGATGTACTAAGCAGACAGTAATTCCAGCATCAATGGTCCTGAAATTTGAAAGAGACGTGCGTGCTCTGCACTTCAGTTAAGAGATATGTTTGCCGAGCGCTGCTCAGAGAGATAGGCTGGCGCAAAACCAAGTCATAAGACCATGGAAAATATGAACTGGATATTTTCGACTGTTTTTGCAGTACGTAAAATAAAAGCCGCTTAGCAGTTCGGTTAGGAACTTCAAAGTTTTGCGAGTTCAAAGAAAAACAGTGAAAAATACAAGGGGATTTCATGAGACTTCAATATTGACTCCAAAAGCCGGAAAAAAGTCAACAGCAAACTCTACAGTCGCGATTGTGCACGCGACTCCTGAAAAATACAAGTGAAAAACGTTTCCTCTAGCATCCCACAATAGAAAGTTCTTTGCCTCTCTCTCTGAAAGCGTCAGATATTACGATTGAATTTAAAACTTCCGAAGCAGGTTCTTAGTTTCGTTCCGGGAAGATGATTATGCAAATGCGTTTGTTTCCGAACCAACGCGGCTGGACTAGTGAAAATATTTCGCAGCGTTTCTATGGTTTTATTTTTGTTCTGTTTCGTGCAAAGTCGATTATAGGCTGATCACATTTGAAACACTTTGCAAAAACTGGACAAAAGAGGAGTTGATGTTTCTGAAGTTGGGCACTTTTAAAGTTGGGAGTATTAACGGCACGTGCATTAATTTTTATACAGTGTCTTTCAAAGTCGTATTCGCAGTGTTGGTCGTGAGAGTGGGTAGAACTTTAGCTTCTTTGGAAACAAAACGTGAATAAATGTTCTTTATTAGGACTTGCACGCATGGAGTATTGCTTGGTCATTTGATGAAACCAGCATTGAACGCATAAGCGTAAAATAGATAATATATCTTTTGAAAAATTATCATTGTTCAATGGTAATTTAGTTGGCGAAGCTGGGCTGCCATCATGCAAAAGTTTAAGCATAAATCAGCAGAACCAAGACTACAATACGAGGAAGAATTATACGAGGAAGAATTATGCAGTGAATTACACGATATAAATCCTTCAAAGTATGAATTGTCTTTGGAAATTTGGAAATGCCGTCATCAGTAATGGCGTCCAAACTGAAATCTTTCATGTTCATTCTATATATAGAACATATGTCTCATTAGCGGTACAAACCGGAGAAATGCTTTTGTCTCGATTATTTATTACTATATACATAAAAAATCGATAAGTGTCATATTCGACCCACCATGCAGTGGAGGATCAGTATTGGAACAACCCAAGTATGGGAAAAGTATTTAAAACTCGAAAGTTTAAAAAAGTATTCGAACAGAAATATCTAGTTCATCACGGGCATTGATTCTAGCAATATGATTGAAGAACAGAGTGTGCATTCAAGCAAAAACCTGGTTGCATGTACAAGTTATATAATTTTGGATGTTCATATCCCAGGAAATTGTCGCCTTCTGAAATTATATTTCGGATTGACCAAATAATTTTGCGACTAAAATTGCGCAAATAAATTCAACAACGATGTAGAGAACTTAGAAGCGACATCAAATGCTCCATGGTAAACTTCAATGCAATAAAAGTCGTTTATCATACCGCATAACACTTCTAAAACTATGAAATTTCATTTCGTTTCGAACTTGACCAGCGGTCCGAAAGAATTACCTGGAAATGCACCTGTGTCCAAACAAACTTGTTTTCAGAGTTTGGAAGAATGGCACAGCTAATGCATTTCGCACTGCGCTCATTTTAACTGATGAGGCAAGCCTTTACAATAATATTATTCAGGTTGAAAAAAATGTTTAGACTCTCTACACGTCTCATTGTTAGCGTTGTATCACGCACCGTACTCATCTTAGATGGAGAGGGAAACATTTACCTCTCAGATTTTAGGGTCAGAAAATATTATTTGGTTTCTGTTCATCGCTAACCTAAAATCTAATCTATCTGTTCATCTGGTTATTTACTATTGGTCAATGCTGCGGTCATTGAGGAAATTGAAGCGTAGATAAAATTAGGAATGTTTTATACGAAATCTTTCTTCTTCGTTTCTTGAGGCCTTTCAAACGAGGCATTTCATATTTAAAATGATGTAAATTCGAGATTTTCAGAGCAGAATTCAACTTTGAACAGTTCTTTTCTCAGTATTTTATTTATAAATTTTCTTGATGAAGACCTCAGTATTTTATTTTTGTCGTATGAGAAACCATTTTCAAACTAAAAAATGTAAGTCACTATGAGTGGTTCTTGTAAAAAGAGATTTTGAAAATTCACTGATCATTTGCGTGTATAGCTGGCTCTTGATTTAAAAAAATTTCTGCCATTGGAAATGGTATTTAAGGTATTTAGATTTCATTCAGTGCCTGTTTCTTTCGTGAGATTCTGGCTACGAGAAAAATACGCTCAAAAATTGAGTACATCTTCATATTTTAACTAAACTTTGGAAATATAAACATAAATTATACTGAGTTGTAGCATGATTTCATAGCCCTCGAAGTCACACAATTTTGCTTTCTAATATAACATGGCAATATTATTGATACAAGTTTTTTTAACGTTAAGTACAGTGTTTAAATTTGACGTACGCATATGCACGTAAAAACGCACAGTTGAAGAAAAATTCTGACTGCAGCAGTCCCCGCGATAATTCGTGAGTCCAGCCCTAGCAATAATTGCATCGAATTATTATTCTCTTAAACACGAATTCCAAGTAGAACTCAGAGCAAATATACTGAGCGAGTATTTGTTCACAATGAGAGCCATCGCAGGGCAAGATCCTTCAGCGAAGGCAAAAAAGGAGTTGGGCTCTCAAAGTTTTTTTCCATTTGGTCTCGTAAGTTTTTGATGGAATTTAAAACTGGAGGACGGTGGGCATCCGAAAAAGACAGATGGAACCCCATGTCTCCTGAATTATTTATGCACTACATGAGCCCGACGATTGATAGCGCTGTCGTCTTGGAATGTACTTTGTCTTTATTAAAAAAATCCTTGGAAGCAAGTAATTGGGTACCTGCGTTGATCAAGTGCTAATACAATACAGTAGTTTTACTACATAAAGTTACGAATTATAATCCAAGTTATAAAAGCACTCGCGAATGAACACCTGAACATCAAGTGTTGACTTAATCTCAGAGGCCACTGAAGGATTTGAAACTTTAAATGACTCTCGTGTTATGCCGTCGCGTTTTTATATTTTAGTATGCAGTGTCCAGAAATTTGTGAGGTAGTGAAGGCTGAATTTTCCACTACGCTTTTAGTTGTACAGGTTATTCGGAGGAGATGCCGTCTTGCGTATATTTAGTATTCTAATTAAATGACTCATGTCCCAAACGACTGAATGAGACTTGAGAAGACAGAGCTTAGTTCTCATTTCTATGAGACCGGTACACTCATTGAAAATAGTTATTTTTGAGTTACATAATCAAATACATTATCAAATAATTTAAATTACATAATTTATGAGTCACACAATCGAATACATTGTGAAATAATTTTTCTTACATAATTTATAAGTTACATAATCAAATTAAACTCCCAATCGACTTTGAGTAACAGTTTTTTTATGAATAATGGTTGTACCCGCTCCTCGATACTGCCACAAGCGATGCTTTTCAAGTGATTGTGTGATCTATAGAGTCGATGTTTTACAGATTTCAAGGCCAGTTTAAAGTAAGCCAAGTTTTCGTATGTGTCAAGGAACGTGCTCTAATTTATTACTTTTGGGAAGCATGAACATCGCAATACTCGAGGTAAAATCTTCCGAAGACTATTTTTTAAATATGCTGATTTTTATTCAAAGTTGAGCCTCACATTGACGCGTCTCGCTTCCACAAAGTCAAAGAAGGACAGCCGTCACGAAAGAATGAAAGTAAAATTGAATTAACACCAGAAATAATGAAAAAGGATAATAAAATGTAAAACACTTGTAGCCTAGCGACGTTCCAAGTTCTTAAATATACCTTGAATAACTGTCGGAGATTTCGGTTTTGCAGCATATTCTTTTCTATCCTGATGAGAGTACATATGAGTGGAAATTTGTTCTCGAGCTTCCAGTGATGGGAATGCATACCCGAGTTCAGGAAATAACGTCTGAAACAAGCTGAGAGCGAAGGCTTAGAGAAATATGTGAAGTGGGACTTGGCCTCACAAACACAGATTAGCAAAGTGTATAATTGTACTTGGCTTTCATTTGATTCGAAATTGATACGCTATTCACTTGAAACTTTCGACATTTGAAGATAAAAATTCTAAGCCTGCTGTTGTAGAATCGCAGCTTCTCCTGCCTTTTTGATGCTTTTGCAGTAGTTGTAATTTATTTTTTATCTTCAAAAGGTCGGGGCATCAAAGTCTTCGCGTGCTATTAAACTTGCTTTCAAATTCTGCTTCATGTCATGGTTCTCGAAGCTGAAGTGACATCACTATTTCTGAAACTACAACACCGTAACGAGTGAAAATGAGTGTTCTTCACTGTATTTTTTCAGTCAAAAATCTCATTAAGGAAACTAATCCTCGTTGGACGAAAAAATACAGATGCTGTGAAGATATTTTGAACGCCCGAGACATGGTTGCTTCTTTCTTTCGCGAATTGATATCACCTTTGAATAGATTTTCAAAATTCAATTTAGGTTTTGTTCGCTGATTTTTGAAAAACAATGTTTCTAGAAAATAAAGAGTTATTTTTGTTATTTTTTCAACGATACCTCTTCTGTTATTTCCCTGGGTCTTAAATCCCAGAGTTTTGTCATTGGACTTTAACATTCTCTAGAAAATCTGTGTTTTGTCGCTCCTGTAGTGACAGAATATATGTTCTGAAGCTATCATGAGTGAGATTATTGAGGAGAGAGAAAATTCCTTCAAGTGAATCAATTGAACTACAATTTTAATATACCTAGAACCAATTGGTAATGGCTGCTCTGAAAGGAATTTATAAGTTGGAAATTGATAACCTGACTAACACAATGGTGCTCTGAACTATTCATTCCTATATCACAGGAAGCAGTAGATTCGAAAGTCGTTTCAATTTCAGATGATGGTGGTCATATAAGGCATAAACCTCGAATGTTCACTACATATTAAATCTTGCGTGAGTAAGATAAATTTTTGGAAGACAGCGACTTGAGCAGGTTCTTTGTCGTAACAATGATACTCTGGGGCTTCTTCATTCTTCAAGCTTCCAGTAAGTTGCTTGAGGGCTAAGTTGTTAGAACCTGCCATTGCAAGCCCTCTTTTGGGACTTGTAAAGAAGTGTTTCCAGTTCTCCACTTCGCAATCGGTGGCTCGGTTATAGGAGATGTCTCTAGCTCATGCGGTGCTTCTTTTCAAATTATTCCAATTCTATGGGAAAAGAAAGGAGTAAAGAATAGAAAAAACGTTTAGTTCCAATAAAGTTGACAAATGAAATGTGTAACATTGGATTTTATATCATCTTAACAGTAAGAACCTTAGTTCAAATTCGCATACGGGTATCGCAATACCCATGTCAATATAATTGTCGTAACAAATGATTGAGAGAAAAGCACAAAAAATTCAATGAAATATTAAAACATTAAGATCCTTGGTTAATATTCACACATGGGTATCGTAATACTCATGCTAATTGTCGAAACAAATAAATGATAGAAAAGCACGAAAAGAAACAGAACGAGGTACATTTGGCACATTACGAGAACAGAACGCCATTATTTGAAACGGGAAAAGTTAAGGGTGACGGAATTTAAAATTGAATTTAACATTGTCAAATTTTAATCTTTTCCGCATTAAGTTCTTCGTGGTCTCTAAAGCAATGAATTTTTGTTCCCAAGGGTATCTTTACGGACCTGATTTTGACATTTACAAACATTTCGACTGTAGAAAATTTGCCCTGATTTTAAAGCGAATCTAATCTTTTAGCCAACAACACATACACATATTTTACATGTCGTGTTCACCTGGATGGCGGAATTCCGGTGCGTAGTGGAAATCCCTTTTTTTGTCTAATAAACTGAACAATTACTCACTCAATTATTACCGTGTTTGACCACATTTCTGAGCAAAAAAAAAATCAACTCTAGAAAGGACAGATGTGGATATTAGTTTCTTTAAAACGTTGAATCATTCAACAAGTGATCGGTTGCTTGAATAATGAATTACAACTCTTCAAAATGATTACTAATGTGAAGCTCATTTTAACTTCGTACCGCATTTCTACTCCATTAAAAATCTCCGTATTGGGAGAGAGAGTTCACGTCAGTTGAATGAGGCTGGCAGCGCAGCGGCAGTGCAAAAATGTCTAAATTGCCGCAGTGGCTGCCGGCGGCTCTAATGTTCTGCGTGAAGAGGCGCAGTTTCGCGCAGCCACACGCAGCCACACGCAGCCACACGCAGCCACACGCAGCCACACGCAGCCACACGTCAGTCACACGTCAGCCACACACAGCAACACGCAGCCACATGCAGCTACACGCAGTCACACGTCAGCCACACGCAGCCACACGTCAGTCACACGTCAGCCACACACAGCAACACGCAGCCACATGCAGCTACACGCAGTCACACGTCAGCCACACGCAGCCACACGTCAGTCACACGTCAGCCACACACAGCAACACGCAGCCACATGCAGCTACACGCAGTCACACGTCAGCCACACGCAGCCACACGTCAGTCACACGTCAGCCACACACAGCAACACGCAGCCACATGCAGCTACACGCAGTCACACGTCAGCCACACGCAGCCACACGTCAGCCACACACAGCCACACGCAGTCACACGTCAGCCACACACAGCCACACGCAGCCACACGTCGGCCACACGCAGCCACACGCAGCCACACGTCAGCCGGCGGCGACTTGCTCTCACGCACACGTTGGACTTCACTGCGCTAATTTTCGCAGAAGCCTGCGGCGATTTTCAACTGGGCACGATCTCCATTTCTAAGTTGGAGATTCAGCCCCCACAGTGATGTGCTTCTTAAATGAGAAAAACGAATGATGGTGAGTAAAAATTATCCATACAATGCAAAACGTTTGCTACTTTAAGTAACTTACATATCACCCTATTTTCATTCAACAGTTCCCAGCTTACAATATTATAATAGAATTTCCTCGCGCAGTGTCCACCAGCAATATTGTATTACAATTACGTTTTTACAGTGTCCACCTTGCAGCGCCGCTAATACAACGGAGTTTACAATTCAGGCGGCGTGCACGAAGATTGATGATCCCGCGTTTCATTTCAATGGCTGCAATAATTAATCTTGCTGCACTCCCCTCTGACCCTCGCTCTGCAGGCGGAAAAACTTCAATAGGAGCTGCATAGCGCTGCAGCCGTGAGCGCTCAGTTCAATGCGTTCTTAGAATTCATAGAAGTTGAATTATTATGCGCTGGAGTAGTCATTTAATAATGATTGATGCTAGAATTCTGGACTAGTCACTTAATAATGAATGATACTTGAATTCTGGAGTAGTCATTTGCGAATGATTGATGCTTGAATTCTGGAGTAGTCATTTGCTAATGATTGATGCTTGAATTCTGGTGTGGTCATTTGCTAATGATTGATGCTTGAATTCTGGAGTAGTCATTTGCTAATGATTGATGCTTGAATTCTGGAGTAGCCATTTGCTAATGATTGATGCTTGAATTCTGGTGTGGTCATTTGCTAATGATTGATGCTTGAATTCTGGAGTAGTCATTTGCTAATGACTGATGCTTGAATTCTGGAGTAGTCATTTGCTAATGATTGATGCTTGAATTCTGGAGTAGTCATTTGCTAATGATTGATGCTTGAATTCTGGAGTAGCCATTTGCTAATGATTGATGCTTGAATTCTGGTGTGGTCATTTGCTAATGATTGATGCTTGAATTCTGGAGTAGTCATTTGTTAATGATTGATGCTTGAATTCTGGAGTAGCCATTTGCTAATGATTGATGCTTGAATTCTGGTGTGGTCATTTGCTAATGATTGATGCTTGAATTCTGGAGTAGTCATTTGCTAATGATTGATGCTTGAATTCTGGAGTAGTCATTTGCTAATGATTGATGCTTGAATTCTGGAGTAGTCATTTGCTAATGATTGATGCTTGAATTCTGGAGTAGTCATTTGCTAATGATTGATGCTTGAATTCTGGAGTGGTCATTTGCTAATGATTGATGCTAGAATTCTGGAGTGGTCATTTGCTAATGATTGATGCTAGAATTCTGGAGTAGTCATTCAATAATGATTGATGCTTGAATTTTGGAGTAGTCATTTGCTAATGATTGATGCTTGTATTCTAGATATATTAGCTGATCATATTGCCTCTTACAAACACACGTGGCTCCATTAGCAGCCTCACGATATTCATGAATACTTCCTACCAATCGTAGTTACATTTTTAGGTTGTGTGAAATGTAGTGAGAGTGCGTTGTAAAAAAGTGAGGTAACTACCAGAATGTTGACTGAACTCTTGGTGACTGATCCATGCTGAAGTTTTTGAACTACTGGGGTTAGACAAAATAATGGAAAGATTTTGGAAAAGCAACAAGATGTATTTTGAGGCAAAACAACCTCCATTCTCCGAGTTATTGGTTCATAAAAATTGTGAATTGTTTGCAGAGGAATTTTAGCCCATTCTTCTTTTAAAACACCCTCCAGTTGTTTAAAGAGGATGGCGGCGGAAATCGACTTCGTACTTGAATCTCTAAGACCGACCACTAATGCTCAATAATGCTGAGAGCTGGGGATTGTGGTGGCCACATGAGATGTTCTACTTCATTAGAATGTTCCTCGTGCCATTCCTCAATAAATTCTAGCTGTACGGATTGGGGCATTACCATCTATAGCATCCCCTCCGGAAACAGTGCTTGGACCATAGGATGAACTTGGCAGCCCAAAATCCCTAAATAGTCTCGGCTGCTAATTCTTCCATGAAGGGAAATTATTAGTTTGGCGGGTTTCCAAGAAACAGCATCCCAGATCATCACAGAACCCCGCCATATTTTACGGTTGGGAGAAGGCAGTCTGGATTAAAGGCTTCTTTCGGCTGTCTCCAAACGCACACTCGACCGGAGGTCGGAAATTAGGTAAACAATGATCCGTCAGCGAAAATCACATCTTTTTAATTTTAGTGGCTTCTACACCTCTCTAAATACTTCAAAACATTTGTCTTTGAGAGCAGAGGCATTCTATTTGAGTAAAATTAAAAAAAACCTGATTGTATTCTTGCGAAAATTGAAAGTAAAACGTACATTTTTTCTAGATATTTGTATTCTTGCACGTCTGTTCTTTCATTTTATCTCTCTCAATATTTTCACGCCAGTCTGGAGCGCGTAGTCGTGTTTCTGATTTTTCCATGACGTAAAATTCTAAATTGATTGCCGTTGTCATATCGAACTTGATCTTTTCTTGATTAAACTTAATAAACGTTTGTGATGTGGATGATCCTCCTATATCATTTAGTATAGTATATATACGGTTATATATTGACATATACAGTGTATGGATAAATATGTGTTCGCATAAATATTTACACATGCTCTGTAGATAAATAAGAGAATATTCAATAATACCTGTTTCAATTTTCCTTCTTCTTTTCATCAACATAACTCCATAAAATTTCGCATGTACAAAATTTCCCCTCGAATTTCAAGTTTTTGAAAGCTAACTCGCTAGAATACTTTCTAACAACTTCATAGAGTTCATTAGAGTTCTCAAATTCCTCTCTTCATGGCTTATGTTGCTCAAAGTTCTATCGAGTCTCTTACGCCGGCCTGCAGTTGCCTCCCTGCTATCACACTTAAATTTAAGGGGGGGCAATTTTGAAGTCATAGAATTTCTTAAGTGGAAATTCCGCCAAAAAAGAGGTAACACTCAAGGGTCTGCTTCGATCGAAAATTATTCTGTGTTTTATATATGTGAACGCGATCAGCGTTTGCTATTCGTGTGAACTGGACAGGGCTTCGAGGCTCTGCAGTACCAGCCAGTTGTTTCTTCCCGCTTCTGTTTTTGTAAGAGAGAGAATTTGCTCTAATTTCCAACTCAACCTGGGCGTATGAAATGAGTTCCAGCACGGAAATAGCTACCCATCATTGCGTCCTGCATCGCATCAGTTTTGAGGCGTTCAAGAAATCCAAGGCGTAACCGGGCACGTGTCGACTTGATTCGAGTCAAGCCTCTTTTTCCCTGATCACAACTTGCTTGACGTGTTCAGCTTAAGAAGACTCGTACTAATCTTGTTGTTCGCCAAGATTTAGGCTTTTTCAGCAGATAGAGGTCCCGTTTTGGTTGTTTTACAGAAGGTAAAGGTCAATTTTTGTGTGGTATTCACAAGGTAAAAATTCTATTTTCCTCTGAAATGAAGGTGGTCAGAAGTTTTCTATTCAACCAGGGACATATATGGACACCGACGTAAGAAATGTTGATGACTGAGTCTTGCATGAATTAGTCGGTGTTTGAAAATTTAATGTTAAATATATTGCCCATCATCTTGATTCATTCCTTAAAAAGTGCAACTGAATTGAGTAATAAAAATTTATGTTAAAACCCTTTGAAAAATTTGTTGCATATTAAGTCGATTGGAATAATATGCTTAAAATTTACAATTAGGACGCGACGTATTCATACGTCCACAAAAAAAAACATTTCACAAAACACAACATGTGCACTTTAGTTTGTAACTTCACTCGTGAATTAAGTTATTTTCAGACCTAAATTAGCTTTATCGCTGTCCATGTCACCAGAAGTTTTCATAGTGACGGCGTTGAGTATTAATCTATATTTCTTACAATTTCTTTTCATATCAAATGAAAGTGTTTTCAATGATAAAAATTTTCAATTTCCCTGATGGATCTGAGGGATATCGGTGGTGAGAGAAAGAGAACTGAAGCATTTTAATGAAGGTTCTTCACTAACGATTGATATAATGACTTTCATTTATAAAAGTGTAACTCGTATTTCTCGCAAAATTAGTAGGTGCTCTAGCCATGCATTTGTCAGTGAATTCTCCTATGAGATTGCTCCGTTAGTGGAAATAAAATTGAGACTTGGCACTTGAAAATCAGTCTGTAGAGAAATTGCAACTCCTCCATTGTCATAAATTGCTCACAATGTACTTCTCATCTGAAGTCAATCTCTTCCGAATGGTGTTGTATTTGGCACTTTTAAGTTCATGTAATCCTCTCAAGAGACAGTTTTAGAAAGCTAAAAACGATTGAATAGCGGAAACCTTGGAAAAATTTCTTTCTGATTGGAAATTCTTTATTTCTGTCCTGTCAAAAAGATCGAATGTTTGTAATCTTCGAAAGAGAACGCCTCAGTCATGCAATAATAAAGAGCTATTGAAGCTCAGATCATGAAAGTTCAAATCAGGGTTTGGATTCTGCACAAGAAAACTGGACTGGCGACTAAACTTTGGAGCCGAGGCAGTGAGCTGTGAGCTTCTGATAGACTTCAGCTAAGTTTTGTAATTTGTAGCATCTGCGAATGAGCGACGCTGGATGGCTTGTGTGACCGTGACCTCTAATGTGAAGCTAAAAACTCCGCCTCCCTCAAACGCCTCGTACGCGGTTGACCTCTACCCGCCAATTGCTCAGGACACTAAAGATATTTTTGATATTTTCTCTTATAGGCAGTCAAGCATTATTCTTTATTCATGGGACAATTTTAATTTGAGAAAGGATCCAAAGGAGCTGTTTCTTTTAATCGATGGAGCTTTTTATTCAAAGAACAACTTTGTTAACCTTGAAATTTTTTTTCACGTCAAATGATGGCGTGGGTATTTTTCATGTGATTCAATCCGTAGCTGCTCGCTTCAGAATTGACGCATAACAACTACGATCGATGTCTATATGTTACAATGCTGTAAGCGGCAAGAAAGTTACTAACAACCAAGGAAAACTACTGTACTTATTGTAGGATGATTTTTAGTCTTTGCACTTTCATATTACAAGCTAACTGTATTCTTACGTGTTCACAGTGGCTTGGAAAACGCAATGGCGAGAGAAAAAGTAGTTTTCTACCAATTTTGTAATTAAAACAATAATAAAATAGAAGAAGCTGCGGAAATGCTATGGAATGGGAACTTATTATGTATAAAATATTGAATTAAATTAAAATTCAATATGGTAAACATTGGCTGCAGTTCTATTCAATGATCCCACTCGTTGACCAATATACCTCAGCGTGACTTCCATTAAAAGCGTTTGCTCAACACCTCACAATTTAAAATATGAAGAGCTAGTGGTGCACATTTTGCATTTCACAACTATGTTCGTAGCCTCTTTGGTTCAGTCAAAAATTGAATTTTAGTCGCGACTTCGTTAGTGGAAATATCACAACAGAAACTGAACAAATGGGTTATGATGATGTTAAATTTTGCCTAGATACTCGAACATGGTTGCTTATGATTTTTCTTTTTGAGGAAGGGGATTTTGTAATATTAAAACCGTTTAGATATTTTTCAGATCAGCGATATCTTCGTACAGAATCCCGGCAAACTGTAGAATTATTTGGAACTTTTCTTGTCGTTCGAAGACATTGAAGATGCCTCGCGCCTTGAAATTATCCCTAACATTTTAGGGATTTACATTTTCTGAAAATGCAAGCCGCCTATTTTCGGGAAGCCAACTGAATTGCTACAAGCCACGTACCATGCTTCAGCAGCAATGCTCACTGGTTACGATCTCTTGTCGGCCGAAGCCTTTTACTAAAGAAGACGACCCTTACGTTCTCCAGTGAGTGGAGACTTAGAGTTGTCGAAGTTAGGACGCTTTGGTCGTCAGTTGCAAGAAAATAGTGCGGGAAAGGAGGGAACAGAGAGAGGGGGAGAGGAAAGGAGGGAACAGAGAGAGGGGGAGAACTTTTGGAATAATAAAACAGGGAAAAATGTTCCTTCTTATCGGGAGCGACCGTGAGAAACGAGCGACCGGTGATTGAATTTCGCTGTCTTGCGATTCAAGTCCGGCATTTCAAAGGACAGATAGGAGGTCTTCTTACTAGTGGACAGCGAGTGCTAAGTCGAAGTTCACTTACGAATAAAATGACTGTAGCGGAAACTCCTCACAAATGCGCTCAGATAACTTCTTCCCATATTTCTGCCAAGTTCACGTGTAGAGGGTAAAGATACAGAATGTGGATGTTCAAATTTGCAGTGCAGACTAGAATTGGACATCATCTTCTATCGAGCTCACCTTATAAGGACGCGAATAGGTCTCAGTTTTCCTAATGCGATGTTTAGTTCAGGCGAAGAGCTTCTGTTTATAAGTACGACTGATTTTCACAGAAGTTGATAATTGTCTTCGAACGATAATTTCTATAAAATGATATGTGAGTAGTCGGAAATAAACTATTTTCAGCTTGTTATCCTGATAAAACCCAGCGAAAAAAGTAACAAATTATATTTGTATCATAGAGGATACAAACACAAGTGCCTACCTAAGGGTTTTTTCAAACAAATAATTCACTATTGACGTAATTTCAAAATATTTCGTTAACCGTTGAAGGACACTCTCTCTTCCCTTTCAGCCTTATATTTTTTTCCCCAGAATAAATTGGTTCGAAATTAGGTTTATCGTGAGCATTTACTGTTCATTTTACTTATCAGTTTGTATTATGAGTTAATTCTTAAAAGCTGTCTCATGAGCGTGCCTAAGAATCTTTCAACTTGAACTCGAAATATAGACCCATACATATTTCTTTTTATGCTTCTCTCCAATGCTTTGCTTTTCACAGGGTTAATTTATTTTTTCCATGAGAGTAAACTGAAAACCTCATGTATCTGAGTTCACAATTCCTGACGTGTCAAGACTGAGAGGGTGCATGAAAAAGCAGTTTATTTCCAATAAAGTGCAAACATGAAGATGAGGAGAAGGCTAGAGTCGATGTTCTCGTAGCCATAATACTGAAATCCCAAACGAACACCTCTTGCAGGGATGTTATGGTGGTCATCTTCTCACGAATCAGACCATATCGTGATACTAATGTAGTCGGCACTTTTCTAGCACTCATCGAAGGGGTTGAGAATAAAGGTAGAACAGGTGGTGCAAAATCAGCGTTCGCAAAATGCAATGACTCGTACTGAAAATGCAACGATTGAATACTCTATAATTAAGTGTAATGAGCGTAACAAACCGTAGCGTGAAGTGATGAATTTGGTGGTGCATGTGAACAAGTTGCGTTAACTTTCCAACAGCCCGAGAGCCCAGTTTTTGCTGAGTTTCAACACAACATCCGCTCCGCATCAATCCCACTAATTGATACAAAAAATACTATATCATGTGAAATATCTTCAATGCGATTGGTTTATGAAATGAACCTGAATTAATTTATATTGATCAGTGATCACAGTATCATTTCAATGGATAATTGCTCTTATTATCTGCTCTTTTCCTACTTAAGTACTGATTATGTCAGTGCTTGAAGCGTAATTGCGCTTTTCTATTCCATTATTGTTTCTATGTGAACATTTCATCGCCTTTAGAATACTTGAAACGCTTTCGGACTTCATTAATTATCTGTTGTCTATCGAATTATCATGCCCCACTTCTAAAGCTAATTTCGTCTATGTCTGCTTCTTAACTTTGAAAGTGGCAGGATTTGAAATGTATATTATGAGGGTGAAATTGAGTCCACCTTCGTCGGGCATGCGTGCAGGTCCAGGAAATGGCACATTAGCTTCTTATGAATGTTTCTTCGGAGTGACGGAAATGCTGAAAGTCTAATATTATAATCGCGAATAAATATTTCGTGGAGTTAAACATTCCACGCGAACGCAGAGATCAAAACTCAAAATCCACTACGTATTTTGACTAATTAATATATTGTACAGCGCAAGAGCATGAATAAAAATTAAAAAACACAGAGGGTTTGAAAATAAACTTCATTTGGTCGCTTCTCAACACCCAGAAAGAAACTTCAAGTTTTGTATGGTACGTGCAAAATTTTTCTGAATTTTTGTAATTTTTTTTAATCAGGCAGTGATTGAACTAGTGTATATTTAAACCTTTTCCCTACCGCTTAATTTTTTTCAATAAACTTTAAGCCGATGGGACCTATTACTTATTTATAAGTTTAGGATAGTTGAAAAAGAGTCATAAAATTCCCACGTCCGTATGCTATGTTATGGGCAAATAAATAATCTGGGATATATTGTCCCACTTGAAACTCTTCAATTTACAGAACATTATTTATTACAGCAAATAAAATAGAATGATAAGAGTATAACTCAAATAAACAATCATAGACTTCCTTGAGATAGAAAAATATATGAAAAACAGGAAACTCCGGAGGATAAGAAACGGGCACCCAGTACGGAGCTCCATGCGGTTGTGTCTGCTGCCACCTGTATCTAACTAATTTCCCACAGATTATGGGTGGAGTCTGCCTGGCCTGCCTCACTACCTTGACCTCATAAGCTCTATTCTATACCATGAGTCAATAAACATGAGTTAATTAACAGAAAATTGATTTTTTTCGGATTTTGAGCCCAAACGGTAAACTTAACACTTTGACTACGATTTCGAAGTTGTTACGATTGGTTTTGTCAGGTTGTAAGTAGCAGAATTATGAAACCGATTTTACTACTCGAATATATTTTTATCTTTTCTAAAGATTATGAGAACTAAAATTGCACCATTACATTTCACCTAGTAAGTTGACATACATTTTTCAAAAAGGTCGCGAAATGGATGGAATGCTATTCATGTGCACCGGTGCGTGAATGAGCTATTTACTAGTGGTGCACATATGGCCCACTATGTGCTTACACGCTGTCGCTGCATCACCTCCCCTCCGGCTCCAGCGGTCTACCTTTAGATCAGCGGTCCTTAACCTGTGGGGAATGGCAGAGTTGTCAGGAGGGGAATCTCGTGCATTTGTTTCCACTCACAAAATATCGATAGTATTCAAAATCTAATACATAACGTCCAAATGTTGACACTTCACCAATCACAACCATTTACAGACTGTGTTAATAACAAAAACAACCATAAAGCGGCATTGTATGTCATGTTTGGGTAAAAGTGACAACACTGCTGGGTTTGGAATGTCATTTAAATAAAAGGAAGATGCTGTGGTGGGGAATGGAGAGTTGAGTCACTATGAAGTGGGCAATTGGGGAAATAAGGTTAAGGGCCACTGCTTTATAGAATACAACAAAATGCGAGCCCCGGACGAAAATGTGAGAAATTTTCCCCATAAGAAAAAGTTGCTTTACTATTAAGTGGCAGAGTAAGAGCTACGGTGTGGCAGTGTAGAACTAAAACTTTCTAGATAATGGAATCAAATAAAAATGTACTTCTATCGCACTTGCAAGCTCTCAGAACCAAAAAATTTCGGAACAGAAAATCCAAAAAACAAATTTCTCCATATAAACGGTAGTACCAAAATTTCTCACTTTAATGAGCTGGTGATATGTATACGCATTACGCAGTGCATTCTTTTTTTGAAAATTGGGCTAGTATAACACTCAAAATAGAACATTGAAGGTTGTTCATCCAAATAATATCGCATAGTGAGGTCTTATTTTTGTATTATTTTACTCATTGGTCTGGCAAGGAAAAACATTCTCACTTAATTAAGCAGCAATTCAAGTGGGAAGACGAGGTTGGGCACCGCAATCATATAATTTTCATGACACTAATACATGGGAAAAAATTATTTCCTCTAAGTTATTATTCGACTAGCGCACATATTACCATCAAAATATTCTTATTTGTTTTTATGTAAATATTTTTATTTGATATCGAACTATTTTACCCTCGCAAAAAAATGTTTTTACTAGATTCTAAGTCTAAAAACGTTTTTATTCACAAATTGACTTTTCGGACGTGAGGTGGCTATGATGCATATAAAAAACTGATAACCTTGTTTTTTGCATATTTCCAGCGGCTCGTACAGGCAAACTTGTCGTAGCAAAGACGACTTCACTGAAGAGCGTCTGATGAACACATAGTTACACATCATTCGTGAACACGCAGGACGATCAATTTGCAGCCAAATGAGCATTAATTGTAGTTCACAAGAATATTTAGAAGCTTGTGAAAAGATTCGAATGAACTTAGCGCCAAAAGTCAAGTGATGTTTTTCAATGAAGCCTTTTGATTATTCAGTAAAACTACGAGAAGTAATGGGGTTAGCTGAAGTCTTAAGGATTTTGATTATCAGCTCATAAACTTTGATTAAAGAACAAAGAGTGCGTGACTAGCGCTTAAGATAAGTGATCCTTTGAAATATACGTTCAGAGATGGTTTTTATACCTTAGAGTGGTTAAAATACAGAGACAGTTAATTTCATCTGAATATTCGTTCTTTAATAAAAAATGAAATTTTCCTATTAAGCTACTTGTCTTAACAAACCCATTTCCTAATTAAATTAAATGCATGAAAATGTATAGGAATAAGACATAAATTAACTTTGAATCCTTTTATCATTCACTTACCCAGTTCTTGGCGTCTTACTACAATCTGCTTTACCAATGAAAATGCTGTAAAATTTTAGAGCATTTATCTGTCTTCAACGAAATCGAATGAAATTAATAGAGAAGCTAAACCTTGCATAAAATTTAAACATAAGTTAAAGCGATAAATGCCTGCACCATTTACTCTCACGCCCTCCTCCTAAAAAGGAGCAAAGTTTATCCCACGAATTGCAGCAAGTTAGGATACCTGTAAATACTGGAGCGCAAAACGAATGCGGGAGTCATCATAAAATTCAATTAAGACAGCGAGCTTCGCAGGCTAGATGAACAGGACGAACTGGAGAGCTGCATGCAAGCGGTGACCGGCGCTGTGTTCTCACCTTCGCTGGATATTGCTTGCGTTCTATGTTTGCTTGCGTTCTGTGTTTGCTTGCGTTCTGTGTTTGCTTGCGTTCTGTGTTTGCTTGCGTTTGTGTTTGCTTGCGTTCTGTGTTTGCTTGCGTTCTGTTTTTGCTTGCGTTTTGTGTTTGCTTGCGTTCTGTGTTTGCTTGCGTTCTGTGTTTGCTTGCGTTCTGTGTTTGCTTGCGTTCTGTGTTTGCTTGCGTTTTGTGTTTGCTTGCGTTTTGTGTTTGCTTGCGTTCTGAGTTTGCTTGCGTTCTGTTTTTGCTTGCGTTTTGTGTTTGCTTGCGTTCTGTGTTTGCTTGCGTTCTGTGTGTGCTTGCGTTCTGTGTTTGCTTGCGCTCTGTGTTTGCTTGCGTTCTGTGTTTGCTTGCGTTCTGTGTTTGCTTGCGTTCTGTGTTTGCTTGCGTTCTGTGCTTGCTTGCGTTCTGTGTTTGCTTGCGTTCTGTGTTTGCTTGCGTTCTGTGTTTGCTGGCGTTCTGTGTTTGCTTGCGTTCTGGGTTTGCTTGCGTTCTGTGCTTGCTTGCGTTCTGTGTTCGGTGCTGAACATCAATGCATCTATGCCGTCAAGAATGAGCGGATCGCTTAACGCGTTGACTACGTATTGGTATTTTGTGTACCACTTAGAAAATTGCTCATTGACGTACCTGAATATAAGAATTTCATTCCAACTAATTTGCTACCTTTTACGGAATAAATCTAACTAAAATAATAAATTTTAGAGGATAAGGTAACAAATCATGGTTCAGTTGTATTCTTTACACTTTTCAGAAAGGTTAAAAATATATTAGAGAAGTAAAGCCGGATCTTCAACGCGACTTCTTCTAATCTAACCAAACTTACAGAAGCAGCCGCACAACGTAGTCAAGGTCTTAAGTCTCATAAGGGCTTCAGTTTTCTAATTATTCCACTGACAAGGTAAAACATTCGCCTTTTAGTAATTGTTCAAGTGGGAACACGAACTTGGGCACCGCAATCACTCATTTTTCATGACACGATTGCATGAAAAAATTAAATTATTTCCTGTAGGTTATTGTACGACAAACTTGTACACCTCGTCACAATTTACGAAATTCTATCATTTTCGATCTGATTCTCAATCCACTTATTTAGGTTAATAATAATAAAGAGATATGATTCTTCGGTAGTAAGAATCTCATCCCAAATAACGAAATTCAATCATTTTCGATCTGATTCTCAATCCATTTATTTAGGTTAATAATAGTAAAGAGAATATGATTCTTCGATTCCCTGAACAACGGAAAGTGATCAAAGCGGATATCTAGGATGCAGGAATCGCGGTCTCGACTTTCCCTCAATAATCCTTCACTCGTGAACACCTGACACTCCTGGTAGGATCCCTTAGTTAAATATTATATTCTTATCTGCGAGACGAGATACACCTAAGACATTGGTTGTTAATAATACTTTTTCAAGTGGGTTGGTTACAGAAGGCAAATATTGCCGAATCGTTACCCCGTTATCATACATCCAACAACAAATAACATTCATGCAAGAACTTTCTTAATAAGATTTATGATGTTCTTTGTAGCTTATGTACTTTTGAAAGCATCCTGCTGAGTTTTGCAGAGCTTGCACAATGACAACGAATTATACAATGCCAGTACGCGGCAAGCAACTGATGAATATAACAATTATCAGGTTTTTCTCCGCTGAAGAACAATGTGGAATTATAAGGATAAGATAATGCTGTAGTGCATGGCAGCGATTGAAAATTAAATTGAAGTCTTGTTAGAAAAAATCACTAGATTTGTTAAATAATGATTTGTTAATTTGTTAGAAATGTTACAAGGATTCCAAAGCCACCTTTGTTTTTTTTCTATCATGAAAACTCATTGACTTCCTTCATTTTGAAATATTCCATAAAATGACATACAAAACTAACATTTCAAATTTTCTGAATAACCAAGACCAAAATAGGAAAAATTATCTGAGTAAAGCGAGTTTCTTTTTAAAATTTACATATAGAGCGCAAATTTTACAACAATCGGCCACAGGTAAAATATCCCTGGGTTGCGGATGCTTAGTGACCGTATCTGTGATACGAGTTCCAACAGTACACAAGTACAAGAATATTTTAATCGCACGTACTATCACAGACCATATACTAGTTATGTAAATGTTCGTGGTACTATTAGGATAGATATATTTGTATGTCATCCATATCTGAAAAATTTATTCAAGGAAAATATTGAATACCGTCGTTTTTGAAGACTCGTGTACACTAGTACACGAGACGTACACTAGTGTTCGACTGTGCAGCTGCTGTTGGTGTGTTAAAATATACAGTGGTACCTCGGGTTACGAATTTAACTCGTTCGTTCAGAGTGCCACCTCATAACCCAAAAAATTCGTATCCCGAAATGATTTTCCCACAAGAATGTTACAAAAAAGAAATAAATCGCTCCACCCGTCTATAAAAGCCCCTTTTTATGATTTTTTCTTTACACAAACACACATTTGGTAAACAAATAACATCATTTTTAATTCCTACTGAGAGAATGAACGAGCGAAGGGGGAAATAATGGGGCTTAGTGTGTATGCGTGGGAGGAACCGCGTGACTCCTGTGTCACGTGAGATGTTGTCGTTAAGTTATTTGTAAAAAAACGCGATCACGTAGCACGGTATCAAGACTTGTCCACCACAATAAACGGGCGCCTGGGAGGGAAATTTAAATACATAACCCCCAAAAAATCGTACCCCAATACGAAAGCGTCACTTTGTAACCCAAATAATTCGTGAAGGAAGGATTTCGTAATCCGAGGTACCACTGTTTTTCAAAGATATTTGAGCACCCATTTGTCAATTTGCTGCTATGAATTAGAGCTAAAGGTCATTTACATCATTATTCTTTACGATTATCAACCATATGAAATTAATAAACAGTACTAAACAAATACAACATGAAAAAACTAAAGAAATATATTATCGGCTTTTGTGGCTATTTTAGCGATCGATTAAACGTGAATCGAAGAATAAATTATCTTCAACTCCTACAAGTGCGGACACTCTTACAATTCACGCGAGAACTCCGACGGGACGCGTTACGAAGCGCCACCGAGTTTAGGAGCAAAGCATGCTAATTAGCTGATAGAAATATACTTAATTATAATTAACATTGGAGATAATAAATTCCAAGCTGAATCTCCCAAAAATGAAGGTTAAACGCGAGACAGTTCTCTCTAATTTTAATATGGCGACGTAACTGAAAAGACTGGGATTTAAATTTGTCGAATCGAGAGTTGGTCGAAGTAAATTTAAAACAATCAAGCTGGAAACATTTTCTCCGGAGTATCCTTTCATAATAACGATATCGTTTGGCAGTATCATCAACTATCGTAACTATTATGATATATAATGATACTACCATAATAGGTACCATTATATATATATCATAATAGTTGTACTAGGAGACAAGGGAGGCGCGAACAGGTGAGGGGATGTGAAGGGCAAGGGGAGGTTTTTAACCGGTTGCGAGAGTACGGGAACGTCGGAGTTTATGGGATTAACGGAAGTAGGGAGGCCATCGTTCTTCTATTGAATACCTGTGTACACGGCCCGTCAAAAATGGTGGGGTTCTATATTTTCCGCAAAATTTTTCCTGATGCGGATGGCAAACAAATACATCCGTCCAAATAGTACCCGCGAGTAAAACATTCTCGCACTTGTGCACTGGCGAAACTCTTATCACAGATACGGTCATTGAGCGTCCTTGTGAGCGTCACAGACACACGCACCAACAAATTTAAGAATGTGAGAATGTGTTCCATGAGATTCACATGCTAAGAACGTAGGAGAAATTACGCATGAAAATTTATAAATTCATTTATAAATTTGAGGAAACACCTTACGTTTGATTATAAAGTATAGATTCATGACATGAAACATCTACTGAAGGATTGTGAAGCAGACCGTCCTGAAACATTAATGTTTGACGAGCGCAAATGGCGTACGAGCCAATGTACGAGTATGTACAGAGTGTCCCGTGAAAAATGAAACCCAAAATGAAAATCATATAATGCCAAGACTATTTGCTTCATTGTTATTCTGTTTCTGCCATTTTCGATTAATGTTATACGTTTTGATAAAATATCTTCTAAAATATTCACCCATAATTACTCTACTCAAGGCTCTCAGAAACATATTTTTGCAAGAAAGTCAAAGAATAAAATGTGCATGCCAGAATTTGACTTTAATTTCGATTTGAAAAAAAATCATCAATATCATCTGTTCTCTGAACCTTGGCTTGTATCTGCGGTACCAATATCTGACATAGAGAGCGATAATTTGTTAGTACTTTGCATTCATAAGTGATTCTTTCTTTCAATTCACCAATGTTTACAGGAGGAATAGAATATTCGTCTTTAAGTGTGCCCATAGAAAATAATAACAAGGTTTTAATTCAGGGGATCTTGAAAGCAACTCAATTTTTGGATTTAATCGAACTATGTCCCTTATTACTGTGTTCTTACAGCAATCAGTCTAGCGATAGCTGTAAAGAACGCTGCTTAGAAATTTTTTAGACACCTACACAGTTGCACTAAATCAATATATTGAGTGGCCTCCAATAGCACCAGATCTAGCACCGTGTGATTATTATCTATTGAGACATCTAAAGATGAAAATATATGCAAGCCTCCCGCAAAACAATGAAGAATTAAAAAAAATGAATTACTGATGAATTCACCGAATAAATGATCGATAGATAAAGCTGTCCAACAAATGTTAACTTTTTGTTTACTGATATGAAAGTAGCCACCTTTTACGAATTTTGGGTCGGTGAACACGAAAATTTCTATAAATTCCCTTATGGCTCAGCGTTTTGATTAATATAACTTTAACATCTTATATATGGAACTATGGCATGTTATAATTTCGGAAGGTCAAGTGTTCGTGACAGATGAAAAATATAAGGAAAGAAACTACAAACTCGTCGCCGTTCATTTTGTCGCCATTCATCTCATAAATCCAGTGATCCTGCAATAAAAAGCTGTTCCACGCTCCAACGGCCTCAGTCTTGTACTTGCTATAGAACGTATACCTTCATCTAATTTAAAAAGTTAAACGCCGAAATAAAATTTTTGAAATTTCATTGGCTGTTTCGTTTAGCAGTGACTTACTGTATGAGTGACGTGGTACATTGTACGTAAATTTTGTGGTCCACAGCAATACCCGCTCATGTATCAATTTACCCGGCAACATTTGCTACGTCTGCAACAATGTAATTTATGGTTCCAGAAAGCTTCCGTAGATTGCTGCAGTAAAAAAGGCATTATATTCCACACTTTGGGAGCCGTGTCGGAGACCAGGAGAAGAATTGGACTCTCCGTGTTTGTTGTACGAAGGATTCATCAACCCTGAATGCTAAGGAAAAGTGAAAAAGTTTTCATAGGTTTTGGTGTACCGTCGTTTGGCGTGAACCAACAAACAAACAACGGCATCTACAGATGCTTTATTACCAATTTCAAGCCTGATACATATCACCTTGTACACTGGATTTTCAAATGCCTTATAACTAACACCAAAACGCCATGACGCTTTCCCCCGGTCAAGACCGGTACCCATTTCAGACACCTGGGTAGGGTGGGATATTGTGCTTGGAATTTATCCCCTATACCCAACAGAGAAAATCGCCATCCAGCGCCAGGAACTCGAACCCTCGTTTGCCCGCACGGAGGCAGGTCCTAAAGCCACACGGACATGACAAACCATGTCACCGATTGATATTTCTGTATAATATCGTGCTAGAAGAAATTAATTAATACCCAGAAGAAAAGGAATATCGAATACCCTACGAAACCATGTGCCATTCGTCCAGTTGCCCATGGAGAAGAATTGCCAGTCTCTGATCCCCCGCTAACATTCCGACAGCCTGTGATATTGAGGATGATGGAACTGAACTTGCTGAGATAGAAAGTGTTCCAAGAAATGCTGATGCATCATTTGAACCGACAAGTACCTCCTGTAACGCACCCAGAACCACACAAGGGGAAATTCATGACCTGATTAGGGATTTAAGACTTCCAAAGAATAAAGCTGAATTCTTAGCATTCAGATTGCAGCAGCGGAACCTCCTCGAGGATAAAGTTAAAATATCTACTTTTCGCGATCGTTAAAATGAACTTTCTGGATTTTTCAGCTGCGACAATGACTTAATATTTTGTGACGATGTTGAAGGTTTGATGCTGAAACTAAAAATTCCGCACATGGCACACGATTGGAGATTATTTAGAGACGCCTTGAGACGGCTGTGCTATTGCACAACAGTACTGAAATATCATCAATCTCTGTTTTTAATGCAGCCCTAGGTAAAGAAAATTATCCAATGTGTCAACTCTTTTAGAATGGTATAAACAACAATCAACACAAGTGGTTCGTACCGGGGTTGATTTCAAACAAATAACTATTGTGCTAAATAGGTTTGCAATGTGGGCACACAAAGTGCTGTTACCATACAGGGTGTATCACAAAAAAGTGATAGGATTTTCAAATATTCATCACTCAACAAGTATTGATCGTAGATACGTGAACTTTGTCTGATTGTGAAGCGTGAAATGCTCTTGTCAATTGAATTGATTATTTAGTCATAAAAAAGTTTAGGAACTGTTGTGCTAAAAGTAAAACTTTTTTACCCATTGCGCGAGCGGGTATTTAAAATTAATTTTGGGTAATTGCTAAATTAAATAATTTGCTAGAATAGGGCATAATATCAAAATAAGCAACAGAATTTTAAATTCCAACTGTATTTGCTTATTTATTTCAACCAATGGCCACCGTTGCCTTCGAGACGCTTTCACTATCGTTCTCTTCTTGCTCGCATCGTTTTCCGAATCATTTCACGGTTGTCTTTAAAGTCGTTAACATTGTGAACGATCTGCTCTCATAAATCTACCATGTCAATTTGCGATGTTTAATGCATTTTTTTCGAATAACGCCAGGTAAAGAAATTGCATGGGACAGGTCGGGACTACATGGTCGCCTACCTACCACAGCTCCAACTCGAATGACACGTTCTCCGAAAACGTCAATTAAACGCCCATCTTAATCTAGTTACATCCATCATGTTCTATTCAATCGCTCTCCGTAACCAGTCAGCGACAGTGGAATGATTTGTTCACTATGTCCAAGTGAACTTACCCATTCAAATTTTGCTCATAGAAATTGGTCCAATAACTAGACTAGTTCTGGTTCGTCCAATTCAAACTGATGTTTTTTCTCGAAAGTTAGGGGTTTCGGAAAAATTTCTTAGTATTTTTTCGTGAGGGAATATGCCTTTTGACTTTCAGAGTTGACTGAACCATTCCCGTGGAAAGCTACTTCATCACAAACATTGAGGTTTTCAAACAAATCTTTCACGTTGGTCAGCAAATTTCCTGCAGAAAATTTTTATTTTTCTCAGATCATTTTCAATCAATGCTTGACGAATATTTGTTTTTTGAGGAAAATAACGGCAATATTTTTTGTAATTCTTCACACAGCGACCTGAGAGAGATCAATTCTATTTCGCCGTCAAGAAAAATATCAATCCTTATAAATTTGACTACGTATCACTTGAATGCTTTTCGATATTATTTATGCAAAGCGTTTTTCAGAATGTCCAATGTTTCTGTTTAGTACGGTTCTATGTTCTTTGAATTTAGCGACTGTCTTTCCCAGAGTAGTATCGCTTAAAAATCTTCTATTCAATTTAGTTTGAAACTGTTCAACAGTAGCGCTGACATTTTTATTTCACCCTAAGTTGTGATGATGAAGATTCGTTGTTCCTGTATTAATTGCAGAATTAAATTATCAATAGAGAAATGCAACTGAAACAATGTTGATAAATTAGGGGGTATACAAGATATAAAAATTCAATCCTGCAATTAATACTTTATGAGTGATAAATATATGAACATCCAAATATTTTTTATTAAACACCTTGTACACATGAGTGGGATAGCCGCGCGAAACATCATGCCCATCTCGAACAGAAGGAAAGGCCTTCGCGAGCAGCTTTGATGTATGGCGCTAAAAACGCTTCATACGAACCTCTGGTGAACCCTATCGGCGTTGTCCTGCTCCGTTGCCCATAAGACTTGGACTTCCGAAGTAATTTACAAAAAATTTACCAAAAATGCCACTGCACTTGAATACTTACATCAAAAGTTTCCCCGCCTATGTACGGTATAGGTTAAACATGGAGTATTTATGAGTCCACAGATACGTAAACTTTTGAACGAAAAACAGTTTGAATTAATTGTCAATGCTAATGAGAAACATGCCGGGCGATGTGTCCGGAATGTTAGTACACAATTCCTGAGCAACTTTGACGCTGAAAATTACAAGACCCCGTGCTAGCACATATGTCTGCCTCTGAAAATATATAAATCCTGTATTCACCCACACATTATTGCATAGATATACTGTATATATGTATAAAAATGTATAATGAATTTATGTACTACGTATAATGGTTTTAAATATACAGTATATGCGTGTGCATGTAGGTGGTTGTAAGATAACCACCACATCAGGTATCCGCGTACAATGGGGAAGAAGAGACGGACGGACCAAGCAAGCAACAAACGGTGTATTATTTTGTGGTAAGATAGTCTTGGAAGATTATTTATCGTGAGAATATACCTTCAAAATATTACTGGCCCTGCATGAATTTTTTAAGATTTACAGAAAGAAATTCATGACAGAAACATTTTACCATGTTTGAAGAGGAAATAACCAACTTTGATGTTAATGTTATTTGGTTACAGCAACTCTAAGACAAGTTGAGGGCCAAAATTCCACAATTTCCCGGTCGAAAGAATACTCTTTATCATTGTCTGCGACAATTATTGGCTCTGAAAAGTTTATTAATCACTTATATACCTCCGGTCGCAAGCCTTTACTTTGGGTTCACAGTTCGCGTTTGCGAGAAGCAGCGTTAATTTTGGTAGGTAATGAACTGGTGTTGGTGCACAAGTGTGAAAATGTGCCCACTCTTGCAAAATTGTTATTAATTATAATGCAGAAATTTCGACAATATGACCGGATACTGAAGAAGTCTAAGTTCATACCTCACTCTAAGAGGAGAATGTCCTCCAAGTGTTCTCCATAAATTTTTAAGTATCTCGCTTTTCCTACTCAGATTTATAAGTCTTTCCAAACTTAGAATGAATTCAGCCAGGGAGTGTATTTTCATTTTTTTATGCATTCGTTCGATTGACGACGCTATTATGATACCCGTGTGTATTTTTCAAGTAAAAATCGGTATGGTAAGAGGTTTTTAAAACCAATATTGAACATGATATACATTCCCTCTGTTTGAAATAAACTTTTTTTAATGAATGAACGTTCAGAACTTTCATTGCGAGCCAATAGACGAGTTTCATTCATTACCTCATCTTCCTCTACCGTTTTCTTTATCCGCAAGAGAATCTGTATAAACTCAGGTAAAAATACCATGAGTGTTAAACGGTTTTGAATCAGTTTTTTTTTCGTCAAAAATATGATTCATGACCCTCAAGCCTCGGAGAAGATAAACTAAGTCGAGTAATAAAATATCTTTTAACTGTATGAAGCGTTTGTCGTTCCCCCCACTTAAAAAGTCGAGTTTTTACACGAACTTATGATCAATTATTTTCCTAATCGTGAAAACGTTGCCGCAACTTTGTTTCAATTACAAAGGTTTTGTTACGGTTCGAAATCGAGCAGCCCGAGATACAGAGTTAGCACAGGCCGTGGTCGCTGAAAGTCGTCTACTCATGACATAACAGCGCGGTCACCCGCACTCAACTCCGTCAGCCGGGACAGTGTGGTAAGTGGGCTTGGAACGTATGACTTAATGCCTTGACCGCGACGTGCGCCACCAGTGGCCACGGAGAGGATTTTCATGATACTGCTGACCGACAAGTAGTCATAAATTCAATTTTCATAAATACTTGACTAAAGCTAAATAAAGGGACTATTCAATTAAAGTTTTCTTTTTTCAAAATTGCCTACAACAATTGACTTTAAATTTTATTTCGATATTAAACTTAAGTTTAACCAATTACGGTCATTGTGTTATAAACCTTGTTTGAAAATGCTATATTATTAAAAAGAAAAATAAGTCCATTGCAGACAATTATTAATAAAAAATTTTGAACAGAAACACTCGTTAATACCTTTGCTGGTCGATAAAGCATTACTTGGTGGCTCAGCTCAATTACTCAACACAGGCAAGCCATTTAACTTGGAGTGAATGCAGACACTCAAGCCCCACAAGAAAGTTCAAAGTATGAGCTGGGACGTTACATACGCTGCGAGGAATCGGTTTGGTCACAATGTGAAATTAGTTACGCCTGTCGGCGGCAGAGCGTTTTCACGGCGCACAGGAGGTCGATTCAGGCACCATACCATCCAATTGTAGGAATACCGCAAAGGTGCGAGCAGCGCAGGTAAGTTTATTTTTTATTTTTTAGTGAGGAAGATTGCTCTCGGGACTCCACCTGAGCTCGTTCAAAAGCACGGTCTCCACACAGTCTCCAAGGTATGATAACGCTACACGCCTCGAAGAAATTGTCTCGAGCGAATCCGACGCAGTAAGAAAGCAAGAAGAACAAGAATAAGAAGAACGGAAAGCTCGAGTAGTTGCCCTGATCGTCCCTGGATTCTATTTAGGAATTCTCGCGCGTTCAGGTAGAAATGAGCTACGATTTAGTCAGAGGCCCCACAACTCATCTCGGTGTAACAAGAGTAGCAATTTTTCACGAGATCCGTGATGAAGGCAACTCCGTTCGAGGAAGACGTGGGCCGAAGATTTACGAAGAGCTGTCGTCGGCTTCATCTTGATTTATCGAGCTCTTTATTGTCATTTCTCGATCATCAGGCAGGCAGTCGTACCTCGGAACAGTGACGGCGGGCAAGTGTGCGGAATGTCAGAATCTGTATGTTCCGCGAGCCAAGCTTTTCTTGTACGCACAGGTGAGAAAAGAATATTTGTTTTCGTATGCCCGCTTTGGTGATAAAATATCAAGTTCTCTAGTTGTCTTCTAAACTAAGTGCCATGTTTAAGCGCAGAATAATAAGCCATCAATGAGAGTAAATACTTTCATCGATGAGATTTTTTATTTTTGCAGCTAAACTTTTTGAGCGGAGGAACGTCAGTTGAATCTTAAAAACTCGAAAATTATATCTACACATTATAGCAAGCTAAAATGATTTAAGAACTGAAACTTAAATCTTCTCACAAGTTTTTCTCACACTTAAGCTATGAACAACTATATAATTATAGTTGGTATTTATGAATAATACATGCAAGACTAGCTCAGCCTTCTATTTTTTTTCAAACCCATCCCTTCTGTTTGAATAAGTTCATTCATCTGCTGTAACGTAATGAAATTTGACGTGTCTTTCTCTCGATATTAAGGAATTAATGCAAGGTTATTTTATTTGTCCGGAATAATTATAAAATCTTGAGATTTCCAAAAATACTTTCATGCCTAACATACGCGGGTGGTAGAACTGATACTTTTTAGGCACAATATTTATTAAAAACGACTCAAGTCCTGGTATGGATCATGCCCTGATACTATCACCTCAACAGACGCCTTCCTCAAAATAAATGGCCATATATCCGGCAGAAAAAGTACATGATAACTCACGAATAACAGGCTGATAGGAGTTACGAATCACAAACTACTTTTCAGAGAAGTGAAAAAGGAATCCACGTGAAAAGATACATGTGTATTATTAACTTTTAAGTAGTATCAGAGGTTGCCGCTATTTCTTTCGAAACGTCAGATGCGAATATAAGTAACCTTTTTTATAGTCCCTTCGGTCTTCCTAACATTCCTTTAACCCAGGAGCAACATTTGTGACACTGCTGTTTAACAGCGCACTCCTCAGAGTAATCCAACTATTTATTTATGGGAATTAGCACTCCATTGGGGGAATATGCTAGGTCACGAGCTGAGAGCTAGGTAAGCATTCTTTTTTGTTGAAATAAAATGCTTGTTTTGTTAAGGACCATCTATCTTTCGGTTCAATTCTGTCCTGTTTTTCAGCACCTACAACTGTAATTTTTTTTTCTTGTTTCACGAATTACATTCTCAACTTATTGTTTCAGTGCACTTCGTGCATAAATTCCGCTTTCTATTAAAGTGCATACTTAATGGTGCCTCTCTCCTTCCTCTCTTTGGAACGTCTTTGTTGCGGTTAGAGAGGCTTAAAGTAACACCTACTCAAATCTGCTTAATGCGTAACCTGAGCTATCCCTAGATCATAAGTGGTTTTGGACTGGTTTGCCTTAACTTTTTCACGAAGACTTTTTTATTTCCCTGACATGGCTCCATTTACGATGAATGGTCGGCAAACAACTCGGGAGCTCATCATGAAATTTTACGATAATGTTGCAAACTGGAGGAACTTATAATTTGAGTCTATTCGCATGGTGATGACTATTAGCTTTACTGGATGAAAAACTTCGCAGGTATTTTTATCAACTCATTCAATTCATCATAGATTAATCTAACCCTTCCTGACCAAGCCTAGTGTGTCCTAATTTACTTTAACACTGATTTCATTACACCTTTAACCTAACCGAACCTATTCCAACCCTTATCCTAATTGAACCCTTCCTTTATCTTATCTTTTCTTGCCTGACTTATCCTAATTTGACCTAGATTGCAATCTAAGGTATAATCTTTCCTAACACCGTCTAATTGTCGAAGAAAATAACATGTAACCAGGTCAAGAGACTGATTCGCATTGTGAAGTAGCAAACGAAATGAACAAAGCATAAACAGAAATGTTTTATGAGATATCGAGGCAACTGAACGCAGCCTTGGTCTAAGAAATAATCTTGCGCAGTCTAAAAATAGTTTTCTATTAATTTTCAAAGGAAGTTTAGAAAGAATTCTTACTTATTTTCAATGATTTCGAGTTCACGAGAGAAAAACACTACTCGGAAACCTTACTTCCAATGGCACAAAAGCAGGATGTTCTACAGAATTCAAGTTTGTTACAAAGAAATAGAGGAAAAAGAGACAGATTTATGGTCGTGAGACTTCAGAGCCGGGAAATTTTTGCCGGCGACTCGACCTGGGCAGGAAGGTGCTGTCTGCACTTCAGCTGGGCATGAAATGGGAGAGGACCACCACCGGCAAATTGCTCTTCAATGATGCCAGAGTGAGCTCAACCTTGTGAACTCTTCGGGCATTGTGGGTCAAACGTGAAATCGTCGTACATCACTGGACCGACAGTGCTGACATTGTTCACGTCAGGGGGATGAATACAACTATTGTGTCTGTGGAAATTAGCACTCTCACTGGGAAGATGTGAAGTCCCGAGCTGAAGGTTAGGGAGACTTTCCTTTCTTTAAAATGGTATAGGTTGTTGTTATGTTACACAGCATCGTTTTTGTATTCACTGTTGTTTTATTCAGTACCTTTAACTTTTGTCTTAAACTTTTATATTGTTGCGTAAAACTAATCATAACTTGCTGTTTCTATGCTCAGGAGATCATGTGCGGGAACGCAAAGTGCATGCATTCCCCCTTTTCTGATCTCAGCATTAAATGGTGCCTTGTTCCATCCTCTCATGGGAACATCTTTGTTGTGGTTACGGAGGCATAGACTAATTTATCTAATATAATTTGCTGACATTGGTGAATGTCAAATATTTTGTGAATTCTAGTTTTTTATAACAGTGACGTTTGTAAATGGCTTCTCAGTTACTTGTAGATACTTGTGGAAAAGAAATACTTCAAATATTCAACAAGAAAATGAAAAGTAGTGAAACTTATATCATTAAAAGATCATTAATAGCGAAAGCTACTGCATACCAAGTGCAGTCAATACCTTTGGATTCAAAAATACATCGAATTGATATTATTGGGTCAATATTGAGCGTAAATGAGACCATATCCAGTCTAACTTTTTCTCCACCTGCGTGTATGTTTTTCGCCGCTCAAGAAATTAAATCGCTTAGGCGGCGAAAAACATGCATGCTCTGGCCAAAAAGTGTGACTTGGTATATTGCAACAACTGACTTCACAGTATTGGAAGCTTTCTGTTTGTAATATGATCCCCTTGACGATAATCGATAACATTTCAGGTTAATTAAGATTTCACACGAACTATAAATTTAACACCAAGTCAGTTTTATAAAACGTTTCGGATGGAGCTCCGAAACGTTTTA
Source organism: Morinoia aosen (assembly GCA_030386875.1). Classification (NCBI taxonomy): domain Eukaryota; kingdom Metazoa; phylum Arthropoda; class Malacostraca; order Amphipoda; family Talitridae; genus Morinoia; species Morinoia aosen. The sequence continues at coordinate 63,847,239 of CM059565.1, read as the reverse complement.
TAGAACTGACTTGGTGTTAAATTTACAGTTCGTGTGAAATCTTAATTAAACTTGATTTCAATACGTGGTGCATTCTTCGTTTTTAAATTCGTGAGATGAATAAAGAATTACTGAGGGTGAGGTTATGATTTGGAGACTTTGTGTATTTTAGCTTGGTTCAGATGAGAACCAAGCTTCCTCATTATTAAAAAGCTCGACCACAATATATAACTACACAGTATCCTCTTAAACTTAGATGAGAAATGAAAAGTGATTGTGTTAATTGCAGCCTTTGAATAAATAGCATGACGATGCGCTGGATGGATTTGCGACAATGAGACTGTTATTAATGAATCACCGTGATGTATTTTTGCTCATGGTGTTATAAATGCATTTTGAAGTTTTGTTTTGTATTTTTTACATTTGCATTGTGAGAAAAAAATAGTTTTCTCTTTATGTTAGCTCTAAATTGCTGAACGATATTAATATTGGAGAAAAGAGATTAAATCTATGGAAAAAAGTTTTCTCACTGAGCAAAGAAAAAAGTTGAGAAGAAAAGTGGCCCTATCACTTGTCAAATATATCTGTGGTTTGTGATCTTTAAAAACTTTGTTATGCATTTTTGAGATATTATGAGTAGTTTATTACCTAAGGTATTGTTGATATAAACTAACATTATCGACATATTGTTGATCTAACCTCCAAACTTTTTGGAGAATTATCTTGTGTATGTACAATACATGTATAACCGCAAAAAGCTGACTGGTAGCAAACAAGTGACAGAATACGAAACCTGAGGTAAATTATAAATGTCTTAAGTTAGGCTCCTTATGATTGTGTGACACGCCTGCACACTTCACACCGTGCATGAAGAGATCTATCTCTGCGTCACGTTCCTCTTTAAAGGTAATCCACAGGATGAGATGAACACAGGCTCCGTATTGACGACGCAGCCTTTGAGCCTCTCAATGGAGCTGGCTTGCACCACAAGCCATTTTAATTAGCTCGAAGCCGCCGACCTCAGACTGCAGCAATGACGTATCTTGACAGCGAGGAACTTAAAAATGACATCAACCTTCCTCTCGCTTACCACTTTCGCATGATAATTTGAAAATTTTCAATGCTCGTGTACTATTTAAATGATCGTGCTTTCAAAAGCTCTTGTTTATGTAAAGGTATTTGTAATTAAGTGATGTTTATGGAATTGCCTTTCACGATTACTTACAGCATGCAACTGTTGGTGAACCGAAGAAACCAACTCATGTAAGTTTCTAGGCATTATAATAGATAAAGTTGACCATCAAAGAGCACATTGATCAAATTAGTAGCAAGCTATCAAAATCTGTTGGAATCCTGCATAAAATGAAAAACGTATTGTTTGAAGAAGCTTTGTAAATACTTCGCCGAACGCTTATTTCACCATACTTACACACAATACGGAATAGAAGCCCGGAACGGAGCTGTTTAAAATAAAACCAATGTACTCTTCACTCTAAAAAAATGCCATTAGAGTGATGAAGAAACTCGAATATAATGCTCACATTGATGATTCATTCAAAAGTTTAAAAATACTTAAACATCTGCAACTCTACAAACTCTCCAAATGTAATTTCATGTATAAAACAATGACCAATTATGGCGAGAAAGACCTCAAACAATTATTAACTGCACAAACTGGTAATCACGATCATTTAACCCGTAGCAGAAGTAACTTCATGCTTCCTTACTATTCAAAAGCTCGGTCGCAACATAAAACTAAGGCTTGGAACTCAATCTCTGCGGAGATCCGCAAAAGAACTTTTTAAAAAGCTTCCAAAATGAACCTGGAATTCCTTTTACGATTAAAATATTAAGCGTGTAAGATGACAAAGTCAAATCTCTTCTCCCAAACGACTCATCCTGTTGGGGTAATTTGCCATGGTTAATGTCAATGATCTTCAGTCTGTTCTCTAGTCGTTTCTAGAATATAATGCTAACATTTACCTCATTTAAACTACTACGTAAAATTGAGCATCGAATCTCAAATGAACTAATTCTTTGATCAGTTTAGCGCCCCGCTAGGTTAAAAGAATTAGTATAAACATAATTTTACACCTTAGAATAGCGTTGGTGGTAGGATGCCCTAGAAGTCACTGGACTTATTCGGGGCCACAGATAGCTATACTGAAATGTGTCCATTGTACTGGACTTAAAAGAAACCATCTTCTTCTGTATCGCTTGTGGTAAATAAATTGTTTCAATTGTTTCTTTTAATTGATGGCAACAGTTTATTGATATTCCTTCGTAGCTATGAAAAAAAATAATTAGATACGCTTAATTTCGCTTTATTTATGATGCGATTTAGGTTCTGGAGGTTGGTTGAAATTGCTTAAGAGTTCCAAAAAAATCTTTCGGGTGGACAAATAATTAGAGTCTCTCGTACCCCATAGTGTTGCGTGTATAAGGCGATCTAGACGATGGATTTAGAGACCGGTGGTTGTCGTGCTGCTTTACGGTAAGATGTACATAAATGTTGTCAACTTTAAATTAGTTTTTAAATAAAATCAAGCCATTTAATGTCTAAATTTGAGAAATTTAGCTATTAAGCGATCAATTTAAACTGTAATTTAAATTTTATTGCCAATTTGGTAGCTCTGCCTCACACGTCTCCCAAGCTACTTTTTTCTTCCCTCAGCCTTATCTGAGGGAAGCGGTTTGCCCAAACTTGAGGTAGAGGTCAGAATACTTTTGATGAAAGTGAAACCTAAAGTAAATTATTGCAGATTTTAGAAGTTATTATGCATGGGTTCTACAGCCCTATGAGATATCTGTTGAGGCAATGGCTTGAAAAATGAAAGGAAGCCAGACAATGGAACCATTCTCCGAACTTACCATTGCACTAGGCACCTAAGTTGCACCGTCTGAAAGATACACTTCCAGGTAATAGATCTACAAGTATGTCATCGATCGTCATGCCCAGATGTTAAAATCTCTTTACGAAATTAAAACAAACCCGAGATGTTTAGAATTTGAACACAGAAAGGATATCTGAATGATGCTGCCTGAATAAAAATGTATAAATACCAAAGTTTGGGCTCCCTTGTCAGAGCACTGCTTAGCGAAAGAACGGAATGCTCACACATTAGTGACATTCGTTTCTTTTCAAAATAATTATACTTTTACTTGAATCATATATAGCTTCAGAAGTAACAATGTCTGTTGCTTACTGACATGAGTTTCATCCCAATCATCAATTTTGAAGCTCGCTGCTTTAATCGTCGTCAGATTACTTTCGTTTGTTTGCTGAATAAGATTCACGTTAATTTATTTGGCTGCTCGCAGAAATTGGAATGAAGAATGTACTACAAATTAATTATATTGGTTGATAAATGGCGTTCTAGCACAGCAAAATGATGCCAGTTCGTAGTCATGAGCGAGTCAGTCACGAATGAAAGTGAAAAAATTAATCTTCACAATGAACAAAATGCACGAGATTGAGAGCCATTTTTTGCGATCCTAAGAGCATGAAAATGAATACGCTGACTGATTTCGTGGTGTTTTCATTAGTTTTTATATTTTATGCATCCAGAGGGATACCTTTCCTCGCTGGTAGACACAGCTGATCAGGTTAAATTTTTCTTCAATTTTTTTTCATTTATCTCTCATGATGAATTATTAGCAGGAAATGTACTTTCTTTAGGGCTCTTCAAATTTAGTCTTTGGCTTTCAAAAAACAATGAACGTAAGTATGCAACCTCGCTTTTATTAGGATTTTGAATTTGTCGTTTGGAATGTTGTTCTAGCCTGACAACATTCAATCTAGGCATCTTTTTCGTCACGTTCCAGAAAAAAAACCTGAAAATTTATCGGTGTTCTTTGCATTTAAGCTAAAAGCTTTCCATATGTCAGTAGCTTGTACGCCAATGCTCATTTTCCCACTATGAGTTTGTGTCTAAAATCTTCAATTTTAGTGTTGAAGCTCAAAATCGAAAAATTTTGAAAAGGTTAACAGAAATGTTTGGAGAAGTTGGCTCGCAAACTTTTATTGCAGGTTGTACTGCGACGGCAACGTTAAATGTTTAAAAATCCAGCCCATGACATGCCATGTATTCATTCCTTGTCACATTTCGTTTTTTGTGAGGCCTCATAGACGTTGACTGCAAGGAGTCCCATTGAATGATTCACCATCAGAGCAGACAACACAGTGAACTGCGGCACATGACCAGAAACTCCACCACCACCCGTACGCACTCTGCGTCGCATAAGCCCCGAGGAAGACCACAAATTTTACATGAGCGGGAGCGTCAACCTCGACGCAGAAGTGGCCTCCTCGGGCTAAGCCGAGGTGACCGTACTGAATTCTTTGAGTGGGAAAAATGCGGAAGGAAACACGTTCCTCTTACCTGGAAATTTAACCTCCCGTCACCCCGACGACGATAGTAAACTTTGTGTGTCAAACATGAAGGGGAAAGAGGAAAGTTGTTGAAGATTCAAGCGCAGATTATACTTGTTTGGTGATATATTCAAACCAATGCTAAAGTTTGAGACGTAAAATTATGTTGAAGTAAATAGAACTATGCAATTTAAATTGGTAATACACGCTTGAGGTACGATTCAATGAGTTTTTAACCGTGTGTAAAACGGAATAATCTAAACATAATTTGAAGTGTATTTAAGATGCTTGGTGTGTTTTCACCGGTGTTCTTGCTCGGGAAGGAGCTATTGTCGTCTGGACACGGCATGAAAAATGGCAATTATATTGGTGTTCACTGAATAAATATGATAACTTTTGTTCGTGTACGATCCTGGTAACTCTCGGGTTATTCCAACGACGTCAAGGACAAAGGGAAAATATAGCCTCGTTGAGAAATGGCAGGTGGGGTGAGAACTAGGCGCTCATTGTGAACTTGTGTCGAGGTGAATGTTGAAACCTTTAAAAGGAGTGGTAGCACTTCAAAACTGTGAGAAAACCAATCTTTGCAAGAATTAAAACCTAAATATATTGTTATCTCGTGTTCGTACTGATTTTGTATCTCAAATCGGTGATTTCTGCGTCGTAAATTTGGCATATCTTGCCACTTCCTTAATCGGCATCGAGAGTACTTAAAAAAAGCTTATCGCACAAAAATTATTCGATATTTTGCGGTCACTATTATTTTATCACCCGAAAAATTATCCGATCATTTTGTAATAAAAATGCATCATACGCTTTATATTCCAGGATCAGAAAATACTCATCAACTTCATGCTTGATGCCGCTCTACCAACACTACAAGCACCACCACCACCACCTCCAAGCCCTGCCACCTCCTCCCAGCACTGCCACCACCTCCCAGCACTGCCACCTCCTCCCAGCACTGCCACCTCCTCCCAGCCCTGCCTCCACCTCCCAGCACTGCCACCTCCTCCCAGCACTGCCACCTCCTCCCAGCACTGCTACCAACTCCCAGCACTGCCACCTCCTCCCAGCACTGCCACCACCTCTCAGCACTACCACTACCTCCCAGCACTACCACCATCTCCCAGCACTACCACTACCTCCCAGCACTACCACCTCCTCCCAGCACTACCACCACCTCCCAGCACTACCGCCTCCTCCTAGCACTGCCACCTCCTCCCAGCACTACCACCTCTTCCCAGCACTGCCACCTCCTCCCAGCACTGCCACCTCCTCCCAGCACTGCCACCTCCTCCCAGCACTACCACCTCCTAACAGCACTGCCCCCTCCTCCCAGCACTGCCACCTCCTCCCAACACTACCACCCCCTCCCAGTATTGTCACCTCCTCCCAGCACTACCACCTCCTAACAGCACTGCCCCCTCCTCCCAGCACTGCCACCTCCTCCCAGCACTACCACCACCTCCCAGTATTGCCACCTCCTCCCAGCACTGCCACCTCCTCCCAGCACTGCCACTTCCTCCCAGCACTGCCACCTTCCCAGCACTGCCACCTTCTCATAGAACTGCCACCACCTCCCAGCACTACCACCACCACCCAGCACTACCACCACCTCCTAGCACTGCCACCTCCTCCTAGAACTGCCACCACCTCCCAGCACTACCACCACCTCCCAGCACTGCCACCTCCTCCTAGAACTGCCACCACCTCCCAGCACTACCACCACCTCCCAGCACTGCCACCTCCTCCCAGCACTGCCACCACCTCCCAGCACTGCCACACCTTTGTCCCTCTACCACACCAGCACTACCACCTCTCACTTTTCAACAACTACCATTGTTACCGCTGGCTAGTAAGATTTCAACCGACAATACATGTAGGTTCACAATTACGCGTACCATTGTCCATCCTTGAGCTACTAATATCTGCAGTCGTTGCCACTAGTAACGCAAAGTTTTTTATGCCTAACAGCCAGGAGCATTTCGGTCATTTGAAGGCATCGGATGAAACCTGACTAGGTAGTTTTGTCTTAGAATTTCATGCATTTAGAATTAGCGTTAGCCGATGGCAGCACTTTTTGTAATTGCTTCTAATGGCTTCGCAAATTAACTCACGAGATCTACTTTGAAATCGTGTAAGTCTGGAACGTTTGGTTTTAGCATACAAATTTACGATAAAAACCTAAGTTTACAAACTCAACCTCAAGTAGATTCAACTACCTGGCCATAAATTTCTAATATCAGGTCTGCACCTACGTATAATGTGTGGAATCCAAGCGAGTGTAGCGTCATTGTTGCGTGAAAGGCGCAGGTAGAAGGACAGCTTTGAGTGTTACAGATGGGGTCGGTCCCTGGAGGGTAGCGAAAGCTGCTCTTCGCCTTACAGCTCAATTCACGGTCAGTTCTACAGCAACGAGCACATTGATAACACCCATTCTACCGGTGAACGCAGGTCTACAAGTTGTGTTTAAGTGAACTTTATTTCTGTAATCAACCCAAGCGAGTTCTGCGAGAGACGGAACTTTCGTATACGGTAAGTACATGCAACCAAAGTTTTACTCGTGATATTTCAGTGTTTTACATTCTCGCAGAACAGGTACTTTCATTTTATTTTAATAGGAACGTAATAGAGCTGAGAGTGATTAGTTGGTTATCATTTCCAAAGCAGGTTGTAAACGAAATCTTAACGCAGTATTCAGTTGGAGATCAATACTAAAAACCCTGAAATTTACTTTTGCATGACTTAAGCTCACTGCAGAAATGATAATGTACTTCTATTTTGAAATTATTTTGCGGTGAAACATATTTGATTGCATTTTATGGAAATATGTACAAGTCAGAGCATTTCTAAGTTAGTGAGTTACGATTTCACAAATTAGGCTGTTTTCACTATTCGAAACGATGGAATTTCACAAGTCGTTATTTAATTCCTATATTTTTCATTCTATATACTTTTCACCAATGCGCATCATTTCAGATGATGATTTAGAAATTCGTCAAAAAACTCACTCTACAACTGATTAATAATTTCAATTAGGTTTTCTGTTCAATGACTTGGGCATATGAACTCATCTGCTAACCAGAAAGCCCCGCGTAGCCTCGAGTTTCTTCCTGCTTTAAAGCCGTCGCTAATATTTAAACAATTTTAACAATTTAAACAATTTAAACAATTTATTCACAGCTCATTCGAAACGTCCCCTGAGAAGTTCATTACTTTTATACCTGTGCTGCCCTCCAAGTCGTTACATCATCACTCTACGAGCAAGAAACACATCGCGATTAATTGCTTAGTGTGTATGCTCTATGTTTTACGAAATCCTTTAGGACGTAAAGAATTAAAATTTTGAAATGTATTTTCAATTGTGAATTTTGCGTTGAGACTAGTAAATTCTGGGATTCAGTATTTTTTGAACAAAGAGTTTTCTCCCGATACTCCAAAACTTACCGTTCTTATTTGAAAATTATTATCATGTTCGTTGTGGCAAACAATCGGAGAAACCTAAAAAGAACATGTCCTACTTCTGTTACATTTCTAGATGTATTTGCACACAGTGCGCATCTGAGTAGGTGGGCTCGACTGCTCGAGCTCTCGGTATTCGTGTTGCTGAGCGTGATGCGGGCAGGAGTTTTAAGGCCGACCTGTTCCTTTCCTCACCTTCACATTCCTCAGTCCGCTCTAGTGAAGAGAAACGTGACCTTCCAGTTCGGTTAGAGGATTTTAAAGTAATTACCTCTGAATCTAGTCCAAAAAATCTCCCCATTTAGAATCATAATTCATTTTAACCGATACGCCTGTATTAAATATATACTATCAGTAATCCTTTTGCTACTCGTGTAGGAATTACACTTTAGTTTTTCCATTTTTGATTTTTTATCCCATTTTGATATATTTCGATTAACGTGAGATGATTCGTTTTTCCATTTTGTCTTGACCAGATTTGAAAAGAACTTAAGAAATAAAAAGCTTCATTTCTGCTCAGTAATGTCTTTCTAAATGATAAAAATTACCTTATGTACGTGTTTCTCACCCATTCATTTATTATTGAATTTTCAAAAAACAAAACATTCACGTACATAAATCTGGTTCAGTTCCTTTCTCCAAGTGCAGTACGTTTGATAGACTGAGAGCATCTTCTCATGTGATCATAGAAAACTGAGAAAACTGAGAAAACTTGTAGATATTGTAGGGGAAACTCCTTTACTCATTGAGGATCTACAACACGACTCCCTTGCCCGCTTTGGGCGCAGAAACTGAAAAACGATTTTTACGCAACGATGTTTCAATAATGGTGTAGAAAATAAAACGAAACGCATTTAAAAAAATTTATGAGACATTTACTATGGCAAAATTGTAAAAAATGATGTTCGACATCTCACAGATAATATGTTGCTTCAAAGCATTCTCTTGCGCTACTCAGTCTCCCTACAATTCAAAATTTCTAGTGAGTTCAGTTTATATTTTTTGAAACAAAATTTGACGCTGCAAGAACCGTTCTATTTCAGTATAGATATTTATTATTGTCTCAAAATTTGATATCTTGACACAAAGCTAAAGGTAATTTTCACTTTATCTCTAAACTGTAAACACAAATGGTGGCTTCAATATGCGACTCCTTGAATAGAGAGTTATTTCAAGAAATGAAACTCCTATAGTTGCATTTTATTTTAAATTCCTAGAGAACTCCAGCAGAATTGATGTATTTTCGGTTCACTGAATCCCTTATCCAGTAGATTTCAAAAACTTGAGCCCGAGTCAAATATTCTTCAAACTAAAAAAGCTATAAAGACGCCACACACTACGAAACTTTAATACGGCAGTTATGACAAATGAAATCAATATGTATTTGTTTATTTTGATAGGATGTTTTGAACTTCAAGGTCAAGGTCTGAGATCGTCTGAATTGAAAGAAAAATATATGTGTAAAATATTGAACTATTCCACCAAAACAAGATGTTAATACGTAAATCTGAAGAAAAAATCGCCATTAGATGAAAGAATTGATCCAACGTTGAAGCTATTCTCGAAGGAAGTGATGACTCCATGTCATTGAGATTTTAGCTTCATTTGCTAATGAGAAGGGACTCAAGTATTCTGAAATCAAGGGTTGATTTTTTTATTATCGAAAATTCATTACACTATTACTTTGAATTGATAACATTTGAAATAATAATCATTTCAGATGAAGAACTTTGGTGAAATCGAAAAATATCAAAGCGTGACATTGAATGTCTTCGTAATGCAACAATACCCTATCCATTTCATTTTTTGCACGTTAAATTAAAACATCGAACTTCGTGAATTGAGTCATATTCTATTTGCAGTGAGATATTTATTGCTGAAAAAGGTACTTCCCCCTCATTTAGTTTACTAGAATTTATATGAACTGAAAATATTTACTTTGTTTACTGTTCTGTACTGTACTGTTCTCGTCCTCTCTCTCTCTCTCCAGATCTAGCCAGTTATTAAGCACCCGAATGTCGAATTTGGATACGAATGATCACATTGGATTCTAGGTAGTCATATAGATTCGTTTAAACAAAGTATTACCTCTAACCTATCATGACACTTATTATTGATGATAGAGTCACGCTAATTCTTGCTAAGTACACGCCAGTAGAAGGGGTTTCCATTGAAGAGCATATGGTCCATCTGTCTTTGTCATCGTTGGGTTATGTTGAGTGACTGAATTCCAAAGTTGGGGGAATGTATGCATGTAAAACGAACTTCTCGACCTTCAGCATAATGCAGCAGCAATATAACGCCGAAATTTATGGGTTATATTCTACCTATTATGGATGTACCACGGTACAAAGATATTTATAAGCGGTACTCCAGGCGTTCTTGATAGATTATAGACGAAGTGAATTGAACGAAGCAGTTGAAATCGTAACGGAGCGGCCTTGTGCCTGAATTGATTATTATACTTGAATTGATTATTATGCTTGAATTGATTATTATACTTGAATTGATTATTATACCTGAACTGATTATTATAAATTAATTTGTTTTTATAATACTTGAAATGATTAGTATATGCTTTTCTCGCTTAAAAATACTCAAACATGACTGTGCACGTCCACAAACAGGGCTGTGCGCGAGGAGCTGTGTAAACAATTCCTTGCTGGTGCGCAGGGCACTAATCTTTTTTGATAATGTATATTTCGTGAACGCAATTTCATGTCTTTTCAAGGTTTCCTAAACACAGGTTGGATTCATCTGAAGCTCTACCCGTTTTTAAAGTTTTGCGTCTGTTAAAATTTTCAAATTTATGAGAGGCCAAATCAGTTTCGATAATTTTTGTGGAAGTGCATTTCTATTTACATTTTTATCTTACGTATTTACTTTACTCTGTGTTACAACCCTATAATCTTTCGATGTTTTTTATTGCGACCGCCAGATATCTTATTTATTCATTTATTTATTGCAACCTCTTAATATCGTGCATCTGCCATTCCCACTCGAACAGTGGGAACGGAAATTAATCAATCGAAGACTTATAATTGACTTCGAGTACATAAAAGCTGTCAAAAATGGTGACTAAGGGCGTTTTCTTGAGTCTACATTGAAGAAGACGTAAGCTTTTTGAATGAGCAAAATTATAATGCAATTAATAATTCGACCAACTGAGGAACTCGATGGATGCCATGAGGTTGCCTCTAGTTGGGGTCGCAATTCGACAATCATTAACTGCAATCATTGGTTGGTTGGTATGTATTGGGGTCGAGAATTGCATGTAAAATTTAAATTGAAATTATTTTAATTCAGTTTTACATGTCTTGCTTTTATTTTACGGATAAGTTACCGTAAATGAGCTGCTTAACAATGTATTTTATTTGGGCTAGACATTCAAATTTTGAGCACTCATAATAATATTATTTACAGGAAGTAGGGTACAATAAAATTCAAAATTGGTTGATGTTCACTGATAGTATTGTGAATTTGGAATTTGTGGTCCTACAGTTTTGGAACCAAAATCTTGGGCCGAAGAGATTGAGGATTGAGTTTTTCTCTTATCCACTTTCTATATTTCATAGTTGGGCTTTAGGAATATATTATATTCAGAGTTGAAACTTGCATTAAACCGTTTCAAACAATTAATGCTTTTAAATGACTCAGAATATGTTCACGTATTTATCGCTTAACGAATGTTCATTTCCACATTAATGCAGACCATCTCGGTTTGTTTCGCTCAAATGGTCACCTAAATGATTTTATTGTAAGAAGCGACAATAATTAATTACAGCGAAATTCTGTTACGTACATGAAATGGTCTAAAAAATGAAGTTCTTCATTGGCTGCCTTCTAGAAAAAAATTGGAAATGTGAAAATATTTTTGAATAAATAAGACCAACAACTTCAGAAGTGATTTCAATCAGCCGTAAATTTTGTTACCAACGGTAGATCTCGTCCATCTTCTTAAAACTTTGATGCAGTGTGCTCTTTGAAGACTAGAAATTGAATTATTTAATAAATTACAGATGCTTTAGAACTTAATAATTCTTTAGCATATACTAGATGCAAGCAATCTAAGGTCTTTAAATTCATTCATTAAATTCATTTATAATGATGCACATTTTTTAATGATACGCAAATTACACACACATATACTGTATTTTTATATTTGCATATACGGATACATATTTAATCAAGGGTGTAAGATTTTGTAAAACAATTGAGTTCACATTAATTTCATTTCAACAGCCAAAACTCGGACAACTTTTTTTTTCAGCATAAAACAATTACCGGAAACTACCGTTAACCCGTTAACAGTTCGGATACTCCCTTCGTCAAACGGTCAACGATTAATATGATCCTAAAAATCAAAATTGATTTTACATCAAATGTGCCCCACAGTATGTTAAACTAAATTCCTCTTTTTGTTACGCACTTGAAATATAACTTTGTGGTGTCTACTTTTTGTAATTTCTTCTATACCTCAATATACGAGTCAAAGTATGCCGGGTTAATTTTTGCTTGGGTTTAGTGAAGTCGTTTTCAGTAAACAACGTTCGTAGTACGTAAAAAATACGATTTAATTACTCATCAGACCCCGAATTTCTATTATAAAATCATGTGTTTACCTATTTTTACCCTTAACATACTGAAAAATCCTCAATAAACACATAACATTGAATCCGAAAAAAATTGAGGATGTATTTCATTAGAACACGTCTCTTGAATTTTCGAGTATTTAACTCTTTTATTTTTCCCTTTCAGGGTACACCAAGGTGGAGTCAATAAAATCTTCCATCATCTGCTGTGGGATAAAATGTATGTTCTTCAGGTTCAAGTACCGAAGAGAATCTCTTCTGTCACGATTCCTGCTTCCTCTTATTTTGTTGGTTCTAATCTCGCATCGGCGTCGAAGGATGGCAAAAGAAATACATACACGAGTAATAGGAAAAATATGGTTAGATCTACTTCTGAATGCGCATACAACAGCGGTGGCAAAAGAAGTATTGAAACACGGGGTTCTACAAATACGGGTCTCGTAAAATTTTCTTCGAGTGAAGTTTTCTATGACGAACTTTGGCCATATGGCATGTCGACAAAATTTCCATTAGCTGTAGCGCAAGATAATCTGAAAAATCTGGAACCAGCTTCAGAATCTATGAGAAAAAGTGAATTTCCCTCTGCAACATCAACTTTTGATACAGATTGTGAAGAATATGAATCCGCCAGTGAAGCGATTGAATCCGATTCTGGCAGCTACATATCTGCTGTTCAGGATTTGAGTTTTACGAATATTGACCTAGACTGGGAAGAGGAGCAATCTGAGCTTATATTTAACGGAGCAGACTCCGATAGTGAAGATTTAGAATCTGAGTTTGAAAATATGGCAGCTGATACCGCTGATTCGGAGATTACTCACGACGGACCAAATTTACACAACGATGAGTCTTCTTCAGATACTGAATTCCATAGAAATGCATGTCATGAAAATCAGACGAACACAGGGGCCGAAGGTTCGGAACCAAGATTTCACGCAGAAAACATTTTTTCAGAGATTTTCAATTCTCAGGTTTCACTTCGCACACAATCTGCCCAGTCGGCGGCTTCCGTACACTTGCAATCTATACTTAGTGAAGTCATTGACTTGAATCTTAACTCTCCGTGCGACAGCTCGTTGATCAGCTCAGCCTTAGCGGAGAAAGGTTTGGTTTTGAAAAAAGTTGCCAGGGAGTTGATATTGTATGACGACCTGAAAGGGTTTGAAAGATTAAAAAACCAGCTTGACACACACATGAGCAACTTATTCAATAATTCAAATGAACATTGTGTTTTCGAGCACGAAGTATACGAGAAAAATTTAAAACGCCTTATTCGTCAATTGAAAACTGAAATTGGTCACTTGAAGAATGGTAAAAGGAACGAGTAGAACGTATGGGTGGCATATGGCAACCTATTTTATATATTCGAGAAGGGGAGGATTTTTTTAACACTCTGACTGCGACTACGAAATATTGAGTTCAACACCAAACTCAAATTTGAAGTCAATTGTAGTAAACTATTTTTCAAATACCAAACATGAACTGGATCTTATCTTCCTTTAGTTTTGATTAAGTATTTATGAAAATTGAGTTTGCAATGAGTCGGTCAGCAGCATGATGAAAATTACCTCCGTGTACCAACGGTGGCGTACGTCGCAGTCAAAGTGTTAAGAGTAACGAATTTTTTTCAGTATGGTCGGTTTGTTTACCCTCGGTTAACTCACAATCGATTTGATGTCAGATTTTTAAACAATCTATGTCGTCGCAGCAGCTGTACAGCTGATAGTTCACATTCTTTTGAAAGGAGTTTCGTGGCCAGCGATGCCGCTAGGACGATGTAAATTGCATGAAAAAAGCAGGAATCTGTAAAATGCTTGAAAAAAGCAGGACTCGGAAAATAAATTCAAGCACCCCGTTTAGACATGACCGAACACTAACGTTGTACAGGACACGCATGCTCTCACTGAGAGCCGCGTTGAAAATGTAATTGCATCCAGCAAAAAGTACTTTTGCACACAGATGAAGACGCATTTTTTTAAGATTGAAATAAACATGGAGCCGCCTCTCGCATGGAATTAGCCCTCACACATTTCAAAACCTGGTATCAAGAAAGGATTTGTTACAGCTTTTTCGAATTAATTTTCTTTAATACTCCTAGTAAGATTTTTACATTTCTGTCTTACATTTACATTTTTACATTTCTGATTTTTACATTCACGATACGAGCACCTCACGAAGGCTCGAAGTCCAATTAAATATGGTTAACCTTCAATATGCTCCAATTGTAATAGTGTGTGTACTTATTCTAACGAAAATACTGATTTGGCTGTTATTCGTTTAACTTGCTCTGGGAACTTTTTCACTCCTGAAAATTATGTACCAATAAAAGAGTAGTGTAGCCGCAGTTCAGTCCGTCATAGACACAGCAGCATGACCCTTTATGTTCTGGCCGGTTTGACTTCGTTGCCTCCTTTCCTATCCGCGTCACTTCGCAATGGCCAGCGCAGACTCGGTCGCCTTTGCCAGTGCTGCACGTGCTTGTACTTCGGTGGGGCGTCCGTGTAGCTGCGCCATAGGTATTTATTCTATTTCTTAAGTATTTATTCATTGTTCATATATTGCATTGTTAGTTGAGTTAACTTATTGTGTATCCCATTTCAGGCCAATGTTTATGACTTGTTTGAGGGAGCAATAAACTAAGTGCTGTCACTCGTGTTTAATGAACGTTGTAGAACCCAACGTAACAGGTCGTAGTGCACGGGAGATGCAAAATCGCACGACCTGCCAAAATTCAGACTTCGATGCTCACCCCATGTGTTAGACCCTACAAGTAGTTTCATAACCATTTTATTATCACAGGCAATGTATGGCAGGGCATTGAATATCAGCAAACTTTCGAGCGTTTCCCTAGTTAAGGAAAAAAAAAACGGCCTCCCCGCTTCACGCAGCAGAATGTTCATTGTCTGAACTCAGTAATGGATCTGGAAAACTTTACGTTTCCAAAAATGCAAAATACTCGGACAGCAATACGCTTCTTGACTTTATTCATGTGATGTATTTCAAGCGAGTGCGATGTTGGAATTTGCATCGAACGTACAGAGCGAGGCCTATTTCCCGAAAACTGTGTGACCTGTTCTGACAATTGCCCACAAATCAATTCAGTGCCATGCCCATGTTCATCTAGGATTTAAGACCGTAGAAATTAATAATAAAAACATAAATGCGCCCTGAATATCAGTTTGCCTTTACTTGTGACCGCTCGCAGGATCAGCGCAGCTCGCTGCTGGTGCTACTTACGGCTCAGCTTTTCGATTCTTTTGATCTTTTAACAGGACAGTTAATGTTTCTGACGAGTCTTCTTGCTTTGAAATGATGTCCCTGCTTTCCTTCATGTACCAGACTGAGCGGACAGGGCCACTAGGCTTTTTCTTCAGTGAAAGTGAAAAGTAAATATAGAAGTACGAGCTTTTAAGACAAGTCTACTGTGAGATATGCGTAAAGAATACTTTTGTGAAAGTTTTTTGCACTTTGTAATTACTTCAAGGGAAATAAAGAATACATTACCTTGATTAATAATCAAACTTTATGTAGATCACATTTGAACTAACAAAGCATCTGTAATTATTTTTCACCATTGTGTTTTTATAAATAATAAAACGCTAACTGCTGTTCGAAGTATTAATGAAGTTTTTTTTTACCGTTCCTCCATTTCCTTGAGAAATAAACGAAAGGAAAATTCAGAAAGCAATTATAGTTCTCGATTCATAAATTGCGATCAGAAAAAGAAACGTTCCATCATTTGCTACCTACGATGTGATAAAGTATCACTTAGACTCAGTGGCAGGTGGAATAAAGCACTTGTTCATGCAGAATTTGTACTATAATCGAAATGAAAGGAAGCACTGGATTTATTTATTTGCTTATGGAGGTTGTGGACAGAAAGAACCAGAGAAGTTGAAAAGAAGACTTACTCACAAGTTTTTGCGTAATGTACAGAGCTATTTCAATCTCACCCTCGATGTAACACTGATTGACGTCAAAAACTGTCTTCTCGTCGAAGTTGAAAACCAACAATATAAACGGTGGCTTTCATAATTTAGAAGAGTTTCAGTTGTTTCTCAATCATGTCAAGACAAAAACAAAAGAGTTTGTATAATGAGGATGAAAAAGAATGCAAATTTCAAACTCCTCCCAAAAATAATTTAAGTGTTATTTGATAGTTTACTAGTGGTAGATATATTATTTCAAACGATTTCACCTCCGTAGTGGTCACATGGGATTGGTATACTCACAAACACACGTATGTTAAAAATGAAGTAGTAAAAAGCGCAGAGTTATGAGGCCACTAATAGAAAATTTTATTCTCGAATTTCAGAAGACGTAAAACCATAAACAAAACAAAAATGCAGGGGAGTTCGAGGTGCCGAACAATTGTTTTCTACGCCACCCATGACAAGTTCAACTCAAAAATTGAGGTATGCGAGTGGTAATTATGCTTGTACGCTACACTTGAAAATTTAACAGAGCTTGAAATGGAACAAGGAATTTCAGATCTTGAAATGTTTTCGGTATGATGCCGATTAGCTTTATATGTCCTGGGATGGAATTTCAGATCTTGAAATGTTTTCGGCACGATGCCGAATCGATTTATATGTCCTGGGACACTAAAGTTAAGATGTTATTGTTGCCTCGTAAACAAAACCGGCAATTATACATTTTTTCTCTGAATGATCGACACTGCCACAAAATTCTTGCGCCTTTAGAGTTACTACGGCGTTTTCAATTTACTGACTACCTTCATACCGAACGTAATTTTAAAATAGGCAGCACATTTTTGAAACAAGCAGTTGTCTTCGATGGTGCGGACTCGAGTGTCAAATAGTATATAATAGACGCATATATTCAGTGAACTGCTTCCTACGTCTTCTGAGGATTAATTACGATAGATATTCACCTAGAATAGTTCTAACGTAACGGCGATCTAATTTGACCGAATCCTAATTACTGCTACTACATTGGTTGGCAGTCGGGACCGGAATATCGCTAATTTTAGTTGATCCGGTGAAGTTATTAATTGTCCCGTAAAAATTTTTGTTATGGGGAGTTGATCCGATGAAGTTGTTAACTGTACCGTAAAAAGTGTTGTTATGGGCAGTTGTATACTTAGTGAAAGAGGAACAGCCAAAGTTAAAATGTTTGCTGTTGGGCAGTAGTGAAAACTGCATAACGAAGATTTTTTCGGCGTGGTGGCTGGATCATGAGTGAATTAGCAGGTGAGAAGTATATTGGTTTTGCTAAAAGCTTACCCATCCAACGCCTCACTTCGAGGTGAAGGACAGTTCTTCAATACATTAGTACAGACTTCAGTGTTGGTACCATTGTAATAAAATCTACCTTGCAAAACTGAAATCTCATTCCATACATGAAATTCAGTCTAACAATATACTGTATCTTTTTTACTAACTACAAATGACAGTTACATAGTTTTGTTTCGTTTAACTAACAATTTTGCTTGATCAGTTACGAAGCTGATCATTTTCTCTGGAACCATGGGCGAAGTGACATCAGTTTTAACTTTAAATACAGAACGATTTTCGCTCGTTACGAATTGATTTCATCCACTTGATTTTTCATCGAAGGTGAGATCGGGCACTCCTGAAAAATCAAACAATTTTCTACCAGTGGATCATTGTACCGAATAATGTGAACTCATTTTGTGAACATTGTTATTTTTTAAACCATTCGTGCCAACCATTTCATTCGTCGTGCCCTAAAACAAAAACGCTGGTCTATGTTAAATTATTAACCGAAGTCACTCTTTACCCGAATAAATATTTTCAGAATAATTTGTTCGAGTATTTAGCGGCCCGCACAGCAGATGGACGCTGTTCAAGTACTTGCACATCAAAAGAAATAAGGGCTGAAGGGGGGTTATTTGTTATGTAGTTTTACACTCTCAGTATTTCTTCTACGTAGCTATGTGATTCATATTTTTCAAAAAAACAGGGCTCAGTTTTTGTAAAAGTGTATAAAACAGGGGCCAAATGGTTTGTGTTCTGAGAAATAATTTTTTTAAAATACGTCACTTTCGAACTAATCATTTTTAGATGGCCTCTTTCGACTTACACGTGACAAATACTGCACTTTCACTTTCACTCAAAATTAAACACAACGTTAATACAGTAGTGCACACCATTGCAGAAATTTTCTTAAACACAAAAATGAGTGAAAACTATTTCAATAGCTCTCGGTAGCGTCATTAATACAAACTTGCTTTTGAAAAAACTTGCTACGGATTCTTTGTTGAAAGAGAAAAAGTTTTCTTAAAAATATCAGTGAATTATTGTACGTTCGGGGCGAAGATTGGAGAGGTGTACAAAAAATTTTTAGTGTGAAAGTTAGACTTTAAATGTTAGTGCGGACCAATCTCTTGGTCTTAAATTAATTTTGGATGGTTAATATCAATCTCAATGAACATAGCTAAATGATCGCCAGATAACTTTAATCTCAATAGATAATTTTTCAAGCATCCACTAGTATTAAAATAATGATGAATTTCAATGCAAGGTTCGTTCAAGACACAAATTCTCAGTGTTTTCACAGGTATCAGAAGAAATAGTTTCTTCAAGCGCACGGTTACAAATTGAAACTATTCAGAATGAAGTTAACAATAGGGTGGTCAGCGCTCGCTTGGAAATACTTGTCTGCTTGAAATCTCAGTAAAAGCCTTCACATTCTTCACTTCTCGGCCCTCAGTTGGGGCGAAAGTTAGAGAGAGAAGATCAGTACAGATACTCCCTGTTGCGACGAACTTTGGCGCAACTTCGAGAACAGAACTTTGAACTCAAACTTATGGGCTCGAGACCCGACTTAGTGTGATTGCGAAGGTTCGAAGAGTTCCCTCCTACCATTCCAAAGGTTGACTTCACTTTGCGGCGGCTGGCACTAGTGTTTGAGTCGCAAGTCTCAGGCTTTCTTTCCACTCTTCATCCCTAATGCACAGTCGCTAATACTATAAGCATAAGAGAAGGGCGTTGAAAAATTTTCCCGAATTATCTTACGTTTCGATACCTGGTTAACTTTATTCGAAACTTATAGCTTCGAGTCCCCGATTAAAAACATCCACCGTAACCTGGGAAGGTCACCGAAAGTTAGCGCATCATTCACGAGGCTGGCAGCGTCAGACCTGGGCAGCGGCGGCGCAAAAATATCCAAATACTACGTCCTTGGCACGTTGATGGCGATGGGTGAAACTGAAGTTCAATATTCAACTTAAATTTCGAGTCAAAAGTCATTTGCGATTTTATAAGTACTGAACATGAACGGGTTCCATTTATAACTATTAATTTTAAAAATTTTTCCAAATTTTTCCTACGGCCCATCGGTGGATCGTATCACTAGCAACGCGTAAACACTTTGCGACGCCAGCCAAATTTGGTCACTAAGGGAGTTTTCATCATGCTGCTGACCAATCAGTTGTCACGAACTCGATTTAAACAATACTTAAGCAAAACTAAATGAATCCATGATTCAGTTAATATTTTTTTTTCTCACTACAATTAATTTCAAATTTAAATTGAGTATTCAATTTCAATTTTACGGGCTGTAGTCAAAGTTTTAAAGAGCGAATGTTCTACCTCAACCGGCGCAGTTCAGCGCAGCCGCGCGGCTGTCGCTGCGGCTTTATGGGCTGCTGCGTTGATTTGACCTCACTCGTACGTCTCTGAAATGCTAATTTATTCATTTGCTGGAAGCTATTGTGAACTGGGTTTCTACGGAGAATGAAATGTAATGTATAATTTATCCTACGAGTAAGGCAGATAAAACCTTTAGACTTCATTTCGTACTCAATTTAAGTGAGCAACAAATCTTCGTATTTTTTAGCTTTAAGTTTTATTGGCGTCCTGAGCTAACAATGGACTTCGAGTTAATTATCAATGTCTGATGAGAAATCTCTATGGATCAAATGTGTTTGGATAAAAAACTGTTGAAAAATTTTTTAATTACTGCTAAGAAAACACAAAACTCAAGAAACTGAATATGAGTTTCCAAAATTTTACTTCGAAGGAAATTCACTATAATTGATAATTTTCAATTTCCTCTGAATGACTATTTTAATTTTATACAGATTATTTTTCAGTGAGTAAGCCAACTAAAAGGTTTGAAAGCATCCCATTAATTTAGTTTATTTAATTTGTCAAAAACATTTCATCGGCTGAATCGGCAATAGGCTGAAAATAATGCATAAATTCACATTATAGCCATATATTCATCAATTGGAGGCTTCGTCTTTGGCCGCTTACCTCTTGGATAAATTGGACCATAGTATTTTTGGACGATAGAACGAGACTTAAGCCTCTGTAAATGTACCGCTGTGTCAAACCACTAAGTGTACCACACACCATCGCAACGTTTCCGAATTAAGGTGTGTCCTGCGGATCATATCCGGAGGTACCAAGGGGAGGAGTAGCGAATTATTTCAAAGCCGCCACAGCCAACCAAACTGCTTTCATCACAGACGATCATCTTCTGCCACGGATGTGAACCCTTAAATAAATTTCGTGCAAAAATTGAGGGCAGTTTTTCCTCATTTGGTCTGGAGTTGTGGATTTTTGGTTATTCGTGAATCTGACCGCTCCGGTGCGGATATAAGATTGATCTCGGATTGTTTAATAATGCAGTGCTTGAGAAAGCTCTGTTGTTTCTCAAGTTCTAAATGGTCATCAGTTCCACTTGCTTCGTAACCTATTGTGTTTTGTGGAAAACTAGTTTTGAGGAATCGAAAAGTGTGGGAATTCACCAAGGATTTACGAAACAATGAACGAAGGAGCATCACAAAGAAAATGTTTTCATATTACGCTCAGGCAGAATTGCTGGGTGTTGAAGAACAGTGGAGCGATGCAGCCCATTGCTGTTTGTCACTAACTTCTAAAATTTCCCTAAGTTGAAACAATGGGGATTTTTTACAAAAATTCATGGCAGAACATATATGACTCTAATATTTTTCTCTTAGCCGCTTCTCAGCTCCACTTGTGACAAAGTTTAATTGATAGATTTGGGAAAGTCAATGGCTTGGATTAATTTTTCTGGGTAAAGAAATATCGATGAACTGTTGATGAACACGTAGGATCATCATCTTGAAAGAAAAAATTCAGTAGTTAATTTTTCCTTATATTTCTCAGACATGGCAGTTTTTAAACTCCATTGAGTACATACGTTACTTACTCTGTCTATTCTCTCCTGATAGAATCACGCGATAAGAATATTATCAGCGTTCTAAGAAAGTGGTCATTTATCTTCAAGCTACACATCTTCTTTTTCTCTCCGTTCCCATCCGGTCATTAATCTCTCAGAGTAATAAACGCTATCGAATTTTACAAAAAATGGGCGGAACATGCAAGAGAAGTGAGATCTTTTGCAATGTTGATTTTTTGAAGCATTTTTGAACTCACCTTAAACCCAAGCCTGTAGACTGAATACCACGGTAGAGGAAACAAGGTAGGGTCATTTCGATGGGAGAAAATAAACCTACTCATGTTCGGCTAGCCAATTGAAAGGATTTATTTCAAACAAACTTTATGACGTCACCAAAACGCCATGTCGTTAGGCCAAAGTGGAGCCATATTTGGGGTTAGCAGGCTACTAGATGCAACATGAGCGCTGCTATTGGTTTGTTGCCGTGACGTCAGCAAAACCACACCTTCAAGAAAAAAAGACTGGTTTGAACCTACTTTGTTTCCTCTACCTACTTACCTTGTTTCCTTAGCGATTGCACTGAACGAAGTTTAATTGTCCTGCGACTTATCGTCTGAAAATTTAGTTTTTCTGCAGTTTTTAGAAGGCGATTCATTTGTTTTGTTCGCAGTCGTCTTTATTCATACTTCAATCTCAACATTGAAACTTCTAAAGAAATTTTAATGTATTGTTTAGGATTGAGCCACTTCTCTATTGGACAATTGCATCATTTTTTTGCTAACCGTCTATGGCTTCGTGAGGAAGGAACCATGATTTTACTTCAAAGTAAGCATTTTTTCAAAGGAAACACGGCCATTTTTGAAGAAAGCAGAAAATTTTTTGAAAAGTAACTGAAAGTTTTAATAAATTACTGCATGTTACAGTGATATTATTCAGAGAATTTTCTTCGTGATCTTGGATTTTGAGTCCGATTTCTTACAGTATCTTTTGTTGTTTTCGAATACCAGTTTAAATGCGCGCGATAAACTTTTATTTGCCCTTTTCTTTTCATCGCATTGAAAAGTCCAGAAAGAAAATATGCAATTTTCTTCTCAATGCCCTGTGAATCATTTCAAGGTATTCATTTTTCGATTTTGAGGAAATAATTCATTCTAAATTATAAATTTCAAGAGGATTAGTGTTTTCAAAGCTGGGAGAGCTTGTAAAAATGCTATTTAGACATCGGCCCGATCTTTAAAAGTGAATTGCAGGTAACGTAGTTCGTTGCGGTGTTAACAAATTCAGTAATAATCTTACATCCGAGTCAGTGAAGGCAATAAATAACCGAAATGAGGTCGAAAATTTATCTACCTTTTTTAACAAAAGCCACGTAGTAATCAAAATTGAATACATCATGTTTTATTGCACTTTAAATAAAAATTCGGTTTAAGAATGCACGAATGGTTTAATTTTAAATGATATTGACAGAAGTGTTAGATTATCGCCTTAAAAAATATCTTGTACATCCACAAATTGGATGCTCTGCGAAGGTAATTGTATAGCGATCATTCGAGAGTAGCTTATGTGGCAGGAACACTGTAGAATAATTGATTCACTTTTCTTACGTACGGCGGACGCCGATCAGCGAGTGAGAGTTGCAAGAGCAGGTCATGTTCAACTCTTTAATCCTAATTAGGTAAAAATTAAAGAAGTACCAGGAAGAACAAAGAACAAATTGTTCAGTTACATGAGTGGCATTTTGGTAGCATAATTTTTAAGTATGCTAAAATGGCCATTTCAGTTAACGGAGACACGATTCGTAGGTCCCGTCGTGTCGATCCTGCATGTCTACCAAGTTAAGGTGTCCCACTAAAAATTTAAATCATACTATTAAACATATAGTCTTCAAAGTGCAGAAGACTAAACTTCAAAATGATTTGGACACGAGTGGGACAAATAAAAAGAAACAAGTAGAGCAGTCTTTAAGATCAAGAGATTTTGTTCTCGTACGCCAAGAAATATGCCTTTTGCTTCAACCATTTCATGACAAAAATCGTCATAATTGGAAATATGTACAGAGGCCTGCATGACATTTTTAGGACGCAGTACCATGGGCTGCCGAAAAAGAGGCAGTCATTTAGGCGGACTATAGTTAATCACGTGTAGAGGTAGAAAAACTCAGCCCTTTATATAAACTCATAATGCAATTTTAATGCAAAGCTTGGTGTAGGCATTATAATGTTACGAGGCTACTTCTCCTTTGCGAGTCTTTTCATACTCCATATATTATTGAGAGGAAAGTGAATGTCCGGGATATGTTATTGTATAACAGGATTCTGGAGGATTTGACCTCTTAAAATCTGTAGACGACTTAAATTGGACAGAAGACAAAAAATGCATTAAGACAACGATCCGAAAACATGTGACCAAGTGCGCTGGTGGGTGAGTTCGACTAAAGAAATTAAAGGTTATGGGACTGGAGTGTCATTTGCATGACCAAAATTCCATCCAAAATTGCTCCGAGAAATCAAGCTAAGGAGTCAGAAAAAGAAATAAAGAAATTCAGCAGATTTGAACAGAATGTGTTAAGACGAATGAACCATATTACTTAGATTCATTTGAGTAGAAAGTTTCAAACGTAAAAACTCGAAACCAGAAAGTAAAAATATAAAAACTAAAAAGCCAAAGGAATTATAACTAAAAAGGAAAAGCCTAAAATAAAAAACTCTGAATTGTAGTAAGCCGGAGTAGTAACGGAAGGTCATACCGCAAAATTAATTTGCTACTTTTTATGGATTTGCTGGATGCTCATTTGATCCCTTGCCGTAATTTAAGAAATGTTTGCATATATACGAGTATGTATTCTGGATATGAATTTTTATTCAGAGTACAAAAATACGTGAGACGTTGTTTCGATTGCTTTGCTGTCGTATTACAATGAGTATTACAATTTTGATAAATGTATTAGAAACTAATTCCGCCCTCTGCACATGTGGTATTGGCAATCATATTTTTTTATTTGCATCGTGTTCTTATGGGGCGATTTCAATTACTTCTTGAAATCTTGACCGAAATTTTGAACAAACTTGTCAATGAATGAGACTACTCACGCACCTACGACTGTTTATGTAGTGTTAAAGTGTTAAAGAATAAATTCTCCATAATTGAATTTCGTAAGACAGAGAAAATGATCGAGTAACATGATGCAAGATTGCGAGGTAGAATTAATTCTTCAATCTCTTCGAAAGTTAGCGGTATTGTTTGCCGAAATTTTCAGACCAACTATTGGGCACATTTCTAACGTACATTTGCCGAAGAAACGGTGGGGGCTAGAAGTCGTTGTCTGCTCGGCGTCTGCTCGCAGTCAGTCTGCCAACTCCACACCCAAGGGGGCTGTGAGCGTCTCACGTTGCCTCCCAACTTTGAGCTGAGATGCTTTTTCAATCTCGCTAGTCCACTGACAAAGACTGGTAGCGGATTTTTTTGGTGTACTTTCGCAGCATGAAGATTCAGGGCTGGAAATAAGAGAAATTGCTGCAATCCCTCAGGTAATCCATTTACCAATTTGGCTGAAAAAAGTTTTTCTAAATTGACGTAAAACAGCTATAGCTCTCAAGGAAGTCCTGCGCTTCTTCATTGGCTCCTATGAGTTCATTAGCGAGTCTGCCAAAGTTTTGAGGTACGTTTTGTAATGCCATCAGGAAGCGGTTTTTAAGACGTAATCGTTTCTGTAATACCTAAACTTCCAATTTTTCACTTAGGAATGGATATCTTTCTCTTCAAATACAGGCATCACCTTTGGACGAGATTATCAATTTATCTCTCATGAATTTTGTTGTGACAAACGAAGTAGTTGAGAATAGAGAGCTGTTGAAGATGAACGCGTGAAATACGCTTGCACATTCAACTCTGCACAACGCGGAACTGGACTCGTCCATGACGCACTTCGCAACTGCATGGAAACTACGATAATTCCACGTCCATTCCGAAAAAACAAAATTCAATTTCACACGAATGAAACTTGACTTCATGCAAATGAAATCCAATTTCACACGAACGAAATCCAATTTTACACTAATGAAATTTAACTTGAATAAATTAAATCCCATTTCACTCGAATGCAATTCATTAGTACGTAATAACACACAATTACACACAAAAAAATAATCAGTTACGAACAAAATTTAGTTTCACACAATTGGAAATTTTATTATTTCGCATGGGCGAAAGCTGAACATGACCTTTAAATATCATTAATATTGAATCATGTAGAAATATTCTATGTTTGCACAAGTCATTTTCTAGGCGCAGAAAATTATACCTTCCATTTCAAGTAGATTTATTTGAGTGTAACCATATTCACAATAAAAAACGATAAAAAATTAATGAAATTTCTCATGCTTTTTTATAATGTAGGCATTTGTTCTATGAAAGCATAAAATATTTATTTAAAATATTTACGGTAAATGAACAGTATATATTTATTTATGTAAACATATTTATAAATTAATTCGCACATATATGTATATATATATATAATTATATATGTACATATACACACATGTATATACAAGAAAGTTGCGTACAAAATACGCTCGAAATCTCCCTTACCGTTGCGAGAGTTTGTTCCTCTTACTTAAAAAAAATGAATGTTTGTCTTCAGTATAATTAACATACATGCCTACTATATATACCTCACCCATACACCTTAGAGGTGATTGGCCTACAATGACGTGTGCATACTTTTTTGCTATTCATATTTTTTATATTCATCTGCTAACAATAGGAAATAAAGTCTCCCCGTAACTAGTACTCACTATGCAGTTGCGTGTATTTGGTTTTAAAATTCTGCTGGTTTTGTAGTTAAATAAAGAATGTTAGATTCTACGATTTACGATTTTATAAAATTGAAATTCATTTATTTGAAGCTGAATTTCTTTTGCGTGATATTGAAGTTCATATGCGTGAACTTGTGTTTCATTTCTGAGGAATTGAATTTCATTCAATTGAAATACAATTTCGTGCGTGCGATATTGAGTCTCGTGGAAGTGTACTGGAATTTCTCATGAGCGCAACTGAACTTTGTTCGTGCGAGTTGAATTTCTCTTCAGTGAAATAGATTTGGAAATGTGATAGATGCAGCGTTTACTTCCAGAATTCCAGGTCTTGTTTTTTTGCAGTATTCCATTAGTACACATCCTGTTCAGTCAAGTCGACGACTATCTCGGCTACGTACGTGATGCTCACATATGCGCTCTGTACACACTACACATACAGTACATGTACATATTACTGTGTGTGTTGCGCTCCATGGTAGCATGGCGTATAATCGCTATTAGATTACTTCGAGGTCACAAGGCATGAAGTCTTAAGTGATTTATTCGGGATACAATAATTAATATTCTTTTGCAGGGAAGAATTGTACCTGTTTTTGTGGGTAAATATTCGAGAATGAAACGAAGACTTGTTAATTGGGGATGTCGATACTCATAAAATCCCAACTCCAAAAATAATTTATTGGCTTTAATTTTTCTTCATAATATGTATGTGTTGATGGTGAGCTTATTTTTAAATAGCTCATGAAATTTAATTGCAATTTATGGAAAATATGGTAAAGTGTGTTATAAGTGGTGGTAAGTGTGGTAAGGCAAACCATACAATTAATTCATTATTATTCATTTACTCATCTATTTGGAGTTGGGCTATACTGCATTTCATCAAATCCGTGTTGAATATTACCAAAATTTACAAAAAGTATAAAGTTACAAACTTAATTAATACTGACATTAACGGGCAGCTTTTCTTTTCTTTTTAATAATGAATTAGAAAATCTATGTTTTTTCGCCGCCGAATTGAAAGGCAAGCATTAAAATGTGACTGTAGGCATTGATGTAACTATATGTGTGCAAACAATATTACAAATTTTGTTTTACTGTTTGATTATGCGCTGGATGTGACATAACACACACGTCACAATAAAAAAATTGGCTTTTCAATGGTTTTGGCATTTAGCACTTCTCCTTAGAATGTTCATTATTAATACAAGAATATTAAACAATATTAATACTGTCAAGAACACTAAACAGAAAGAAGTGAGTATCTCAATTTGTTCATACGCCCTGCACGTCCAAGAGATAACATGGCGGTTTGATTTTCGAAAATTTCCTATAGAAAATTTTTCCTACCCATGAAAATTGGATGAGGCCTCATCTCACATGCACATTAAGCAGCAATTGACTGTTCATGCGGGGTAAGCCTAGTTGTCCAATTGGGATATTCATTTAATTACTAATGGCAAATAATCTTGAACTGTATTCGGACACGTATCGTTCAATTTTAATTAGATTAGATATGTATCTATAATTAGAAGCATGAGAATGGAATTACTTATTTCCTCAGTGAATTACAGTGTCTTTAATGATTCATTGCGAATGATTGCATGTTTTACCATTCCTAATTAAAGATAGGGAGTTTTAATGATTTTCAGTGAATGATAACAAGTTAATGAGGAATTAAGACTCTTATGAATGATGGCACGTTTTATTATTCATAGTTTATGATAGTTTGTTTTTTTGTAAATAATGAACAATAGTGCGTTTAATACATTTCCCGCGTATTGGGCCAGATGTGTAGCATTCAGTAAATTGTTTATATATGTGCTGGTATAAATGAATCACATTGTATGTTTCTCGATCCGTTCTAAAAATAAATGTAATCTCACGAGGGGAAATGTTATCGAACGATTGCATTTTCGTATGACTTGAGGAAGGATAAAACTGTATTCGAGCAGTGAAGTCTATTTCCCAAGTCTATTTCCCAACTTAACCAAACCAACCGTTATCAGTCGCGGAAACTCGTTGAACGTGTTAATAGCGCTGAAGAATAAGCATGACTAGATCGATGATAATTTTCAGATAAGTGCATTTTTTTAACATACTCACTACTTATATCTGGCCGTTAAAATTTATTTTTATAGTCAGCTCTACAGGGAGTCCCTAAAATCCGTCCTGTCTATACGACTGACGCACTTTTTGTTTTTGTTTCAGTTGCAACTAAGTTTCCTATCATGCCTTAATAAATTTAAGGTATCATTGTGATTGTATCATTCTTTTCTTTGATTCAATTCATTAGAATTGTGCGAATGTCAATAAGCTCCAAGATCAAAACAAAATACCAGGGAAATGGGCAGTCAAAGTGCGGATCCATTTTTTGGGGACACCTTCTATAATTCGTCTGTAAAATTAGTTATGTATGTACAGCTAAAATGCGCTTTTTTTCTATTCCTTTATTTTTTGAGTAAGGAAAACATCGAAATGGGATTCCATGGACCTGAACGGCAATTTAAGAAAATTGATCTCATTATTAAGCGTTTTGGTATCCAGTATACAGCGTGCAGATTAGAGACGGGCAGACTAAAGCGGCCCATAGACCATCAATTTAATTGTCAATATCATTGACTCAATATATTGATGAAATTTTTTTGCCCGCTAAGTCAATTAATTGACGGTCGTCAATCAAGCCCACAGACGATAAATGAAATTGTCAATATTCATCATTGCCAATTATATTGACAATAAAATTGATCGTCTAAGGGCCGCTTAAGCCTGCAAGCAAACCAGGAGGTGCCCAAAGCAAGCGACAAAATATGCAGTGTTTGACAGGGCTATTGAAGTCATCTGTTCTCATCTTCCCAAGAATCACGAAGCAGCCCAGTTCTCTCTCCCCAATTACAGCAAGACCAGACGCCTCGCAAATGGGTCTGGGAACTCGGGTCAAGTTCCTGCAAAGTTTGCGCTTCCTGTGATCAGTTCTCGTAGTTAGAGTGACTGATGCAGCGGCTCAATCTTTCAAACTCACTTTAACTAAAGCTTGCTAACTTCTAATTACTTTCGATTAAAGCAAATCCAACTCGGAAAAGTGGACGAACATTTTTTCATTGCCGTTTACACTTCCATAGTAATTAATTGCCAGATTTCGATCGCAGAGTGATTTTGCAAGAAGATCGCGATGTGGTAGAAGTTTATGTTGCGTTACGAGAAGTTCTAAATTGCCATAAAGTGTGCATTTTCGGTATGAAATATCCTGCATTTGAATTTCCTAACAATCCAAGGGTAATATCACAAGTATTTGGAAACATAATGACACGTAAAATTCGTCAGCGATATGGGTAACTAGTTCTTGTTTGTGTACTGTACAACGTGGCATAGCTTGTGAGTGTAAAACTCTGGTTATGGTCTAAATTGGAGTAAGACCCAATGTTAACGCCTTTGCTCAAACTATCACTTTCTCACGCTAAACTTGAAGGGAAAATCATGTGTGTTACTTGACTCTTTATCCTGCGCATCCTAGGCAAGTTCAGCAAATCCTAATCACAACAACCGAGTGTGCTTTCTCATGCCAGGCGCATGTGTACGCATAATCTTACATCGTAAGTAATTATACTAGTTCTTTAAAGGGGTTGCTTTGTCTCAAGGGACAATGGAAGATAACATACATCACGGACTGTAGTGTCCTGGTATTGCTACCCTTCTCACGATGCACAGATTTGAGCGTTATATAGATGACTCATAGCCTGTTTTTAAGTTTTTTTGCAGATTTGTATTTTTTCCACCGTTCAGTTCGTCTTGAGTTGATTTGGTGCCATGAAAAACGATGGGTAGACATCGGAATGAAATATTAGCAATTTCCAGACTGTAACGTACACCCAAGAGGCGCTACTCGAGAGTAAGGAGCTCCAGTAAACACCGCGTGCAAAGAAATGAACGTTAAATGTCAACAGTTCGTCATTTTCTGATATAAGGACTTCTCTCATGAGCCTTAAAACACGAAGAACATATGGATCTGAATTCAAGTAAACTCTACGATAGCATTGATCTTATATTCAAATAATTTGTCCCGAGCATCGACGCTTACAGTCATTTTGGGCGGAACTGAAGGCAAAAATGATGCATCACAAGTTTTCATTAGAGATTTCATATCTTAATTGTTGTACCTACTTTTTTAGAGCATACAGATATTCCTAGTTGTCTTTTGAGGATTTGTCGCTACTCGTGTTCATTGTGTTAAATTGCGTTGGAGAATACTTTTCACACTCAACAGTTAATAAGCTTTCAATGAAAACTACGTGGACACTGACTGCAGATTTCCTAGATTCTCGTTCATGCGTTACCCTTTGTTACTGAATGATTTATAATCTCTAATTCAGACAAGAACTTGAACAAAAATTTATTGTGAAAATTGTTCAGCAGCTCTCTATTTTAACACAAATGACCGTACGTACATTGTACAACCTACTGACGGCCACAGATTTGATAAAATTCATTCATACTTAATTTGTTCCTCTTTCGATCTTACATGGAAAATAGAGCGTTCTATTGCTGATTAATTATATTACTGAACTGAATCTCACGATTATTTTTAACACTAACTTAGCTAAAATTTCATTACCATAATTTACAGACTTCGAATTCCACAGTAAGCTCAAAGTTCAAATAGTTTGAAGCCCTGATTAAATTTGATGAAGTCAAAGATCCGTGTCTATCCCTCCAAAGCCGTGGCCGTCTCCTGCATCACCGATACACTCCGGCTAATGGACTCCGACATCCAGAGTCCTGATCATTGAAGTGGTAAACATCCACCAAAATTTAAATGCGAATCTCATTCAGGAAAGAGTTCCTTTTAGTCAAGGGCATCCCCTAGCGAAGTATTTTCTGTTCGATGAATGCCAGGAAAGGTTAGGGGTAATCCTTTTTTTGGTTAAGGATGTATTCTGTATAGCTATATCTTTCATTCGCGAAAGTGTACATTACCAACTCGCGAAATTAATACATTGGATATTGTTGAATATAATAGACATAGTGCGTCGTTCTTTGCACTGCGTCTGAATGTTTTTTATAACCTCACACTTTTTAAACAAGCTTAGAACCTATGGTCACGATTTAAATTCTTGATATTGTTTTTTTGTACTTGATTTTATCTCGCTTGCCCTCCATTTACGATACTATGGAGACTTGCAGGTTTGCTTGACAGTAGGACTTAAATTGACTAAAGCGTAAGTTTGTAAACAGGATTACTAAAAAAAATTCGTGGGTATGTACGGATAATAAAGCAAGCTGAAACGTCACGCATTGTAGAAAATTAGAGAAACAGTCGTTACAAAATGAGTCGTACTCAGACCATCCAATATGCAATTCCAATACGTGTCCCAACGATCAGCTACTCATCGCTGCCAGCAAAAAAGTGTCAGTAAAAAGTTGTCAGTCCGGCCGGTGAGAGGGTTGTGTTAAACCTTCTATTCCCAACATAGCGTCAGGTCTACAACAATCGAGTCTGTGGGGCTAACCAGGATAACTTTACCGAACGAGGTTAAACGACTATGAAGATGAAGCGGAACATAACACAGTGGATCTCAACATCACTCAGTTTTTATAAGACGTTGAAGGGAGCAAAATGCGTGCTCTGTTTCCGACGTAAAATGCCTGGCTTCGAGCTGGGTAAGAGCGGGCACGAAACCCTTTTAATTTTGCCCACTTTCTTCATTCGTCCATCCCTAGTTAGATGCGTACTGTCATCTAAGTTAATCTCGAGACCGCTTTTTTTGTGGTTAGAGAGGCTCAAACTAACTTGTCTAGTTTATTACAGGTTAATGAATCATTCGGAGTACCTTTATTTTAGAGATAGAAGTTAAATTAGCTTACCTGATGTAATCTAACACAGATTAAAGTGTCTTCGCATTGAGACACCGTTGTTGTGAATATCAAAGATTAAACTAATTCATCTGATTTAATCTAGGTAAAAGATTCGCTCTTCACCGAACCCCTTTGTTGTGGTTAAGGAGACTCAAACTAACTAATCGAATACAAGTCTGAGGAACCTCTCTTTGGAACACCATTGTTTGGGTTTACGGATGTTCTAACAATCGCATCTAATCTAATCTTACCAAGGTCATATGTCCTCTCCTTTAAACATTTTGTTGGGGCTAGGAAGGCGTAAACAAACTAATGTTATGTAATCTGATCTATTATCCCCTCAGGGGGGTACAACTATTGTATATATGGGAATTAGCGCTCCCATGGGAACCATGTGAGGGCCCGAGCTAAAGGTTAGGTAGGCTTCCTTTTTGTTGTAATAAAGTAGGTTTTTGTTTTGTTACGGACCATCTTTTATCGTTTCACTGCTGTCCTGTTTTTCTGCACGTACTACTTTCTTCTTCAACTTTTTCTTGTTTCATGAACTTCTTTCCTAGCTTACTGTTTCTGTACACCAGGCGCATAGATTCCGCGTTCCCTTAACTCCATACTAAATGGTGCCTTCCTCTTTCCTCTCTTAGAACATCTATGTCGTGGTTAAGGGAGGCTAAAACTTTCTTATATAATAACAATAATAATAATAATAATAATCTGATCTATAACAATAATCTGATCTATTAAAGGGTAGCCTTCGATGACAGTCGTTTGCATGAAGCAGCGGGTACTTTTATCATTTTGTCCTCTGCATGCATTTCTTATATTTTGTTTCAAGTGCTCAGCGTATTCGATGGACTCCGTGTGCTCCAATCAAGCTGAATTTCAATTACATCATAAAGGGAGAATTTTACTTTCATGACAAGATTCAATTCCCACGTTAATATATTGAGAGCGTGTTCCTCCATGGATGTTGAATTCTGACGCGAGGTGTTGCACTTCTCTGGAGTCACGTGCATCAAATGATATTGATCTGGCATCAATTGCAGGTGTGTGTGCACACTGTGCAGCACACACTGGGCTCTACACACTGTAGTACACCCTAGCAGCCAATGCGCACTGCAGTCAGTACACACTGGGTACTACACACTGCGGTACACCCTAGGCAATGCGCATTGCAGTACACACTGGGTACTACACACTGCAGTACACCCTGGGTACTACACACTGCAGTACACCCTAGGTAATGCGAACTGCAGTACATACTGGGTACTACACACTGCAGTACACACTGGGTACTACACACTGCGGTACACCCGTGCACTTCATTACACACTCTAAGTGTGCAGTATTTGAGACTTGAGAGAGCTCTGCGCACGCTGCGTCGCGTCCCCCAAGTGGTGTTGTCGAGTGAAATTTCACTACTTTAGAATTTTCACTTCACTGCTTTCATTCTGAGCTGTAAAATCGGGGAGCAAACGTATTAATGGCTTCCTGAAGCATGGGGATCCTTGCGGATAGGATATTTATTTATATCGAATCCATGCAACCATTGCTTGAAATTTACTGTTGACAGATTTCACAGGTCTGTCATGTTCCAACTTTTATAAGCAGCCGATGTTTGCATCCTGTTTACCTACTTTCTTCACGTATCTTATTCATCTCACACAGACGTTACACCAATACGCTTTTCTTTAAATTTTATGCAATTAGGCTTTTCTTCTATTTATTCAATGATAGTGACATGGGCGGAAAAAACAAAAAGCTTTGAGAAATGCTCTTTCGAGCCGAAAATATCAGTGAATCATTTCGTAAGATGAAATCTGAGCAAAATGTAAGAGTCACTTAAGGTTTAATTTACGCTGGTATATTTTGCGTTTGGCTAGAAAATAAGTCAATTAGGAATTAATAAAGCGTTCATTAAATATTTTTTATTTTAGTATGTACTTAATGAATCTCGACAGTGAAACTCCAGGGGCTAGCGACATAACTTTTACAGCAACTTTTTGAATCGAATAATGAAGTTTGCACAAGCGAAATTAAATTCATCAACTTAGCGATGGAAAGAAATACGATACAATTTTCTCCTGTTCCAAGCGGGGAGATAAAAAAAATAGAAAGAATAAATCTCGAAATTCTGAGAAGACTGTTGATTCACCAAGGAAATAAGCTGTGTTAGTCAATGGCTGTAATTTGGAAAGAATAATTGAAATTAAAATATCAAGCACTTAATAAGCTTCACATGACCTCACAGTCACAATTGAAATTCATCCCGAGAGATGGAGTGAGTTGAATAGGAACTACTGGATCTTTGGGATGCTTGAAGCACTGGATATTAAAAAATTTTCAGTATCAGGTGCACAATTCTGTTAATTTATTAGGATTTTCTACAGTTCCAGTATGTTCTAACATGATAATGATCGTATCCAGGAAGCTTTCGCTATGTAAAATAGTTGGAAAAGTAGAAGGGATTTTCTTATATTGACCGCAGAGTCTCCAGATTTAAATCCCATCTAAAACATGTAGCATTGATCCGATAAAAGAGCATCAACCCCTCTTTCGTTCCTCCGGAAAATGTTTGCCTGGCTCTATTGTGAGTAAATTTAACCTTTCATACAATGTACACATTTCCTGGAAGAAAGAAAAACATGAATACACATAAAAGGCTATGCAACTCTTTATTGTCTGTTACATTGGTTATAATTTTATCAGATTGTAAAAGGTTTCATTTTTAATTATTTATCAAAATGCACGCTTAATTTTCATTAAAATCAGTGCCTCATTCGTTGAATCCAAAAATATCTCCATAAGTTTGTCAGCCTAGATATAAGTCAGTTTTTCAATACAGGAGAAAACAATAAGAATAAATCTATATGAAAGCAATTAATAGAAAATACCCCGTCCAACAGTTCGGCTAATGACCATTCAAAATTTTGGACATTGCTTCCTCCGATTCGCCGACTTTCAAGATCACACAACATTGTACCTTCTTTGCACATTGACATGTCCGATTTATTTAAGTACGTAACCCCTCTAAAGAAGTACTTATTGAATGTATTTCTTGGAATTCCCTGGTTCAGTGAATCAGTACCTACAGTACCTATTTAATAGAGTTTTTTAAATGTTCTAATTCAGTGAGCCAGTGCAGTACCCACTGTATGTATTGAAAGCCGTGTTTAGAATACCTTGATTCGGAGAGCAAGTCCCCACCGTACCTTTTGAATGCAGTGTATGGGAAGCCTTGGTGCTGTGAACCAGTGCCTATTGGAAGAGGTGTTTGACAATCCCTGGTCCTGTGAACCAGTACCGATTGTAAGCTGTGTTTGTAAAGCTTTGGGTTCTTTGAACCAGTACCCATAGTACTTTTTAAATGCTGTGTTTGAGAAGCCTTGGTACTGTGAACCAGTACCTATTGAAAGCTATGTTTGGCAAGCCCGGGTTCTGTAAAGCAGTTCCTGCAGTAACTACAGAAAGCCGTGTTTGAAATGCCCTGGCTCCGAGATCCCAATTGGCTTCAGGCAATTACGGGCAGTCTTTGAGAGATGTTGGCTATCGATTCCTACGGACTAACGTAAGGCGATTTTCGAAGTGAACCGGGATTATCGTTGCCTAAGATCCTGTTCTAATTGCGAGATTAAATTAAACCGGACGAAATGAAGAGGGAAAATGCAATTAAAACACTAAAAATATGAGACAAACTTTAATGGACCCATTCAGGAAAGTAAATGATAGATTTAAATTTGTAAAGCTCTTTTTCATCAGAAAATGTACGAGTATTAATCCTTGAGCACCACTTGCTCTTCAATGTAAAAGCTAACGAACAAGTTTCTTCCACTCTAACTTACAAGTTCTGACTGAATGTTTGAATACACTAACTAAGCTCGAAAAAAAAAAATTATTTTACAATTTCGAAATAGCCGACGGCATAATTTGACTACCGCGGATAATGTGATGACTACGTGCTAACTTGCAATCAGATTTCGAAATCATTTATCAATTATTCAGAAATTTAAACCCACAAGGAATGGCCTTGTTTTCAGTTATTTTCCTGTTTCTGCATACATTCTAATGTTTCCATCTCTATATGGTTCAGTATCTTTGCAAATATCCAGGCATGTGCTTCGTTTTATTTTCCAATGTCTCCACTCCCATTGGTTTTCGAAAACTTTTTAAAGTCTCGCCAAAAATTCTAGTGTTTTCTTCCATTTTATGGTGTTTCCTCAAGCCGTTAGACGCAGAAGAATGAAAAATTTTCAGCCATGTACGAGCGTTTTAGTGTTTCTAACTTGTTCGGTGCTAACGTCGGTCTTCTCGAATAAAAAACCGTGAAAGACAGCGCGAAAGAATGAACAGTTAAAAGCAATATCGGAGAGGATATTTTAAAAACCCTTATACATAAACGAGCCGGAAACAATCGACTCCGAAAGCTTGTGAAAATCTTCCTTCTCGTTGCACCGGGAAAAATTTCTCCTTTCATCAGATCAGACGACTCTTGCCTACGCCGGTTCTGTTCACAGGCAATTTCCGGTCCTTTTATCCGGGAGACGAAATGAAATCGTGAGACGACGAGAAACAAGTTTCGAGGGGACCTGTGAACGCTTTTTCACGTTAGCAGAGTTGGTGAAATGCTTCAACGGAATGAGAAGCTTTCGTCTGTCAATGGGATGGAATGTTTGCGTTGAAAGATTGAACAGTTCTGGTAAAAGAAACGGTAAATCTCGCTGAATGAACAATTTAACATCTTCGTATTTGTACTGCAGTAATTATTTTATTATTTATTTGTACTGCAGTAATGGTTAACGAACGCTAAGGAAAGTTCGGTTGACAGAAAGATTTAACCTTTGTTATATTAAGGTTTGATTAGCTTTTGTCAAGCGTACTTTTAGACAAACTAGAGGTCATTCAATCTGAGGCTTGAATAGCATTCGTTACTTGAGAATGAGTCTATGTACAATATGCTGTCTCATTTGAAGATATAACTTACACATCCTTTGGCAGATCAGCTCTGCGTAGGATGTGGGATACAAAAGAGGATTTTTCTTCGCTGGACTCCGTCATGGGCAACCAATTCTCAGAATTAATTCGGAGAAATATTTTGCCGAAATGATTAACGTAGAAAAATTCTTACCGAGGAAAATGCTATTAAATATCATGGCGTAAAAGTATTAATAAGTTTGTGTAATTTTTGAAGGTGATTTTTTTGAAAAAAATAGAACACCGCTATTTTTTTCAATTAAAAAAAGTTATTACAAATTAAATTTTTTTTCATTATTACTATTATAATTATTATTATGTATTATTATTTTAAAAAATCAGCTGTGTTGCCCTTGTATTCAACGAGCTCTGTGCATGAAGTTACAGAAATTTTAACCCATGATCCAAAAGCTCTTCTAGTTCTAGGATATTTTTTCTAATTTTTTACCAGTATACTTGCAATTATAACTTTCTTGACTGGATTGAGATCTGGGCTGATTGGGCCATTCCAAGGTATCAGTTTTGTTTCTAATCATCATCTTCCGTGTTTTTTGACGGAATGTTTTGATTCGTTGTGCTGTTCAAATACATGGCGTGGTCGCTCTTTTAAAAACATAATTGGGAAAAGTCAGTGTGTTTTGACTTATTGACTTTCCCGTCCACCATTTAATTCCTCCGGTATCGTTAGAAAAAAACTTACATCCCCATATTTCTACCATAAATTGTTTACTTTGTGCTTGTAATAAATTGTGCTTGTATTCAGTTTAACTTTCTCTACATACACGAGCCCGCGAGTTTCTTTCATGAAAATCGATTTTCGCTTCATCTATACGAACCAAATTTTTTCCAGGACTGCTTTACCACCTTTTCATACTTCGTTCAACTTTTTTCTATCTTTTGCTTCAAACGTTATAATTGCAGTGTTTCGAGGTGATTTAGAATTCAGCCTGGTAATGCTCATCTGTGCCCTCCCAATTGTGTCCTTACTCACTTCAATACGCAGCGTTCCATCAAAGTCGTTTGAGATTTCAACAAGAACCCCGTGAAGTTTTTCAAAAAACTTTGATCTACTGATCTTTCACTGGTCCTGATCAATAGGAGCAGGCGGCCATTTCGTTAGATGTAAATTGTACTTCGACAACTTTTCCAGTTCCGATCAATGTCGTCAGCTGAGCTTACGAGCAGGTTAAGGTCATGAGCAAT
The DNA here is from genome assembly GCA_030386875.1 of Morinoia aosen. Classification (NCBI taxonomy): domain Eukaryota; kingdom Metazoa; phylum Arthropoda; class Malacostraca; order Amphipoda; family Talitridae; genus Morinoia; species Morinoia aosen. Next base: position 63,808,858 of record CM059565.1, on the reverse strand, counting down.
TTCTTGGTATCCCGTGTTTTCTTTATGACGTTCCACGATCATTTTCTGCTGATCGCTGATGACTCGTTAGTTTTCATTATCTTTAACTTAGTTTTTGTTTAGATTTTACATCACACGACGCTATTTAACGATGACAAGCATGGAAAACATAGGCACAATGGCGCGATTGAAATATTTAATCATTTTGTCGTAAACAAATGAAATACTCCTTCTTATTTCATCGTGACATTTGAAAATTGTGTTGAATATGTATTTCTGCGCAAAGTGATTAAATAATTTTTTTAGAAAAATAATTCAGGAACACGATTTTTCCACTTGCTTCTATGTATCGATTGACATGTTTCTATGATTGAACATGAAAAATTTACGCGAAACTAGTGTTTATTGTTTCAGAAACAATAAAACAAGAGAATGTAATCAATATTTTATATACCTGCATTATATATTCGTCAACTTACATGTATTTGGTATATTTATTATATATGTATACACAAATAATCCTTCTCCTAAAATATTCACACACGCACTGGATGCTCGAATAGAATAACCAAAGAATTCACCCCGGCGGTTGAATACTGGATGAACTCGCGACTTTTCTTGGCAAGTTGATGATGGAGGAATCCTGCAAGTAGAGCAGCAGCTCAAAACTGGCCTCGAATATTTATGTGTTGCTTTGTTTTTATTCAGGGGCCATGAGATGCACATTGTCCTTCCGTTCTTTGTCGCTGGCATCTGATGGTGCGGGCTCTGTTTTATGTCCTACATTTATCTGCATATTTTTCAGGCGAAGGAAAATTGTTTCCAGTTCACTCGAGCTCGTTGTCTAGCATACAAGTTTGCATGTAAAACATTAAGGGTTACTTTGAAATACGAGACTCGCGCTTAAGGGCTTCGTTTTTTTCGAAGCCACGTGTTTACTTGGCGGGAGCTATTAGACCAGAGAAGCCTCGTTCCATCTTATATTAATGGAGTATGGCAACGATTGTAAGTATGAGGTGTGGGGTAAAGAAACACAATAGGTAAACTAAGAACCACATGTATTTTACGTCCGTCGGGCCCGGCAGCATGAAGAAGAAGAAGTCTGAAGGAGCTTGATCGCTCTCCACATGAGCTTTACACATGAACATAGAAAACGGGACGGAAGTAGTATAATGAGTGACTGCGACAACATAAACATGTGTATAAATATATATTTACTGAAGTTGGATAAATATATATACTGACGTTGGGTCTCAACAGGAGCAATGATGTTTTAGTGATGTTTCAATCAGTATCTGAATTTGATGCACCACAATTTTTGTTCAGAGATATTTTAATGAATGATGCATAAGGCGAAATCAATTTGAGGATAACATATTCCAGAAATAGTGAAAGATTGAACAAGTTTCGTTGAACGGTTGAACAACTTCAGCAGAATTCAATTTTTCTAGTTCTTCATGTGATTGATAGAAAGAGAATTGGTCATAATTTTCTCTGAAGCATTATTTTTACAATTCAGCAACACAATTTTTCTATTAACGACAATGTCTAGGCATCATCCTCAGGCTGACCATATACAGAAAAATTTTTCAGAGTCACATTGATAAAAATGTAAATTCAATTTTTGGGAGACATCACACGCAATAAAAACAGAAAATGACTTCAAAGGATGAATAAATAGAAAAAAATTGTACAACAACAATGTGAAATCAGCGGACGATTTGGTAACTGCACAACGGCTGTTTATTCATAACACACGAGACGGAGGCGAAGTGGACGATTGTGCTGATGTTTAAAAGTGTTACGGTTCATTCTGAATAATTTGAATTGAATAATTTTAGAGTATAAAGACCAATTGTATTTTCGTTGAGGGGAGATTTCAGTCTGAGAATATGTAACGCTTCTAGTTTATGTACATCTTTATTAACATCATTAAAAAATTGTGCTGCAATATACTGTAGGTCAAGAAAGATTTTGGGGAAGGTATATTAATAAAAGTAATAATACAACAGGGAGTAATTTAATTGATGGAATAAATAAACGAAAATAAGCAGGTGAGTATTGTTTAAGTAAGTAGGAAGCTCCCAGACGTCTCATTTACGTAGGCATCCCTTCAGTGGAGGACCACATGGACGCTAGCCCTCAAACCCTGCTTCCATCTCCCGCTGCCTGGTGAGACGGTACGGATAATAGTTTTATACGCTTTATGATAGGTTATACTATAACGTTTTCACGTCGAATAAATCAAACTCAAGTTCAATTTAATCCAAGGCAAGTTCAATTTAATCCAAATCAAGTTCAATTTAATCCAAATAAAGTTCGTATTAATGAAAGTCTTATTCAAATTAATCGAACCCTAAGTTGAGTAATGAAATGACATAATCACTCGTTAATTTGAGGGTTATTTGTTTAAAATATGTATCTATTGGATGTGATGAGCGAGACAATCGCTTTTTCTTTCTGGAAGGAATACATAAAAATTCCGCCGGTGTTGCCATCTAAAAACAAGCTGTCGTAAAATGTGCTAAGTATCCAGCATCAGGAGGCAAAGTGTGATTCAGGTCTTTGAGCAGCGTCAAAGATACAACTCAGTTATAAAAACTTCGTATTATACTACGCATTAAAGTTGTTTTAAAATTCCACATTAATGGCAGTATGCGTCTATTCAAATATTTATGTTCAAAATGTAATTTTATCTATGTAGGAACATTACCCAGACTTGACTTTGTATCTGATAAGAAACCAATGCTTGCAGCTTCCTATGATGTGGCACTGCGAATAGCAAAGGGAAAGAAACATCGTGGCATTGCAGAGAAGCTGATTAAACCTTGTACCATAGACATGGTTGAACATATATGTGGGATTAAAGCAAAGGAGATGATTCAAGCCTTTCCACTTTCTAATGACACAATCGATTGACGTATAAGTGAAATATCGCAAAATATTTGTCAACAAGTTATTTAATAAGTCAAATTAGCACAGCAAAAATTTCTTTGCAACTTTATGAAACATGTGGTGTAGCCAATTTTTTACAACTTCTTATTTTTGTTCGTTATACATGTGGAAAAGAACTAAAAAATGAATTTCTCTTTTGTGATCCTCTCCGGCAAACCACAAAGGCCACTGATATAATGCAGAAAATACAAGACTTCTTTGACAAGAACAATCTCACATGGGACATTGTTGGCTTAATCCGATCTGACGGAGCTCCATTGCAGCCATGGTGAGAGTGAGGTCAGGCTTCACTGCACTTGTGGAGCAATAGGCACCCCATGTAATAAAAACACATTATTTCCCTCACAGACATACATTTGCTACAATTAAATCTTCCTGGAAATCTGAAAATTTTTTTGTTGAAAATTGTTGAGGGCTGTTAACAACTTCATTTAGTCCTGAGCAATGAATCATCGTTTGTTCAAAGCTTTTTGTTTTGAGATGGGCCCTGAGCATGCCATTTTTACTGCATACTGAAGTGGGGTGGGTCTCACGTGGACCTATTTTAAATCGTGTGTTTGAGCTCCTCACTGAGGTAGAAATATTTCTTGTCCGGAATTCAAAGCTGTGTGAAAATTTTGCTGATCCCAAGTTCATCACCTGTTTAGGGTACCTGTCAGATATATTCGCCCATCTTAACCAAGTTAACGAACAGCTCCAAGGAACATCAGTAACCGTTGTTTAAGCAAGTGAAAATATGACAGCATTGCAGACAAAGCAGGACTTATATGCACGGAGGGTTCACCAAAGCAACTTTGCAAATTTTCCAAATTTGGATGAGGTCATTAATGAAAGTCCTAGAGTGTTACCTGAGATAAATGAAGTCATTCCAGACCATTTAAATATTTTGAAGAATCACTTCGCTGGCTACTTATCAAAAGACATGATTCCAACAGAGAGATGGATAATAAGACCTTTTTATAATGAGACCTTCAGCACTCAACTGTCAGAAATAAAAGTTGACAGCCTAGTAAAAAATAAACTGATTGATCTTCAATCATCTGCTACTCTTTGAGAAGAATTTGAAAAGTTGAGGTCAATTTTTGAATAAAAATCACAGATTCATTCCCACACCTTACTCCGTGTGCCTTCCTAGTGCTTGTTTCTTGTGTCGCTTCGCACTTATGTGAATCAGGGTTCTCAAGTTTAGTAGCAATAAAGACGAAGGCCAGAAACCGTCTGGAAGTTGATGATGATATGAGAGTAGCGATTAAACAACTCCTCGCAAAATAAAATTGATTCACACAATGAATCAGTACTGTTCCCACTGGTAATGCTTCTGGTGCTCCTGGTCATTATTTTTCGTAATAAAAATTAACTTCACAATATTCTACTTAGAAAAGGTTTGATTCTCTCTATTTTTGTGGTACGAATGTAAAATACTATTTTTATACAAAACCTAAAGTCCTAAACAATAAAAAGGCTCTTTCTGACCACTGTCACTTTACAGTACAATGGCTTTGATATTTTTGTATGGGAGCAGCAGCGGGTAAATGGAGACATATACATGAAGCCGAGGGGCGTCAATGATGGACGAAAGGTTGAGAATGGCTCTTCTAGAACGTCGATCATGAAGGTGGACGAAGACCGACGCAGTGAGACGAGAAGCTCCATAGAAGCGTTCACCAGGTTTGGCTGAAGTTCCTCTTCGAAGGGAGGTAATGTTGTCTGACGGACGATGGGACACGGATTGAACGACAGAGGCAATGGAATGCTTATCCTTTCATCTGGATGGCTATCTTCGCTACCAGCTGATGATTACGGTAGTTGCGCATCTATAATGGTCGAGAGAAGAATTTAGTGGAGATGTTTAAGGTATAAGGGCTTTTGGTGTTCTGCCTGAAGCCCGGGCTGCAGGCTCACGAGTTTTGAGTCAATATCGCAGTCAAGATCGAACGACCATGTCGTAATCAGAGTAATTTCTGGGAATTTAGCGTTAGGAACTGCTGATGCTTTTAATACAGCCATAAATTTTTGTTTTTCCCATAGGTCTTCTCTAGAATTGCTATGAATTTTTCAGCTCCATTCTGTTGATTCATGACATCAACTGCATTTTCAAGAAACTGTCAGAGTGCAGTTACGGTGTACTTTTCTAACACTGCCTGCCGTTCACACACTTCCATTAACGTTTGGATTCAAGGTTTTTGCCTGACCTATTTTCCAACCACAAATAAATGTACATGCATTGTAACGCGATGAAATTTAACTGGAATCTACTAAGTGACGATAGGCAAATACACTTTTTATGAATTCATTTGGTTAACCTTATTAGCATGAAAAAATATACTGTTAAACAAAGAACTGTTGACGTGAAAATTTGTTGATACCGAAAGAATAATAATTTCTACGCTTACAAGAAATGTCTGACCATTTATTCAGTGCTAATCTGATTTTTTTATTACGTATTACCCGAATATTTTTCAAGCTATATTTGAAAAACAACCATCGTACAAGAACTAAAGAGCAAATACATTTTAAAAATGATCTTAATTTTGTAAAATCTCAGATCTTTTAAATCACACGCACAGTTTTATTGATAACTTACACATATTTCTTTCAATCTCCTAAGAAAACTTCACGAAATATCGTAGGGGTGTGTTCGGGAAAAAATTTTAGTCTCGCTTTCAAAAGCCTGAAGCTTGTGAACTCATCTCGAACATAACATAAAATTTAAGGTACTCTTTAAGCAAAGCCCGCCTCCCTCATATTGAAGATTTTGATACGCCTCTAGGACCGTGATGTCTGTTTGTTTATCCCTTCTATCCGTCAAATCCGTGGGCGTTGAGGCGAGCAAGTGTGTGGAGCCGAAGTATGAAATGCTGACTCAGCGCCGCTGTTCAGGAGGCCGAGAAAAATGAAGCTTCTGTGTCATGTTTACGAGAATTGTCGCAGCAGGTTCAGAAGACGACAGTGGTGTTCTAAGTTCTGATGAATGGTTGAACTAGAGGTAAAATTATGAAGTGCAGTTGATTGAATACTTGAAAAGCTGGCAATCAGGCTTGCGTACGTACGATATTAGTCGATAGGTTCCTTCTGTCAGAATTCGGATATAAAATACAGATCTAGAGCAGTGCTTCTTCACCCTTTTACTCCCACGCCCCCCTTAAGAACTGCCATGATAATTGTGTGCAGATGGACTGGTAAATAAGAGCTTACAACAAAGAATATTGTAAATAGGTCCCCCAAACATATAAAGCAGTGCAAGTTCACTTTTTTGTTGAGAACATTACTGGGAAAAATCAGGCTTACTGCAGAGGCTTACGCCCCCGACGTTAAGCCGATCTAGAGTGACATCTCTGAGGCTCGAAGTATTTTAGAAACAATTTTTCAGACATATCAATATTACTTTATATAGAGCATTGAAATCAGCGTGTTGAATTACAAATTTCCAGTACAAAATGATTGTATTATTCATGTTTTGAAAATAATTTCCACAGCTGGAAATGAAATACAGCTCTATTTACAGAACACTCATTTTCAACTCAGTGCCCATCCACTATGAAGTCGACTATCATACATGCATCAAGAATCTGGTCAAAAAATGAGGCATTCGGAAAAACGTGAGTGCAAATGAAGTCACTTAGAGTTTTTTCTAGATACTCAACACTGTTTAAATCAGTTTTCGTTTCGGTCTGGCATTTTTAACGAAATACTGTCTCATTTTTTATGCATTCATCACGCTTGAAAAATTATCGTTTGAAAGCATATTACAAGCAAATGAAAGTAAGTCTCATTATAATATATACTTGTTGCAATTGCTTGCATTGCGTGAAACTGCTTACAATTTGCTGAATAGATTTAATTTTGAAAAAAATATCCCAAATATTACTACCGTTTCATCAATTTAGTTTCGATTTATTTTGAGTAATCTCATAAGCACGTATAAAATTTCTCCTGGGGCAATATTTGAAAATCGTTAGCACTGAATTTCAAATGCATGGGAGCGAGGGGACTTTGATTCGCGTCTGAAAATGTCCATTTGTTGAATGGGTCTAACAAAATCCGTTCATCTCACTTCAAGCTCAAGTCACTCAAGAAATACTTTGTTGCAGTGAAGAAACATGCTAGAACTTTAAGCTTCCTAAATAGCAATTAAAGAAGATTTGATTTGCAAACTCGTGCGTCATATTTTCCGTCACTGCCTCTAAGGAACATATCACATCTTTCAACCCAGCGAAAAATTCGTACGCTCTCTCAAACATTTTATCGGACTTGCAAAGGATCCTGTGATGGATCTGCAGCTCCTGCACCTCCCATGTGTTTGCATAGCAACTTCTGCATAAAACGTTCCGAAATACGGGGTGATTTTTTACGGCTTCGCCATTTCTAAAGCGGTTGCGACTCTAGAAATGCCAGAGACATCGAACAGAGTTGACTGGAGGGCGTCTGAAAGTTATACTGGTTAATGAAGGGTTTGTCCGGAGTCTTGGCGTCGAAACTACCGTGGATTGAGTGCGTAAATAAAGTACGGTGTATCACCGTAATATCGCTGAAACTTATGATAAATTCACCCGTCAAACGCCTGTCAGGGCTCATCGCGTTAATGATGTTTTCATAAATCAGTTTAATTTGTGTTATCACTGAAAGAAAATGTGGGAAAACTGCAATTAGTACCAAAAATTGATGGTGCTTGCGATATCATGCAGTGGCTCTAATGTTATATTTAGTGACTATTGAACAACATACCGAAGCAGCTCAGAAAGAGCGTTATTGAAACCTTCACGTTTTGTCACGCTATTCAGAAGTACAGTTAGCTCTTTTTCAGCTCTAGTATTTTAGGCACTTCCCATCAAGTTAGAATGCTTTTTGAAGTGTCAATTTCTCACGCAATTCAATTTGTATGTCATCCAAATTGTAAGGTCAAGGTAATTACAATTTATTCCTCAAATAACTGTACTGGAAAACTCAGGAGGTGAGAAGTGTTGTGGTGTTCTTTTTGAGGTTCCCAACGACGCAACACCAGATGTTACGGGGCTATTTTTGGAACGTGATGATGGCGAGATCAATGATTTAAAATGACTGCCAAGTCCCTCATTCACTGTTATCATAATTGTCGCGACATTTTCTTTTCTGGCCATGTTCTTTTATTCAGTTAATCAAAGTCGGACGGGACTTTTTAATGGCCTCATTATGTTAATTGTCATGCAATATTGATTAGTTTAGTTCATGCTGCCACCACGCTCAGTTTAGAGATTATATTAATGATTATTGGAAACGAGACGCAACGTGAGCTCTTTCGTACGAATTGTTGGTAAAGAATTTGGATCGATGCCATTCGTTTGGAAGCGTGACCTCCTAACATCATCGATAAATTATCTTATCATCGCTTTGGGATTACTAGATCTGAAATACCTCATTATTTTATTGCAGGGTAAGAGAGGCAAGTGCACAACTTTCTCTTATCACTACTCAGTATGGAATGCCCATTGCCCCTTCCTCGTGACCATGAGAGTAGCTTCTCCGGCATGAGCTTCTGAATCGTACGTTACGGTCTCATGACGGTGAAGCTCCACGAGCAAGCAGTTTCGCTTGAGTTTAGCGCATAAAATTATATTTGCTATAGAAATTTCAATCTTAAGTAATTGAATTGAATTTACGATATCATGTAATAAGTACTAAACAGTTGAATAATGACATAAGTAATAATTACAAAAGAAACTTTCTCGACGTAGGCGTTTGGCATCCTTTCGGCAGGGCGACGCTGTTTGTAGCAAAATCGCCGTGAAGTCGATGCGACGAAGCGGGATGCGAGCGGCCGTTAGCTTGCGGAATTCAACTTGTAGAGGCCTCGAAGCTTGCACGATCGATTCAAACAAGTAAAGTGTCGCCCATTGTACGATCGCTTCTCACATGTCATGATCACATTAATATCAGAAGAGATGAGGTCTTTGAAGGTGATGCATTTGCATTGCGGCGAAAAATTACGCGCGAATTTATTCAAAGGCTTTCCAATGATGTCGAGGTAAGGAAGTGCGGTCAAATTCATTTCTGTTTCATTTAACACTTCAATAGAAAATCTTTTTCTAGATGAAATGGTACAAATAAAACTGATATGTCTTGACTCGATTGGGAATTAGCGTCACTTAAATTTGTGTAGGGGAAATATGGAGCAAAACAACGGTGAAATATGTCTTTAGACGAGAGATTGAACTGTAAATTATTTAATATATTTTAAAGTCATCATTGGTAACAAATTATGAAACCTAGCAATTCCAGACAAATGCAAAGTTAGAAGTACCGTTACTTCTTCACCGTAGAATTTAAGAGAGCGAATAAACGATTTTTCAAATTTTTGCGACTCGACGTATTTCAATTTGATAAATGTTCGTGAATGAGATTTAGTTATTCCAATAACACTTTGTTCTTATGAGGAATATCAACGCACCTATTTCCAAAAAACGAATTTTAAAGGCGTGATTCAGCAAGCACCAGGAAACGCACATCTGAATTTCATTTCATGTAAATACTAAGGCTCAGTTTTCTATTTTCTTCCAGGCTAGATTGGGCAGTTGAAAAAGGCTTATTATATATTAGAAACTAGATGACATTGATTTTCCACCCTAGAGGAAAAGATCAACATATTGAATCTACGGAAAAAAGCGCTCTCAGGGTGGAAGATGTGAGCACCCGAACTACAGGCTAGATTAGCCTTTCTTTTCTTGAAATACAATAGGGTTGTTTCGTTTGGTTGCGTAAGATCTTTTTGATTAATTATCACGTTTTTCTGGGCACCCGGTAATTTGCTTTACAACTCATGTCGCGTCTCTTAAATTTTTATCAATCTCATTTTTTCTATGCGCAGGATGTGGGGACACACCTAGTGCATACATACTCCGTTTCTCTAGTTCCATGTTAAATAATGCCTCCTTTCTTCCTCTCTTGGGTACAGCTTTTCTGTGATTAAGGAGGTTTAAACTAACTCATGGCAAATACGTGTAGAAAATAATCTTCGAAGCATTGGTTTACATTCAAAGGCGCTTGACGGGTTAAGGGTTCAAATTGACTTTACTGATGCTGATTTTATTGGTCATTCGAGTTGTACGATGACCGTACATTTTCGTCGCGTAACTGTACAGTTATCTTGCCGTGCAATCGTCGCTTCTTTTTTGCATATACTTTTTTTGGCTGAGTTCAATGTACATCTTGTTTTATGTGATTATTTTACATTTAATTGTGAACACTTGTTTCTTTTCTTCTTACAGCTTTGAAGTCTTAACAAGTCATCTCCCAGATATCTTTGTTAAGTTGGAGAAAGAGTTGAATGTAATTTTTCTGCTTTGTTGGTAAATATATATTTTGCGTATTAGATTAGTGGTTAGAGCCAGCACAATACAAAGAGCGCAAAATAGCGACCACGCAGAGATAAATTATTAACAAAATTAGCGGAGCGATCGACTCTCGCAAAAAAATTCAGTAAATCTTTATTGGTGTGGTGAAATAGAATAAATTAGGCATATATATTTGGCAAAATCACATCACATTTTATTTTTGGGCTAAATTCCGTGAAGCTATAACATTTTAAAGAAGGGTAAACATTCTGCGGGGCTACAAACATTGTAATGTGTTGTGTGTCGTGTCGGCGAGGGTCGGCTCTTTGTGCAGCGCTCTCAAGTGCTTGAAACAGGATGCCATATATCAAGGTGTCACAAGGCGGTTGGCGCTTCGTCCAAACTTCTACGGTTCAGGCGTCTATACAACACAAGCACACAAGCCGAGGCTTTGGAGGGCAAGGAGGCTGACGTGACGTATGAACAGAGGCCCACACAACCTTAGCCAATCACCGCTCGTGAAAGGAATGACGCAAGAAGGTGTGTCTGAGAACACACCAATGGGAGTCCCAGACGTCAGAACAAACAAGAATTCCGCCAATCAGGATGCAGATGCTGCCTCTGTAGAATGGAAGCGTCGAGAATAATCTCGAAACAAGGAAGCGTAACGCTTATAAGGAGGGGAGATGAAGCCTAAAGGAGGATTTTTGAGCGCACGAGAGAGCACTACGCACGGGGGCTGAGGTTGCATTACGCAGCAGGTCGGCAATCGCCGGCTTGCCTTCTACCAAACTGCAATTTGAAAGTTAATAATTCGAAGTGCAAGAAACAACGTTGGACGTCGGCAACCGGTGAACACCGTCTCACAAAAGAAACCTGATCGAAGTAAACCAGCCTCGCATCGGTGATCGTCATGTGTAAGCACGTCGAAGATTCAACCGAGAGCATTCAAGTATCTTTGCATCGGGGTCGAACTCACAAGCAACTTTAGCGTCAAGATTTGGAGCCACGCATTTGCCAACATTGCGAGTATCAACAGTCAAGATCGTTCCCCAAAATGCGAAGATCAACGCACAAAACTGCAGTGAATTGGCGCACAACGAAACTCTTAAGTAATTCCCGGCACCAGAACTTCAGCGTCAAGGTGGAGCGGGGAAGGCGCCGCGGCAGCGCGTCAGCGAGAGAGCAGTCCAGAACAGAGATAGTCTCAGCAATGACGAGGAAAATCAGCAGCGAGCGACAGCACATCGGCAGTGAATATCTATCAGTGAATTACGTCTCATCAAAAGGGCGAGTGTTATGGTTGTGAGAACTCTGTTAGGTGGTGATAAAAGTTCACTTTCAGATGTAGATCAGCAGGCAGAAAAGTGCTTTTCAAAGTGTCGCGCAAAATCATATAATTTGTAGGCAATCGGTTTCCTGTGTTTATTTAGTCGAGGATCGAATTCACGTTGTGAATTGTGCGGCGCTTTATATAATTCGACACCGTGTTGCAGCTCCAGGTTGAATCGTGATATGTTATTCTTGCTAACATTGTGTTTTATGTTGCTGTGGAACCTGCGGTTTTTTGGATGCGTAATTTGTTGTCTACGATGGAGTATTGGTAACTTGAATTCTCGGTAAACATCACAATTATTTCATGTCATGTTTAGAGTCTTAAAACGGTAGAAATGTGTGTGCCTTTCATTAATGCGGTAGTGCTCTTTCAAATCATTTCGTTTCAATGCCTTGTATGATTTATCCCACGTGTTTCCCAAAAATAAATTCATGTAAATCTTCAATCCTTTTATTCTCCATGTCTGGTATGCAGGTGTACGCAAGCATGATGGATAATACTTTAAAATGTGTCCGGGGGTTGAGAGTCCCTCAGCGTATGGGAAGGGGGTCCTAAACCCACCCCTTTCTCTGTATCGCAACAGGCCTCCAAAGCCTCGGCTTGTGTGCTTGTGTTGTATAGACGCCTGAACCGTAGAAGTTTGGACGAAGCGCCAACCGCCTTGTGGCACCTTGATATATGGCATCCTGTTTCAAGCACTTGAGAGCGCTGCACAAAGAGCCGACCCTCGCCGACACGACACACAACACATTACAATGTTTGTAGCCCCGCAGAATGTTTACCCTTCTTTAAAATGTTATAGCTTCACGGAATTTAGCCCAAAAATAAAATGTGATGTGATTTTGCCAAATATATATGCCTAATTTATTCTATTTCACCACATTGGTAGCAAATTCATGCAACGGAGTTCATATTATTGTTTAAATACGCATGCTGCTATTGTATCCAGATGCACGAAGAAAGCTTGTGAACATAAAGAGTCTACAGGGAGGCTGTTTTACCAGCCAAAATTATTAAATTTGTCCGCATTTTAATTAATTGACAGTACTCATGTATCACTGAGCATCAAGCATGTCTGCTCGGTTGACAGAAGCTGAGTGCTCTTAATTTATACCTGAATTTTACGGCTTAAATTCTAATTTTGAGAACTTGGCCAGGAAAAGCGAGTTTGGCCATCCTGCATGACCCGCACCCTCACCTACACACACTCACCTCGCTCCCATCACAACCAAGCCTGAGACGCTGATACAAAGTGCCGTCTATGCGCAGTTTATGGGCGAAAGAACGAGCGTAAATTTCGGAAACGGCCATCAGAAGACGGATCTCTGAGCTCCAGCCACAGTGGACGTAGAGGGAGCAAAGATAGACCTTCCTCACTCCGGTCATTCCTGAAAACACTGTGGCTGTGTTCACTGCCTCGTGTAATGGGGAAAGAAAGGCCCGTTGTCTCCTCCAATAAATTATAATAATGATGATGCAGTGCAATATTGTCCTTCTTTCGGCATGAATAACGAGAATAACGATGGGTCATTTATTCCTGTATCACCAGCGAATTATTGTGAACCAGAAAATTTTTGCGAGACGTAATTTAAGGCGTACGCGGTCAACCAAGAAAACGTACACAGGAACGCCAGGACCATGTCCTACAAACGAAAGAAAAGTTAACTAGTTCATTTCCAAGAAAGTTAATTTTTGATATGTTTAACATGTTGGTTGGTAAAAATTTTTTAGTATAAAGGTCCTTAATTGATAGACAGACCCTAAGTGGTGTACAATAGCCATGTTAGTGGGGAATTATGTTACTGTTACAAATTAGAGTATTTTCTCTTGGATATTTTATCCAAGGCAAGATAACTTAAAGACAACTGCTTCTGAACCTAAAAGAATAACTTTCAAGCTATTAAGAAAGCATTCTTTAACTGAAGTGCAAAACACTACACTGAAAAATGTTGTCACAAAACTGACACTCTTATGTGCGTGCTCTTGCACTCGTCACAAAGTCGACGTAAAAAAGTGTGTTGTCAATATAACATTCATCATGGTATTGTGACAAACATTTTTGTGGATCATAGGCCGATGTGACTCACATGGATAGGCCAACAATTACATACTTACCGTAAGTCAGTACTATTTAACACAAATGTTTCGCTTTCTTATGCAAGTATACGAGTACACAGAATAACAAATACTTTGAGATTTCAATAAAATTTTATATTTCTTTCACAAATTCACAGATATTTTTACTGAAAAATTGTTCTCTTTGTGTGACGGGATGATGGGATTTAACTTCCTTGATCGCTTGACGAGGTAGTCAAAGATAATGCACTCAAGAGTGCCCAGATTTCGCTGAATAACCTTTTGACACCCACAAGTTCGTCAAAATTTCTCCGAGCGTATTCCAAGCCCGCTGTGGTCTAGTGGCTGAAATTGCTTTTTATGCAAGTGAAGGGCCGTCGGTTCGACATTGCCAACCCGGTCTTTCCACTCTTCGGAAAAAGGAACAAGAATATTTTTCGCCACGTGACCCAGGTATTTGAATTACTGTAAGTACCGATTTCGGTAGGAATAACCATTTTTATGTGCTGGCAGTTCAGTAATTATGAGGTATATTTGATGTGCCACTGTGAGGCCTGAGAGGCTACCCTCACGAGGGAGGAGCTACGATTCATTCGCATATACAATAACTCCGCACTACAGAATTTCACTTTTGTGCACACGTTTATTCGGGACCCACTTGCAGATAAGTTTAGCGCCACACTTCCTAAAGTAATGAAAAGTTTTCACGAGCAAAAATTTCGCCCCTCCGTCTTCTTAAATGAAAACTCTAATGAGCAATGGGCATTTTTATTTAGGCCGCTCGCATATCTGGCCAACGTGTCTCCGTCGTCTGACACATTTGTAGCTGGGTACATTTCAATTTTATTTTTCTTCTTAAATTGACGCGACACTTTGCTGGCCTAGGCTGATATACGAGTTTAGTCTAAGGGTAGCGATACAAACCAGCGCTCTGACCTACGCTCTTTGCAGATGACCTGTCCACCTCTTTGCAGATGACCGGTCGTTATCTATCCTTATTCACTTCTGACGTATTTCCTATTGCGATGTAGCTCTGCATGAAATACATTTTTAATCAGGGTCTTTTTCCGCTCGCGATATACTGTATTTCCGATGTAAATATCTATCCATGGCCTTATCTGTTCCTATATTTTCATATTACTCGTATTCGTCACAGTGCTTCCAGGTACTCCTAGGCATTTCTAGCTACTCCCAGTCACTTCTTGGTAATATTGGGTACTTTCAGGACTTCAGTGTACTTCCAGATACTTTCTGCGAGCGCCCAGGTACTTCTGTGTACTTCTGGATAATCTCCAAGCAATTCTGGGTACTTCCGAGTGCGAGTATTTCCATGTAATTTCTGGTACTTCCAAATGCTTTCAAGTTCAGTTTAGTACTTCCACAATAAATTTAGAGTGAATTCTTTCTTTCCTGACGGTAATCTACTTCAAAGATATAAAAAACACCCTTTTTCAGAAGTTAATGCCCTAAATGTGGAATAAATTTATTTTAAATCCATATATATATAGTCCTTGGTTGGTGAGTAAAACAACTGTTGCTATAGTATATTATTCTGCGTCCAATATTTTATAGGTTTGAAATGTATAGAAGTGCTTTCATCGACAAGAGTTGCTGTTTGATTAGAACTTAATACTTATTAAGTAGTCTTTATTCACTCTTGTTCAAAGACATAATGCGGTTGTCGGAGTAGGCTAAAAATCAGAATGAGAATAGATAAGTTCGTTCAAGCTTCCCTTACCACACTCAAAGTTCACGAGACCTTGAAGACATTCTATTCAGTATTTGATAATAATCTGTACGGGTCTTGAATTCTATAACTCAACCAGTGTAAGTTGATTTTCAGGATGACAATCGAAGGGTTGTCATCCTGAATTTCTTCACGAAACACTCCAAAATTCAGCCAGCAAAAGTCTCGCTCAATTCCACTCACTGAAATAATCCGTCGCTGCGATCGAGAAAGTCGGCAAAATTTGCCGTATCGGTTCGTTCTTGTTTTTAGAGTCAAATTGACACCGTGGTCTTTAGGTAGGGACTTCAATTACTGAAGATGAACCTTGCGTTAGTATGTGCAATTTGTTATTGATGAGAGAACAAGTTAGAAAAATGATGCTGCTTTTGCATTGCACTAGAATGTTTCTCTTCCGGACTGAATTCATTTAGAAAATTATTGTTGAGCTTTCGTCTCTATCACTGAAAAGAGCGGTGTTGTGTTTGCGAAGATTTTTCTGTTTGCAAGTAATTTGCAAGATACGAGCAAAAATCGAATAGTATGGTTGCTAACAGCTAGATTATTCATGCAGCGAAGAGTGTGGGAGGGATTCGAGCAAGATGGACGGGGAATAAGCATACATAGTTATTACGTGGGTTTATTTGAAAATGTCAAGGACTGAAAAAAGTTTGTGCGAAATATTTTTAGGTGTTTTTATGAGTTTTGCAGGCTGTTCGCCAAGGATATCCTCGAAATTTCCCAGTGACTACATGGAGTTGCTGTTTTCGGAAAATAAAAGTCTCACTTAGAGAGGAAGTTCATTCTGTTTTTTTTTAAGATATTTTTTTCATTATGACCCGCATTACGACATGCAGCAAATGAAGAGAGCGTTGTTCTTCCCTCGCGAACAAGATCTGCCCACCGTAAGAGAGCCCATGAAAAGTGTCTGGAAAGCTAATGCATTCTTTGAGAGTATTTTCTAAAATGCCTGTCAAAATTGAATGAAATGGTGAAATTAGGAACAGCGTTTCACAAATGCAACTGGAGAACTTGAGACAGATTAGCATGCAAAAAAGCGTGGAAAATGCCCATCAGGGCATACCCAGATGAGCGATATAAAAAGTTATTCTTAGAATCAAATAATTATTCATGGATGGTAAGACAAACCTCGTTTAATTTGGCCTAATTTTGGAAGAGATTCTGGAAAATAATGTTCATCAACAGTTGAATTTTAAACTTAGAGGGAACAAAAGTAAAATTCTATTATATTTTTGACTTCCATCATTTTAACTAAACAGCAACTTATGCATTGAAAAAATTAAATTATTGAGTTTATGGACTTGGTGAAACACAAATAATTAGTTGTGTTAGTAATTTTGTGATTTACGAGTTTATAAATTAGTGTTCGAATTATTTCAATGGACCACACGAAGGAAAAAATACGTTTTTCAAATTTTTCAATCTGTGCAACTTGATAGTCATAGAATTATTACCGATGCTTTAGGTGGTTTTCTGTTGCTAAATCTACAGTATTCTAAGCGCTTAATTATCATGCTGAATTTCCGGTATGTAGAAGCAAATTAAAAAAATACAATTTATTAATGTTTAAATTTGACGAAACTTCTGACTGACCCGCAAATATAACGCTTATGATCTCACTAGTATCATTTGCTTCAAACATTTTTTGTTAGGGTGGGAAGGAGCGTCATCATGCATGAATTATAGGACACGTTTGTAAAGCATTCTCATGGGCGATACGCTCTATTGCAAAATGGCGGCATTTTATTCGAACTAGGCGTATCTTCGTTACGTATCACATCCTCTGCATGAGCACCTTATACGCAAAAGTACAAGTAAATTTTGCTAAATTAATAGTAGATTTAGTCAAGTCGTGACTTTATATCATAAAAATTATATTAGACCTAATCAAAACAAAGAAGTTTATCTATAGCAACGGTTGAAGGAAGTGATACCAAAATAACAATCTCAATGAAGAAGGAACCGTTTTAAAAAAAAGGTTTTACATACATGTTAACAGGATGGGCAGCTAATTTCTTTATTTTTCTCATAAACTTTTAATTGTGAATAACAGTTATTTGTTGAATCGTAGTAAAAATAAATAATTGCTACCCCATTCCTATTTATGAGACAGTTCTTCATACATTTTCTCTTACCAAACACATAAATTAAGTTCTTTAACATCGACCCTTAACAATACAGTTGACAAAGGAAGAGCGAGTATTCTTGGTCACAACCTTCAATGATATCAAAAATGTCTCAGACGTCGTACCACGATTTCAAAATGATTTTCAGAGCGGAAGGCGACTATTTTGAACGATATGAGCGACATTTTTTACATTGAAAGTTGTAACCAAGAATAGTCGCTGTTAGTTTGTCAATTGTATTTTTGACAGTCAATAGTGAAGAATTCAACTTCTGTATTTGTAAAGGAAAATTAAAAGAACAGTCTCATAAACACGAATGGCGTATCAATGATGCATTTTTACTACGATTCTAAACCTAACTGCAGTTTGCAGTTTTAAGAACTTGAAAAAAGGCAACTTTTTGTCTTCCATCCTGTATATTGCAGTACTCTTTTGATAACACAATTGCATCTTGTCAAAAGATAGATCGGTGGGTGGAATCGAACAGAAAAGTTGAAAAAGAAATCACTACGATAACTTGGAGAATACAAATGTACGGTAAAAATTTATATATTAAAACAATTTTAACTATCTATGTATTCTATGTTTGTATTTATGAATGTCACACCCTTCATCAATGAACTCAAGGGTCGTTGTGGTATCTACAGAGGGGGAAAATAATACAACGCGTTGGTTAAATCACCAGATTCCACATTTCTGGACAACGAACAATTAAAAAAATTGGACTAGATATATATACTCAATAGTATAAAAAGATTAATGATGAATCTAAAACCCCCAAATATTAAATAGAAAAAATATATAGAAACACGTATGATAAATACGTGAACAAAAGTTACAACACATTTCAAGATATACATACAATAATACTTCGTTGCAAAGCCGTAATTATTAGTTATGGCTTCGAAATGCTTAAAATAGTTCACTGCAAGGCTTTCACGAGATTCGGATGAAATGTTATTTCATTCTTCAACGTAAATTTCTTTGAGTTCAGTGATGCTATTGGGTCCTCTCTTCTGAATCTTCAATTTCAATTCCCTCCTCAAGTTTTCGATCGGATTTGTGTCCTGGGATTGATTTGGCCATTCTACAATATTTATCTTCTTCATCCTCTCCTTCATCCTTCATCACCGTTACAGTATGCTTTGGATCGTTGTCTTGTTGGAAGGTCCATCCACGTTTCAATTTTAACAAACGAGCTGAAGGCAGGAGTTGCTCTTCCAATTTTTACGATATTTCCCGCCATTCATGGTTCCTTCAAAGTTGTGAAATTTACCTACCCCTGATGAGCTGAAACATCCCCACACCATGATTGAGCCACCTCCAAACTTACCAGTGGGATGGTGCACTTTGGTTTATACTCTCTATTTTATTGCCTAGAAACATAGTTTGTGCTGTTTCTCCCTAATAGTTTGATTTTGGTTTCATCTGACCACAGTACAGAGTTCCAAAATGCTGCTGGCCTGTTCAAATTATCCCAGATGCCTTGATATCATCCTTCAATTATAATATCGAGAAAAAAATTTGGCATTGTAAACTTATTTATTATACATGTTCTCATATATTTTCCCTATGATATATTTGTGAGTTTTAGATATATCATTAACCTTTTTATACTATTGTTTATATACTGTCCAATTTTTGTATTATTGTACGTGGCTTAGGAACGTGGGATATGGCGCTTTAATCAACTTGTATTATTTTACCACCACTGTATACAACAGCTTAATCATAAACTTCCTCTATTAAAAATTGCATCCCTCATTAACATAGGAAATTCAATATTGCAATTTAAATCTGATTAAAAGAAGTGGAACCGCTTTGCTCTTTTGAAAAAATGAAGCAGAGAAGAAGAGAGCAAAGCGAAGCAGCAATTAAGAGAGCGATAGAGAAGCAGACAACAGCGCTGGCGGGAAGACGGGAGGCAAGCAATGCGTGATAGAAACAGACTATAAATGCAACAGCGAACGAATAATATGAGTCAGGAGAAGCGAGAATTTCATCTTCAAAGCTTGAGCAATCTTGTTGTGTTGCATGAAAATGATTTTATTTAATTTCCTAGGAAAGCATCAAGTTGTGGAATGATACTCAGTGGTTGGGGATTTATTCACTACATAAACCACAAAAGTTAATAACACATGAATCTCATTAAAATGAAATTAGAAATGTGCAAAAACTAACCGCGAATGATTCGCGAGTCCTGCAAGTGAATTATTACTACTCGCATTTATTTTATCGGTACTACCAACTCTAACACATGAAGTTTAAATAAATACAGAAAGAAGACCTCAACAGTTACCGCGCTCAAAATATCTTTTCGCATTACAATGTGGTTAGCAATCGGTAGAAATGGAGCTGCTTTACATAGAATTTTTACTTTTACCCTTCCTGAGTTTGCGTTGCGTCCTCCACTCCAGTGCAGAACTTGCGCAATTTACGTTCAGGTCCGCAGAACAAAGAGTGTTAGTATCCACTCCAGGAATTATCTCGAAACTTCGCTAATATACGTCCAAGAGTTAAGCGTAAACATGTCGCTACTTAGTGTCAAATTTGCAGCAGGATCTAGGATTTAGAAGCTCGAAAATTTTTCCCAGCACGGAAAATAAGATCGTAAGGGAACAAACAATGTCTAAAAATGCTAAGCTTTAGAGAGAGCATTGGTTTCTTGAAGGACGGGGATACAGTTTACATGAGTGAAGAGCAAATATATACACATATTGCTCACATGACTATGGCAGGCGATCCACGGCACTATTCTTGAAATGAAGGGCATATTTGAACCAATTTGGGAATATTTGAACCAGAGTGAACCAATAAGTATTTGCCAGAATAGTACTAGAATTCGTGGTATAAATTCTAGAAGCATGACCGCTCCCAGTGGCCCATTCCAGGGTCGCTACTGCAACTCTGAGCCGTCAGACATCAATCACGCACAGTCACCATAGGAGGAGCTGAAGGAGAAAGAGCTTGGGTTACCCCAATTGAATCATATTCTCTGCCAGACATCAGTATGTTCGTTTCATCTCGCTATTCAACATCAACTACTTTCGAAATTACGCGGGATTTGGGGGTGTAGTGAATGTTGGAGGAGCAATGGTGTAAATTTCGAAATTTTTTTTCATTTTCTAATCGAAGTTTCGAAATTCTAATTTGTTTGACGAACTTGAAGTACTTAAGAAGACCTCTCTGCACGATGGCTGGCTCTTTAAAATCCAAAATCCATATCTGCTTTCTCCATACCAACCTGCTCATAATGAAAAATATTCTGTTATTGCAAAACGTAAGGATGGTGAAGAGAATTATAATTGGTCCATTTGAAGCGGTTGAGAAGCAACTTGCCACTAGAAATACATATTTAAGTTGAGCGTTTCACGGGCAGTAATATTTGAAGCTGCATGTTTGTAAAACTAGTTTCTAAGTATACTGGGAAATTCATGTCTAGATTATAGTATATTTTATTTAAAACGTTGCAACAGATGTTTTGAAACCACCTCATTTGGAAGTAAATTTGGTAATTACTTTTTAAATAATTATTGAGTTTCGTTAAAGAACGAAGTATGCAGTTTAATAATGTTCAATGTTTCTTAATACTTATTAGTTTAAATCGTCTCATTAATGAATAGGCCCTATTGGTAAAATTATGATATGCTTAAATTATCAGTTCAAAAAAACTGTTAGAAAGATGTGCAGAGTTGAAGTGCTTGCGGTGTAGATTTTTAGGGGCTTCAGAACAAATATTTTAGGCTGAATCGTCTTACATGCAATATTTTGTTTGGGGGGTCACTGTGTAGCTTTTATTTCTTGTAATATTGGTAACTCTTGCATGGTTGTTCTCGGGTGCTACGTTCGACACATTAACCACGTTTCCGCGGTTGTTAACGGTTGGTTTGGTTAGGTTGTAAGCACCAGAATAGGGAAATCGACTTTAATGCTCGAATATATTTTTGTTTTTCTTAAATAATTTAAAAATACAATGGTACGAAATTTCACCTCATACGGTAACAGCTATTGTTCAAAAAGGGGCGAAACAACTTGTCACGAAACATGAAATGTCATTCATTTATACCGATACGTGAATGAGCAATTTACCTAGTGGTACACATGTGGCCCAATACGCGGGGAACGTGTTTAAGATAGGATGCCTGGTATTAGAGTGCTTTTAGTGCCCGGTTATGAGATAATGCCAGGAAATCTTGTTGTGGAAGTCTTACAGTTATTACTCTCTCGAATTTCTTCAAAATATTTGAATAATGAAAATGTATTAATTTCTTTGCATCAATCCTCCTCAACATTATGAAATAGAAAACTTTCTCATTCTATGACTTTCCTGATTTTTCTTTTAAAGCCTTTACTTTGTGTCCCTAGAAATGTGCTTGTAAAGATTTAAGGTTGTTACTTATTATTTTACATATTATTGCGTCCGATACATGAAGTAATCTTGAATGAGCAATTTACTGACTGACGGGTATAATAATTTTTTCATCTTTGTTCAGAATACTGCCCGAGACAGCCCGTTTTAGCTCAGGCCAAATGCGGTCAGATGTTACTGTACGGTGCACCTGGCGTCCTTGCTCTTGAAGGCCTGTTTACACGATCATTGATTGCACGCGTGAACAGTGAAGAGAGGCGCAAGCCCCTCCCACTTGCTCTCGCTTCAGGCGCATTTACTGCTTAATGACAATGCGGACTATGCTCGCTTTCAAGGCGCTGGCCAGAGCTTGTCAGTGTCATTACAGACGCACTATCATTGAGCAAGTAAATGAGCCTGAAGCTTGAGCAAGTGGGCGGGGCTTGTGCCTCTCTTCACTGTTCACGCGCGCACTCAATGATCGTGTAAACAGGCGTTAAGACGTTGGCTTTGCACTGGTGCACATGCGTACCATGAGGTAAATTGCTCATTTACTTACCAGCATCATATCTAATGTAATTATTCAATTATTTCACGACCCTCATTTAAATTAGACTATGACGTCCCCGGAAGCTGTCCAGTAAAATAAACAATGAATGAATTAACGAAATGGAAATTGTTTTCGGGCCACATACGAGCATTATTGAATGTCTATTCAAAATGCTTCTCAGTTAGTTTACACCTATAGAGTACTCGATGTACGAATTTATTAAACCTATGTCATTCAAAAGTCTCGTACATCAATTATTTCACGTATGCTCAACATTAGTCACAGATATAATCAAGTCCACGAACTTTACGGGTGAAAGATCAACTGATAATCTCAGCCAGGCGAGCAAAATGAACTGTAGTGGAGTAGAGCTGTTCCGGCTGGCTGCCTTTCTGTAATCTCGGTTTTGTATCTCGCGTATCATGAAGTATTGAAGCCTTTAATTCTGTTTTGTCTCGTTTATCCTAAAGTATTGAAGCATTTATTTCGCTTTTCTTTCCCCGTATCATGAAGCATTTATACTAGTTTTGTTTCTGTATCTTGAAGTATTTACTTCAGTCTTGTTGCCTGTTTTCTAAAATCTTCGAGCGATTTCTTCCACTTTGTTTCCGTCTCTTGAAGCATCAGAGCATGGCCCTTCAGTTCAGTTCCCTAAAGTATATCAAAAACACACTCCAGGAAACTTCACTGTGGTCAGAGAAGCTCGTTAGTTGCAATGAGGAATTTTGTGTCCAGGTGGACAATTTCTGAAATCATCACATAGGAAACGCCCAGTTTCCATTTCTTAACGAAAGCATCAAACTAAAGTATTCTTTGAACCAAGATTTTTCTCTGCACTCACTGGAAAAAACAAAGACACGAGTCTTGAAAGGTCTTTGCTCAGGGGGCAAAACAAACGGCATTTAATTGCTTGCTGATGGAAAGAGACGAATGGTGAGCTTGCCGCTCGTGGAGTTCTCTGCCGCATCGTGGCCTGTGGAAAAATTATTTGATTGTGAGGGGAAATATGACTGAATTACAGCGAGGGCATCAAGTCGCGTTATTATACGGTGTTAGTTGAAATGGTATTTTATGGTTGTGGTAATAGTGCAGGGGATTGGTCCCTCGTCTTGTTTCGAACGATTCAATTGAAAAATAAGGGTGCTCTGACTCTACTTTTTGTTCCTAGAACCTTACTTCGTAGAGTACCTAGTATAATTCTGAATGCTTACTTCTAAGTTAAACGTTTTTTAAAGGTAAATTTCTAATTCATATGATTCATTATTCTGATTGAGAAAATATAGGAGTAATTTTTGTTCCAATTTTGCATTTAATTTTTTTCTTCTTTCTTCTTATTATATCTTACAAGAATATGAATTTTACAAGGTAATTATCGGTTTTATATAATAAATGTCAATATCCCCGAACAATTTTGTCAGGCAAAGCTGTGAGACAGAATGCCTCTTACGTAATTGAATTTGTCATCATTAGTGTACACTTCTTTCATCAATTTGAGTCATAAAATCAAAACATGTTTTAATTTAACCAGACACATTTCCAGCGGTAAATAATTAGCAGTTTAGCCAACGAAAAAGGATTCCACAAAATATTGATAATCTTGATAATAATTATCAGAATGAGGTGCAAAAAATTAAGAACCTAATTAAGTTCCCCGCCGATAACTTCAGCCTATCTCTGAAATTTCTGAGGTAAAATGACCAAATCATATGAAATGTTCGTTCATTCCATTGATAACATTTTCTCGGATTGAAATATACATAACAAAATATTCACTTCGCTTATGAATCATGAAAATATTTACGAGGCATAGATGCGTACAAGAGGTATGGAAATTTGATTATCTTTCATTGCTCACTTAGCTTGACGGGTCACATGATGGCGGGAAGCCAAAAATCTTCGACGTTTCAAAGAACCTCGCCACATTTGCCTCACTTGGACTCGTGATGCGGAGATATGCTACGCTGATTAATGGATCCTAGGTCCCAAAGAGCGCTTCTCCTGCTCTGAAGAGGGGAGGTAGCGACAGCAGCTGTCAAAAGTGGGAGACTGATGCGCCCTCGCTGTCAAATTTTGAGACTGAACATCTCCTGTGATTCTCAAATGGCTTTGTATTGACTCTGCGATCGGCCGACTGCTCCATGACTGCTCGAAGTTAGTGCTCTAAGTAGGCCTGGATGTCACGGAGAGAGCAAACAGCGCGAGTAGAAAGTATTTGTTAGATTATATTAGATTGATTGAAAGTTAGTTTGAGCCTCTCTATAAGTAACAAAGGCGATCCCAATAGAGGAAGGCAGCATTTGGTATGGAGGTACGGGAACGCTGAATCTATGCATAAGGAACATAGAAACAGTAATGTAAGAAAGAAGTTCATAGAACGAGATAAAATTTGAAGAAGAAAGTTGTAGGTGCTTAAAAGTAGGAGAGTAATTAATCGAAAAAAATATAGCAAATAACATAACAAAAAATATTTTATTTCAACAAAAAAAGGCTTACCTAACTCTCAGTTCGGGACCTCACATTTTCCCCCTGTGAGTTCTAATTCCAATAGATACAATAGTTGTATCCTCCTAAGGAGAGAAAGCATTTGTTGTGTATGACGAATGTTCTGCATAAATATTGAACTTGTGCACTTCATCCGTAAGAATTAATCACCAATGTTTTTATACAAGTAAATTTGGACAATGTGAAGTTAGAGTTAGTCACAATGAAATAAGAATTGGCCAGTGAGAAATGAAAATTGGTTATTATAAACCTAGAACAGTTTGGTAAATAAATAGAAATGATCATTGTGATGTTAGAATTGGCCAATGTTTTAATAAGATTTGGTCATTGCAATATCTGACTTAGTCAATGTGTAGGTTAAAATTGGTGTTTGTGGATTTAGAATGCATAATTGAGTCGTCAAGCGTTTTCAGTTTCATTTCAGTTTTCAACGCTGCTAAGCTGTTGGTTTCAGGTTTTATCTAATATGGTTAAAATAACTGCCAACTGTCAATAACTGCCAATAACTGACAACTGTCAAAATTAACTGCCTTGTTATTTTGACTCTTTTTTGTCGGAGCTTCCAGCTCTTTAACCAACTGCACACAGGCGCTGTACTGAAATTGATGCCGCAAGTATTTATGCTGTATTTGATATTGCTTTCCAGTTTCCTTCATTTTTGCGAGTGTCAAATATTAGTTTTCTTTTGCTGAGTGTTATTTGCTTGTTCTTCGTTCCTGACGGGCTTAAGTTCGTTTCTCTGTAAGATGAATATTTTAAAAATTTGTGAAATTAGAAATTAAAAAGCAATATATAATTTAAAACTGAATAATTCAGATTTCAACAATTATCTGTTCAAACTTCACGTTGGTCAAGTATATTTTTAACATATCAAAAATCTGTTCTCATTATGACCAATCCTGTATTACGTATAACAAATTGTAATTTTAGAATTGCCAATTCTAATTCTACAAAGCCCAATTATGTTTTTTCAATCATAAATTTCAAAGTGACCAATTCTAATATCATATAATCTTGAAATCAACTTGCAAGAATGTAAATCATCTAAGTCAGGATTTGTATGCGGATTGCCTACTCTCAAGATGTATTTTACTGATATTCTAGCATTTTCCATCCGTTAAGGTTGAGTTGAAGGTTTTGTTTCACTGATGATTTGCATCAAAGTGACGCTTGTGTACGCCACTAATCAGTAGCGTCTTGTTTTGTTTGCTTGCTTTATTTTTTATACCCTTTTTGTCCTCCAGATACTGCTTTCCTTAGTGACTTATCTATTTAATCTTTTTAAAAGTAAAATTATGCATGAGAATGAATTTTTTCTCTGCGTTATTTATTTAACCAGTGTCATGGCTTCTGCGTTCTCCTCATGTTTTTTTTCTCAATATCTGACCTTTACTTTGAGACGTATATAAAATTCAGTTTGTGTATAAAATTTTTTAATCGATCTTTATCGTCAATAGACTACTTTCGTTTCTTATTTCTTTCTTTTTTCGGTGCCTTCCTCAGCAATACTGAGGGCTTCGAGGTGCATTGTAACTCGGAAATTAATCAAAAAAAGGAATTACATGAGTAGCACATTAATGCACCAAGCTCGGCACTTTGGCAGCCAGGACATGGTATGTATTTAGGGATTTATAGATAATTCTTTTACAAACACGATGAGACATCGGAAAATCAAACAATGATTCTGAACTCGATGGGAAGTGAAGTCAGATTTAACTAATTCGAATAATTATTTGAGCAAAAAAATCGTGAAAAATAAAAGGGACGTTGAGCGTACAAGTTTGACATATCAATGGCTGATATGGGAATATAACGTTAATATTTTAATGTTAAAATGTTGAACGTTAATGTGTTATGACGACTATAGTATCTGGGTTCCTCTCACCGTGTGTGAAATGTGCGTTATGTATGTTTTCTTTTTGTAGAGAACACTTTTTATCCATCCCGATAAATGCAGATAAAAACCCGGTCATCTCTTTTATGAAGCGCTAATTTGTTGGGCACAATTATATTGTGATTATTATTGAAACTGAGTTAGGAAATTGAATTGCTTGTAGAATATTCATGAGCTCAAAATTATACTTCGTGCGCTCTATTCTATAAAGTTAATAATGATTTTACAATCGTATTTCGGGTAAAAATTAACTTTATTAACTGCTGAAATTTTTCTTGATAAAAATGCACAGTTGATAAATATAGATTAAGGCTGTTTGCAAGCTGATGTTGCAAATCCTTCCTCAAGCATAACCCAAAAAAGAAATATTTTTATTTGGATGGGATTTACAAATTTTGCTATAAAAAGTAAGCATTCCTTTACAGTCAAAGGTATAAAGCTTGAAATTATAATTCATTTGCTCTGCTGTCAGATTAGGGCATGGTCTCTTCTTAAGATTGTTAACTACAGCTGTTAGATTAGATTAGATTATAGGTTAGTTAAAGCCTCCCTAACCCCTACAAAAAAGAGCGTATCGAAGGGAGGAAGGAGGAAGACACCATTTAGTATGGATATTTGGGAATGCGGGATCTATGCAGAAGGTGCATAGAAACAGTAAGTTGGGAAAGAAGTTCATGAAACAAGATAAAAGTTGAAGAAGAAAATAGTAGGTGCTGAAAAACAGAACAGAAACCGAAAAAGGTGGTCCTTACTACAGCTGTTACGATATTGCTTCACTTAATCATGTGCTCGTAATTTTCAGCAAATATCAATAACAATCAGATTTGTTTTAACTTTATAGTGGTTTATGTCGTAACTTCACATGCTGCAACTTTCACAACAGCTAGTAGGTCGATAAAGCATGCCACGAAAATTTCCATAGCGGAATAATGTATTTTAATTTGAGATAAGATCGACCGCAAGAACTCTTTGGACGCGGGTATAAATATCCCCTTGGTGCTGTTAGATAATGCCTTTCTTTACGGCAGTCTCAGCTCCCCCACTCGCGCAAAACTTGCCGGATATATGAGCAAAAATCAGCTGCAATGCAATCGTGCACTTACGAGCTCGGTGTTTACGAGTCGTAAGGTGATGCAAAAGTCAAACTTTGATATTGCCCCCAAAGTTTGGAGGGCAGGAAAGAAGCACGGAAAGAAGCGGGATGTGACGGACTTGAAGAGAAAGGAACTTTTCCCTCACAACTGAGAAAAGAAGTGTCGGGGTAAGCAACGACTCTCTCTAAAGCATTAGAAAAATAAACTTTTCGAGTCTCTAAAGCATTGTGAAAATAAACTGGGCGAGTTTGTAAAGCATTAGAAAAATAAACTGGGCTAGTCTGTACAGCATTAGAAAAATAAACTCGCCGAGATTTAGGAAAACAAAATGTAGATGTTCGACAAATATTAGAGAGCTATACATGGAAGCTCATTGGCATCAATTTATCAAAGGGGATTTTAATTTAATTTTGTTCATATTACGAACATATGAACGAGTACGTCACATGTTCGTTGGCCAAGGTAACTGCCAACTGTGTAATTTAAATGAACCCTAAAACTTAAAATATGGCTTACCTAACATCACCTCCTGCATATGAGAGTAATTTAGTTCAACCCTATTTTCATCTCCTTTGAAAGAACCAGTATATAGTTTTTAAAATGAACCGTACATATTTCGCCGAATTATTTGTTTCTGGTTTTACATACTTCGTCATATCGGCTTCTCTCGAAATGAATTTGTTCCTAGGATTCTGTCCCCATCATAATTCATCTACCTAATTCCACATAAACCTTTACATCATATTAAGTTTCGAGCGATAATGAAATAAAATTAATTCATTTACTAAATGTTGATGCTTTTGAAGTTATTTTTTATTGCAGCGGGGTTCCAAGTGAGGCCGGTGGAAAATTATGAAAGAAATTGTTTTCCAAGCCCTGAGGCTCATTTTGATTAACTTCACTCGCATGCAGGAATGCTCCTCAGAAATTATCTTCTCTGGTAAAGTAGATTAAATTAGAATAACTAAACAACCGGTAAGACAAGTACAGGCCCTTATTACTGCTGTGAAGCTGCGATATGTTCTCTGGGGAATGCGTCGCTAAAGCTTATGAAATAGCGTAGCACAGATACATACATAGTGTGTTAACGATTATTTCTTCAAGCTTATAGGTAGACCGAGCCATGAATATGAATCAATATCCAAAGAAAAAAAGTTTAAACACAGGTGGAAGATAATAAACTTCATTAATAAATCAACACATTGGTAATTTTTCATCGGATAATAGATGCTTTGTAAATTACGTTAGTAACCTGCATCTCTCAAAAAATACATGATATAAGCAATTTTTAGCGTCTCTCAATGTTATCCCAGAGTGTCCCCTTGCGGGATTCTCATACGAAATGTA
Source organism: Morinoia aosen (assembly GCA_030386875.1). Lineage (NCBI taxonomy): Eukaryota > Metazoa > Arthropoda > Malacostraca > Amphipoda > Talitridae > Morinoia > Morinoia aosen. The sequence continues at coordinate 63,779,597 of CM059565.1, read as the reverse complement.
CATGAGAAGCAGTCGCCTTCGTATCAACCCTGTTGCTCGGCATTATGCAGGCAGGGATAGAATCTCTCGCGATATAAAAACAAAGCAAAAAATAAAGAGCAGGATCGGGGCTATCCAGATTTGCAATGCAGAGAAGCTGAACTTTTGAAATGAACGTTCGTGGATGCCCTTTGTCTACCTCTTCCCTCATTCCTTTCCTCTTAGCCCCTTGAAATGCGCTTGTTTTGTATGGTTCACCGCAGAAACAAAATTCATGTTTTTAAGAATTTTGTGAACGCAAATACTTCAGATACTTCTGCGTTTGTAGCGCAAGTGAACTAGGTTCGAAATTATCGAATATGTTGTTTATTTATCATTTTGTGTGCTATTTAATGTTATTCACGGATAATGTTGTTTTTTGGAGAAAGAGTGATGCATTGTGTCATGAGTCTCTTAAGTTTATGTTTTTATATGATTGTACGGAGAAATGGTGAAAATTTTTGGTTCATGAACCTTCTCGTTCTAAAATTATATTATGTTGTGTTAAAAAAATACGAATATGTACAAAGCATAGTATATTAAAACTCAATAGAAACGAATGAGGTTTAATGTGCTTGCAGAATCTAAATCCAGCGGCGCTCACAACGAATGTAACAAGTATATAGCTTCAGGGCAGATTATTTAATCTTCGAATTTTTTAAAAAGGTTTACGTTTGAACAAAACTTGAAATTGAAGAGTGTAATTTTGGTTCATTCTGGAATGAAAGTGGCCTCTGACTACCTTTTCGATAATCTGGCGTTTTGATAACACACGAATAGTGTGTGTAATCATACTTCCAGAGAATAGTCGATAAAAACTTTGTCTTTATTTCTACCTCAAGCTTTTGAGAGAGTTCCATGTATCAAGTCTGTCTAGAATGCCATCACCGGATCATCCGCTGGCCACAGGCAGAAATATTTATGCGTGAATTTCAGCGTTCTTCGCAGCTTGTTTTCAAATGTTTCCGTGCGATAGATGACATTTTGAAGGCCTTTGCCTACAGTTTTAATCCCTGTAGCATGATGCAACATCATGGGCTTAAAACTGTGGGCAGAGGCCTTCAAAATGTCATCTATCAAAATGTCATCTACACAGTATCATTTATGCTGAATAGTATTTCCCAACTAAGTCAAAAATTTTGAAAAAAAATATAATTGTGCACATGAATAGAAAATATTCATATGACGCCCTAGAATTCAAAGCAGTTTTTAGGACTTGAAAGCAGTTCTACTTCAACATTGAAATAGAAATGAACTTATTTTAGTTATTATTCTGCTGCTGCATAGCTAGGGGTTAATATTTTTTTACTTATTTATTGTTTGTTCGAATGTTCTCGGTTAAGTGCTGAGAGAAAACCAGTGATTTCAAATGTTTGACCTTTCAAGTACAAGATATAAACTCATGTAAAAACTTATAAGTCTTCTTACTCTAGCCACTTGTGTGATTATATAAGAAATGTGATTTTTCCAATACAATGATTGTCTCATCCCATTCTTGAATTATTTCTTCTAACGTTTGATTTATTCACTGAGTACACCACTTTATTAAGGCTACTCAATCGAGGTTTTTATTCCGAGTAATAATGGTAGATATTTTTTTCTGCAGGTTTTTGTTACACTCTAACTGAAATCCGGACTTACTAACTTCATGACTTGACTGCATTCATTTCCCACTAACTACAGCACTGCACCAACAATCTGATACACCAAGGACTGAACTTCAAACAATAACGTCGTAGACGTGCAATGAGCAGCGTAAGATTTTCAAAGTGGACTTAAGCCCTTACCGCTACGAAGACGTTCCGACGTAAGTTGTCTAAAAATTCAACTCCTGAAACTTTGCAGCTCTTCAGAACGAGTTACACGCAACTCTCGTTACCAGAAGGCACCTCCGAGACAGCTCAAGATACTTTTTCCGTCTTTGCACTCCGTCAAAGCCAAAATTTTTCGTCCCGTCGCATTTTTTCTCTCAAGGGAAAGTCTCCCGAGTCTGTAGCTTCACTACAGTTGTACTAAAATATCTGGAAGCTCTGACTTACGCACATCCTGGAATGTGGAGTTTGAAGGAATTCATTCACGAGTGGAATAGAAGATAATTTGGCATAAATATTTCCCTGCCGAAATGTGTATCGTCATTTTTATGTAATTTTCAAGATTTTACGACCGTCATCATTTTCTTGGAAAAGCTTGTATAGCCTGTCATTTTGTTTATTTGACCACATTCGAAATTTCATCTCCACGTGGTCAACTCCTTTCTTCAGTCATCGGTTCGCAAACTGCAGCTACCTACAAACAATTTTTCTGATTTTATTGTCTTCACAGTTCTCAATAAAATCTTTCATAAAAATCTATCATCAATATCAACAATATCAAATCTATCAACATATCATCAGTTCTAATATTTATGCCTGAGTTCTTAAAGGTAAGCAAATCACCTACAGATACCCTTTTTTTAGGTATTCATCACACAGTTTAGCTTACTGTTGAAACTTTGAGACAAGTGTTGAATTAGCACTGGAATGTGTAATTGTGCGGTAAAATTAGCACTGGAATGTGTAATTGTGCGGAAAAATTAGCACTGAAAAAATTAGCACTTTTAGCACTGGAAAAATTAGCACTGGAAAAAATAGCACTTTCAGCGCAGGAAAAATTAGCCTGGAAAAATTAGCAATTAGCGGAAAAATTAGCACTGGAATGTGTAATTGTGCTGAAAGTTCGTGCCGATTGTTCGTAGCTTATCTTCCGACTCATTTTAGAACATGATTGAGTTCGAAAAATAAGATTTGACTACACATCCATTTAGAGCACAGTTCAAACTATCTAGTCATGGAAGAAGGTGTGAAGTCCTGTAACTTATATTACTTCTGTAACCCTTCAAAATGAAAGATAAAAAATTCACTGTCGGCACAGGAAAAAGTATCAAACGAGAAAGTAAAGACATTTGGACAGTTTTCGGTGATTCTTTGTCCGAGAACTGTACGGAAGTGGTTGGCGAGGTTCCCAGCTGGAGGTTGATGAAAAGGTTGGCCTCATTGATGAAAAAGCGACCAGGCGGACCATCCTCTACAGATGATGATAAAATATTGATTAATTAAGATTTGTCCACGTTGCACACCCGAGAACTACCAAAAAAGAACTCACCCTATAAAAATTCGCCGTTTATGAGCATCTGGTACGCTTGTGTTCGCCATTTGCTACCATGATTAGATTATTAGTGAGTTTAAGCCTCCCTATCCGCAACAAATGCGATCCAAAGAGAGGAAGGAAGAAGGCACCACTTAGTATGGATTTAAGGTCCTATTCACCCACATAACTATTGTGAGGAGCACCTTTTGTATTGCATTTCCATCTTTGATTTCTCTTTTAAAATGTGCCTTTCTTAATGCAAGCTGGGACAGAAAATAAGAAATGAATTGTTCATCGAAATGTTCAGAGAGAACGATCTCGGAGCAAGAGCACTGAACCTCCCTTGGCTGCCCCAAAAGTAGGTCTTCACTCTAAGAAAATATTGCTCTGAGTCTGGTGGGTTTTGGAAGGAATTCTGGCTAATGAGTTTCTCCCAAGTAACCAAACAATTATTCATGAGAAATAATAATTACAACTGGATGACTTAAAAACAATAATAACATTCAAGAAAAAACGTCCAGAATTGGCTAACAGAACTGATGTTGTTTTCCATCAGAATGATGCAAGACCATACGAGTCTTTGGAAGTCAGACAAAAATTACTGTAGCTTTGCTGAGATGCGTTACCCCAGTTTCCATATTCACCAGATTTTTCTCGTTCGGATTTCCACTTATTCAGGTCTTTGCAGTATTGCTTTAATTCTAAAAACTTTAATTCCACAATGACTAATGAAAAAGCCTTGAATTCTTTCCCATGAAAGTACTGCAATAATTTCTGGAAAGAGGGTATTTTAAAGTGAAATGAAAGATGGAAATGCATTTCGCAACAAAATGTTTTGTGTTTGGTTGGTTGAAAATGTAATGGCTAATATTTATTGATATTTTCTTTTATATAAAAATCGATGCAAACTTTCTGGACAACCTAATGATGATGATGATTAAACGTCTGGTAACTACATGTATAAAAAAACGAAAATCAGTATCTGTACAGAAATATGGTAACTTGTAACCATTTTTGAAACAATTACAACCATTCATCATTTACACTAACGATGTGGCAGCTAATAACTTTATGATTGTTCAGAAACTAACCACCATGTATTGTTGTGGAACTGTAATTGTATAATAATAGAGTAGATAATTATAACACAATGAAATTAACGCAGCCAATCACTACGTAACGATATGGTAGCAAATAACCACATATGGTGTCTTAGGTAGGTACCATATAATAATATTGTTCCTAATTTTCGTTGAATATGATTGCCGGTTGCCAAAAAGTGATGTGGGAGTTAATTGTTCGTCATAAAATGATATCCAGCAAAGTTACTTTTTTTAAGCGAATGATCATTAGGAACACAAAGACGAAAAATGCGCTAAACTATGAAATTATTTTTCCTAAAATTTCCCAGGGTATAATTATAAAATAACCGCAAAAAATCAATGCCATAAAGCGTTTCAGAGACCAGGTATAATTCTCAGTTAGTAGTCTGAAAGAACAAAAATAGAGTAAATAGTGGAAGAAAAAAAAATGCATGAAAGAACAATTAGTTCTTCCAAGACTAAAACCCCATCTGTTGACGAGGCAAAAAAAACATTAATAATTTTGTCTCTGATTTCTGTCAATCTCATATCAGTAAATAAATTTTCCACATCAAATGAAGCCAAAAGGACGTTATTGCCTCAACAATTCTCAGGTATAAAATTATTTTTAACTAACAGAGTCGCTTAGAATCGTGCTAAAGAGGAATTATGTGTGTTACAAGCAGTAAAACTGCGACGGTATTGAAATTGGGCAGAAAGGTCTGATTTGTGCACTTTTGGCAAACCGTACAAAACTCCGGGTATGAGCCAGATTCGTACAACTTCAAATACAATCCATCAGACGAATGTGTTAGTATTTAGTTTCCGTGAAAAAATGTTTGTTTTAAATTTAGAGAATAGTTTTTCCAAGACTTTTTTATCAATTTAAATCTAGATATATGGTAAATTAAAGTTTGCGTTTTGTTGTAAGCACAGATTCGTTAAGAATTTCTATTCCTCTGCTTCTATCAGGCTTACGTATTACAATGTTATCATTTTAACCTAAATCTTACAGCACAGATATATCATGCTTTTGGAACACGGCTGAGAAAATATTCTACAGCTTATAAATATGAAAGCACCGATGAGCTAAAAACCTAAATCTTTCAGGAACATTGTACGGTCAGCACACAATAAACTTTTGATCGAGTAAGCGAGTTTCTCAGAAGATAAAAAAAAATATTCATAAAATCTAATGTAAAAATTGGCAAGCTAAAGACGAGGCCAAAAGCTAATGATAACTTCGTGCGCTTAGAAAAGGAAATTGCACTGTAGTTGAAAATCATTTTGGATCACAGGCGTTAGTTTCGTACTGCACATCAAGGTTCTCAAGTTCCTTTTTACTCAAGTTTCTCTCGAGTTGCAGCTTCGAACCATTCATTTTCCGACCGCCGAAAACCTTGAACACAAGTGGCATCAAAACGAGAAAAGAACGTCCGAACTTCAGCTTAATTCAGGGTTGCCCCTTTTTCGGTTAAATTGCACGCAGCACTTCTTTTCCGCTGTATTTTTTTCAGCGACAACTTATTTCGCCTAGACTTGTATAAGTGAGAGGTATGAAGAGATCTTGAGTAAAGCTTAAACCGTAGAAACTTGGGCACTATACCGAAGATTTTGCACCGGGTCAGAAATTCAATGTCCAAAGAAGTCGCAAAAATTTCCGAGATCAATCGCAAAATTTTCGGAGAAACTTGAACCCATTTCCGCCGTATTCGTTTTTTTATGTATTTTATAAGTTAATTTTCTTCAAACGAATGATCAGGAACATGAAGATGAAGAATTCGATCAGTATTGATGTCATATTTATTAAAATTTCACAAGGTCTAATAGTAAAAATAACTTATTTACAAATCCTTCGCAAATTCATAAGTAAAGTTTAATGTTTCCTTGTATTTTAAAATATGACTGCATTTTTTCAATGTTTCAGACTACATGCTAAGGATGGAGCATGTCTCCGAAACATTTTATCGAATTGATATTTTGTCTGTATTTTAAATTCGGACCATGGGAAATTTCAATAACATTGAAAACCTGCTTGCAAACTCCTGATGCAAAATTTGAGATTTTTTTAAAGATGGAAAATCTACGGTTCATTTCAGAGAGTCTGCTCCCTTGAACAAAAGCTTTGTGTGTTGGGCTCTCAAAAATCAAATTTTACTCACTGGGTTTTGCTTGGTAAGGCTAATGCTTATGTTTTTGTCTCGTTGGGTATTTTGTGTATCGTTGTTGTTGTCTTATTGTGAATATTCAGTTTTGTTGTTGTTTTATTGCAGATGTTGTGCATCGTTGGTGTCTTATTGTGAATATTCGGCTTTGTTGTTGTTGTTCTGTTGAGCATGATTTGCTTTGTTCTTGTCTTGTGCTTGCTAGTGTATCGGTGTGTGTGTGATGTTTTGTTGTCGATATCGTCTGTTGCGTTCTGTTGTTGACTTGGTGTTTTGTGTTTTGTCGTTGTGTAGGAGTGTTTTGTTGATTGTTGCTGCCTGAGTGCATTTTTTATTTCTCGACTGTGGTGCGTTTTGTTACAGATTGAGGGGCTTAAGCTTCAAAGTTAACTGAGAGTTTTGTGCTTTATTGCTGATTGAGTGTTTTGTGTGATGTCATTAACTGCTGCTTCACCCCATATCGTACATTGATGTTTCTTCGACTATCTTAGGTGTCGCTACGCGAAAAAAACATCTGTTCGAAATGCTCTCAAAATCATATTGCTCTAATAATTGTTACGTTCATATTGTTGCCTGCCTGAATACGTATATATATAACATTGTAGTGCTGTGCGATTTAATGTAAAGAATTTACAAAAATAATTTTAGTGAAATAACAGGTGACTTGACAACTCTAAAATGAAAAATGTGACAGGAAAAACGTTCGAACACCTAAATAAACATTTCTGCTGTGGTATGATGCAATTTGATGTAATGGTTCAGATTTTTTTAAAGAGCACACTATTGTTTGCGTTACATTAATTGAATAAAGTTCGAACATTAATTCAATGCCCTGCAGCAGAAAACCGTCAAACCTCATTTTAAAATATCCTTGCGTTCGGTGCAAAAATTCTAACGAATTTAACCTAACCTGTGTAGCGGAGAGTTACCAGAGAAAATAGAGCAGCCTTTTTTCAATTCCATGCTCACTGCAACTCGAGCGAAGCGAAATGTTCGGCTTCTGAAATTGAGTTTTTCACAGCGCCAACACCAGCTTACGGCTGCTCATCAGTCATGTTTGATGATTGGGTCTAAATATAGCTCCGGTACAATAAAACTATTGAAATTTGTAAGCATAAATTAACGAAAGAGAATAGATTCATGGAGCATTTGCAAAATAGCCCGGTGGTGGTTCACAGGCAGTCATTCGGACGTATTTTTTATAATTTACCGTAAAAATTTTCATTTCGCGTGCTATGAATAACTAACGTTTAGAAAAACTGCTATTTTTCTGTTGAATGAATAAATGTATTTCACTTAATTGGCTTCCATGACGCGCAGGATGAATTCATGGTAAGCGGAAAGCCAACATCAAGGATATGATTAAATCTAAATATTATATTTTGAATATACTGTAACTGTCCGTAATTTGAATATTGATCATTTCGTGTTCGAACGTAACGTTCCTGAAAGCGTTTTACTCTGTCTTAAGCAATTGGAATTTCATTTATGATCTCGTTCAGCAGCAGCAGCATATTTACAAGGATCACTCAGGCAACAATGATGCATAGTTCGGGAACAAAAGTCTGTTTCTTGAACTTCTCTAGTTGGTTACGGTGTCTCATTCAAGTAAAAATTCTCCTCCAAAATCATACCTGATAAAGAAATTAAATTTGTCCATTCTTTTCCATTGATCCGTGGAATGTCACAAGTTCCTACAATACTATGGATTTGTTGGATATATTTTCTTTTGGGCATTAGATGTCGTATTTTTTCAGTAAAGCACACAGTAAAAAGCAGAGGCTTACAGTTATTAAAGTGAGAAAACCTGCGCCTACACACAGTATATTAAAATAAATTCCCATTAACTTTAACGCGATCAATAAATTTGGCCCTTCTTAGAAATACCTTAAACTAAATGAACTTTCAGCGTTGTTTCATATTGATCACAGAGCTCACCTACCTTCTCCTCTTATAGTTAAGAGTTTTTCGTGCGAAGAAACGCATCAATGGATCTGATGTTAACGGGTTGACAACGGAAGACTCCCAGAAGCCCTCTTCCTATGCCTCGGGAGAAGCTGCTGTGACAGGCCTGTCAAAAGTGGGAGACGGATGAGCTCTAACAGTAATTTTGAAAAGGGTGGACAACTCCGGTGATTTACCGACCTCTTTTATTGCCGTTCTCTCTGTTCTACGAGACTAACTTGATCTTGCGGGAAATTTTAGGTGATTTATTAGCCCCCAGCAGCAATTAGGAACGTGGAAAAGTGGGCCATTGGAGTAGTATAGAAACTTTTGGTTAGTTTATCATTTCTTCTTTAAGAGCGAGATCAAATTAGTGTGTGACTTTGGTATAGCGTTGATGGTGATGCTGGTGTGAGAGCTGGTGCATCTTTGTACTCAGAGAAGCTCCGACTTTATCGAATTGTGACGAAATCATTGCACCAAAATTTTATTTCTCTGAAAATAGTTTTGCATTAGTTAACCTTGAAATGATTTTTTCAAAATATTTTCTACTCGAATTGATTATATATTTTTACAGTTTCTCATTGGCATGAATCTGATCTCTATGCGAGATATTCCTTTTCCCAATGCAATATTCTTTTCAATAACTTCTTTGCTTTCGTACTTTTGTTCAGTCAATCTCAAATTTGACGTCATTCATCTTCAACCCAATGCAAATTAATTAACTGAACTAGCAATAACTTAATGAAGACAAAAATTCTCCAGTATGAAGATACTCACGTTAAAATTGAGAAAGCTCATAACTGAGTATACTCATTTCTCAAGATGTTCATAACTTTAATGGCCGTTGCACAGGATGATCACAACAAGAGACACCCATTACTGGGGATATTCAAAACTTAAAATGCACATCACTCGAGAAGTTCCTGACTCAGGATACCCATTACTTTGGATGATCATTACTAAGGGTGTCAAAACTTAGGACCATCACTGTAATACTGTTACGGCAGTCGTGGTTTCCCTCATCACTACTGCCATACCAGTAGCAGAATAACGGCTCCACCCGAACGTGCAAGGAGTCGTTTAGAGGACTGCCCCCATCTACCCTAAGCTGAATTTACACTTTACAACCACCATGTTCTCATCTTTTGCTGCATTCTGCCTGCCACTACTGGAGTTATTTATTACCGTTATCACCTACGCGCTCAGCTACACAGCACCTTTCCAAATACAACAGTAACTACGAGCGGTAACTCAGTTGTCGATCATTCTTCTTGTTAGCGCCTGCAGCCTCGCCCTGAGCCAACTTTCCAGTCACACGCGGTGATAGTCAGGCGCGGCTTACCATGCTGACGATGTCATTCGACGTTCTTGCTCATGCCAATTTGAGAGAGTTTTGCATCGTGAGAGTGAGGGAAAGACAGAATGCGGCAAGAGTCTGCAGCTTGCGGGCGTAATGATGCGTTACTTCCAATTTCGTTCTATACTGGTAACCGCTTTACAAAAGCCTTGCAAAATCCTTATTCCGAAGAATTTATTTACGTTCATATTCTACACAGTAGTTTTGACGGACTAGTTTTACGCACGTGGTATGAAGAATTTTCTTTCACTTTCATTGCAAAAAACTGTGTGGCTCTTTAGGTGCGTATATTCGTAATTCGAAAACGCATAATCCAAACAATTTCTGCCACATCACTATAAAAACATTCCAAATTAGGCACAATACAAAATTTTATTATACACTCCATATAAAAAAATCATGCACGTTAATCAACTCTGACTTCAAACTAACAATATTATAAGCTATCAGACTCAATAAATCGAAGTAGGCAATACACGAGCTAAGGTAAACAACAAAGGACCGGCAGAAAGGAAGTAAAATATCTCACGGATTCATTAGCCGCCATCGTGTGCATTTTTTTGAGGAACGGCAACAAATGAGACACCTAGAGCGTGTACAGACAGATATTCAAATATAATATTGAGGTAACCGCAAGCACATGCTTCGCTACACTAATGAGCTTCGCTACACTAATGATTAGACTAATTTTTCTCACAAAACATTACTCGTAAAATTACGAGGGAAAATTTTACAGCTGAAATACTCGTTCTGTGTGACTGATAACTTGATTCATCATTGTTGTCGTGGCACACGATGCAGCGAACGTGGTGTTATAAATTCGTGCATTGAAATTTCGAGATGTTCAATATCATCCAAAGCGAAACTCAACGTATACGGATAAAAATAGTCTCGATAAATTTTTAGTATTTTTTTAGTAGTAAATTTCTTTATTATTAAGTTTTTTTGCCCAGAAACAGCATTCAACTTATTTCTCACTACTAATATTTTTATCTGCATACATAAGTTAAGGTCACATGTGTCATTCGAGGATAGACTGTATGTTGTTCAACTAAGCATGTTCTATCGACATGTAACACTACATATATATAAATGAGAATTATCGGATAAACACACGATTCAACTGATATCTTGTTCGTAGTAAATTAATTGTTTCAGTTGTTTGAATGAACACTTAATCTTTGTCAAACGATCAAAATTTTTTGAAGACAATTTTTTTCACTTTCGATATCATCACAGTATATCAGAATGATGCATTGATTTTATTGAAATAAGTTGTCAATGAATATGTTACAATCTCCCGGTATCGTGATATGTATTTCCGTTCGTTAATTTAATTGTATTTATTTAACGTAGTTATAAAAAATTCAAAAAACTGTGCTACAGCCGAAATAGGAACTTTGGCTATTGTACAGCCGTTGGTGATGCAGCTGTAATACAGATGTTCGACGAATTGGGGCTCTTCTACACCAGTTAGAGATCTTGCATTCATATGAATGTTAGAGAAAGTGTGCTTCTTCTACAGTTTTTGGAAGAGGTGTAGTTTTTCATAGATGCTGCATGAAATACAACTCGTGCGAATGAGCGGGATTTGTTCAAAGAGATGAAACTCTCCCAAAAGAGTTGAAGGAGATATAGCTCTCCCATCTGAGTTTAAATGCAATTCACCCATTGGAGTTGTGATTACAGAAAACGAATATGATGGACGAAACAGGTTAGAGGGGAAATTTTTCCAGTAATTGAGGGTAATTTTCCCTCACTCAATTCCTTTCCCCAAGTTCAGAAGCTAAAAAAACATCCGCACAACTCTATTGTGAAAATTGAACGATTGATGAAGATATTTTTCAGAAGTTGAAACTGACGATAAGTAAAAGTAATGCGAAAAGAAAAGTGAATAATGTATCCTTTAAAATGGTATATGGCAGAACATATATTGATGAAATGCTCAAGTAAATATACACGAGGACTTGAACTGATGGTTCTCCGTTGTATTTGTATCTCGTTTGTCCTATTCTCATAGGGATACGTGCAGCTTCAGTTAAAATATCGATCCCTTCAGGTTCTACACTTCATTAAAAATTCTCGGTCCAGCTAAGGACTTTCAAGTTTTAAAGTTTCCATTACACTGAAACGTGTTTTTTAGAGTTCTAAATCTTTCACGAAGCACTTTTTTTCATAAAATGAAAATTTGAAAAGTGTGACTTAATATGAATTGCGTATCCCACGAAAATATTTTTCGAGTTTTAAGTCGTATCGAAACGTGCGGTCGTTCCTAGTTCCAAAATCGGACATCTTCGAAACAAATTCTTTCTACGAAGTAGCTCGGTTTTTCTATCAAGTGTTCCAACCTTTCAAGAAGAGAAGCCAAAAATATCTAAGGAGATCCCATGGCACGAAGTCGCCGAAAAATTTATGCTGAATTCCCAAGCGCGGTATTTCCACTGCACGTGAACCCGAACTTCCCGGCTGAAGATGGCGTTCAAAACGTGTTGATCTAAAAAATAATCGATCTTCACAACAGAGGGTCCTTAGAAAAATGCATAAGCCCAACCATTATGCAAGAATTCTCGGTTTATTTTGGGAACACTGGAAAATACGAGGACGCGGCCACATTATTTCCTCGTGCAAACGAGCAGCGCTGTCACCGCCGGCGTGCCCTCGGAAAACTTGCGACGTCTTCTGAGGGAAGCTTGGATGCAGAGCAGTTACTCGCCAGGAAAGTAGCCTAGGACTTGCGTCGAGGAAACAACTTCAAAATCCTGCTTCGAAGGAAGGAAGAGGCGTTCCTCAGTTTCCATTGCTCGAGGGAACAAGAATATAACTCTCGTGTTCGCCTTGGATTTGCTGCCAACACAGCATTTGTGGATGCTTTCAAGAAAGGCATTACTCACGTCTTCGGTGCCTTATTTGTTTGTGGGAAATTTGGGTGGGTTGTCTCCGCAGCTCGTAGTAAATATACTGTATTGTTCACCATCCTTTTGTTTCCCTGATTTATGCGCGTCAACTCGTGTCATTCAATGTCTAGTGTGAGGATTTGTACGCAACGATGCACATTGTGTTCTTTCCTGAGACGCTCTAAATATATGTCGAGAAAAGCGCATAATGATAACAATAGTTTTCCTTACAAGTGCTTGAATATTCATAAATCAATTGGGTTGTTGCTAGAAGAATGGAAGATTTATTTAAATTGTACATTATCTTATGCATGAGCAATAGCTGGTTTGTGTATTTATGAAATGTTATTGGGGAAAAAGAACCGGTATTTTTCACTTGTAAAATAACAGTTTGAACCTCAGCTGTTCATTCATTTTAGGCTTCATGCAACATTTTGTGTCAAATGAGTTTGAGTTTTAGCTAGTAACAAAACACTTAAAAAATTCATAAAATACTACTCCGTATGTACTACGAGTATAGATTTATAGACAGTGCAAATTTAACGCTTTGTTTTACCTCGCAAAAAATTTTCTTTACGCTTTTTTCATGTTTGCCACCAAAGAAAAGTCCTTCGATTAATCGCCATTAAGCTATACTACGAACTTCAACTTGTAGTTTAGCCAAACCCTCTTGTAGAACTTGCACATCCAGCTGTACCTCTACTACAAGGTAAATTGTCTGGAAATTTGGCCAGCTATGCTAGCCTCTTGCTTCGTTCCTTTCCTTCGCACCACAACATTCGATATTAAACTCTCATGAAGGCCCTAGCCTTGTTAGGGCTCCGCCGCTCGTGTCTCCTTTACTATTTAATTAAAACGATTCGCGGAGCTCGTCTCTTGTACGACCACCATCAGGGCTGTGAGGCTCGCCAGAGTTTGGTGTAGCGATCGTCTCCAGCTCCATGGTAGTTGAAAAATTCATTGATCTTTTCTCAGACTCGCTGTAATGTTAAATAAATACGTGTACGCGCGGAGGATGAAAAGTGGAGTGCTTGTTTCCTCATTAGGCATAAAATAACTAATGTCTAGTCCAGCATCCGGGTTAAATTAAACTAGTTATTGCAAAATACTTTTTCAGATGGTTTTCCGAACCAATAGTTGGGCCATCCCGAACCGTGGGTGTTGTAAAACTGTAGTGTACATGAACTTGAAAGTGGTATCTCAAAATGATTTCAACCTAGAAAGTTAAGACTATAACTACCACCGTTTTAAGGCCTGTTTTAAGGTCTCAAACAACGAATGCAGGGATAATTGGTACCTGCTTCAGGGCAGCAAGCTGCTACAAGTAGTAAAACATCGCGCTCGGCGCAGCTCTGGCATAAATGACCGATGAAAACAGCATCGAACACGAACGGGAAATGTATCTCGTCAGTGTCCGGCGAGCTTTTCGTCAGTAATTGGACGCAATATTTCTGTATTTCAGTAATTTATGATTGGAAGAAGCCTGCGCTAATATATAGTCCAAAGTCTCTGGATGCAATATTTTTGTATATCAGTAATTTCTGATTGGAAGAAGCCTACGCTAATATAAAGACAAAGTCTCTGGATGCAATAGTTTTGTATTTCAGTAATTTCTGATTGGGAGACGCCTACGCTAATCTATAGCCCAAAGTCTCTGCAAAAGTGTTCGTTTGCATGAAGATGCTCGTTATTAAGTTTATATACCACATTTCAATTTGAGTTCAAGGGAAACTCGCTATGAAGTATTCACATCAAGTTTCTAGCGCTCAATTGAAGATCCAACAATTTAGTGCGCAATAATTCCAATGGAAAATTCGTTGTTCGGAGGAGGTTGGTTACCTCACAGCGCGATGCTTGCTGTTTGTTCCCTAGATGGTGGTTGTGCACTTTTTAAGTCACAGGAATTTATCTTAATTTTTAATTCATACGAAGTACGCGTCTCAAATATTCCTCAATAATTTTCATGTGTTACATAATTTTGATATCCGGTAAAAAATGGCAAATACATTGTTAAACTATTTTGATCCTCTATATAGCATTTTTAATCTCGTTATACAATGGAAGAAGTTTGTTACTTGCTTACTTGCTTGCAAGCTTGTTTTGTTAATCGGTCTGCCCCTAACCCCACCGTGTAAACTGGACGAGTGAATTACAAAAAGATACCTCAATTTTTTTTAAACACATTTTATTCTCAATTTTTGGAATTCATACCAATATTACTTTGACACATAAATAAAAGAATCAAAAGGAAAAAGGACAAGCGTTTAAACTGTTCTCCTGAAAATAGTGAATTAGATCTCTAACTTGATAATATCATTCCATTTATAATAGTGGTGTTGAATTCGTTAAATATTTTTCAAAATGATTTCTTGCAACATATCGAAAAAACGATCTATAGTTGGTTAGAAGTGTTGCTTTACCTGAATAAATAAATATTATAATTATTATTTATGTTTTAAAGCATTTCTTCACTGGTCTTGGCCACTGTCTCCCTTATTTATTACATGAACAAAGATGTAGCAGGCATGGACTTACCTGACTTGTGATAAGTTGCTAGGTTATATATATGATGTCAGAAATCCAAGCGCGTGCATTGCTACTCTTTTTCAGTTGAAACAGATTCCGATTTGATGGAAAAGGAATTCTTCATCGCAGCATCAGTGGAGGCATATTGCAAAAGCAGTAGCTTCGTATGAAGTTAACTTTCACTTCTATCTATTTCAATGAAATTTGAAATGTATCATTAAATTGCTAGGCCAATTTAATGCAAGACAAACTGTGTATAGTACTTTCTAATTATGCAAACCTAATTCTACAAGAAAAAATGTTTACTCTCTTCACGAGGGGTTAACAAATTATACACCCTTAGTGTATTTGTTTTACACGCCATCATTATATAAGAGGCTCAATTTCTACTCTATTCCTGACGATGACGTTGCAAGTCGCTCTCCTAAGCTCATAACATCCCTCAGGTCATGCTCAGGACAGAGTTCTCGCAGCTTACGTTGCAGCAAAAAGCTACTGAGTCAAGAAACAGATTGCCCCACTCGAAAGAAATGAACTTCCACACTCGCAAACTGCAGTGAAGCACCCAATCTCGGCTGAAAACTTTCCCATCAGTTTTGAAAAGCCGGTCGTTTTATTTTACGCCCTCTCACGCTAGAAGCAAACCGTGAAATTTTTTGTAGGATCGTCAACTGTACAGTGAAAAAATTGTCAGTTCCGTGCATTTTAACCGAAGTCCGTAACGTGTGACAACGGCACATTGATGTGAAGTTCTGCGTGATTTGTGTTGTGTTAAAGTTCACAAGAAAGTTCGAGTAAACTTTATGTGCTTTTCATGGGGAATGAATATGAATGTACTTATTCTCTTGAATATTTATCTATGAGTGGTCATAACAGGTGATAAATTATTCGAATACCTGTTTGAGACTAGTAAAATATGCCTTAGTGTAAAATGTTATCGCATAAGTACGTTATGAATGTCAGAAACATGATTTCCTCTGATTATTTAACGATGAATGAAATTTTATTTTTGAGGTGTTACTTTCCTAGTATAACAAATCCAATTTAAATTATATGGTTTTTACGCGCAAGATAAAAAGGAGAACCAACGTAAAAATATACATTTTTATTTGTTTCTATTTTGGCAAACGTTTCGGAATGTTAAAATATCATCTTCAGTGCTGAAAAACATACAACGAGGTCAAAAATATTAAAAAACACATAAGTTCGAAAAATGCGAAAACTAAGTAAACAAACATCTATAAAAACTTCAATCCTATTTCTCATTCAAGTGCAATAAAAACTGGGTTCTCGTTGGTTTTCCTTGTTTTTATTGCACTTGAATGAGAAATAGGTTTGAAGTTTTTATAGATGTTTGTTTACTTAGTTTTCGTATTTTTCGAACTTTTGTGTTTTTTAATATTTTTGACCTCGTTGTATGTTTTTCAGCACTGAAGATGATATTTTAACATTCCGAAACGTTTGCTAAAAAAGAAACAAATAAAAATGTATATTTTGACGTCGGTTCTCCTTTTTATCTTGCGCGTGAGATTCTCTAAGAATCGACCAATTGGAAATATAATATGGTTTTTATTTGTAAACCAAATTTCGATTACAACAGATATATAAATGTTCTCAGTTTCACCGAAAGTTGGCTAGACGACTCATCTAAAGACCTGATTCAAATTCAAAACTATTATAGCCATCATTCACTCCGTAGTAACAAACGTGGTGGTGGCATCAGTACGTACATATCTAAACATATATCTTCGAAAGTCATTTCAAGTGCAACTATGAATCATGAACATATTGAGACTTTATTTATAGAACTAACGAAAAATGATAAACGGATTATGCTTGGGACAGTATATAGGCCCCCAACAGCTTGTAACGTCTCTTTCCTGAACGAGCTTCAAAGCATTATATCTCAGTTCAACAAGTCTCTATATAATGACATAATAATCTGCGGGGATTTCAACTACGATCTTCTACAATATGAAAGCTGTGAGCAAATCTCAAACTTCATAAATGTTTTTCAGTCTAGCTCCTTCCTTCCAATCATCACGAAACCTACACGTGTTGCTTCTGAATCGGCTACGTTACTCGATAATATTTTTATGTTAGATCCAACTGATTTTCTTACCGGAATAATAATTTCTGACTAATCTGACCATTTCCCGGTGTTTCTCATCAAGAAAAATGTCTATAATCCTTGTACCAGCCCACAGGCTGATACTTATTCATTTCGTTGTGTAAACGAATACAACTTGGGAACAATGCGAGCTGTTCTAGAAAAATTAATGCCATCATTAGACGTCTATGAACGGGACAATAATGCGATTAACATTGATGAAGCAATACTAAATTTAACTGAATTTATAACGACCGCATATAACCAGTGTTGTCCAATAATCACCCGGACAATTACGCCGAAAAATAGACAAAAGCCCTCGATTACTGAAGATATCGTGATCAATATAAAGAAACGTCAAGCGTACCTAGCCTTACTATACGAAGGGCGAATATCTAAAGTAACGTATAACAGATTCAGGAATCATGTGACAAATCAAATACGAACCTCAAAACGAGACTACTTCACGCGCAAATTTACTGAATACAAAACTGATATTAAAAAAACTTGGCGCCTGCTTAATTCATGCTATAAACCGAATAATAATACTACGAAAACAATTGAGTCCGTCGTTCACGAAAATGTAAAATACCACGAGAAAAAAGATATTGCAACTGTGTTTAACAACTTTTTTGTAAACATAGGAAAAAATATAGCCGATAGTGTCTTCAGTGAACCCAGAGACCACTTGCAATACATGGACCATGTCCGTGAACCTAACTCTTTCTTTTTCACGCCAACTAATCCCTCCGATGTAATTACGTGCATAAACAACTTGAAAAATAAATCAAGTGGATTGAAAAATTTTTTGGCTTAAGTTCTTAAGGCTATAGCTGATATAATAGCACCGTGCATATCTTATATTGTCAACCAATCCCTTTCTCAAGGTATCTTCCCCAACTCTTTCAAAATTGCGAGAGTCACCCCTATTTTTAAAAATGGTGATAAAAACTGCATTAAAAATTATAGACCTATCTCTGTACTACCAATTATTAGCAAAATATTCGAGAAAATTGTGTATAAAAAAGTGTATTCGTATTTTGAACAAAAATCTTTCCTCTACGACAAACAATACGGTTTTCGTTCTACGAAATCTACGACACAAGCTGTATTAAGTCATTTGCAATACCTTTATTCTAATATAGATGAAGGAAAGCTTGTTTTCTCCGTGTTTCTTGACTTTCGAAAAACATTCGATTGTGTGGACCATAACGTATTACTCTCGAAACTACATTGTTATGGCATTCGAGGGGCTGCCCATGATTGGTTTAGATCATACTTAGCAAATCGGAAACAATACGTTGTCATTGACGACGCAAAATCAGACCCACAGACAATTAGCCATGGGGTTCCACAAGGATCTGTCCTTGGGCCTCTCCTATTTCTAATTTTTATCAATGATATCATTAAATCTACATCATTCTTCAAATCCATACTTTTTGCCGATGACAGTACCCTATCTGCGGTCCTTCCAGACCAAAATTCCGCTAGGATGGCGGAGCGTATAAATAATGAACTTCATAAGGTTTCATTGTGGCTTAATGCTAATAAAATAAGCCTTAATATCGATAAAACAAAATATATTACATTCTCATACAAGAAAAATATATCTCTCCCACGCATTCAAATTGGCGAAGGTGAAATCGAAGAAACCAACTCAAGTAAATTCCTCGGCATCATAATAGACAAACATCTAACCTTTAAAGAGCACATCGCTCATATTAGTTCTAAATTATCAAAATCTATCGGAATCCTAAATAAAGTTAAAAATTTCCTACCTGAAACAGCCTTACAAATGCTCTACCGAACGCTCATTTCACCATACTTGCAATACGGAATAGAAGCATGGCACGGAACTGATAAAAATAAAACCAACAAAATTTATACCCTGCAAAAAAGAGCCATAAGAGCGGTAAAGAATCTAGAATATAATGCACACACAAATGACTCATTCAAAAATTTACGAATCCTTAAGCTCTCGGACCTCTACAAAATCTCCATTTGCAATTTCATTTACAAAACATTAACAAATGATGGCGACAATAGCCTAAAACAACTATTAACTGCGCAAACTGGTCATCACGACCATTTAACCCGAAATAGAAGTAAATTCATGCTTCCTTATTACTCAAAGGCTCGGTCACAACACAGTATCCTCTTCGTTGGAACTAAAACTTGGAACTCAATACCTGCGGAAATCCGTGAAAGTAATTCTTATAAGGTATTCAAAAAAAGTCTTGAGTCTCACTTCCTATCAGATTACTAGTCGTGTAAGATCACTGAGTCAAACCTTGTCCCCTACATAACTGGTCCTAATAATGTCATTTGCCTTGGTTAATTTCGCCGATCTTCAGTCTGTTCTTGAATCGTTTGTCGAATATACTGTTAAATCTAGTCCATATGAACGATATTGTGAAATGAAGTATCGAATTTCGAGTTAATTATCTCATTGATCAGTCTAATGCGTCTCTAGTTTAAGGGAATTAGGTTAAACATTATTGTACTCCTAAGACTAACCTTGATGGTAGGATGCCCTAGAAGTTACTGAACTTATTCGGGCCCACAGGTAGCTATACTCAAATTTGACCATTATACTAGACTTAAGAAACATTTTATCTCTGTATCACCTGTGGTAAACACATTTTTTAAATTGTTTAAA
Source organism: Morinoia aosen (assembly GCA_030386875.1). Taxonomy (NCBI): domain Eukaryota; kingdom Metazoa; phylum Arthropoda; class Malacostraca; order Amphipoda; family Talitridae; genus Morinoia; species Morinoia aosen. The sequence goes on along the minus strand of CM059565.1, from coordinate 63,759,713 downwards.
TTGTTAAATTCTTTGTGCGGCACGATATACGAGTACATACGTCGTTTGTGACAGATAGACTTCCAAAAGACATCAAAACAGAATACCTTCACTTTCAACAACGGCAGCTCACATTCAGTCACAATAAAACGAAGGTGACAAATCCTGCACAAGGTAAGTATAGATTGGTAAGAAATAACCCTGGTTAAATGAAGAACTGAAAACACTTAAGGAGTACATCAGTTGGCTTCCTAACATTTGATTTGTACTAACTGGAACAATAGCTGCATTGTCCTAGTCATTTTGAATCAACTAATAACACATGCTCGGGCTCAAAACTGTAAAAAGAAATAAAATATGTCTTGCTTACGACACTGACCTGAAAGTGCTCTGTGACAAAGTAGCTATTACTTAGAAGTAAGCAGTGTAGTAAAATCAATTAATCATTTCCTTTTTTGAGTGCATGCTATGCGTTCATAAAATAAAACATACAATATACTCTTCCGCTTCCTTCTCAGCATTAGTGTAGGCAACTCATCGATTCAGAACTCAACAGAAACCTGCCGCTCGTCTTTATCGCTTTTGATAATACTTTATCACATCTTTTCACTGTAATGTTAAGATGCTTTAAAAAAGAAACCTTTTTTAAACATTTCATATTTAAACTTTATTAGAAATAAACTGTTTTCTGTATATGTTCCTCTCTCTGAGCTAGTCATTCTCCGCCGAAGAACCCCGCTTCTTAAACCATCCATTTGCCAAAAAGACACCTTATTACACGCTTGCTCACGCGAAACATCCTCAATGATCCGTTCCATAAGCGCCCTTCAACTCCTGTTCTGATGCAAGGCTCTCGTCGCTCAAGACTTCGTACGAAAAGGCGCAAATTGCATGGGTGGGAGTTTCCAATTAGATCAATCAAGGTGCCTGACGAGGCGGTCAAGTTCTCTTAACTGCAACCAAGTCGGGCAACTGCGCAACTTGAGACCGAGGTCTTTAGTAACGCAGTCTCAAAAATTATGAGATGCCGATCGCCTTGTAATTACAGCGGGAAACTGCGGAGATGGAGGTAGAACATTGCCTTGGACGAGCCTTTGAACACGAGCTTTTGGGAGAACGTTGAATGCTAACCTAATTTTCTGTTAAATCACGCCTGAATGTTCAAGTTGCAGGCAATTTCAGGAACCATCTCTTGAGACTTAGAAATGTGTTGCGCTTGGGTTTCTCCCAACGTAATGGCACTTCTGAGCGGGTACTTTACCAGCAAAATCAACGAAAAATCTGTTTGTTAGGCTGTCATTTCGTGTTTTTTTGCGTGTTTGCAGTGTCTGTAATGAAGTCAACCTTATTTTTTCAAAATTATCCTGACTTTCCGAGTTTAATGCAGTGAGTTATGGGTGGGACAAAAAAGGGGTGAACGCCCTGAAATTTTATTGATGGCTTACATGAAGCCATTCGTTTTTCGATGATGTACAACAAACTTTTAAGAAACAGTTAGACGATTTTGAAGCGGGTAGCTACCATGTTTGCTTATGGAGGATGTATTTGCTCTGAGAAAACGAAACACTTTCAGCATTCTTTCAAAAGGTATACTCGTACGTATGAAGGCAGTGGGTATCGGAAAAATACATAGTCGTTGAATAGCGCTGGAAAAAGGACAATGCTTGATCAAATGTTCCTGTAGGATTAGAAGGCATGAATTATCAGGAACATCTTACACATGACATACGTATTCCATCTTTGCACTGAATTATTAAAATTTATAACTTTTTAAAGGAGACGCTATTTACACAGTGTCCAATTCAGCGTGTATGAGCAGTACAAGCTATAATATCATTGCTTTTAATACAAAGCAATCTTTTTCAATAATAATATAACATATCAACATAAGAGGAAATTCGATCTCCATTTTTGTAGTGTAGTCATCTGTTGGCATTTGACATTTAATGGGAATGCAGTAAACAGTAAGAGAAAATTTGTTCATTGACGAATTGTTAACAAGCGAGTAATTGGTTTATTCACTTATGTGTTGGAAGGATGAGTATTTTAACTTTTCTATGCATATTTTGGTTCATAAATTGTGGTTACCGTTTAGTGAATAAAGAAGTACTGTCGAAAAATCAAAAAAATTTAGAGGTCTGAAAAATTTAAGAGGATATTTGCTCCAGTCTCCTTACAATAATGCCTCGCTCCTCGCCGTCCCTCCTTTTCTGAGGTGGATCTGTAAATCATTCGTGAAGCTGCTCTAGGATGAAGTTTGAATGCGTGTCTTTTATGCCTCTTATTATTCTATTTTATTCCTCTTATTTTTTATTATTATTCTATTTCTCTTATTATTATATTTCTCTTATTATTCTATTTTATTCATTTTATTTATTTTTACTATTCTATTCTTCTTTTTTATTCTTATTATTCCATTCCTCTCATTATTTTATTTTATTCCTCTTATTATTCTAAATTTGTTGGGATAGCGTCGGAAAGAATATTAACAGTTAAAATGAATTTAAATTATAAAAAGATACATTTTGTCATTATGTAGTGCTGAAGAAACAGTTCACAGGGTGGGAGTCGAGACATAAGGTCCACCAAGCACGCAAGTAAGCAACATACTCTAGGGTTTTCAATAGTAGGTAACACTAAATAGGAGGTCGCAGTTTGCAGACGATGGGTATACTTTTATTTTAATAGAAATTTCGACGTTCGTGTTGCGAAATTTTTGAACGCATTTCGCTGAACGTAAAATTTAACTTTCGCAGCTGTAGACTGATGCTTAGTTTGAAGAGACGTCACTAGTATTTTGAAGCAGTCTGGTGAGTTCATTAGTTTCTGGCAATAAGTTTCCTCATTTTTTCCTTTCACTTTGCTACCTTTTTTGTCGCGTTGTTGTGTCACTCAGTGGAATCCATTTCATTATATTGCTTCAAATCAATATGCACGTGATTTTGTCACCTTTATTGGGTTGTGTTCTCGAATGTATTCAAATATTAAATTAAAAGCCTAGCTTAAAGTTTCTTTCTCAGTTAACTTAAACTTAAAGATGAAGACTTTTGAAGATCCTAAAATCTAAGCCTTAGAACAACGTAATTATTTTATGGTCGATTTAAATTTTGATGGAATTCATCTGAATAGAGGGAACAATTTCCATGGTTTTGAATTTATTAAAGTCCTGGAATATGTGATAATGATCATACTAGCAATAGGCCAGACATTACCTGCATACGAACATTAACTCATCCCCAATTAAAACTTATACCGACAAGTAGGTTCGCTTATGAACCACAACTTATAAGGCAACCTTTGGAGGTTAGTAGCAAAGTTGAAAGGTGATAAAATCCCATGAAAAACCTCTTTCAAATTTGATTTTACACGGTAAATCTGCGGTGCGTTTTTGTAAAATTCAAGTGGTTTTGATTTAAATAATTTTCCTAAAACAGCATGGCGTAAGCGTCCTTTAATTTTGGCATCATGAGGTCTTTGTTTGTCAAGATTAATCTGGAAAAAAAGGCTGATTATCTGTTGCAAATAGGTAGTTAATTAGAGGTAATTTACATGTGAGAACGTAATAGGTAATTGAGATGGGAAAGCTAATGGGTAATTGAGATGGGAAAAAGTAATAGGTAATTGAGATGGGAGAAGATGCTACCGAAACTGGGATTTTTGAGACGGTAATTAATTTTAAATTTCTAACAGCAAATGAAATTTTGTGTCTTTGTTTGAACTCGCAGTTTTAGGTCTCCAGAGAAGGTCTTCAAGGCTTCTTTGTCTTCTGAAGAAAATTTCGAGGGACTTTCTATGGATTACTGTCCTACGCTTTTCGTTTTCTTCATTATGAGTCAATGAAGAACAAATGCGAATATTAGATTTTAATTCCTATCAACTGTTCAAGTTGAATGTATCCAGTGTAGTTTATTGCCACTCGATCAGTCAGTAGATTTAGTTCCCTGTACCAATTACTAGAAACACAGAACTATACTGACGACCAGATATCTATACTCCAGCTTACTTCTTTTCAAGTGAAACATTCACCTTTCTGCAAAAAAATTGGAGAGATGTGATAGAAACCGGAAACGAAAATATTAGGAGTTTAGTAGAAAGAGTGCGTTAATAATTGACTTAGTACAGTCCTAGCTCGGATTATTCATAATGTATGCGATACAACGTTCAAAATTCTTCTTCTAAATTCTGCTTTCTTCCACCGGTAGAATAAGACTACGGATGGAATCAGAAGGTGAAGTTAGACCCTGTGGAATAATAGGGTAAAATAAAACCTATGATAGGAGAGAGGGTGGTATAAGACCCAGGAGTAATAAGAAGGTGGAATAAAATGACAGAAGGAATATGAGTGTGGACGCAGATCCCTGTCTATGTAAAAGACAGAAAAAAGACCCCTTACGCAATATGAGGGTACATAAGAATTTGGATAGGATAACAGGGGCATAAAACCCCAGAATAACTTTCCAGATGGAATACTCAGATCCCAGATGAACCAAGAAAGTGGATAAACATCTTGGATGGAATAAAATATTGAATGAAATGATATTTTGAGCGGAATAAGACACTGGATGAAATAAAATCCCGAGAGAAATAAAAAGGAAGAATAATACTTCAGGTAGAATGAAAAGGTAGGCTGAGACTCATAACAGAATAAGAAAGAGTTTAATTAGAGTCGCAGAATTCTCCTTTCCGGAGCTCTGGACTCTCGCAAATGAGTCGCCGAGCAGATTAATGTCGGGATTAAATCATCGCTTCGTTGGGATTACGTCAAGAGTTTTCTTCAAATTTGCAGACGGTGGTTCATTTTAAAGCGGATGTTTTTGGGTTAATTTCTCACTAATGTTTCTGCTCTCGAAAAACGACTAATACGAAGGGATGAATCGCGCCCTGTTACATGTGTTATGGAGAGTTACTGAACGGTCGTTACCGCTGCGTTGTTTCTACATAGCACACGCTGCTGTCTCGTTGGCTTCCGGCGATTCAAACGAGTCTCGGACGTTCGTGTACTGCCAGACAAATGTACGCTACTCGGCTGCTTTCGCATTTGCTACGCTTTGAGTAAATTCTTGAGTATAACATTTCTTGCTTCGGTTAAAATTTCGATTGTTAACCACTTACTTTCGCCTGAAATTTTTATTGAAATTGAAGTCCCAGAAAGCTCCTTCGCCTGAAACGAGCGATAAATTTAACTCACAGGCAGTGTTTCATTACGATGAATTCTCTCTAATGTAAATAATTCAATTGCTATTAGCATTCGATTCGTTCTCCGCCTGTTTTGTGTTGCAAAAATAAGCGAGAAACTTTCTGATTTGCTTCTTTCATTAATATTGCTCGTGTTTTGTTCCCAGTTCAGGGTCCGACCTTTGATTACCTTGGTAGTCTTTCTGTCTTTTAACTCTTGAGCCGCATCGATTATCTCAAATTTAGAATAAATCTGCCAGAACTGTGCTCTTGTAGAGGAGAACATCCTCAGCTTTACTCTTCGATAATTCCGTTCGCCTGACGAGTTCTTCATCATCATTTCATGTGAGCCTCAATTCATAAGGATAAAAATAAGTCCCAGTTTTATGAAATGTTCATATCTTGAATCAACCATGCCTGTACTTGAGTAGCTGGACGAATTTTCTTTGATGATGTTGAGGTTTGCATAAAATGATCATATGTGGCTAGAAGAGCGCTGAAACGCTTCTGAGTTTGAGTAATTCTCATATTACATTGAACAACTTTCGCTTAAAAACCTCCACGACTTCCTTCATTCATTTTCTGCAACACTCGAAGTCTGTTCGACGTCACTTGATGGCATATAAAGTTAAGATAAGCACGCATAGTGTTGATGTTTCAAAGTAATTGCACTACACAATGCAGTTTGAAACTCCGGTGTTTATTTGAGAAGACTTTGAAAACTATTCGTCAGTTTTCACTAACTTACCGAAAATTTTGATCAGCAGCTTGTGTCTGGCGTTCGTAAAGCCCCCTCAATGTTGTTGGATTAATATAAATCCCCTTGAGTCGATCGAAAAGGAAAAATTTGTGCTGCGACATGCATCAGGCGGGAAAGTGGGAGGAGACTTGGGAAAAATTAATTAATTTAAAAATAATTTAAAATTAATTAAATAAATTAACAAATTAATTATTTAACAGGCAAAAATTTTATCAATTTATAGGCGAATCTATCCTTTAGCAATTATTTTAAATCAGGGGCGAGTTTGCCTCTTTTTAAACACGTAGACAAATATCGGCCTTTATTTAAGTGATGACATTCTTCGAGGCCTTTAGTTTAATTTTGCTGAACCTGAATTTTTTTATTTCGTTCTCTCATACAATAATAATACAAAACCTGACTGAGTTAAGTGCTCATTGAGGGCTTCAGTCGTTTAAATTTTAAAATGAGAGAATTAGAGCTGCAAACGATATTGTGGGTACTGTCAAAGTTTTCAAATGATGTTCGTATCTGCTGGTCAGTGTTTCTTATTCAAGTTGTATTGCCTGTCAACGAAAATTGAAATTTTTTTAGTTTTTCTACGTTTCATTATATCTTCACCATACACAATTGTTCTAAATGGCACGGCGGTATTGATATCTTATCGAGTTCTAAAATATTGTTCAGTTAATCTGATTAGGTTTGCTCTTTTGGGGTCGCAGCCATTTTTATTTTGAGAAATATTTGTGAATGAGGACATACATTGGAGCGTGAGCTACATATGATTGGGCCATAGCTGATTATGGGTCACCGTCAACGTTTCGCTTCTGTAATAATGTCTGGAATATTACTAGGTTAAACAGAAAAAAGTGTCACCATTGATTGAAATGATATTTTAAATCTGCTTTCAATTTTCAAGATTGGTAACGCTTCCGTGTTTTTCAACCAGAAATTAAAATTTTCGATCTTGAAAACAAGCCCGTTTTTTCAAAACTGTTGGAGTGAGACCAAAAGAAACGAATAGATAAATTTAATAATTTTTTTAAATATTCATGCTAAGCCGGATTGAAGATAAGAAACTACATGCTTTTCAATACCGTCATGTATTTAAAGAAATGAACAGAGTAACTTAACACTCCTTTACACTTTTTTATAGCCACAAGAAGTTCAAAACCAGTGGTACCGCTATGGCTCGTTCGTTGTGTAGATGAGTGTAGGCGGCAATTGAAGAGATGATAAAAGTTGCCGCTCGACTTTAAACATTTGTTCATCAATTCGTTGTTACGAGAGTCTCATGTGCAGCTGTGAGTGAATGATCCAAATATGATAGGGCTCTCCTCCAGTAGTTAAAGCTGCCATGCCAAGATTGGGTGTTATCGATGCATTCGTTCTCAATTAGCGGGCCAAATGTGTGTCTTGTGCAGACAGACTGGGAAAAAAAATAGGATGTTGGCTGAACTACAATACAAACTGAGTCGAATTTTATCCTTTTTTACAGTCGGGTTTTGATTAAAAGTGGTTTAAAGGAACTAACGCTTTAGAAAGAGTTGAGAAAAATATAATTTTGGAAGAAACCTCAAGGGATCATATGAGAGATCTCTCAATTCTCTGGTTCAGGCAAACTCTCATTTTATTGGAATAAGAAAGATTGCAAACATTCGCTATCATATTTCGCGATATTTTTGGCAGTAAATTTCTCTGTCATTGTTTCGTTAACTAAAAGGAGTTTGAATGAAGTCCTCCTCGTTCAACAGGTTGGTGTTTTCGAAAAAGTTTGAATATGAGCCATAAAATTTTGTGAATAGTATGATTTCAACAACTGAATTTTTTGTCATTTGAGGCGCTAATTTAATCAACAAGTTCGCCGGAAAAATTATCGAAGCATTGTTTCCCTTCGTAATTCATTTTTTTATATCACTGCAATAATTATTAAATAATGCTACTCCTGAAATTTAAAATTTTTTCCTAATGTTATAAGAATAATTTGAGTGTATGGATGCGAATATTCACATACGCTTATAACTACTCATCGTTACAATCCTATAATTACAATGTTATATTAAACTCAAAATAAAATCCTATAAATGAAGAGTTTTCACAGTTCCTCCAATGTCGTTCCCAGCTGAGTGTTATGAAAAATAGCATAAGATCCAAGAGTGTTTTTTTAAGTGCGTTAAAGAGCATCATTTTTGGCTTTGGCGTCTTCAGTATCAGCGCTGTTTTGATCGTAGCAGAATGTGGGACGTTTCTTTACTGAAGAAATATTCTAAAATGAATCTTATACGCTGTCATATCTGTACGATTCTCTTTCCAACTTTTTCGATATTGCAGTGTGTTTCAAATTTGTATAAGTATCTCTGAGTTTACTCCTTGAGTCTAAATTTACATAACATAAATAAAGAATTCTGTTAAACCTCTTAAAAAAACATAAGTGAGATGAATAAAATTTAAACTTTGGTCGGGGAATATTTTTTTCTTAAAACTTGCATCACATAGGCGAAGGAAACCTTATCCAGCACCAAGCTAGTGCAGACATTCCAAACTCGTAACCTGAAAAGCTTTGAAGTTACGCATGCAGGAGCTTATTTAAACCAAGAATATGGCTGCAGGCAGCAATGCTTATCGTAAACAATAAAGAAAAGAGGCCCAAGCTGTTTGGGGAAACTTAGGGTACGAAGTGTTGTGAACTGGGGGGGGGGGGGGGGGGGAGGGTTTGTAGGGGCACGTTGAAAGAGGAAATCATTTGCACCATTTCATCCCGCAACGATTTGGGCTGGACACGTGTTCGACGAATTTTTTGGTGATAATAAATTAGATTTGAGTGTGTTAACAATAGAAAGATGCTGACAGTAAAAAAAAACAGAGTTGGTACTTGAAGCTGGTACATGATATTTAGAACGGTTACTAACTTCTGTGATTTTCGCATGTCGCATCTCACAAGAAAATTGTTCTCGGAATCATACAGCATTTCTAAGAGTTTCGATTTACTTTATATTTAAAACACGTGGAAGAGTAGATCTTTCTATTCGAAATAGTGTTCATGCTAAAATGACTTCACTAAAGAACCAATCATCTGATTGAAAGCCTCTGTATGTTTTTAATTAAGTTATTACATTTCCTTTCGCATGAACATCAGACCTACTCGAATACTCACCAAGTAACTGAGAAAGTTTGGGGGAAATTCGAGTGATCAAATACATATCAGATCGTAGATTTAAATCCCACAAAACATTATCAAAATTCAAGTGTTATTTCTGCTGTACATATTTTACGTATAATTTTCTAAATACGCTGGCCAAGAACAGAAATGAGTAAGGAAATTGCTTACATATTGAGATTTAAGTAATTACACTGCTATGATCATTCACATGTGAATTTTTTTCCACATATGTAAAGATTAATTACTCTCTTACAGAATGGGCATAAAGGCGCTAAAGTGCTTTTCCATGTTTTCGATTTAATACTCGTAAATTGTAATTCTATTTTGAAACCAGGAATTATATTTTCCACATTGTTGGTTAAAGGTATTGAAAAAACATGAAAAGTTCATTGGAGCTTTGTCACCCACCGCTCTGAACAACCAAATTTATACAGAGAAACAGTGTAATACTAAAATTTCCGATTCTGATTAAGCAATATTATGGTCTGTTCGCCGTATAACGAAACTAAACATTTTCGAATACCTTATCACACATGAGATCAAACCAACTCTTAATGGCATGCAGAGATCGCATCCCTTGCTTTTAGCTGGCCAGTTGCAGCTCTAGGCATCGCTCTGTCATTTACACTTCAATTACTTTCCTCTGTCGTAATTCGCTATAGCTTATTTACATTTGTTAAGCTCTTAATGTATGGTGGTCTTCTCGGAATTACTGTAGTTCTCATGTTCCTCGTTATGTATGATAACGTGAGCAATTATCTTGTCAGTACTATTCCAAATATTTGAATACCGAGTGTCCCACAAAATATCCCCGACTTTTTAATTGATTATATCTTTGCTTTGAATTAACATATTTGAATTGACTTTTTTCCCGATGTAGTAAATTGTGTTTTCATTTTAAAATAATTTAAGTTTTTGAAAATCGCTTAATAGCCACTTTAAAGTGATCGATTTACAGGAAGGGGTAGGGAAACCAACTGTTCATAGGAAAAGTTTTTGAAATAATATTGATTTTTTTCCTCGTTTCGTATTTCTAAAAAAATCGAACAAACAAAAATTTAAAAGAGTAACAAATCAACACCCTAAATAACGTTTAAATAAAAAAGTAATTTAGGATCATTCGACAGACCCTCCATTTCTCTCAATGCAAGTATTGCTGCTAGCCACTATTGAATGAAGAGTTTTGCGGATTATTTCATCATTTTCTTTCAGTTCTTGGAACACTTCTTCAATTCATTGGCGAAGAATTATTAATGATGGAGGTGATACATACTTGGTGGTATTTAAGATACATCATTGTGAATTTTTTTATCATTAGGTATTGAGAAATGAAGACGAATACCAGTGTTGTTTTTAAAACTTTTTCTTTCAACAATTTGGTTTTCCACCTCTTTCAGTAAATCGGTCCCTGTAAATTGTTATTAAACGATTTTCAAAAACTTGAATTAATTGAAAAGTGAACAAAATGTACTACATTCTGAAAAAAAGACAGTTCAAATATGTTAATTTAAAGCGGAGATGTAATTAATCAAAAAGTCTGGGACATTTTTGTGGGACACCCGGTATATGCGAGTAACAGATCTTATAGCTGAAGACGAGTTGAAGCCCGAAATATTCACAATAGAATTGACCATGTTTAGTTTTTTAAAAATATTAAGCGCATTGGTTCTTACCCTTAACTTTAAATTGTAACTGTTCACTAATTAAAAAGTCCATTCGTTTCCATGTCTAATATTTTTCATTGACAGTAACTTGCGTCGGAAGAAATTAAGAGCAAAATCTACATGAGAAGTCTGTCATACGAGAGTTACGTTTCTTTATGAGTTTTCACGAGGTGGAAGATTGTTATTAATTAGAGTTGCTCTCCAAATCAAAATACATTTCATTCTCTGTATTGTTTCTCATACATCGTTCATTGTACAGGGTGTCAGCTAAGAAAATATCTGAGTTAAAAATGAAGTAGTTTATTAAATATTGGTGGTAGAAGGCTGAAAAAAGTTTCGTTGAGAAGAGTAGGATTAAAAGTTTTATTTTGTTTCGATTATTTCGTCTAAATGGACTATCATGCAAAGAAATGTGTCATGCATCACTATAAATGATGTTATCCAACAATGTTTGATCAGAACTGCTCATCTTTATAACTCTGCGCAAAATGAATAACCTATGATCTTTATGTCGCCATCAATTTTTTTGATGAGAAAGCATTTCATATAGTTAAATAAAGGTTTTTTAGGAATTAAATGATCTGTAGTTTTCATTGCACGTATCTCAGCAGATAATTTTCTCACTGTTTTAGTTTTATCATTATTAATTTGATTTCTTGCATATTAATTCTTGTTTGTGCCCTTCTATAATGCAAAATTGACAAAATGATTGAAATAAAATAAAACTTTAAATCCTGTTCTTTTAAATGAAACCTATTCTAGCAATCTAGTTCTAACATTTTACAAACTATAAGATTTTAAAATTGTTTATTTTTAACGGACGCCCTGAAGAAGCTTAGAAGCAAACTCTATTCGCCCAGTGGTTACGTTGAGAGAAATGGCCTTCGGCGCATCTCGGGGCGCCGAATCTCGCAGATATACAAAACGCGTTTAATACACTCAATGAAGATGCTGATAGCGTCTGTTCTCGTCAATGTACCTTTAGGAGCCAACGTTTCTCACCTGCAATGAGTAACTCACCCCAGAATCAGTAACACTTGTTGCAAGATTCTGTAGTGGGTTTAGAGTTATAGTTAAGTAGCTTTATCCTTTATTCGTATTCTTTGTTTCTCTAGCGGAGGTTGCCGGCGTACCGTGCTGCCGACCTCCTGCACAAGTGTATTTAATTATTGAGTTCTTTTCTTATAATTCATTTATTCGTCTCATCCAGACGCTTACACCTGCATTTGACAGCGGGGCGAGCCATGCCTTTTGAGACACTTAAATTTACCCATTTTTGGTACCACTTGACCTTAAACTTCACCGAGTCCCGGTGTGGTTATCGCCTATCTGAGCGATAGCGCAAGTTATTCCTTGAATCTAATTAATGTAAGGTAGGCACTACTCTATTATTCTCAAGACCAATTGCACCATTGTGATAAGTTGGAGCAATTTCCACCAAACGAGAAAATATCAGAGGAGATAGGGTTTGTAAAGAGAGGGAGATCTCTTAGGTATAAAAACACATACATCATAGAAATACAAATACACAAATTTCCTACTCTAGAAACGTCGACCGATACTTAAAGTACATGTGAACTACACTACTCTAAAATCACACTTTTTATTTGCCAGGAAAAGTTACATCAGTTAAGCTTGCGGTAAATAGTTAACGGTCAAATGAGATGGTAAATTCCATACGGTTGTTTCACTGATCATGAATGAGATATCAAATGTTAAGAACGTGAGCGAGGCGTGTGTGCACACCTGAAAAAATTTGAGCTCATATAATGGAAATAATGGAAATGAGCTTTTCGACCTAAAAACTTAAGCGGTAGCGGCTCATTAACTCAAGCTTTAGAGAGCCATTTTCTCAAGCAATAGCGGCTCATTAATTCGAGCGAGAGTAGCTCATCAACTCGAGGACGAGCGGCTTTAATGAATAGTGGGTTTGCATCTTCATGTTTGTCTTTCTGAGGGGAACATCTCTACTTTCTTAGTGACGGCGTCTTGCAGGGAAGAAATGCCTGGCAGCGGATGTTTCAATGATAATCTCCATTTCTTAGTGACGGCGTCTTGCAGGGAAGAAATACCTGGCAGCGGATGTTTCAATGATAATCTCCATTTCTTAGTGACGGCGTCTTGCAGGGAAGAAATACCTGGCAGCGGATGTTTCAATGATAATCTCCATTTCTTAGTGACGGCGTCTTGCAGGGAAGAAATACCTGGCAGCGGATGTTTCAATGATAATCTCCATTTCTTAGTGACGGCGTCTTGCAGGGCAGAAATGCCTGGCAGCGGATGTTTCAATGATAATCTCCATTTCTTAGTGACGGCGTCTTGCAGGGAAGAAATACCTGGCAGCGGATGTTTCAATGATAATCTCCATTTCTTAGTGACGGCGTCTTGCAGGGAAGAAATACCTGGCAGCGGATGTTTCAATGATAATCTCCATTTCTTAGTGACGGCGTCTTGCAGGGAAGAAATACCTGGCAGCGGATGTTTCAATGATAATCTCCATTTCTTAGTGACGGCGTCTTGCAGGGAAGAAATGCCTGGCAGCGGATGTTTCAATGATAATCTCCATTTCTTAGTGACGGCGTCTTGCAGGGAAGAAATACCTGGCAGCGGATGTTTCAATGATAATCTCCATTTCTTAGTGACGGCGTCTTGCAGGGAAGAAATACCTGGCAGCGGATGTTTCAATGATAATCTCCATTTCTTAGTGACGGCGTCTTGCAGGGAAGAAATACCTGGCAGCGGATGTTTCAATGATAATCTCCATTTCTTAGTGACGGCGTCTTGCAGGGCAGAAATGCCTGGCAGCGGATGTTTCAATGATAATCTCCATTTCTTAGTGACGGCGTCTTGCAGGGAAGAAATACCTGGCAGCGGATGTTTCAATGATAATCTCCATTTCTTAGTGACGGCGTCTTGCAGGGAAGAAATACCTGGCAGCGGATGTTTCAATGATAATCTCCATTTCTTAGTGACGGCGTCTTGCAGGGAAGAAATACCTGGCAGCGGATGTTTCAATGATAATCTCCATTTCTTAGTGACGGCGTCTTGCAGGGAAGAAATGCCTGGCAGCGGATGTTTCAATGATAATCTCCATTTCTTAGTGACGGCGTCTTGCAGGGAAGAAATACCTGGCAGCGGATGTTTCAATGATAATCTCCATTTCTTAGTGACGGCGTCTTGCAGGGAAGAAATACCTGGCAGCGGATGTTTCAATGATAATCTCCATTTCTTAGTGACGGCGTCTTGCAGGGAAGAAATACCTGGCAGCGGATGTTTCAATGATAATCTCCATTTCTTAGTGACGGCGTCTTGCAGGGCAGAAATGCCTGGCAGCGGATGTTTCAATGATAATCTCCATTTCTTAGTGACGGCGTCTTGCAGGGAAGAAATACCTGGCAGCGGATGTTTCAATGATAATCTCCATTTCTTAGTGACGGCGTCTTGCAGGGAAGAAATACCTGGCAGCGGATGTTTCAATGATAATCTCCATTTCTTAGTGACGGCGTCTTGCAGGGAAGAAATACCTGGCAGCGGATGTTTCAATGATAATCTCCATTTCTTAGTGACGGCGTCTTGCAGGGAAGAAATGCCTGGCAGCGGATGTTTCAATGATAATCTCCATTTCTTAGTGACGGCGTCTTGCAGGGAAGAAATACCTGGCAGCGGATGTTTCAATGATAATCTCCATTTCTTAGTGACGGCGTCTTGCAGGGAAGAAATGCCTGGCAGCGGATGTTTCAATGATAATCTCCATTTCTTAGTGACGGCGTCTTGCAGGGAAGAAATACCTGGCAGCGGATGTTTCAATGATAATCTCCATTTCTTAGTGACGGCGTCTTGCAGGGAAGAAATGCCTGGCAGCGGATGTTTCAATGATAATCTCCATTTCTTAGTGACGGCGTCTTGCAGGGAAGAAATGCCTGGCAGCGGATGTTTCAATGATAATCTCCATTTCTTAGTGACGGCGTCTTGCAGGGAAGAAATGCCTGGCAGCGGATGTTTCAATGATAATCTCCATTTCTTAGTGACGGCGTCTTGCAGGGAAGAAATGCCTGGCAGCGGATGTTTCAATGATAATCTCCATTTCTTAGTGACGGCGTCTTGCAGGGAAGAAATACCTGGCAGCGGATGTTTCAATGATAATCTCCATTTCTTAGTGACGGCGTCTTGCAGGGAAGAAATACCTGGCAGCGGATGTTTCAATGATAATCTCCATTTCTTAGTGACGGCGTCTTGCAGGGCAGAAATGCCTGGCAGCGGATGTTTCAATGATAATCTCCATTTCTTAGTGACGGCGTCTTGCAGGGAAGAAATGCCTGGAAGCGGATGTTTCAATGATAATCTCCATTTCGGGTCCAGGGTTCCTCAGCCGACCCTCGGCAGGGTTCTACGACTCCTGCCGAAAAGGAAAGTCGTCGCGGGTTTAAAAAAATACAAAAAAACACGATAATTTTGCATGGGAGGGACTTCGTGACATCATAAGTTAGGTTCGTCTGCATGAACTTGAAAGGGAAATGGCGTTTGGCCTGACGGCCTGTGTGCCATCTCATTTTCGACTCACTCCTTACATCTCGAGAAAAAGCATTAGCAAAATACTGATCGCTGTCGTGGACTTGATTTCATAGAGTGATAAAATATTAGTCCCTGGCATTATGCACCAGACGTCCTAATAGATCTAGTTTTCAAGTATTTACTCATATGGGTTAGAGCATGATTATTATGACGAAGGATAAGCGTTCGACGCATTAGGCGAGCAAGTGTTGAATGAATGTATGCTTAGCTAAAATTTGAAGAGTTGTTGTACGCACGGAGGCTTTTTTTAGGCATTTATCCCAGAAGTACGAAAAAAATCCATCTACTATTACTGGTGCACGTTTGCATAGACAGTCAAGGTCACTAAAACGTAGAATTCTTCACTAGTGTCAGAGAAATTATTATTTTAAATTTGCGTGCAATATTTTCAAACATCGTTAATCGTTACATAATGCTGATCGGTGTTACAAAGATTATGCTGATTATGTAATGTTACATAATCAGCATCGTTACATAATGCTGATCGGTGTTACAACGATTATGCTGATTATGTAATGTTACATAATCAGCATCGTTACACAATGCTGATCGGTGTTCCAGGAGAACACACCATCTGGGATAAAAATAGGGACCATGGTCCACGTGGCTTCAAATACCTGATTTTGCGACCATCAACGCTCGTTACGACATGCATCACGAGTTACGACGCGCGATATTGCCCGACAGGATATAAATTTACCGAATGGTGCCAGGACACGCACGGACGCTGGGAGGCAGTGACCACACCACTCTACTTGGCTGCGTTTTCATTTACTAACGCTTTGCTTTTTTTTTTTGTTCTAAATTTTAGGTAAATTTTTGTAATTGATGCAATCACCGATAACGTAGAAATTAGCTTTTTGTGCATGCTAACACGGTAACAGCCCGACAGTGGTCACTACAGAGATTTTCACAACGCCGATGACACAACGGTAGTTTCAAGATGCATTTCATTTCTACGTAATCAAATTACATATAACCATTTCAAGTTCTACTCAATCAAATCCATATGATGACCTTTTTCCGTTTATTTATGTGCATTTCCAAGTTGAATGTCAAAATTGAGTGAAATTAAATTGAATCATCAATTTCATTTCAACCGGCTGCAGTTTAGCGGGGTAATCAAATCTGTTCATTAATTTCGGATCCCTTAAATCGATAATTCGAGGCTGAGACGGAAAGATCTATCGTTCCATTGGTGTAAGTACTTCTTGCGATGATGTAAAAGGGTGCGATTCCATGTTTTCGATTTAATACTCGTAAATTGTAATTCTATTTTGAAACCAGGAATAATATTTTCCACATTTTTGGTTAAAGGTATTGAAAAAACATGAAAATCCCTAAAATTGGATTATATATTAACAATAGTTTAAAATGGTAAATAATTTATCAAAACCTACAAATTTTTAATAGAAAAAATGAATAGAAACATGTATAACAAAATGCATGAACAAAAGAATACAATACCCGACAATTAACAGTAACAATTCTATTACTGTGTTGTCTATGAACTTTTGGGTTCATAAATTACCACGGGTCTCAAGATGCGTTATTTAAGATCTGACAGAACTATTGTTGTATTCATTGTCCTGAGATATACCGCTTAAGATATTTTACAACCATCGACGAGAAAATGTTCTCATAAATTAGTAAAAATATGACATCCGTCGATCAAACTGACATATACCTTCATTTTAAGTAATTCTGATTACGGAATTTTTAATATCAGGGAAGGAATCTACGAGCTTTGACTACCAGCAGGCAGTGTATTCGTACTTTTTCCTACTTTGGAAACGCTCTACCATCACAGGTCTTCAAATTATTTTGTAGAGTTACAAAAAGATTTAAATGGTTCAATAAATTACCAACTCTGTACATCCTCACAAATAAAAAATATAAGGCAATATTCCACAAGCAAGTCGAATGATATATATTACAATGGACTGAGACTGGTACTGCGGAATTACTTTACCTTTATTAGCTAACTTGTGGCCTCAATTAAACAGAGATTAAATAATAAAATAGACAACTATTCACGTCTTTGAGAAATTTCGGATCAACGACGTAAGCTAGCCTTATTATTGATTCCCTTTAATGCCAGCGAGATATACTTCGAAGTTCCATAATGGTCATGAGGAGCGATATAAACATGAACATTTGAGAAATATTCGCTATTGTACTTAACGTACTAATAATCAAAAATAAATGAAAATTGATTCAATTCTTGAACACCCTATTTCGCAAGGTAAATTTACTAGGTATTAAATATAAAATTAAGTTATAATTACTTTTAGAGCAACTCTTGTAACGATTTGTTTCGAAGATGTCGGGAAGCATGGGAAGTACGATGAAGTCGGGCGCATTTTTCGTTAAACTTTTAGCTAATAACACATTATCTCCGATAATAATATGAAATTCGAATTTTCCCCCATCTTATTACTGAGAGCTGGTTCTCGAACTTTGGCGTGTGTTATAATTGTGAGCAGAGCTTAGGTTGTGACAACCAAGCAAGCCTGCAAGTGAGCAGCCTGACTTGATCATGAGAGTTTTTGTTGGTACACTAAGCTTCCGTAATCCTTTAGGGAAGGATGTTTAAATAACTTAAGTTTGAACCTAGACAGGAGTTGATAAGTACAGTGGGGGGAGTGCAAAATAATACAGCACGTTGATTAAATCAACAGATTCCACATTTTTAGAACACGCACAATCACGAAAATTACATTGTATATTTAATAATAGAATTAAAAGGTTAACGGTAAATCTAAAACCCACTTAGATTTAATTAAAAAACATATAGTAAAATGTACAATAAATGCGTGAACTAAAGTTTACAACACATTTCAAGTAATACACACATTAATACTTCGTTGCATAATCGTTATTAGTAATTATGGTTGCGAGAAGTTTAGGGTAGTTCACAACCAGCCTTGTACAAGTTTCGGGTGTAATCTTATCCCCTTCTTCAATTTAAATTTCTTTGAGTTCAGTGATGTTATTGGGACCTCTCTTTTGAATCTTTAATTTTAATTCCCTTCACAAGTTTTTGTTCAGATTCATGTCCGGGGATTGACTTAGCCATTCTGAAATCTTCATATTCTTCATCCTCAACCATTCCTTGGTTTCGTTTGCAGTATGCTTAGGATCGTTGTCTCGTTGGAAAGTCTATCCCCGTTTCAATTTTAACAAACGGGCTGAAGGTAGGAGTGGTTCTTCCAATATATCACGAGATTTCCTGTTATCCATAGTTCCTTCAATGCAACAAAGTTTACCTACCCTTGATGAGCTGTAAATAGTGGGAATGGTGCACTTTGGCTTATACTCTACTTGTTGCCTCTAAACATCATTTATGTTATTTCTCCTAAATAATTCGATTTTGGTTTTATTAGACCACAGAACTGAGTTCCAAAACGCTGCTGGTGTCTTCAAATGGTCGTTGGCAGTCTCCAGCTTGGCGCCTTGATGTGAGGTTTCTGGAGAAGGGCGCCCTACGAGGAGTGCGGGAACGAGGCCTTCACGGTGTAGTGCCCTGCTGATCGTGTGTTCGCTGGCTTCGAGTCCAGATACCTTGATATAATCCCTCAATTCGTCACGAGTAGTTTGAGGCCTGTGCACTACTGTTCGGACCAATTTTAGGACAGCACGGTCGTAAATCTTCCGTGGATGGCCAATTCGAGGCTTGCTAAGAGCCGTATTCGGCATTTCCAGTTGCGTATTATGGTTCCGAAAGGCTATAGGATCTCATAGTTGTGCACATATCTTCCGATATCCCAAACCTTCATTATGGAGCTCCACAATACGTTCGCGAAGGTCTTGGCCGATGTCCTTAATCTTACCCATGATTACGACCTTTCAAAACTAGAGATCCTGCACCAATGTCACGTTATTGGAGATGAATGCTGACGAAAGTTCGGTTGCCAAATAGTAGAGTGTATAAGAACATTCTGTAATAATTCTACTTTAATTTTAATGTATAATATCAACAAAATGTCGGGTATTGTTTTCTTTCATTCATGTATTATGTATACATTTTTCTATACATTTTTTCCAATAAAAATATGTAGGTTTTGATAAATTATTTACCATTTGAAACTAATGTTAATATATAATAGAATTTTCGTAATTTTACGTGGTTTGTAAATGTGGAATGTGGCGATTTAATTAATGTGTTAAATTATTTTACCCCCCTCACGGTACATTTATGACGAAAGTAAACTAATTCACTTTTTCTAATATTAATTTATCGGTACAATTTTACTGAAGAGTTAATCGTCAGTATTCTTCGCGAAATGAACACTTGTAACAGCCCTTTTTTCCCAACAAATCGTATGGGATTAATACAAGTTGGACTGAGATGGGTTTAAATTACTCCTCACTTTTTTGTGAGAAAGAATTTATCTCCAATTGCAATGAGCTAAATTGTACCCAATGTTACTACTCAATCAGGATGGTGCATTTCCTCTACGGTATTAGTGAGACCGGGGTGCCAAATTTTGCCTTCTGTTGTTGTTGCTGATACAGAATGGGGAAAGTTACAAACAGATCACCAAGAAAGCAAACATGCCAAAAAGATTTTTTTCGGTTGTCTATAACCATATCGTTCGAATTTTAATGTTGCTCAACCAGAACATACCTCTCAGATAATGGGGATGATCTTGAGAAATTGCTAAGAATTGGAGTAGAGTCGGACCCTTTATCCTCCATTCCGTGCTAAACGTGCTAGCGACTGGATGAGGTGTGGAAGCAACTGCCATCTCCGCATTGATTCTCTCAAAGCCAAAAAGTTGCCAAGTAGCAGTTGATGCGGTGTAGCGAGACATTGAGGACGGTATATGGTATATTCATGAAATTTTTTTTACTAATGACGTTCTTCAGTGTTTTGTGAACTATCTTTCACTTTTTTAACTATTCAGCATTGAATTTTAATAATTCTTTTATAATTCTTCAGCATTGAAGGAGTTTGTACTTTAAAATGCTTCGTTGTTTTGTATTTGAATGTTTCATTAAAAATGATGAACGACTTCACAAGAACATTAGCACATTGTGAACTCTAATTTCATTTTCGATAATGAAAATGAAAAACAATTATTTCGCAGATTTTAATGATAATACCTCCATGACCTTAAACATTGTTTTTTTCTATTTAACGTCATTATTTGGCATCGATGATTAAGGCTTAGGAAAAATTCAGTTTGAAGAATCAAACGTTTTGTAATTTTACTCACAGGTCTACTTGAACAGATATGAATGCTAGAACGCATATTCTTTGTGTTTCCAAACTCACAGTGATTAATAACTGAGGGTAATTTTCAATTTAAAACCAGGGTCTTATTGTAACTCAAATTAAAAGATGTCACCGAACTTGAAATCACCCACGACTATTAGCTGCAAAAAAAGCAGCAGGGAGAAGAAACATGTATTAGATTAGGATAGAGTGTAAAAGAACCAGTAGGAGAAACGACGATGTACCAAATGTATATTATAAGAATGTATCAGCACATCACCTTCACTTCCTCAAATGTATTACAGTACATCAGCGCATCACCTTCAATTTCTCATCAAAGTGAGGGTTTTGTTCAGAGATGTTTTTCGGACCCCGCGAATGCTTTCTAATGTTCTGCACGCGACGGCAAGAAACAGACCGATAAAGATTGCTAACGACATACGATGAAGGAGATCAGCGCCAACATTTGTACCCCATTACGGGGATCTGGCGCACTTAATGGGAAATTAGCGAAGGATTTAGGTGTTCCCACTCCAGGACTTTTTGCCGGAGGCCAAAGTTTACGCTCGGTTTATGTATCAATTGTCTCTATAACGCTACTTGCATATTGCAATGAACGTTGTACTAGTAAAAGTTTACGCTCGGTTTATGTATCAATTGTAACTAAAACGCTACTTGCATATTGCAATGAACGTTGCACTAGTAAAAGTTTGCGTTCGGTTTATGTATCAATATCAATTGTAACTATAACGCTACTTGCACATTGCAAAGAGCGTTGCACTAGTAAAATTTTACGCTTGGCTTATGTATCAATTGTAACTACACTGAGAGAAATTTTGACACACCTGGGTGTGTCAAACGGTTATTCAGAAATATTTTGATACACATTGAAGTATTTCCTTTGACCCCATATTAAAGCGGGTGAGAGACTTGAAACACTTATTCATGCTTCAAATGGCTCAATATTTTTTGTAGAAACCGAACTGTATTTAAATTTTGTGAATGGAGTACAATTCACCCAAAAAATTCTTTATATCTTCGATAATTTTTCTTCTAATTCATGGACATTGTCTGTATATCAGTGTAATAGTAGCTAGTCTCAGAAAGTGAAATATTTACGAGAAATGAAACTGACTTACGCTAAGTGTGTCGTGTTTGGCACGCTTAAGTGTGTCGTATGAGCCCATGACACACAAAAGTGTGTCAAAATACATAGGCTAATCATGTATATTGTTGACACACTTTTGTGTGCCAGTTTTGCGACAACTTGACACACAAAAGTGTGCCGCTTTTGCGACAAAATTTTTCTCAGTGTATAACGCTACTTGCATATTGCAATGAACGTTGCACCATTGAACATCAATTGCTGGAGGTAAAAGTTTATCTTCGGTTTATATATAAATTTTAATAAAAACGCCACATGCTTATTGCAATGAACGTTGCATCAGTAAACATTATTTATCGTTCTCTTCAGCAGTTATGAGGCAGTAACATGTAAGTTCTTCTATTTGGATGGGTTTTATTATTTATGGTCATTTACTATTTGACACGATAATGATAATGTAAAAAGATTCTGTAACTAAAATTTTTGGTATAAAACGATTCTTGTTATGGCTCAGAGCCTAAATTTGAGTTGGTCCACTCATCTTAAAAATACCAAGTAAAATAATTCTTTTCTGCAGTGAATGGGAGTTGATTTATTATTTCAGCAAGTATCTTTTATTCGATCTATGTATTTTCCGTCTCATGCTTGCTTATTACGAGTTCGTATCATGTTTATCTAAAATTTTGTGATTGCGCTACATGAATATTTCTCTAATAACATCCATCACTTGCGGATTATTCGTTTTCACGTCTCCTTTAAAACTGCAATTCTTACTGTAACTACATATATTCCACTTTTTATATTTAAAGTTTTGTTTCAGAAGAAAAACTTAATTACAAATTGCGTTGCATATGAAACTTTCTTTCTTGTGCAATGCAACGTGCAAAAATAATTTCACTGTCGAAAATACACACTTATTTTTTCATGGATATTTTTTCGAATGCTTATCACAGTAAGTGCAAAAATTATAACTAATGATATTTTCCTCCCATTGCACAATGCTTCAGTGTTTTTTTAAAAAAAGGCACGAAACTTGTTAATGTAATCAACTGGAATTCATCAGGACTTGACTTTCGCTAAACGTCCATGTTTTCAACGAATTTTGTGCCATGACCCCAATTCATTTTCTCGTTGAAATACCCATAAAAAGAGATGAGTTCAGGCCAGAGCCGTGTTATCCGGCCCCCGCGCTGAGACAAAATCGCTTCCTCTTTGAAATCAAAATGCGAGCTGATGTTCACTGATGCGAGAAATTGCACCCCCGTTTCTCCCCTCAGATAGAGGGCACTGTAACTGCGAGTTCCCTCTCCCACAGTCGCCTAATTTAGAGCACAGGACGAGCTTTGGAAATTACAGCGCTGCCGGCTGGTGATCAAGACTGGACTTTATTTTGCGAGGTGTTGGGTTCCCGATTTTGGAATTAGACCAGCTAGTCTAAATATTTGTTTTTATGTAAACTTGCATGCCAAGCTGCATCGATATTTTCTGAGAAGTGCATGCGTGGGATTTTTCGTGGAAAACGAATAATAGAATATGAATGTATTCATCAAGCCTACAAAATTTTGTTTCGTTTTAGAGAAATTTTTAGTCTTATAACGAAGTTAAGTCGTTCATGAGGTGCTTACCCACGTTCAGTCATGTTGAACATAGATGAATAATTCATGAATTGTTAGAGTGAAGTGAGATACATTGAGGAATAATTTTTATCGAGGTTCAGAAGAAGAATGATGGTAGAAGACGTGATTATTATTTATATCAAGTTCCAACCATTAAATCCACGGTCGTGTGTAGTCAGCATTCAAAGAATCAGTGTGAAAACTTCCCCAATCATAACTAAAAAATCTCTTTTGTTTCCAATTGCGACCCTATACAGTCACAATCAACACGCGAGCTTCCCCTATTTTGCTAGCATGTTAAAGCTAATTATTTTTAATAATATTTTCTCCTGACATCGTCGCACAATATGTCAGTGCAAGCGCCCGTTCTAGGCAGGAATACTAATTTCCGTGTTTTTCTTTACCAGCTCCGGCTGCTGCCAGCGTCTAGTTTGCGTGCAAACTGATTTACATACGTGCCTGCCTGGAACGTGTCCGGATAGCGACTTCCGTATAGCGCTAAATTTTCTCGTTTTTCTTTCTTCCTGGCAGAAATGCAAGGGCTTCAAGACTACGCGTTCGAAGAAAATAGAGTTTTCCTAAAAACAGAGTTGAGGTAAAGGTCTCAGAGAGAGCTGTTCACCAGGTTGTTGCTGTGGAGCACTGGAAAAAGTTGTCGAAATATTGGGGCATCCTTGAAGAATAATTTAACGTACAAATTTCAAATGTGATCAAAGGTTTGCTCATGAAAATCTGTAAATGTTTAGCAAATGAGAGTAACGACCTTTAAGCCAACATTTCGCATCACTTTCGAAAATTTTGTATAATGCTAGTCAAAGATCTTATGTGAAAATGTCATTCGTTTGCTAATGCATGAAATGCTCAATGATTCTAACAAAATATCTTTTTTCATTTCATGATCCAGTTAGCATCGGCTGTTAATGTGTGCATGTGATGTTCAGTAGATGAGTGTAATTTCCGTATACGAATCGTTTTGGTTGAAATTTAAACCAGAAAATTCCATAAATTAAGAAATTATAAGCTATTCCATTTCAAAATTTCTGATCTTTCATCCATTTATTTCTGAGAAAATTTTCCATTCCAAACGTCACCCACTTAATTGTGGAAAAAATTTTCACTGCATACGTCTCAGCTGTAAAATTTTAACATTTTTAAAATTCCTACTGAAAACATGGGGCAAATTTACGAAACCTATTATATAAGGAGCAGTATTCAGAATGTGTTAACACTCTCTGCATTTATTTGCATATGATCTAATTTTTGTAGTTACTTTGGGAATTTAAATCACTGACGGAACGTGATAGCCAATGAATGTGGGCTTAGTTTGTCATTTTCATTTCTCAGATTTTCCCCAAACGCGTAGAATATTCTTGCACCCTCTTTCCGCAAATATTACGAACATGAAAGTTTAGAATAAAGGCGCAATCTTTTCAATGAGGGGCTGATCTGACTACGACGTTCGTACATTTTTATATTTTTTTGAGATATTAGGTATGTCTCCTCAGACAAGACTGTAATAGTCTAAACGCGATAAAACTATAAAGTAAATCAACTGTATTACATATAGCATTTTTCATCAAGTGTTTTTTCGTGCGATCAAAAGCTCTAATGTTCTGCTAATTTTGTTTTATATTGTTTCCACATGTGGTTTGTAAGTCATATTTTTGCTAAGGTTTTTAACTTAGTAGAATGGCTCGATTGTATCACCTCCAAACGTCAGAGTGAGTTTGGGTAATATTCTGCTCACATTCTTTGATTTCACAATAATTCGTTGCATTTCACAATAATTCGTTGCATTTCACTTGCGTTAAAGTTAAGGCCGTTTTGACCACTCCATGATTTTTTTGAAAGCTTTCTGTGTTGACACGCGTTTCTTTTAAAACATCTATAAAACACGATATGGTAATTTGAACATCATCAGCCTACACATAGGCTTTTGTGCTTGCAGCATTGAAGGGGAAATATCGTAAATGAAAATGTGAAAAATGAGCGAATAAAGATTGGTCACTTGTAAAAGTCCTAAATTATATGTTATGACTTGTGTTATTTTGCTATTAAAGCACACTGCATGAGAGGGATGATCCTAAAAAAAAGTATGCATGATCTACATGACGTTACTGCAGGATCCTAACAAACGTGTGTATCGTAAAATGGCGCATTAGTAAGAACTTTTAATACAGTTCAATCGTTTGCGACGAAGAAAACTGTTTTTTGCATACATTTTCACTTTTTCTTTTACTCTGTGAGATATGAGTTTCGTCGTTGACAATGCATTTTTAATCCAGTGAATTACATGATATTAACAAACACAAGCCAGGACAAATTTCAATAATGAGTTTTTTCTATCTGGAACTACCCTATGTGAAAATAATGGATTACATGTATTAGTTTGAATATAATTCCAAATTCCATTCTAGAAGCTGATAATTCAGAAAAAATTATCTTTAACAATATGCGTTGAGGATTTGGGAATGTTTTTCTATCGGGTCGGATATTTCAGACGCAGTGGGTTGGAGAAATTTTAATTTTCGAATTAGATTCGTGAAGCTCTTTCCTACATAAACCTGGGAAGTTCATCATAAGGATTCTTGATACACTGATAGTGAGCGGCAGTTCAAAGCCCATGTGTACAAGCATTCATAAAATGTGCGCCACTGGAATATTTACCGTCAACGTGAATTACCGCTTTCGAAAATCACTGCCGTGACTGCTGCTGTCTGCCGCCAATGAGCGCATCACAGAGGTGGCTGGGAGCGGCAGCGCTACGCAGCTGGGCAGTCACGTTCACTTGACCACAGTGGCGGCATCATTAGCTACCGTCGAAACTGTGTACAAATTCAACTTCTGAGAAACGAAAAACTGAAATGCTGTGCGTGAAGTGGCGCAGTTTGCGCAGCATCAGAGCAGTCTTAGCGACCGTCTAAGATTTGCTGCGACCTGCCCTTACGTGAACGCTTCAGTGTTGAGCGGCTTTTAGGACCTTGCTGTTCGGATTAGGTTATCAATTTTTTAACAGCAAAATTGCTCAGTGCCCAAAAAATGGAAGGAAAAAATAAAGGAAAGGGTATTGTTCTAGCTTTGGAGGCTCTGAAAGTTTTTTGATCTCAGAAAACGCTTTTCGTATCTGCTTAGATTGATGATGAATATCGTATTCCTCCGCTGTCCTTTAGTTCAATGTAGTGTCGAAGACCATGCAGTCTTAGCATATGACAGAACTTTAAAACCTCGCTCATGCAGGTAAGCATCCGGGCAAAATTACTAAACAATTCCAGAAATCTTTTCTATTTTTATGAAAGTTGTCCCAGTTGCGAGCGCTGTCGTAAGTTGAGAGTCTACTGGCCAGATTAGTTTGCTTAGCAAATGTTTGCCGTCTGAACATTTCATTCAGAGCACAAAATTGGAGCTCTCTCCTAGGCCTTCTTTCATATGCTGCATTCAAAACTGCTTTGAAAACAGTGAGCGACCCGACCTAACATTTAGGTTGTTTTCCTCGAGTTCTGGTCTTGCAATATTGTAGGCCAAAATAAAAAAATGTGTAAAAAGAAGGAGTAAGCTAGAGATTTCTCTGCGAAGCATATAATATAAAATTTCTGCGCATAATTCGCTTGACATCTCTGCGTCATATTATGCATCCAGAGGCGTATGGAGTTGGCCCCAATGGAATCATACCATTACCAGAAATATTTCAATTTAACTTTCTACTTTCTTTCTTTCTCTTCCCTACTCTTTTTCTTTTTCTTTTTTCTTTCTTGCTCTTTTTCTTTCGCTCTTTTCTTTTTCCGATTGCGTTCTTTTTCTTTTTCTTCCTCCCGCTCTCTTCTCTTTTTTCCTTATTTCCTCTTTGTCTCTTTTTATTCTCTATCTCTCCTATTATCTTTTTCTCATTGTGTTTCTTTCTCTATTTCACTTTTTACGTAGAACAAATATAAAATACAATTTCATAGAACAATAAATAAGTATAACAGAAAACGACTGAAAAAGGTTGAAATATGTTAGAAAACTATATTCACTGGCCAAACTGCAAATTTCTAGCTGTGAGTATAGAAGCGCAAAATAAAACTCTAAACTCCGTTTGAGTTTTTACCGATCTATCCTGTTTTCATACTAGGCAGTATTTGTACGGTTCTATAGATGCAACGTAGGTAAAGAATATGATGTTAGGGAAATGCCTTTTGATCATAACAACTTCAGAGACATAAGTGATGTCTTCTAGACAACATCTAGGTAATTTTCCGCTAATCAAATGAAATCGCTTTTTAACCGGTAGTAATTAATAGGAGTGAGAAATGCTAATACGTTCACACGCTGATTGTTCTTTTCCTCTACACTACACTTTCCCATGAATTAAATTTATGCACAAACAGTGCACGAAGGTGATGGTGTTATTAAATTACATGAGCCCGTTTTACCCTCTACTAAGTAAACTCACTAACAACCTTCACTGAATTTTTTTCAACTTAGCGACAGAATTTTGCTCGGTTAGCCCAACCCAGGGACAGAAGTTCCTTTCCCTTGCAGTTTGAATATATGCATGTACGTGCGCAAATAGAACCTTGAGTTCGTAGCGGTTCACGTCAATTAAATTTTTGAATAACGTTATTTTGTTTTCATACAGTTCCAAACACCCAGGCGAATTCCACCACAAACTTTGCCTCATATTCCTGCGATGACACGTGTGTGGTGCTCTTTCCTTTCCCAAATTCCTGAAATTCTGGTGGATTTGGACCAGCGGGAAAATTTTTGCATCAATGGTTACTTAGGCGCAAGATGCTTAGAACTTAGAAATATTCTCGCTTTAAACCCTTGCCTATGGTAATATCGTTCCTGATCTAGTCTCTTGTGCAAAAAATGTCTATGGAACGCTCGTTGTGTCCTCGTTGTCCGCGATCTAATTAGTGCATTGGCCGGAAAATGGAACACGATTTGAAAAATTGACGTCGACCAAAAAAGAAGTCACACGACACACTTGTTGGAAAATGACCTGTTCTCTAGTTCCATGTTTGTGCAGGCGTCAAGTGTTTTAAACTTTTATCCTTGCTGTGAATTTATTCTAGTTATTCAATGAGGTGATTTATTAGAGTTACGTACAGATTCATCAATACTGGCGTCAAATTAGGCAGCTCCGAGTTCGTTTTTCTTGAACCACATTAGTACGTTGCATAGCGCGTTTTTATGGTCTCATAATAATTCCTATCTCTTAGTTCAATGTGTGGAAGTTGAGGGAGCCTGAGGGATCCTGCCGATAAGAAATTATGATGCTTTTATAGCGTAAAGATTGGCTCCCATTCACCGAGAGCACGACGAGCTGGGAAATGCACGCTGGGTTGTGTGGAGGCTCGCATGCATGCTGTTCGGGCGAGGGTGTCCGCTCCCAAAATATTATTGCGGAGATTCACGCTGTTTTTACGATCAAGCGTCTGAACAGATAATGAAGTAGCTGGCTGTGGAAACTTAGTTGACCCTGAATGGGTAGAGACAGAAGCTATAAAAATTAGATAAAATTTGGAAAAAAATTTGAACTGATGAACGTACATCGTCGGAATAGGATATAATTTTAGACTGATGGTTGAATGTGACGTGCGGTGTTGCAAACATAGAAAAAGCACACATTCTACCTTTAGATCTGAGAAAACCTTAGATTTGTTTACAGAGCAATATAAATCAGCATTGAAGGCTTCAGTTGAGAAAAATGCGTGTGAAACGCTTCTTGTGCTTGCTCTTAAATTATGGTCGTTAATTTCTTCTTTGTAGTTTTCTACGCACAGCATTGCTTGGGAACGCTTTCAGGTCTTTCGTGGCAGTTGGAATAATAAAAAATCTCGTGAATCTACATTGCGTTGAGGGTGCAGTGATAGCAAGCGTTTCAGCAATCAGTTTTTTATGATGAATTTTGACAAAGTTTTCATATGCTTTCATGGATGTAGTTGTCACTAATGTCCCTTCGCGTGAGCTGGGTTGCATATGTGTCATTTAGGAGAAAAATATTTTCATTTACTTCGTGACTGGCTTAATGAATTCTGAAATGTTCGAAAAAGTTTTCGTTGGCTCATGGGCTGCTCCTTGATTTGGCCAAGAGAGTTAGCAAACGCAATTACAACAAGCGATTAGGTTTGGTTAATGGAACATGGAAGCATATGGACAACATGAAGGTGCAAAAAGCCCCAAATTTACAAGCGAAGTTTGTTCTTAATTTGTAGGAACTCGCGCCTAGACCAAAATTAGCTCCGATGTGTGATTAAAAAAATTCGTTTTGTATTATTTACCTCACGAAACGTTTAGCATCGTCCAGCAAAACTCTCGGTCTGTTTTTGTAGGTGCTGCTGAAACTATTAAAGATTTCTTTGAATTTTTGAATCGAAAATTTAATCAGTTTGAACTTTACGCTGTAAGGATTTGAAAACGTCTTTGGAGTTCACTGTCCGTAACAGACTAACAGTATGATCTAATTGGATGAAGAGCTGTGAGCATCAGTAAATGCGAAGTAACTTTTACGTCAGGGGAAAGCGGGTGATGTGAATTTAGACATCAACTTCTCCCGCGTTCTTTATGCAAACAGTTAGTATTGCTGCATAGCTTTTCATTTTGAATTCTTAGGATTTTTTTAGTACCTCTTTTTATTCCTTTTCAATTTGACTGATGCTTTTGATATTAATTATTCTTTTACGAGGATTTTAGAACGTAATCCATTTTCATTTGTCCTGTTTTGAAATATTCTGAACTGCGTGTATTGTTTACCATGTTTTTAGGGTTCAGGCTTAGTGAAGCGAGTTTTTAGCACATGATCTGGTCTGCTTTTCAGGTCTACGCAAAAAACGTTTTTTTTTTTGTTTGTTGGTTATAGATGAACGAGAAAGTTGATGAAACCTTACAAGTTTATCCTTCCTTCTTTCGGCCTATAGTTAAAATTCCGTTTCGCCTAAGTAGCAAACAACTTTTTTTTTTGTTGAAAATAGATCAACGAGAAAGTTCTGATGGATTGTTACAAGTTTATCGTTTTTTCTTTCGACCTCCATTCAAAATTCTATTTCGTCTTAATAGCCTTAATTATTTCCATGCCACGTCAGCTTTTCTTACTGAATCGAAGAATGATAGCCAAAAAATGAAAAAAGAGAAACAACAAGAAAAAATGGAATAAATTATCCGGACTGGAAATGAGATTCTCATCGAGAGTTATAAAGGATTCACGGACATTTTTATCAGGCGTGGAAAACAAATTAATTTATTAGCACTCCACATCGGTGATAAAGAAGCTTTGGAGACATCGTTCATTTCACACGTGAGATTTTTTCTCAGATTTGATCACGGCTTATATGTCCAAGAATTATACTTGACTACGATGCGTGCAATATGGCGCATAAAGGCATATCACGAGTTTTTTCTAGCGTCATCAGAATTTGAATCGAATGATGAGTAAAATTACACACTGATAGAAATAAATTGTAAGTCTACTGTAATCAGTCAAGCCTTTCAAGCAGAATTTACTGCTTCGTCACAGGAAGAATAGACAGCGAATTCAAGTGAATATTTTGAATGGATTTGAAATAAAATACTTTTTACAACATATAGCGTGGCCGAGCTGGGATATTATACAAACACAAGGGATAAGTAAAAATTGAATACCTCAATGATTCGTACGCAATTTTTGCTTCATCGTATTCTCAATTCAAGTGTTAGGAAACCTTTACCACAGAATAACGTCGAATCGATAACCTCTCAATAGCCCCTGCTGGTGTATTGTTCGTATTGCGGATTATTTTGGAAAGTATACTCTGATTGGCACGAAAAGCTTGCCTGACGAGTTTCTAACGCCCAAAAGTCATGCGCCAGTTTTTAGAATTAAAAATATAGCGAATATTTGTGGTAAGTGTTTAGAAACGAAATTACATCTTGAAGTTAAATTTTAACAGTGTATCTTGTTTCAGCAGAAAAATTTCCATTGTTCTTTTTGGAAACAGGAAATCAGTATGTTGCGATTCAATTTTGATGCACTTATTTATTTTAGAAAGAGGAAATAATTGTAAACATTCCTACGAGCAACAAGAAAAAATAAAAATGAAATACTACGTTTCCATTAGAGTGTTACTGGACTGAAGCAATGGATTCTACTTTAACTTACCTACAAATTTCACAACACTTTCTGATGAATGTTCGGAACTATAACTGATGGGAATCTCTTATCATTTTGCGCCCAGTCCAACAGGAGAATCATAAGCTACCGTCCAAACGTTATAAAAACTTAAATTTTGAGGTACCAAAATATATCACTAGTACGTTATTGGCTCAGATCTGTGAACAGGCTGCACAGATATGAAAGCTCTTAAACTGAAAGTAAAGCTGAGAAATGAAAAAAATGAGATTGGTTATAATGATAATTTTGACTTCGGTAGCATATCTTAGGACCTGTAGTTCGATTTGTTGTGTTTTTCGATATTTTGGGTTTTTCTATATGATGTGTTTTTCGATATGTTGTGGTATTCGATATGTTGTGGTGTTTGATATGTGTTATTTGATGCGTTGTGCTATACGATATGTTATTTCGTGCTTGTTATTCAGCAAGAAAGAAGCCTGAATTCTGGATTTTAAATTGTGTTCTAGCCGTAAAATGTATGGGATTTGGAAAAAAAGTAAACGACCGCATGTGAGATTAATACATAATCTAATTTGCATATATTTCCGTACCCTCTGTAATGCCATGTTATTCTAAACGATTTTGCTGTTTCTTCAATTCTAGTGTTCGTCTAATAACTTGATTTTTATTTGCTGTCAGAGCTCAGGCATACCTAATTTGACTTGCACTCGTGAGCTTATGAGCGGAATCACGCGTTAAGAATTTCTTAAATGAGCTGTTGTCAATATCGTAAAAGTGATCTTATGCGTGTTGAGATTAATAATTTCCTGCTATGCAATATTCCTCAGCATGTTCCTCTTCATATCGCACGAGCCATGCCATGGAATTTGATGCTTCAAAATGCGAATATATGAAGCCAGGTTTAACGCAGGTTTCATTCAGTTCAAGCTGAAGCTTCTGATACAATTTAATGTCACTTGATTTGTTGATTATCATCGAATTTCGTGATTCCAACTGGGTGAACTTCACTTTGAAGTTCAGGGACTTAAACTCTCGTTCAAATTCCTAATATGATTTCGACGACTCTGATATCTAGTCTGTAGAAAGTGAACGCATCTGAGGACTTTCTCACATGGAGCAAAATCTCTCGTGAGCAAGCCGTAAAATTTTTGGGCCAGTTTTTCATTTCCACGCAGAGTGACAATAAATCATGCAGAGGGCGTCAGAGTGACGTTACGGCTCCCAATTACTGTCAAAGGCTGACATTCGCAGACACGACTGTCACCCTTGCGTCTTGGAGTCGATGCAAATATCAGTTGACTTTGTGTTGCTAAGCAGGCAGAGTGTGTGCTAATGTCAGCCAGCTAACTTGGTGTTGCTAAGCAAAGAGAGTGCGCGCTAATGTCAGCCAGCTAACTTTGTGTTGTTAAGCAGAGAGAGTGTGTGTGCTGATGTCTGCCAGCTAACTTTGTGTTGCTAAGCAGAGAGAGTGTGTGCTAATATCTGCCAGCTAACTTTGTGTTGCTAAGCAGGCAGAGTGTGTGCTAATGTCAGCCAGCTAATTTTGTGTTGCTAAGCAGGCAGAGTGTGTGCTAATGTCAGCCAGCTAACTTTGTGTTGCTGAGAAGGCAGAGTGTGTGCTAATGTCAGCCAGCTAACTTTGTGTTGCTGAGAAGGCAGAGTGTGTGCTAATGTCTGCCAGCTAACTTTGTGTTGCTGAGAAGGCAGAGTGTGTGCTAATGTCAGCAAGCTAACTTTGTGTTGCTGAGAAGGCAGAGTGTGTGCTAATGTCAGCCAGCTCACTTTGTGTTGCTGAGAAGGCAGAGTGTGTGCTAATGTCAGCCAGCTAACTTTGTGTTGCTGAGAAGGCAGAGTGTGTGCTAATGTCAGCCAGCTAACTTTGTGTTGCTGAGAAGGCAGAGTGTGTGCTAATGTCAGCCAGCTAACTTTGTGTTGCTGAGAAGGCAGAGTGTGTGCTAATGTCAGCCAGCTAACTTTGTGTTGCTGAGAAGGCAGAGTGTGTGGTAATGTCTGCCAGCTAACTTTGTGTTGCTGAGAAGGCATAGTGTGTGCTAATGTCTGCCAGCTAACTTTGTGTTGCTGAGAAGGCAGAGTGTGTGCTAATGTCAGCCAGCCAACTTTGTGTTGCTGAGAAGGCAGAGTGTGTGCTAATGTCTGCCAGCTAACTTTGTGTTGCTGAGAAGGCAGAGTGTGTGCTAATGTCTGCCAGCTAACTTTGTGATGCTGAGAAGGCAGAGTGTTTGCTAATGTCAGCCAGCTAACTTTGTGTTGCTGAGAAGGCAGAGTGTGTGCTAATGTCAGCCAGCTAACTTTGTGTTGCTGAGAAGGCAGAGTGTGTGCTAATGTCAGCCAGCTAACTTTGTGTTGCTGAGAAGGCATGTGTTCCCAGAAACACAATGAAAAAAAAACGCTGGGCCTGGCTTCTTTTTTATTCTTTCTTTCTTTCTCTGTTGATGGAGTTATGAATTGGTCACGACGGAAAAAGAGGCTCGACTTCAGTGAGGATTAAAAGCAAACATTGTCGTTGATGGACAGTAACGTTGGGATAGAAGCGCAGACGAGAGCTGGGATGAGAAAAAATAGACGGGAAGGGCTTGTAAACAAACATGTGTATATTTTTCCTTTACTCACATTTTCCGATGCTTTCATACGTCATGAACGCCGTGTGTGATCGCTGTGTGTTATAAATTCCTATTGTTCAAGAACATATGATAAGTTTTCCCCACAAGATTTACAAGTATAAATACGTGAACAAATACTGGATACTACACAAAAAACACGTGTCAACTTTGACCCAAAACCGACTATGGGAAGGTGCCACGACGCAAGTCACGAGCAAATGTCTGAATGAATTAAGCATTTAATTTAAATTTTCATTTGCTATAAATGTATACATTGGAATTGATTTGTTATTATCCTAATTTTCTCTTTCCTCATTTTTTTATTCAAGTGCCATGATTCAGATCCAAATTCAGTAACCTCCATCAGAATAAGGATTTTTTAAAATCTGTCTGTAACTCGTCTGAATCTGGTTTTTGTGCAGGTATGATAATTCAATCTGAATTAGTGGCTTAGCTAATTGGCATAATTCAATCTGCTTCTACATTTTGCCCTGCGCTATTGTCCTATCTGAGAGTGATATTTTCCGTCTGCCATTAGAATCTGGATTTTTCCATCTGGATTATCTAATTTATAGTTTTTCCATTTGGCACCACTCCTCTTGAGTGTGGATATTGCTCCGTTGCCAAAATTTTATCAGAATCAGTTTTCCATTTGATTCAACTCCACATGAATTCGGATTTTTCCCACTTGTCTTTATTTCATTTTAGAATTTGTGTTTTTTATATTGCGGCTATTCCACCTTGAAAAAGATTTTTTCCCATTTATCGTTATTTCATCATATATTAGGTTTATCCCAATCGTCATTTTTATTTTGAGCGTAAATAATTCTGTATTTATAGTTTCAGATGAAGCTTGAATTTCCCATCTTGCCAATATTTCATTTGAATTTTAATTCTACCATTTTCATTATTTTATACATATCTTGAGCAAGATTTTTTGACGTTATTATGTCTGAATGTGGATACTTTCATAATGTCATTATTCTACATGAATTTCGATTGTTTCACCTCGTCATGAATTAATCAAAATCTAAATATTTACCCCGTGACAATATTCTATTTTACTGAAAAAATTTTTACGTGTTATCATTTCATCTGTATCTTGAGTTTACCTCATTGTTATAACACCGTCTTTGTCAGAATTATTCTCATGACCTATTATCACAGTTGCATTTGTCTCCATCTTTTTTTTTCGAATCCTGGATTTGTGATTTTTTACATATGTCAAAAATCCATCTGAATCTGGAATTTTTCCCTCGTTGCATTATTGAATCTATATTTAGATTTTTCCTTCACCATGGTTGCATATGAGTCTAAACTTCTCATAGTTGTCTTTGTTCCATCTGGATCTTGATTTTTCCAATTACAATAATTCCATTAGAATCCGAAGTTCTCCCATAGGCATATGCGGTTTGAGTCTGGATTTTTCATATTTATCATAATTCAATGTGAATCTTCATTTTTTCTAGTTGCAATTGTTAAATTCAAAACTAGATTTTTTTAAATTCCTTATAGTTAGCTCAACCAAGATTTTTTCAATTGTTGTTCTTCAATCTGAATTATTATACTTCCCCAATTGTCATTATTCCACGTGCATTCAAAATTTTCCGTTTTGGCATTATTTCGTCTCAAACTGAATTTATGCAATTTACAGTAATTATTGCAGTATTTAAATGAAGATTTTTTATTTCATCAATATTCCATTTCAATTCTGGTTTTCCCTTTAACCTTAAAATCTCCATCTCTCTAGATTTTTCCTACCTGCCATTATTGCAGATCTGAAGTTGAACTTCCCTCAATTTCACTTATTCCAACTGAATTAGGATTTTCCCCAGTAGTCTTTTCTCAATCAAAAAAGAGATTTTTCCTTTTATCATCATTCGTCTTGAATATTGATGGAGTTATGAAATTATTGTAACCCATTATTTTATCAAAAAAATAAGAGAAATCATGATTTTGCCAATATTAGATTCAAATCTGGATTTTTCCCATTTTTAAAATTTTAACATCAATATAGTTTTCTTGCATTCATCTTCATCAGTATAGCCTTATTGGGGTCATATTTAGCTGCGTAAAAGAAGGGAAATACAATAATTGTCAAAAATTTTCTTTCACAATGATCGTTAGGAATGCGTTCTTCTCAAATTGGTCAACATAGGAGTAAAATTTTACCATAATCAAGAAATAAAATAAATTTTAAGAACTAAGCATCCATTAAAATTATCAAAGACTTGATCAGAAATCCTTCATCCGATTTTTAGTCAGAACGATGCAGTTTGACTAAGCCTAATTGTTTTATTCCTGTGAATATTAATTAAAACCATGGTGCTTGACTTATTCACACCTTATGTCAGTATCTCAAAAAATAGAATCACTCTCACCTGAAAAATAAAAATAAATAAGAAACCTCATCAAGACTAGTTCAGCTCGAAGTCAAAAATGGCGGAATTTATCATAAGTTAGAGCTATGAATCGTTCATAAAAAGAATTTATTCATTTCATATTAACTCTTCAACTGCGTTCACCTTATTTTTTAAATTTCTTTTTTTCTTTCCAGTATAATTGTCTTCTAATCCACATTGTGTTGAGAGCCCGGTAGAGGAAAAACGGTAGGGTCATTTTTATGGGAGAAAATAACTCTTCTCTCGTCCGGCTGGCCAATAGAACGGCTATATTTCAAACGAACTTTATGACGTCACCATTGCGACATGACGTTAGGCCAATAGCGGGGCCATATTTGGGGCTAGCAGCGGGCCGGATGTAATATGAACGCTGCTATTGGTTCACTACCATGACGTCAGCATTGCCACACGGTCGAGGAAAAAAGACTGGTTTGACACTACCTTGTCTCTTTACCGTGGTTGAGAACCTCGTCTGCCCTTCTATTTCATTAACTGGTATATTGTTCCAAGAATAAGGACGTTGGCACACAGTTGAGTTTCTCTTCATTTTTGCACTTTTTCACTGAGAGACGGGATTTTAAATGCTTTTATTCAGTTATACAAAAAATAAAATCACTGTAAAATCGTTGGCCGAACATTAAATGATGTCGTCTTTTTTTGCCAACGATGTACACTAGCATACAAAATTTCAATAAAATGGCAAACAATTGCTCGAATTATACAGTGTTCAGGTATCCAAGGGAGGAAAGGGACAGACAAACCTAGTCAACAAGCAAACAAGAAAGCAAGCAAGCAAACAACAAAATATGAAAAGTTTCTTTATCGTTTCATATTTTAAAAGTTTCATATTTTAAAAGTTTCTTTTAAAATATGAAAAGTTTTCGACAGATTAATGGAGGATAAATATTGAGGTGAGACAGAGAAACCTGTATCACAGATTACGCTCATTATATTCAAGTTAGTCGGTCAAGTAAGCAGTGAGTTATGAATGCTGTTACATGAAAAACATGGCAGTGAATTTTATTAAATAACTAGATCGTTTTTATTCGATTCATGCCTTCTAAGTCTTAATTGAACTTGAAGTAGTAAGTTGAATATTAGTTGCAAATTCCGCAGAGTTTTCATTTGCAAAGGAAATAGTAAGTTGAATACTGGTTGCAAATTCCGTAGAGTTGTTCTATATCTCATCTAATATATTTGTAGTTTGTCTAGCTTCGTTGATATACTTTCTAGAAGCGTGAATTTTTTTTGCTGCAAAGTTTAATATAGAAAAGCTTGGCAATTATAATGCTAAAAGAATCCTAATAATTCTAATTGTAACCATTTGTTTATTAATATTTATAGCCGTATTGAGTATATAGAGCAATTATTTGCAGTGATAGTTTTTCATTAATATTGAAATAGATATATAGAAAATAACCTGAGCAGAATTTGCTTGCATTTAATGAACGCTTCACACGACAATTAAATATGATAATTTATTTAACTTAAATTTATTCTCTGCTTCATTCACTATCGTGCTTTGGTGTCATTATGAGAGCTAACCGAAACCTCAAGTCGCTGCTTTCAACTATATTTTTTCCCCACTTTCCGATAAGAAAGAACACGAAATGAAATGAAGGCGGTAAGAAATAAATAATATAAAATTTCTTTAGTGTTGATGAGGCCGGGTGCAAACGGCCCGTAAAAAATTGACAAGATTAGATATAGGACCAACTGAGCTTCAACGTGGCTTTCCCATGATTTCCCATGCTATTCTATGGCTTTCTAATACTTTCCCAAGTCTCAACCTGTGATATTCTACACAACTTAATCTAACCTACCAATACACGTGATGTTCATTCCGACTCCCAATCTGCTGGGTTAAGGCACCGAAAATTGTGGAGTTGATGAAGCTTGTATCACAGATACGCTCATCTCACACTGCAGGCTGGTGGGTGTGACACACAGACGGACGGACGGACGCGGCTCCTTTCATAATATAGGTTCGCGACAAATTGATCAGCTATCATTTTTGACAGCAAGGGAAACTTGTCTTATCATAACCAAGTTTGGAAAACTCTTTCAACCTCTTTTCCTATTATTATCATAGAATGGCCAGTGAAAATTTTCATCGCACGTCAGGCTAATATCTTCATCACATATAACCAGTTTCGGGCGCCGAAGTAATGACCCATTTTCTCTAGGCGGGCACCACAGAATATTAATCTGACCGCCACACCCAAGGTGTGTGTGGATTACGGTAGAAGAAACAAGGTAGGGTAAACCAGTCTTTATTTCATCGACCGAGTGGCATTACTGACGCCACGGCAACGACCCAATAGCAGCGCTCATATCGCATCTGGCAACACTGCTAGCCGCAAACCTGGCACCACTATTGGCAAAACGACATGCCACAATGGTGACGTCATTAAATTTGTTTGAAATAAAGCCGTTCTATTGGCTAGCCTAACAAGAGGAGGTGTATTTTCCCCCACAGAAATGACCCTACCTTGTTTCCTCCACCGTGATGTGTATCACGCGAGGCGTCCGCTGAGCACGCCGTGGCTGAGCTGTCCATCATACGAAGCGCATATCCAATTTACCGCGCAGTCTCCTCCGTCGCGTGAGCTGTTCGTGTCGCTCACTTCCTTCAATGCAATTCGCCGCAATCCGTGTAGAATATTCCTGAGAAAATGAGTTGTGCGACACATCAACGAGATGTGCTTAGAAATACCACCAGGGGATAAATACGAGACTGAATAAAAGGTTGGAGTGGGTTGTTTCCATTAAGTGAGGGGCTGTAATTCATCAAGCACGGAGTTCAACCCGTTGTCCAATGGAGATCTCAGCGTTCATTCATATTGACAGCGATGTTAGAGAGTGCTGACATGAAATCCTCTTGTATAATGCTACACAATTGCTTCATCCATGCATTTTTTTTTGGCGATTTCTTCTTCATTAAATGGTTTTCCGAATATGACGTAATAATTCAAAATTTCTATTTATTTCCATGTGTAACTTATATATAAGCTGAGTGAAATCGATTACGGTGATATCCTACCACCAATATGGAAGAATCCAAGGAAGGAAATATGTACTCATAAGCAGTTCATTTATGATCAATCGCTTTCCATAAATTAAAGCTAGCTGTTGAAAAACACCATCATTTTCTCACTCTATAGGTACTCGATCGTTAGGTAGATAGAAGTGGAATGTAATGTACCTCTCAATATAATATAAATTAAATGCATAATTATTAGTACATAACTTTGCACGATTTGCAAGGTAAAATGCAAAAACGCAAAGTAAAATGCAAAAATGCAAGAAAAAATGCAAAAATGCAAGGTAAAATGCAAAAATGCAAGATAAAATGCAAAAATGCAAGGTAAAATGCAAAAATTCAAGGTAAAATGTACAAATGCAAGATAAAATGCAAAACTGCAAGGTAAAATGCAAAAATGTAAGATAAAATGCAAAAATGCAAGGTAAAATGCAAAAATTCAAGGTAAAATGCAAGATAAAATGCAACGTAAAAT
This sequence comes from Morinoia aosen, assembly GCA_030386875.1. Classification (NCBI taxonomy): domain Eukaryota; kingdom Metazoa; phylum Arthropoda; class Malacostraca; order Amphipoda; family Talitridae; genus Morinoia; species Morinoia aosen. The sequence goes on along the minus strand of CM059565.1, from coordinate 63,719,852 downwards.
GCAAAAATGCAAGATAAAATGCAAAAATGCAAAAATGCAGGGTAAAATGCATAAATGCAAAAATGCAGGGTAAAATGCCAGAATGCAAGATAAAATGCATAAATGCAAGGTAAAATCGAGAGATGTCGATAGAAACATGACCTTGTCTTAGGTTATGTATAGATGGATACGACAGTGATTACATCAAATTTGCCTGAGGATACGCAGTCTTTGAAACCCAGCTTAAACGAGAAATTATTGTTCTAGAGTTAACGCATGGAATAAAATTAAGGAATTATATTTTTATGATTTTCAAATTAGTAGAATTAGAAACGCACTTCAACTACGTATATTGCAATTTAAATCATGTTCTTCGTCGACAAGAGGTGCACTGAAAGAGAAAATAAATGAGCGGACATCTTGACCTTCTTCATTGTGAATTTTTTTCGGTCTTCGGATTATTATTACAACTACCGTTATTGCAACCACCGTTACTACAACCACCGTCACTACAACCACCGTCACTACAACCACCGTCACTACAACCACCGTCCCTACAACCACCGTCACTACAACCACCGTCATAGCAGCCACCGTCACTACAACCAACGTCCCTACAACCACCGTCACTACAACCACTGTCACTACAACCACCGTCACTACAACCACCGTCACTACAACCACCGTCCCTACAACCACCGTCACTACAACCACTGTCACTACAACCACCGTCACTACAACCACCGTCACTACAACCACCGTCCCTACAACCACCGTCACTACAACCACCGTCATAGCAGCCACCGTCACTACAACCAACGTCCCTACAACCACCGTCACTACAACCACTGTCACTACAACCACCGTCACTACAACCACCGTCACTACAGCCACCATCACTACAACCAACGTCCCTACAACCACCGTCACTACAACCACTGTCCCTACAACCAACGTCACTACAACCACTGTCACTACAACCACCGTCACTACAACCACCGTCACTGCAACCACCGTCATAGCAGCCACCGTCACTACAACCACCGTCCCTACAACCACCGTCACTACAACCACTGTCACTACAACCACCGTCACTACATACAACCACCGTCATTACAACCACCGTCATAGCAGCCACCGTCACTACAACCACCGTTACTACAACCACCGTCACTACAACCACCGTCATAGCAGCCACCGTTAACTACAACCACTGTCACTACAACCACCGTCACTACAACCACCGTCACTACAACCCCCGTCATAGCAGCCACCGTCACTACAACCACCGTCCCTACAACCGCCGTCACTACAACCACTGTCACTACAACCACCGTCACTACAACCACCGTCACTACAACCACCGTCACTAGAACCACCGTCACTACAACCACCATCACTACAACCACCGTCACTAGAACCACCGTCACTACAACCACCGTCACTACAACCACCGTCACTACAACCACCGTCATAGCAGCCACCGCCATCAGACTGGCACTGGCACCAGGCTGTCACCGACATTAGGATGAGGAAGATAGAGTCACTCAGCTGTGAACTTCAAAGAAGACATTAGGGTACAAATTCGTTGAGAAATAAAACCCACTACAGCGATTTGGAAATGGAAAGAGCTGGATTGGGAAATTCATTTGGAAATCTAAATTACGGAAATGGAATTGGAAGTTCAAGTGAAAGGGGTGGGATTAATGACAGATGAATTCATGTTTCAGCGGTAGCTGTGGTGAAGAGATGACACTTTTCGTTTTTCAACTAGTCCAGTAATGTAACGATACAACACTCTCAGGCACTGCGAACACTCTCAACTCTCAACACTCTCAGGCACTCCTGGCACTGCGAAAAAAATTCATGGCAAAGAAAACAATTAGAATACAGTCAATGACTTTCTTAACTTATGCATAGGTATATTTAATTAGTGAGGCGTTACAAACGGCGTTTGACTTAGTTGATGTTGAGAGTACTAAACGAAACATAGTGCCATTACCAGCAATGAAAAACTATAAGCATACAAGATAGGAAACTGTACTAGGTTTTTGTAGGGCATAGCACGCACACAGGGCTAACGAGAGAGCGTGTTGCCACCAAAGTTTCACACCAGTCACTCACAGGCACCCAGATAGAAGTATGGGAAAAATCACACTCACATCCAGGCACCAATCTTCTCACATTTGTATGAGTATATTTTTTACCTCAAAAGAGCGTCTCTTTCGCAGAAGTGTGGCCTAGTCTCCCCCTAAAGGCGATCAAGATCACGATACCACCCCGTTTAACTTTTTCGCCGCCTGCATGCATGTTTCTCGCCGCCCAAGTAATTAAATCGCAAAGGCGGCGAAAAAAATGCATGTTTTGGCAAAAACGTTAGACTGGGCAAGCAAATCACCACCGAGATCTGCTGATGCACAGATCCCAATAACAATCTGATTGTCTTCTAGCGAACATAATAAGTAGAACGGAATCCCCCTGCAGATACATAGGAATTGGATACCATAACACACTGTAGCCATTCGCGAGTGTAAGTGCAACAGGCACACAAAAATGGAATTTACGTTATATTGAGGACACACTGATTTACTGAGTGGGTTGAACAATTTTTACACACGTAATGAAGTGTTAGTGTCAATCAATGGTTGCAACTATTTCTCTATTTTTATCTTGACCAGTGATTGGAACTATATTCTCCTTTTTAACATGGGCTACCGTGAGTTCTGTTTGCTTCAAAAACATTTTGCAGAACCGAATGAACTATCGATGAACAAGACGGATTTTGAGAGATATGTTGAACATCAATATCAGGATACGCTGAAGCGAACTTAAAAGGAACAATTCTGCTATACGTTATTTTGGAATAGAGTAGAAAATGCATTGAAATCAGTTCAAACGTCAAATGCAACATAGTTATTTAACCTCGAAAAATATGTATAGTTCCACATGCGTGCCATAGATTTACTCCTACTAAAATTAAATAAATGAGTATGAATTTTTATGATTTATCCTTTACTGCAATTACGTTCCTAATTGTGACTAACAACGTTTGTATTATGAAGCTAGGGCTAAAATGCTGAAAATTTCAACCACATGCTGGGATTTGCACCTGAATGTGCAATGTGCAAAGGATTTGTCATCAGGCGCTATTGCATTAAGCTGTCGCGATCCTTGGTTGCAAATTTACGAAAACCCGTTGTGTTTATTGAAGCGTTGGCTGCAAATGTACCGTAGCATTATGGAATGGATAGAACGTGAATACAAAGCGCTCTAAATTTCTGGAATCAACGCGCGCCCAGCAGTCCCGCCAGAGCCGAGGCTTTTACCTCACACGAAGTTTGGAAATGCGACCAATCAGCTCGAAAGCTCAGCGTTCCAACTTACATCGTAAAGTTTCAAAATCTTGCCAAACTGCCGAGGATGAAGGGTTCATTGTGAGCTAATCACTGCCCTGCATTCAGCTCGATGGAATATATTCTTGCTTCAGAAAACGCATTGATGAAGAGATTGAAATAAATTTTGAGAGTTGAAAATGTCATGGTCTAGGAAAACTTTCAATTTTCTTTTTCCAAACATAGCTCGTAATCATTCACAAAGCGTTATAAAGACATGCAGACTTCGCAACACATCATTCCAGTTTTTACGTTTAAAACTGGTTAAAAATGATAGAATTCGATAGTTTCCTAAAATAAGTCTCAAGATATGGATGACAAACAAATCAATCCCTCCCAATAGTACCCGCGATTAAAATGTTCTATTACTTGTGCACTGGTGAAACTCGTATCACAGATACGGTCATTGAGCGTCTTTTAAGAGCGTTAAAGAGAGACGAACCAACCAACCAAGACGGAAAAACAAATTTAATGATTTCAATGAAATTACCTTTGTAAATAAATAGAAAAAATTCACATGAAAAATATGTATACATTTATTTATTTATTTATAAATTTAAGGAGAATTCTGGCATTTTACATATTACATCGTTTTGATGTGAGCCTTACGAATTGTGTTTAGTAATACGAAGCTAAGCCACCCTGCTTGTTTGAGGCCAATTCAAATCTGTCTCACGTGACGGGCCCTGAAATGACGAAAATTGTCCAAGTCAGTGTATCGATCTCCGGTCGACGCATTCAGCGTCCACAACCCAATAATTTGTGGATTAAAATCTAAAGAATTTATCCAACCCTTTGAAAAGTAAGAAAAAATGTCCTAAACTTTTCATGAACGGAAAATCTGCGAATTATTGATATAGAAAAACAAGATAATCTCTTCTAAAATTTCATACAAAAAAGGAAATTCGTGCCGAATGATATGCAAACCAGGGAAGTTGTCCCCAAACGATACACAATGTGGGAAATGTAGCCTAAAACAATAAAAAAAGTGAGGAAATCGGTCCAAGAATGAAATAAAAATGCGTAAATCGGTCTCAAAACAATACCTGAAATTATGCTCGCATCGCAACAATCGAGTAAATGATAATTTGCTAAGTTCGGAAGCGCTAAAAAATACGTGATTTTTTATTAACACGGTACATAAATAGTGACCTAAGATATATTCAAGTAATTTCATCTGCGTTTTCATATTTGACTGTAATTCCACACTAAACCATAGTTTCGTCATCAACTTTTGAAACCCAGCATCTGTCGCTTATAAAGTTCAATCAATCGTTACATGAACAAATAATAACTGAAATAACCCTGATATTAAATAACTTTCAGTTGCCTTTTCTTGTGTATTTTCCATCACAGTTGCCCGAATAATTATCCGTTCAGATATAGTGCATTGAAGCCCTCAAGAAAAAGAGCTTCAGTAATATTCCAGTGAGACAATTTTCCTGCGCTGCACATCCAATTTGCTTGAGATGAAACCGACTGCTCCTTTGGAACTCACTCTGCGGATTCGCGGTTGTGTTCCGGCATAACTTTGCCCTTGCAGCTCGCTGCTGGCGCTGCGACGACGGATTTAGTGAACTCAATGCAGAATTTTGCTAAAAGCTACAGTAATCAACTTAAAGATCCTGAGACTTGGCTTTGAATAGAATGCGGTCTTGTGCCATGAGTAGATGACGGCAGCATAAACTGTTGCACTTGATGATTTTCCGAAACGATCTTCTTCTCGCCTCGTACGCTGATGTATGAACTGGTTTACATGGTTGGTACGTATGTTTGGTTCTTTTTTCACGCTTTAAGAGTGTTTTGCTGCAACCATAAGATTTTACCAGTTGAGGCACCAATTTTTGATGGTTGAGTTTCTCAGCCTCTTTGTGCCGTCACAGCTCTATACAAATCTATCTAATCTACAAAGCATACTCTATCACAGCTCTATAGAGGGATATGCAACAGTACAATGCTATGAAAGTTATTTGCAATGAACACGATAAAGACAACTTAAAAATGTTTCCAAATATATTGGTTTTTCTAACTTTTTGGGCTTCAATTCGTGTACTCAGGTTTTCTGTATTTACATACGAGGGAAATCCTTTAGGCTTTTGTAAGTACTCAAACAGTGTATGTGTTGAGGAAGACTCTATAAACTCATTAATGCGTCAAATAGTTAATACGTTAAACTGACAAGTAATTTTTTTTGGGCGTGCAGTCTTAGGGTATTTACTCGTAGTTGGAAAATTGCTTAGTTATTCAATGGACAAGTAAATCTTTAGGTCATATATGTACATTTTTTATCATGACATTTTTATCAGACTCACTGTTTTTCGATGAACAAAACAGATTGCAAGACATGAATAGGACATGGTCTCAGAATGATGTATCACTCCTATCCTCGGTCAAGGTTCCGTTGGAGAGACATTTGAATGAAGAATTTCAAATTTCAGAGAGGAATTTCAGAAAGGAATTCCAAGACGTCGTTTCAAGAGTGGCATGTAAATCTTCATGGCTCCCCATGGCGGGCTGGAGAAATTCATATTTAAATCTACATTACCAAACATGGAGGCATAAGTACTTTGTTTTATGCCCAAGAGTTAACGTTGCCAGTAACTGGCAATTTTATTAATAACTGCACTTAAGCTTCAACAAAAAAAATATCATCTGAACACTTTCAACATTTTAATTCGTAAAAGGAACACACACATCCCCTCACATTCAAAATTCCAAATAAAATTGTCAATGGTTTCTCACTGCATTTCCACGACGAACACACTTAACTCTCATTTCAAAAGGCACTAGGTCTATTTTTTAAATACACTGACTCTATATTTAGTATATACTTGACACGTATCTCGTACTAAAAATAGCACCAAAACCTTCCCAATATTGTGATAGAAAGATAAAAAAAATTTCGGCAGCGTGTGGGAAACCCACGCAAATAGGTATAATACGACGAAGTCACTAGCAAGGTTTTATTATCCTGCAAGTTGAAACATTAAAAACCTTCAACGGAACAAAGAAGGTAAATTTAACGAAATATTCTACGCAAAGTTTAAAGCAAAATTTAACATGTCAAGATACTTGCGAATAGGAGTTACGTAATTTATTTATTTATTCAAGTGTTAAAACCTAAAACGGTGGCGATTTGGCGTCCCTTTGCACGGCGTTGGCTATGTCACCGCTGCAGCGACGAGTGAACACGAGGAGCCGTGGACTTCTGAGGGAATCCTTCAGGTGCAAAGTAAGCGATCCTGGTCCTTGCCGGTGTCTGCGTCGAGGCTGGTGATTGTCTGCCGTAGGAATCGCAAGACAGCTTAAGCAGCAGTTAGACAAGCAGTCTCGGATCAGTCGAAGTAGAACTTTCAAGTGACGTCCTCGCAGCAGTGAGACGCGTCGAATTAAAACCCAGGCGTCCAGTGCGATCTCCGACCCGATGCTCCGCGTCCCCACCCGCGGATATTAAAGGTGAAAGTTGACGATACTGCAAGGAGGGATAGGCTTGTCATCAAAAGGAATGAAGCTGGGGCCTTTATGGTTCAGTTTTAACAACGAGACACAACCAAGGCGTCACCCAAACACAGTGATGCTAACCTGAGTTGAAGTTGTGCCTCAGTGTGACGGACACTTCCGGAGTTTCAGTAGGAAGGACGTAAAAGGAGCAGAAGTAAAGAAAAGAAAATGCTTATGTTGAGCCGAAACATATAGGAATCAAGAGTTAGATTGTTAAGTTAAGTTTTACCCAGAGCCCTAGACAGCCTACTAGCTGTCAGCCGGTAGGCTTCAGGTAAGTAATTTAAGGAGAAATTTAAAGTAAGTTGAGAATCATTTCTTTAATCTTTCTCAACTTTAATCTTTAATCATTTTAAGAAGACAATAAGGTTAAATACATTCACACACACACTCGCACTCACACAATTACCGTAAGGCAAGAAACAAATTTATCGAGTAAGTAACATAGGTATAGAAGATCAAGAGGCAGAGGCAAGTCGGCCAGAAACGATCAAGTAAATGGGTAAGAAGAATTAAGCCGGCAATTAATAATGAAGAGGAAGTGGGCGAGGAAGCACGGAGGAAGGCGAGAAACCGCTGGTCCAGCGCCGCAAAATCGACGGCAAGGTAAGTCAACGAAAGACTCTCGCAACCCACAAGGGCTCCGTGATAGAGCTCACTACTTGCACCAAGTGCGGCGGTCACAACCGGGGACGCCAAGATAAAAATCGCACACAATTATTGACGCACACATTGCGTAAGCAATAGTAACAAGTTCAAAAATTATTATATCGAAAAACGGCTGAAGAAACACTCAGCTCACCTGCCTAAAGCCACGTTGATCTGAAAGTAAAGGTCTAACCCCAATGCGCCTCTCAGGGCAATGGGGAATGTTCAAATTCTCCATTAGCGATTAGTTGGGAGTGAGGATTTATTATAGTTAGAAAAATTTGAACACAGTGAATCATTCGTTCCTGTTCGTGTATTTCAAAGTAGTTCATGTCGTAAAGAAATCTTTCGAGATTTTTTAACCTCCTGCATCGTTGTCTTCTGCGCATTCGGACAATATCCAAGTCATTCCGGATTTCAGCATCATAAGCTCTCTATAAAGCGTCAGTTTCCCAGCGGCCGTATGCATGCTTACAAATGAGAATGTTTTTTGCCACTGAAATTGAACCCGAATATCAACTTTTAATATCGAATATTACTATTGTAGAAAGATTTATCAGGTTGTCAGAGTATGCAGATATGTGAGTAAGCACTATAGCATAGGAAGCTTTAGCGATTGAGAAGTCACTTCTCATTCCATTTCGTTTCTGTGTTCGATACGAATGTGTGAATGCTTCCAAGCAAGAAAAATTATACGCGTAATTTTGCTGCAGCCGCGCCATATTATCTTGTGCATTTGAACCAAGTCCAATGACGTCTTCTCTAAACGAAGCCTAGTTTATGGCGGAAAGTCGCCTCCAAATTTCCCACGGGGGTTCCATCATTAGCAACGCTGAATGATTTTAATTCTGGAGTCCTTCCCTGGCGCGAGGAGTAGGGCGACCTGTGAGAGGCGCAATTAATGGGCTCATTGCCCGTCGCCTCTTCGCGCTGCCCTAATGAGGGATATAGAGCCATGACGGCCTGTTTTTTCGCCTCTTTGTGCTGCCCTAATGAGGGATATAGAGCCATGACGGCCTATTTTGTCGCCTCTTTGTGCTGTCCTAATGAGGGATATAGAGCCATGACGGCCTATTTTGTCGCCTCTTTGTGCTGTCCTAATGAGGGATATAGAGCTGTGACGGCCTATTTTGTCACCTCTTTGTGCTGTCCTAATGAGGGATATAGAGCTATGACGGCCTATTTTGTCGCCTCTTTGTGCTGTCCTAATGAGGGATATAGAGCTGTGACGGCCTATTTTGTCGCCTCTTTGTGCTGTCCTAATGAGGGATATAGAGCCATGACGGCCTATTTTGTCGCCTCTTTGTGCTGTCCTAATGAGGCATATAGAGCCATGACGGCCTATTTTGTCGCCTCTTTGTGCTGCCCTAATGAGGGATATAGAGCCATGACGGTCTATTTTGTCGCCTCTTTGTGCTGCCCTAATGAGGGATATAGAGCCATGACGGCCTATTTTGTCGCCTCTTTGTGCTGCCCTAATGAGGGATATAGAGCCATGACGGCCTATTTTGTCGCCTCTTTGTGCTGTCCTAATGAGGGATATAGAGCCATGACGGCCTATTTTGTCGCCTCTTTGTGCTGCCCTAATGAGGGATATAGAGCCATGACGGCCTATTTTGTCGCCTCTTTGTGCTGTCCTAATGAGGGATATAGAGCCATGACGGCCTATTTTGTCGCCTCTTTGTGCTGTCCTAATGAGGGATATAGAGCTGTGTCGGCCTATTTTGTCACCTCTTTGTGCTGTCCTAATGAGGGATAGAGAGCTGTGTCGGCCTATTTTGTCACCTCTTTGTGCTGTCCTAATGAGGGATATAGAGCTGTGTCGGCCTATTTTGTCGCCTCTTTGTGCTGTCCTAATGAGGGATATAGAGCTGTGACGGCCTATTTTGTCACCTCTTTGTGCTGTCCTAATGAGGGATATAGAGCTGTGACGGCCTATTTTGTCACCTCTTTGTGCTGTCCTAATGAGGGATATAGAGCTGTGTCGGCCTATTTTGTCGCCTCTTTGTGCTGTCCTAATGAGGGATATAGAGCTGTGACGGCCTATTTTGTCGCCTCTTTGTGCTGTCCTAATGAGGGATATAGAGCCATGACGGCCTATTTTGTCGCCTCTTTGTGCTGTCCTAATGAGGGATATAGAGCTGTGACGGCCTATTTTGTAGCCTCTTTGTGCTGTCCTAATGAGGGATATAGAGCTGTGACGGCCTATTTTGTCGCCTCTTTGTGCTGTCCTAATGAGGGATATAGAGCTGTGACGGCCTATTTTGTCGCCTCTTTGTGCTGTCCTAATGAGGGATATAGAGCTGTGACGGCCTATTTTGTAGCCTCTTTGTGCTGTCCTAATGAGGGATATAGAGCTGTGACGGCCTATTTTGTCGCCTCTTTGTGCTGTCCTAATGAGGGATATAGAGCTGTGACGGCCTATTTTGTCGCCTCTTTGTGCTGTCCTAATGAGGGATATAGAGCTGTGACGGCCTATTTTGTCACCTCTTTGTGCTGCCCTAATGAGGGATATAGAGCTGTGACGGCCTATTTTGTCGCCTCTTTGTGCAGCCCTGATGAGGGATATAGAGCTGTGACCGTTTTGACCTCTTTTACGTGTTCCTCTGATGAGGAATATACATGTATAGCCAACTAATTTACTTCCTTTCTGTGCTACCCTTTGTACTGCCTTATAGAGCGGTAGCCATCTATGTTTTCTGAAAAAAAACAACCAGCAGGTATGATTCCTTGATGAGAGAGAAGAAATTGATACGTCCTTGTTAGGAACACACTGAGTAGCTGAGATATTGTCTGTTGTGTAAATACTTGAGTAAAAGAACGAAGAGGTGTTCAATAATGTCTTCTCTGTATTTCTTGATTTTCGAAAAGCATTTGATTTTGTGGACCATAAAATACTACTCTCGAAACTACACTGTTATGGCATTCGAGGGATTGCCCATGATTGGTTCAGGTCATACCTAACAAATCGCAAGCAATACGTCGTCATTGACGACGCAAAATCAGACCCACAGACAAATAGCCATGGATTTCCACAAGGATCTGTTCTTGGGCCTCTCATGTTTCTGATTTTTATCAATAATATTGTAAAATCTACATCATTCTTTAAGTTCATACTTTTTGCCGATGACAGTACGCTTTCTGCGGTCCTTCCGAACCAAAATCGTGCTATGATTGTGAAAAGTATAAATACTGAACTTCACAAGGTTTCATCGTGGCTCAAAGCTAATAAAATAAGCCTTAATATTGATAAAACCAATTATATTACATTCTCATACAAGAAAGATGTATCTCTCCCATGCATTAAAATTTTCGAATGTGAAATCGAAGAAACCAACTCATGTAAGTTTCTGGGCATCATAATAGATAAACATCTGACCTTCAAAGAGCACATCACTCATATTAGTTCTAAATTATCAAAATCCATCGGAATCCTAGATAAAGTTAAAAATTTTCTGCCTGAAACAGCTTTACAAATGCTCTACCGAACGCTCATTTCTCCATACTTGCAATACGGAATAGAAGCATGGCACGAAACTAATAAAAATAAAACCAACAAAATTTTTACTCTGCAGAAAAGGGCTGTCAGAGCGGTAAAGAACCTAGAATATAATGCTCACACAAATGATTCTTTCAAAAATTTACAAATACCTAAGCCTTCGGATCTCTACAAAATCTCCATCTGTAATTTCACTTACGAAACATTAAGAAATGGTGGCGACAATAGCCTAAGACAATTATTGACTGCGCAAACTGGTCATCACGACCATTTAACCAGAAATAGAAGTAAATTCATGCTTCCTTATTATTCAAAGGCCCGGTCGCAACACAGTATCCTCTTCGTTGGAACCAAAACTTGGAACTCTATACCTGCTGAGATCCGTAAATGTAATTCGTACAAAGTATTCAAAAGACATCTTGAGTCTCACTTCCTGTCAGAATACTAGTCGTGTAAGATCACCATGTCAAATCTTGCCTCCTACATGTAATTAATGATAATGTCGTAAAGTAACTTGCCTTGGGTACCATAACCAATCTTCTGTCTGCCCTTGAATCGTTTTATCAAACATACTGTTAAATATAACCTATTTGACCTATATTGTAAAATACAGCATAAAATTTCGAGTTAATTATCTCAATGATCAGTCTAATGCGAAACTAGGTTAAGTGAACTAGGTTAAACATTTTTGTACACCCTAGAATAACGTGATGGTAGGATGCCCTAGAAGTCGCTGAACTTGTTCGGTCCCGCAGGTAGCTATACTCAAATTTGACCATTGTACTAGACTTAAGAAATATTCTACCTCTGTATCACCTGTGGTAAATTAATTGTTTAAATTGTTTAAAAATTGTTTAAATAATGACACGAAAATGAACTCTCAGCCTCAGCAGACGAATGTGGCGCTCTAAACTTCATAAACTGTGCCAGGAAATTTCTTGCTTGGACACAATTCTTCTCGAAAATATTTCAGCATGGATTAAAATGGCGAAGTACAAAAGCGTTTATTAGTATAAAATGAAATTATTGGCTGATTCCCGATTGTCACCCAACCACCGGCGAAAGGATTCCGCTCTCGATTACTCGAGAACGGAGGAATGACTTCCCTCTTGTGCCCCGAAGTGCCACGAAGAAGGAAGCCTGTTTGAAATTATAAAAGAGTATTTACTACGCAGCATAGTTTAGCCTAATTACACTTATGTTTAACAATCCCAGTTTCAATAATTATTACATTGAAACTTACCACAGGAGAGGGGCAAAATTGAAGGCCTATTCAATATCGTTCAAAGTTATTTAATGCAATACCCAATAAAGGCTGCTCGATTTGGAATTTTTTTCTCAGTATTTAGAGGGATAAAATTACGATTTTTCATAAGGCCCCAATGAATCGCAAAGCAAGCATCGTCCACCTCACAATCAACCAATTTCCCCCAGGGGTCGTCCCTCCATGAATCCATGGCTCGGATGTAGTCCCTGGAAAAGAGCCTTCGCCTCGAATAGTTCCAACTCCTCATTTCTCAAAGAATTACTTAAGAAGAGGCGAAGTACGGAGCCAAATTCCTCCAGTAACAGTGCAGTGTTAATCCTTTCCTCAAAGGGTAGAGAAAGCCCCAGGGTAACTGTGCTTCCCAGAACACAAGACTGAGAAACTCCCGTGCTCCGTCCCCAGAATTCTCCTCGTACAGGTATAATTTCCAGTGCTCTCCCGATAGCTTCCCTGTCTGATCTTACTTCTATTTGAAGTTTTGACAGAGCTCGGCTGGGCTGCTACAGTAAAAGGTCCACAGCAGAAAACCATATGTACTGCGAGTCTGTAGGACTCTCTTGAAAAGGCCCCGTAGCTCCACTGCTACACCCAAGTATGTTATTCTTACCTCCTTGGCCAAGTCAATAGCTGTGATGACCCTTAAATAATGTTAGTTTTATTCATTGTATGCTTTTTTCTGTATATGTAACTTTTTCTATATATTAGGCTTTACAAAACTCAACAATACATTGTTTCAGTTTACGTTTTTAAATTTCATTTTCATGTTATTCTATATTCTGAAAATACCTTAATATAAGGTTTAGAGAATCACAACAACAATTCATTGCATCAGGAGGTTTTTCTGTTCGTTTAGTGATAACTTTTAGTGATCGGACGCAGCTACGTCAATATACATATGTTCAAGTTATATTAAGGAAAGCCACATTCATGAAACAAGGTTTACCTAAAATCCTACAGCGTTTAGTCACAATTTATAATGAGGATGTGCCAGTGTAAGTTGCGATCTAGGCCATCATTTTGTAATAATTATTGGCTTCGATTTGTAAACTTGCTTTCTCTTTAGCAATCGGTTTTTCAGTATTATACAGTACGCTTTTGGTTGCATACGCCCATAAAGTGTGAACATGCGTGTGAGCTGGCATGCACAACGTATAAAATATATTAAAACTCATACCTTTCCTATTATTCATGAGCCAGTCAACGAACGTTTTTGATAGTGTTACTCATCCTATTCTATCCTTTTTCGAATTGATGGATGAAACCAATTTCGTACCATAAATTGTAATTACTAATAAATAATACGTGAAAAATAATTCATAAATCATGATCGAAACTTTCGTAATGAGGCAAACGTAGTTAAACGCATAGCCTACAGTCCCTGCACTGCTAGGAAAAGTAATCGCTGGTACATAAAAACTAATTAGTGAACTTCAAGGCTCTAACTACGTTTTGAAAAAAATTTAATTCAATTTTTTTTTGACAAATAACCTTCTACTGTCAGAAAAATTATAAGTAAAAATAGAACAGAGTTAGGTAGTGAAAGCTCATTGGTGATAGCCGTGGAAATATTCTTCCAAAAGCTCTTTTCCAAATTACGTTTGACGGAAATTTCAGAGTATTCAAGACAAAGTATTAATAAACTCTAAGATGCTATATTGTTTATAAATCAATTTGGGTTGGCTGTCGAGAACAATATTCCTCTAATTCTCTAGTTTGACAAGATTAACGGACGCCAAATTCAGGGCCAGTCTAATTTCACAGTTCGGTAACCCCGTCTGAAGACTTAGCTTCCTCGAGCTTCATTATCGAGCCAATTAAATTGAGACCAGCCTAGCAGAGGCTAACTTAAATCCTAAAATAGCGGGACATCAAGTCCGAATATCCAGCCTTTAAGCCAAACCTTATAATGCATGGAAATTTTTTTTGTGCGAGAATTTGGAGGCTTAACGAATTTTTTTTTTGAGACAAAAAACTTCATGGTCCAAAGTTGTGCGATAATTTTGTCTCATGATTGAACTAGCAATATCATGGCCGTAACTAACAAAACTACTGAGGTTAAGGCCAGATTATCTGATCAATCTTCGTTTGATCCCAAGTGTGTGATCAGTTATAAATCGGTAAATTACCACTCGCTATAGAATAGTAACTGTCACCTTTTCTACGCGTGTAGATTTTAGGTAAATAAGAAAATTAAGCAGGGATGTATGCGAATTGCAGTAGAGAAAACTTTGAAATACGACTCAAATTGAAGCTCATGAATTTAGCGACGATAACTTTAGTGTGTTACACATTTTGCATTGTAAAACAAATAAAAGACATTCAACGTGTTCGCAGTGGATCTTAGCGCAATGAAATCTGACAAAAAGTTATTTGATATTCTTCATGTTATGTTTCTAGAGTATGCTCACTCACGATTTTAGAACTGAAGATATAGGAACATTGCACTAACATAATTACTGCATTGAATTACCAAAATCGAAGCGCTATGGCTATATTAAAATACCTTGAGTTATTCAAGGAACCAAAAATGTTTGATTTAACATGGAACGAGTTGCGATTTTAACACTAGTTGACTAGACTGTATTGACTATGAAGATGTAGGGGAAGAAATGCAAAATTATACTGATGGCTGTTTTTCGTCAAATTGTGTGCGAAAATGGGGAGCTGTCGCCTGTGGGTGCTCAGCGGAACATCTCATGGTTTAGTAGGTACGTGGATAGACCGAACTCCATTGAACCTGTTTGAAGAGACTCGGACTTCAAATGGATGTCAGAACATCAGTTTGACTGAATTAAAGAGCTCAGTTCGAACATAAGGTTCCAGTTGATTTACGAGCCAGGCTTGCAATGTTACGGGCTGGAGAGATTGCTTGAGCTTAACATGACCTACTTAAAAGACCTACTTATCGCACATCTGTTCACAGTCAAAATTTTCTATTGGATTAATTCTGATTTTTAATACTGCGGAATATTTCACTAAAATCAGGTGGCAGTTCCGCAGTGGTACGAACATATTGAAGAAAATTTAGCTTAGAGATTGATTACAATGATTCGCATTTTATCGATAAGGAAAGGATGCAACTTTTGAGCTTCTGAGCTTACGATGAGACCATCGAAATGAAAACTAATTGTCCATGGATAAAGTTGTCCAACGTTTGACTTATATCAGAGAAATTCATTTTTGATTATTGTCAAAACGTCTCTGCCCTTTTATATGAAGTTATTGCGTTGATATTTGTAGCCGAATGGTCTCAGTAAAACCTCTCCCACGATTATTAATCATAATACTCTTCCAATCTGCATTGCCAATGTTTAATGTGCCTGTTCAAAACATCACGAATATACTCGTAGCCGGCCATTCAGGCCAGATTTGCTGCTATTGTCCGTTTCAGCACAATGTTCTCAGCGATTGAAATCAAAAGGATAAGATCTACAGAGGCTGGACTAAATAATGGAAACGCCTAACATTTTGGAAACAAAATCTTTGCACATGCTATAAGCAATCTAAACTTGACATATTTTAATGTCTCATTGTTTATTATTGCAGATATTTAATCTTTTATTTAAATTAACAGTATTTTACAGGTTTACAAAAAAATTGGTTGTAACGTTATATAAATGTCAGACCTCACTGACTCCAAATGAAGCCAAATTATCGTTGGTACTCGTATGGCAGGAGCTAGTGTAACAGAAACTGCCCGAATGCATGACGTTTAAAGAGATATTGTTTCAAAAGTAATGACTGCCTGTGAAAAAGAAAAAAAACATCCTCAGCAAAGCACAAATCTGGCCGAAAGTCGTAGCTGTCTGAGAGACCGTCGAACTCTAAAACGAATTTTAAGAGAGGGTTGCAGGACCACGGCTCTTAAAATCACCGCAGGTCTCAATTAACACCTACAGAACCCAGTTTTCACAAAAAATTTCGTTGGGAACAACACAAGTCTGGATTCTACGGAAGAGCTGCAATTCGAAAACCTCTGCTCTGGAAAGAAAATGTTTCGAAGCGTTTAGAGTGTTGTAGAAACCACCAGAATTGGTCAGTCGAGCAGTAAAAAACTGTGATTTTCTCTGACGAATCATCGTTTACGTTATTTCCGACCACCGGCCGAGTGAACAACTGGAGATAACCGAAAGAAGCCTTTAGTCCAGACTGCCTTCTCCCAACCATAAAACATGGCGGGGGTTCTGTGATGATCTGGAGTGCTATTCCTTGAAATCTGCCGAGCCAATAATTTCCACTCATGGAAGAATTAACAGCAGTGGCTATTTAGGAATTTTGAGCGGCCAAGTTCATCCTATGGTTCAAGCACTGTTTCCGAAGAAGAACGCTTGCTATCTAGATGATACTGCCCTAATCCATACTGATAGAATTACTAAAGAATAGCTCGATGAACATTCTAACGAGGTGTAGCATCTTATCCGGTCACAACAATCCCCTGACCTGAACATCATTGGCCATTTATGGTTGGTTTTAGATTCAAGTAAGAAGTCGATTTCCGCGGCCATTATCTCTAAAAGAACTGGCAAGTGTTTTAGCTGAAGAATGGAGTAAAATTCTTTTGGAAATGATTCACAATTTGTTTGAATAGATACCTCTGAGAATTGAGGCTGTAATTGCCTCGAAAGGTTGACCTACGCCATATTAAAATACATTTGATGGATTTTCCAAGGTCTTTCCTTTATTTTGTCCAATCCCTGTTCTTTAGATTGCTTTATCGATTTTATGCGCGCGTAGATAATTTCACTTATGCCTTTAATTAGGAAATTGTCTACTTGATTTAGACGTGCTAACTCCCTGCCCAAACTTCATCCTCGCTCTAAATGGCCGTGCGCTTCCGGGTCCGGTGAGATTTATGGCTTCAAAGAACATCTTCGGCAAGATGCTGTGGAACAGACCTGACCAAATTATGCTCAGTCCGAACTCCGATAAATGCTTGAGATTTTTGGGTCTTTCTTATGTTGAGTTTATATATCGATTGTTTTAAAATATTACTACAAGGGTCTCTCTATCGACCGTAATGGTGAAATGAAATATTTAAATTATATTATACACTAATACAGCTTAACTTGAATCTGTTTTCCAAGAAGAAGTTTGTTGCTTGTTCGCTTTTTATTTGCAAGTATACGCAACACATCTACCCGTTATCTCGTTGAAAATCTAATAAATTATTAGTGACAGAAAACCAGCGCTTCTATTTCCAATCACACGAGTCAGTCTTGAATCTACGTGTGTTTAAATGCCCCTCTACGTAATCGCTGAGTTGTTTTAATGGAGACTAAATTTATGAAGGTTATAGGCAAGAAGAACTTTAAAATCATTTTAACGAAACGTTGCGAGCCTCAGTCCATCATTCGTCAAAATCTGCAAAAAACAAAATGTAAATGCATTGAATAAAAACACCGCAAAATCACAAAATTGCCCTGCAAATCATCAAATCATCTAAATGAAACAAAGACAAGACATCAAAACTGAATAAATATAAGTATCAGAACTTCACTATCCAGTATGGTAAATGCGACTTAAAATAGAAAAATACAATATAGGGGTACAACTAAAATGCGGAACGGACATAAGGACAACTTTCTAGCGAAAATAAAATCTTGCCAAAGAGAAAGAAAGAGGGAAATGAGTAAGAGAGAGAAAGAGAGGAAAAAAGGAAAAATAAAGGAGATAGAAAAAAACATAACGTCCAGAGACTGCAGTAAAAATGAAAACCTTTGTACTAATTAGATTCATGTGAATATTGTTGCACTACGTACCTATAATTTTTGAGGGGTAAGCACTCTGCATTTCATTCAGTGCCGGTTTCAATTTGTGTGTATATAGTAACTCTACAATGATACATGGAAAATCATGTCTCCAAAATTGTTGAAAGCTCTGATCAAAAGGCTTAGCAGAGCAGTTGGCGAGTGGGATGAGAGAATAAATGAAGTAAGACCCAAAAGTTCCTAATATTGGCTTCCCAAAATCAGCTTTAAAGGAAGCCAGATCACTGGTCATCTTGAAAGTTTTGGAACAAGACTCTCTTGAAACCTTTGCCGGCGCATTATCGCATTTAAGAA
The DNA here is from genome assembly GCA_030386875.1 of Morinoia aosen. Lineage (NCBI taxonomy): Eukaryota > Metazoa > Arthropoda > Malacostraca > Amphipoda > Talitridae > Morinoia > Morinoia aosen. The sequence goes on along the minus strand of CM059565.1, from coordinate 63,701,504 downwards.
AGTTCATGAAGTTTTAAAAGCGTACTTTCTGAAAACCGAGAAAGAAAATGTTCCCTTCCAAAGAAAATGTTGGGCCTAGATTCCTCAGCGCTGTTGGTATTCAGGAAGTGCTCGGACTCAGGTGCCCGCCTGTAAAAGTTGAGACCCTCCTGGATTTGTTTATTACGAAAATGGACTTCCTTTGCTCAAATGGGATTGGAGGGTAAACTCTTAAAGAGTGTAAAAAGAAGCTCTTATCGTTGAAACAAAGAATGGAAGGGTATCAATTGGGGATCCGGAGTCTGATAAAAACACTGAACTTTTCTCAAGCGGTTGCTTCGTCACGTAATGGCCGATTGTTCGCTGTTGAACTCGAGCAGTTCTTTTTAAAAAGAAGGTACAACGTTGACGGAAAGCATCGCTACGAAATGAGGAATAGTAGTTGGTTTCGTAAATTAGTCTAAATTGCTGCTTCAACGTTTTTTCGTAGCATTGTTATTTACAACCAAGAAAAAAGTCAAAACTTTCATTGATTGCGTAGTTATTGAAAGTTTTGTGGTAAGACATAGATCACACTTTTTGATACACTTATTATAGTTGGTTAAAGGTTAATTAATAAAAAACACTGCCAACTTTTCACGCTGGGGATAAGTATAGTCTGCTAAAATTATGTCGTGATATCAAGTAAGCAAGTTAAAATAAAAACTTTTAATTTCAATACGAATAAAACGAATCAAATATTTGGCCTCTGGTTGCGATAAAAACTAACGTACGTAATGTAGAAAATTTCAGCTGGCTCAGAAAACCGTTATACTACTAAATATTTCAGCTACAAGCAGAAATTAAGTGATAATTGCTCATAATTTTGCCTTAGAAGAGCGCCTATCCACAAGAAACCCTAAAATTGGTTTCCAGATCAAAATTTATCCTAAATACTCATTTTTAAAGAAAGGAAGATCTTGATTGTTTGCAAAGATTTGCATGCTTAACCCCTTACATTGAGAATCAAGATACAATGTCTTAATAGAAGTCACTGCCGAAATAAATGGCTCTTTGTCAGATATGTCACACTGCTGCATAAGTTTTAAGAAAATGTGACCCTCCGCAACCGAGTTGTTCGAATTTTATCTAGTTGAAAGTATAATTTTTAACAATAATGATTATTCAACAATCATAAACTTACTTTTCGAGGGAATGATTGTAAGTGAGCGATGCATTAAAAGCATGTGTTACACATTTGAACGATATCAGCAGACATATTTATGGAAATATTCCAGTCTAAACTTTTTACGCGGTCCACGTTCGCCCCTAACGCCTACCAACGAGCGTCAGACGCCACCTCTGCTACAAATTTACACGACTTTTCACAAGAAATAAATTACATTGCCTTGTCTCCCTCCCCCAGAGGAAATTGAGTCTCCAGGTTACTCTGGGCCCATGGGGGAGGGTCGAGGTGAGAGTCACGGAAATGAAATGAGGAGAAAGTTATCGTATTGTATAAAAGTGTATGATGGCGAACTATAAATAGAAATGTTTGTCAGGGATAAAATGCCTGAAGGCCTTGGATGCGTTCGGTTAGACACAAGGTCGAGTATACTACTTATTTAATAATAACTCTTGCGATGTGTTGTCACTTTTTCATTTACTCTACTGTAGTTTCTTTTGCGTACAGTTATTAAATTAAATTTTTTCCCTCAGTTGCTTCCACTCTGGAAAAAATGGGAACTGAAAATGTTTGACAGCAATCTTATTTTTTCCTTTTTTTTCGCTGTCAACCAAAGTTCTATTCAACTTATTTCTGTGTTCTCTTTCTAAAGAAGATAGCTCGTTGAACATTTTTCAGATAACCGACCAGAAATGTGGAAAACTCATAGTTCTACTTGTACAAAAAATCAATCGAAAAATGTTGTCATGAAACTCGTTTTGTCTTAATTAATTTGCGAAAACAAAACAGAATCCCAAAATATAAATGAAATAGGTGGCCATACTTATGAGTTTCAAATAATTCTCCGACGAAATTTTAAACCAGAGTGTATAAGAACTTTTCCTAAGCGCTATACGCACCGATGAATTTACGGCACACGATTCCGAAATTATCAACAACCGTGAAAGAATAGAAATGACAATTTAACGCGTTCCCCGCGTATTGGGCCATATGTGTACCAACAGGTAAATCGCTCTATTATGTACCGGTGTAAATGAATGCTAATTTCATCTGTTTCGTGACCTTTTTTGGTTGAAAAAGAACTGTTATCATACGAGGTGAAATGCCATCGTACAATTGGTTTTTCGTATTGGTTAAGATGAATAAAAATATTTTGCCAGGTTTGCTACTTACAACCTAAACAAACAACCATTACGACTATGTAAACCCAGTGAACGTGTTAAAGTCCTTTACCTCATTCTGCTTCAGAATTTCTCAAAGTTCATAAGAACAGCATATTTTAATTACCCCAACAAAGTGTTGCTATGCATTATTCATACAGGGGTAAACATTTTCCTGTATACCTGGACCGCGTAATTTTGGCGAGACTGCTGAGCACACGGTCAGAAGGGCACCAATTAGGGAGGCTCTCGACTGCCTGGGCTGCCCAGAAGCTGTCGATTCCACTCGAGAATATGCCCATTGAAGCGCTCTTGCCCTCTCTTCTGTAATGAACTGAGTGGCTCCGTCCTGCCTTCAATTGCTTCCCTCTCCATTCAATTGCTTCCCTCTCCATTCAATTGCTTCCCTCTCTATTCAATTGCTTCCCTCTCCATTCAACAGCTTCCCCCTCAACTTAATTGCGTACCTCTCCTATGAAATGGTTCCCTCGCTGCTGCATTGGCTACTTGTTACTCGGTTTATTGTTATTTTCTGTATTGTCTGTGTTTTATGAATTGATTCATAGGTTACAAAACTCTCTGAGCTCATATCAATTGCTATCAGTTTGACAAAATAGGGTGATTCCAGGAAATCTCACTTCTAGGATTATAAAGAAAAACCAACGTGGCTAAGAATGTCATGAAGAAACAAACGTTTCGGATTTTATAAAATTCATCCTCAGTGCTCTGAAAAACAAAAAATCAAAGAGTTGAAATTTTGAAATTTAATTAATTCCTTCGAATAAACCAAAACTAAAGCACTGACATTAGAAGACAAAAATAAAAAATACATATATAAAACTTCAACAAACAATAAAAAGTTCTACCGCCGTGTCACATTCATTTACTGACGGACGGTTTTATAAAATGTTCATGAAATTTAACATGTGGAGATCAGGTGAATTTGACACGGAATTCAGAGCTATAAAACTTTTGCTTTAAAAATTTGATCTTTGTTTAAACAATATTCTCTTATTGAAGAGTTGGATAGCTCAGTCAGGTTGTTTTCAGTGCTAAAGGTTGGATACTACACTGTGTCGTGCAGGCCTCACGAATATTTGGAGCCAGGGAAATTCCATTCAGAAATTAATTATTCACAAGAGTATTTCTGTCCAAATAATCACCCGAAAAATATTTTTACAAAGGAATTACGAAAAAATTTAGAGCAGAAAGTTCACTGCGAAGCAAGTAATTCTCACCGTGCCATTGTTAAGCTTGTATCATAAATACAGCTGCCTTTATAAAAACCCATACCAAAATAATGAAAACTGAAGTATTGCCAACAGTTGGGAGGTTTTTCATCAAATAAATCGTTGTGTGTATTTCAAAAATAATTGGAAAGTCTGTTCATACTTCAAGCGAAAGGATGCTTCGGATGAAATGTTGCGCACCTCAGCTGCATTTCAATATACGTGTGACCGCTGCGAGCGCTTTTACATTGGTGGCACTGGGCTCCAATCATTGGTGAGGTGTGCACAACACAGGGGAGTCTTCTTTCGCACTGGTAATCTATTTTCTTGTGTCTAAAAGAGAACACTGTTCAATCTATCTATACTATAATATGAGCCGCGTCCGTCCGTCCGTCCGTCTCTCTGTCTGTCCGAAGCCAGCCGAAAGTGTGTGATGAGCGTATCTGTGATACGGGCCGTGTGCACTCGACCTCATCAACTCCCGAGAGATTGAATTTTTCTATTTTACGGCCTTTCTTTCATTTCGCCTTCTTTCTTATTTCAAATAAAGGGGGTGGACTAGTGTAGTTAAAGATAACATTCAAAAGTACACTTTGAAAAAGAATCCGTCAATAAATGAATGTGACTGGGCAATGAATATGACTTTCGATTGCTTGGTGAAATTTTTTATAAATTTTCTGTTTTTGGTTTTATTATTGTCCTTCTAACATCAATGTTTTATTCTCGGTATATTCAAAAGACGTGGAGTTTTGAATTTTTAATATTTTGATTTATTGTTTTTGAGAGCACTATGAGATTTTAATGTGAGATGAATTTTGAAATTCAACCAAACTTTCCTGTTGATGCGATTCATTTGAAATGCATTGTTGTTTCTTAGTCAGTTTTCCTGAAAATTATCTTTGCAAAGACCCACGCCTAATGGGTCAAGAGAAGTCTAATGAAAAATGTAAAATCATGTGATAATCGTAGAGAGTTTTAAATCTTTAGACATCTGAGACATCATCCTGCCGCACACGAGTATTTCATATTTTTACAAAACACATAGGCGAATGAAAATGATTCACTTGAGAGACTTTTGCCCCTCCCCTTTGCCTGTAGCGCTCTCGAAATTTCTGTCAAGTCTAGTGTAGGTGCTGTTTGTGTTGGTGTTGTGGAGCTATTGCATCTCATTATTCAAAGTGAAGGCAAACACCAATTACCAGCAGTGTGTGATCAACTCTTCAGCCGTCATTGCTGGGATTGGATGGACGCAGATGGGGAATGGTCCCTCAGCAGGGTCGGCCGCCGGTGCTCTGCGAGGGCGGACTTCAAGTCTCGCGAGTGTGAAGCGTCCTGTGAGTTGGCGAAATGTCTCGCGAGTGTGAGGCGTCCTGTGAGTTGGCGAAAAGTCTCGCGAGTGTGAGGCGTCCTGTGAGTTGGCGAAATGTCTCGCGAGTGTGAGGCGTCCTGTGAGTTGGCGAAATGTCTCGCGAGTGTGAGGCGTCCTGTGAGTTGGCGAAATCGAATTCAAGGTGAAAACTTCTACTTTTTTATTCTTCTTCATCTTTGGGTCGCTGATTTTCTTGAGCTTACAAAAAATCTTCTGCTCAAGGAAACCTCTATGAAGAAGCCAATCATATATGTGATATTGCACTTCACTTATCCCTTTGTCCGGAAACTGAAGATACACTCTAAAACGCGACAAAAGTGATGGAACTTTTGGTAGAGAAATGGAAAGAAGTTTTTCTACATATATTTTAGAAAGTAGTTAATTTATTTATCTATAACCTCTTTAAGATAGATGTACATATCTGATACATTTTGGTCATTAAGCCTTCAGTACCAAAATAGACTTCTGCCATCATCGGTTCTGCGCCCCGAGTTGTCCCTATGAATAGAAATCAACACGAGAAAACGAATGTCGTCCATTAAACCTGGTATTCAGCTACTGTATTACTAAGAAGAATGTATCACTATAGAACAAACTAAATTATATACATGGCATGGGAATAAGGTCGAATTCGAGACAACGAAATGATTACACAATAATTTTTGAGCGTCGATTACAGATATCAGCAGTGAAACTGGTCGTTTTTTATTTTTAAAATCAAATTCGAACCCCAAAATGCTCCGCCTGTTTGCCTCAGTGTTATTTACCCAACTCTCAGTCACTGTATTTTAATATACCAGCTAATCCAAGAGTAATTCGTCATAACGCACAAGCCCACATCACCTGATGAATGAACAATATTTTTCTTCGGATGGGTTGTTTACAATTAGTGCACAAAATGTTCGTATTTACATGGAGTTAATGAATATTAATTAATTCATTATAACTGCTAACGTCATACGTAAGAATTTGTAAAGCTTATGTGCTTTTCTAAAACACAACGTGCAATGCTCACATCCGACCACAAAATCTTTAACATCTGATTTGGGAATATCACTTAACTTCGGTGGCGGTGATCGTTGGTCTCAGTCACTAGTCAACAAAGAGAACCGCATCTGCTTAGAAATTTGCAATCATTTGAGCTACAAGCTGCTCGATTCCTAAAGTTTTTCTTACGAGCATCTAAAATATTCTTTCTTCTGCAACTTTTAACAACTGTCTTGCATAATTATTCTTAGTAAACGAAATCCATTTCGTTTTTATTACTTGAATGTTTTTTAAATAATGCCTTTAAATGCAATTGGTCTATTATTGTTGTGTGAAAACATTTACTTCGTTAATATTAAACAAAATATCCTTCTGAGTATGGTATAGAAGTTAGCACCAAATTCCTCAATATTCGAAGAATAGTTCATATAATATTTCATACCAAATTGTTGAATATTCGTACGAAAACAATTCATATGAGTACATATTAACTCGGACACTATAATACAGCTCATTTTATTTTCAATGAGTTCATAGCTAATGAAAGTTAAAAAAATTATCAAACTAGTCTTGTGTCGCCTGAGTCTGATTCAGGTCCGAGCGCTATCATAGCCGCAAAAGTTTGAAAGATTATTTTAAAGCAGTATGTTAACGAAGTGCTGCAAAAATTATTTTAAAGCAGTATGTTAACGAAGTGCTGCAAAAATTATTTTAAAGCAGTATGTTAACGAAGTGCTGCAAAAATTATTTTAAAGCAGTATGTTAACGAAGTGCTGCAAAAATTATTTTAAAGCAGTATGTTAACGAAGTGCTGCAAAAATTATTTTAAAGCAGTATGTTAACGAAGTGCTGCAAAAATTATTTTAAAGCAGTATGTTAACGAAGTGCTGCAAAAATTATTTTAAAGCAGTATGTTAAGGAAGTGCTGCAAAAATTATTTTAAAGCAGTATGTTAACGAAGTGCTGTAAAAATTATTTTAAAGCAGTATGTTAACGAAGTGCTGCAAAAATTATTTTAAAGCAGTATGTTAAGGAAGTGCTGCAAAAATTATTTTAAAGCAGTATGTTAACGAAGTGCTGCAAAAATTATTTTAAAGCAGTATGTTAACGAAGTGCTGCAAAAATTATTTTAAAGCAGTATGTTAACGAAGTGCTGCAAAAATTATTTTAAAGCAGTATGTTAAGAAAGTGCTGCAAAAATTATTTTAAAGCAGTATGTTAACGAAGTGCTGCAAAAATTATTTTAAAGCAGTATGTTAAGGAAGTGCTGCAAAAATTATTTTAAAGCAGTATGTTAACGAAGTGCTGCAAAAATTATTTTAAAGCAGTATGTTAACGAAGTGCTGCAAAAATTATTTTAAAGCAGTATGTTAACGAAGTGCTGCAAAAATTATTTTAAAGCAGTATGTTAAGAAAGTGCTGCAAAAATTATTTTAAAGCAGTATGTAATCCTCATGTAAACAGGTGCTGCAATTTTTGAGTAGTGAAGTCTAGTCAATGAAATAAATTTTTTGAGGGATTTAAACCTGAGCCCGGTGCCTTCATTTGTTCCGTTGACGTGTATATTGAAGATATTCTTCAGAAATATTGCAAGCGAAAGGATGACAAAATAAAATTATAATGAAAATATTATATTCCTCTTTAATTTTGGTGTTTTCTTTAAATTTTTGAAGATGTGTTTTTATAATCTTTTAGGTTGTTTGTGTTTTCCAGAGACTATGCATCTGCTTGATAACCTCTTAACGAAGTGCATTATTACGTTATAAATCATTCCAGGTAGCAACTCGTCTGGCAGTCCAGACTCCATTACTCTTAGGCTCCATCAATTTAATTTATATCTATTTCAAACGTTTTATCAAGGAACACATAAGAAAAAAAAACAGAACGAATTGATTGCCGACAAAAAGAGTTAAAGGTCACTACCAAAAATTTCTAGTTCACTGAACCTCGAAGTACGCTTTTTCTTGGCGAAATTCTGTTCTCAATCTCACGTGTTTTCGTTACTTCATTGCGTATATTTTCAAAACAGCACTGGGCTGCTGATTCGTCCGTTGCTTCTATCAGGACTAGTCCACTCCCATTTATTTGAAATAAGAATGAAGGTGAAATGAAAGAAAGGCCGTAAAAAAATAAAAAAAGTTAATCCCTCGAGAGTTGATGAGGCCGCGTGAACACGGCCCGTTAAAATATATAGGGCTGGAGCTTGTATCACAGATACGCGCATCACACACTGCAGGCTGGCTTCGGACAGACCGACCGATGGACGGACCTGGCTCTTATTATAGTATAGATTTTGCCTTCATTCGAATTTAGAGAGTAAAATTGGCAGGTTTTAGATTTTCAGTATAGTTCACCGTAGTCTGTTCGTGGAGCAGCACGCAGGTGGAAATGAGTTTACGTAAAAAAACTGATTATCGAATGAGATGCTTATCAAACTCGGTCCGAATGCATGTGATTCGTAGCGACTGAGAATGGGATTCGAAAAGTACTTGAATAATTTTCGTTTATGCTTTAATTTGAATGGTTTTGACTGTGGAGGTTATGAATTTCATTTGGATCTTGGGAAAAATACTTATAAATTACTTAGAGCGAAGACTGAGCTGAGCGAAAAATATAACAAGAGGAAAATTACATCCTTACGGCTCGAACATTTGAACAGGGAACATGTTTTTGACTTGCCTCTTAAACATGAACTTATACCGAATAGGATCATTTTGTGAGGACTGAATTCATATTAAAAATCACAGTACGAAAATTATAGGAAGTAAGAACTCACTAGTTTCACACGGATGTGAGAATCACAGCTCATCTCCAGTAGACGTTTATAAAACAATGGAAACAAGAAATTGTTTGAACTAAAATTAGGTAAATTGCTTAAAATTTGAGAGCCAAATTAAATCAAATACAATAGCAAACAGAAACCCATTTAACGTGTCTTGTACGCTAGAATTCGCAAGAAAAATTTGAGTCTGCGCTACTAATTTGGAACACTCGGGGAACCGACGAATCACCGCTGTCCAGAGTTGGCTTCAGTTTATAAATTAAAATATTTTCAGTTTATTTTAAATCAAATGGGTTGGTGCACTCTAATTCTTTAAAATTGTTGTTCTGTTTAGGCTCACTGTATTCGTCTTTTTCGCTGAGTATTTCAAATCAAGTGTATAGATTTTATTTTTCCTTCGAGTTCAAATTAGCAGAACAGCTTAAATCCGGTCTCAATTATCCAAGGTTTTTAATTTTAATCTTAACTCTTTAAAATACTATGAAACATTTCTCCTTTATAGATCTAGCAATTCCATGTTCTCCATTGATTCACGGATGTTTGTTCATGACTGTTGAGCTGGGGATTGCTCGAAACACTAGCAAGATTTTAATTCAAGACAACGATGTTGTCATCGTGGCCGAGTGGTTGAGAGCGCACGCCCATCAGGTGTCAGCTGTTCGAATCCCGATAGTGACACCCGGTGTTTCTCCTCGTTGGAAAAAGGGAGAACTCAGCTACAATTCCCCACTTTACCAAGGCGTCGGAATTGGGTACCGGCTTGACGGGGGCGTAACCGTCATTGCTTCGTGGAGTTTGTTATACGGCATTTTAAAAGAAATGTAGAAGATGATGTGTATCAGGCTTGATTGGAATAAAACGTCCTTTTTTTCCTGCTATAAAACTATAGTTTTCGATAATTATATACCTTAAAGCGAATGTCACGTCTTCAAAGTGGATCATTAAAACATCACCGATAAATCATTCATAATATAGATTAGTCTGAATTCGTGATGTGCACACTTAAACTTTCTCCATGATAGTACATTCTGTAAATGAAATGCCGAGCACAAACTTTCCGAGCTCTCATCCAATTGTATAAAATATTTGTACATTCTGTTGACTCTTATGTGCTCCTCATGAAAATCATGAACGCCTTATTCAAACCGCTAAAAGTTCAGAAGCTATTCTTGCATTTCTGGTGATTTCGAAGGTTTGGAAAATAAACCAAAGCTCGAATTATTTCTGATAAGCATTGTTAAGGTTATTTATTCTCTTATTTTCATTCATACTAAATTCTTCCGATGGATGCTGATGACTCCAAATAAATTATATTTTTACCGGTTATGTATTTCATTTATAATTAGTCGTTTTTCTTTAACTTGGGCTATCTTTTTTAATTAACCCGTCATCCAGCTGAAGCCATGTCATCAGGCTTAAGTTTTGCTGTGCTGTCAAGCCGACTTTAACTTTGCCTTCTAGCTCGAGCCACGCCGACAGGTGTTATTTCCTTTGCAGCTTGAGCAGGGCTTTTCAGTTCAAACTCATTCATCTGGTTCAGGACCTGTCTTCAAATACAAAACATGTCTTCCGGTTCAAGTTATTTTTTCTCGTTTAAACAGTGTCTTCAATGAATCAGTAACCGTGACAGCTGCGCAGACAGAAAAAGTTGAATGAAGTGACTCCAGCAGCATCTCCGCTTAGACCTTAGAGTGATAGCATTCCGGGATCCAAAGATGTGGTTACATGTCAGGAACTCAGAAAGTATTTTTCGATTTGAAAATTGTATGTTGCCAATTTACGGGCACTTAGCTAAAGCAATATCTCATGACTTCAAATCGCTACCAAATCAATAGCTGAGAGAGGTAATGTCGAGCATCCACTGTAAGTTCGCTATATTGTAGTAGATGAAAATTGAAAGCACTGTTTTTAGGCTAATTTGATTATGCAAAACAAAAATATTATCGAAAAGCTACAAAAAATATTAAAACACACCTAGATTTCCATTTTCACTGCTTAATGTAATATATTCATCCCTCGACGCTGTTGTTGGCCAAAGAATCCTAATAATATTAGTTTTTTTTTAAATTATGCCAAGCATTCTCTCGTTCCGAGGCTGAGCAATTCCGCAAAACCAACACTCCCTCCAAAGCTAACCCGCTAAAACTAATTAGCGGTGTTCAGTCACACGGACTGCTCAGTATCTCGGTCCCTGCTAATGAAAACTAAACAACAGCACCCACTCCAGTCTGTTCTGTTTTTGTGACTAAAATCCTCGTTTTGGAGTATTTTCTAAACAAAATACGACTATGATACGACTATGGTAGGGCTGCCACTGTAGAGTTGCCAGTGGCAGGAGTGGTCTTTGGGATGAGATTTGAAAAATGACCGAAAATTGAGATTTTACCAGAAAATACGGACAGTTTGGTAACCTTTCGTGCTCATGAGTTCCCGAAACTAATTTTGAGAGCCAACAATCAGGCGTTTGGAAAAATCGTCTTATAAAATCTCGAACGAGTCTTACTAAAACAGGATAGTCTCAAAACATTAGATACGAGATCATTATAAACATTGTACTATATGAGCGAGGCTACATGATGCACGAGAGTCTTCCCACAGCACACGGATAACAATATATGTTTCTTACAAATGGTAACTTTTACCCGTGGTATATTTACTTCTAATTAAGGTAATATTTCTAGAATACCAATGGATACGAGTGTTGAACACGACAACCCGTATACATTTTCATAATAGGCGAATAAACCACCAAAATCTTTGGAAATATGGACTTCTGATTCACCGTAAAGTTCATTGAGTTACATGACGAATTTGCCATACTAGGTCATCAGAGCACAAATTTGTAAAATATACCTATCAGGTGAAAAAATAAAACGTCTTATCTTTAACTTGATGTACAAATGTGGGTATTTTTGTGTTTAGGTAGTATTAGAACGTGAAGAATAACAGGTCAATTTCCACATGCTTAACTGCCCATATTGAATAAAGATTCCACTTCTCATGCAGCATTGCTATTGTTTTTTTTTTATTTTTCAATTTCAACCTACACTGACGTATCTTTTTAGACTAAATATTATCAAGGATAATTTATGCATACGTATATATACAAAAAAAATTCGGTGCCATAAAAAGCTTTATGAATGCAAAAAATTTCAGGGGTGCATGAGTTGCTCTGAAACTCTCGTCACTGAATTTACTAAATAATTTCCTACAAATATGAGCTCTTCTAACAAAATTGTGTAGACGTCAATTGAAACACTAACGCGCTCAAAGCTTCATTCAATTGAAAAAAACATTATTTATAATGAACTTGGTGGGGTATTATTCTCGAAATAGTTGCTATAGCACAGAAAATGAAAAACATTTTTCACGTAGTTACATTCCTCGCAGTTCACCTGTTTCAATCCCTTCATCCAGTTGACTATGCTAAGAACAATAAAAATTAATGCAAGAATGGACAATACTGTATATTCTGCGAGAAAGGCAATTCATGCTGTTTTTAATATCATAGTCAGTTCGAGAAAATAATTAACGGCTTGATTTATTCAGGTCCATCAATAATTGTGATATTCTATTTCCTGAACTGAACTGTTTGTTAATTTGCCTTATATATTGGTTGATGAACTTTTTTGTTGTGAATGAGTTACCATATTTTGAGTCTCCGAGCAATTTTCTGCTCGACAAAGCTGTTTTCAAGAGCAGTCATATATCGCACGAAGAAGAGCGGCAATTTTGAGGCTTTGGAAGCAATTACTCGCTCAGCAAATCTGCCTCCCACGGCAATCCTAGTGACGCATTGCGGCCATTTTTACGGTGATCTTTCAGGGTACGGTTGGCTCCGCTGGTGTTACGGCAAAAATGGCACTCATTATTTTTGCCAGAATTTCACGTAGCGGCTAATTTTCCTGATATGAAACAGGGCCTAAAAGAACTTGGTAGCCATGCATAATTGTTTTTTGCTTTTTTATTTTCGGAGATATTTGTCAACATGAAATGCACGCTATTAACATATTCATAATGTAATGATGGGTTCAGAACTTTTGCATGTCTATGAATGGGATTTATGAACATAAGAGTCTTAGTATTCACAGGCCTGAATTTGAACCTTGTTCATTACAAGTCATCGCATCATTTTACTCTTATTTACGCGTGAATATTTCTATGTTTAGTGAATAACAAGGTTATTATAGTAGTTACTTAAGTATTATAATATTAGTATAACTCTGCATTGGCTCAGAGTAGCTTGTTGTCAGAGCATTTTACAAAGTCTCCAATGAAAATATTACAATCCTTAACCTTTTAACCACTCAAAAACAATTTTACTTCGTTAGCATATTATAAAAATTACAGCACGGCGTTGCATCCTCGATTTTAGAAACTTTCTCGAAAATATTTTCAATAATAGACTCAAATGTTGAAAGACAGGTCTTCGACCAGAATAATTATTGTAGGTAATTTTTCACGATATAGAATAATGTTAGTGTCAGAAGAGTACTCGTACGGAGGTAGTGGTGTCAGCAGCCAAAGTGTCGGCAGTGTCGGCAGTGGTGTCGGCAGCCAAAGTGTCGGCAGTGTCGGCAGTGTCGGCAGTGGTGTCGGCAGTGTCGGCAGTGGTGTCGGCAGCCAAAGTGTCGGCAGTGTCGGCAGTGGTGTCAGCAGCCAAAGTGTCGGCAGTGTCGGCAGTGTCGGCAGTGTCGGCAGTGGTGTCGGCAGCCAAAGTGTCGGCAGTGTCGGCAGTGGTGTCGGCAGCCAAAGTGTCAGCAGTGTCGGCAGTGGTGTCGGCAGCCAAAGTTTCGGCAGTGTCGACAGTGGTGTCGGCAGCCAAAGTGTCGGCAGTGTCGGCAGTGGTGTCGGCAGCCAAAGTGTCGGCAGTGTCGGCAGTGGTGTCGGCAGCCAAAGTGTCGGCAGTGTCGGCAGTGGTGTCGGCAGCCAAAGTGTCGGCAGTGTCGGCAGTGGTGTCGGCAGCCAAAGTGTCGGCAGTGTCGGCAGTGGTGTCGGCAGCCAAAGTGTCGGCAGTGTCGGCAGTGGTGACGGCAGCCAAAGTGTCGGCAGTGTCGGCAGTGGTGTCGGCAGCCAAAGTGTCGGCAGTGTCGGCAGTGGTGTCGGCAGCCAAAGTGTCGGCAGTGTCGGCAGTGGTGTCGGCAGCCAAAGTGTCGGCAGTGTCGGCAGTGGTGTCGGCAGCCAAAGTGTCGGCAGTGTCGGCAGTGGTGTCGGCAGCCAAAGTGTCGGCAGTGTCGGCAGTGGTGTCGGCAGCCAAAGTGTCGGCAGTGTCGGCAGTGGTGTCGGCAGCCAAAGTGTCGGCAGTGTCGGCAGTGGTGTCGGCAGCCAAAGTGTCAGCAGTGTCGGCAGTGGTGTCGGCAGCCAAAGTTTCGGCAGTGTCGACAGTGGTGTCGGCAGCCAAAGTGTCGGCAGTGTCGGCAGTGGTGTCGGCAGCCAAAGTGTCGGCAGTGTCGGCAGTGGTGTCGGCAGCCAAAGTGTCGGCAGTGTCGGCAGTGGTGTCGGCAGCCAAAGTGTCGGCAGTGTCGGCAGTGGTGTCGGCAGCCAAAGTGTCGGCAGTGTCGGCAGCCAAAGTGTCGGCAGTGTCGGCAGTGGTGTCGGCAGCCAAAAACTAAATTATGATGCAAATTTATTTCGCTTCTACCATGGGACTCAAATTGGCTCGAGATGCCGTCGTAAAAAAGACATCAAAAGGCTTAGAAATTTTTGGGGTTCCCTTTTAGCAGTAGATAATGCACTAGATTCTCTGAGAAGTTACCTTAGTGACAGAGTTTTAAGAAAGTTGCCCGTAAAGTAGAGCAGTGTTCATTAAAATTTAGAAATTAGGGATTTAACGTTTAGGAATTAGTTAACCATACAACACCGTTTTATGTGTCATTTGAAATGATTGATATTGACTCGTCTGCTATTTTATCGTGCGTGAATTGTGTTACGTTACACATTTTACTTACTTAACCTTTTACCTAGAAAAATCTGAAAAAATATTCTATTTTCTTTTGAAATGTTGCACAGTGCGCTGGAGATCCAGGTTAAGATAGGCCACACCAGCCTTTTTCATTTAAATTTGAAATTTGTTTCCAGAGCACAAAAAGAAACGGAAAAATGATGGAGAGTTTATTATCGCTTCTGATTTTTATTACCAGGTATGAAAACATCAATTTCTTTGAGATTTTCAAACTGTGATATACTTTTATCAAATTTCTTTATTATATCTAGTGTTATGTGGCCAACTTAATTAAATGATGCAAGGAGAATCGGGTGATGTTTAAAAATTTACTCATCAAAAAGTATTACGTAAATTTAACATGTGGTGAAGCTTGAGAAGGCGAGTAAGGAGAGCGAAGGAGAGCGAAGAGGGCGGCGGATGAGGAATGGGGGAAGAAGTTGGGAGGGGATTTCATGGAGAGAAGGAAGGTTTTCTGGAAGGAAGTGAAGAGAATTAGGGAGGGTCAGGTGGAAAATGAGGCAAGAGTGAGAATACAAATGGTAGGCTGCTAGTGGAGAGTTGTGATGTGAGAAAGAGATGGGCGGAGTATTTTGAGGAACTGCTGAGCGTGAGGGATGATAGGATTGCGAGAGTAGTAGTTGTTGGAAGTGATGTTAGAATGCCTGTGTTTGGTGGAATGATTAGAAGTCGAATAAGAAGTGCAGAGGTGAGATGTGCGTTGGATGAAATGAAAAATGGGAAAGCTCCAGGTTTGGATGGCTGCACGGTTGAATGTCTAAAGAAAGGAGGAAATGTGGTTATAGAATGGTTGGTGCGTTTATTAAATGTGTGTTTCGAGGCTAGTAAAGTGCCGGTTGATTGGAGTAGCGCGTGCGTAGTTCCGTTGTACAAGGGGAAAGGTGACAGGTATGAGTGCAGTAATTCTAGGGGTATAAGTCTACTGAGTGTCGTTGGGAAGCTGTATGGAAGAGTGTTAATTGGAAGAGTGAGAGTGTTGACGGATCGTGTGCTTGCTGAAGAACAGTGTGGTTTTAGGTGTGGTAGAGGTTGTGTGGATCAAATGTTTGCTGTGAGGCCGGTGAATGAAAAATACTTATTAAAGGGAAAGGATGTACATTGGGCATTTATGGGTCTAGAGAAGGCGTATGACAGAGTGGATCGCGAGGCTTTATGGCAAGTGGTAAGTTTGTATGGAGTGGGTGGGAGACTGTTGAATGCGATCAAGAGTTTCTACATTGATAGCGGAGCATGTGTGAGAGTAGGGAATGAGGTGAGTGAATGGTTCCCAGTTGTGACAGGTGTGAGACAGGGATGTGTGATGTCGCCGTGGTTGTTTAATTTGTTTATGGATGGTGTGGTGAGAGAAGTGAATGCCATAGTGTTGGGTAAAGGTGCGCAGTTGGTGGGACGAAATGGTATGTATTGGGAAGTGTGTCAGCTGTTGTTTGCAGATGATACAGCGTTTGTGGCTGATTCAGAGGAAAACTGAGGAGATTGGTTACAGAGTTTGGTAGAGTGTGCGAAAGGCGGAAATTGAGGGTAAATGTGAATAAAAGTAAGGTGATGAGAGGTTCAAGAGGTGGAGTGTTTGGAACTTTGGATGTGAGGTTGAATGGGGAAGTTTTAGAGGAGGTAGAGCATTTTAGGTACCTCGGGTCGGATGTGACTTTTAAGGATTGTATGGAAGTAGAAGTGAAGCATCGAGTGAGTGAAGGTTTAAGACATTGGGTGCAATGAGGAAAGTTTTTGAATGCAGGAGTTTGAGTATGAATGCTAAGAGGGGACTGTATGAAAGTTTGATTGTGCCAGTTTTGTTGTATGGAGCAGAGTCCTGGGGGTTGAGAGCAGCTGAGAGGAGGAAGTTGGATGTGTTTGAGATGAAGTGTTTGAGGAGCATGTATGGAGTAACTAGAAGGGATAGGATCAGGAATGAGTTGGTTAGGGGGCAGACGTGTGTTATCAAAAAGTTGAGCAGGCGAGTGGATGAAAGAGTGCTTGGATGGTTTGGGCATGTTGAAAGAATGAATGTTGAGCGGCTGGTGAAAAAGATATATTTGTCGGAAGTGAGTGGTCTTCGAGTGCGAGGTAGACCACGGATGAGTTGGATGGATGGGGTGCGACGTGATTTGTATGAGAGGGGTCTGACTGTGGACGTGGCGAGAGGGATGGCTGCGGACAGAAGTGAGTGGGGGCAGTGTATAAGGAGGTAATTTTTTTTTGACGCGTTACTGGAAGCTGCCCGCGTGTGATGGGGTTGACCTGTCATGTGCGGGGGGAGGGGCTGCACTCAATGAATCGGTCGGGGTAAACCAGCTGTAGCTGTCGGGCCTGACTGTGGAAGGTGGTTGTGCTGGGCTGCTGCTGATCCTGGCAGTTCAGGTGCGGCCAGTGCTGCCTCTCTCGCCTCCTAGTGACTAAGTGGGGTGATTGTGGCCTGCTGTCGGCTACCCTCCCATAGGGAGGGTAAGTCCGGTATATGTATGTATGTATGTATGAAGCTTGAGAAGATTACATGGAAAAACGTCGTGAGATAACCAGTCACCCGAGTTATGAAAGCTCTCTCGAATGAATAGTTTTGAACTAACGAGAGCAGGCAAATTAAGACAACGTAAAATGTCTCATAAATATATCAAAGTATACCTGAGTACAGATGTCAAAAGCTATCATTGCTAGTAACTTCAGTGCTCCATTCTTGTTCAAGAACGTGAGTAGAAAATGAAAAAATAGATAATATTACTGTCTTGTTCTGGCTACTTGTGTTTTCTAAAAAACACTTTATTTGTTGTTCGTTTGATTCATTGCAAAAAAAATTGTGCATGGGGATTTTTCTCATTTTTGTAAAAATGGTGCGAATTTCTAACGCAAAGACATCTGAGTGAATCTTAGGAACGTTTTGAAAGGAATTCCGAATTGTGCTGAAGTTTAAAAGTTTACTTAGTACACCGTCTGACTAACAACGACAAAAATTTTATTTTTATTTATACCAAAATTTTATTTTTCTGTATTTGATTCCTTGAAGCAAATTTATCGAACCGGTTCATCTATTTTTCTTTTTTTTCATAAGTTCTTCGAAGGATTTTTTTTGTAAATCTGAAAATTAGAAATTTTTTTAATTCAGTCCTGTAATTTACACTAATACAAAAGAAATAGTTTTATGACAAGAACAGTAGCATGGGAATAGATGAGGGCTATAATTTTTAATGTCTATCTTCAGAAGTTATTGTTTAGATATTCAATATCAATGAATGAATGATTTGTTGGTAAATAAATGTTTTGAACCCGTGTAGAACTTAAATAATTTAGGAAAATCAATGAAGTGCTGTCAGAAATTTAAACATTGTAGTTTTCTTGCAAATCAAACATGCCCGTTGATAATAAATCACCTATGTTTAATTTTTGGTAAAATTGTTTTGCGATAAATTTGGGTGAACTCACGAAGCTAGATAATTAGAGTTCTCATTCAACCCATTTTAGAGAACAAAATATAATCCTCGAATTCTATTAAAAAAACTAGAAAACAAGCGAACGTGATGGTTTAATCATTAAGTGAATTATTTTCAAGTCTTCTTCTTTCGCACTTTCTCCAAAAAATACCTTCAATAGACGTAATTCAGGATTCAAACTAAAATATATCACCCGAGAGAAAGTTTATTTTACGAGTTGAAATGTTGAAAAGAATGTACTAGCTGCTGAAAGTGAATCGGAAAAACCTTATGGGTACCAAAACATGAACAAAATTGTACTGTATTTCAAAAAAATATGACCTACCCAACTACCATCTCAGGACCTCACAACTTCCCGCAGGGAACGTTAACAAATCTCAACTGAATTATGACCAGGCTCGCAACGTAAAGCTGAAAGTATGGATCATTTCGTCCGCAACATGACTCGAGCGCATATATATAAGGGTATATAATATAATATATTATATATAATAGCCCTCATCAAGCGGTAGAAATTAAAAAAATCGTGGCAAAGAATCTTATTTGGAAAGACACTTGTACATACGTTCCAGTTCTTTTTAATTCCATTTTAGATGCTTTGTTTCTTTGCCTACACTTAAAAACAACTTTCATGCTGTTAAGAAAGCTTATAAAAACTAAATAATACATAATAGTTTTACGTTCGAATGAACTTAACTTTGTTAAAATCTTAATGAGATTCAGGTAGGAATTGTGTTTCGAATTAAAAACTGTTCAGATCTAAGACCTTTCGTAACCAAAAATTACTTTCATAAGTTTATAGCCTTCAAGTAATATTGGGACCGCATCCAAATGAGACAAAACTATTATTGAAAAATTGCAAAAAACTTGGTCGAAAATATTATGAAGAACATCACGTTCTACGAGGTAAAAATTCCAAAATTCGACCTATTTTAATTAATTTACTCCTGTTCAACTTTTTAGTATTTTCAAACTTTCATAAGTATTGAACTGTACAAGTCAAATAATGTATTTGGAGAATTGTAAAAAACGCAGGATATAACATTTAAACTTCTAGTAAATATTGTTTGAGAGCCAGAGATCATGAAAATATACATTTTCAAATATTCCCTCGCAAAAATTGCAATATTATTAATAAATTTTCATAACTCTCCGTTCTCCTGACAGTCGAATTTCGCTACACGGATAAAAATTTTTCATTTTATACCCTGTTGTGTGTAAGGGTAAATACTTCGAAATTTTTTTGGAGAATATTGGTTTTAGGCAGAAGTTTTTCTTCTCCATGGTCTGTACGTAGATGTTACCATTGTAATTTAAATAACAAAGTAAAGCTGTTTTTGACAGCTTTCCACAAGGTTTTTTTTCGCTAAAATTTGTTTTCCTCAGAGTGGCTTTTGTGTTGCTTTTAGTGGTTAGTCAGACTCTTGCCTCGGTGGTATCTGATAATTTAAGGGATACGAAACGTCCACCAACTACCACGTGGAGGGTTTTACCAGTTTTGGTGTTTTTCCGTTCGTCGAACTTTCCTACGTACGATGTGAAAAACTGTAGTGGTTTGGGCCTGCAACATTCCAGCAATTTTTGAATTTGTCATGATAAAACTCAACTATGGCTGCAAACTATCTCTCGTTTTAAAAACTACCAAATGATAATAAATTGTTCTAAATATCGCGAAAGTTTGGTCGCTATATTGGTGAGTATTTACGTTTTCTCGACTAATGTAAAATGGATTTTCCCATAAGTTGTATTTACGTCAAACATGTGTGATAGAGCTCAGTCTGTATCCTTTTTTATCGATTAAAAAATTTTCGTAAAACTTGCAGATTTGCTCCGAGGTTCTTAGAGCAAATTTTTATTTTTTCGGCACTTGATATTTGATACGCTCATGAACGCCGAAATATTCTGGAGGTCGTACATCTGTGTTTTCTTTGGCAACGTAGTTACTTTTTTTTAATACTGTTGCTCATTTTCAAAAGCTTTAGAATTCATACCTTATATTTACCATGCAATTCGAATTTACCTAAAACGAAACCTATAGCAGGGGCTTTGGGTTGTTTTTCTTTGGGTTGAAATCTTCTTTCTGCGTAACTTAAAGTTTCATGACATAGACGATCCCATAGACGATCAAATATGGCCCATAGACGATCAATTTAATTGTCAATATCATTTACCCAATACATTGTCGAGATTTTTTTGCCTACTAAGTCAATTTTTGATGGTTGTCAATCACGCCCACAGACGATCAATTGAATTGTCAATATTCATCATGGTCAAATATGTTGACAATAAAATTGATCGTCTATGGGCCACTTAAGAGTCAAATTTATTCATCAAATTGTTCATTATATGTGCTCAGTTGGAAGCGGACGCGTTCCACTTCGTCTATTATTCGCTCTTTCAATTACCTAGTGAGCTTTCGAACCCGCATTTCACACTGATGTCATATTTACCAGCATTTCAAAAACTGCTAGAAATATGAGGCGTGATTTGTACATATTTTTTGGTGCGGAGTAGTTTCCATATTAACTGAGGCGTGTTATGTGCTTTTCAAAGTTACTGTATGCTTTTCTTGATAATTGAATATTATGCGTGAAATCCGTAGAGCTTACATTGAGAAACATTGAAGGCAAAGTGTGTATTTGTCAGCGCAGGAATTGCCTCACTCATAGTCCAAAGTTTATTTCTCCCATGAGTTAAAATGAAAAGATACTTTTTCATTCATTAATTCCAAACTTAGTATGATTTGAAAAACAAAAAAATGAAATGTAAATGAAATTTTACACAATATAGATATTTCTTGATGACAGTCATCTAGCAATGTTGAAATTTTTTTCCCCAATCTCTTGGTTTATGAATCAAAATATGACGATGCTGAGAAAATCAAATGAACTGCATAAAACATGCCCATACCATTTCAAATGTCCTAAACAAATGAAGATTTTAAAAAAATAACTTTTCAAGCATTTGCTCATCAGTAGCAATAATAAGAAATTAACGTGTAATTAGTATAATTCAAATTTGAAATTGTTTTTCTTGACAAAAAACGAACGAATCATTTAAAACTTAAATAGCATCAAAAAAATTATATTCCAACGTAGACATAAACCTCATTTATCTCAAGCAGTGTTTTAACATATATTCAAGCTGCATGTACAATTAAATCCCTAGCACGTTTTATATTACAGAGAATGTTCTAATGTTGCATAGAATATGCCTTGATATTATTAAAGTATACTATTCATGCTTAATGTCTTTATAAAAACTAATTACTGTTTACTTATGGTTTAGCAATACATTTATACAATACCCAGGAATGCGTTTCATAAAAGATGATTGCTGGGATTCATAAAACAAACGTGAGTACATGAGTCACTTTCTCTTACGTGCACCACTAAATCTTACTGGGTCAAATTGGCAGCTTTTGTTTCTTCTCACAGTAAAGTGGCCTCCGTTTCTATAAAAAAATCCGAAGGTTTCAAGTGCTAAAGTAAACGTTGCGCCGAATACCTCTAATAGTCATCCAGATAAATGTCTAACTTGTTTTTCTCAGCCTTTCAGCGTTCATGATAGATTCGAAGGTTGAATGAGTATTTAGGCGTGCATGTTTAAATTAGATGGTCCAGTGAACAGATGAGGCAGCTTGGCCTGATTAGGCGACTGGCTTGGAGTTACGAAAAAAAATGAACGCTATTGAAATAACGTTTTCTAATATTTCCTTAAAGTTCGAACTTCACAGCAGGGGCTCGAAAAACTCACGTATGAAATTTTGAAATCTTCAAAAATGTACAATCGTAGTTATTATTCTTAATTTCACGACAGGTTGCTCTCACAAATTCTAGAGTTTGCTCATGAGAGGACCTGGTCAGGATTTTCACGGTTCACTTTCAATTCGAAGTCTAGTCAAGTACCAGGAAATTTTGACCATTCTATAAATTAAAGGCTCAAGGCTACGATTAGTTTCACCTGCAGTTCATTATGATCCATCAGCTGTAGTCAAAACATGAATTTATGATCTCTAATGCATAGTCGCAACAAATTGTAATTTCCTGACTTTTTCTATCATTGCATAGGCTTTTTTTCTCATCATTAGGCCATGACAGAAATTTTGAATCACCACAGTTGCATGAAAATAGGATAATGACGAAGAAGAATGATACTCCCCGACAAAAAACATTTAATTCCCAAGTGATACATGGATGTGAAGCTTTTGTTATTTCACAGTTTTCCATTTATGAATGTGTACGCTGGGTTCGTTTTCAGTCTTCCCCATGAAAGAAAATGATCTTTATCGAGTAGACGTGAAGTGATGGAAAGTTTGAGCGAAAACTCTAGGCTAGCATTAAAGTATTTTAATCTTTAATTGACGAACATTATTCGTTAACAAAATTTACGAGGTGAACGGAACAACTCAGGACAGTAAATCATATTTAGAGAGTAAATCCTATCATGTCATCAGAGAGTTTAGTAAATCAGAACAGTAAATCATATTTCGGATATCATATCCAGAAGACATCAACTTAAAGTCAAAGACAAATGTTGGAATGGTACCATTCGTTCTAAGTTTTGCCCATATTTTATGCAGATCTCATTTCCAGTTAGAGGCAAACCGGCCATTTCCATCTGCAAACTTTGAATATTCACGCATTCAATGAGAGACTTTTCCGATCCTTGAAAATTAAATTAATTTAAATCGAGAAATATCAACTGCAAGGCTTACTTCAAGAGTTAAATCCGTGAATGGAATTGGAATTTTCGACTACGTTGAAAAAATATTTTCAGAGCATTGGACAAATTACGTTCAAGGATGGGCGTCGCCTGCAAACAGTAAAAACTTTCAGAATAAGCATGATATTGAATGTGAAAGTGGATGATTAGAAATTAATTTTTTTAATTAAAAGTCGAGATTTTGCAACCAAGTAACGGCACCCAAGGTATAAAACTGTAATATATATTACACTCAAAATACATTATGCACAATGTATAACAATTTATTAAAATATGACGCATCATTTAAATACTGTCAGCATCAGATTTTAATTTTTTTCACCAGAGTTGAAATTTTATTTCCTTCTAGCAGCATTCATTAAGTTGCAACACGAAATTATGCGCAAGAGTTTGCAAATTGCCTCAAAACTAATATTTGATCGAGTTCTTAGTTTGTTAAATAAAGTTCATGGTTATTATAAATGCATCTTTTGCGGATTTGGTTGGCTTCTCGCATATCCCGTTTCATTTAAAATCAAAAACAAACGATTTCATTCAGTGCACTAATGCGATAGCCATGAAAATTAAAATATAATACCTCGTTTTCTCGATGCAGAGTTGTGTAGTGTATCTGTAACACAAATCTTTGCAATGCGGGCCAAGAAATAGAGAAGCAAGCCAGATCACACGCAAATTGTCGACTTAGGTTGTTGACATATTTTCTCAAAGCGAGAATTGGGTGGTAATGAATTTTTGTGGTATAAAAACAAAAGAAAATGAATAAATACTGATTTTACTGTTGCATTATGAGGCATGAATATCCTCACCATCAATGTTAAGGTTATTGAACATATACGTACTTTTGCCAGGAAGGGTACTTACCCTCTTCAGGGCTTTATTACCTTCAACAAAGTACAAACGCGGAAAAAATGGCATTAGTTATTACCCTTTGAATTAAAAACGAAGAATGTCGTAAGTATTGAAATCATATTTAACACGTTTCCTACGAAGTGACCCACCGGTGGTCACTTGTGTGATTTTCATAGTGCTGCTGACCAACTTGCAGTCACTCTCTTTTTTTTATAAATAATTAATGAAAGCTAAATAATAGCCCGATCCAGTTAATGGTTGCTATGTTCTAAGTTGATTACCCAATTGGTTTTAAATTTGACTCGAATATTGAATTTCAGTTTAACCCATCGCAGTTAACGTGTTAACATAAATTTTCCCGTATCTGCTACAACAAGTTAGAAAATTAATTCAAGTGGTGCCATTCGCACTATGAACCATATTAGTTTTAAATAAGCTTTCATTAAGGGTACCTATTTAAATTCCGGATGGAATATTTTAGGAAAACTTACCCGGTGAGAGTAACTCAAAGAGCTTCTGTTCATGATCTTCATAAAAACGAAAACGATTGATACCTGCTTTCTTCAACCCTTTGGAAAGTTTTTGCTTCTTCGATATTGTCGCCGGAAGATTAGTTCCATAGGCAGAAATAAAACAAATGAAGTCTAGCCATTTCTTAATGAAATAAAGCCAAGGCAGACGTTAGCATCTAATATTACAGTAGTCCGCTACCAGTCAAAACACTTTGATACTAAGGTCAGATAAAAAATCAGTTTTGATCGTAAACTCAAACATGCAGCATTTCCATCGTGAATTTTTTACTTACGTTAAAAAGCTGAAATCATCTAGGCTAATGAAATAAAATTGAAACTTTAATCAAAGGAAAACTCAACGGATTTCAAACATGTACCAATCAAATGATCTGCATACACAGTGTTCCCTCAATTGTGTAATCAGTATAAAATTCATCCAACACAGAAATCGAAGCAAAATTTCTGTTGCTGCGTTATTTCGGTTGGTGCAGCATTTTACATTTTGGAGTCGTGCTACTTTGTCTGCACTGAAGTCTGCGGTGCACATGGTCTGAGTGCCCTCGAATATTAGAGTTTCCACTGATGTGTGCACACAGGTAAACCCTTGAAATTCAGAATAAAGGAACAAGATTAGTCATGGTATAAAAAGTTACCTACGGAGCCTGATTACTTCTTAGGCAAAGAACCACACTGTGACCTTCATTGAGCTATTGATTAAACTTCACTTAGCTAATCGTAATGGTCAGTTAGCCGTAGAATAAATGTATTATTTAAACCAAGACTTAGACGATCACTGAAATGAGGCTCCCAATTAAACATCCGGCTCCTCAAGAACATCCCACTGGGCATGTACACGGATGTGAGGCAGCAGCTCGAGCTGCAGCATCAACACTGACGTGCCCTGGCACACGGATGTGGCCAGGTAACCAGCACAAGAAGTACTTTTTCCAACTGATGCGCATCGCAGTTCTGACGAAATTGGCTGCTAGATGGTATCCTGTTGCATTAACGATGGTCTGTATAACCTGTGTACTGTCGATAGCGAAGATAACAGTGTCACCAGGTAATTTATTGGAATATATTAGAGCCTCCTGCACAGCAACTAGTTTTGCATCCACAGAACTTAAATCCCCTTGAATACGGAAGGATTTAATATGGGTACCATGTTGGTAACTGCAACCAACTTTGCCATTCTTCTTCCAACCATCTGAGAAAATGACCGTACTTCCCAGATGCGAGCTGAAATGCTCATCGTATGCTTTGCGTAGGGCAGGAATGGGAAGACCTTTCATCCGACATGAATTCAATTCATTGCATACGAAAATATTGCGCCCTATTCTGTGACATTGTCGGTCAGGAATCGGGTTCCATGGCGGTAAAATGGGGTTACCAGATCTTAAACTTAATTCGGCTCGTTCGTACAAATAATCGGCGAAACTCTCCAAGTGCTTCAAATTACAGATGACTGAAATGAGGTCGACTGCATTATTGGCGAGGTCCGTCGGGTAACTGGCGTACGGTGGGCACAGGTCAGTTAAGAGTTCATGCAACCACTTAACTTTGCGCTGCTTACTTAAGCCTTCTAGTCTCCAGTGTGCGTGACCGCAGCCCAAAGTTGGTATGGAAGAATCATGTTCCAGAAAAGCTTCCAACATTGCGTTCATTGGAAGCGTCGGCCCTTGACCAGACGTCGTCGGCCCTTGACCAGACGTCGTCGGCCCTTGACCAGACGTCGTCGGCCCTTGACCAGACGTCGTCGGCCCTTGACCAGACGTCGTCGGCCCTTGACCAGACGTCGTCGGCCCTTGACCAGACGTCGTCGGCCCTTGACCAGACGTCGTCGGTGTCTCGGAAAATGTTGGATCCCTAAAGGATGTCAGTTCGCCGGAGGGCATCGACTCAGACGAAGAAGTTGAACTCGTGTCAGACGTCAGAGGATCAGGTGACGTGGAGCGTTCAGAGGGAGTTGAGGACGAAAGTTGAGAACGCTCCTGAAATAAAGGAAACATCGAGGTAATCATGGTCGTCTTGTTATTATGCGTTTCTAGTGATGAAAATCACCTAAAGCAGAGATAATTCGGGCCCACAAGTTGCCATACTCATGTCTCCATTATAATGGACTTTAGAAACATTTTTACCATAACTTTTATTATTTACGGTTTTCCCGCCATTTTCGAAACTAAAAAGATAATACAGCGCAATTCGGTAGTGATGTAGTCTTCAGGTCCTATAATGGGAATTTGAGGGGGGATGTGGTTCATCCCAAACTTGTTCTAGTGCCGTGGTGTGTCGCTTTGGTCTGACGGAGGAGCGACAACGTTTCTATTCGCGGCATGCGTGCTGGCGATGGTTTGGGCCTCAAATGAAGCAAAAGAGAGTATCTTTCTAGTGGTTACTCATTTCCCGTTGGAGAGTAAAATTTCATGAAGTAGACGAATACCAAGTAAGAAATTGTTCAGAGGAGGGAGGGTGGCCCGCAGATGGAGGGCCGGTCAGAATTTTAGAGGTTCGGCTCAGCGTCAAGGCGAGCTTGACGTACTTGTCCGTAGTCGAAACATTCGAGAAGGATATGGACTATTTTAAGGCACACAACAATTATCGCAGTATGGTTGCGGTGGGCCATCCAGAAAGTGGTGGTGCGTGAGGCGCGTATGGCCTACACGAAGCCTAGCGAGGACCACTTCCCAGAGTTGATCTCTCTGCTGGGAAAACGGGAGGAGGACGAATGTATGGTTTTATCGCCTCTAGCTTGTAGTTGGTAAGTGTCGACCACTCGGCTTGCCAGTGTTCCGGTATGCTCTTTTTATAACATCACATATGGTCTGTTCAAGGAAGGCGAATTGGGTTTATTTGCAAGTGATTAGCCTCTCGAGCAGCTGCCTCATTTCCCGGCACCACGTCGTAGCTGGACATCCAATAGAAAGTAAATTGTTTACGCCTAGGAATGAGGCGACTCTGTATGATTTGAACAACGGGGTGAGGCTAGTTGTATCTAGAGAGAGCGTGTATCGCACTTCGTGAGTCGGTAATTATGGTAGTCACTAGGTGAGGAAGAGTTTCAGCGTGGTTAAGAGCATCGTATATGGCATATATCTCTGCAGTATTCGAAATAGCATGCAGCTGAAAACGACGTTGATACGTCGGGGTGCCTTGAATTTAAGCATACGCCGCTCTTTCTGGAGCTTTCTTCCCATCCGTATAATTACCGGAGAGAAATTGGTGGGTACGAACATGATCAAATAAGAAACAATCTTCTTCTGTATCACTTGCAAATAAATTGTTTAAATAATTACAACAACGCGAGGCTAACGTATCCGAGTCCGATTATCTCCGAAGGTTTTAAAGCGTTATCAATCACGAATTAATGTTGGATCGGTTGAAGTCTAAACTGAAACGAGCTCATGTCTGTTACCTGAACAGGGTTTTATACCGTACTTATTGCTGCGCCCTGCTGCTGCTGAAAATTATGCAAAAATAGTTGCATATAATTACGGTTAACGTGGCTGGATGATCGAAAAATATTTTCACTGACGTAAAAATTTGTGACGATCAAAAATTTAAAAAATTGTCACAGAAGATGAATTTAACAAACATCACAAAATCAATTAACCGATAATAACAGCCATGAATTAAAATCTGTGAATTCGATCAACAAGAGATTATTAGATTTTTAGTTAGTTTAAGCCTCCCTATCCTCAACAAATGAGATCCAAAGAGAGGGAGGAAGAAGGCACTTTTAAGTATGGAGATAAGGAAACGCGGAATCTATGCAGAAAGGGCTTAGAAACAGTAAGTTGAGAAAGAAGTTCATGAAAAAAGATCGAAGTCGAAGAAGAAAGTAGTAGGTGCTGAAAAAACAGGACAGCAGTGAACCGAAAAAAGATGGTTCGTAACAAAACCAAAATCTACGTTATCTTAACAAAAAGAAAGCCTACCTAACCTTTAGCTCGGGCCCTCACATTGTCCCCCTGGGAGCGCTAATTCTCATAGATACAGTAGGTTGTATCCCCCTGAGGGGTCGATCAACACGATAATTTTTACAGCTTACCTCGGCATCGACGCCATCTCTCCGTTCATCATTCAGGTGGAATATGCGCTTAACAGTTGCTCCCCATTTTTGCCACGTAACACCACATTCCACGTCTGTCATGCCAGGAATGAGCTTGAAGATGACGTGAGCCTTGACGTTGCAAGTAGGAGACCCAAGTGTCAGTAGTGCTCGATGTAGCGCTAAGGGTATCAGTCGTCTTGGTCGGTATCTCCGCTGATCAAGCGTGCAGCTTCTGCCACTTTTCTTCTTCAAACCAACGATCGGAAGCAGAGTTGTGATGAGCTCGTGGCTATAGTCGATACACGCATGCATTCCCAGCGCCAAAAAGAAGTTGGTGCAGAATTGGTCGACTGGTAGGGCCATATTTGGTGGAAGTAAATTGCGATGGGAGTGACAGTGACACACAGCAAGTTCGACTCTTTATACCTGGAGATTGACGATTGGGCATTAGTTCTGGTCTACTCTAAATTGAATAAAAACCTTGTGAGTTTGATCTACGGTTTGAATTTTTTGGCGACACAAATCCTCTCTTAACAATCCCACATGACAATCCCATGCATTTACGTGTGCCACCAAGCAGATTAGATCAGTTAACACATCGAATGCGGTGGGTTAAACTGGAGTGCAGTATTTACCTCAAATTTAAATCTGAAAGTTGTTGTAAATTTCATAAAACCAAACACTAACTGGGTCCATAAAATACCAGCAATTTTAAAAATTTTGAAATTTTTCTAACGACTCGTCGATTTGTTGTTTCGTAATCATCGTGATAAGTTATGTTAAAGCTCCCCAACCCCAAAAGTGTTACCATGATGGGAAAGAAGAAAGCAACATTCTTTATTTGATCTACTGCCGTAGATTAGAAAAGTTATTTTGTGTCCATCCTTAACCACAACAAAGGGGAAATCAAGATTGGATGGAGAAAGTCAACATGGAGTAGGAAAATTTAGGAGTGAGAAATTTATGCACTAGGTAGGTCTCTACATCTGTTCTTTATAAACAGCCATAAGTGAAAGTCTGGGAAACCGAATAAAATTTGACAAGTAACTTGTGCTGAAAAAAAGTAGCAGTGAACCGAAAAAAAGTTGGTTACCCAAACGAAAATCTTTAATTTTCAAGGATTTGAAGTTCTTCTTGATGTTCAGCTCAGATTAAATTAGATTAGTAAAGTCTCCTTAACCGCAAAGAAAAAACGTTTCAAAGAGAGAAAGGACGAACGCACCATTAAGTATGGAGATAAGGGAACGCAGAATCTATGCAGAAACATGGAAACAGTGAGTTAATAAATAATTTTATGAGACATGATAAAAGTGTAATAAGGAAGTAGTAGGCGCTGAAAAACGAACCGAAAAAGTTGGTCCTTAACAAAACAAAAATATTTCATTTCTACAAAAAAGGCTACCTAACATTTAGCTCGGGACCTCAAATTTTCTCCCAGGGAGTGCTAATTCCTATAGATCCAAAAATTGAATCCCCCTCAGGGGTAACAGTCTGACAAAAAATAGCCAACCTCATCGACCCTCCAACAAAAAATAGCAAGCCTTATCGACACTCCGAAAAAAAATAGCAAACCTCATCGACACTCCGAAAAAAAATAGCAAACCTCATCGACACTCCGAAAAAAAATAGCAAACCTCATCGACACTCCGAAAAAAAATAGCAAACCTCATCGACACTCCGAAAAAAAATAGCAAACCTCATCGACCCTCCGAAAAAAAAAATTGCAAACCTCATCGACCCTCCGAAAAAAAAAAATTGCAAACCTCATCGACCCTCCAAAAAAAAAAAAATTGCAAACCTCATCGACCCTCCGAAAAAAAATAGGGTCAATGTGAAGTTTAATGCAATCACGGAAAATAATAATGCCGATCCCAAGAATCACTAAAGGAACACATTTCAGAACGTTTTACATGAATGACATTCTGCTCGCTGATGCGTTATTTTCGAATAATTGAACTTTGAAGTTGGCCTTGGCGCCATAGGAAGCGAGCGCGTGAAACGGAATTTAATTAATAACGGAAGCTATTACAAACGTAAAGAGATTGGGTCGTGAGGGGGAGGCACAGTTCTTCTAGTGAAAATTATAAATAAAGCTTCTAACCCACCCATTAGGGTGACGACCACAATCTTGTTGACATCGGGTCCAAAATGGCGGCGCCCATGGTGGTCGCCATGTTAGACCCGATGTAAACAAGATTGCGGTCGTCACCCTAATGGGTGGTTTAGAAGCTTTATTTATACTTTTCATTAAAAGAACTGTGGCTACCCCTCACGACCCAACCTCTTTTCGTTTGTAATAGGGGGTTAGCTTCCGTTTTTAATTAAATTACGCTCGCTTCCTTGGGCGCGCGACGGCCAACTTCAACGTTCAATAATTCGAAAATAACGCATCAGCGAGCAGAATGTCGTTAATGAAAAACGTTCTTAAATGGGTTCCTTTAGTGATTGTTTGGGATATAATTATCAATTTCCGTGATTGCATTAAACTTCACATTGACCAAAAATAGCAAACCTCATCGACCCTCCGACAAAAAACCAAATCCGACACCCAAAGGTCTATTTATTGTTAAGATAGCAATGTCTTGAAACATTAGTCCCCGAATCGTACGAAAGTTAAACCTAATTTTAAAGACTCACTAACCGTCACAAGTTCCTTCGTATCCAAAAGAGTGAGTTTATCGGTCGTGGTGAGTTCCAATTGAAGAAACGGTCGGGAACTGAAGCACGAACCTGATTACAGAGAACACATCCACACGAGATCTCTAAAAAATGTTAAAACACGCGACTTCTGGTTAAAAATTCACTGGAAAATGTAAAAATGAACAATTTATGAGGCAAGGCTATCAAGTTAGACAGTTCTTCGAAACCATAATGAGTCATTTTACATGGATACAAAAATGATTCGAAAACATCCGCATAATACGAAATGTCTTGGTGATAAATGAATTGATATTTTGGAAAGGTGTCCAGAGTTCCCAAATCTCAATGTTTTGAGTCAATGACTAGTCAACACAAAACCAGCTACCGGAAATTTGTCCCCACTAGCACTGTAAATATTTTTGAAATCGTTTTGACCGTGTCTTTTATTAGAAACTTCTCACTGTTCTATGACTCTTGGGTACAAGATCGGAAGATAAAAGTATTTTGGTCTCAGAAACTAGGTTTATAAGCAATATACGCAATCCCTTACATAATACTTCATCCCACACTAACGTGAACATGAAGTTTGAGTAGGCTTATAAATACTGGAATGGAAGGACAGAAGACACCGACATTTTGGAGGAGAACCTCCTTGGAGGACAGTCTCTATTAACCAACACTCGAGCACATCTACAGTAGCTGTTGATAGTATTGGAAGCACAATGAATGGAATTGGCTAATGCTACAAATGAAACTAAACGGACTACTAGGTAATACAAAAGCTAGCTTTTGGTGTGTGCACATCGATTCATCAGTAACTAGCTATAAGATAGATATTTTTTTTCAGATTTGCTCATTAATATATTTTTCAATTTTAGTTGCTTGAATAATTGCTAAGACACCCTAATAAAAAAATGTCTTCAATTCACTTTCCGTTGCAAATGAGTATTAACGACTTGTCGCGGTAGGTTAATTTTGGTCTTCACGATACCAACACAGTTTGTTACACATTGGACAAACGACTTCGGTCAATGTGAAGTTTAATGCAATCACAGAAAATAATAATTGCGATCCCAGGAATCACTAAAATAACCCATTTAAGAATGTTTTACACGAATGACATTCTGCTCGCTGATGTGTTATTTTCGAATAATTGAACTTTGAAGTTGGCCTTTGTGCCAAAGGAAGCGAGCGCGTGAAACGGAATTTAATTAATAACGGAAGCCATTACAAACGTAAAGAGGTTGGGTCGTGAGGGGGAGGCACAGTTCTTCTAGTGAAAATTATCAATAAAGCTTCTAACCCACCCATTAGGGTGACGACCGCAATCTTGTTTATAGCAGCTCCAAGATGGCAACCACCATGGGGGCCGCCATCTTGGTGCCGATGTAAACAAGATTGAGATCGTCACCCTAATGGCTGGTTTAGAAGCTTTATTTATACTTTTCACTAAAAGAACTGTGGCTACCCCTCACGACCCAACCTCTTTACGTTTGTAATAGGGGGTTAGCTTCCGTTTTTAATTAAATTACGCTCGCTTCCTTGGGCGCGCGAAGGCCAACTTCAAAGTTCAATAATTCGAAAATAACGCATCAGCGAGCAGAATGTCGTTCATGTAAAACGTTCTTAAATAGGTTCCTTTAGTGATTGTTTGGAATATAATTATTAATTTCCGTGATTGCATTAAACTTCACATTGACCAACGACTTCTATCGGTAATACACCGCGATCTTTCAAAATGCAATAGCTTCATCACTTCTCTAAGAATATTCTGATTATCTTAAAGGTTTGGTCACGTTAGAAAATGAATTAGAGTACAAGTCTGAACATTTACCGTAAGATCATCCTTACTTCATAACGAAATTTCCTACCTAAATTTCCGTGAAACAAAAGATTTCGAGTCAGAGGCGAAAAACATGCAATCCCAGATGAGTGTGGAGGAAGTTCGTTTATACGTTATACGCTTCATTGTTCAAAGTTAGGATTCCGCTAAACTCAAAACCTTAAGTCAAAGGCCGAATTAACTGTAGCGCTTAAAACCTGATGTTTTTCCGGTTGACAGCATGTAGGAACAATGACTTTCCTCTGGGCATGAGTATGCAGAAGTGGTAACAGATTATAGTTGAACTTTCGTGGTGAAATTTCTTTTAGTGGGACAGGAATTTAAAACATTGGAGCAAGAGAACCGCTGGAGGTATATCCTTGCATAATAGAAAAGTGTCCTGATCAAAGTTTTTGAAATCAGAGGTTCGATTTCAAAATTAACAGGACAGTCTCTAATGACAAATGCGCTTGAATAAACAGCTACTCGTCGATTTTCAAATATTTGCTGCTTGAATCATGGTAATAACATCAAAATAAACAACTTTTCTTCCATACACTTTTTTCGTCAAATGCGTATTTAACGAGGTATAGCGGTAGGTTAGGTTTCGTCTTTGATGACTATCCCGCTGGAAGCGAGTGCGCTTTGTAGTGTTGCTGTCCGACGTGCTCCTTGAATTACTTGCCGCTTCAAACACTGGAGTTGCGGTAAGTCATTTACCACTATAACTAACAAAATACTTATTTGAGACGGAAAGTGCATAGAAGAAAACTTGTTTATTTCGGTCTAATAAACTATGCTTGGGCATGCAAATTTACGAAATCGAAAACTGACATATCCTTCAGATTTACCGACGTTTCTACTGGTTCAAAGTTGAAAATCTCAAAAAGTAAGCATTTGCAAGCAAAGTGTCATTAGTGCAAAACGTCTTAAAATGTGTCCAATTACCGATTTATGGGAATAAAATTTTAATAATCGTTGAACGCACTGAAGTAAATATTGACCAACAAAACTCCACCGAAAGACAAGTGGACGACATAGCCAGTCATAGAGATACACAACTATAATTGACAGTTGCATTTTTGGAACAACGTGCTCTGATTTATAATACCCAAATCCCAAAGTTAGCTAGCGGATCATAATGTTCAGAAATTTCCATAAATAACGAGACGCAGCGATTTACACCCTTCCGTTCAAGAGGATTAAAATCAGACCAAGGCAACGCGCGGCCTTGAGCTTTGATACTAGGTTAGAGACAGTCTTTTTCTTTGCTTGAATTTCATGACTCAATAGTTTTGAGTGCCGGAAGATCTTTTTATAGTTTTTAGAGGCCTTAACGTTGTAATCAGTTGTAATTACTGATTACGTTACAATTTTGGGAGATGCAAAAAACTCGCCATTCACGGTTTTCTTGAAATACTTCTTAATATGATTCTGTGTGTCACAAAAATATTCTCAACGTAATTATAGGCAATACATCAGAGGGCACGCTTTGACTCTTAAAATTGTAAAAACCATGAACAATCCTAATTGCAAATCACAATATGTGTGCGTGTGCGTGTGTGTGTGTGTGTGTGTGATTGTGAGTGTCCGTGTGTTTATAGCAGTAGCCGAGGGAGGTACCGTGCGTCTTGCTACGTATAAATATTTTTTCAATTATTTTGGCATCTCTTGACGTAAACAAGACAAGAGAAAACACTAATGATTCCTGGTTGATTGGGCATCAAATAGAAACTTTAAATCAAAGTAAGTTGCCATCAAATAATATAGTACTTTATTCACGAATTACAGACGTAGCAAGAAGGAAACTGACAGAGACGAATAAAGTGCTAGAAAAATGGCAAAACTCAGCAGTACCTACGAATTAAAAACATAATATGGTCAAAAATTGAATATATGACATAATGAGTGGTGAATGTTGGAAAAAAGCAGAGAGAAGTAATGGTTTTATAAGACTCAACACGCTTTTTTCAACGCTGGACCACCTTAATGAGGTATTCGTTAATACCCCATACCCTGGTTTTAGATCATGTAAGCTTTTATTAATACTAGTGTACGCAGCCCGTCCAAAATAACGGGATTCAATATTTTTCTTGAATATATTTTCCAGATGTGGATGACAAACAAATTCAACTATCCCAATAGTACCCATGATTAAAAATTCTTGTACTTGTACACTGGTGAAACTCGTATAAGAAATCCGGTCGTTAGTATCACAGATACGGTCATTAAGGGGGGACAGCCCAGGGATTTTCGGGCCCAATTGGTCATTTTTTGTTGAAAAGGGATATGGTGTCCTAAAATTGTATGGGGCTACGAGCACGAGAGCCCGTAAGCCCCATAAATCAGAGGTACGAGTGCACACGGCTTGTCAAAGAAATGACAGGATTAGATATAGCACCAACTGAGCTATTCATTCCGACTCCCAATCTGCTGGGTTAAGGCACCGAAAATTGTGGAGTTGATGAAGCTGGTATCACAGATACGCTCATCTCACACTGCAGGCTGGTGGGTGTGACGCACGGACGGGCGGACGTGGCTCCTTTTGTAATAGTGATTATGATTATGATTATAAATTATAGTACGTTGTTCCAAGAATAAAACTGTCAATTATAGTTGTGTGAATCTCGATGATTGGCTATGTCGTCCACTTGCCTGTGGGTGGAGTTTTGTTCAACTATTTATAGGTTGAACGTTTGCTCTTTTCATCTTAGTCGCGAAAAAAATTATATCCGGTTAAATCGATCCTCTGTGTGAACTTTATACCATATGTTAAGCCAAAAGTATTTATTTAAGATCGCAGACTAAAAGTATTTTCGTGATTTTGAAACTTCTAAGGTATTTTTTCTGTATTATATCAGCACGAGACCAACAGCTTTCAATGCATTACTTCCAATGATCATGATATTGTCTAAACGTTATTAGGCTCGAGTGTTCGGACAATGCAGGAATGTTGTCTTGGTGGATCAAGTTAGGTGCTTAATAGTCTGAGAAATAATTAGTCCGCTAATTGCATGTTTCAAGTAACTACGGAACCTAAGAGCATAGAGAATAAAATGTATCACATTTTCTAGCGCTTACAAAATGAAGGCTCCTTGTCTACTGACGAATTTTACAACCTCCGTGTAACTGGCTCAAAACATTGTATTTTGTGTGAACTCCTAAATATCTACAAATTCTATTTCTAAACTACCGCAAATTCCAGTTAGAGTCAATATTTACGGTTGATATTTACTTTAGTGAGTTCAACGATTTTTAAATTTTAATTTAAACAATTTAAACAATTTAAGCAGTTTAAAAAATTTAAGCAATTTAAGCATTGCGGAGAATTTATTTACCAAAAGGGACCAGCAGTAAATTGTTTCTTAAGTCTAGTACAATGGAGACATTTGAACGTGCCATCTAATTATAGCAAGGATAATATAATTATCCCTGCCTTAGGTGATTTTTATCACAACAAACGCATAATAACAAGACGACAATGATTACCTCGATGTCTCCTTTATTTCAGGAGCGTCCCCAACTTTCGTCCTCCACTCCCTCGGAACGCTCCACGTCACCTGATCCTCCAACGTCTGACACGAGTTCAACTTCTTCGTCTGAGTCGATGCCCTCCGGCAGACTGACATCCTTTAGAGATCCAACATTTTCCGAGACACTGACGACGTCTGGTCAAGGGCCGACGACGTCTGATCAAGGGCCGACGACGTCTGGCCAGGTTTTTTTTTCTGGAGCTGTTCTGAAACATGATTCTTCCATCCCAACTTTGGGCTGCGGTTACGCACCGCACACTGGCAACTAGGTTCAGGTAAGCAGCGCAAAGTTGAGTGGCTGCATGAACTTTTGACGGATTTGTCCCCACCGTACGCCAGTTACCCGACGGAATTCGCCAATAAAGCAGTCATCTTCATTTCGGTCTTCTGTAATTTCAAGTACTTGGAAAGCTTCGTCGATTATCTGTACGAACGAGCCGAATTAAGTTCACGATCTGGGAACCCCATTTTGCCGAAGTGGGAATTTTTTGAATCCCCATCATGTCACAGAATAGGGCGCAATATTTTCGTATGCAATGCTTTGAATTCAGGTCGGAAAAAAGGTCTTTCCATTCCTGCCTTACGTGAAGCATACAATGAGCATTTCAGCTCGCATCTGGGAAGTACGGTCATTTTCTCAGATGGTTGGAAGAAGAATGGCAAAGTTGGTTGCAGTTACCAACATGGTACCCATATTAAATCCTTTCGTATTCAAGGGGATTTAAGTTCTGTGGATGCAAAACTAGTTGCTGTTCGGGAGGCTTTAATATATTCCAATAAATTACCTGGTGACACGGTTATCTTCGCTATCGACAGTACACAGGTTATACAGACCATCGTTAATGCAACTGACTACCATCTAG
This sequence comes from Morinoia aosen, assembly GCA_030386875.1. Taxonomy (NCBI): domain Eukaryota; kingdom Metazoa; phylum Arthropoda; class Malacostraca; order Amphipoda; family Talitridae; genus Morinoia; species Morinoia aosen. The sequence goes on along the minus strand of CM059565.1, from coordinate 63,664,451 downwards.
CAGCCAATTTCGTCAGAACTGTGATGCGCATCAGTTGGAAAAAGTACTACTTGTGCTGGGTACCTGGCCACATCCGTGTGCCAGGGCACGTCAGTGTTAATGCTGCTGCTCGAGATGCTGCCTCACATCCGTGTACATGCCCACTGGGATGTTCTTGAGGAGCCCGATGTTTGATTGGGAGCCCTACTTCAGTAATTGTATAAGTCTTGGTTTAAATAATACATTGATTCTACAGCTAACTCACCCTTACGATTAGCTTAGCGAAGTTTAATCTATAGCTCAATGAAGGTCACAGTGTGATTCTTTGCCTGAGAAGTAATCAGGCTCCGAAGGTAACTTTTTATATCATGACTAATCTTGTTCCTTTATTTTGAATTTCAAGTGTTTACCTGTGTACGAGCATAATTGGAAACTCGTATAAGATTTGAGGTCACTCAGACCGTGTGCACCGCAGACTTCAATGCAGATAAAGTAGCTCGACTCCGACGAAATATGAAATGCTGCACCAACCAAAGTAACGCAGCAACAGAAATTTTGCTTTGACGTCTGTGTTGGATGAAACGGAGACTGATTATATTTTAATGGGAACACTGTGTTTATTCAGATCAGTTGATTGGTACATATTTGAAATCCGATGAAAGAGTTTTCCTTGGATAAAGATTGAATTTTATTTCATAAGCCCCGGAGATTTCAGCCGAAAGGCTTTTTAATGTAAGTGAAAAACTTTACGACAGAAATGCTGCATGTTTCAGTTTACGATCAGAAATATTTGTTATTTGACTTTAGGTTTTTTGACTGTAGCGGATTAGTGTAAGATTAGATGCTAACGTCTGCCTTGGCTTTATTTTATTAAGACGTGCCTAGAGTTCATTTGATTTATTTCTACCTATGGAACTGATCTTCCGGCGACAATATCGAAGAAGCAAATTTTGGCGAAAGCTAGAAGAAAGTAGGTATCAATCGTTTTCGTTTCCATGACGATCATGAACAGAGGATGAAGCTCGTGTTTCTAGAGGTGCTGCTCGGAGGTGCTCTAGAAGGGCAGCTCGGAGGTGCTCTAGAGAGGCAGCTCGGAGGTGCTCTAGAAGGGCAGCTCGGAGGTGCTCTAGAGAGGCAGCTCGGAGGTGCTCTAGAAGGGCAGCTCGGAGGTGCTCTAGAGAGGCAGCTCGGAGGTGCTCTTCAGGGGCAGCTCGGAGGTGCTCTAGAAGGGCAGCTCGGAGGTGCTCTAGAGAGGCAGCTCGGAGGTGCTCATGAGGGGCAGCTCGGAGGTGCTCTAGAGGGGCAGCTCGGAGGTGCTCTAGGGATGCTGCTCAGAGGTGCTCTAGAGGTGCAGCTCTGAGGTGCTCTAGAGGGGCAGGTCGGAGGTGCTCTAGAGGTGCAGCTCGGAGGTGCTCTAGAGGTGCTGCTCGGAGGTGCTCTAGAGGGGCAGCTCGGAGATGCTCTAGAAGTGCAGCTCGGAGGTGTTCTAGAGGTGCTGCTCGGAAGTGCTCTAGAGGTGCTGCTCGGAGGTGCTCTAGAAGGGCAGGTCGGAGGTGCTCTAGAGGTGCAGCTCGGAGGTGCTCTAGAGGTGCTGCTCGGAGGTGCTCTAGAGGTGCAGCTCGGAGGTGCTCTAGAGGTGCAGCTCGGAGGTGCTCTAGAGGTGCTGCTCGGAGGTGCTCTAGAGGTGCTGCTCGGATATGCTCTTGGACTGGTGACATGGTACGTTCCTCTGGTGCGGGCGTTCCTCTTAATTATAAGTTGTCATCAATGAATTTCAAATTGATGAGAAAGAAAATGCCATCTCATTGATATAAAACTATAGTTTCAAGCGCTGAAAAAATTTTCATCATAATTATAAATTTAAGAGCGTGTTAACACTGGATGGTAAGGGCTGTAAGATCTAAATTGCCGTCCAACTTAAAAAATATTTTCTAACGACGAATGTGTGTTGGCTTGTTAATTCGTTTGATTATGATGTACTGCATAATAATAATATCCAGCTCACAAATGCGTCTATTCGAAGATTGATTTGCTGAATTTCAGCAAATGAAAAATTTGAGAAGTTTTTGGTGTATGTATTTTCACATGGTATGTTGATCATTTAGATAGATATAATTAGACTAACAGTGAAAACAGCGTTAGTCGAGTGCCCTAAACACAACGGCGCTCAGAATCAACCACATCAGAGCGAGACAGAAAAATATTTAATTTATTATGACAAGATTCATCATGCCTCGTGTCTATTGATGAATATTTCTACGCTGTGCAATTAATTTTGCAAGCTTTCATATTCACTTCGGCTGTGCAAATAAGCTTTTCATCGATCGTACATGAAAATATAATTCGTCACGAGTTTCAACGAGTTTAACTATCCTCTTTCTACGAATATTCTGGGAGCCTTCACTCTAAGTAAAGTTTCTTCATAAAACAGCGGTGCCTACGTCGTGAACACGTTGCATCGGAGTGTCTCTACGAGCAGGCATTCAAGATATTTTATGACCGCTAGTGAAAACATATTTAGATATTTATTTTTTCAGATATCTATTTCTTCAGATGGTCAGATATCTATTTATAATCTTACTATTTCTTATTTTATGCTGACTATCATAGAATGAACTCATTTATAAATTATTGACTTAATAAGGCATATTTTCATGCACGTTAGAACGATTTGTGTAGACATTTTCCTAAAAGTCGTTTAAGCGACTGGGCGCGATACAAGCGGTTGCTTGCTAACCGCTGCCCGCATCACAAAAGCGAGGACACTTGGGTCACAGACTTCACCGAGGCCGGAGTGCGTTGTTTGGTTCGGCTTGTCCCCCTCTTTGGGCGTGGGCAGCCGCATATATTGTTGTATGAAGGGTGATGAACCAAGCCTTTATCTATGATCCCCACAATACTTTCGGTGAACTTTATTAACCCTGGTCTACCATGACATGACTACCATGAATCATGTGTCAACCACAGGGTGTTCTGGCACATGCCCAATCGTCTGCAACAGCTCTCGTAATAAAGAGTATCCTCATTCATTTTCGATAATTAAACTACACTCGTTTATGTAACTTCAGTGTTGTAGCACGAACGAGAACTTGTAGAATCATTTGAAAATGTCATGTATTCTAGAATAGTTCTTTAGTAATAACTTGTGACCTTTATCTAAGTGCATTAATTCCCATTTGTTTTGAAAAGATGCAAGATTTACATTTCTTATGGCCATTCTTTCATTTCGCCTTCTTTCTTATTTCAAATAAAGGGAGGTAGACTACTATAAATATTAAATATTCAATATAGTTTGTCATATTAGAGACTGGTGGCAGGGTGTTAAATAACTCAATGAAAAGAGATGAATGCATGATAAATGAAAAGAAATACTTCGTGATTGATGACGATCACACAGAAAGGCCCAGCCCGACTTTGTGATGAATATTATACAACCGGATCACAACGTAAATGGCGAGAGGAAAGTTCAACCCGTAAAGGATCACTACATTAGTACGCAACTTTTAACCTTGTCAGAGACTGGTCAGAGCTATCATATAATACCTCATACAGTTCATTAATTGAAGTGACGAATATCATCTTTTATAAATATTTGACGGAGTCGGTTCGTTAAATTTTACTTGCGACGAGATGGTTTTTAATTTCTCAGGGTGAAGTACGTTTTTCTATGTAATAAGTCCGTAAAAACAGTACAGAGTTTCAATTCTGTTCATATGTCGAAGGTAGGTAACTTGAGCCAAGCATAAAAAATGGTTTTAAGAAGCTACAAAAACTATGTGTTTCATTTGGGTGAATAAACTAATACATTAGCATTTGCGTTTATTTAGTATGAGGTATAATTTTTGAAAATGTTTTACTCTGAATTACGGAGTCTAAAGTACAACAGACTCAGATAATCCACAAAAAAGGGGCTGGTGACGTTGTAATAGCAAAAAAGAAAAGCCTTTAAGTGCTAGTTGGGTCTAATTCGTTAGTGCTCCCCATTACTGATGTAAGCAAATCTCGCTAAGAGACACAGAGGAGAAAACTTTTTGCAACAACACCATTCGTTCTAGAACAAAATGCACCAAAGAGGAACTAATGAAAAACTCATTTTAGAATTGGTTGGAAGATCTTCCTTTCTAATGTTTTTATTTTTTTACGCGTAATGTCATACAAGGGAATTTGACGTTCCTCCCCTAGCACGCTCATTCCTCGCTTGTGTTGTTTGATATCCCTTTGGCATATCCACCCCGCGGTAAGGCATAGCACGGGACGTCAAATCTAGCGCTGCTGCTCGGAGCGGCTCTTGGACTGGAGACGTGGCACGTTCCTCTGGTGAGTGAGGAGAGCGAGGCGAATTTGGGGCGCCTTGCAGACCTGCAATCTGAAAGACGGAACAAAATAAAATAATTTTTTGGAACACTTGTATCGCCTGGGGGATCAGAGATTAACTCCTGTAGCAAAAGGTGTTTATCGCGGAAACAAAAGCCTTAAAGATAGAGGTAAAGCTCGATATATTTCAAATAAGTTAGATATACACATAAAGGGGTCTAAAACAGATTTTCACAGCGAATAGATAGGAAAAATACTTGATGAATATCACCCAAAGAAGTGGGGTGGGGGGAGAGATTAAAGACATAGGTTGAGTCGATGGCATTAGCTATGTAAGGAATGTCGCGATAGGCTAAAATGGTGACTCACTTCACGACAGGCGTGAGAGGTTAGTAAGAAATACCTGCAATTGGCAGGTACTGATAAGGAAAACAGAAACTAATCTAGCCTGGAAAGTGTAGAGAAAATTGTTTGACAATAAGATAGAGAAATTATAAGAAAAACGCAGTGAAGAAGTGGATAAAAATTGCAGAACGAAATGCAAGACCTTTCGAACGAATTATAATTCATATTTTCTAGGTTACATGGTATTTGGCCATATTTTTATCTCCAACGTCCTAGAAAACTGTAATCTTCTATCGAAAATGGCCTTTATGCGCTGTATTTAGTGTTAAATGTGTTCCTCAGAGTGTTCTTTGAGGTTCATTGCAGAGTAGCAGTTTTTTCTTCTTTCTTATGTCATGACGGCATTTGCTCTAACTTGCTTAAAATAAATACACAAAATGTATGAAGGAATTGCGTGTCCCAAAATAAAAATCTGAAAGATAATTACGTAGACTGCACAGCTTTGATACAGGCATTCATTTACGTGAGTACTGCGACATCCTGTACATATATAAATATGGTTAAATGAAACTATCCAATTTCAAACCATGCCCTACATACAAACGCACTCTGCAATGGTTCATACTGGGAATCTTTCTTCGACTTCCATGTCCACCGCTTGCTCAAAAAAAACACTGTAGGCCGAAGAGCCACATAAAAATTACAAAAAATACCTGTACAAATTCTGCCCTGATAGATAATCGTTAAGCATCATTCAGCTTCATAGTGTAATTTTATCTCAGGTAATGAATCGGCAGGATAGTTTGAATGAATTAGTTTAATAATTAACTACCATTTCCCAACTAGAAAAAGAGCTACTTGCATGCCAAATCAACGACTGCAAACATTTTAAACTACAGATTACCCGCGCCTTACATACATGGCAATTTCTCGTAACATGATAAGAAAACACTGCTTGCCATTTAGCTCATTTGTACAGGCCTTAATTTAACCAGTTCAATTCTGATTAACAATTCCGTACCCGTTTTTCAAATTTCTATTGGGTACGATTAACCTCAGGATTAGTGAGATAATTTGAATACTACGAAAGTTTGTTGGTGGTCCAACTATCACCTCCCTCACTGGTCATTGATATAAATGAACCGATGAGAGTATGCCTTGAAAAACTTTTACATTTCAAAAAATCAGATTGAAACTCACACTCCACGACATGAATGCATTTTATCACGTTAGAGTTGATGGTTTTTCTCAGAAATTACCCTATTCAAACGAATGCATGACTTCGGATTGAAAAACTGAGTGTTTAACGGCCATGCCGGTGAATTACATTTTTATTTACGTTCAATGAAAAAATTCAATGGTAGCTATTGCGCATACAAAAATATTTGACATTATAATAGGAAGTATAATTAACGAAGTAATTTAAAAATTTGATTTTGAGTTATGAGAAAATTAATGGTGAATTCTCATAGCAGAAAATAAATATGAACCAGCTAAATGATTGGCTACGTACCAGAACGCAGAGCAAGAAGGACTGCAGTACGAGCATTGTTGCAGCTGATCGTAGCCTCCGGTCAGGAATACAAACTGTTGAGTGTAGTAAATCATATTTCCGCTGACAAATTCTGAAAATAAAAGTATGAAGTTAGATCAGTTATATTCCATTCTCAGAATTTCATGAACTTATCTTTCCAAATAATTTAATTTTTGACCTGAACCTAACAACTTCAGCATGGCTCAACTTGCATCTAAGGTTCACACAACATATGGACATCGAAATTCCATTTTATGTCTCAAACACACAGCGAAGAAAATATTAAAATACATAAACGGGAGAAAATACTCGAATTAAAAGGCCCATAACATTAGTGCACAAATCACTAATAAAAAGAAATTTTAATCGTCACAATGTTTCATTGAAGTGGTCCATGGCAGGTCATCTTTATTTTAACCGCGCGGTAGTTGAAGAATCTTCACAATTTATTGCAGAAAACGAGGTCTGTGTACTCGAAAAGTCAGCACAGTTCACAAGTATGGGACTAAAGGGACTCTGAGTGGCGGCTCTAGCGGGGGAGTAGGTGAGCTCATCACCTCACACGCTAGGGGAGTGAGCCACAGTGACGGCTGAGGTGCTGGGGATTTATGTACACCTTTTCTCGTTTTAGAACCACGTTCCTTCAAAATGTACCGACGAACTGCAAGTTTACCAACGACGAAACATTGGGTATAACAGGGAATAGAAATATAGAGACAGTGTCGCAAAAAATAGCAACAACGACAAATTATAGCGACACCAGGCAAAATGAATGACAGTGAAACTATATATCAAAACAAAGAAACAATGTGTAATGACAGAGTCGGTTTATTGTAACAACGTTCAAAAAGGATAACAATTACACAAAAAATAGTTACGTTCGTGTATATTATTGTAACAAATTAACAATTTCTGACAGAATTTTTTATAAGTAAAATAAACAGTAAAGTAGCATATAACGTAGTACACGATGCATATTCAGACTATGCATACAAAATTATTGATAATTACAATAAAGAATAAACATCATATATATGTATCACACGAGAACCGGCCACGTCAGAGTTGTTCTGGAAAATTCCAGTACTTCCCGGTCGAATATTACATCATCCAATGACCGGAAAGTAATGGAATGTAAATATGTAGTCCCATATGTTTTATTGTCGGGTGGCATTGATGCTCCCGAAAGTGAAAATATCGAATGTCGAAATCCCGAATATCCAAATCCCAAAAATCAAAATCCCGAATGTTGTAATCAGGGTTGCCAACTGGCCTGTACAGTATGTATTTCACTGCCAAATATGGTCGGGAATTAGATATTCGAGATTTTGATTTCTGGAATTTTGACATTCGGGATTTCAAGGTGTACCCATTATTTTCAATTTTTTTAACAAGGAATTAAAAAAAAAGATTTCTCTCGTCAATAGGATTTAAAAGATGTTGTTACATTTCATGACTCTTCGTTGCTATTTTTTGCATCTGTTACATTATTTTGAACCTGTGATACTGGCTATTTGAAGCATTGTTACAAGATTTGACTATTTGTTGAAGAAAATGATCGTCTGTTGCAACATTCTGAGAGTGTTATACAATTTGAAGCAACGTTACATTTATTTGTCTCTGTCACTACATTTTGCATCCGTTATCATTTTTGCAGCATCGTCACTAGATTTGTACTGGATGTTGTTATATTTGAGCCGCTGTTATTAGTTTTTATTCGCTGTTGTATGATTGTGCAAACTGTTGCTATATTGTTTTGACGTGTGGTTATAAAACGAGAAAAGGTGCAAGCCGCTGACGGGACTCTGACCTTCAGCCTTGTGTATCAAGCCTTGAACGTCCAAATAAAACCTCTTGGATTAATTTCACGAGAATTAATTTGAATTTTATTGTGCGTGTGTGAAAAAATGTATACGAGAAGAATAATGGAGTTCATGCAAAACTTTCAAAATTTAGCAAAATTACAGCCTCTCATTTTGAGTCATATTGAAAGTAATGAAAAACATTTGACCCATTTTAATTGCTATTGACTAAATTTACCGTGCAGTATACAGACAGCAAGTCTCAGTTGAGTGTCCTGTGAGCGAAAAATCTTAGTACCTGTTGCTTACCAGCTCGACACCAAAGATCCTATCCTTCTGAACTAATGATTACTACGTCTTATAACTAACTCAGTACCAGGTTGGGTGGGTCTCGTCTGAGTAGCTGCTGAGTAGCTGGTGAGCATCAAGAGTGAGTGCATGTTTCCAATGACACGGAATACAATGAACAAAAAATGGTATGTCTAGAAAAGTCGATAGAAATCATAAGCCTCGCAAGATTTTCACTTGTTAAACAGGCGTTAGATTTATTAACAGGTAAAATTTGATCTATCGATTTCAAACTTTGCGATACCAAAATATAATGGAATGTAGTACTATATGTATTATTGTCGGGTGGCATTCAGACTCCCGAAAGTCAAAATCCCGAATGTCGAAATCCCGTATATCTAAATCTCAAAAATTGAATCCCTAATGTTGAAATCAGGGCTACTAACTGACATGTACAGGAAGTATTTCACTACCAAATATGGTCGGGAAAGAAATATTCGAGATTTAGACTACTGGAATTGTGTTATTCGGGATTTCAAGGTGAAACCATTGTTTTCAATTTTTTTAATATGGAAGTGTAAAAAAAATTATTTCTCTCGTCAACAGGAGTTTAACAGATGTTGTTACATCTTTTGACTTTTCGTTACTATTTTTTGCATCTGTTACATTATTTTGAACTGTGATACTGGCCGTATGTTGCATTGTTACAAGGTTTGATTATTTGTTACAGAAAATGAATGTCTGTTGAAACATTCTGAGAGTGTTATACGATTTGAAGCAACATGAATTTTATTTGTCTCTCTCACTACATTTTGCATATGTTATCAATTTTTCAGCGTCGTCACTGGATTTATACTGGATGTTGCTATTTCTGAGCCGCTGTTATTAGTTTTTATTCGGTTTTATATGATTGTGTAAACTGTTGCTATATTGTTTTGACGTGTGGTTATAAAACGAAAAAAAGGTGTAAGTTGCAGAACGAAAGGTTCACTATTGGTGGTCTGAAGCAGTGTTAACGAAAGAGGATAAATGTCAGTTTTCAGATGATATATTTTCTCTAGTCTCGAGAGATGCTCTAATTTTGCTAAGATGCGATGCATTGGATGCCCTGAAGCAGCTTGAAACACTATGAAATACATATTTTTCTTATCAGCAAATAAAATTCACGAGTTCAATTTTCTGGTTTCCAATTAATTTTTTTGCCGAAAGGTACTGACATCCAAAATCGTAAGAAATGTTGGGAATAAGAGCTAAATAGAATAAACATTTTCAATGTAAGCTACCGTAAAATTGCAAAGTTTATGTCTTTATTAGGCGTAACTTCGCATTTGATACAGGATTACGCAAGTGATTTCAATTCGAAGTACAAGAGGCTCTTTTTGATTGATTCAAATTGAAAATAAAACCTATTTTTAATTTATTCCGCAAATCACTGAGCTGTCAGATTCGATTCCAAGCGTCATTATCCATAAAAATCTGTACTAGGCTTGCATGTAGGCTAACCGTTCTGTTAATTGAGGACATTTTCGACTATGACGTTCTAGAGTTGTAGGGTTTTTCCAGTTTTTTGTAGCTATGACATTTTTATGCTCGGAGGTGGTGAGCATGATTTGTTTTCTACGACGGGCGTGGTTAGCTTGTTGTTGGAAGAATTTCACCTCGATGTCGGTTCAGAGGGGTTTTGACTTTATGACCAGGTTTGTAGCATTCCAGCCATGGGGTTTTCGTCGACATTCTTTTTCCTCGTACAGCGATGTATAAGATTGGAATGGCTTAATTACGCAGCTGTTTAGCTTTATCATCTTGTGGAAGCCAACAAACCTTAACGAGTCGCAAACAAATTGTGAGCACATGTTTTGGTGAACTGTAATGAGTCAGTTGAGAGGACTTCAAGGACGAATAAATCGATGTATAATATTGCAGCAGCACTTGAGTAGATTACAAATTTATGTTCGTTAATGGGTCGCCTAACGACATTTACAATAGCATCTCAATAGTAAAGAGCTTGATTGGGTAGAAAAAATGATGGGAGTACATAGCAAATTACTACCTGACACGCATGTTCTAATATTTCACTTAAGAAGACGAGCGACTAAGCGCGCGGCTTACAACAACGATATTTACAAGATGGAGAGTAGCGGAACTAGTGGGTGAGAAGTGCAGCAGCAGCGTGTGGCCGTGAGTGAAAGCGGGTGCATTTCGATGAAAGTTAGAGAACATTGTAAAAAAGCGTAGTGGGTAGCAGAGGAAATTTTGTGGACCAGGCATGGTGGAATGCAGGACTTGCTCAGGGGAAGATAGAAATAAAGTCCATCAGTAATGCCGCATTGTTTAGAAGTGTCTTTTAGAATGGGGTGTCCTAGTAGTGATGCGTTGTGTAACGGTGTACTTGGATGGAGTGAACCTGGAGGGCATTCGTAATAAGTCTGATATGAGCCATGGAGTTCTTTCTTTGTGTGAGTGGACTGTGTTGTCAGCGTTCGTTGAGTGACCGCAATTAAAATGATCGTCGGGTTCGCATTTGGTTAGACTTAACTTAACGCACTAGACTTAAGAAACATTCTACCTCTGTATCACCTGTTGTAAATAAATTGTTTAAATTGTTTAAATTGTTATTGTGTTCGTTAAATTCGGCACCATTATGAAAACAGTGATTTCAATTTACCTAAGAGGCTTTCAGCGTCTTTTTGCGACTCTAGTAATTCAGCCAAAGAAGTTGGCATTGCAATCTGGTTACTGAACCGGGAAATGTCATGTCAAATTATTCTTGTACTTTGTCAGTGACTGAGGATTTTTATAAGCTATGAAAGCCTGCACCATAGTATTGACTTTTATATCAATAGAGCTTTTCCCTTATTTCAGATGAGTTACAGCTCTCCTGAACTTCCTGTCATCGGGACCCACCCGAGTTCCTCAAGAAGTTCCATCGCTGGTCTTGAATTCACTACTGCACACAACCTCGACTGATTTATTCACGTATGTTTCAAATTCTCTGTAGAGAAATGAATGCATGTGCATGGGGCTGCAATTATGAAAACTTTATAACACTTCAGATCGGATGATTAATGACTGGTTTTCGTTTTAGCATGCTATTTTTACGTTGGTAAAAATTTTCAGTTCACGTTCCTATTAATTTTTTTCAAATGGAGTTTGAAGGAAATAATTTGGCAGAGCCATTGTATTATTTTCTCGTTTTCAACTAGATTGGTTTAGTCATTAGCAAGGTGTGAAGTCAGCTTTTCTAATTTATAAGAACATCTTTTGGTTCGGAAGTGATGAATTGTGATTTATTTGCAATGGATTTCAGGCCATTTTGTAGTGATGATTTTCAAAATACCTTTTCATTTGTCCTGTGATTCATGGGTATTTGAGCTGCGCGGTGTTTAAGACGGTAGAGCCACAGCAGGTGCAATGTTTCATCATTGGAAGGCGAGAAGAAAAACATAATTAATGACTTTTGGTGTGAACAGATGTCGTGTGAGGGCCTTGTGTTGTGGAGCTGGCGAGATATGGACTATTGAGTGGTGGAATTGAGTAGCTCATCCATCAAATGGGCGAAATGAAGCTGTTCATACGGAAATATCTGTTCCTTGTAAGATGAGTGTTTGCTAGTCAAAGAATCTAACAGTCTCTAATTAGACGAGAGGTCATGCTAGTATTTTCCTAATTTTTTTGATCTGGCGGTGTAAAGTAAAGCCATCTTTGGCTTTTTTATTCTTAGGATGGTTTAAGAAGCATAGAAATGGTCAGAACCGCTAATTCTAAATTGACATTTGAAATTTAAAGATTTTATGAAGGCATATTTTGTTATATAAATTTAAGCAGAGTGAATTATATTAGCCTTAAAATCAACTTCAATGAATTTTCGCCACATAAACAATTCCAGAATTATTATTTTCCAGTAGTTCACGCTCATGAAAGAACATTTAGAGATTTGTGCCAGCATTTGAATCCATTCGTTTATATTCACTTTACGCCCTCAGATCAAACAACAAAAGAAAATACTAACATGTTCTCTCGTCTAATTAGAGACTGTTATATTCTTTGACTAGCAAACACTCATCTTACAAGGAACAGATATTTCCGTATGAACAGCTTCATTTCGCCCATTTGATGGATGAGCTACTCAATTCCACCACTCAATAGTTCATATCTCGCCAGCTCCACAACACAAGGCCTTCACACGACATCTGTTCACACCAAAAGTCATTATGTATGTTTTTCTACTCGCCTTCCAATGATGAAACATTACACCTGCTGTGGCTCTACCGTCTTAAACACCGCCCAGTTCAAATACCCATGAATAATTATTACAGGCGAAATATACTGGTCTTTTGAAAATCAGCACTTCGAAATGTGGTATATAACAGCAAACAATACTTGTTCAAATGGTTAATGAATTATTTAAGAGCCACAATGCGTTAATAAATCGAACAATTCGTTCTTCAGCATGAGAAAAAAATTATTCATGGGATACTTTAGTTATATATATTTAGGTATTTAAAGTTGAAACTAAAACCAAAAATATTAGCTTTTCTAAAACCAAAAATATTAGCTTCTAAAAAGTAATTTAATGATGGAAAATTTTTCCGTTAGAGTTCCGAAATAATTTGAGAGTAGGACCGACAAAAGCGAATGAGACACATTAAAAGCTATAATTGAATGAGAGAATGCAAGAAATAAAAATTAACGTACTGAATTTGTCGACGAAGAACTTGCCACTCTTTCTTGCCCATTATGTGAGACACCGTCCAAATATATTCCAGTCATGGTGATGGAAACTTCATCTCACAAAACATTTTAAGTTCGATATCGAGACAAATCAATGTCATCAGTGAAAAAGAATGGGAACGAACAAAACTGTGGTACTGCTCAAACATAATTTGTCAACAAATGGTCACCCAATGACGCTACATTCAAAGGACGCCCACTGTACTGCCCTGAGAATACACATAATATAGCCCTGAGAACATAGCCCCATAACATAGCCCTGAGAGCATAGCCCCATAACATAGCTCTGAGAACATGGCCCCATAACATAGCCCTGAGAACATAGCCCCATAAAATAGCCCTGAGAACATGGCCCCATAACATAGCCCTGAGAACATAACCCCATAACATAGCCCTGAGAACATGGCCCCATAACATAGCCCTGAGAACATGGCCCCATAACGTAGCCCTGAGAAGATGGCCCCAAAACATAGCCCTGAGAACATAACGCCATAACATAGCCCTGAGAACATCGCCCCATAACATAGCCCTGAGAACATAGCCCCATAACATAGCCCTGAGAACATAGCCCCATAACATAGCCCTGAGAACATAGCCCCATAACATAGCCCTGAGAACATGGCCCCATAACGTAGCCCTGAGAACATGGCCCCATAACATAGCCCTGAGAACATAGCCCCATAACATAAAAAAATAATGAAGGCATCTACGGATGCTTTATTTCCAATCAAGCTTGATACATATCACCTTGTACATTGGATTTTCAAATGCCTTATAACTAACGCCAGGACGCCATGACGCTTTCACCCCGGTCAAGACCGGTACCCATGCATTTCAGACACCTGGGTAGAGTGGGGTATTGTGCTTGGAATTTTTCTCCTATACCCAACAGAGAAAATCGCCACCACCAGCGCCGAGTTTCGAACCCGGGTCTCTGCCGCACGGCGGCAGAACCTCTAGCACATGGCTATCGCGAGCACAGGACAACATAGCCCTGATAACATAGCCCCATAAAATGGCCCTGAGAACATAGCCCCATAACATAGCCCTGAGAATAACATTATACACACGGCGGAAACCGTAGTGTCCTACAACGATTTTGAGGCTAAATACTATTGGCTGTCAAAAATACTTTCACATTTGGCCGATACTGAAAGTATCAGGCAAATACTGGTACAACGGATGTAGACACAAAACGCTCGTCACTGCACCTAAGTTCAGTACCTACAATAAACGTTTTAATTAAAATAAAAGAAATAAACTAATTTTGCACATTCCATTAACATTTCATGCGTATCTTTCACATGGTCTAGTTCAAAGATCCTATTCTCGTTTTTCCGACAATCTACAATACGCATTGTAACGCAACGATAATGTCAAGAGTATCAGAAATAGCGGGTCGGGAATTTGCGTGAAATAAAGTAGTAAAATATCCGTTTCGGACAAAATGAAGTTCATGTAGATATACCAAGCGTTTGTCACACAGTTCAAGTAACAAACATTAATCTTTCACTACCGGCAGCTAATACCGGCTCCTTCCCTTTAAATTGAAGGATAACCCCTTATGATATTTTTGGAGAGTATTTTGCAGCAAAAATATGAGTTTTATCATTTTCATTAGAAAGGCAGTGCATTTATAGCGTCCAGTAATCAAAATGAGTTCTTTAGAACAGGACTGACAAGGCATTTTGACCCGCTCACAAAGTTAGTTGTCCGTAAAAAGTCGTAAAGGTTATGATATTTTTCACGGAGGTTTCGCAGCAAAAATATGATTTTTTTACATTTTTCAATAGAAATAGAGTGCATTTCTCGCGTTCATTAATCAATATGAGTTTGTTAGAACAAGACTGACAAAGTTTTTGGCCCCCTCACGAAGTTGGTTCTCTGTAAAAAATGTCATTCTCTATTACAAATAGAGCGCATTTCCTTCGTTCAATATTCAAAATGAGTTTGTTAGAACAGGAATGACAGAGTTTTTGACCATGAAAAATCGTCAGGGATTTTGTTTTTATTATTTTCGATATTTTTGCAGAAAATCATGCTTGAAAATATATCATAAGAGGGTACCCTTATTATTTTTTACAGGAACCAACTTCATAGAGGGTCAAATGAACCCTGTCATTCCTGTCCTAACGAACTTATTTTGATTATTGAATACTAAAGATAAAATAAAAAATTAAGCTGAATAACTTCAGCTCTGACGATGTCTCGTGTGCATTTGGAATAAAGGTGATAAGATTCTAAAACTAAATTTGGTAAAATAAAGGTGATAAGATTCTAAAATTAAATTTGGTAAAATAAAGGTGATAAGATTCTAAAACTAAATTTGGTAAAATAAAGGTGATAAGATTCTAAAACTAAATTTGGTAAAATAAAGGTGATAAGATTCTAAAACTAAATTTTGTAAAATAAAGGTGATAAGATTCTAAAACTAAATTTGGTAAAATAAAGGTGATAAGATTCTAAAACTAAATTTGGTAAAATTTTCTGAGCACGGGTCAACCGGAGTTGTATACTTTCTAACTGCGTCTGATCAATAATTCCCATATCCATATGTAAGCAAAAATCTGATTATAAGGTGCAATTCTTCATTGTAAATCCGTTGTTTTTTCACTTGAAACTCATGGTCACGCTGAAAAACGGCTTTAATGAATTTATCTGTTTTTTGTGGCGAACACCTTAGTATAAATGTGGTTACATACAAAACTGGCTTTATTCTCACCATAATACACTTAGTTGCTTCACGTTAGATCAGGCACGTATTATGCATGAATTTCGCCTGAAATTTGTTGTTTTTAGGAAGAATGTAGCTAGAGATAAATTTTTCTATTTTTGAGATTCCAACTGAACGTTTCTAACCAGTTATACCATACAAAACGATTGATCAATTCTCATCTATAGGAATAACGTTATTGATCCTCATAGAGTATGAGTCTGTGCAAATGTTGATGATTCAACACTTGATGACTACCAGACCAACAGATCAAATGACTCCTGGTGTGAAAAGACGTCGTGTGATGGCTTACGTACGTGTTGTGTAATGGCGCTGCCGTGATGGATTACAACAGCAAACCATTGAGTCACATGAGCGAAATGAAGGTGTGCAAATTAAAAACATTTTCCATGTACGATGATTGTTTGCCTGTCGTTGGACCGAATGGCCTCTAATTAGACGTAAGTCTGTGCTGGAGTTTTCTTTTGGCATTCAATCTGTCAGAACAAATTGAAGAATAAGATGGATCACATGCTAATGAGAGTCTTGAAACCATCTGTTAATGATGATGTACGAAAAATATTGGAAAATAAATAGTTAAACAATTGATGTGATTGAAATAAGAGACAAGGACATCATACAAGTGAGGTATCGACTATAATGGTCACAGAACGTCATGTGTAAGAAAAGCACAAATAAGTAATTGCCACAAAACTTTACAATTATTTTTAAACAGCCACAAAAGAGTAATTAAAAAACACATATAAGTAAATTAAAAGTCGTTTTCTTAATCGCATGAGCCCGCATTTTGTGCTCGCGAGTCATGCAAGTTACGGTGCAGCTGAGTTTGTGTCTGAGTTGAAGGTAGGATTATATTTCAGGATAAATAAAGAGTCCGGAATTCCAAGATTTACTGTGTTGATATTTGAGTTCATGATTGAAGCATTAAAAGATTTAAAAAAATTGATGGTTTCGTAGTATACCCGAAGATTTGAATGAGAATGTTTTTGTAGCTTCGTATTAGTTTTGTTGCTGATACCAAAATGTTCCGAAAAACAAAAATATAATTTCCTATATGTACTTGCAACATGTAAGCCATGGCTAAGCCTTGGCCTGTAGGTAAGCCTAAGGAAAAAAAATTATATAATATTAGAGTGTACATCATTAAGTCAGGAATCCTGGTGCTTTAAAAAAATTTATTTCATAAAGGTTTTCTAAATTAAAGTTAAAAACTACTTGAGGAATATTATGGGACAGAAAACCATTCAGAGTTCATACACCGTCTGTACGATTTTCGTTTAAAAATGGTGACGACCCAAAAACATTTTCTTTTGCAACAAATGAACTTGGGAGCGCCTTGCCTGAATTCATTTAAAATTGAAAAAATATCTCCAATAATTTGTACCTTGGCTACCAATTGCTAGGAAAAAGGTGTCAGATAATTGATCTCGGTGTTGAAAGCGCCAGAAGTGGAGCACAAAGGATAAAATTTGTAGTGAGATTTAGACGGCCTTAATTTTGTGTAGGAGAGGTTTTAGACTGAAGTAACTCGTAGGGATTACTATACAAGTTTTTAGGTAAATATTAGATGTTAACCTCGTTGCGGTACGTGTGCAGACATCATTGAGAAAGGGATGTTTAATTCAATTTTCTACTGTGAAATTTATGTTGCTGTGAGCAGTGTTGGTAAAATATAAAAAGAGTGGAACATGCTGTTTCTCCTTAAAAATAGCAGAAGTGTATAAACACCGGCAGTAAAATATTGCTTATTGAATTAAGCCGGACTTGATTTCGAGTCTCTGCTTTCTAAACTGAAGAAAAAATATTAGTTAGCGTTGTTTCAAGAGAAATCTTCATAAATAAGCAATCTGTTTGTCTGTAAATAATGTTATTTAGCAGGATATAGCCTTCAGGAACCAACAGCGTGAAAAATATTTCGAACAATTATACTAAAATTATGAACCCACCGGGCTTAGTTGAATGTTTCTACGCATAATGTTTTGATGCTGTCCATCACCGCTACATTAGTGTACGAAAAAGTTGCATCGAAACTAACGGTGAATTTTCTGAACTACAAATAATAATGGTTCTTGATATGAAAAAAAATTCTTAAGTTTTGTGAGTACATTAGTTTCAGCTGAACTGTTCTACAGGAAATTGAAAACACTGAAATTTTCAATGTTGAAGTACTATACACAGATAGTATGAGCCTTAGTGAAGGCCAATTCTGAGTTTCCTCGGGAGTCGGTACAAGGTATCTGGGGTTGACCCATTTACGAATAACGTTTTAAAATTTTTATCAAAAAATAACATAAGCATCACTATAAGCATAAGTAAAAATCTTTCAATTCAGTAAGGAAGCAATTCACATTTTCTTCGATCTAATTGCTCAAGCTAACGGTTTTTTTGGGTACTCAAAATGTTTTAATGTCTACGAGAATGAAGTTTCGTTTTTATTATTAACTAGTTTATTCTTTAATATAACACCCCTTCCTTTATCCAGGATAGAGACTGTCAGTTTCAAATATTTTGCAAGGTTTTCAGGAGTAAATTTATCATTCACTGTGAACATATGTGAGACCTCATTTTTTGTTCATGTTTGTGGAATGCTTTATCATTCATATTGTTCATTCTGTTGAAAACGAAGACCAAGTGAACCATTCTAACACGGTGAACAGTTTTCTATGAGCTAAATGAGACATTAAATACATCAACTTGTATATATCATTAATTGAAACGAACTCCAAAATAAAGTTCTAACTTCTATTATTGGTCAAAGGTCTATTAGATAGAAAAAATCCCTCCTGCCGGGTTGTATGAGGTCAGATTCAACCTTTTAATTTTTTCTATTCTGTGAGGATTTCTTCACAAAATTGGTGCACGTCTGCTAAGTACATAAAGTAGCCACCTATAGTGACCTATTCGCAAGCTAGTCCGGGAGCGGTGGAGCTGAGAGGTCAGAATTGCCTTAGACTTGCTACCGTGCAGTCCTTCATTGCGCTCTGCTACCGGTCGTAAGCCGCAGTTTCCGGTCAACCCTACCCTTGACGAAGGCGGAGCTGGACGTCGTTGCGTGGAGACAAACCGTGCTGGCTCAATTTTTTGGCGCTTAGCTCACCTAGGTTCTTCTCCTTATGCTTATCTTGAATTTTCATGAATGAATGGTTGAATGTGTGTGCTTAATGAATTCTTAAACCAGTCTCTACTAAACTTTGAGCTGGTCTTTCCATTTTCTTTGAAACCTTTAAATTAACCTTGAATTAACCTTAAAAAAATTACATGCTTCTAACTTAACCTGGAAAAGGGGCCTTCTACTAGTGGGTTGAATTCCTCCCCACGTAGCCTTCCTTTTCACTTACTTTTCTCGCACTTACCGGTTCTTCCGGTGCCTCTCTTAATTAACTTCGCGCCTTAAAGTGAGAAGCACACTGGACGACCTAATAAGTTCAGGTGCGCAAATTTTTGCCATTTCGCCGCTTTATTACTGCTGTGATACCCACTTGAAACTTAACACCAGTCGTTGTGAAGAATTATGCTCATGTTCAATATTTTGTCCCCTCTACAGTATTAGCCGAGCCAGCGCGCGCCTTCTTGTCTTCCTTGTCTGTAACTGCGGTTCTTCCAAGCAACGTCTAACGGCGTCTTTTTATTGAAGGTGAATGATGAATTTCTCTGTAGTCAACTTATTAATACTGTGAAACAATTGCCTCATTGCCACCTTGTCGCATACTTATTTGTATATTAATTATTCATCTGTTTTCCATCTTGATCGTTCAACGTCGCTCTTTTTAACACGAACAGTAGCCTGGCGACGTCTGTTGTGGCCTTACCTGGAGCCTGGCGACGTCTGTTGTTGCCTTACCTGGAGCCTGGCGACGTCTGTTGTTGCCTAACCTGGAGCCTGGCGACGTCTGTTGTTGCCTTACCTGGAGCCTGGCGACGTCTGTTGTTGCCTTACCTGGAGCCTGGCGACGTCTGTTGTTGCCTTACCTGGAGCCTGGCGACGTCTGTTGTTGCCTTACCTGGAGCCTGGCGACGTCTGTTGTTGCCTAACCTGGAGCCTGGCGACGTCTGTTGTTGCCTTACCTGGAGCCTGGCGACGTCTGTTGTTGCCTTACCTGGAGCCTGGCGACGTCTGTTGTTGCCTTACCTGGAGCCTGGCGACGTCTGTTGTTGCCTTACCTGGAGCCTGGCGACGTCTGTTGTTGCCTTACCTGGAGCCTGGCGACGTCTGTTGTTGCCTTACCTGGAGCCTGGCGACGTCTGTTGTTGCCTTACCTGGAGCCTGGCGACGTCTGTTGTTGCCTTACCTGGAGCCTGGCGACGTCTGTTGTTGCCTTACCTGGAGCCTGGCGACGTCTGTTGTTGCCTTACCTGGAGCCTGGCGACGTCTGGAGCCTGGCGACTTCTGTTGTTGCCTTTCCTTGAACCTGGCGACCGTTCGTCAATTTATTTGAAGCAGTCGCTTTTGCTGCTCATTAACTTTCATGTATATTCTTAATTGTGCGTAATCCTTCTAGTTCGTTAGGATGAATTTATTCGTTGATGTTTTAGTTGTTCGTGTGTTCGCGTAGTAGTTCTTTGTTGCTCGTATCGAGAACCTTTATTCCTTATACGTTAAGATTAAATAAAATTTTGACTTGAACCTGACTATAAGTCACCTTAGAGGATTGTGTCGCGGACAAATTCTCGACAATTCTCTTACGAAGGTCCAACGAGATGGTGGCGGCGTGTCGGCAGTTTTTGTTCCGACAAAACGAAAGAGGGAGGAGAAAACTCTTTTGTTCACAAAATGTTGTGGAAATTAATTTCTACACTAATTTATTTATAGAAGAATAAAGCATATTTTGCACTGCGAAGAGTGTGTAAATCGAAAACTAGTGTTGTGTACGATAGGCCTAATGAATTCTTCATTATTAATCGAGGTCGTCCTTTGGCAATTTTCGCGATCATGTATGAATTTCGGTTTCGTTTTGATTTATTTTTATGTGTATTAGTTACTGGACACATTTCTATTGCATCCCGCTCTCTGTATGAAATAGGAAAATGCTGAATACTTTGCCGAAACGATTGCAGTTCAGTTACTCCTAAAATTGATCAAATTACTCGTAATTTTCCCCGTTCAAAATTCTTCCGAGATATAACCGTTTAGAACATCCAATCAATTCTATAACATTTGATTGGGATATCTTGGATCCTGGACTCACAGCAATACTAAAATACTTTAAACAGTTTTTTGCCGATAAAATACAAAATAAAAAATTCATGTACATACAAGGGAACATTATTCGAATCATTATACCACACATCAGAGATTCTAGAATCACAGCGAAAATGGAAAAGCCTGAACAGTTTTCGGTCGCTTACATAAAAAATAAAAAAAATACAAATGCATTCAAAGGAGAATACTTAGAATTCACCCTAACTTAATGAATACTGATTAATTTTTCCTCTTCATTAATATTGAATGCCATTATTCTTGTCGATCCATGCAAGCTTCAGAAATAGAATTATGCTGATTACGTCTGCTTTTACATCTTCTGATTCTGTCCTAAAACTAATGTTCTGTCCTACCTGTGAGTCGCACCTGTGCGTATGCACTAAAACGAGGGTAAAACTAGACCTCCCCGACGAGGAGCAGTTGAATAAATTACTTCTACTGCAGCTCTAATAATATATTTTAAAAACATCATTAGCATTGTGGACAGAGGAGGTCAAAAAAAGACTGTGTTCAATGATATTTTCATAAAGTGGGTAAATTACAACGGTGGTAAAAAATATAGTTTTTGATTTTGAAATGAGCACAAATGGGCGCACAGCAGTTTAATATGAGAAATTTTAGTTATCAGAAGAGGTACTGTCATCAATCCTATAGCTTAAATTCAGGAAAGTCCCCAAAATCGCTCGAGGTCTAGCGTTAATGAAAAATGTACAGAAATTATGTGAAGTGTTGAGGTAGAGTCCCTTGATTCTGATGTGCCTCTAGCTGAATCAATCAGGGTTATTCTACACGCCATTACAGTGATGATTCACATTCTACTGAGAGCAATAAAGAGTTTAAGCCTTTTCTAGAATTTGAACCATTTGACTCGTTTTTATCGTTCCATGGTAAAATTTACAGGCCAAATGACAGAGACGCTCTGGGGTTTTACCGCAAGCCACTGAACAAAGATTGTGTTTAATTTCACTTAAAAATACGTGCCTATGAAAATTCCTGCGACATATTAAACCTTTGTTTTAACGTAAACATCTTGATGGAACCTTTGTTTCATTAGGCTCACGGTGCAAAACTAATCTAATCTTTCAATGGTATATAACTTCTCCGATAAATTTGATATGCACTTTGCCAAATTAATTGAGATGATAAAACTAGTTCTCTAGATTTTTATGTAAAACTTTTAATTTCAAGTCCATTTCGTCAGCTTATAGGCAGAAACTTTCTCTGTACGAGGAACCAACAACTTCTGATGATTTTGCGGTGGATGTAAGAAATCATCTACAACCCCATCATGGCGAACAAAACATCGTTTTCATGTTTGTGCGAAATATTTGATTAAAACTGCTTACCGTCAAAAATTTTCACTGTTGTTCAATTTCACGTATACCTGACAATTTGAAATAGCGAAACATATATTGTAAAAAAAATCCAATCCCCAGCCCGTGATCCATTCAGTTCTTATGGAAAAGTAGTTCGGCAGACTTCTATTTGTGAGGTGTCAAATCTGTGAAGTGAAGAAAGAATTTTAGACTCTCGTACACAAACACGATAACTTCACTCTCAAAATTGGTTCATTTTTCGATCGCTTTGGTAAGATTTCGATGCTTAATTGCGCATCCCAACAGCAGATGACTCTTTTTTCTCAATCCACGGTTAAAAATCGTTGTAATGGTTATAAACACACATTCAAACACACCAATTTTACTATGATCTGCAGTAGATCATTGATAATTTTCACTCATAGACCGCGCTTGAGCGAAAATCTAACATCTGTGGAATTATTAACTCCCTCAGCAGTTCAACGCACAACAACTCAACAGTCTAGGCTCCCCGAACCCACAGATTTTCATACTTTTTGCCTCAAATTTTCATTCTTTTCAAAACTTGGCTGCATTGGCATTGTCTCTTTTTTGTCGCTTCAACACTGAGGAACGTAGGATCGCCCCATACTGGCCACCAATATGCGGGCAGACAGAGGTTAGAAATCACAATGGAGAACTGCTGAGTTTACTGGTAACGATGTTGTACAGGTGGGGACGCGAACCAAATGCGCGAGCCCTAAAGAGCTCACCGCTTTTAAGACCTCTGAGGTGCTTAGGGTAGGGGGGCGTGCTCGCTCGCACAAACTTTTGAGTTTCGATATTCCTGGTCCTAGCAATGTTGGCCACGTTGGGGTTTTATGCTGAAGGTTTTATCGCTTTATCGCTGAAGGATTTTTCCGAGTAGGTTATTTTAAAATTCATCTCCTCAAGTTTAATGATTCGGATTAAGGCATTGATTCACTGCCCGCTTACCCTCATAGTTCAAATAAAATAATCAGCGCATTTAAGAGTGTGCTTGCGAATGAGATTGACTTGTTTCAATCTAACTATTTAAATTAGTTTTTAAATTTCTAGCTTGTATTCATTGGCACTTGTTTACGAGAAACAGTTTGGTGCATAACCTTGAGTTTATCAGAGAGACTGGCATATGTACAAAAAATCATGAGCTGATGGAGAAAAAATTTTTTATTAGACAATTCGTACAAGAAGCTTCATCTTCACATGAAAATCAAATCATACAAAAGTTTAGAGATTTCAATCTGAAAAAATCATCGCTCAAATTATTTATGGTGAAAGGTGAAATATTCTGCCTCAAAATTTTCTATTCTCTCCAGCTGTATTACAGTAAAACGATGAAAACAACAGCGATCAGTGATAGCGCTGACGGTTATTGAGTAGCACGGTTATACAGGGGTTAGTGCAACGTTATGAGCTGAAGACGTAATCTCAGGAGGAGATTCCGAGTAATCAGCCACACGTCTGTTGGAGCGGTTGATCACATCGGTCAGTAGCGCAAGATTTTGAAAATTAAACGCTTGCACTCTGGAGGCCGCACAACGCCACTCTGAATCAACCACATAATAACGAGGCAGAAAAATATTGCAGTTATTATGATATGATTCATCATGTCTCGTGTCTACTTATGAATATTTCTAGGTATTTAAACATTTACTTCGACTCTCCAAAACGAGCTATACATCGGTAGTACTTGAATATATAAGTCGTCAGGAGTTCCAACGAGTTCAACAAACTACTACGGGAGCCGTCTCTCGAAAAAAAGTTTCATCATAGAAACGGCAGCGCCTACATCCTGAACACTTCACATCGGCGTGTCTCAAGTAGCAAGCCTTCAATATATACAACGACCGCCACTCAAGACATCTTCAGATAACTATTGCTTCTATTTATAATGTTATTGATTGATATTTTAGGATGACTTTCATTATATGAGCTCCTCTATAGATTTTCATTCGATAAGGCATATTTCCATGCACGTCCGGACGACTTAGACATTTTCCAAAAAGACGTTTAAGCGAATGAGAGCGATTCAAGCGGTTGCTTTCTAAACACATCACAAAAGCGAGGATATTTGAGTCCTAGACCTCACCGAGGCCGGAGTGCGTTGTTTGGTTCGGCTTGTCTTCGCCCTTCGGGCGTGGACTATCGCGTGTATTATTATTTAAAGGGTGATGAACCAAGCCTTTATCTATGATCCCACCACACTTTCTGTAAAGGTTTTTCACCCTGGACTACCTTGAATTCTGTCTACCGCCGGGTTTTCTAGGCACACTCATGAACGTCTGTAATAACTGTTATAATAATAAGTATCTTAATTGTTTCTAGCTTAGTAAACTTTACTCGTTTATATACAGTAACTTTTGTGTTGTAGCATGAACGAGAACTTGTAGTTTCAATTGAAAAATTATGTATGTCGAAATACTTCTTTAGTAGTAAATTGTTATCTTTATCTCAGTGCATTAACTTCCATTGGTTTCAAAAAGATACAAGATTGACACGGAACAAGTTGACGGTACCATACCGATATAAATATGAACTATTCAACATATTTTGTCGCCTCAGAGACTGGTTGCAGCGTGCTAAATATTTCCATGAAAAAAAATAGATGCATGAGTAATGAAAGGAAACATTTTGTGATCGATGACCAGGACGCAGAAAGGCCCCGTCCGACTTTGTAATCAATATTATCAGGATCACGACGTATATGGCCGCAGCGCCGAGAGGGGAATTCAACCCGTGAAGGATCACTACATTATTACGCAACTTTTAACAATGTCAGAGACTTGTCTGAACTGTCGTATTACATCAAATAAAAATTCATTTATTGAAGAGATGAACTTGATTTTAATAAATATTTACAAGAGTCTTCTCATTAAATTTTAACTAGGGAGAGATATTTATAAATTTCTCGGGAAATAGTATTCTTTTCTGTGAAATAAGTCCCCATAAACAGTCCAGAGTTTCAATTTTCTGAACTTGTTTAATTTAGTTAACGTGAGCCAATCAATAAATATTTTTAAGGAGCTGTAAGAACTATAAAGCTGATTAGGGTAAATAAACTCACACTTTTGCGTTTGCTTTCACTTATCGTGATGTACAATTTTAGAAAAACATTTTACCGTGAATTCCAACGTCAACAGTACGACAGCCTCAGATAATCCACATATATATGGCCTTATAGGAGTGCCGTTGGTGCTACTGGGACAAATTCAGAAGTGATCGTCATTATTGATGGAACCAAATCTCGCTAAAAGGCACAGAGGACAAAGTTTTTTGCTACAACGCCCTTCGTTCCAGAATAAATTGCACACAAAAGAATTAATGGGAAAAATGTTCCAGAATTAGTTGGATTATCGTCCTTTATGATACTTCTCGCCAGCCAGAATGGAAAACCTCGGTGCTACTCTAGATCGCTCATTCCTCGATTGCATCGTCTGATATCCGTTTTGTTCACCCAACCCGAAGTAAGGCTCAGCACGGGAGGCCAACTCCAGAGCTGCAGCTCCGAGCGGCTCCTGGATAGGTGACATGGCACGTTCCTCTGGTGCGTGAGGAGAGCGAGGCGAATATGCGGCGCCTTGCAGACCTGCAATCTGGACGACGGAACAATATTAAACTCTTTTCAAAACACATGTATCGCCATCGGAAGAAGAGATTAACTCTTGTAACAAAAGGTACAAATTTCGGAAACAATTGCCCTAAATATTAAGGTTAATCGGGATAAATTTCTAATTCGTTGAAAATACTCGCAGAGGAGGTTAAGACAGAGTTTCGTTTCGAATACTTTGCAAAATTACAAAAAATATCTGAAGAATCTAACCCAAGGATGGGGGTTATAATCACAGGGGAGCCAATAACAAAATCTATGTGAAGGAATTTCGAGATTTCGCTAAAATTGTGACTCACTTCACTACATGCGTGAAATCATAGTAAAAAATACCTGCAATTGGCTAGCATTAAAAAAGAAAACAAGGACCAATCTACCCTGAAAATTCTAGAGAGACGTGCGTGAGAAAAAAAGGAATGAGTAGGTAATCCCACAGACAAAGGTAAGAAAAAATGCACAACTCTATGCAAGTCAATCGGAAATTTCCACAGTTCTTCCTTTGTTCTGTTGTCATGACAGCTTTTTGGAAGAGCTATTTAATGCAAGAATTGTAAAAAGGAATTGCATGTCCCAATATGAAAATGTAAATAATTATTTCGTAGATTGTAGAGCTTAATACGCCGACAACGTGTAGATATATAAATAGGCCTAAGTAGGAATCCCCAACTTCCGACACCTTGCCCTACAAGCAAACCTACTCTCTGATGGTTTATACTGGGAATATTTTTCTGACAACGGTATCTGTCGTTTTTTAAAAATAGTTATACACCAGACAGACTCCCAAACAATTACAACATTCACTTGTGCAAATTCTGCCATGATACATAGTCGTTTTAAATTGTTTACCTCTATACTACGATTTCTCCCAGCTAATCGATAGGTAGCATAGTCTGAATGAATTGGCTGGATAATTACCTACCACTTCACAACCAAGAGCGCAAGTCGCTAAAACGAAGAACCGAAAGGCGGCAAACTTTTCACACTACAGATTACTAGTACATAATGTAAATGGTAATTCCTCCTAACGTAAACAGAAAGCACCATTTGGTATTTAACTCGTATGTTCACCTTTGAATGATCAGATCTAGTTAACAACTTAGCCCTGTTTTTATCGAATTTCTCTATAATTATTATCCGATTAACCACAAGATTAGTAAGCTAAAATTTGATCACTCCGAAAGTTAGTAGGTCGTCAAAACGTCACCTTCGTCTCTGGTCAATGATAAAAGTGAACCGACGAAAATATACACAGAGAGAGTTTTGCATTGCACAAAATTAGTTAGAAACTCGTACTCCATGACATGAATGCTAGACTTTTATCACGTTGGAGGTGATGGTACGTACTTCTCACAAACTTCCCAAATAAAACGCAGGCATGACTGCCAATTAAATAATTGCCTTTTTACGACAATGCCGGTGAATTATTCTTTTTACGAACATTGGTGAAATTCAATTGTATTTTTCGCGATCACGAAGAAATTAGCATCGTAATAATGTTAAACATGAATAATTGCATTATATCAAAAATTAATTTTGTCGGGAGAAAATTCATGCCAAAATTTCGTAGCAACAAAAAAAATGGCCAACTAAATGATTGGCTACATACCAGAACGCAGAGCAAGAAGGACTGCAGTACGAGCATTGTTGCAGCTGATCGTAGCCTCCGGTCAGGAATAGAAACTGCTGGGTGTAGTAAATTATATTTCCACTAGGAGATTCTGTAAATTAGAAATCAAGGTTAGAGCAGTTTCATTTCACTCTCTAAATCTCATGAACGTATCTTCCAAAATTATTAAATTTTCAACCTAACCATTTCTGCATGGCTCAACTTGCATCAAAGTTTCACACTAAATTTGGACATCAAACTTCCAATTCATGTCTTAAACACACAGCGAAGAAAATCTCTAGAATACATGAATGAGACAAAATTTACGTATAAAACATGTCATACGAATAGTGCACAAATCTCTAATACACAAAATTTGAATCGTCAAAACGGTCCATGGAAATGCTCTATGTGAGGCCATCTTTATTTTGACCCCGAGACCGTCCACGAATCTTTATTATTTCTTGTTCACAACGAGGTCTGTTTACTCGTTAGGGCAACACAGTTCACAAGTATGAGACTAGAGGGTGTTCTCAAAGTGAAGGCAGCTCTAGCGGGGGAGTAGGTGAGCTCATCACCGCACACGCTAGGGGAGTGAGCCACAGTGACGGCTGAGGTGCTGGGGCTTTATATAAGCCGCTGACGGGACTCTGACCTTCAGCCTTGTGTATCAAGCCTTGACGTCTAAATAAAACCACTTGTATTAATTTCACGAGGAAAACTTCGAATTTTATTATGAGTGCATGAAAAAAACGAATGACCAGAATAATGAAGGTCATACAAAACTTGGTATAACTTACTAGAATTGCAGTTCCTTATTTTGAGTCATACTGCCAGAAATAAAATACCCTTGACTCATATTAGTTGCTGATGCATAAATTTGCACTGCAGTATACAGAGGGTAAGTCTCAGTTGAGTGAACCAAATCTCAATACCTGTTAAATACCAACTCGACATAATAGCTCCAAACCTTGTGAACAAGTGAGTACTACCTCCTTAACAGTAGGTAAGTACTCGTCTGAGTACCTGCTGAGCAGCAGGTGAGTATCAAGCGTGAGTGCAAGCTTCCAATGGTTCGGAACACAATGAGTCAAATGGCATGTCCATCAAAGCCGATGAGATTATTATGCCATACAAACTATATACTTTCTCATCATAGCGTTAAATATAATAAATGGGCAAAACATTGCCAACAAATTTCAAATTTCAAGATATCTAAAAATCCGAATAAGTTATAAAAAAAGCGCATCATTGGTTTTCTTTGGTAGTGATAACAAGAGAGAACAAATGTCAGTTCTCATAGGGCATTTTTCGGCTTTCTTAAGAGATGCTGCAATTTTTATCTGTTATTACGTTAGATACACTGAAGCTCTTGTCATTGGGGAGCATGATGGTCACTGGATTATTTAAATTTTTACAAGCAAACAAAACTACACAAGATCAATTTTCCTGTTGCCAATCGACTTTTTTTGTCGATAAGGACTGACATCAATAACTGTTTAAAGTGATGGGAACAGGGTAATATTGAATAAAAAATTCCTTTGTCCATTGTAATCCCTTAAATTTGCATTATTTTCATATTTTTTACCGCGACGCGAAACGCGTGTTGACGCGAAACTCTAATGCGCTTACTCTGCTGGATGAGCAACACGAGGATGAAATTTAATGATAAGATTAAAAATCTACAACCTGACCTCAAGTGTATCCCCCCCCCCCCCCCCCGATGACTTGTGCAGTAATAAAATGAAACTTGTCGACCGAAATAAATCAAAATAGAACAATGTTTGAGATTCACCTTTACATCTGTTGTGAGATCTTTTTGGTGAATGCCAAGAGAGGAAATACGTAACAATTTCTCTCACCTTGTGCGAAGTTCGCTGTATTAAAGGATCGCATAGTGTTTTCTTTATATCGTTATGTCATTGGATTGTGGAATGCAGTTCAAAAAATAATATGTCACGTGTGTTTTATTCCCTGTCGTTGTACGGCTAGGATTTTTGTCTGAGATGCGCGTTTTATTCATTTTACGTGTGCGAGATCATACGTTACAAATGTGCGTTTGAAAATGTATTGTGTGTTTTTATCGTTAGGTTGCCAAAATAATATGTCATGTGTGTTTTTCTCCCTTTTGGGCGTATATGTTGCTTGCGACAAATGCATGGCTTAAAGTTTATTGTGTCTCGGTTAGGAAGGATTGGGTGATAGCGCGTGACCCAAAATCGTGTAACAGTGGCGTAAATAACTAAGCAGGATGAAATGTACGGCTTGTGCAACTAAACTATGCGTCAGATATGCGATATCAGGAGCAGCTTGTTCGTGAGTTATCCAAAATTTTGTAACTGTATTACATAGTAAGAAAGAACCCATTTTACCATACGGTAGAAAATTTGACCGAAATTTTCAATTTGGCTCTAATTTTTCAGAAGGGAGCGGGGTTGTAATCATAAATGTAATAAATCTATATATATATATATATATCCGCAAAACTACACATAAGCTGTGGCTGGCAGCAAATGCGCGGGTAATACAGCCGTGTGCGGCTGTATTTCAGTCAGTGACTGATAATTTTTATAAGCTAGAAAAGTTTTCACCACATTATTGCCCTTGAAATCGACTAAGTTTTTTACCCAATTTGAGATAAACTAAAGCTCTTACTTTATTTGGTTGTTGGTTCGTTACAGTGGGTGGGATGAACTTTACACCATCGGCATTTCAGGACGGAATGCGTCATGAGAACAATATGAGTAGGTTCTGGGCTTCATTTATTGAGACATCTCCCAGTCATGGGGGCTCACACGAGTTCCTCAAGGAGACCGTCCCATCGTTGGAGGAGTTCCGAGTCCCATCGCTGGAGAAGTTCCGAGTCCCATCGCTGGAGGAGTTCCGAGTCCCATCGCTGGAGGAGTTCTGAGTCCCATCGCTGGAGGAGTTCCGAGTCCCATCGCTGGAGGAGTTCCGAGTCCCATCGCTGGAGGAGTTCCGAGTCCCATCGCTGGAGGAGTTCCGTGTCCCATCGCTGGAGGAGTTCCGAGTCCCATCGCTGGAGGAGTTCCATGTCCCATCGCTGGAGGAGTTCCGAGTCCCATCGCTGGAGGAGTTCCGAGTCCCATCGCTGGAGGAGTTCCGTGTCCCATCGCTGGAGGAGTTCCGTGACCCATCTCTGGTCTTGAATTTACCACAGCACACAACCTCGGCTGATTCATTCACGTAGATTTTAATTTCCCAGTGGTGAAATAAATGCATGTGTACTCAGCTGTATTTATCAAGACTCGATTATACTTCAGATTGGATGAACAATGAGTGATTTTCATTTTAGCATGCTATTTTTAGGCTGAGAAACATTTTCAGTATCCGTTCCTATCAGTTTCCTTCAAATGGAATTTGAAGAACATGTTTTGGTGGCGTCGTTGTATTTTTTCTCGTTTTCAACTGGGTTTGTTTTGTCATTAGCGAGGTGTAAAGTCAGCCCTCTTAATTTATAACATCATCTTCGGGTTCGGAAGGGATGAATTATGAACCACTTGGGTTGAATTTTAGGCTATTTTGAAATGCTGATTTTCAATAGACCTAGCCATTTGACTTGTGATTCACGGGTATTAGAACTGGGCGGTGTTTAAGACGTTAGAGCCAC
The DNA here is from genome assembly GCA_030386875.1 of Morinoia aosen. Classification (NCBI taxonomy): domain Eukaryota; kingdom Metazoa; phylum Arthropoda; class Malacostraca; order Amphipoda; family Talitridae; genus Morinoia; species Morinoia aosen. The sequence continues at coordinate 63,633,343 of CM059565.1, read as the reverse complement.
AGCAGGTGCAATGTTGCATCATTGGAAGGCGAGAAGAAAAACATACTTAATGACGTTTGGTGTGAACAGATGTCGTGTGAGGGCCTTGTGTTGTGGAGCTGGCGAGATATGGACTATTGAGTGGTGGAATTGAGTAGCTCATCCATCAAATGGACGAAATGAGGCTGTTCATACGGATATATCTGTTCCTTGTGAGATGAGTGTTTGTTAGTCAAAGAATCTAACAGTCTCTAATTAGACGAGAGGTCATGCTAATATTTTCTATTGTTGTTTGATCTGACGGGGCAAAATGAAGCCATCTTTGTTTTTTCATTCTTAGTATGGTTTAAAATGCATAGAAATCGTCAACGCCACAAATAATAAAATGAGATTTGAAGTTTAATGATTTCAGAACGTCAAATTATGTTTTTTCGATTCAAGCAGAATAAATTACATAAGCCTTAAAATTAACTTTAGTGAATTTTCTTTAGCTAAAAAATACCAAAATTATATATTAGCATTTTACGCGCATTGCAGAGCATTGGAAGATTTGTGCGGGCATTTGAATCCATTCGTTCATCTTCACTTTACACCGTCAGATCAAACAACAAAAGAGAATACTAGCATGTTCTCTCGTCTAATTAGAGACTGTTAGGTTCTTTGACTAGCAAACACTCATCTCACAAGGAACAGATATTTCCGTATGAACAGCCTCATTTCGCCCATATGATGGATGAGCTACTCAATTCCATCACTCAATAGTCCATATTTCGCCAGCTTCACAACACTAGGCCTTCACACAGCAACTGTTCTCACCAAAAGTCATTAAGTATGTTTTTCCTCTCGCCTCCCAATGATGAAACATTGCACCTGCTGCGGCTCTACCGTCTTAAACACCGCCCAGTTCAAAAACCCGTTATGTATAGGTGAAATAAACTGGTCTTTTGAAGATCAGCACTTTGAAATGTGGTACATAACTGCAATCTGAACATGCTCAAAGTTTTATTTAAGACCAGCAATGAATCGAACAATTTTTTTCTGCACGAGAAAAATATTTATGATGGGAAACTAAGGTTATCAATTTTCAAGTATTTATAGTTGAATTTTGATAAAAAATTGTTTACTTGTGTGAAATAACTTGAGCGATAATATTTTTTTTTAAAGTTTCAAAATAATAGAGGCGTTGACCGACCGAAGCAAATGACCGAATGTGAGAATGCAGAATATTAAAATCAACACATTGAATTTATCGATAAAAAACTGGCCACTTTTTCTTGCCTATTGATTGAGACATCGTCCAATTTTATTTCAGTCATGCTCATGGAAACTTACTCTCACAAAACATTCTAAATACGATAACGAGGCAAACCAACGTATTCAGTGTAAGAGAATGAGGAACGCACGGAACTATAGCACTGCTCAACTAAAATTTGTCGACTAATGGCCCCCCCCCCCCTCCGACGTTACATTGAAAGGACGTCCACTGTGTTGTCTCCGTGAATTTATATAGAGGGGACCGTGGTATACTCACAACGACTTTGATACTAAATACTATTGCCCGCCAAAAATACTTTCATCTAAGACCGATACTGACACTAACTACCAGGAAAACACCGATACAACGGATGGAAACACAAAGCGCTCATCACACCTCACACTCAGTACCTATAATGAACGTCTGAGTAAAAATGTGAAAAAATAAACCTAACTTTGCACATGCCTTCAATTAAAATGTGAATGGATGAATTGACATTTAATGCTGTTCTGACACATGTTTCGATTCGCAAACCGTACGCTCATATTTTGACAATCTAAAAAACGTATTGTAACGCTACTACGGTGTCAAGAGGACCAGAGGTAGCGGGTCAGGTACTCGCGTGAAAAAATTACTACACTATCCGTTTCGGACAGAGAAAAGTTCATGCAGGTATATCAAGGGTTTGGCTCACAGTGCAAGGGCCATGCAAGTAACATGAAATGAAATAGATAAATCGCTAATCATAGTAATTCGAATTATACCTTAGATTAATTGTACTTTTTAATTTTTGTTTTAAGTCGTTCTATTTCTTATGATGTTGATATCGTGATATTGGCAATGCTAATTATTTCAAGAAGAACATAGATTTCAAACAGTGCTAAGCAAAGTGGCGTATTGTAAAGGGAATCAATCTGTCATGTTCTCACCTGTTGCCAATGACACCTGGCACTCACCAATAAACACTACCGTCAAGAAGCTATCGTGTTTCACTCGCCCCGCATAATTTAACTATAACCGTAACGTAGCGCCATTTAACATTAACCGTACCCAAAACCACATTTGACCTTAACCTTAACCTTTGTGAAGGGAGAAACGTGGCTGAGGTAAGTAAACTAATCAAATACACTCAGACAAGTTCTGCTAACTTAATTTCATTGTGTTAGAATTTTGTTTCCTGTTTTCGTTACTTGTTTTTCTTCGAATGAATTTTATCTTCCTATTTTCCCGCTTCATTTGCTTGTTCAGTTTTGTATTCTGGAGGCACTTAAGTTTTCTGTTTATCCAAGTTCCTGCATTTCAATCTGTAAGAGATTCAACCAAATGAATTATTGCAATGATTACGCTTCCTATTTCAACACTTTAATTATTTTATTGCTTCTTTGGTTGCCTTCAACCAGCTTGTCTTATTCGTCGATTGTTATTTTGCCCATTAGTGTTTTTGTTTCTCATTTTGGCCAATGAGAAGCAGAGTATTTTTTAGTTTTCATATTTCTGCCTACAGTGATACATAATTTATATATATATTTTACAGCTGATGGGCCGATTCCTGGCGTTTTCCACACCCGTTTCATATCTGGAGCACAACTAAGTTCTCTAACATAGTTCCCGCTCATATCTTTTCCTGATAGTGTCGTGATTTATAGTTCCTATTTTCTTATTCCCGTTGCTTTTCATTTTGCTTTAATTATATCTAAGTGTCTTCTTAATGAATGTAAACAAACGTCGTAGTAATCTTCCACTTTATTCAAGACCTCGTTCATTGAGAGACTTGAAAGGTAAAATAACTGATGTGCTCTCAGACATTACTGCTGACCAACTGGCAAATGTTTTTAATAAACTTAATAGTCCAGTCATCCTATGCATAGCTATTGATGGAGGACATGTAGAAACCTAAGAAAGCTGCAATGAATTTCATTTGTTTTCTAATATTTTTCGTTTCAAATACATTTTAAAGATTGCTTTTATCGTTTATCGTTTCAAAGCTACAGTAATTTCAAATTGCACCACAATTTTATGGACACCTTGTATATGTAGCTATAATTGATGAATTGCGTCGTCATTTTGACGACGAGGCTACATTTGCCCTACATTCAAGAAATAAGAATTAATTTTACCACAGCATGAGCGTTTTGCCTCCAGCTTGTAGGTGAATTTGTGCAGTTGCTGTCAGGTTCGCTGGTATGCTTTTAGAAGCTTGTAGGGGCTTGCGAGTGTTTAATGTACGAGAAAACAACTTGTAAAATAATTTTCATGGAAAAATAACCCATGAAGCATCGGTGTTGAGTGAGCAGCAGGAGGAATTTCGGAGGGGCATCAAAAAAGCGGTTCATTTTGTTTAACTCTCAGACGCTGTAAAATTTCTTAGTAACTTTTCTTCGGAAATAATTTAGAACACTTGGTAAAATTGACATATCGATAAATTATAATAAACGGTTCATTGGAACTGAAGAGTAATTAGAAAGAGAGGACACATTTTTTTCGAACTTTTTCAGTGTGCTAATCAACCATTCGCTTGTTTTAAGTTGATGCTGTTTTTGCAGTAAAATTAACTAAAAACTCTATTTCGTACACTAAATATGCGTAAGTTCTACTCGAGGTTCTAAAAACATACATTCGTCCTTGGTGACGGGTGTCAGAAATTCTGAAGAGTTCTGGGACCAAAATTTGTGCGTATGTTGAGTGATTTCGAGTCATAAGACGAGAATAATGGGAAATTTCGTTAAATTCATTAATAAACATAAACGATAGAAATACAGAGATTAATTTTGTTATTTTTTATTGAACGCATAGACGGCGAGGTGAAAGAAGTGGTCGGACATAACGAAATATTTTTTGTTGACGTTCAGGCTAAACAGTCACATATCAACACTATATATTAAAACGACAGGTGTCTCCATTAATTTACTAATAAATGTTAATAGAGCGTTATTTCTCTTATGTTATTACAATGGGAATCTGCTTGCTGGTTTGTTATCATAGATACCATTAAAATGATGTAAAAAACCTGGCACCGACTCACTTTTGTTCATGAACTAAAAAACAACGGTGTGAGTGTCTGTGAAGTTCTTAAGGATGCCTAATGACCGTATCTGTGAAACGAGTTTTACCAGTGCACAAGTACGAGAATATTTTAACCGTGGAAGCTATAGGGATGAATGTATTTGTTCATCTCGAGACTTTTTTAATGAAAACTTTCGAATACCGTCATTTTTGACGGGTCGTGTATACTAGTGAAACAAATAATATGATAGCAGTAACATATGCAAACAAATTCAATAAATTCACTGATGAACATGTCCGTATCATTTGAGCATCTCCTACATGCACAGATATTCCAGTATTTAATGGCATTGAAGGGGACTATTAACATTGAACACTGGCGGTCAAATGAAACTACTTTGGGAACACAAGATAATTTTCCATCATTTGGTGCGACTGGTTTTATGAGGCACCTTCATAAGATCAGTTATCGGTAACTTCCAAAGAACTCGACGCGGTCGAGCGCTATTGAGAGTCAAGTAGTAGTTAGAGTTTTGGTTTCTTCTTTTTTGTTTTAATGTATATTTGATGTCGTTATGTAAAGTGTTTTGAATACTGCTGTTCCTTCTATAGGCACATTGATTTCGATGAATTAGATTGGTTTCACTCAGAGGAGTTTATCGTTGGTTTGCTACTACTTTCTTCTAATAGTTCAACTTATAAGTGAATTAAAAAAATATTCATCGTTCGTGTTATTATTGTCGTATTTGAAGTCACCAGCTTCGTCCAACAGTGTGATTATGAAGTGTTTCCATTGATCTTAGAACTCTTTGGAAGCTATTGGAATTTAATTATTAAACGAATTACTCTAACTTCACTACCGTCACTTTTTTGAAGGCTAATAAAACACCTTAACCAGCATATTAGTTTCTAATTAATCGGTTATTCACTTTATTTCTTGTATGTCATGGGGAATAATTTAATTTGTTAGTTGCACCAGGAAGTGAACTACGACGTAGGGTTAAACAGGAAGTGACAAGGACAAGGCTTTAATTTGACAAGGCTTTAAGTACTTCACCGAGGACTTTCGTACCTGCTTTCGAGAAAGACGATGCTTTGAAATTTGACACAGCTGTCTATTATTTTTTATTACAATAGTTTCGGTGAGAGGTGATATAACAATGTATAAGTTATGGCACCATAATTCCACATCTCCTTTGCAATATTGATTTGACATGCTTACTGAATGGTGATATCCAGTTTTCACCTACCGCATAAAATAGTTTTATGGTCACTAAAATCTCTTAAATTTTTTTCCCAATTTCTTCCGATGTTGGGCGTAGGGAAGCTTGAAGGAGCCTGTATTAGCTTCCAGTAGTGAAAGATTAATGTTTGTTTACTTGAACTGTGTGACAAACCTTTCATATTCCTACATGAACTTCATTTTGTCCGAAACGTATGTTTTAGTAGGTTTATTTCACGTAAATTCCAGACTAGATACCTCTGATACTCTTGACATTATCGTTGCGTTACAATGCGTATTGTAGATTGTCGAAAAACGAGAGTAGGATCTTTGAACCAAACCATGTGAAAGATACGCATGAAATGTTAAAGCAATGTGTAAAATTAGTTTATTTCTTATATTTTCATTAAAACGTTTATTGTAGGTACTGAACTTAGGTGCAGTGACGAGCGTTTTGTGTCTACATGCGTTGTACCAGTATTTGCCTGATACTTTCAGTATCGGCCAAATGTGAAAGTATTTTTCACGGGCAGTAGTATTTAGCCTCAAAGTAGTTGTAGGAAACTACGGTTTCCGCTATGTGTATAATGTTATTCTCAGGGCTATGTTATGGGGCCATGTTCTCAGGGCTATGCTATGGGGCTATGTTCTCAGGGCTATGTTATGGGGCTATGTTCTCAGGGCTATGTCATGGGGCTATGTTCTCAGGGCTATGTTATGGGGCTATGTTCTCAGGGCTATGTTATGGGGCTATGTTCTCAGGGCTATGTTATGGGGCTATCTTCTCAGGGCTATGTTATGTCATTCTCAGGGCAGTACAGTGGGCGTCCTTTGGATGTAGCGTCGTGGGGTGACCATTTGCTGACAAATTATGTTTGGACAGTACCACAGTTTTGTTCGTTCCCATTCTCTTTCACTGAATACGTTGTTTTGTCTCGTTATCGAACTTGAAATGTTTTGTGAGATGAAGTTTCCATCACCATGACTGGAAAATATTTGGACGATGTTTCAAGGAAAGGTGTCAAGATTTGTGTCGACAAATTCAGTTGCTTCATTTTATTTCCTGCATTCTCTCATTCGGTTAGAGCTTTTTAAGTCTCTCATACGCTTCAGTCGGTCAGGCGCTCCTATTATTTTGGAACTCTTATGGAAAATTTACCATCGATAAGTTTTTTATAGAAGTAAACATTTTTGGTTAAGTTTTAACTTTAAATGCTTAAGAATTGATAGCTTTGATTGCCCATGAAAAATTCTTTACCCATGCTGACCGAATTATTTGATTAATCAACGCATAGCTGCTCTTAAATAATTCATTAACCCTTTGAGCAAGTTTTAATTCCTCTAATGTATCTCATTTGGAAGTGCTGATCTTCAAAAGACCTTTCCATTTGTCCTGTGATTCACGGGTATTTGAGCTGGGCGGTGTTTAAGACGTTAGAGCCACAGCAGGTGCAATGTTTCATCATTGGAAGGCGAGAAGAAAACCATACTTAATGACTATTGGTGTGAACAGATGTCGTGTGCAGGCCTTGTGTTGTGGAGCTGGCGAGATATGAACCATTAAGTGGTTGAATTTAGTAGCTCATCCATCAAATGGGCGAAACGAAGCTGTTCATACAGAAATATCATTTCCGTGTAAGATGAGTGTTTGTCAGGAAAGACTCTAACAGTTCCTAGTAGACGAGAGACCATGGTCGTAGTTACGTTTGTAGTTTGATCTGACGGCGGAAAGTGAAGAATAACGAATGAATTCAAATGCGGGCACAAATTTCCCAATATTCTGTGATGCGCGTAGAATACTGATTTATAGTTTCGAAATTTTCAGCTGAAGAAGTCTCTGATGTTTTTTTTATCTTTTAGCTGAAGTTGACTTTAAGGGACATACAACTTATTCTGCTTGAATCAAAATAACAAAATATGACTTCCTGATATCTTTAAATTTTAACTGTCAATTTACAATTTGTGACGCTGACCATTTTCATGGTTTTTAAACCATCATAAAAACAAAAAGACAAAGATGACTTCATTTTGCGCCGTCAGATCAGACAACTAAAGAAAATACTAGAATGACCTATCATCTAATTAGAGACTGTTAGGTAGTTTGACTAGCAACTAGCAAACACTCATCTTACAAGGAACAGATATTTCCGTATGAACAGCCTCATTTCGCCCATTTGATGGATGAGCTACTCAATTCCACCACTCAATAGTCCATATCTCGCCAGCTCCACAACACAAGGCCCTCACACGACATCTGTTCACACCAAAATTCATTAAGTATGTTTTTCTTCTCGCCTTCCAATGATGCAACATTGCACCTGCTGTGGCTCTACCGTCTTAAACACCTTATACCCCTGAATCATGGGACAAATGGCTAGGTCTATTGAAAGTCAGCACTTCAAAATAGCCTAAAATTCAACAGAAGTGGATCATAATTCATCCCTTCCGAACCCGAAGATGATGTTATGAATTAAGAGGGCTGACTTTACACTTTGCTAATGACAAAACAAACCCAGTTGAAAACGAGAAAAATACAATGCCGCTACCAAAACATGTTCTTCAAATTCTATTTGAGGAAAACTGATTGGAACAGATACTGAAATTTTTGTCAACGTAATAATAGCACGCTAAAACGAAAACCAATCATTAGTCATCCGGTCTGAAGAATTAAAGTCTACATTTTTTCAGCCCAGTACACATGCATTAATTTCACCACAGGGAAATTAAAATATACGTGAATAAATCAGCCGAGGCTGTGTGCCGTGGTAAATTCAAGACCAGCGATGGGACTCGTAACTCCTCCAGCGATGGGACTAGGAACTCCTCCAGCGATGGGACTAGGAACGCCTCCAGCGATGGGACTCGGAACGCCTCCAGCGATGGGACGGACTCCTTGAGGAACTCGGGTGAGCCCCCATGACTGGGAGGTGTCTCAATAATGAAACACAGTACCTACTCATATTGTTCTCATGACGCATTCCGTCCTGAAATGCCGATGTTTTAAAGTTCATCCCACCCACTGTAACGAACCAACAACCAAATAGAGTGAGAGCTTTAGTTTATCTCAAATTGGGTAAAATGCTCTGTCGATTTCAAGGGCAATACTGTGGTGCTAGCTTTTCTAGCCTATAAAAATTCTCAGTCACTGACAAATTAAAATGATAACTTAACATGAAATTTTCCGGTTGAACATCCGAATTGCAATGACAACTTCTTTGGCAGAATAACCACAAACGCAAATAAACGCTGAAAGGCTCTCTAGTAGATTGAAATAACTCGCATCGAAATGGTGACGAACCTAACGTAAACAATATACGATCCTGACGATTTTTCAATTGCGATCACTTCACGAACGCTGACAACACTCTCCACTCACACCAAGAAAGCACTACAGACTCACATCAGACTTATTGCGAATGCCCTCCAGGTTCACTCCATCCAAGTACACCGTTACACAACGCATCACTACTAGGACATTCCATTCTAAAAGGCACTCCTAAAAAATGTGTCATTGCTAATCAACTTTATTTCTATCTTCCCCTGAGCAAGTCCTGCATTCAACCATCCCTGGTCCACATAATTTCTCCTGCTCCGCACTTCACTTCTTAACAATGCTGTCTAACATACACCAAAATACACCCGCTTTCTCTCACGGCCACTCGCTGCTACGGCATTGCTCTCCCACTACAACTTTTTCACTTCAAATTAATCCAAGTCAAGTTCGAATTAATTCAAGTCAAGTTCAAATTAATCCATATCAAATTCAATTTAATCCAAGTCAAGTTTACAATAAGCCAAGTCAAGTCAAATTAATCAAATCCTAAGTTCAGTTAGGAATTGACACTACCACTCGTTAATTTGAACGTTTTTTCTGTTAATTAAATACGGATCTTCTGGATGTGATGAGCGAGACAAACGGTTTTCTTTTCTGCGAGAAATGCATAAAATTTCCGCCAGTGATGCAATCTAAACACAAGCTGTCGTAAAATGTGCTAAGCATGGTGATAGGTATGTGCTCTTTTCAGGAGGCAGAGTGTGATTCAAATGTTTGATTGACACAAAAGTTGAAGGTCAAGTATAAAAATTTCGAATTATGCCACACATTAAAGTTGTTAAAAGTTCGATATTATTAGCAGTATGCATTGATTCAAACATTTATGCTCGAAATGTAATTTTATTTTATACATACACATGGTAGTATCGAGGATTTATTTACATTCAAATTGGTATATATAAATAATAAATCTACGATACTTCAATGTGTATGGGTAACGCAAATTTAACCTTTGAACAAGAATATTTGAATGAATGCAAACTACCATTAATGTAAAATGTTAAAACAATTTTAATGTGTAGGATGATACGAAGTTTTTATATTTGAGATTTACCTTTTAAGTAATTCAATGATCTGAATCACATCCTGCTCCTGATGCTGGACATAGAACACTTAGTCCATTCAACAACTTAATTACTTGTTTGTTAGATTGAGTTCTTATTACCGTATGCGCTGTAATGTATGTTTCCTCTCAACCTATTTTAGAGAGCATTTGTAATTATTTGCATCCAGTTACTTTGCTGATAATCTTTTGGCAATTTGATGATGGTACATCTGCCTGCTGAATATGTAGATAACCATCCCCATTTTATTCCTCCTAGTATTTTTAGTTAACTTTCATTTTCGAAACAAAACACAAAACCAAGTTCTATGGAAAAAAAAATTGTGATCTGGAGAAATGTGGCCGGGATTGGGTAAGCTACTCAAATCCCCTCAGCCAAGTTCTGTTCATTTATTTTCACTGGTTATGATTTTGTTTCCTTTATTTGCTACTTCTTGTTCAGCTCATTAATTTAAATTTCCATTTTCTTATTTAATTTGTTTGTTTAATTTTGTCAAAATGGAGGCATTCTGGAGCTACTCTAGCTACCTGTCTTCCAACATAATAAATAACAGTATCAGTAAGAAATTCAACGAAATGAATAATTCCAGTGATAACGCTTCCTATTTCAAAATTTTAATGCTATTATTTTATCTGTAATTGCCTTTCACCAGCTTGCCATATCAGCCGATTGCCATTTTGCCAATTACCGTTCTTATTTCTTATTTTAGCCAATAAGAAGCGAAATGAATTTATTTTTATATTTCAGCCTACAAAAATATACATTTTATATACTGGTTGCTGTCACGAAACAAGACGGGCTGTTGTCTTTGTTTTCGATAGAGGGATTTAAATCTCGATGGTCGTGGAGGAGAGGGAAATTGAAGAGAGAAAAATGCACAGAAGGAGAGAGGACAGAAAACGGAGAGAAATGGAAATACCAGGATTAACAATCGTGCGCTTTTACGTAACCGCCTTAGTGTGTCTCTGATCAGCACGATTTAATAAAAACTACCATGGTCATTTACCAATTAAATTTATTTAAGTCAGCTAATGAACACGTGAATTATATTGATGACAAACAAATGTTGAAACAAAAAAGAAAACAAATGCGAGAAGCCCACACTGATGCAATGACAAACTTTTGCGTTACAGGTGACGATGTGAAGGAACAGAGATTGAATGGCCAACAAAATAATGAAGAAAGCACACAATGTGAAATGAAATGCGCATCACAGTCTTCAAAGAGTTTGCGCTCTGTAAGATAGCGTTTGTTTCTCCCGGGTATCCCTTTTCTTGCACTGAACCGTATTGCTCGGGTCGAATATGCAAAAAAAAACACTAACTGCGCCTGCACTTCGTAGCCAGTAACTTTGCTGCTCGTAGATCGCCAGTTGTTATTCAATTTTCGCGCACAGGTGTTTTCATGACGCTTCCCTTCTGCTTGTGTCATCTTGGTGGCAACTTGATGTGACACCAAGCGGTTGGGTGTGATGCATATTGTGACCGCCCCTTTCTTCCTGTGAGCAACAATGCGGTTGAGTAATCTATTCCCCTTTTGCCTTCATTCCTTGTTATTTTGACAGCTAATTTACCTTTCTAATCCGGATTTCAATAATTAAGTCTCTCAATACTTCAATTTCAATAATTAACTCTCGAATTGTTATTTACGCTTCACACAAGTTTCCCACTGAAAATTACGATTTATTTCTAGTGCTAGATGAACATAACAAAGGAAGGATTTTACCATTCGCATCAATCACTTGACGGCTTTGGCAACACATCGTATTAGATGAATCATATGAAACAAACGAACTAGAAAACTCCGGGATCTCAAGAACGCACCAGAAGATATTCCTTGATTTTCACCCACAATCAAAAATTAAAATCAAAACACCCTGCTGGAGAACAAAATAATAAAAAAAACACAAAACACTGCTTAAAACGGCAACCCCATTTCTGCTGTTTCTCTATGACACTTCCCAACTCTAACTGGCCTTGATACACAACGTGATAAAACTACGAATCTTAATGATGATTTCTCCCCGATTGTTTTAAGAATCAAGTTAATATTCTAATTGACTCATTCCCTGAAATCCTTTCACTTCCTAACACGCAAAATTTGCTCACCTCCCCTTTGTTGCTCTCTGGGCCTACATCTTGCCGATGTGCTGCACAGAATCAGGGAAACGGTGAAGTGGGCAACCCCTTTCTGATGCTGCGTTTATGTATGCCCAAGCCTAACTGGAGCGCGAGAAGAAACCGTTTATTTCCAAGTTGCCACATGAGATACATGCCAGCATATTGGCTTTTAAAGTTTCTTAATATACGACGTCCTAAAACAAAAGTTCCATACGAGGAGTACTAATTGACAAACTATCAGAGGTGTACAAATAGATAGACCATACGAGGCATATTGATAGAAAAAGTATACGAGGCGTACTAATAGACAAACCATACGGGTCGTGCTAATAGTCTAACTCTGTCAAGGGTAATTGAATGAGAAATGGAAAATATTATCTCTTGGAGAATTTTTATTCCAAGAGATTCCGGTACAGCGCTTCCTGCCTTTTTCCTACTTCGATAATTTCAACTAAGGACTTGGGAGTTTCGAAGAATTCTTTAGTAGTATTCGAATTATTCATAAGATCATCGAAGTAGAAAAAAAAACGCTACATTGTACTAGAGTGAAACACCATCGTAAATGACAATCAAGTATTGAGAAAAGGTTAGTCTCGAAGTAATTTGTAAAGAACATCTAGAAATGCGTAAACAAACTTACACTCAAAAATGAAATGCATGGCGTGTTCGGCATACAAATATAGAGATCATTTTTGCATGAGCGCTTTATTTCATTTGTCTATTTATACTTTTAATTTCTTCGATTCACAGAAATGCCCTTCGGGGTCGTGATAGATCGATCTATAAATCATTAAGCAAGCGCAATCAATTTGTTTATTTCTGAAATTTGGTGCAGTGTTAACTGATCGCAGAGCTTTAGGTAAAATGTAATATGTCTTAAGGTTTTGCTTTACATGCAAAAAGTAGAAATAGAAACATATATATGTACATGTGCGCAAATATGTGTGCGAAACGTGTGCATGTGTACACTGATATATAGACATTTATGTTTGCGTGCGCACACACACAAACTCACGCACACACTAACACACATATTCATATATATACGTATTGAAAATGAAAATAAGAAAAATGCTAATAAACATGAAAATTAATCTTGCTTTTCAATATTTAAAATGACAGCCAAAGCTCTAATGAATCGTAAGAAATAACCTGAGGAAAGATAAGGAATAGAAAAAGGACTTCGAAAAACGTATAAATGGAATGGTTTTTTAATTTCCTAAAAGAAACTTTAAGAAAACTCAGGTTACCGCCGAGGAACAACAACAACAAAAAAGACATATATCATATCTTCTCGATATTCTCTGCAACATCATGCGGACATGGGTACATGGGACAAAATGGAGATACAGTGAAGCCGGTTACCACTCATGATTGACAAATATCTACAAAATTTTGGCAGAAATTCGTAAACAAACATATACATAACATCAAAATTCATAGCTTGTACAACATACGGACAGAAAGAAAATTTTATCACGATTCATATGCTCAAATTGCGCTTTATTTCATTAATTGTACTTGTCATTAATCCGATTCACAGAAACGCCCTCTGGGAAGTGATAGATCTATTTTTGAATCATTTCGCTAGTGCAATAAAATTTATTAACCGAATGGTTTTTGCGTTAAGAAATGAAATAGAAACATATATATCTATTTCTGTAGATATATATATCTACATACGTACACACACATATTAATATATATACCTATTGAAAATGATATAAAAGAAAAAAATACATATATAGAATAAAAGATAAAAACAACCTACCATCTACTTAACCGAAAATGATAGTTGAGCTCACTGTAATCTTAAGAACTTATTCAGAAAATAATAACTGAAAGGAAAAGAAGACTTCGAAAAAAATAGAAATGAACTGTTTTTTAATTTCTTCATAGAAATTTTTAGGAAAACTCAGGTTACAGTCAAGAAACAACACAACTCTTCAGCGTTATACGGACATGTGTACATGGGATAAAATGGAGTAACATTGTAGCCGGATATCTCATCTGAGTGGAGAATATTTACAAAATTTGGCACATATAAGTAGATTAAGCAATGGTCCAAAGTGATAATTTTAATTACAAAAATTAACAGTTTTTTCCGATTTTAAAGTTTAGTGCTAGTGTGCACTGAACGCACGGAAAAATATAAAAAAATCAAAAGACTAAATGCAATGCTTAAATTACCCCCTTCCCCCCAGCTCAGCCGAAAATCGATTGAAAACATCTTCGAGAATGATTTTGAAATAGCGAGACAACGTTAGCCAAAATTTAATTCATTAAAAACTTTGCACAACCCTCACATCTATAAACTTGTATATTGGTGTACTCACAAAATGTATTTAAGAGTATGTTTGTCATACGGATGTTAAATATTAATGCAGAAAAGAGAAAAAAATAACAAAATAAAGTTGAGGAAATACTCCTAATTATGGAAAAAACGTTCGTTCTGCTGTATTGAACTGACGGCTGGGGTGCTCATTATTGTCGACAGAAATAAGTAAGATGAATATACGAATGGCTTAGCAAACGTAAAATGAAATAGTTTCTAATTTTCTAAAATAAATTTCAGGAAAATTAAAGTTTCTGGTAGATGGGAAATTCACACCGAAATGCTGCAGGCCCTATGGCAGAGATGCAAAATAACGCGACACATTTACTCTAAATTCTTTTACAGTTTTAGAGTTTTTGAAATGCTGGGGAAGCTTGTTCCACAAGAAAGCTCCAGAAACTGAGAGAGCCTTTTGTCCCACGTTAGATGAACGGTAACTGACTAAAACATCATTCCTCCGATTTGTTTTTTTGTTTGGGATATTAGATGGAAAAATTTTTACCACCTCTGCATTACTTTGGGGGAGGTACAGAGAGGAGAACACTCGTCGAGCTTTTTGGATCATGAATCTGTTCGATATTGAGATCCAGTCGAGTTTTCTTAAAGACGGGTGACATGATCGTATTTAATGAAATTTTCTCTGCATACCACTTTGGCGGCGAAGTTTAGACATTTTTGCAACTCTTCCTGACGATATTGAGGTAAATCTCCCCACACAAGACTGCAGTTGTCCAGGCGCGATAAAACTAAAGACTGAATCACTAATAATATAGATTTTTCGTCAAGTGTATTCTTAATGCGATGAAAGAACATTAAGGTTCCGGTAATTTTGTTGCACATTGTTTCGACGTGTGAATTGAAAGTCATATTTTTGTCAAACCAAACACCCAGATTTTTTACCTTCTCTACTGGTTCAATTGTATCGTCTCCAAATGTTAGCTTGAATGGTGGTAAATTTTTAGTCGCATTCTTTGATCCAAAAATAATGCATTGCGTTTTACTTGCGTTAAGTTTGAGGCCATTATGGTCATACCACAATTTCAGATTTCTCAGAAGGTTTTCAGCGTTGGCTTGTGTTTCTTTTAAATCCGCTGTTGAGCTTGTCATGGCAATTTGTAAGTCATCAGCATACATTGAGATTTTTGTGTTTGCCCGCATTGTGGGGAAATCATTGATGAAAATTGAAAATAGGAGCGGACCGATGATTGAACCTAGACCCAGTTAAAAATTCATGCCGTTTTTAGAGCGACAGGTAGCAGAACATAGTGAAACATGGCTGCAGAAGGCCAGCATATTTCTTTGTCTGCCGCTCTCGACTACAATTTCCCGTTCAACGGCCATCCTCTAATCTAAGTTGGACGTTATAAGCGCGGAAGAACCGTGCTCTTCCACAAGGCCGGTGTCAAGCTACGCTGTCGGCTTGCGGTCGACTTCGATGCATGGGGCAGTTCCAAAGTTACAAAGCTGCCGAGGGAAGCTTAATTGGTAGTCAGAGCTGCCAACTAGGAAATTGGTAAATAAACATTGAAATTTTAATTTATGGAAGGTTTTTATGTTATTAGAAATTTAAATGTCAATATAATAATTTATGCCAGTTTATTATGAATAATACTATCTCGCAGTTCATCTGAGTGATTTTTTTCTTTGCATTCGAGTTAGAGGGCAACACTACACTGACATGTTGGGTTGGTGAACCTGTCACGCCGTCTCACGCGCGTTTTCGCGCCAGTTTTGTCCTTGGTGTTGTGTGTGACAGGTGTCTTAGTCGTGTCTCTATTATTTAAAACGTTTCAAGAAAAGTGTTCAGTGTTTATATCAGAGCGAGTGTATAGTAAGTGAGGGTGTATTTTATTTGTAACAAATTTGTGCTATGAGGTATAGGATGTTCGCTCTCACGTGAGTTCCTAATTCCATTGAGGACGTTAGAAGCCGGATAGTACGTCTGGCCGGATAATTTGAAACCAACAATAAAGGAAAGAGCCCAACTGTGAGTTCCACCACCTCGGTGAATTGATATATATGACAATTCATCGTTGTGGTGGGACTGGTAGAGAAGGCAATGCAACTTCAGCATCACCAACGGAAAAACAAAACATGGAAACCATACGTGACTTTCCCCCCGGACAGTCTTCAGCAACTCTTGAATTGAAGGACCTTCTGGCAGGTAATTAACGATGTGTACATTTACATATTTGTGTACGTGTGTGTGTGTACGTGTGGGTGTGTACGTGTCCGTCTGTGTGTGTGTACGTGTGTGTGCACGTATGTGTACGGAAGGCCGGTGTAATTGAGTTCGGGCAAGGTCGAAATAATGCGGCAGGATGTTCGGAACGATGCGGCGCGTAGCCGTTTAGGTGCGTGGAAAGTCGATACGTAGCCGATAGAAGTGAAAATTTAGGAAAAGCTGCAAAAGAAATTCAATGGTTTTGAAGTCGTTTTTTACTGCCATATAAAGTGGTCATGGCGACCAAAAAACTACTGCTTTTCCGAATAATATACGGCTAGAAGTCTTGCCTACCGCAGCATAGAAACTACTTGAAAACGTCTAAAATTTTCAACTGGGGAGGAACGCCAAAATTATTTGGTATGAGCGATGCGAGACCGCGAAAATTCTGATGCTCCTATTGGCTCGCCAGTGAGCGTCACCTCTCTATACTTACGTGTCCCTCATTTTCATCTCGTATTACTACTCACAGCCCGCTCAAATCCTTTTAAGACCCCAAAAACTCTTTGTTTCCTCGCTCATACTGAATGAAATTTAACCCTTAACTTTTCTATGCTATATATTTATGTTTTAATCGGTCCTTTACGTCTGCTGCTGCATGTACTAGCTACACATACTCACATAGCCCCTCGTATAAGCCCTCCTGCTCTTGATGAAACATGCACGTATATACCTCACGGACGCGTCCGGCTGTTTCTCGCGCATTTGCTGCTAGCCACAGATTATGTGTAGTTTTGTGGATATAGATATATATTACATATATCATTCCAACCCCGCTCCCTTCTGGAAAATTAGAGCCAAATTGAAAATTTCGGTCAAATTTTCTACAGTCAGGTAAAATTTGTTCTTTCTTACTATGTAATACAGTTACAAAACTTTGGATAACTCAGTAACAAGCTGCTCCTGACATCGTATATCTGACGTATTGTTTAGTTGCACAGGCCGTACATTTCATCCTGCCTGGTTATTTACGCCACTGTAACACGATTTTGTGTAACGCGCCATCACCCAATCCTTCCTAACAGAGACACAATAAACTTTAAACCATACATTTGTCGCAAACAACATAGACGCACAAAAGGAAGATAACACAGATGACTTGTTATTTTGGCAACCTAACGATAAAACACGCAATACATTTTCAAACGCACATTTGTTACATATGATCTCGCACACGCAAAATGAATCAAACGCGCATCTCAGACAAAAATCCTAGCCGTTCAACGACAGGGAATAAAACACACATGTCATATTATTTTTTGAGCTGCATTCCGTAATCCAATGACATAACAAATAAAGAAAACACTATGCATTCCTTTAATACAGCGAACTTCGCACAAGGTGACAGAATTTGTTACGTATTCCCTCTCGTGCCATTCACCGAAAAGATAACACAACAGATGTAAAGTTGAACCTCAAACAGTGTTCTATTTTTTATTTATTTCGGTCGACTGGATTAATTTTATTACTGCACAAGTCATCGGGGGGAGGGGGGGGATATTACCCCTTACTGGGGTAATATCCCCCCCCTATGTAACCCCTTACTGGATACCCCTTACTGGGTGAGGGGGCCTTGAGGTCAGGTTGTAAATTCTCATTCTTCTAATAAAATTTCATCCTCGTGTTGCTCATCCAGCAGAGTAAACGCGTTAGAGTTTTGCGTTAACACGCGTTTCGCGTTGCGTTAAAAAAATATGAAAATAATGCAAATTTAAGGGTTTACAATGGACAAAGGAATTTTTTATTCAATATTGCCCTGTTCTCATCACTTTAAACAGTTATTGATGTCAGTCCTTATCGACAAAAAAAGTCGATTGGCAACAGGAAAATTGATCTTGTGTAGTTTTGTTTGCTTGTAAAAATTTAAATAATCCAGTGACCATCATGCTCCCCAATGACATTAGCTTCAGTGTATCTAACGTAATAACAGATACAAATTGCAGCATCTCTAGAGAAAGCTGAAAAATGCCCTATGAGAACTGACATTTGTTCTCTCTTGTTATGACTACCAAAGAAAACCAATGGTGCGCCTTTTTATAACTTATTCGGATTTTTAGATATCTTGAAATTTGAAATTTGTTGGCAATATTTTGCCCATTTATTATATTCGACGCTATGATGAGAAAGTATATAGTTTGTAGGGCATAATGTTCATATCGGCTTTGATGGACATGCCATTTGACTCATTGTGTTCAGAACCATTGGAAACTTGCACTCACGCTTGATACTCACCTGCTACTCAGCAGGTACTCAGACGAGTACCTACCTACTGTTAAGGAGGTAGTACTCACTTGTTCAGAAGGTTTGGAGCTATTATGTCGAGTTGGTATTTAACAGGTATTGAGATTTGGTTCACTCAACTGAGACTTACCCTCTGTATACTGCAGTGCAAATTTATGCAATAGCAACTAATATGAGTCAAGGGTATTTTACTTCTGGCAGTATGACTCAAAATAAGGAACTGTAATTCTAGTAAGTTATACCAAGTTTTGTATGACCTTCATTATTCTGGTCATTCGTTTTTTTCATGCACTTATAATAAAATTCGAAGTTTTCCTCGTGAAATTAATACAAGTGGTTTTATTTAGACGTTCAAGGCTTGATACACAAGGCTGAAGGTCAGAGTCCCGTCAGCGGCTTATATAAAGCCCCAGCACCTCAGCCGTCACTGTGGCTCACTCCCCTAGCGTGTGAGGTGATGAGCTCACCTACTCCCCCGCTAGAGCTGCCTTCACTTTGAGAACACCCTCTAGTCTCATACTTGTGAACTGTGTTGCCCTAACGAGTAAACAGACCTCGTTGTGAGCAAGAAATAATAAAGATTCGTGGACTGTCTCGCGGTCAAAATAAAGATGACCTCACATAGAGCATTTCCATGGACCATTATGACGATTCAAATTTTTTGTATTAGAGATTTGTGCACTATTCGTATGACATGTTTTATACGTAAATTTTGTCTCATTCATGTATTGTAGAGATTTTCTTCGCTGTGTATTTAAGACATGAATTGGAAGTTTGATGTCCAAATTTAGTGTGAAACTTTGATGCAAGTTGAGCCATGCAGAAGTGGTTAGGTTGAAAATTTAATAATTTTGGAAGATACGTTCATGAGATTTAGAGCGTGAAATGAAACTGCTCTAACCTTTGTTTCTTATTTACAGAATCTCTCAGTGGAAATATAATTTAATACACTCAGCAGTTTCTATTCCTGACCGGAGGCTACGATCAGCTGCAACAATGCTCGTACTGCAGTCCTTCTTGCTCTGCGTTCTGGTACGTAGCCAATCATTCAGTTGGCCATTTTTTTGTTGCTACGAAAATTTGGCATAAATTTTCTCACGACAAAATCATTTTTGAAATAATGCAATTATTCATGTTTAACATTATATGCAAAACTCTTTCTATGTATATTTTCATAAGTTCATTTATATCAATGACCGGAGACGGAGGTGAAGTTTGGACCGCCTACTAACTTTCGGAGTGATCAAGTTTTAGCTTACTAATCTTGTGGTTAATCGTCTAATAATTTTAGAGAAATTCGATAAAAACAGGGCGAAGTTGTTAACTAGATCTGATCATTCAAACGTGAACATACGAGCTAAATAGCAAATGGTGCTTTCTGATTACGTTAGGAGGAATTACCATTTACGTTATGTACTAGTAATCTGTAGTGTGACAAGTTTGCCGCCCTTCGGTTCCTCGTTTTAGCAACTTGCGCTCTTGGTTGTGAAGTGGTAGGTAATTATCCAGACAATTCATTCAGACTATGCTACCTATCGATTAGCTGAGAAAAAAATCGTAGTATAGAGGTAAACAATGTAAAACGAACATGTATCATGGCAGAATTTGCACAAGTGTATGTTGCAATTTTTTGTTAGCCTGTCTGGTGTATAGCTATTTATAGAAAGCGACAGATACCGTTGTCAGAAAAATATTCCCAGAATGAACCATCGGAGAGTATGTTTGCTTTTCGGGCAAGGTGTCGAAAGTTTGTAATTCCCATTTACTCAAATTTATATATGTACAGGCTGCTGGCGTATTTAGCTTTACAATCGACGAAATAATTATTTAAATTCTCATATTAGGGCATGCCATTCCTTTTTACAATTCATGCATTGAGTAGTTCTTCCAAAAAGCTGTCATGACAACAGAATAAAGAAAGAACTAAGGCTAAACGAAAGAACTAAAACAACACTTTGGAAAATAAATTCATCACAAAATACAGTGCATTTAAGGCCATTTCCCAAAAATTCTCTACAATTCTTTACAACAGTAAAAATATGTATGCATAATACATCATTAAACTCAATTGGGGGCACTAAGCTTTGTTTAACGAGGAAATTTTCCGATTGACTTGAATAGAGTTGTGCATTTTTTCTTAACTCTGTCTACGGGAGTAACTACTCATTCATTTTTTTCTCACACACTTCTCTCTAGAACTTTCAGGGTAGATTGGTCCTTGTTTTCTTTTTTAATACTAGCCAATCGCAGGTATTTTTTACTAAGATTTCACGCATGTAGTGAAGTGAGTCACAATTTTAGCGAAATCACGATTTTCCTTTACATAGATTTTGATATCGGCTCCCCTGTGACTATAACCACCTTCCTTTGGTTAGATTCTTCAGATATTTTTTTATTTTTGCAAAGTATTCGAAACGAAACTCTGTCTTAACCTCCTCTGCAAGTATTTCTGACCAATTGGAAATTTATCGAGATGAACCTTAATATATAGGGCAATTGTTTCCGAGATTTGCACCTTTTGCTACATGAGTTAATCTCTTCTTCCGATGGCGATACATGTGTTTTGAAAAGAGTTTAATATTGTTCCGTTTTTCAGATTGCAGGTCTGCAAGGCGCCGCATATTCGCCTCGCTCTCCTCACGCACCAGAGGAACGTGCCATGTCACCTGTCCAGGAGCCGCTCGGAGCTGCAGCTCTGGAGTTGGCCTCCCGTGCTGAGCCTTACTTCGGGTTGGGTGAACAAAACGGACATCAGACGATGCAATCGAGGAATGAGCGATCTAGAGTAGCACCGAGGTTTTCACTTCAGGATGCCATGAAGTATCATGCAAACAAGATATTATCTGGAGAAGTAAAAGTGAAAGGACGATAATCCAACTAATGCTGAAACATTTTTTCCATTAATTCACTTTTGGTGCAATTTATTCTGGAACGAAGGGCGTTGTAGCAAAAATCTTTGTCCTCTGTGCCTTTCAGCGAGACTTGGTTCCATCAATAATGACAATCACTTCTGAATTTTTCCCCAGTAGCACCAACGGCACTCCTATAAGGCCATATTTATGTGGATTATCTGAGGCTGTCGTACTATAGACGTTGGAATTCACGGAAAAATGTTTTTATAAAATTGTTCACCATGATAAGTAAAAGCAAACGCAAAAGTGTGAGTTTATTTACCCTAATCAGCTTTAAAGTTCTTATAGCTCCTTGAAAATATTTTTTTGATTGGCTCACGTTAACTAAATTAAACACGTTCGGAAAATTGAAACTCTGGACTGTTTATGGGGACTTATTTCACAGAAAAGAATACTATTTCCCGAGAAATGTATAAAAATCTCTCCCTAGTTAAAATTTAATGAGAAGACTCTAGTAAATATTTATTAAAATCAAATCCATCTCTTCAATAAATGAAGTTTTATTTGATGTAATACGACAGTTCAGATGAGTCTCTGACATTGTTGAAAGTTGCGTAATAAAGAAGAGATCCACCACAGGTTGAATTCCCCTCTCGGCGCTGCGCCATATACATCTTGATCCTGTTAATGTTGATTACAAAGTCTGACGGGGCCTTTCTGCATCCTCGTCATCGATCATGAAATATTTCCTTTCACAACTGATGCATCTATTTTTTCCATGGAAATATTTAGCACGCTCCCACCAGTCTCTGATGCGACAAACTATGTTGAATAGTTCATATTTATATCGGTATGGTACCGTCAACTTGTTCCGTGTCAATCTTGTATATTTTTGAAACAAATGGATGTTAATGCACTTAGATAAAGATAACAATTTACTACTAAAGACGTATTTTAACATACATGATTTTTCAATTGAAACTGCAAGTTTTTGTTCATGCTACGACACAAAAGTTACTATATATAAACGAGTAGAGTTTACTAAACTGAAAAAAATTAGGATATTTATTGTTTTAACAGTTTTTACACACGATTGGGAGTGTGCCTAGAAAACCCGGTGGTAGACTCAATTCAAGGTAGTCCAGGATGAAAAACTTTTACAGAAAGCGTGGTGGGGACATAGATAAAGGCTTGGTTCATCACCCTTTAAATAATAATATACGCTATAGTCCACGCCCAAAGGGTGAAGACAAGCCGAACCAAACAACGCACTCCGGCCTCGGTGAGGTCTAGGACTCAAATATCCTCGCTTCTGTGATGCGGTTAGAAAGCAACCGCTTGAACCGCGCTCAGTCGCTTAAACGACCTTTAGGAAAATGCCTAAGTCATCCGGACTTGCATGGAAATATGTCTTATCGAATGAATATCTACAAAGGAGCTCATATGATGAAAGTCATCCTAAAATATCAATCAATGTCATTATAAATAGAAGCAATTGTTATCTGAAGATGTCTTGAGTGGCGGTCGTTGGATATCTTGAATGCTTGCCACTTGAGACACGCCGATGTGACATGTTCAGGATGTAAGCGCTGCCGTTTTTATGAAGAATTTTTTTTTCAAGCGAAGGCTCCCTTAGTAGATGGTTGAATTCGTCGGAACTCCTGACGACTTATATATTCAAGAACTACCGATGTATAGCTCGTTTTGGAGAGTCGAAGTGAATGTTTAAATACACAGAAATATTCATAAGTAGACACGAGACATGATGAATCATATCTTAATAACTTCAATATTTTTCTGCCTTGTTATTAGGTGGCTGATTCAGAGTGGCGTTGTGCGGCCTCCAGGGTGCACGCGTTTAATTTTCAAAATCTTGCGTTACTGACCGATGTGATCAACTTCTCTAACAGACGTGTGGCTGATAACTCGGAATCTCCTCCTGAGATTACGTCTTCAGCTCTTAATTTTGCACTAACCCCTGAATAACCGTGTTGCTCAATGACCGTCAGCGCTATCACAGATCGCTGTTGTTTTCATCGTTTTACTGTAATACAGCTGGAGAAAATAGAAAATTATGAGGAAGAATATTCCACCTTTCACCATAAATAATTTGAGTGATGATTTTTTCCGATTGAAATCTCTAAACTTTTATGTGATTTGATTTTCATGTGAAAATGAAGCTTCTTGTGCGAATTGGCTTATAAAAGACTTTTTCTCCATCAGCTCATGATTTTTTGTACATATGCCAGTCTCTCTGATAAACTCAAGATTATGCACCAAGCTGTTTCTCGTAAACAAGTGCTAATGAATACAGGCCAGAAATGCAAAAACTAATTTAAATAGTTAGAATGAATAAAGTCATTCTTATTCGTAAGCACGCCTTTAAATGCGCCCATTATTTCATCTGAACTATGAGGGTAAGCGGGCAGTGAATCAATGTCTTAATCCGAATCATTAAACTAGAGGAGATGAATTTTGTAATAACCTACACGGAAAAATCCATCAGCGATAAAGCGATAAAACCTTCAGCATAAAACCCCAACGTGGCCAACATTGCTAAGGCCAGGAATATCGAAACCCAAAAGTTCGATCCTTCGTTCCTCAGTGTTGAAGCGACAAAAAAAAACAATACCAATGCAGCCAAGTTTAAAAAATAATGAAAATTTGAGGCAAAAAGTATGAACACCTGTGAGTTCGAGGAGCCTAGCCTGTTGAGTTGTTGTGCGTTGAACTGCTGAGGGAATTAATAATTCCACAGATGTTTGATTTTTGCTCAACCGCGGTCTATGAGTGAAAATTATAAATGATTTGCTGCAGATCATATTAAAATTGGTACGTTTGAATGTGTGTTTAATACCATTACAACGACTTCTAATCGTGGATTGAGAAAAAAAAGAATCATCTGCTGCTGGGATGCGCAAGCATCGAGATCTTACCAAAAACGATCGAAAAATGAACCAACTTTGAGAGTGATGTTATCAGGTTTGTGTACGAGAGTCTGAAATTCTTTCTTCACTTCACAGCTTTTGCACCTCACAAATAGAAGTCTACCAAACTACTTTTTCATAAGAGCTGAAGGTATCACGGAATGGGGATTGAATTTTTTTGTTCAAAATATGTTTCGCTATTTCAAATTGTCAGAAATTTTTGATATTGAATAGCAGTGAAAATTTTTGACGGTAATCAGTTTTAATCAAATATTTTTCACAAACATGAAAACGATGTTTTGTTCGCCATGATGGGGTTGTAGATGATTTCTTACATCCACCGCAAAATCATCAGAAGTTGTTGGTTCCTCGTACAGAGAAAGTTTCTCCCTATAAGCTGACGTAATGGACTTGAAATTAAAAGTTTTACGAACAAATCTAGAGAACTAGTTTTATCATCTCAATTAATTTGGCAAAGTGCATTTCAAATTTATCGTGGAAGTTATATAACATTGAAAGAATTGATTAGTTTTGCACCCTGATCAAAATGAAACGGAGGTTCCATCAAGATGTCTACGTTAAAACAAAGGTTTAATATGTCGCAGTAATTTTCATAGCACGTATTTTTAAGTGAAATTAAACACAATGGCTGGGTTTGGTGGCTTGCGGTAAAACCCCAGAGCGTCTCTGTCATTTGGCCTGTAAATTTCACCATCGAACGATAAAAACGAGTCAAATGGCTCAAATTCTAGAAAAGGCGTTAACTTTTTATTGTTCTCAGTAGTATATGAATCATCACTGTAATGGCGTGTAGAATAACCCTGATTGATTCAGCTAGACGTACATCAGTATCAAGGGACTCTACCTTAAAGCTACAAATAATTTCTGTACATTTTTCATTGTCGCTAGACCTCGAGCGATTTTGGGGACTTATCTACATTAAGTATATTATAGGATTGACGACAGCATAACTTATGATAACTGAAATTTCTCATATTAAACTGCAATTAAACATGTG
This sequence comes from Morinoia aosen, assembly GCA_030386875.1. NCBI lineage: Eukaryota > Metazoa > Arthropoda > Malacostraca > Amphipoda > Talitridae > Morinoia > Morinoia aosen. The sequence goes on along the minus strand of CM059565.1, from coordinate 63,607,769 downwards.
CTCATTTCAAAATCAAAAACTATATTATTAAACACAGTTGTGATTTACGCACTTTATGAAAATATCATTGAACACAGTCATTTTTTGACTCCTCTGTCCATACTGCTCGAATAATATTTCAAAAATATATTATTTGAGCTGCAGTAGAAGTACGTTATTCAACTGCTCCTCATCGGGGAAATCTAGTTTTACCCCCGTTTTATTGCATACGCACAGGTGCGACTCACAAGTTCACCATTAGTTTTAGGACAGAATCAGAAGATGTAAAAGCAGACGTAATCAGCATCATTCTATTTCTGAAGCTTGCATGGATCGACGAGAATAATGGTATTCGGTATTATTATAGAGGAAAATTAATCAGTATTTATTAGGTTAGGGTGAATTCTAAGTATCCTCCTTTGCAAGTATTTGAATTTTTTATTTTTTACTTAAGCGACCGAAAACTGTTCAGGCTTTTTCATTTTCGCTGTAATTCTAGGATCTCTGATGTGTGGTATAATGATTCGAATAATGTTCCCATGTAGGTTCTTGAATTTTTTATTTGGTATTTTTATCGGCCAAAAAACTGTTTAAAGTATGTTAGTATTGCTGTGAGTCCAGGATCCAAGATATCCCAATCATATGTTATAGAATTCATTCGATGTTCTAAATGGTTATATCTCGGAAGAATTTCGAGCGGAAAAATTGCGAGTAATTTCATCAATTTTAGGAGTAACTGAACTGCAAACGTTTCGGCAAAGTATTCAGCATTTTCCTATTTCATACTGAAAACGAGATGCAATAGAAACATGTTAAGAAACTATCACACATAAAATTAAATCAAAACGAAACAGATATTCCTATATGATCGCTAAAATAGTCAAAGGACGACCTCGAGCATTAATGAAGAATTCATTAGGTCTACCGTACACAACACTAGTTTTCGATTTACGCACTCTTCGCAGTGCAAAATTGTCTTTATTCTTCTATAATTAAATTACTGTGGAAATTAATTTCCACCACATTTTGTGAACAAAAGAGTTTTCTTCTCCCTCCTTCGTTTTGTCGGAATGAGAAACTGCCGACACGCTGCCACCATCTCGGTGGAACTTTGTAAGAGAATAGAAAAACATAGAAAGTTGAATCTGCCCTCATACAACCCGGCATGAGGGTTTTTTTTGCCTGATAGACCAGGGACCAATAATAGAAGTTTTAACTTTATTTCACAGCTCCTTTCAATTTGCCATTTATACAAGTTGATGCATTTAATGTCTCTTTTACCTCATAGAAAGCTTTTAACCGTGTTAGAAAGATCAACTTGGTCTTTGTTTTCAACAGGATTGAATAATATGACTGATAACGCATTCTACGAACTTGAGCAAAAAATGGGGTCTCGCCTATGTTCACTGTGAATGATTTATTTACTTCAGAAAACCTTGCAAAATTTTCGAAATTGATGGTCTCTATCCTGGATAAAGGAAGGGGTGTTATGTTAAAGAATAAACTAGTTAACAATAAAAACTGAACTTCATTCTCATAGACGTTAAATTTTTTTGTAGTAATCCACAAAGGCCTCTCAGCTTTGAACATTTAGGTCGAAGGCAAGGTGAATCGCTCCCTCAATAAACTGAGAGATGAACACTTCTTTGACGAAGGTAATGCTGAACGGTTATTCGTTAGTGGGTCCACCCAAGGTATCTTGCACTGTTTCGAAGAGACTCAAAATTGGACTTCACTAAGACTCATTTGTACTATAATCGCCATACTGAATGAAGTATTTCAACATTGAAAATTGCAATAATTTCAATTTCTTTTATGGAGCAGTTCAGCAGTAACTAGCGTACTCACAGCAACTTGAAAGGATTTTTGGCCTTTTCAAACACCATAATTATGTAAAGTTCGAAAATTCACGGTTTGTTTAGATGAAACTTTTCGTATACTAATGAAGCAGTGATGGAAAGCACCAAAACAGATATGATGAAATATTTAACTAAGCCTGGTGGCTTCAGGATTTTAGTATAAATGTTCGAAATATTTTCCACGCTGTTGGTTCCTGAAACCTACATCCTGCTCAACAACATCATTTACAGACAAGCAGATGGCTTATTTATGAAGATCCCTCTCTAAACAACGCTAACGTATATTTTTTTCTTCAGTTTAGCAAGTAGAGTCTTGAAATCAAGTCTGGCTTCATTTGATAAAAATATTTTAGAAGTGGTGCTTAGATGAAATTTTTGCTATTCTGAGGAGAAACAGCATGTTCAACATTTTCTATATTTTCCCTACATTGCTCACAACAATAGAAATTTCACAATATAAAAAAACTACCCTTTTCAATGCTGTTGTCACTTGTAGAGCAACGCGGTTAACTTCCAGTAATATTTTACCAAAAAACACACATAGTAAACGCTAGTAGTCATTTCTGAGTAATACCATTCTAACACAACATTAATGAGGCGAAAATCTCAGCTCACAGAGCTTATCATTTCTGCTCCATTTCTGGCGCTTTCAACACCGAGATTAATTTTTCAGAACTTTTTCTCGAATAATGGGTAGCCAATGTACAACGGGGAGAAATTTTCTCCAATTTCTAAAACTAACCCAGGCAAAGAAGGCCCAATTTCATATGGTTGTAAAAGGGAAGATTGTTGTGTCGTCACCATTTCTAAACGAAAATTGTACAGACGATGTAGAAAATCTGAACAACTTTCTCTCTTGTTATTTTTCTCAAGTAGATTTTGAATTTAATTTGAATAAAGTTTTCTAAAGCACAAGGATTCTAGACACTCTGATTCATGCTCCAATATTATTTACAAATTTACTTGCTTAGGTTGCTACGGCTTACATATCGCCAGCACATCAAGACCGGCAAATGTAAGTTCTCTGAGCATTTTGGTATCAGCTACAAAACAAATACACTGCTACAAAAACCTTCTCATTCAAATCTTCGGGTATAGTATGAAACCATCATTATTTTTTAAAAGCTAATTTTGTTCCAATCGTGGACTCGGATATCAGCCCCGTAAATCTTGGAATAAACAATCTGAAATCTTTATTTTCCCAAAATATAAACCTGCCTTCAACTCGGCGGCACCGTAACGTGCATGACTCGCGAGCACAAGATGCGGGATCTTACGATTAAGAAAACGAATTTTAACATATGAATAGGTGTTTTATATTCGCTAATATGTGGCTTTCTTAAAAAATAATTCCAATATTTTTAGGCAATTTCGAATTTGTGTTTTTCTTACACATGATGTTCGATGATCAATTTAGTCGATACCTCACTGTAATACATGACAAGTAATTTATTTCAATCCCTAAATTTGTGTTACTGTTTATCTTCAAATGTTTCTAGTACATCATCATTAACAGAACGTTAGAAGACGCTCATTAGCATGTGATCCATCTTATTCTTCAATTTGTTCTGACAGATTGAATGCCAAAAGAAAACTCCAACACGGTCTTATTGTCTAATTAGAGGCCATTCGGTCCATCGACAGGCAAACAATCATCGTACATGGAAAACTAAAGAAAAATAGAATGGGCTTTCGTCTAATTAGACACTGTTAGATTCTTTGACCAGCAAACACCTATCCTACACGGAACAGATATTTCCGTATGAACAGCCTCATTTCGCCCATTTGATGGATGAGCTACTCAATTCCACCACTCAATAGTTCATATCTCGCCAGCTCCACAACACAAGGCCCTCACACGACATCTGTTCACACCAAAAGTCATTAAGTATGTTTTTCTACTCGCCTTCCAATGATGAAACATTGCACCTGCTGGAGCTCTACCGTCTTAAACACCGCCCAGCTCAAATACCCGTGAATCACAGGACAAATGAATAGATCTTTGAAGATCTGCACTTTAAACTCGCCTGAAATCCAACGCAAGTAGATTGCAATTACTCACTTCTGAACCCAAAGATGTTTTTATAAATTACAAGGGCTGACTTTACACTTTGCAAATGACAAAAACAACCCAATAAAAAATTGTTCGATACCGAGGACAATACTGTGGCTCATACTTCCCTAGCTTATAAAAATTCTCAGTCACAGACAAAGTACTAGAATCATTTGACATGGTATTTTCGGTTCAACAACCAAATTGCAATGTCAACTTCTTTGGCTGAATTTCCAAAAACGCAAATAAGCGTTGAAAGGCTCTAAAGTGAATTGAAATCCCTATTATAAAAAAAGAGCCGCGTCCGTCCGTCCGTCCGTGTGTCACACCCACCAGCCTGCAGTGTGAGATGAGCGTATCTGTGATACAAGCTTCATCAACTCCACAATTTCCGGTGCCTTAACCCAGCAGGTTGGGAGTCGGAATGAATATCACGTGTATTGGTAGGTTAGATTAGGTTGTATAGAATATCAGCGGTTGAGACTTGGGAAAGTATTGGAAAGCCATTGAATAGCATGGGAAATCATGGGAAAGCCTTGTTGAAGCTCAGTTGGTCTGTCGCTCTGTCATGCTGTCAAGGATGCTTAATGACTAATTTCGAAAGGAGTTTCACCAGTGCACAAGATTGAGAATATTTTATTCACAGGTTCTGTTGGGTTGAATATGTTTGTTTTTAATCCATATCTGAATGTTTGTTTAAAAAATCATATCGATTTCCGTATTTTAGGAAAGATATTTTAGGAAAGATTTTTGACGGGTCGTGTACACCAAAAACCCAACACCTCGACCTTTTCGCCGTGCCAACAGCGTAACATCACTCCCTCCCCCCTTAAAAAAAGAGGTGTACTAGTAACAGTGATCGAAATGGTGACGAACCTAACGCAAACAATTTACGATCTCGACTATTTTTCCAATTCCGATCACTCCACGTACGTCGACAACACACTCCACTCACACCAAGAAAGCACTCCAAACTCACATTAGACTTATTGCGAATGCCCTCCAGGTTCACTCCATCCAAATACACCGCTTCACAACGCATCACTACTAGGACATTCCAATCTAAAAGACACTTCTAAACATTGCGGCATTACTGATGAAGCAAGTCCTGCATTCCACCATTCATGGTCCACATAATTTCTCCTGCTCTGCACTCAACTTTTCTACAATGCTCTCTAACTTCCACCAAAACACACCCGCTTTCTTTCACGGCCACACGCTGCTGTTGCATTGTTCTCCCACTAGTTCCGCTACTCTCCATCTTGTACGTATCTCTTTTGTCAGCCGAGCGCTTAGTCGCTTGTTTCTTCACAATCGTTATCCGTTGCTCTTCTATCTGCTTAGTTATCATTGCTCTTCTCTGTCCATCAACACATTTCTTACATTTCTTACTCCATGCTCTTTGTTGGAGCATTTTGTGAAATAATACAAGTGTTCCTCACTATCGATCTAGTTATGACTGATCAAAAGTAGTGGGAGGAGTAAATCTAGGTATGAAGGGCTGAAGTCATGTCGTCAGCCTAAATTTCTTTTTCACAGTTTTGGCGTGTGCATTGTCTTTGGTAGCGACCGATCCACTTCGTTCCTATGCTGGAAATTTTTTGTTCAACAAATGTGACTGATGAGTTTTCAGAAGGAATAAATATTCATTGTTACATTGCTGAGCAACAAGTTGTACTCAAAGGTCAGGAACTTCTTGATAATTGCTTATAGAATGTTGTCAAACCCAGTTTTACCCTGGCAAATTAAGTGTGAAATTAATTAATGTTAAATTCATACAATACACAGATAATTGCAGTGCTTGACTTTTTTCAACTTGGTGTTGTATTTATCAGCATTCAGAGTTGAAGTTTTTATTTAATGTAATAAGAGAAAGGTTGAATGCATAATTTGAAAAAAACATTACCTATTACTTCAGACAGTGAAACGATTTTTGCTCTCACCGGTATTTGACATCTTTTTAGACGGTCGTTACCCAACATTCACAAACTGTGTGGGCCGGTGAAATTCGCAGGGGAACATCATACGAGTGAAGTCTGAAGTAGAGGACAACGGCAGGTAAAAATGTTGTCATCGGATCAGCTTACCAAAACCTACAAAACAATTATAAACAACTATAACCACTTGTTCGACAATTGAAATTCAGATGGGGTTCATGCCGATGTTCGATTTCTCAAGTTGATTTCGTCTGCGACACTAAATAGAGAGCCTTGTTAGTATTAGTTTGCGTATTGCACAAAGTTTTTCTAGACTTCGGTCTCGAGCGCACTCATGTTCCCATTTGTGTAAAGACAGCAAGCATGTTGCCATTCATGATCCAAGGGTCTCTGATCTGATCGATTCATCTTCGCTCTTCCACACTTCTGACTTCATCTCCCACTCACCCGCTGTGAGACTTCTTTCTCTTCAATTCATGGTGACCCGAGGTTCACTCGTCAGCCACACAAATTAAGTTCAACGTGGCTCCCGTTAAAGGACGTGTACGTTTACTGCGCTGTTTACTGGACGAGGAATGGTAGAGGTTTCAATCATTGACGGTTTTTGAGTTCCGTGCTGGGCACTAGTTCGAAAATGACTACAAGAACGATTTGTGACTTTATTACTGTTAACTATCAGAATATCATTTATGTTATCGGAGACTCTACATCAATTAGAACTAATTTTTTCAAATTATTTACCTCATGATCACTTGTGAGGATATTTGTATGAGGTTTGCAGTGAAAATAATTCTGAATGATGTGAGTTTAGAGTCTCTTCCACTGTGTAGATTGTTTGAAGGGATATTTGGCATCATGTTTCACATTATATTTCTAAGTATTGAGAACATCACGCCACCGGTTGGTGAAAAAAAGATATTAAAATATACTGTGCTTGAAAAAAGTGTGTGTTCACTAGAAACGTCATTAGATCAGTAATTTTTGTGGTCTCCAACGAGTATGAATATGAATCCAGTAACTTTTGCTGATAATTGCCCTTTTGTTGGCAAAAAATTAAAGCGTTCAATCAATAACTAGTTAACAGAATTTTCTGTAGCTCAATGAGAACCATTTCCAATTGTTGCAATATTTTTATTGAAATTCATTGGGGAGATTTTTTAGTGATCCCAAAAATTTTAGTGAACCTTTTCGGTTCTCCGGAACAATAAGTTCTCGTGCGAAACGGATGGAAATTATTTTTAGGGATTTTTAAAGCACCTATTTTCGCATTTTATTTACTACTGATAATTGTATCCATTAAACAAAAACAGAGCCACAAATGGAATCGCATTATATACATATATCATGGAATCTTGAATCCTGCAAATTTGATCAGAGATTTTGCTAAAAATGATTTGGAAATATTAGCATAACGCTGGTTTGAATATAAAAATGACTGTGAAAAATCGTGTTGCGTTAAAAGCTGTGACAAACATCACTCAAAAAACTACATGGAGGAAATGTAACTAGAGTTAAAACCTAAGGAAACGTTTCTGGAAGGAAGCAACGTAAACTGTTGGGGTGAGCAAGTAAACGTCAATTCTATGTAGAATGAATATCAAAGAACAGTGTATGTTAATATGGTATATTGTAACAATATGTAAGTGAAAAACAGTGTGTATAAGGTAGATATTTGTCAATAAACTCATCTGTGCGACGTGTTGTCACCCAGTGAGTTGGACTGCTTGTGGTGGTAGGTGTGACGAGCGACACTCTTTGACACTCTTTGATGAGTCAAAAACTAAGTTCGTGTTTATGGCACTCGGGTAATGCTGTTTCTGCTGTTAGTCTTATGATATCAATCCACAAACGCATTAACAAAACGACTCATTTTTGTCGTTGAAAAAGTTCTAAGTATTTTTATTTAATAAGACTTCAATTCAGATATTTTAGTCTTTAACAGCCAATGTTAACAATCTTTTATCTATATAATTATAACAAAATTTTCTCAGCGCTTGAAACTACAGTTCTACACTGATTATATTATATTTTTTCCCTTATTAAGGTATTTTTTTACGAAAGTTTGAGCCAATTAGATAAACATCACAACAGCTTTGGCTTCCATTCTATTAGAAAATTCCGGCCTTATTTTATTCATATTTTTAATTTTTCGAGCGATGCAAACACGTGTATTCTTTTTCTGAAGTGGTATATTAGAACATTCGTGCCAGGCAATAATTAGTCCTGTACAACCACCATTTGCCCTATCCGATCAAACATTCGAGAAAACACCACAACGGCTTCTTTTCTATTGAGATGCCATTGTAATTGTTGACTGGAGACTCATTACCGAACATTAAAATATACTCTACTCAAGTGCTGCTGCAATTCATCCATTTATTCATCCATCAAGTTTTAACGAGGGGCTCATTACAGTGCACCGAAACCATCCCTTACAATTTGTTCGCGACTCATTAAGGTTCGTTTTGTTGCACCCTGTCAAAAGATAAAGCTAAACAGCTGCGTACTATGCCACTCCAAAATTAAACGGGTCTCACAAATAACTTTGAGTTCATGTTTTAAAGCTGTTGGAGAGAACCATCACTGAGCGAGGAAAAATAATGTCGACGAAAACCCAAAGACTTGTATGATATGAGTCACGTAATACTCGGATAGTCAAAACCCCTCCGAACTGACATCGAGTCAAAATTTTTCCAACGACAAGCTACCTGCGCCCGATGTGGGAAACCAATTACCCTCAACACCTCTAAGTATAAAATATGTCATAGTGAAAAAGAACTGGAAGAACTCTATAACACTGCTACGCCTTAGTTGAAGAGTATCGTGAATATCCTCAATTATCAGAACGGTTTGCGTCCATGGAAGCCTAGAACAAATTTTTATGGATAAAAACGCTTGCGATCGACTCTGCCAGCTCTGAGATTGGCGAGAGCATTCGAAAATTGGGTTTATTTTGAATTTTATTCACGCACAGAATTTCTTTCACACTCCGAATTGAAATGGCTTGCATTATCCTGTCTCCAGTATTGAGTAATTTTTTTCAGTTCAGAAACAGAAGAGAGCAATTTGGCATTGTTTTTTAACAAATTTATTCATTTCAATAGACTTAAAATTTGTTATTTTAAAATGCCTCATATTGAAAATTTGTATTCTATTTAGCTCTCGTTCCCGTCATTTTAAACGGTTTTGGATGTCAGTACCTATTGACAAAAATAGTCAATTGGGAACTGGAAAATTATTCATCTCGTGTAATTTGGTTTGCTCGTAAAAATTCAAAATAATCCACTGGCGATGATGCTGCTCTATGACATGAGCTTCATTGTATCTGGCAGCATCTCTCAAGAAAACTCAAAAAAACCCTTTGAGAACTGACTTTTGTTCTCTCTCGTTATCACTACTTGATGAAACCAATAGTGCACTTTTTTCCATAACGCATTCGGATTTTCAGGTATTTTGATGTTTTAAATTCATCGACAAAATTTTACCCATATATAAAATCCAACGTCATGATGAGAAAGTATATAGTTTGTAAGTCATCATATTTCGATCGCGATGCTGGACATGCCTTTTGACTCATTGTATAATTTGTATTTCGTGTTATTGGAAACATGCACTCACTCTTGATTTTCACCTGCTACTCAGCAGTCAGCAGCTACTCAGGCGAGTACCCACTTACTATTAAGGGGGTGGTACTGACTTGTTCAGAAGGTTTGGAGCTTTTGTGTTGAGATCGTATTCAACAGGGACTTAGATTTGGTGCTCAAGGAACTCTCATCTGAGACCTACAGTCTGTATACTGCAGTGTAAATTTAACCCGCAGCAACTAATATGAGTCATGAGTTCTTCATTTTTGTTAGTTTGACTCAAAATAAGGGAACTGTAATCTTAGTACTTTTTAACAAGTTTTGAATGAACTTCATTATTTTCGTCGTTCGTGTTTTCACCCGCTTATAGTGAAATTCAAAGTTTTCCTCGTAAAATAATCCAAGAGGTTCTATTTAGACGTTAAAGGCTTGATACACAAGGCTGAAGGTCAGAGTCGCATCAGTGGCTTATATAAAGCCCCAGCACCTCAGCCGTCACTGTGGCTCACTCCCCTAGCGTGTGCGGTGATGAGCTCACCTACTCCTCCGCTAGAGCCGCCACTCTGAGTCCCTCTTGTCCCATACTTGTGAATTGTGCTGACTTTACGAGTACACAGACCTCGTTGTCAGAAATAAATTGTGAAGATTCTTCAACTGTTGCGCTGTTAAAATAAAAATGACCTGCAATAGACCATTTCCGTGAAACAAATGATGATTCTAATTCTTTTTTATTAGTGATTAGTGCACTAATTTTATAGAATTTTTTATTCGAGAACTATGTTCAGCTTATGTATTTTAGCTATTTTCTTCCTTGTGTATTTGAGACGTAAAGGGGAAATTCGACGTCCATATGTTGTTGTTACCTTTGATGCAAGTTGAGCCATGCAGAAGTTGTGAGGTTCTAGTGAGAAATTATATTATCTGGGAAGATAAGTTCATGAAATTCTGAGAATGGAATATAACTGATCTAACTTCATACTTTTATTTACAGAATCTCTCCGTGGAAATATAATTTACTACACTCAGCAGTTTCTATTCCTGACCGGAGGCTAAGATCAGCTGTAACAATGCTCGTACTGCAGTCCGTCTTGCTCTGCGTTCTGGTACGTAGCTGATCATTTAACTGGTTCAAATGTGTTTGCTGCTATGAGAATTTACCATTATTTACTCATAGCTCAGAATCAAATTTTGAAATTGCGCTGTTTATAACAGTTCCTATTATAATGTATCTAATTTTTTTTTGTAAGCGCAATAACTACTATTGAATTTTTCCATTGTACACAAATAAAAAATTGAATTCTCGTGCATGGTCGTGAAAAACTCAGTTATTCAATCCGAAGTCATGCATTCGTTTGAATAGTGAAATTTCTGAGAAGAACCATCAACTCTAACGTGATAAAAGTGCATTCATGTCATGGAGTGTGAGTTTCAACCTAATTCTGTGCAATGTAAAACACTTTTAAGGTTAAATTTCATCGGTTCATTTATATCAATGACCAGTGAGGAAGGTGATAGTTGGACCACCTACTAACTTTCGTAATGAACAAAATATCTCACTAATCCTGAGTTTTATCGTACATAATAGAAATTCGAAAAAAGCCTACGAAGTTGTTAACCAGAAATGAACTGGTTTAATTAAAGCTTGAACTTATGAGCTGAATGGCAAGCAGTGTTTTCTTATTATGTTTCGAGGAATTATCATGTATTTTAGGCGCGGGTAATCTGTAGGGTCAAAAATTTGCAGTCTTCGGCTTCACATGTAAGTAGCTCGTTTTCCTAGTTGGGAAATGGTAGTTAATTATTAAACTAATTCATTCAAACTATCCTACCTATTCATTACCTGAGATAAAAATTACACTAAATAGTTGAATGATGCTTAACGATAATGTTTCAGGGCAGAATTTATACATGTATATTTTGTAATTTTTATGTGGCTCTTCGGCCTACAATGTTTTCTAGAGCAAGCGGTGGACATGGAAGTCGAAGAAAGATTCCCAGTATGAATCATCGGCGAGTACGTTTGTTTGTAGGGCAAGGTTGGGATATGTAAGAGTTTCATTTAACCTTATTTATATATGTACAGGCTGACGTAGTGCTCACTTAAAATAAGGTCAGTATCATAGCTGCGCAATCTACGTAATTATCTTTCAGATTTTTATATTGGGACACGCTATTCCTTTGTACATTTTATAAATATATATATGTAAATGAACGAGGAGTTCGCGAGACTCGAACTCAGGACTAGAAATTACCGCGCCAGCACGCTATCGACCGCGCTATCAATCACCCTAAAAAGATGATCGAAGCCCAACGAAAGCAATGCTAGGCACCGTGAAAGCAGGCGCCTAGTGGAAGCAGTAGCTTCCCGTACCAGATTCATTAACTGTTTCTGAGGGGTGACTAGACTTTGAACTCTCGATACATGTATATTTTAATCAAGTCAGCGAAAATGCCGTCAGGACATATGAATGAAGAAAGAACTGCTACTTCGCAATGAGCCTCTAAGAACACTCTGAGGAACACATTTAACACTAAATACAGTGCATAAAGGAAATTTTCGAAAGAAACATATTAACGTTTTCTAGGACGTTGGAGATAAAAAAATGGCCAAATACCATGTAACCTAGAAAATATGCACTATACTTCGTTTGGAAGGTCTTGCATTTCGTTGTGGAATTTTTATCAACTTCTTCACTGCGTTTTTCTTCTAATTTCTCTATCCTATTCTCAAACAATTCTCAATACACTTTCCAAGCTAGATTGGCTTCTGTTTTCCTCTTTAGTACTAGCTAATTGCAGGTATTTCTTACTAAACCTCTCACCCTTGTCGTGAAGTGAGGCCCTATTTCAGCCAATCACGACATTCCTTACAGAGCTCATGTCATCGGCTCAACCTATGACTTTAATCCATCCCCCCACACCACTTCTTCGGGTTCGATTCTTCAAGTGTGTTTGCGATCTATTCGAAGCGAAACTCTGTCTTAGTCCCCTTTATGTGTATACCTAACTTATTTGAAATATATCGAGCTTAACCTCTTTATTTAAGACTTTTGTTTCCGCGATAAACACCTTTTGCTACAGGAGATAATCTCTGATCCCCCAGGCGATCCAAGTGTTTCAAAAAATTATTTTATTTTGTTCCGTCTTTCAGATTGCAGGTCTGCAAGGCGCCCCAAATTCGCCTCGCTCTTCTCACTCACCAGAGGAACGTGCCATGTCTCCAGTCCAAGAGCCGCTCCGAGCTGCAGCGCTAGATTTGACTTCCCGTGCTATGCCATACCGCGGGGTGGATATGCCAAAGGGATATCAAACAACACAAGCGAGGAATGAGCGATCTAGGGGATTAAGTGGTATCTTTACTCACTATATCAACAACAAGAAATCAAAGAAAGAGAAATGAAGATCTTCCAACCAATTCTGAAATGTGTTTTCCATTGGTTCCTCTTTGGTGCATTTTGTTCTAGAACGAATGGTGTTGATGCAAAAATTTTAATCCTCTGTACCTCTTAGCGAGATTTGCTTACATCAGAAATGGGGAGCTTTGACGAATTAGACCCAACTAGCATTTAACGGCTTATCCTTTTTTGCTATTACAACGTCACCAACCCATTTTAAGTGGATTACCTGAGTCTGTTGTTCTTTAGACGCTGTAATTCACATTAAAATGTTTCTCTAAAATTGTATTTCATGTTAAATAAAAGCAAACGCAAAAGTATGTGTTTATTCACCCCAATGAAACGCATGGTGCTTGTAGCTTCTTAAAAATATTTTTCAGGGTGGGCTCAGGTTAACTAATTCCAACATATAAGCAGAATGGCCACTTTGTACTGTTTTTACGGACTTATTTCATAGAAAAAAGTACTTCTCCCCGAGAAATTAAGAACCATCTCATCGCAAGTAAAATTTAATGAAGAGACTCCGCCCAATATTTATAAAAGATGATATACATCACTTCGCCTAATGTACTTTATGAGGTATTATATGATAGTTCTGACCAGTCTCTGACAAGGTAAAAGTTGCGTACTAATGTAGTGATCCTTCACGGGTTGAATTCCCCTCTCGCCACTTCTGCCATATACGTTGTGATCCTGTTATTTAATATTGATTACAAAGTCGGACGGAGCCTTTCTGTGTGATCGTCATCAATCGCGAAGTATTTCTTTTCATTTATCATGCATTCAATTCATTTCATTGAAATATTTAACACTCTGCCACCGGTCTTTGATGTGATAAACTAATTTTATAATCATTATTTACGGTAGTCCACCCTCCAACATTTGAAATAAGAAAAAAAGCGAAATGAAAGATAGGTCGTAAGAAATGAACAAATTCAATCTCTCGAGAGTTGATGAGGTCGAGTGAACACGGCCTGTCAAAAATGTATAATAATGTTCGACAAATCTCATGGCAAACGTTCCTATTTCTTAAGAATTCACTTGACATTCATTCCTACTCGAATCTGATGGATTAATATACTGAAAATGTGGAGCTGATGAAGCTCGTATCACAGATACGCTCATCACACACTTTCGGCTGGCTTCGGACAGACAGACAGACACTTCCCTTATTATAGTATAGGTAGATTGGTAAGGTAACGTGAACTTGTTCAGTGTAAATCTTGCATCTAAATCTTGCACTTAAATAAAGATCACAAGTTACTACTCATCAACTATTATAGCATACATGAAATTTTCATTTGAAACTACAAGTTTGCGTTCATGCTACAACACTGAAGTTATACAAACGAGTGCAGTTTATAAACCAAAATGAATGAAGATAGTCATTATTACGAGAGCTGTTGCATACTGTTGGGAGTGCGCCTACAATACCCGGTGGTAGAGACATGATTCATAGTAGTCCAGGGGGAATAAAGTTCACGGAAAGTGGGGTGGGATTGTATATTAAGGCTTGGTTCATCACCTTTCATACAATAATATATGCGGTCGCCCACGCCCAAAGGGCGAGGACAAGCCGAACCAAACAGCGCACTCCGGCCTCGGTGAGGTCTGGGACTCGAATATCCTCGCTGCTGTGATGCGGTTAGCAAGCATCCGCTTGGATCGCGCCCAGTCGCTTAAACGACTTTTAGGAAAATGTCTACGTGAATCGTTCTAACGTGCATGAAAATATACCTTATTAAATCAATAATTTATAAATGAGTTCATGCTATGAAAATCATCATAAAACATGAAATAATAAGATTATAAATAGATATCTGACCATCTGAAGAAATAGATATCTGAAAAAAATAGATATCTAAATATGTCTTCACTAGCAGTCGTAACATATTTTGCATGCCTGCTCGTAGAGACACGCCGATGGAACGTGTTCACGACGTAGGCACCGCTGTTTTATGAAGAAACTTTACTTTGAGAGAAGGCTACCAGAATATTCGTAGAAAGAGGACAGTTGAACTCGTTGAAACTCGTGACGCATTATATCTTAATGTTCGATCGATGAAAAGTTTTTTTTTTGCACAGCCGAAGTGAATAAGTAGGCTTGCAACATTTATTCATATTCATCAGTACACGCGAGAATATTGAATCATATAATAACTTCAATATTATTCTGTCTCGTTATGAAGTGGTTGATTCAGAGTGCCGTTGTGCGGCCTCCAGGATGCACGCGTTTAATTTTCAAAATCTTGCGTTATTGACCGATGTGACCAACTGCTCCAACAGACGTGTGGCTGATAACTCTGAATCACCTCGTGAGATTACGCTTTCAGCTCATAACTTTGCACTAACCTCTGAATAATCGTTCTGCTCAATAACCGTTTGTGCTTTCACTGATCGCTGTAGTTTCCATCGTTTAAATACAGCTTGGGTAAATAAAAAGTTATGAGGCAGAATATTTACCTTTTATCATCAATTACATGAGTGAGGAAGTTCTTCCGACTGAAATCTCTCAACTTTGACGTAACTTCGATACACATTTACGTGGAGGGGTTTTCAGTACATGAATGAGTAATTTATATACTTCGCAGGGACCATATCAAATCTCTCTCTATCATAGTAATTCATGTCGATAACTTCTTTAGGATAAGATAATTGATTTTCCTATGAAGATGAAGCTTCTTGTACGAGTTGGCTTATAAATGACTTTTTCTCCATCAACAGTTCAACAATTTATTTCACTGAACTTAGATACACCATAACTAAGCCCAGCGAATCACTTGTTCGGAAAAACGCGCTGAAACTACGTAGAGGTCATCCATCAGTTTAGGCTGCTAATTGGAGATTCAAATTGTAACGTTTCGGGATAACATCGCTGTTACATACTTCTTATTTCATTAGAATTTGCACCATTATTATTTGTTTACATAGCACGTCTTGCATGTATTCATTGAGTTTACGTTATATGATTCAAAGCCTACGATTTAGTTGTGTAATTAAATGGTTAAGATCTATCCGTTAGAGAAAGGTTTTGAGTCAAATAGCAGAATGACTTCCCCAACTATTTTTCCACTAGGTAGGTAGGGATGGCCAAGTTAGACTTATTGCAGAGTCTGGTCTATCCGAAAAAAAACGGGTTAATTGTGTTATGAGTTCTGTGAATGAATTTACTGTTTTTGAGAGTAATCCTCAACATTAGAGTAGAATTTTAACATTTATCATACAGTATACGTTAACCTAAAGGTAGTAAAAGAGAATCAAAAACTATACTACACTCGGCAACCAAGAAATCCTTCGCCAAGAAGACTCACTGAACAGTGGAAACAACGGCTTTATTTTTTAAATATTTACTCTGTATTCATAAATTTTCCCATGCACCTATCAATATACGTTCTCTCGCGATGTAATTGATAGATGGAATGGAATTAAAATTCAATTTTTTTCTGCGACAAGTTTTGCAGTTTCATTAATGGATGTTGATTTGCGAAAATTCATGCTCGTTTCAACCGACGCATGCCACGTTTTTTTCTACTTATATTGTGAGGAAATGCTACTCTCATAAAATGTTTTTGGGAATTATTAAGAAATACTCTTGTGAAATATCTTTTTTTGGGAAACATGCTCGTAAAATGTTTTTGGGAAAATACTTCACTTTAGGAAAAGTCAAAAACCGTTATCACTGGTATTGTTAGGAATCAATTCAGGATAGGCAATATATGGTTCGAAGATGCCGTACTTTTTTTTTGTACTTTATTTTGTGAGAAATGTTACATTGTTGGCGGCAAAGATTGGAATTTGACGGCTGGGCCGGTGACGCAGGCGCCTGCGCGCCAAGCGGGGCTGCTTCGAGGGAGCTTGGAAAGGCAGGATAGGAGGAGAAGGAAGGAGTACGTAGGGGGTAGCGTCTGTGAAAAAACTAGTGCGAAAACTATACATATTATCACTCGAGGACAACTTGATTGTGTAGTAGAGAAAAACAATAGGTCAAAAGTAATTAACAACGAGTAGTCGAACCATGGAAAATATGCATCTCAGAAGAATATGTTAGAGGGAAATGCGCGTAGCAATTCCAAGTTTTGTGACGCAGGGAACACGTCAGAGAGAAGCACCCAATCGCGAGATGCTACGTCACTAATAATTTTAGCGGGCATCCCGCACCATCCACGATAGGCGTCCTTTGTGGGGATGAGATATATAAGCTGAGGCTTGAAAGCAGCCGGTCTATTTCTGCGTGATCTTGACTAAGTGAAGATGTAGGCCTGCGTGTGCCAAGATGGGAGGTGAGATTATATTCTTTGTTCTGTGCTAGGATCAGTCTTTGGATCTGTGCAAATGTTTAATTTTTCAATCCGGGGCGTGTGGGATTTATTATCTCAAACAGGATGCTTTGAATTGGGCTTTAGTATGACGGTAAAATGATCAATTCTCAGAGGGGACGTGCTTTGTTTTGAGACGGCATAAAATGGGAAATCAAAATGTTCGTGTGTACATCAGAGGGCTTGCATTTTGTAAAATGTTCTCAAACCGGGAGTGTTTAGAGTTTCACGTAATATGTGGGTAGAAGTTCGAGGGTGTGATTATTTATCTCTCATAGGGAAATCAAATATATTCGTGTTTTTTTTTATATGGCTTTCATGTAACAGAGTGCTTTGTTATTTGTTTTCTCAAGCGGGGATTATTCAGTGTTTCGGATAAAGCTAGGGTGTCTGTCGAAGCTTCATGTCAATTCTCAGAAGGGGGATCAATAACGTTCATATCTCAGGGAATAGATAATATAAACCTGTGCATTGTTCACAGGCGGGTGGGTCGTAGCACCGCGACTGGGGTTGTTGCGTCACAACCGGCCGGGCGTTCACAGCCTTGCAGCGGGCAGCCAGACTGGTAGTCAGCGCTAACATGAAGCCTGGATGCTGGGCGTCGAGCCGCGGCAGGCCGACGACAATGAATTTACTCCAATTGTAATTGTGAAGAATGAAAGGAAGAAGAGGCACGCCGAACCGTGCAGATCTATGTTTGGCACGCAGAGAGGATTATGAATTTAGGCATCAAGTGCAAATTTACAAGGAGATCTTCCTTATAATGAATACCGTGTGATAAGCAGGATTGATGTCCTGCAGCGAATTTTTCTCCGTTTGTCTATGTAGTATATCATTATGCCGGATAAAACTATCATGTCGCAGATCATTAACATCTTGCCTGAGGGCTCTGGTGTGAAAATGAGTGTTGCGCTAATATGTTCCCTGTGCCAATTTTCCACGTGTTCATCTTAAACAGAATGTGTTTTAATCTTTCAATGCTTTTTATTTTCCATGCTTATTGTGTGGGTACCATGCAAGCACAAAGGTTTACTATATTATTTATGTGTGGGGGTTGAAATTCCCTCTGCGTTACGTGCTCATAGAGCATTGTTTTCGCCACAATATAAAGAAATGTATGGGAGTTATTTTGGTTCGATGACGCTTCTAATTATCTAGCACGGTGTGATCAAAGAACAGTATTAAGCATTAGCTCACCCATTTTAAGCTCTAATATGCAAATAATCATTTAGAACTCACAGTCGTTCTATGAACGAAATAAAATTTTTTTACTTTTTAATACAAGAAAAGTAATTTTTATCCTTGCTAAGCACTTCAATTCTTTTTAAAATTTTATCTTGAGAAATTATTCTCAACACTTTACGAAATTGAACTATCGCTAATATCGCAAGGTTAATTTCGTTAAAAATTGTTAATTGAACATGAGTCAGGTTTCTTTGGAACTTGAATAATGCGCAGGTCAATTTTTCGCTCATTTGACGCTAGTAATTCATGAGGAGCTTAGCATGAAAATTGATGAGAAAATCTTAAATTTTTTCGCTTGTTACACGGGCGTCAGCACCACTAGAGATTCCCAAAAATTTCACCCAACTCTGATGACGGCTGCAAGAAATGCGGCACATAAAATGTTCCCGTATAATGCGTTTGTTAAGCTCTTGCAAGAAAGTAATCCGAAATTTTGTTGGTTTTATTCATAACTAAAAGCTGTCTGGATTTGAACGAAAAATTTGCTGTTATTTACTAAACGAATGAATATATTCACGATTTACTGAGTATGGGACATAAATGGGCTTTCGTTGTGTGTTAAGAAAACGACTTTTTAGGGTGAAACTCATATATAGAGGTTCCAATAATTTTGCTATAGAAAATCAAATCTTTAGGTTCAATGTAATACCAAATAAGTCAAACATTTTGTTTATTTTGTCAAGTATAATAGTTTAGTTATTTGCATTACTGCCATGCATTTACTAAGCTTTTCAAGCACATATTTAGCAAATTTTTCTGTTCGCTGATTTTGCTGTTTTGTTTAGAACAACGTTATTGGAAATCCTAACCAAAAAAATGTTAGTTAGTTAAAGCAAGTAAATTGCTCTCTACCAAACAGCAGTGTATTTCTGTTGATAGCACAAAATTGAAGAAAAGTGTGTTGCTGGTAATAACATGGTTAGTAACATAGGCATATTGCCTCAAACACGTTGGGACCCAGAAACTGAACTTAAATTCAGAATATAATCTCTTTTGCGAATGAGATATTTCTGAGCCTCATTTTTTTGCCTGAGATCCTTTCGCATCATCATCTCACTGTAATTAAACCTAATGACCATGTCTAACCCCATGAACACACTTCGTAGTGCATCGCTTATTCTTACATTACTCAACGGATTTTTTTTTCAATAAATTTTAAACTTGGCTGACTTCTTTTCCTTTGCTATCTCGAGTGTATGCAACCGCGGGTGGTAGTTTTTCCGTTCTTGTCAATTATAATGCATTTAAAAAACTTACATGTGACATTAAATGAGTAAACTTGACTAACACCAATCATTTATAAGGTTGACATAACCATCAGATTGTCTCTGACACAAGAATGAGGAAGGACCTGCCAATTGACAGTAAACATCAAAAACCCATATTAGGGTGCAAATTCGACGAAGGTTGAAATATTCATTCTTATCTGAGTGTAACCGAATGTAATGGATGGTGAAGGGTTCATCTACTGCAAAACAAGTAATTATATTTATAATTACTTAGCGGGATGTGTTAATTAGAGATCAGCGAGAACTTTTACCTCACATGAACTCGAATGCGAAGCACATTGAAAGGGAAAGGATTATGAAAGAATTCGATGAATTTATGATTCTTAACACCTCTAAGGGAAGACAAAGCATATCGAAATAAAAATTAGGAATGAAGGATAAGTCCTGGTTTATATTTTAAGTAATTTCAATGAGAAGAAGTGATTCTACATATTGCGAACATGGATTTGATCTTTCTAGGCTATGACCCGAGAAATGAATTTTAAAATAAGGAAAGTCTTTTTCGAACAGTAATGAAACGAATTAAACGATCTGCTGCTCAAAAAGGAGAGATTTACCTGCCGGAACGTTTTACTCGAACGTACGAAATGTTTTTAATATTTTCTGGGCTGGAATTACTAGTTAAAATTTATTGCTCGCAGAGAAACAAAGAAGACGGAAGCTGCTGCGCGTCCGACCTTGACCAGAGCGGATGCCTAAAGTAATGATTGTGTATTCACAGAGGACAGAGCTGAGACCCAGTGTTGTAAACAACTGTTGTCAACAAGCGTTGTAGACAAATTTACATTTGTTTACAAATTGTTTATTCGTCGTGAATTTTATTCTTCGTGACTCGAAAATAAAATGCCGTTTTTAGGCATACGCCGAGGATCGCAAAGACGCGTTGTGGCGACAATAACTTGGGAAAAATATTCGCATTCTGGTTGAATTTAGAAACAATATATTAAGAACCTATTAGTTTAGTAGAAAAAATGTAAAACAAATATAGACTTCACACTTCAGGAAACATGATAATTAGTCAACTGAGATATATGTCATAAAATATTCACGATCCAGGAAAGTCGTTTATCTTCAATCGAATTATATTTAGAAACATATAAACGAAGAACGGTGTTAATATTGAAGTCAGATTTATTAGAACTGTACAAGGTCTTTGAATAAAATATTTACAAAATCTATTCACTCTATAAAACGTTTCGGAGACCAGCTTCATCCTCAGTAAGTCATTCTGTAAAAGACAGAAAAAATTGAATAAAGATAAATTCAGTAAAACCTGACGAACAAGTTTTTTCATTAAAAATCTACTTATAAATTTGCAAGGGAAATTAACTAATAGAACAAATAGTTCATGTCCCTTGCAAATTCATATGAAGATTTTCAATTAAAAAACTTGTTCCTTGGGTTTAACTGAATTTATCTTCATTCAATTTTTCGGTCTTTTACAGAATGACTTACTGAGGATGCAGCTGGTCTCCGAAACGTTTTATAGAGTGAATAGATTTTTGTAAATATTTTATTCAAAGACCTTTTATAGTTCTAATAAATATGATTTCAATATTAACAGCGTTCTTCGTTTATAAGTTTCTAAAGATATTCAAGATTAAAGCATAAATTCATCTCATACATCGTCACCCATCCTTCTCATTTTACTCGAGTGTAAGAGAAAACTTCATATTTTAACCAAGGCATGATGGCTGAAAGCTTAAAAATACTTTAAACAATATGTCAATGAAAAAAAAATGAAATTTTAGTCTAAGATTCATAAACAATTCATCTTACTCGCAGTGTGCTGAATAAGCTTTGAAATTTATTTCAACCTACACGTTTGTTTATTCATTTTTGACGTGTGTAATTGTGCCTTACCTTCTATAAATTATTTTTGGCCAACCCTTGCTCATTCCTAGAAAATCCTTAAGAACTCGATTCTAGTCTGTTCAGTAGAGTGGTTGATTTTTTGTAACTAATGGCAAATATCCTCAGATGCATTCTACTGCAGAATTTAAGGAACAGTGTAACTCCTACACAGCGAACTAACCAAATTGATTCGGGCTTAGGGCGCACACGCTCTTTAGGAAGAGGCATTTAATATATGTTTGTTTTTTCGAAAAAAATGCATTTTTATATTTTCTTCTGTTGGTTGATAAACCAAACACTGAGAGGAATAATCTTGATTCGACAAATAGCTCATTGTATATAAGTCCAAGCCTCTAAATTTTCAAATCGTTATGCGAGGTTGGGTGAACTTCATGAAAAAATAAAAGCACTCATAAGTACATAATAGTAAGTTAGTATAATGTATTTCAGTAATTGGGAAGGTCTTATCTTAAAGTGAACAAACAAGGTTATAGAATAATTGCCATTTAACACGTATATATCCGCACGTTAGAGAACAAAGTCATAAGACAGCTTATTTGTTGATTTCATTAAATTGCCTCCGCCATTATGAGCGTCCGTAAATTCCTCGGCTATCAATACTTAGATGGCGGCACTATATGTACAGTTTTTCTGTTAAGGAAATATACTATACTATATGTATACCGATTCCAGAGCATTTCTTTTTTCACAATTACGCTGTTTAGGAGTTACACTGTATTTATAAGCTGTCAGTCCTCATGCAGAGGGTCAAATTTCGAAGAGAAAACATCATATTGATTCTAGTAATAATAACATACGGCTAGTTTCTACCTGCTATGGTTTGTTTACCATTTAAGGACCTTTATATTAATAAATATTTAAATCCAATTTTGAAATACATTTCATGAATAAACTTTTTAGACATTGAAGGCTTTCCATTCATTCTTTTGTTCCGTAATTTTCAATGAAGCTTTTCTTCCTATACTTGCACCTTTCGGGAATTACTTTCCACTGGCGACCGTTATTTGGCGATTTCTTATTACTAAAATAATGTTTTACGTTCTAATGACAAAGAACATAGTTAGTATTGATCGTATTAACGAAGTTGGACAACAGACCAGGTTCAATTACCGAAAATTAAATCCTTGCCATTACGATAATGTATCGCAACTACGTGTGTTGAATTTTGTGAATAGGGAATCAAAACAACGAGTTGAATGAATGAACACTGTAAATACGGGATAAACATAACGGTCTAACTAATGGATATTACCGCTCGCATAATGACCCAATACATTTGCGCAGTTTGAACACTGTAAATAGAGAACGCGAAGAATGAAAGTTTTTGTGCAGGTATGTAGAGACAATGTAGTAGTCCATTATTTTTAACGGCATGAACTTAGACCTGCTAGTCTTCCTTCTCAATAACAAAATTAGGACATGAAACTGTCAAAAACTCCTTAATGATCAAATTTTCCCTTCAGCGAGTTGCACTATTATCCTGATGGTAACTTGATGTTACAATGCTCCATAGCATCCCACTCACTGGACCAAAATTGTGCAAGGTAAATTTTTAGGGCATGAGAACTACCTTATTCATGAGTACTGGTTGGCCTTTGCGATCTCCAGATCTGGATTATATGGAGGTTATTGGGATGAAATATTCGGAGAAATCAGTGTACCTCATCGATGTTTTCAATCAGCATTGCACATTATTGGGAGAAAGTTTTTTTGGTCGCGTGCAATTTGGAGCGACAAAGAACTTGGGTCAAGTTGTATGCAAGCTGTAAATCGAGCCAAAAGAAGTTCTTTGTCATTAATGAATTTTTCAGCCACAAAACTGTGTTTCTGGCTGCGCAACGCATGTATCAAAACGACCATACTCCTCTATGTGATTGTAATTGAATATACGTAAGTTGGCTAATTTTAAAGTGTATATATATATATATATTTTGACGAATAAACAGTACTATGAAAATTTCCGCTTCCTTTAGTATGACCAAGGGAAAACGAAATACGTAGTCAGCTTTCTGATAAATAAACAGTAACAGTACATCGATACGTTTTCAAAATTTTTGTTCTAAGTATGTTCAGAGTGACATGAAATAACAGTACCGGCTTGGGGTATCATTAGCAAAATAGTTATTTTCACAAAATGTAATGTTCGCGTGTATATTTCCTGATCTATTTTTCATACGTGAATAATTAGGTTCTTACAATATAAATTCTTAACATGAGAAATTATTACTTCCGAACACACACATAAATGCCTGATATGTATGTCATAAAAATTAGTTACGAGAGAGTTAATAAAAATGCTTGATGACATAAACTAATTGATGTTGCGTTAGCAACGTTGTGACATACATATCAGGCATTTATGTGTGTGTTCGGAAGTAGTAATTTCTCTCTCGTAACTAATTTTTCATATTGTTCACTCAAAGTAAAACATCCTCAGAGCAACAACGTTGTCAGTTTGGTACTTTTGATCAAAACGAATCACTTTCATGAATGATTATATTATTCATGCATTTTAATGTCATCTCACCGTGGTTTTATTCATTTCAAACTGTAACAGCGCTTAATCACGTTATATCTATCATTACACATTCACTTCAAATTTCGTGTTCACCACAGTTAGGCAATGGCTGTACTTTTCTTTTGCAGTCAATTTCCCTCGACTCCAAAGCTGGTATCTGGGATAAAACTTGATGTTATTTTCATCAGATTTTAAACGAATTTCAATATATTTAAGCTGTTTCATCTCTAAGAAAACACAATTTTTTTGAACGAGGCCTGAAAAATCACTACAAATGTTCACCTTGACCTTATAACTGAATGTGCAGCACCACAACTGAATGACCTTCAACCAACCATCATTTTTCAGCAAGATGGTGCACCAGCACATCGGGGGCTGCATACTTACGGGTTCCTAATCAAACATTTCGAGACCAGTGGATTGGTCGGGATGCACAGGGTCTAATCTCGCAGGATTTCTACACCGCCCAGCCCTCTCCCTCCACCTCCAACCAGCTACAGCACCACCTCCAAGCAGCCTCAGAAATGTTAGGTTAAATTAATTTAGGTTAGGTTAAGTTAAGTTAAGTTAGGTTAAGAGGTTAGGTTAAGTTAGGTTAGGTTGGGTAAGGTTAGGCCAAGTTCAGTTAGTTTAAGGTTAACTTAAAAAATTTAAAAAATGCCTGTTTTGCGCGAGATGGAATTGGCGCGAATGGCAACCTCAGTACCTGCTCGGAGGTGGAGGGAGAGGGGTGGGCTGTGTAGAAATCCTGCGAGCTTGGACCCAGTGCGGTCGGGATGGGCTAGTTCCTTGGCCGCCACGTTCATCAGATATTACTCCCCTAGACTTCTTTCTATGGGGCTTTGTTAAAGATCGCGCTTTGAAGGAAGATACGGGACATTACTGACCTAGTGCAAAGGATTACTGATGCCATTGCCACAGTTGATGAGGCTATGTTGCAACAAACATGGCACGAATTCGAGTTGAGTCTTGGTGTGTTTCGTGCAACTAATGGGGACCAGATAGAAGTCTATTAAATCAGATAAAAACTCTAGTAAATGCTAAATACATTAGAACAAATCTGAATAAAATATCCAATCAATTGCATTTGTAATAAAATTTTCGAAATGGTAGAGACACTTTATGGACACACTGTCTCTGCAAACAATCACGGCTTTCAGAGTTTATAAGCATGTAGATTGTTTCGGAGGAGTATCATGAATACATGTTAACTAGCTGTATTAACAACATTTTCTTGAAACATTGTTTGGAGATTGCTAAATTTTAGTGAATGAACTTTATCAATGAAGAATTAGAATTCCTGAAAAAGATGAATGCTTGTGGACATCCAACGTGATGAGTGGCAGCGTTTTTTTTCAAGGTAAGGTCGTGAGTCATTTTTTGAAAATCGTTTCAAAAGAAGTTCTATAGCTTACCTTTTCATCAAAATATTTTTCGATCTAAATAAGTGCGTTGAAATTCAAAAACATAAGTCTGGAGTATTAATGAAGTATTTAGTTTATTGGATGGGAGATGGGATGGACAGATCAAGTGAGTAAACAAGCAAGCAAACATCAAACTTATGTATGGCTATGTTGGGGACTGACAGACATTCACATCGAAAGCAGTCGGTAGTTTCAATTTAAGAGATTATTTCAACACTTTTATAGCCAAAAATTGCTTCAAAGTCCATGAGGCTTCGACCGAGTCCACCCTTTCGTCGCTGTTGAGAAATTGAGTTTACTTCACATTTCACCTGCTCATGAAGTTACCAAACCACACCTCCAGCTGCCCAGGTTCAGGCCAGCACTCTGTAACGACCGCTAACTTTTCCAGCGAAGTTTTGGTCTTTCGTTGCCGATCCGAGCGAACTTGTGAAAGACATCGGTCGAGGGCTGCCTTCCGTTCAAGAGAACGCTACGTAAACGACGGTATAGTTTCAACATTCTTTTGTATAGAGCCTTCCGTTGAAATGACCATTCTTATATGCATACTGCTTGGTTCTTCCAACAATTATTGCGGGATATGTCATTTTACTTCTCAATACTTACTATATGTTACAATACACAATGAAAAAGTAGTTTTGAATTACTCCTCTCATTTCTTCACATTACTCAATTTTTATTATGCAGTATTAGAAGTATGTATACATGCGTGACGAGATCTTTTGTTAGCTGCGGTACGTAAAATTTTTTCGCCCACAGTAATTAGTGGAAAATTCCTCAGTTAGTATATATCATTTTCTGCTCGAAATACCGTATTGTTTCTGATAACCATCGACTTGATACGTTACTTTACCCATAATTTTGTTTTGTTGCTATTATGAAGTTCATTCGACAGCGTTGGGAAATATTTGATAATTAAAACGGAAATTATTTACTGTACCCAATGGATTTGCTGAGGCTATTTTTTCACTTCATCTTTCAACAGCATTGTTCACCTTTACAGAACCCATAAGCTCTTGTATGTGTAGGAATATAAACGAATGTGTGTTCCCCAATTAGTTTCAATCAAAGCTTGCCGACTTTCCGTTTTGAAGTAGTAAGGATAAGCTTTTAGACATAGAGTAAACTAACCGAGGGAATATTTTCCGGGTTTTTCCCTCAGTATTTTTTTCAACCTTTAACATGACCATCATAATACCTATAATGGTTTCAGTACCAGTACAGGATCTCTATAATTTGAGAATTGCTAAAAAACCTATACTGCAACAAATTTCATGTATCAGCCTCATTGGAAATAAGCATTTTTCTTTCATTTCCTTTTCATGTCTCGGCACTATATTTATGAAGAAAATATCACAAATTTGTTATGTAGTAAACCATGATCTTCGAGCTAGGTCTATGAACTGTTTTGATATGTATGCAAAAACGCGACAGTTTTGAACTTCTACCATGTTGATCTTTTGCTTCATATGCAAAATTGTTTATTCCCATCGATTCTATTTTTAGCAATATTCTCTGGCATCGCAGAAGCCGAAGCGCATTTGTCACTGTATGGAAGAAAAGATAGAAGCGTTCTTAATCAGAGCGCTGTTTTCATATTTGCTTGTATATATAAACATTAACAAACCTCGAATTACTAAATCATATGAATTGATTTTCCTGTTTTTCTCTCAATATTTTGCACAAATATTGACATGGCTATAATGATACCAAAATACTTTTACCAACCAAGGATATGCTGAAGATTTAAAAAAAAAGTTTTCCACCTAGCATCAACTTAAAATGAACTGCTTTTTCATCCTTCTTTCTTTCTTTCTTTCTTTCTCGAATCTGATAAAAAGCCTTTGTTGAGAAATGTTCTTTCAAATTTAATGGAAAAATTATTTCTTGTTTCTCATATTCTGTTTTGATTGCGCCATCGTCACAGTCGTGTTGCGGGAAGAGTTTTCCAGGTTTTTACCAAAGGAAAGCTATGGTCAGTTACATCTGGGCCACCCAGCTTAACATTAAAATATTTCCCAGTAATACCATTGGTGAAATTGTTTATTTGTATTTATTTAGTTTGTATTTATTTAGTATTTAGTATTTTTATTTGGTGTCTGTTCCTTCCGTCTCTCTGTCACGTTCATAAGGATGGATAATTACCGTATCTATTGATACGAGTATCACCAGTCATCGAAAATGACGGCGGGTGAAGGAAATATAGCACCAGTGTTAAGCAACTTTACTGTTGGTTCCAGTTTAGCTAAGAGTTAACACCGGCAGTAAAACTGCCCTCGCCAGTCGTGGAAAACCCAGCCATGCAGGTTTGGTAGCGCAGGACCACGGCTGACCCACCGGCACACACGAATCGGAAGGCCGAGATCGGGCTGCAAACAAATAATTGGGTTAACAAGGATCCCAATGAAGCGCATGGGTGTGAGCTGGAAGCAAAGATTACTATATTATAGATGTCGTGAGATTAACAAGAAAGATGATTAGATTAAGGATTTTGTCAAGCATTACTTAATTTAGGAGAACAGCAATATAGTAGCAATATAGTATATCCGCAGCTCTTACAATTACAGATAAGAAATATTCTAGCAATAATGTTTCATTCATAAATTAGCAATAAGTTACGTTATGGATAAGTAGTAAGTTCGTACCCCCAGCTCAATCGCTTCCCTCTGTAGAGACCTAAAGCCCGCACCGACCAACACTAATTTGTAGTAAGGATGGAGTGGGGAACCGACATCGTTTTTAGATGGAGGATTCTCTACGAAGGGTCGACCGTACACAGCGCTATATGTCAATGCGACCCACCTCGTAAGCGAACTGGTTCCGTAGTCTCCGCCGCGATGGTCTGCAGGAAGTCGTCAAGGAAGGCGCTCTCGTTGCCACCGGTGCGATGCTGTTGAGGTGACCAACAGCTCATGGTAGCTGTAGAAGTCCGCAGCCGAGCACCCCATGCGACGCGTCAGCGTAGTATGACTGATCCTCTGCAGAGCGCGTGAGCAGTTGCGGCGTCCACCGCAGCCGCCAGCCCAAGGAGCCACCGCCTCTTACTCTGCCATGGTGACGCTAAACAGTCTTGACCATGGTCATCAAAAGGAATCAATGACGGAAGAATACAGAAAGGTCAAATGGTGTTAACGTGCTGATAGTTGGGCGTGAACTGATATTTTCAGTGCGGAGAGGCTGGAGATCTACTTCTTTGGTGTGCGAAAGACAGAAGGTCAGGTCGCAAATGACAATAGTACTTGAACTTGAACTTGAACTTGAGGGCCGACAGCGTCGGGGCCTTTGTAACGGCCTACAATTCCCTCCACAATTTTCACACCAAGAGTTCAGCACCTGGTACCAGACTTGTCCACTAAACTACTCAGGATCTACCAATCCTTGTCACAAGCTGCCATTGGACGGCATCACTGGGATATCCATTGTGTCAAAACACCATCCCCAAGCATATTGAGTCATTACTGACCACTCTACCTGACTGGCTCATTCCAGTCACTGTCTCTTACTCCAGGCACGCACAAGAAACATTTTCATAGCTTCAATGATACTCAAATTACACTCCTGATCCAATCCAGCAAGACAGCTCATACCGCAATCATCTTCAACACATCTGGCATACCACTCATTCTCTCCATACTGCTCAAGCACCACATTCATGAGACTTTCTCTCTCCTGCTCATACTTACTACATTCCAGCACAAAATGCTCAATTGTTTCCTCTACTCCACTAATACACTGCCGACATAATCTTTTATTATTCTCATTCCATCTCCATGTACGTCTGTTCACACTCAATGACTTACATCTCACAGCAAACAAGAGTTGACTTCCAAAACTACCATCATAGAACATCTCAAACTTAGGTGCTTCTTTTTTCATATACCAGTCAAGTGTAGGCTTCCGCATCATGCTAAGCCTCCACTTATTCAATCCATACTCTTTTGTTTGCCTCTCAATCTCTTTCTTCCACCTCTTGTAGTCCCACTCAGGCCCTACACCTCCAGGATTTATTAAACTCCAGTCATCCACAGGTCTCCCAATTCTAACATGAATAATCTTTTGCATACTAAGCTTCCTTGCATGCCCCCAACACACTTTCTCCCAATAGCTTACACTCAGATTCCATTCAAAAATTCGCTTCACCCATCTGCTATTCTGCATTCTTTCAATTCCCACCTTATAATTCAGCACCGCTTTCATCATTCTTTCTGAAAATAGGCTCCACCCAAGGTCACCTCTAATGGCTTCTGTAGCTGTCCATTTCGGAGCACCCATTGCTAACCGTCCTACCTTATTTTGTATTACATCCAGCTTTTCGAGATCACTTCCATTCCAGGCAAGAGCACTCATACCATACATGGCACTAGGTACAGCAACATACTTCCACATTCCTCTCACACATTCATACTTGTTTGCTCTGTATCTGGCCACGCTACTTAATCGTCCACTCCACTGCATAGCTTTTGCCACTTTCTCACCCTTAGTTCTAGTGCATCCATCTTCACTTATCATACAACCTAGATATTTGTATTCTTTTTTTCTACCTATTCTGATTTCTCCAATATTCCACAGTCTGTCTCTTTCAGTCTCATTACTATTTATAACCATAACCTTGCTTTTGTCGGCACCGAAGTTCATCTTGAAATCTGTACTATATCCGTTCACAATGTCAAGCATCCTTTGCAGTTCGTGTCCACATTCACTAACCACAACCACATCATCAGCATACAACAAACAGCTCAGCCTCTCATTACCAACTTTCAGTCCTAAGCCACTCCTTCTCAGTCGAACTGCTAATTCTTCTGTGTACAATCCAAACAACAGGGGAGACAGAGTACAGCCCTGTCTCACTCCTCTAACACTCCTCACCTGCCCCGTTTCCAAATTTCCTAACCTGTATATAGCGCTTGTGTTCTCATACAGACTTTGTACAATTTTTACTATTTTTCTGCTAAACCCAACTTTTCTCAAAACTTCAAAGAGCCTAACCCGATCCATTCTGTCATACGCTTTTTCAATATCCAGGAATGCTAAATACACCTTCTTATCATCCTTCCTCATTCGCTCAATTATTTCACTCACTACAAACAGATTATCTTACCCACGTCTATCTTGCCTAAAACCATTCTGTTCTTCACCTAGGACTCCTAATTCCTCAACTAAATTTTTCATTCTCTCATTCAAAATACCACAAAATATCTTACATACAGTGTCACCCAGAGCAATTGGTCTGTAATTTTTAAGTTCTTTCATACTCTTATGTCCACCCTTATGCAACAGAACTACATTACACTTGTTCCAGTCATCCGGTACTCTTTCACTCTTCCATATCTCATCAAATAAACATTTCAACATACTGACTACACTCTCTCCTCCACATTTATAGAACTCATATGGGATCTTATCAGGGCCACAGTACTGTTTCGGTCTGACCCCGTTAGCATCCTTTTCGTAAATTATGGTTATATTGTACAAAGTACAAGAATATTTTAATTCTAGGTACTATAAGGATGGATATATTTGTTTGTCATCAACATTTGGAGAATACATTTAAAAAATATATTGAATCCCGTCATTTTTGACGGACCGCGTACACCAGTATAGATTAAAAATAGACAGAACAGGAAGACAGAAACGCCCATTCCCGGGTTGCCCTTTTTTCCCGTGCTGTACGCCAGCTATAACGCACAGGCACGGAAGAAATTATTATAAAACCATCAATTTCAAATACAAACACCAGTAAATTCAGGTTAGCATAATATTTCTCAACGCGGTGGTCACGCCAAGTGTATTCCCATGATTCGATAGTTTTCCTCTCGTAATGAGTTAAATTAGAGCTAGGAACACCTCTTCTTTCAAATCATGTCGACGCTACGAT
This sequence comes from Morinoia aosen, assembly GCA_030386875.1. Lineage (NCBI taxonomy): Eukaryota > Metazoa > Arthropoda > Malacostraca > Amphipoda > Talitridae > Morinoia > Morinoia aosen. The sequence goes on along the minus strand of CM059565.1, from coordinate 63,576,420 downwards.
CGGATGAGTCCCTACGTGAAATAAACCATAATATCAGATAAAAAAATAACGTACGATGCTGCGGCATTAATAAGCTAGTGCGAGTTACCGGGCCCACAAGCAGGAAAATTTTTGCGATTTCGAGCCCAAAAAGTGCTGGGCTAAGAGCCAGTGTTTTAACACTTTGGCCGCAACGTGCGTTACCGGTGGCCAGGAGGGGATTTTCATTATGTTGCTGACCGACCAGTAGTTACAAACTCAATTTCCATAAGAACTGAATGGAAGCCATGCGAAGGCATGATCCAGCTAAAGGTTGCGATTTTCTTCATTGCTTATTACAGATGACTTTGAATTTTAGGTGAATTCTGAAGTCCAGTTTGACCAATTGCGGTCCAAGTGTGATGGATAATCGGCCGCATCCAACAACGCCACTGATGTAAATAGTTGCTACAGACTATAAAATATGAAATCAGCGTCCCAAACGGCAGATTAGTTTTAGGATCATTTCTGCTGGTGAAAAGATCATTTCATGAAAATAATTTTCCTAGGCTCACAATGATTTTTTCACTGCTACAACATTTCCAAAAAACATTTGCAAGATTTTAAAGGTTGTATATTTTATCGATTTTCGAAGGAAAATGTGGAACGAACAGTATCCACAATACAGGGAGGGGAATAAGTATCTTAAGTTGGACCAAGAATGGCATGAATTTCATCTTAAGCATCAATGATTGCTCTTGAATTATTTGCAATTAAAAAGATGTAGAAAAAAGTATCTCCACAATGATATTAATTCAAGCAGACTGTCTAATTCTTTTCCATATTTTTGCTGGACGCAGACGCTGAATTTTTCCCTATCTCACTTGTGACAACTGGGCGTGGCTGGAGGCACCAGGCAAGCAAGCAACCCAATATGGTTATCTAATTTTTAAAAGAATACAAATTTATTATCCGAATAGCTGGTACTTGTGAAGAAACGTACGCGCAAAACATAGTGAGGGAATTTTTTATTTTGCTGTTTGTTATCACTAGGAACGGCAAACTTAATTAGAAGCTGTACCACTACTGAAAAGAAAGGTTAAATTTCGTTCTATGTCGTTATTGATGTCAGAGTGTAATAAGCGACAAGCAATCGAGGAAGACAGAAAAAGCAAAATAAAACAGTATTTTAACAAAAACTGAACGTTTGGGTTTTCAAAAAATCGTCAATGTGAAAATCGTTTTATCTATTTGATGGAAATAATCTCGTAAAAATTCTAATATTCATGAAAATACTTGAATCAAAACTGAAAAAATCATATCAAAGCTTGAACAGAGCTGTGGCAATGTGCTCTAATGGTTTGCCGTAAATTAGAGGAGAACATGAAACGGCCTAAAATGCTCTACTGAACAATCGAAAAATAAATCGTTGAGGGGAAACGGAAGCGTTTTGAACAACATAGCCTTCGTGCAAATAATATGAGCTCGTACGATTGCACAATAAAGACCAATGTTGTTGAGAATATGATAAGAAAATATAAACAATGTTTCTGGTAAAATTTTAGTTACAATGTTCAGTAGGAAGACCCCGGGAATATAACGTGCGCTAATCGGAATGAACATTCTTCATGCAAAGCTTATCTAGAAATCATCCATAAATTTGACCGGTATGGATGATTATTCTCTGTTTATGGTCAAGCGTTGGATAATACAACTTACAAAAAGCTGTGCATCACACGCTGATGAATATTAAATAAAGGAAAATTTTCATGCTTACGCTATTCCAGTGTCTGATATTAGAGGAAGTAAATAGCTTATAAATCCCAAGCTCTAGATTTCAGCATTTTTTAATTTTTTTACTCACATGTTGAGAAACAGAGACGTACGACTCTTATAGGTTTTACGATAATCTTATTTTTGAAGCAGGCAAGTCAGTGCACTAACTTGATTTGTTGCATACATACTCTGATATTTTCAAAATGTAATTTAGTGTTCTCTGGGAGCAAAATGTTTAATGATTGTGACCGACACAAGTTAGGTATTTGGCACGGAAATCAAAACCTCCATAATTCGTCATGAAATGAACGACCGTAACGTTCATATACTTCCAGAAGGATAAAGAACCCTAACTTGGAAAACAAAATGAGTTATTTAGTTTCTGAATTCCGCACGGGAACATAAAACAGTCAGAGTTGAAGTCAATGTGAATATTTTAAATGTTTACGAATTTAGCAGACACTTGTTAATCCCAAAAACTTCCCAACGTTGTTACGTCACGTTAAATTAAAAACAGTTTGACCCACTGATGTATTTTTGAAAAATAAAAATAGCCTCAGAAAATTCCGTTTTAAATAAATACAATTGGCTGAGCAATTCAGATGCCACTTTTCAGATACATGTATGTGGAAATGAAGGTGAGACGAGCTTCAGGTAAGTGGATGTGAGTGGAAATTCAAATATTTTATTACCGGAAACATGACGGTTTTTGATTCTAAGTTATACATTGGATTTCATCTCTGTACTGCAAACAATTTATTCGAAAGATAATCTCAGGTCGGAGGAGAGGAAATGTTTCATGGAACGATAGTAATTCAGGCATTTATATCTGTTGTATAGTGACGCTCTTGGGATATATATGGAGGTTCCGGCTGCGGAGATTTATGAGTCTCGCTCGCTCGGAGTTTCCGGCGGAACCGCCGATGCGCGCCTGGTATTTACAAGCGCCGGATAGGTCGGAAGCGCGCCTACTGCCGGGCGGAAGTTCATTGTTCGAACTAGACTTATGAGCAAGCTGTGTGAACTTGAGATCAGTACAAAACTAGTAGTCCTGCTGTTCGTTTTGCTATCCTCTTGCCTGGTTTACGGCTAGGCTAACCGATCTACAAGTGCTGTCCAGTAAACCTTATATCTTGCTGAATTCCAAGATATTACAATTGGCGACGAGGCTTCGAACTTGCGAAGTGAATTTGAACTTTAAAATTGCTCTGAAATTAAGATGGCGTATTCTACAGTCAGCTGCCCTCCGTTCGACGTGGAAGTAGGAACAGTGAGTGAATTCTTGGAGCGCTAGAAAGTACAAAGTGCAGACGCTCTTCAGAAAGCAGGAAATAATGGCGGTAAAAAAGCTAGTATTTTAATCAAAGCTTTGCCTGTAAACATAATTACTGATCTACAACGAAGAATTAAACCTACGTTACTCACTGAGGCTACATATGAGGAATTTGAAGAAAAATTAACACAGCAATTTGAAATTAAAAAATCCATCGTCGGGGCATCGGTTACATTTCTAAATAGAAAACAAGGTGCTAATGAATCCATAGAAAGTTATGCTAAAACGTTAAATGACTTAGCATCTGCATCCAATTATGGTAATTGCTGTCGTGATCGTTTATTAAGAGATGCCTTCGTGGCTGGGCTACACTCAGCGCAAATTCTCAGCGCGGTTCTACAGAAGTGCGATAGCAAGTCCTTCAACGAATGCGTTGAACACGCAAAACTTATCGAACAATTAAGCTCCGACGCTCAAGATATCATTCGTGAGGATTCATCTTCATCGTATTTCACTACAGAAAAACTCCCGCCGAACTACATATGCATTCGCTGCGGAACCAAGCAAAAGCATCCTGCAAAGAATTGCTATGCTTTGAAATTGAAATGTCACACATGTGGAAAATTAGGCCACATCTCTAAGGTTTACAAATCTACAACTGCAGCTCGGCCTCCTCCTGCTATGCCTACACGAAGGGGACCTACACAAGGAAAATTTGACGCAGCTCGCACTTACACAGTGCAGTCGGGAAGAAGCGGTTGCTGTGGCAACGTGGGGAGAGAAGACGTGTTAATGAAGAATTCACGGATGCCTCTACAGAAGAACGAAGCTGTGTTGCAAAAACCTGGGAACGAAGGTGGTGACGGTAATCATCTACATGAGTGTTCTGATTATTCCCCAAATGATTCTAATTTTTTAGAGTAAACACCACTGTAATTCCCGTCACTAAAGAGCCCACTGTGATTGCATGCAACTTTAATAGTAAACCTGTTGAATTCCTGTTGGATAACGGCAGTGCCGTGTCAACTATACGTAAGAGAGATGCAATCAAAGTTGGTGCTGTGGTAAATCCTACATGCAGCAAAATTCTCGGGTACAGTGGTGTCTCGGTAAACCTGCTTGGTCAAGCTTCAATAACTGTCACGTACCATAATGTTAGTTTTAATCATAAGTTTCTCATTGTGGAGGATGATAGAATCAACTTACTGGGCCGAGATATTTGTTCTAAACTAAACGTAAACATTGTCATTCCTGATAAATACGACTCCATAAATAAAACGGATTGTCATAGTTTGCCGAAAAGTTTGTCGTTAAAATATGACGAATATTTGTCATCTGATTCACAGTCTAACGTTAAAGAGACAGTTCATCATGATGTGTTGCCTAATGCAGTTCCTGTATTTTGTAAAGCACGCCCGGTTCCTGTAAGACTAAGAGACTCTGTCAAAACCGAACTGGAACGCTTGCAGAGTATGGGCAAAATCACAAAAGTGTATGATAGCCAATGGGCATCTCCTACCGTTAATGTTCTAAAGTCTGACGGCAGTGTGAGAATCTGTGGAGATTTTTCAGCTTCCATTAATAATTTTCTGAATCCAGTTCAATCTGTACTACCTGTTATTGATGATGTCATTTCTCAAGTCGGAGACGCTAAGTTTTTCTCAAAAATTGATTTGTCTAACGCGTTTTTGAAAATTCCGTTGGACGAAGAATCAAAGAAAGTTACGACCATTAACACTTCTGAAGGTCTATTCATGTACAATTACTTACCTTATGGTCTACGTGCAAGCCCCGGCATTTTTCAAGCATTCATGAATAGGACTCTGTCTGGCATCGATAACATCATTGTGTACCAGGATGACCTCCTCATTTTGACCTCGTCATATGATGCTCATTTGGAAGTTCTTGACAGGGTCCTGTCTGTCCTAAAAAACGCGGGAATTCGCTTAAATCTGTCTAAATGTGCCTTTCTAACTGATCGTGTGTCTTATCTAGGGTACGTTTTCGATAACAAGGGTGTTCACCCTAACTCTGAGAAAGTAGAAGCTATTCTCAATGCTCCTGTTCCTAAAAACCTCAAACAGTTGCAAGCTTTCATCGGATTGTGTAACTTCTATAGTCGTTTTGTACCCAACTTTTCTAATGTCATTCATCCTCTGTATTCGCTGCTTAAGAAAAATGTACAGTTCCGGTGGACTCCAGAACAGGACGAGAGTGTCCAGAAAATCAAGAACATCTTTCGTTCGCATAAACCTCTAAAGTTGTTTGATCCCAACCATGAAACTCTTCTTGAAACTGATAGTTCTGGTTATGGAGTTGCTGCCATACTCATGCAACGCGTTAGTCCTTCTCATGATTGGTGTCCGGTTCAATTTGCTTCGAGATCTCTGAATGGTGCGGAACAAAACTACTCTAACATTGAAAGGGAGAGCCTTAGTGTGGTTTTTGGCGTGGAGAAATTCAAGAAATTTCTACTTGGTGCTAAGTTCATTATCCATAATGATCAAAAACCTCTTTGTAAACTTTTTGCACATGACAAGGGTGTACCTCTCAACTGTTCCGCTCGAATTCAGAGATATGGGCTCTTAGACTCTCCCAGTTTGACTATGTTTTCAGATATTCGAAAGGCAAATGTAACGTAAATAGCGATTGTCTCAGTAGGCTGCCACTACCTACGACTGTAAGGGAGCTAGAACCGTACGAAATGATTTTTGCTGTGAACACTCTTGATAAAACTCCTGTCACGTGTGAAAATATAAAAACTCATACTGATATGGATAGCGAACTATGCCAACTTAAACAATACATAAAGTTTGGCATGCCTCCTAAACCTGATCCCAATTTTTCAAAATTTAAGAACCTGCTACCTCAGATGATCATCATGAAAGGTTGCATACTTTATAAAGAACGGGTTTTTATTCCCAAGTCACTGCGTAGTTTAGTCCTTGAAACATTTCATGATGGACATCCTGGCATTTGTGGCATGAAATCGTTGGCCAGATCTGTTATTTGGTTTCCCGGAATGGACAAAACTATTGAAGACATCGTAAAATGTTGTCCCCAATGTCAACTAAATCGAGCAAAACCTAAGTCTAGAAATGTAGAATGGCCTACTCCTTCTCGTCCTTTTGAACGCATTCATGTCGATCACTTTTTCTACGAGAATAAAATTGTTTTCATTGCTGTAGATGCATTATCTATATATATTGAATGTGAAGTGGTACCATCCACGAGTGTGTCAGATACTGTCGATGCGTTGAGAATGATTTTCAGCAGAAACGGGTTGTGTAATGTGCTCGTAAGTGACAATGCTTCTAACTTTTCGTCTCAAGACTTCAAAGATTTTCTTATTTCCAACGGCATTGAGCACCTCACACCTCCGCCCTACTCTCCAGCAAGCAATGGTCAAGCTGAGAGGGGGGTAAGAGTCATTAAAGACTTGTTGAAAAAACTATCTTCTTCCGAATCGTTCAAATCCCGTCTAGCGAAAGCATTATTTCAATCGCATTGTATTCCGCATAGTGTTACAAAAATTGTTCCCTCTGTTGCGCTGAACAATCGTAAATTTGTTACTTCCAAAGATAGAGTTCATCCTAAATTTTCTGTGTCCAGGTCTAAGCCTATGTATGTAACTCAACTTGATGTCGGGGATCATGTTCTCGCTCTGAATTTAAGAAATGGTCCCAAGTGGTTGAAGGGAATTATTGTTAGTAAAGTTGCCGTTAATATCTTTCATGTTCAAATATTAGCATTAAATGTAATCTGGAAGAGACATTCAAATCAGCTGTTGCACAGTAGTTTGGAATCTACCGGGAGTGGAGCAGCAGAGACTCCTGCTTTTCAGCCTGTTAACAGCTCTCCTGAGCAAAATGAACCTCGTAGATCAGGCAGAATAACCAAACCTGTAATACGAATAGGTTGTTGAGTTCCTCCTTCCCTTTGTCACATATTCACCTAAAGGGGGGGAAGTTGTTGTATAGTGACGCTCTTGGGATATTTATGGAGGTTCCGGCTGCGGAGATTTATGAGTCTCGCTCGGAGTTTCCGGCGGAACCGCCGATGCGCGCCTGGTATTTACAAGCGCCGGATAGGTCGGAAGCGCGCCTACTGCCGGGCGGAAGTTCATTGTTCGAACTAGACTTAAGAGCAAGCTGTGTGAACTTGAGATCAGTACAAAACTAGTAGTCCTGCTGTTCATTTTGCTATCCTCTTGCCTGGTTTACGGCTAGGCTAACCGATCTATAAGTGCTGTCCAGTAAACCTTATATCTTGCTGAATTCCAAGATATTACAATATCACCGCTCATAGTTTAAATTTTTGAATTATTTTTACGCGTTGATGAAGTAAGAAAACTGGCATTGTGAATATCAATGTGGTGCCTGCCGTTGGCCAAGGAAGAACGATTAACAGATCATTACAAACCACTGTGTTTCTACTCCAGCGGTCTTATAATTTTGTTTATGTTTATTATACATCTTGAATATTGTCCTGCGAATGAAAAATTGTACTGAAGAAGACTTACAATGAAAATCTCTGAAAAAGGTTGCAATAATTATCGAGAGCGTGCGTAATTTCAGAATAAACGATAATATACAGGTTTAAAACATAGTTTTTGCGATTGGTGTATAGACAAATACGATTTAGGAATGCAGAAAAGACAATATTAATGAAGAAAATTCCTTCAGATAGGTTAAAGGGGATCAAAAAAAAAAACCTTACTTCTTAATATTTAGAATACTGAAGTTGGCGCAACAATGACCAATTTTGAGCTTACGGGCAATCAATTAGTTGTATACATCCTGGCAACTAATTTACAGCAGTTTAAAACCCCGACGTAGGCATTTCCAGTGCTACATTGTACTATAATAAGTAATTTAAAATCACGGAGATGCAAAATTGCTTCCCTTGTTCGCCCTGAATTCTTTCCCTCTTTGAGAATTTTTTATGCGCAAGGGGAGGTTTTTCCACAGGAGCACCTGAAACTGAAGAGCTTTTGTCCGAAGCCAAATGAACGGTATCCAACTAAAAAATCATTCCTCCGATAGTGGTTTTTGTTCAAAATTGTAAGGGAAGATATTTTACAACATCGCCATTACACCGAGGGAGGTAGCGAGAGAAGTTCAGGGGCTTTGTGAATATGGAAACTTTCTGGTGTTGAGGTCAAGTTTATTTCCTTTAAAGATGCAGACACTTTACGATTGCATTTTTGACTAAATTTTTATTTGCAACAAATACTGGCTTCAGAGTTCACGTATTTTTGCAATTCTTCTCAGGATATTGGGGTGTGTTTCTCCAAGCTAAACTGCAGCAGCCAGAGAGCCGAAAAACAAAACATTGATTGACCAACAACCTCGTTCTTTCGTCAAATGTCAACTTAATACGTTGAGAAAATCATTAAAGTTTCATTATTTTGTTGCCCTTTGTTACCCCGTGTGATTTCAAGTTCATGTTTTTGCTATTGTAAACATATTGATACTTAATTTGGTCTACTGGCTGGACTTTGACACCATCCAAACGTCAAAGCAAATTTTGGCCTATCTGCTGATTTCATTTTTATGTTCAAAATTAAGTTGTGGCGTTTTACTCGCATTAAGTTAGGGGCCGTTTTGGTCAACGACGATTTCGAACTACCAAGGTTTTCAGCGTTGACTTGCTTTCCTGTAATTCAGCTATCGAAAATCTCACGGTAATCTGATCATTGTGTGCTAGCGTAAAATTTTTGTGTTTGGGGGCATAAACGAAACATCGTTAATGAAAGTTAAAAACATGGGTGGGCCGAGGGTTAATCTTTGAGGTACGAAAAAAGATGATAAAATCATTATAATAATGACTAAATTTCATTAGTATACAATGCGGATGTATAAACGGACACACAAAGCATACAAGCAACACAAGCAAAGCAAAGGTAAAAAGGTGACGGAACAAAATAGCCAACAACAATTATGAGAAAAACAGGGTGAAAGGCAGAAGCAAATGTGTGAATAAAAGCAAAGTATGAATAATAAAAAAATTGAAGAAAACAAATGTTCAAAAAGCGAAAAAGCCACAAGGAAGTGTGCAAAAATAAAGTGATAAAAAGCAATGTACAGAAAAATATGACTTAATATGAAAGGGTCTAAAAAAACAAGGAAATGAATGGTAAAACAAACAAATTACACGTAAGCAAAAAATAGGACAATCAAACAAAAACAAAGGAAGAATAAACGCTAAGGCATGGAAGGTGAAAGTGTAAAAACATGGAAGGAAAAATACAAAACTGCAAAAACTAAAATAGAAATCCATGGGGTAAAGAAAATCAATGAAGGAAAAGAGCACTGGTGCAAAATTGAAAATGCTAGACAACAACCGCAAAAAAATTGAAAGAAATGCTACATTATCACGAGACAAATTAGGTAAATATAAAGCACAAATACAGCAAGCATAGAACCAAAAAAAGGAACAACAAAAAAACAGAAAGCAAAAACACAGAAACAAACAAGCACACTCACAAATTAATTTCATAAGCGATCTGCAAAGGAATAAAAATCAATGAAGCAAAAAAAAAACACAGAGGCAAGCGAGCGAGCAACAAACAAATAAAAACAAAATGGTAAAAAAATCCGAAACCAAAGAGCACGGAATCCAGAAAATTTAAAACTACCATGAGCATGAATTCAAATTTTCGAAGAGGCCAAAAATCAACGAAGCAAAATTTATAGAAGTAAAGCAGACAAAAAAGCTAACAAGCAAAGTAACTAGAAAGGAAACAAGCATGAAAGCAAAAAAGAAAAAGGCGTGAAAGCAAAAGAGCAAAAAGTAGAAGAAAAAAGTTGTAAAAACTCGCAGCAAAAACACAAAACGTAAAAATAACCAAAAACGGATAAAAAACCAAAACAGCAAACAAGCAAAGACATGGAATGTAAAAAAGGGATGAAGAAAAGACCCAAAACAGCAAAGAATATAAAATGCCAAAAAATGAAAGGCTCAAAAGCTTAGGAGCACAAATAATTAGAAGCAAAAAATGAATACACAGCAGGGCCAAAAACCAAAAAAGAAGAAAGTAGAAATTTTTAATTGCAAAAAGTTAAAACAGCACAAGCAAAGCAAGAAAACTTGCAATACCCCTAGTACTGTTGTACAGGAAGGGTTGATCCATGTTCATATCGAGAATAGATATTAAATTCTTTTCAAACTTTTAAAACATATAAATTAAAATTGATTCAAAGTCATTAAAGTTTCGACCGAGTGCACCCTTTCGTCGCCGATGAGAAATTGAGTTTACTTCACATTTCACCTGCTCACGAAGTTACCAAACCACACCTCCAGCTGGCTAGGTTTAGGCCAGCACTCTGTAACGACCGCTAACTTTTCCAGCGAAGTTTTGGTCTTTCGTTGCCGATCCGAGCGAACTTGTGCGAGACATCGCTCGAGGGCTGCCTTCTGTTCAAGAGAACGCTACATATATTGCAGTATAGTTTCAACATTATTTCGTATAGAAGCCTTCAGTTCAAGTGGACGCTTTCATATTGATATGACCTGGATCTTCCTCCACATATTGCGGGGTATTCTCAACATTCTTTTCGAACATAATTTTTAAAGAGAACGGTTTCATATGCATACATACGCGGCGGTCTTATGAACCTACATTTTGAATATTTCCAGCATTCGTTCGGAAAACCTACCGTTGAAGTGATCAATGTCGTGTACATATGGCCTGGTACAGACACACCTCACTACGATTAATCCAAGTTACGAAACGCATTTGTGTAAAATTTTTGTCTCGGAATACAAAAGAAAAATTCAAGTTCCGCAACGGGAAATCTAAATAATTCAAATAATGCGCTCACGGCTTCGTAGCCGCCCGAATCCCCCAAAACGTAAATACACTTGTAGCATCCTGTATTTCGTTCTGAAATCGGTGCGATAGAGTTGCTCTCCCACTGGCTATAAATATGGGATATGTTGTGTATTTATATCAGTGAATTACTCGCAAGTCTCGAGTATAGTGTGTAATAAGGGAAGAACAGTACTGTTCTGCTGCACCAAACCTTCGTGCTCACGTACGTTGTTGGCGGGAGTTTTTTTCTGAAGATTTTCATCATCTACAGAGTGAAGGAAAAATTTCACACACAACCAGGAGCTTTTACTTTCGTTTTACGGCGCGTTGGCAACCAAGATGCTTTGCTGAATAATCTGGAAAAACATTCCTTATTTTGTAATTCAAGGCAATACGATGAAGGATTTTATTTTCTAGTGACAAAAATGCATTGAAATCAATTCAAGCTTTCGAAAAAATTTTTCAAGATAAAAAAAAAAATCAGGAGATTTCTTTCAGTGTTTTAAGTCGAGGCCGACACTATTCAGAACTGCGCTTAGAATAGGCCTACTTTGTCCACATAATGAGTAATTCGACCCATTTTGTCACCAGTATGAGAAAGTCGACCCTAAGTGTTCCGAGTATGAAAAATGTTACCCACTCTGTGACAAGTATGAGAAATTTGACCAACTCTGTTCCCAGTATGAGAAATTCGACCGACCCTCCTCCTACTATCAGGAATTAGACCTTCTTTGTTTCCAGTACGAGGCAAATATCATTTGGTCTATCATTTCTATCAAATTTGATTTGACGGTTTACTGTGAGATCACCACCTGTTGAAGTTGGCCACGGACTTCAATATCAGGAAAAGGAAACAGTCAAGTTTCCTTAATTCTGGAATTATGCATTCATTTAATTCCTCATTGATTAATCTATTTTTTATCATTCAAAGTAAAACAAGTCTATTTAAAAATGAGCGAATAAAATCAGCAGCATTTTATTTCACACGTTAGAGCACCGTAAGCGAACACTCAACTAGGAAACAATCTTGTTAGAATCCTAAATCTGAACGTAAGCCGGGTTTATGATCTGCCTTTCATAATATGATTTAAAATAATGAATTTAAAATCAGTTATTAATCAGTGGTGAGCTACGTCTTCTCTTTATGTATTACAATGTAAAATTGTGAAAATAAATGATATAATAGTTTACGGTCAGCAAACATAAGCTAGTACTATAACCATTTACTGTTACACTCTGTAAGAAGGCAGCGTTAAATTTGTACGAACTTTCAGAATTGTTCGTGCTACATCAGCGCTGATTTAACAATTGTACGCGTTAAGGTTAAATTGGTGAAAATTTAAACTTAGCGTTCAACGTTTTCACGCAATAAAGTTAAATTGGCGATAGTTTAAGCGTGGCGCTTAAGAATTTTACGCATTTTAGGTAAAGTCGGAGGTCATTCAAACTTGGCGTTAAACAAATGTACGCGTTAGGGCTACCGTATAAAAAAAAAATGAAATAAGCGTCAAATAATTGTATGCATTAAAGCTACTCCGAGGCTTCGGTTCATCTTGTTGGATAGATCCCGGTCTTTGTGACGATATGATCACACAATAATGAATGGCGGGGTGTCTGTGCAGTATCACTTGCCTAACACTCTTTAGATAACGAACAGCACTTTGATAATTTCTTTTCCAACTTCTCAACTATCAAAAATATTTCAAGTTTTTCACGTGCTAGATTAAAAGGAAAATCACTTGACCCTTTTTTCTGCGACAATGTCAACCGATTTGAATTCTATACCTCTGATAAACTGGCCAATAAACTAAGTCACGTAGCTCAGAATGCTGGGGAAAAATAAATTCAATAAAATTGGAAAATAAATTATTCAACCATCCAAGAAACTTTAAAAAGGAATAAGAGAATGCAGAGAGTAACAACATTTCGTTTTAAATTATGAGGAAGTTAATATCTAAGATATCGTCAGCTGATCTTAAGATACCGTCAGCTGCGTTTAAGATACTGGCGGCTACTCTTAAGATACCGGCGGCTACTCTTAAGATACCGGCGTCTGCTTTTAAGATACTGGTGGCTGCTTTTAAGATACTGGCTACTACTCTTGAGATACCGGCGGCTGCTTTTAAGATACCGGCGGGTACTCTTAACATACCGGCGGCTACTCCAAAGATACCGGCGGATACTCCTAAGATACCGGCGGCTGCTTTTAAGATACAGGCGGCTGCTTTTAAGATACCGGCGGCTACTCTTAAGATACCGGTGGGTACTCTTAAGATACCGGCGGCTACTCCTAAGATACCGGCGGCTGCTTTTAAGATACAGGCGGCTGCTTTTAAGATACCGGGCTTTCAAGATACTGGTGGCTGCTCTTAAGATACTGGCTACTACTCTTAAGATACCGGCGGCTGCTTTTAAGATACTGGCGGCTGCTTTTAAGATACTGGCGACTACTCATAAGATACCGGCGGCTGCTCTTAAGATACCGGCAGCTTCGCTTAAGATACCGGCACCTGCGCTTAAGATACCGGTAGCTGCCCTTAAGATACCGTCAGCTGCTCTTAAGATACCGGCACCTGCGCTTAAGATACCGGCAGCTTCGCTTAAGATACCGGCATCTTCGCTTAAGATACCGTCAGCTGCCCTTAAGATACCGTCAGCTGCCCTTAAGATACCGGCAGCTTCGCTTAAAATACCGTCAGCTGCTCTTAAGATACCGTCAGCTGCCCTTAAGATACCGTCAGCTGCTCTTAAGATACCGGCAGCTGCCCTTAAGATACCGGCAGCTGCACTAAAAATACCGGCAGCTGCCCTTAAGATACCCTCAGTTGAGCCTGACTCTGAAGTCTCGGGCAAATCAGGCACTGCAACACAAACTGAGGTGAGCGACAGTCTGGCATTGTTCTAGCATGTCGCTGGGTATTGCTGCAGTCCTTGTTCTAGACTTCCTGCATCTTTCGTCTTTACTAAATAGAGAGAGGGTAACCGTCGTTTTACTGTTGCTCTGTATTTATCGGTTAGTTCTCGGCATGGCCTTTGCTTGTGCACGGTGTGTGTTTGTGTACGTGTGTGCTTGTAAGGGGTGATGTGTGTGCATGGGTGAGTGTGTGTGGGTGCACGGGTGAGGGTATGTGTGTACGGATGTGGGTGTGTGTGTGTGCACAGGTGTGGGTGTGTGTACACGGGTGAGTGTGTGTTTTGTGCACGGGTGTGTGTTTTTGTGTGTGTGTGTGTATGAGTGTGTGTTTGTTATCTCCCCAGTTTATTACACAGTTTTAGTAATCATCAAAACAGAAATTTGTTTCAAATAGATTGGTAATTCAAATTTTACTCCACGAAAAAAAATGCACAAAGTTAATCATAAAATCTGGTTTCTTCAACCCACAAGTTTACTGTACACACCTTTATTCCATACACGTTTATTATATACACTACATGTACATTTACTATTTGCACGTTTACTACGTACACTACACCTACGTTAGGCTTAGCTCCTGTACTCTATACACTGTAGCGTTCCTTAACCACGCTTCATCGCCTGAAACAATCCTCTCAGAAGAAGTTAAAAAATAAATAAATAAAGCATATTAGAGAAATAGAAATATTATAAAATTAAATTTATTGAACTAAATAAAAATAAAAATACAGAGAGAAACAGAAAACAGGAAATTGATTTCCACTCGAGCTCGGAAGGGTTTAATTAACTAAGCTTGATTTTTTTGGAGGAACGTTTCCCAGTCAAATGCACAGGTAATAGATAGCGTTTAATTTGAATATTTGAACCAAAGTACATTCTAGTTTAGGGTTGATTTGTTTTCATAAGATAAATTTTCCCGTAGCTGGTTAATGGATTGAATGAATGAAAAAATATAAATACTTAAATAAATGTTTCGCAATTCAGATCATTTCAAATCTTAAACGTTTCGAAAAACCCATTTACCTCGTTGTTTCATGCGTTATTAGTTTACCTAACCACCTAAAAATATAGAATAACTCGAAGCGCACTCTGCCCGCCAGAGGGCGGTGTAAAACTTTTATTCACTGCATCACACTCAAATGTGGATGAACTCGCGCTCAGTTGCTCAGTAGCTGCAGGAGGTGGTGGTGTGTGCGTGCTCCGTCCTGAGACTCCCTCAACAGTTATTTGCTTGGTGCCGTGAATACAATGTACGCTTCTGATTTGAATACAAATCCCAGTAGCGCAAGGAACTTTCAATATATCCTTCTATGACACTCGCTATTCGGAATCATTAGTCGGAAAAAATTCAAACGTATATGGAAATTTTGCTTCTTTAGTTGTCACCAGTTATTGTGCAATCTTAATCAAATATTTTGGTGTTTGGATAATTTTCTCCTTTTTCTTGATATTTTCTGGGTATTTTGTCAACCCTTTGAGTGGGTGTCAGTTGAGGTGTGTTGCTTTAGCACGTCGGATGAACTATTAATTTAATTTAATTTAACTGCATGAAATAATAAATATGAAGGATTTTCTATTTTGATGTAATGCAATTTTTTTTATCAATAAAAATTAGTGTTTCATGGCTCAAAGACCCATTAAAATTCACTGCAAAAATATTTATGCCAAATTTCTGCTCATAACCACTCCATTTCAGATTTTTAATAATAATATTTTTTTTTGGTATACATTAATAGCATTCCCATTTACGACACGAATTATAAATAGTATTACGATGTGTAACATCAAAATCTTCATTTCATCGTTCGTTAAGGTGTGCGTGTTGATAACTTCATTGGTTTCAACACCCATAAACAATCTGTATGTGGATTAGATTGAATGGAAATTTATTTTTTTAAAATTACACTCGTTTAGAGCAGCACTCCCTTGAGTTAATGCTCTGTCCGTAAAAAAAATGAATTTCGTTTACTGAGAACAAGCAATGGAAAAAAGTTTTTATCTGTTTACAGTACTTTCCTATTTCCGTTTTTGGTTGAAGACAATAATTTAAGAGCTACATTTTCCATTTCGTACACGTACTGAATAATGACAAAAGATATGCTATTCACTAACGAGTGAAACAACAATGTCTCATGAAAACGACATTCCTTCAGGCTCAATGAGAGTTACCTTTGCAATAGATTTTAGGAAATTATCATTTTTTGAAGAACTAATGACATAGGGTTTCAGCTGAAAATACCAATCTAATAGTTCAGAAATTAATACAGTTTAATTTTGTTTCTTTGAGCTAAAAAGTTAGATTGTTAAAGTCGTCGAAATTATTAGTGAACATTAAAAATATCTGCACAGTTGTGTCGACAATTGAATTATTCTACAAAACTCTACGGAATTATTAACGAAAATTTAAGTATCTCCTATGTCAGATCGACGAGGGAATTATTTTACAAAACTCTACGGAATTGTAAACGTATATTTAAGTATCTCCTTGGCCAAATCGACAATGAAATAATTCCACAAAACTCTACGGAACTATAAACCAATATTTAAGTATCTCCTTCGCCTAACTGACGTGGAAAAATTCTACAAAACTCTTCGGAATTATAAACAAATATTTAAGTATCTATTTGGCCAAACTGACAGTGGAATTTTTCTACGAAACTTTAAAGAATTGCTAATAAACATTCAAAAATCCCTTCTGCCTAATCGATAACCAAACAAAGAATTTAGACAGAAGTTTACGCCGCATCAGTAAACAATGAAGATAAAATTGACTGCTCAGTGTGACTTTGGATTGCCGCTCTGAGACCTCCATCTTCTCGGTAGTGCGATGAGTCTGAAATGAAATAAAACTTACCACAGAGAAGCAAAACTCAATGATCTTGATTCCACTCTTCATTGTTTAAAATATATAACACAACCGAAAACTCATTTCGAAGAACTCATGTCAACTTATGGCGCAGTATTTAAATGTATTGCATGGTTATATTTCTGAATTATAGTATTTTATAAATAGCGATTGGTAATTAGTAGAATTTTAAAGTCGTTTTTTAGATAATCATTTTACAAACGTGATAAATATTTCGTAATTCATCTTAGTAGAGCTATAGAAAACGCAATTTTTGAGAGAATTCTTCTAGAAAAATTTATTTTTAGTTTTGCTGCTCAGGTACCAATATACTAACGTAAGTAACAGTAGTATCGCTGTGTCGTTATGATATCGTAAGAGGTTTTTATCATTGTTGAGGCTTGAATAAAATTAAATATAAAACTGAGCTGCATCGAATTGTTACATGAGTTTGATCAAAGTATATGTTTGAAATATGACTTGTGAACTTCAATTCTTACCTTCCATTTTTTTTTATTTTACGAGAGATTACCACGCCAAACTAAACTTATGCAAACATTATTTTTTAAAAAAGCACTCATATTCGGATGTGGAGCAGGATTCCCCGAGCATTTGGCCCAGGGATGACTACTGAATATCACATGACAAGTGAAACATTTGTGAAGTGGACCGCAGGGTAAGCAATGACCCAAAATGAGAGAGGTTCATTCCCGACTGCTGGCTCTAAAATAAACCTTTTTTCAATTCAGAAATGATCCATGCCGCCCGCGATTAGGAGCCTAATTTTCCTGACGATGTATTTTCATATCAGAATGAGAGAGGTGCATTCCTTAAGCACGGTTCTAAAATAAACCTCTTTTTTAATTCAGATATGACCCATGCCGCCCGCGATTAGGAGCTTAATTTTCCTGACGATGTATTTTCATATCAGAATGAGAGAGGCTTATTACATAAGCACGGTTCTAAAATAAACCTCTTTTTTAATTCAGATATGACCCATGCAACCCGCGATTAGGTGCAAACTTTCCCTCGTGATGTATTTCCCCATTTAGTTGTCTTGTATTTTCCCAATGGAAGAGGGTAATCCGCTAACCTGCTGGTGTTGTGTTGAGTAACTTTCCTGCTCTGGATACATGATTCACTCGTCAACTTGTGAAGCAAGATTTTGCTTTCAATTTTCTAGAGCATTAAAGCTCATGTGAGAGAACTTCTTGACGTAAATTATGCATGTTTTGCTTATACATACATTTACACATCAAGCCAAATTGAATCCTGTCAATCTAATTTACTTCAAGAAAATGCTGTCTCTTTGTGAAGTGTTGTTGGAGAAGCATTTCTTACAAGAATGTGTGCTAGTACTGAACACATGGCTTCAAATACGTAAGGCAGTATAGTTGAAAAGTTTTAAATGATTTTCTCGTGCGTCTTTAACTTGATTAAAAAAAAGATGGTCGAGTCACCGATCAGGTTATAGACCGAGGAGCATAAAAGAAATGAATAACAGAAAATGTTTAAATAAAAAATGACGGCATGACAGTTTTTCTAATTCTATCGACGTATTTTGCCTTATTTAATTCATGCTGAAGAAACTTGGAGGCAAAGCAATTCTTCAGGGCTGAGATCTAGTACAGGGCTTCTGTCGTGAATTTAAATGATATATATTGTCTGCTTCAATATTCCGCTTCTTTCGTAGATTGAAGTAATAGGTTTTTACGATAGCGAGTTCGAGGGATTTGGATACGATATACTAACAATTGATCATATTCATTACAGTGATGGTGTAATTTTCTCATGATAGTTACAGTGATTCTTATTTTCATAATGTAAGTACTTTATTTGGCAAGTTTTTCTTGCGTAAAACTGCATGAAATTTGGATGTTTTTTTATCAACATGTATCAACGCTTCAGTGAACTGAGACCAATTCGTATCGCTAAATAAACGAAAAAATTTTGTGAGCATAAGTTCGTCCTGTCTATGTTTTATGGATAACTTTCAACTAACGTGTCTACATCAGACGCGTAATTAAACTTGACATGCTCCACTTTTCGTTCTTCGTGAAATGCAGGTTGGCTAATGAATCACGCAATTATCCTCCTAGTTATTGGCCATCAATATTCAAGCAACATTTTCAATTCTGTTCGCTGATCAGGATATTCTACAGCGCCAGGAGATTATATTTGAGGAGATAATTCTAGGCAGTACCACTGACGAGCTTTCGCTCACGGTTCACAACACAACGTAAACCTAACACCAAAAACTTTGATAATTTTGTCCTTTTCTTACATTGAATGATACCATCGTCTCATTTTCATCGTATATTTTACAGGGAACTTTCATCTAAATTGCGCAACATTCGACGGTAAATTTAAGTTAAATCCTCTATTGCTTACATGCCCTACAAAGTACGGGTAAAAACTATGGTGGAGAGTTTAGAAGGTTCGAACGAAGGTCCCTGACTTTCAGCAAAATGTGTGATGGCGAGATTATTCCATAGATCTACGCTCCCTTTGGAGTATGTGCCAACATGTAAGGGAATGTGTGATATTGACGATATTTCATGGGTATCGATATTTCATTCATCGTAATGTGTAATATTGACGATATTCCATGGATATCGATATTTCATTTATCGTAATGTGTGATATTGACGATATTCCATGGATATCGATATTTCATTGATCGTAATGTGTGATATTGAAGACATTCCATGGATATCGATATTTCATTGATCGTAATGTGTGATATCGACGACATTCCTGGATCTACTCATCCCATGGAGAGTCCTCGCGTTACATGCTGGCACGGGAACCTAATGGAATTGGCAGATCTGGTGCTATTTCACCGAAGTAAAATGCGTGTTACAAATTGGAAGAAATATTTGCAAGCATCCACCTTTCTTATTTCACATCGAGTTTATAACTTGCTTCATTTCCTTCTATGTATGGACCGATTAACTTATTTTTGGTCTATTTTCACAGATAATTGACTAGACCTAATACGTCCACCGACCAATATATTGCTTTTGATTGGAGCTCTGGCGAATGATAACTGTTCTTTTTATTTTCACTGTATTTTAAAATCCTATTCACTCCTTTAAACTAGCACATATTAGGATATTGTGATCGTAGATATTAGTTTTGTATATTCAGCCATTGAATTTTTAAAAGTCTCAAGAAATTGTTGTGTCATCTACACCTCACATAACTTCTACACTCACAAGTTGACGTGCTAGTTATTAGTATTTGTAAATTTCTAGGTGAAATTAAAATATGTCAATTTTCTGTATGAACATCCACGTATTGATACTATTTAACTGGATTCCTAACTTCTGTCATCGTCCAACCTCACCTTAATGACGAAACACATTTTGAATCGAGCTCTGAGGAATAGTTTCTCTTGGTTTCGTGGGATTTGTTTTCTGAACGCAGTGTTCGTGAACTGAATCTCTTGTTCAAGATTTAGTGGATCAAACAACTCTTCCCATTCAGTTTCCTCCAAAGCTTCACCTCCTTCGCCTGACTGCTTTGATCATCGACTCCAAAACGAGATCTAAAAGCGACACAGTTCTTGCAGGATTCCTACATCTAAGCCAGGCTGAAAATTGATCGAAGTGGGTCTAGTATGGAAGATCATCTTCTCAAAGCGTAAACAACATTCATC
Source organism: Morinoia aosen (assembly GCA_030386875.1). Taxonomy (NCBI): domain Eukaryota; kingdom Metazoa; phylum Arthropoda; class Malacostraca; order Amphipoda; family Talitridae; genus Morinoia; species Morinoia aosen. The sequence goes on along the minus strand of CM059565.1, from coordinate 63,556,177 downwards.
TTACAGAAATTGAGCCAGGAATGATGGCACTTCGAAATCATCGCTAACATATACGTCACTATCTCATTAGAGGACTGGTTTCAAAACGGCTTGAATATTATTTCTTCTCGTAAATGGCCTTGATTAACCAACGGCTTCTAACTTATTAATCGTGGTGCTCCAGTGAGCAATCTTCGCTTTCAAGCTACGATCAATGAATTCAAGTTTCATGCATTCACAAACAACGTCATTCGATAGATAAAGACGCCATTGACCGCAGACTCCATTAAGCCGAGCAATGAAACAGAAAGCTAATCACAGCCATTTGATATGTTGGCTGTTGACGTCCTAACCCGAGGTACTTGAATCGGGTCGAGATCAAACTAGAATTAATAGCTAAAAATTTATTTCTTACTGAAATGAACAGTTAATTTTCTACATGGTGCATCGCTCCCTCGGCCCAGATTATTGCATTTCCCCTCAGCTTTATCCTTATAACTCCCTATCCTACAACGCAAGGATTAGTGCTCACTGTTTAGCTTATTTTAGATCATCAGACATCAATTTTTTCGAAATTTAGTTTGCGCAGAGCACCAAACCCGACGTCATGGTTAGAAAAACGCTAATCTTGGCACCCTGGTGTTGATGTCTACTCTTCCTCTAATTCCTGGCCATCACCCAAGCCAAGACGGTCTCTTTGCTGTCTCCATGAGGCTGGACATGACCCTTCCTCCCATTCTGCTGGTGTGTCCCTCCCTCACTTTTGCCCCCACACCTCATGGCCATTACCCTTCCCTTGCCCTCACACATCCTTTTCCCTAATACTTTCCTTACCCTTCTCTTTCCTTTGCCCTCATATTTTTGTTGCCCTCATACTTACCTTGCCCTCATACTTCCCTTGCCCTTCTATTTCCTTTGCCCTCATACTTCCTTTGCCCTCTTACTTCTCTTGCTCTTCTCCTTACCTTGCCCATCCTTCCCTTGTCCATACTTTCCTTGCCCCATATTTCTCCTGCCCATACCTCCCCTGTCCATACTTTCCTTGCCCCATACTTCCCCTGCCCATACCTCCCCTGTCCATACTTTCCTTGCCCCATACTTCCCCTGCCCATGCCTCCTCTGTCCATACTTTCCTTGCCCATACTTCCCCTGTCCATACTTTCCTTGCCCCATACTTCCCCTGCCCATACTTCCCCTGCCCATACCTCCCATGCCCTCACAGCCCCACGCTCGCAGGTCATCATATTCAGTGCTTCGTCTGCCCACGCCGCTTCATCAGTTGCTTGACAAGGCTGCGCAGCGCTCCTAACTCACGGGACACCTTTTGTGAGCGATGCAAGAAGCCCAGATTTACAGCTTTCAGCTTGCATCGATTGTGATCTTTTAGCTTGTGTGAGTCAACTAATTCGAACTTGTTTTCTTTCGTTTTTCAACGTTATTTTTACCACAGTCAAGAAAAGTTGACGTTTTGACCTTGCTTGGTATTCCAGCCCGCTTCGCTCGACCTTTTTGGGTTCATCACGACTATAAATTATTTAACCTCATTTTTTGAGTGTAAATTCTCTCTGATGTTGTATCTGCCCAAACGTAATTTATATCCAAAAAGTCATGGGAAAAATTACTTGAGAAGAAAGCGAAGTTGTGAATAGGAATTGCTTGCTCAACCTAGAATGTGAGTGTTCTTTTTACTCGCTGACTCGTGAATTGTCTTTGCCATTCAAGGCACTCACACCCGGCGGTATTGATCTGTCCGCCTTCAGTACATACAGGTTTATATGAAAGACGTTCTTTGTGCAAGGGTTTCTGAATGTTAATGGGGATGTCTGTAAGCTCATTTGGGCCCATAACTACCTATATTTGAAACACTTCATTATTTCAGTCTGGGCACGATCCAGACACAAAGACAGAATATCATTGAACTTGCCCTTTCTAAGCTCGGTTAGAATGTACTTGAAGCCCATTACTGTGTTTGGAGCTTGCATCATGAATTATGTTGTCGTGTATTGATACGCAAATCCATGAGAAAAAGATAAAAGGTGAAAGTAAAGGGTGCGCCAGAGAAACTTACTTATTTGAAAGGTCAATAAAAGCAAAAGTACTGCAGTTATTGTTTTATTATCTTTTTTATTTGAGAATACAATATCCCAATTTTGTTTTACACTGTTTTGAAAATGACATCGGCTAAATGGCGACCCCCATTGCGCATACACTGATTAAGTCGATTTTTGAAGTAAACTATCCATCACATGGAATCCCATCACCGTTCAAACTTTGAGATTTGGCTCCACGCAATTTCTTTTTATGGGGTTATTTGAAATCGCTGGCTTATGTCGATCGACTAGCTCACCTCAAAAACAACATTCGCGATGCCATTGCCAACATACCGATTGATATGCTGCAAAGAGTGGACACGCACTTCAAAAATCGACTTAATCAGTGTATGCGCAATGGGGGTCGCCATTTAGCCGATGTTATTTTCAAAACAGTGTAAAACAAAATTGGGATATTGTATTCTCAAATAAAAAAGACAATAAAACAATAACTGCAGTGCTTTTGCTTTTATTGACCTTTCAAATAAGTAAGTTTCTCTGGCGCACCCTGTATTTCATAAAAGGAAAAAGTACAGAAGAGGTGAAGATTTTATATGGTCAAATGTTTGGTCGATGGATCTGTGCGATGCTCCTCATTGAGCTTTGAATTGAAAATATGTTCATTTAATTTTTCAAAAGATCAACGCTATATATTTTTATTGATCTACTTTATTTGCCAAATCACCTTATCATCATAAGTCTCCTCAGAGTCTTCGAATTTTTTTTCTAAATGCTTGCCATACGTTTTCTAAGCAACACTAAAAAACTATTAATCAGGAATTGTTTGCTTGTTTTCCTAAGAATAGTCTTTTGGTTTTTGTAATATGAAGCGAAGAGATCAATTTTCAAAGTCCAGCTGGCAGGTTTTAGCTTACCTTTGTTTTGCCGTTGAGGAATTCTTAACTTCGTCCCCGTATTATTTGTTCAAGAAGAAGCTGGCATAGAACTAATGAAAGCTCTAGGCCAGGTCAAGTCTCGCTGGATGTTGGTTGGCTTTAGAGGTAATTGTAAAAATCAAACAAAATTACTGTCCTTTTGTGCAATGAGCTTGCCCTATGAATAAAATCAATTGTGGTCTGAAATATCTTGCATGTTTTCGAGAACACACATTATCACCTTGAGCAAGATGAAAAGAAAGTCTTCGTTGCTTTCAACCCAAGTCGAAGAAAAAAGTAAAGGTAAGTCACAAGCTGTCAGTGGACAAAGCAAGCTTACGAACATTCCTGAAATGAAAAATTTGTCTCCGTAGACGTAAATCACTAAGTTTTTTGGGCACAATTATAACGACGCAAGAATGACACGATAAAGTAGCTCTGAGATTCTTACATAGACACAAATTTCTGCCTGCAGATACTGACATCGGTTTGCGGGCTGATGATAAAATTATCAGACATTCTGAAGCCGATGTCGTTAAGCGGGCCACTGATACATTAAAAAAATACCTTCAAGCAGCCGAGGGTCTGAAGGATTCAATAATCAAATTAAATGCGGGATGTTGAGTAGATCGGGTGAGTTATGCTTGAGTTATAATTGGTTTTGCATTATTTTCCCTTTTCGGGACTTCCGCGTGAAAGTACTTCTGGTAGGTACCGAATTCTGATGCGAATTTGATGTGCCCAAGCTTTTTGATCTCAACAATTATTAAAAAGTGCTAATCAGAAAATTATTTCTATCTCTACAGGAACTTTTGTTGCAGCGAAACTCTCTTTGGCTGTTTTTAGGGTGACTTTCATTCTGTTTGGCATACGTGATTATTGTACTACCGAATACCTGACCTATTTTTTTGACCTCCCTAATACTAATTCAACATTTATATGTTGATTTAGAAGTCTTACAATTAAAAAAAATATTTTGTTTGTCATGCGTGTTTGTGGTTCTTACCATATTTGATCCGGAGTAATACAAACACATATGATCAATAATGACTGATAATAAAAGTTCACGTTTGCAGGAGAACAAATGTGTTATTGGTTCAGGTTATAACTTCAGTAATACTCGAGTAACAGTTCAGGGTCATCAAAAAATTCAGTTACGATGTTGATTTCGATTACCACTTAAAACGTTCATGCGCAGACGAAGTGTAGACATCGTGGCCCAACTGAGTAGATTTGCCTGTCGGTACCACTCTGACGTCAGTGATCAATGGCTCATGCAGCCGCTGTGGTAGTGAAGAAAATGACTACACAAACCCGGAGCTAAACTCAGTCTAAATTTTTTGCCAGAGCATGAGTGATTTTAATTGCCTATGTATATATAGGCTTAGCATTCGGCGGCTGAATTTATAGATGCAACGGCAAAAAAGTTATTTGGAGAGCGACAGGATGCATCCATCTCTGAAATTGAATATCTTAAAAAGAAACTGTTTGTGAATAGTGAGCCAATTTTAGCGAGTTCCAGTCGGGAGTTCAGAATAGTAACATTGGGTTTATTGAGCTTAAGAACTAACCTCTGTACGGTGACAAGTCGAGCTGCAGAATGCAGTATTGGAATCGAATGGGAAAACCAATCAATAATATTTTCGAAATCAGCTTCTGCAAACAATGGCTACAAAGAGCATGAAAAAACTTCAGTGAAAATAGAAGAAATGCGAGAGGAAATCTCACGATTAGTTGAAAATTTATTGGGTCATTTCGATAAATATTATTAACTGAAACAGATATGATTGAAAGTTCAAGACGTATTCGAACTTAACTTCTTTTCAGTAAGTTCAACACGACCGATCTTTTAATCAGAGACCAATAGACGTAGCTGCCTGTTTTGCTTTGGCCTCCTCACAAATATGAGAACATATTGATGGCGAGTTATTTTTGAAGTTGAATTTTTGAAGACTAGCATCACAAAATGGCCAGGACATGGCTCATGTCATATGCTGTCAAAATTTTTGTGCACTGATTTCACGTTATTAACGTAGACATTTTAATTTCACTTTCTTAGTTCAAGAAATCGAGGCGATGTTTAATGATTTCGAGCGTAAAGGCATAGCAGCGTTCCTTATGTACATTACACCTTAGCTCTTCAAATAATTTTACCGAGCATTTTGCTTGCGTTCTTGTGAATTATTACAAATACTAGTGTGCACGGCCCGCCAAAAATGACGGGATTCCACACTTTTCTTGAAGAAATTTTTCAGGTGTGGATGACAAACAAATATATTCATCCTAACAGTATCCGTGGTAAAAAAGAATCTTGTACTTTTGCACTGGTGAAATCGTATCACAGTTACGGTTATTATAACTTTCCTTATGAGCGTGACAGAGAAATGCAAGGAGCGGAATCCAAACAATTAAACCAAAGGTATTATTAGGTAGTAGCAAGACGCGTGGAAATTTCACTTTAAGCTAGGTGGACCTGTGAAAAAATTCCGTCAACATAACTTACCTATCCTAACTCATCATATCCTTGCCGAATTTATCCTGATAAAATGTCAAACGTATCAATGCATGTAAGGCCATCTTTCAATACACTGAGGGATTCGGTATCCATGATACCGCAGACTCAGACATCCCATGTTTCTTAAGAATCGGACACCAAACAAATATTTAAATAAACACACAACGGGTATTATTAGGTTAATTTTTTTTCTGATTGATTGGTACTAAATCATTGGTTCTTATCTATTTACTAAGACGGTCGTATGTTAATAAGCTAATTTATTTGTTTTGTGACACGCTCTTAAGAACAGATACGAAGATATTAGCACTGACGGTCTCGGTATCGGTTCACCGGTAAGGTAATACACTCATTTTTGCTGTACAAGTGCACTATAATAAGTCACTTAAAAAAAAAAAATTGAGAGATCCAGAGCCATATATACTCGAGTCCGTATCGTGGATACCGAGTTCAGCGGAGTATTCCATATCACAATATACATACACTAGCCGCAGTTGCTTTCAATAATGCTGAATTTCTCTACCTAGGATGTGACACGAATGGCAATTAATATTTCTGTTACTGCTAAAAAATCCTGTATTCTAAGTATTTATTACTGTACCATGAAAAATAATTTACCTTTCAATAAGCTTAAGCATCCACTCGAACAAATAATTGTTCAAAAATGGGATTGAATCTCGTCATTTTTCTCAGGCCGTGTACACTATATAGTTCGGTAGAGTTGTCCATGTTGTCGAAATATCCAACCTCAATATCTCCAGAATCTATGCACTCACTATTGTAAAAGGAGCCGCATCCGTTTCCGTCCGTCCGTGTGACCCCCTCTTGATTATGGTATCCACAATACGCAATCAGCTTACTTTTAGAAATATAAATTTTCTATGGAGCTTTCTCTGTTGAAATTAATCATGTCGCTTTGATATTTTTGATTGATAATGGGAAAATATATGTTTTAAATTCGTTTGACCAGTAACCTGGCTACCACTTGGTATAAGGTCCAAGATTTTGGCAGTTGAGTTATTGTTTTCGAAATTGTGATTTTCTTTAGAAGCTTCGAAGAGATAATAGACGAAATTTCAGAATAAATTTCCGGCAAAAGAGGCCACCATGGATAGAAATGTGTCCAACCGCGAGAGAGAAGTAGCAAGACTTCGACAGCAAGAAAAACGCCGAAGACGATTGGATGAAAAACGTGAAATGGCAAGACGAAGCAATTCTGCTTGCAAACGAGAAGCTAGAGCTAAATTGACCCATGAAAGGCGTTTGGAAATTCTTCGGAATAATGCAGAGCAACACCGAGTAGCTATAAAGAGCTAAGCACACGAAAGAAGCGAGGAAATTTTTTGGCAAAACGCTGGACAACATCGAGTGGCACGAGAGAATCAAACTCAAGAAAGAAGGGGTGAAATTCTTCAGACTAATGCATGCCTAACAGCATCGACTTGCACAATGGAATATAAATCAAGAAAGAAGGAATGAAATTCTTCAGACTAATGCCGACCAGCACGTGTGCACTAGTATATATGAATCTTGCGAGTTCCATTGTATTATTTCGTTTGCATTTTAGCGAAACACTGATTTCTTTGTGAGGAATTTAAAACTTTACTTCCCTTCGATAAATTTTGCATCTTATGTTAGCTCAATAAAACATCCATCACTTTCACAATAGCACCTAAAATAATATGCATGCTCTAGCCAACCTCCGCCATCAGTTTCGGGGGCGCTTTTTTAAAGTTGGAGCGATAATTTGGAATATAAATTTTCAATCGTTATGTAGAGTTCACGTATCCAGTTTACAGGGAGGTAGCAGGGATGGAAAACCAAGCAAGCATTAAATTGTTCGTTGTTTTGAAGGAAAATATAGAGGTTCACATTCATCAGTAACTTTGGTTCACAAATTTACCACGATAAAATGTTCACCTGACGTTTCGTGTTCTCTTTTCCCTTCAGTTTTTAGAGGAAAATGATTCTGCATAATTCGGCTTGAACTTCGTTGAATTTTTACTGCAATTCTTTATGATAATAGAATGATGTCATGAACAAGATTTAACCCAGTATCAGATAATTTTAGCTAATATTTTACTGCCTTACGTATGCTTGAGCCATTTTTTGGATACTTTAAATGCCGCGGCAACATTCAAGTTCAACCAAAGTTTTTGCTCAAATCTGCATGTAGGTTCTCGTTAATTGGCAAAAGAAAATTTTGAAATTTTTCCAATCATTAACAAAAATGAAGTCGTTAAAATCAAGGATGCAAGCAACATGATTCATGGCATAATTTTTAAAATAAAACCCGGAAATTTCATCGTTCTAAAACACATAACCGAGATTCAAAAGCAGTGTAGAAACTCTACTTGAAAAATATCGGGACTCGTTGCTACAACTCAATCAAATTTTTTCTACACACGATGCAAATATTGCAATTCTTGACTCAAAATTTATAAAATGTTGTCGGATAAATATTCCGGCGTAAGTTGATAGGATAGTTGATAGGTACTTCAACCTTAAATCCCTTAAAAATGAGCTGATGCTGTTCGACAAGCAATTCTAAAATGATGCTACAAAGTTCTGGAATGTGTGACCCATGCCATTAAAATCATTACGGATTTGAAAACCGTAACAGCTCTGTTTGTGTTTTAATTCTTGCAATGGGATCACTTGTGTGACACTTACTTTGATTGACATCCATTTCGTTCCGTTGTATCGGGGGCAGTAATATCAAAAGCAAGAGGCATGGTCGTTGTGGCCCAGTCTGTTGTTCAATTTCGGTGTTGTGACCACTAGAATCGGGCAGTAAAGGTCAAGGTATTGTGAGACCAAGAGCCCACGATGGCTTTGAAATAAGTCAACTGAAAAACAGCATTGAAAATAGATGACAGAGGAAGTCTCTCTGTTCGACAAAACATTCTGACTTTCCGTATTTTTTACTGAAAAGTCCTTACTTGATTCTTGTTTTCCAGTCTCGAAAATAAGGCGATTTTAGCTATACTTTTTTCGACTGTGTTTTTCTCAAAATGTAAGGCTGATGTTAATTTTTCCACTGCGGGTACTACAGAAGTGTTGTATTCGAGACCGTATTTATTCCAGGCCGTAGTGTAGGAATTTTGTATTCACGCTGATAATAATCAAAGTAGTTGTTCTAAAAATGCAGTCTGAAGGCAACTGTGGACTTGAGCTAATCCTGAGCAATGTTTGCGACCGACTCAGGCGATGGCGGAAAGTTTGTAAATGACAGAAAAAAAAAACATTTTGAATGAATTACTCACTAAAACAGAAGAATTCTACATCAATGCTGTTGATGGTATTGTTGGTTTAAAAATCCTCCATAGCTATTTCAAGCAAACTTCTTAACAGATCCAAAGTCTTTTCCTGGAAACTTTACACTGCTTTGAAAAATTCGTCATAAACATTTTTCGCCAGTGTAAAGCCCATAAGCTACGGTTTTGAGAAGATGAACAATGAAGCCTTAAGGAATAGTGAAATTGAATACAGAATAATGAACTAGTAGCCATTAACTGCACGAGCATTGAAGGAACAATATAAAATTTTCGCAACGTAACGTAAGTGAAGAATTGAAATATTAAACTATATGGAAATAGTATGCCATTGCTACCAACCCTTGTATGGCGCTTGATGTAAAGCGGTGCCTTAAAGTTCAATCGCAGAACATAGAAATTTTACAAAAGTTCGCCGACAAACATGCCACGCTTTGAAGCTTCAAAATAGGCCTTCATTTTCATTCATTCAAAATTCCTTTCAGGGAAACATCCTGCGTTTGGACCTTAAGTGCGATACCGTTTCAGTACTTCAAAAATTCACTCTAAAAGGAATTTTTCCTCGGCTAATGAGTTTGCTGAAGAGAGAATCCACCTGAGCGGCATTGGAATATGCCAAAAATGTTCCAGGCGATGCAGACCTGCTCGGAACTGGTCCATTTCGAGGCATTCGTGGGACTTCTCGCGTCAAATGTTCAAGGGTGCTCTACTAGCACATTTGCGTGCATTTCAGCTGTTAATAAACGGATGTTAGGAGTAATATGTGAATTCGGGCAAATTTAAGGAGGCCCTGGCAACAATAAACAGACCCAGGCAATAATAAGCAGACCCTGGCAGTAATAAGCAGACCTTGTTAATAATAAGCAAACCCCGGCTGTAATAAGCTGACTCTGGCAACAATAAGCAGACCCAGGCAATAATAAGCAGACCCTGGCATTAATGAGCAAACCCTGGCAATAATAAGTGGACCCAGGGAATAATAAGCAGACCCTGGAAACTATAAGCAGACCTTGGTAATAACAAGCAAACCCTGACAATAATAAGCTGGTGCTGGCAATAATACGTTGGCGCTGGCAATAATAAGCTAACCCTGACAATAATAAGTGGACTCAGGCAATGGTAATGGTAATAATATCCTACCACTACCAATAACAGGAAGCTCTATCTGCTCTAGGCAGGCTCTGACAATAATGGTCGGATTGTGGCAGAAATAAAAGTTCTAGCAGCAATCGATTTCTATTATAATAGCAACAACGCTGACCATCATGCATTCATAAATTTGATCTCGTTTCAAATTGAAGTTGGTTAAAACATTCGTTCATTTTGCGATCGATGACATGACGACAATAAGATATACGACTCGTTGGTTGAAGTAGAATTAGCGGAATAAATAAAAAAAGAAACGAATTTCTTCCGTACGTTTTCCCCAGAATATCGTTTCGGCATCACAGCTCTGTGACCGACAAACTAACTTCTCTTGATGGCGCAGCTTGTTACAGGTGCTCACCACAGTGCACAGACTGAAAACGTCAAGAAAGCGCTGCAGGAATAATGCTTTCATAGGACTGTGGATAAAAAAAACTCTCTTTAGTTCATTCTAGTCCAACCTCTCATTGGTCCATTGAATATTCAGCTCCTATTTTTCTGTTGATGACCAATCTTTTATTGTTCTCTTATAATAAAGACCAAGGTCTCATTGGTACTGTGAAGACGAATCTCTCACTTATACTCCTGAAACTCTAACGTTCAAATTATCGCAGTATCACTTGAACTCTAGCAGAATGCTTTCTGTTCCTCAGATAGATCCGATCTACTCTGCATTTGGCTTTCTAGTTTTAGTTAACTGTTCTGAATTAGCTTTCTTTTTATGATAAGTTTTTAAAGCTATATTTTTGTTCTTAGTAAAGCAAAGATACAGGGCAATAGGCTTCCGGCATAGGAACCCAAGCTCCTTTTATTTTGTATGTGTGATCTATAAAATATTCTGCTTGTTCATTCCTTTGATACTCAGTTACTTAGTTAGTCCGTTCGTTACGCTTTCGTCGGAGTTGGCGGTATCATGGATATCGAATTCTTCTGTGTAACATTAACTATCAGAATATGTTCGGTTAGGATGAGTTAAGATAGGATAGGTTAGGATCGGTTTGGTTTGGTGAGCATTGGTTAGATTATGTTTGGTTAGGTTAGGATAGATTAGGATAGGCTTGGTTAGTTTAGGATAGAATAGGATAGGATAGATTAGGATATATTAGGTTAGGTTAGCATAGGTTAGGTAATGTTGACGGATTTTTTCACGGGTCCACCTAACCTTAACGATGAAACTCTCCTCGGTATTACCAAGGGGACTGCTAGGTTATATTAATCCTTCATCGTCCACAGGGATTGCAAATTTACTTCCTTAAAAAACTTTTTTATTCCAATTTAATATCGAGTTCTTACCCTGATGAGGTGTTTGAAGTTCCCTGCGGACATCCTTATTCTGGTGTCGGTGTGAACCTGATGCCTGTGCCAGTCTGATAAAGTACACTGTAATAACGATAATGTGAACAGAAAAATTATTTCGGTTGAAGGTCACTTGTTTTATCTTTAGGTGCCTCTTTGCAACTGCTGCACCACACATCGAATATTGGTATTATAGGATATAACATGAGATATTAAAGAGCACTGTAAGAGCAATTGCCAAACTTCAGTCATGTCTCATGACAAAATAGAGTGAATGGTAGGAAACAATACTTAAGACGGTAATTGAAAAATAATACCTTAGAAATATGTTTATCTACTTTCCTTGTGACCTTAACTTATTTGATAACATTAATCTGGAAATAACAATGAATTAAATTAGGCTCATATGTAAATCTAATTACTCAATACTGATATGGGATTAGAAAAATAAAGGAAAATAGAAGAGAAGAATAAAAAATAGCACCAATTAAACTAAACGAAAATACAATTTAACTATTTGCTACTTTTAGAGGATAAGTACTCAGGATGAAGTTAAGTGATGGTAGTAGTTTGTGAATGTGAATGGGCTCTGAAAACAAAGGTAAAAATTAACAGAGGACATAAAGAGTAATTTTATTCATTCATATATTTGAAATTTCATGTGAAAACACTTATTCATTCAAGTATGAGTCAGAATATTTCAAATGCATGTTCAAATTTGAACAATAGTCATTTGTTCAAAGAATTAAGACAACAAATAGTTATTTACTCAACTGAAGCACTTGAGCGTGGATTGTCTGACACTAGTATGAGACGAAAAACAAAGAAATCGGTTACCTCGGTGACTGCGTCCAGCCTACTCAGCTACTCTCTCGTGAAGTGTCATATGGGTAGAACCCACATGCTCATGTGGGTTCTACCTCTTCGTTCTACCTCTACGTTATACGCCCGCAACTTAAATCTTTGATGTGGGAAGATCTCATACCGGTCGGCAGCGGATCTTTGTAACAAAAAATTTAATAATGCGTATATTTGCTAAAATATAACTGAGATAAATTATAAGAAGAAACGTTGATGAAATCATTGGGAATTTTTAAAATTTCAAACCAGCATACAGTTTTCCCTCATTTTGAATCCCAGTTTTGCGCTCTACATATCAGGGTTTTTGGGTTTACTCCCAGAGCTCTTCACGTGAGAGTAGCTGAGCATGTCGGTTGCAGTCACCAAACTTTCTGTTTTCTTGGTCCGTTGTCTCATTCTAGTGTGAGGAACGTTGCTGAAGTGGTCATTTCTGTTCAGGTCATCACTGTTACTAAAAAATAATTGATGCCTGCTCTGCTAATTATGGCCTCCGTATTTTAGAATTCCTACATACTCACAAATTAAAACCATCGCAACTGCATATTATGTAGAGTGCACACCCTCTGAAAATTGTATTTCCTTGAACTGTATCTTCGTTGTTTACTTCTATTATTAAAATTTTCAACATTCCTCAGGTATTTTTTACTTCATTGATCGCACTAATATTTTTTGCGAAATTGGAATAAAGACCTCATTTAATCCTCTTGATATTTCTAGAAGATTTATTTCTCTTGTGCTTATAGGGCTCAAACCGTCTAAATTGAAATATTTTCCGTCTTATTTTCTTATTTTTTCCTGCAGTCATTTTAAATTTGTTTGTTAAGCAAGACGTTTTTCTACAGTAACCTTCGCGGCATATAGTTACGATGTTTTAAGGAAATTCTAGATTCATTACTTGCTTATGAATTTTGTAAATGTAACGATTTTTCCCACATTTTTATATGTTCAATTCAATTGCTTATTCGGTTGTATTAGAATTTCACCGGAAAATGTGAAGATAATTTCTATGTATTTGTTTCATGGAATTTGTATACGGTTCATTAAGAGATATTTTGAAAACATCCGTTTCAAGTACTAGGTTGTAGAAGCCCATTCACTTATGTGTCCAAAATCACAACATTGTTTCTTCAGGTTTCCATCTACGACTCCTCCGTCAAGTTTCCAAACATTTCAAATTGACTTCCATTTTTCTTTAAGATCGAATTTTACGTGACAAATTTGTTCGCATGCATCCATGTTTGCTTTGAAGAGTGTCCGTGTTGTATTTCTTGTCGTGTTTGAATGCATGCTCTAGCACAGGCCAGATCCTCCAGCTCTAGAATTATGTATGCAAGAGCTCCGGCACTCAGATTTTTGAGCTACGTCTGTCGCATGAATATTGGCGGGCTGCAGCGTAGCCTTGTGCTTAATTCTCCCTTACTCGCAGTTTGGCTTCCATTATAAGTTTTGTTTGGTTCTTTTAGTTCCTTCACCTAAAGTTTGATGTTCGATTCTCTAAGCTTCTTTACTCAAACAATGATATAAAACATGTTCGGTTCGTTTCGTTCATTTAATAAAAGAATAATGTAAAACATCTTAGGTTCGTTCAGTTCCTGTACTCAAACAATGATATAAAACATGTTCGGTTCGTTTCGTTCCTTTACTAGAAGAATGATGTAAAACATTTTAGATTCATCCAGTTCCTTCACTTAAAGATCGATGTGAAACATGTTCTTTACAGAGAGTATGGTGTGAAATGATCCTTTGGCTTATTGAACACAAGCAGGGATCAAGAAATAATGAGTAATTTTTTGGCGCGCGTAATCAGACTCGACACCACCCCGAAAAATTCGGACCTATTTATTATGTACAATGCAAAAGTAATGGAAAAATGTACGTCTTTTGCCCTTAAGTAAACCTCTAAGCATTCCTTTACGGAGTTTGTGAAATCACCCTGATAACGCAAATAAAAAGGCTCATATACTGCTATGCAAGCAAAAGAGCAATGTCGTTTCAAAATGAAGTGAGGAGGTGGTATTGCAAGGGGTTGTGCCTTGGAGTCTTTGACAGCAAGTTCTGTCATGTCATTTAAATACATGTAGCTCTGATGCTTTTTATTTTGTAAAATGATTTAAACATTTTAGCGTCTCGCACCCGTTTATGACCTCTGTATCAGAGCTGGCGTCATCCTAATTCTTAACTTATAAACTCTTATACCTGTTTCTTTGTTGACCTTTTTGGATAAATTAAACTGCGCTGAAGAGTGATTGAGGGATTTTCTTCAAGTATTACAGATACCAAGATTGTCTAAGCTGATACATAGTAGCTAAGCTGTAAATTGAAATTAGTTTTAAACATTCCTGAAAATTGAACCTGTATGCAACTGTCGACAGTTGTATTGCAACGTGTTCTTATGAAATACATTGCACTAAGGTATTCCTGCTTCACCGACAAGCATGGATTGCTTTCGTCTCTTTTTATTCATGAGACTTTACGCGACTTTTAATCTCTGAGCTAAATCAGCGCCAGGAGCATCTGCGATACCGTGAGAAACATTTATTACCCTAAAAATGAACTCTGCCTTGGGCTTGCAAGAGGCAAAGTCTCGCGTTGTCTTATCGTTTTTCGATTTGTCGCCGCCCTTCAGCACCGCAGTCGAGTGTTCTCCGATGCTGGTCCCGGCCAATCGGTTTTACGAGAATTGCTTTTACGTTGATTGAAACACTCTTGGAATGGGTGAAATACTTCACGGGCTGCCCGGGGCTGCTAGAGATATGCCGGGCACTGAAGATTACGATGGAAAAATGAATCCGATACTAAATTCATTAACAGACCTTTCGGAAACGCCCCCGAGGTATCTCAACTTTTGTGTAAGGGGTAACATGCATATTCTACGTGCTACTGCTTCGGGATGTTCTCTGGGCAAGTGCTCTCACATATTCTCCTGTGTCAGTGTTTCAGTGAAGTTCCCTCCCATGAGTAGAGTTTTTCAAAAGATCACTGACATAATTGAGTATTAATTAAGTTTAAAGTTTCAAAGGCATCTGAGGAATGTAGTGATAAAAGACAATTGAATGATTTCAAAGAATTGAGGTCACGCGCATGTACCTCCCGTTCAGACTCAGGAGAGTTGCAGCCTTTGCTTGAAATTAATCTGATTCAATTTTGTTAGTTTTACCCGCACTTTTCTGACTTGTAAGACTTACTCTGCTTATTACGTTAACTAAGAACAACGTATCGAAGGAGCTTTTATCACGTTCCACCCTAACGAAAGTCATACAAAGATGTGAGTATTTTTAACACTGCTATCCACTTCGAAGCAATTAACCTTTAGATGAAAACTGCATTTTCTACTCTTTAAAACCAATTAACTAAAACAAAAATAGGTTAACGTTCAATCTTTTACTGATGGTTACTCGTATTATTCCTTAAATTTGACTAATTCCCATAAAGTCCGTGCTTGACATGAAACTTCATTCTTCCTTCGCTCGCACAGGCAGGAAAAAATAAAGAAGTGTTCTTTATTTTCAGTGTAAAATTCATAAGAAAAGAATATGAAGCTATTTATTCAATTTTTTTCCTCGTTTCGCCACATCTTGGCTCCTACACGTGCTACTTGTGCATGTCGAGCTTCATTTAACTTCACGATTTCATGGGATGTTTTCCCATGAGCTGAGCGGTATAAATTTACGGGAGGAAGAAGTTCCACCAATTTCTTTTGCGATGAGCTAACAACCAATTTTATTTATCTCCCCATTTTTGCAAATTCGTTCTAGAATGCATTTTATGTTTCTTTTTAATGAATGCGGAATCGTTGAAGTGCTTTCTCAACGTTTATAAGAGCTTCCTCTGTAATATCTTTTACCCGTTTTCTACGTTTTCCATCATCACCAGAGGATCTGTTTTTACTCCAGAGAAAATATTGCAGAGGCAGGGCTGGTATCGAATCAGCGAATTTCTTATCCAAATAATGACGTATTAGGCTCACATCAGGGAGAGCACTAAAATAATAATGGTACACCGTAGCGTTGCCATACTTCTTACTGAAGCACTGAAAGTGCTTTCATTTTGGATCTGAAGTACTTATCATTGTTACAACTTGATGATTTGGTCTCATTGTCAAAGTTATGAGATTAACTTCTTCTTCTGGCCAACATTACCTCTGTTGGACATATTTCAAGTGGAATTTATCATAACGAGTGGTGTGGGTCATGAAAACACATGAGTGTAGGTAGATGCTTAGCGTTTATTTATGAGATTTTGTTTTAAAAATCTTAACAGAGAAAATTTCTGCCAAAGAAAAGGATCATCCTCATAACCCTGTCGTTCAGTTTAAATCTGTTTTGCTCTAGACCAGGGGTTCATAACCTGGGGTGCTCACACCCGATGGGGGTGCATGACGATATTCCAGGGTGTACAAGACGATATTCCAGGGTGTACGAGACGATATTCCAGGGGGTACGAGACGATATTCCCGGGGGTGCGAGACTGTAATCCAGGGGATGCGAGACGGTATTCCAGGGAGTGCTAGACGATATTCCCGGGAGTGCGAGACGTTATTCCAAGGATTGCGAGACGGTATTCCAGGGATTGCTAGGCCATATTCCAGGGGGTGCGAGACGGTTCTCCAGGAGGTGCAAGAAAAGTCCCGGTAAATGAAAGGATATTGATGGCTATACGTTGGTGCTTTCATTTCAAGGGGTGAGAGGTCTGAATAAAATTTCATTATGGGTGCGAGTTGGAAAAAGAGGTTGGGAACTATTGCTCTAGACTGTAAATTGGGAAGGTGAACTCAATTTTAACTTGAACCCAAATGGCAATGTCCAGCAGCTTACACATTATATCACCCTCGAAGGAGATTACAGCCAAAGTAGAGTATTTGAGCGCCTATTTTATTGCGATCTCATCTCATAAAAACCCAAAGAAGAGAAGATTTATTCTCAGGTATTTAATGTGTAATGTATACTCGCTGGAGCTCGAAGTCAATTTTTGAATAAAATACTGTTCAAAATCAGTATTAGAAGATCGACGCGAATATGTGACAAACAATTGAAATATATATATGTTGATCAGAAACGAATTAGAAAGTCTCGTCGTAAGTTTTAAATCAATAATTGGAAAAGGAACTAAATACATAGAACAATAAAATCGCGACACAATTTGTACTTAAACATAGATCAAATTCATTGGGCTTTATGAATATTAACACATTGATTTGAGTTTGTAGTATTAACCTGTGGATGCATAATTTATTCATTAAGTATTTTACTATTGAATCCACGCAAAGGTTCTTGCAAATGAACGCAATAGTTTCAAATATTCATTCGTTTTCAAACGTTTATTCGTTCGTACACTGAGAGAAATTTTGACACACCTGGGTGTGTCAAACGGTTATTCAGAAATAGTTTGATGCACATTGAATAATTTCCTTTGACCACATATTAAAGAGGTTGAGAGACTTGAAACACTTATTCACAGTTCAAATGGCTCAATATTTTTTGTAGAAAACCGAACTGTGTTTAAATTTTGTGATTGGAGTATAATTCTCCCAAAAAACCTTCATAACTTCGCTAATTTTTCTTCTAATTCTTGGACATTGTCTGTATATCAGTGTAGTTAGTTGCTAGTCAGAGAACGTGAAATATTTATGAGAAATAAAATGACTTACGTTAAGTGTGTCATGTTTGACACTCTTAAGTGTGTCGTATAAGCCCATTACACACTAAAGTGTGTCAAAATACATAGGCTAATCATGTATATTGTTGACACACTTTTGTGTGCCGGTTTTGCGACAACTTGACACACTAAAGTGTGCCGCTTTTGCGACAAAATTTTTCTCAGTGTAGGCGCTCATTCGTTTTCAGACATTCATTTTCAGACGTTGATTTGCTTCAGATGTTCATACATTTTATTCTTTCGTTTTCAGATGTTCATTCAGTTTCAGACATTCTTCCATCATCACACATTCATTTTCAGACGTTTACTCATTTTCAGAGATTTATTTTCAGACGTTCAATGTTTCAGACGTGTATTCGGTTTCAGAAATACACTCGTTTATGAGACGTCAATTTGTTTTCAGACAAGTTATTTCCGTCATTTTTCGGGGCAAGAAATATGTTTGCTAGAGTTTGAGCTCCATTCGTTTTAAATTTTAGTACATGATGGTTAATATTTCAGCAAGTCCTTGAGAAACGACGACATGGAAGCGGGAAAACATTTCTGATTCATTTTTTTTATACTTTACCTGAAAAGCTTTTGAGCATTGCTCATCATCGTCAGAAAGAACTATAAATGGAGTTTTTATTGAATATTATGTGTAACATTGTATGTTCATTAAAATCAGACTAGAATGAAAGTACAATAGTAGATAGGAGACACTAGATCAAAATTTGTTTGGATCTTTTCCAGATAAGTCCCGCCACTAATGCAACACATGAGTTCACCCACTTGAAACTTTCGAAATAATGCATCTATCGACATCAAATTACTTTTAAACGAAAGGTAAAAACGTTTTTTATGTTTAAAAAAATTTTGAAGTCGATAGGTGCATTATTTCGAAAGTTACAAGTGTGTGAATTTATGTGGTATGACGGCGCGCGATTCGGATTGGTATATCCAAAAATTGATGCATTTTAAAGAAAACCGTTTCCGTACCGTGTGCAACACGTAGAGAAAAATGCTTCAATCGTTCGTTTGTGAGTAATTTGAAGCCGATAGGTGCATTATTTTAAAAGTTACAAGCGCGTAAACTTACGCGTATGTGTTGCATTTGTGGCGGGGCTTACATTGAAAAGATCCATTTGTTTCTGCACAGATCAACATTGATTGCTGCCGAGTCTTGTTCGTGCGATGGCAAATACGCGGGTAGAATATTCAAATGGAATGAATTATTTTTTTTTCAGTGAGTTCTGTTGATGAGCAATATAATGTTCTAAGGTTATAAAATAACTCTTTAGAAAAGGAGTCTGAACTGGTATTGTTTCAGCATTTAGTTTATGTTTTGAAAGAAATTACGTATGCCGAGGTATAAATCTTCTACTTATCAGTCGATTACTCGAAAATCTCAGTTCAATGACAAAAAAGTGAACCAAAAAGTCAATGACCCCATTTTAAATGCAAACGTTTCAGAATTGCAATATTTCTTCTTCTGAGCTGAATTTAAAGAAGAGTTAAAATACAAACTAAATATCTAAATGAAACCAAATGAAATACACTTTCCCCTAAAACCTAGAAAGCCTTACTTCCTAACACTCATGGCCGTAGTGAAAGCATGAGTAAATTGTGCAATATTCGAGGGTGCACAGATATGTAACGAGTCTCAGAAAAAAGATGCAATAAACAACGGCACTTCCCATAACGTGAGTTTTCATTTCTATCTCTCATATCACAGCATTTCTCTCAAATACGACCTTAAAACGCCGAGTCTTGTTTGTCAATGCTTTAAAATTGCTGAGGAATGGTGAGTCGTGTCCGTTTCTTAATTCAAATGACACACACTATCATTCACGGCAAAGTCTTCTTGGTTTCTAAGACATGCGAAGCTGAAAACATTTAGTCACATTTCTCTGTTGTCTATTTTAGTCATTTTTCTAAGTCTCATTCTTTTCTGGGGAACAACGGCCGCAGACTAACATTCCTTGAACAAGCCACACTGCGAATAAACGTCGTGTGGTCAAGGTAGCGAAATAAAGCACGTGCTAAATATCTTAAGTGTAAAGTGCCTGCGATCCGTGCTTTGATGCAAAATTACAGAGTATTTCTTCTGCTTTCAAGTGCTCATGCTTTGCAAGGTTCATGTAGAAGTTTTTCATGAGTCGAACACAATAGCCCTGAAAATGTGACGGCGCTCTTTCGCTACAATGAACTTTCCTGCGCTAACAGAGTAACTATGCTCATGAGATATGAGCAGTAACCGTGAAAGTGTAATGGCACTCCTTAGTTAAAGTTACATCTAGTCCGCCAAAAACGCACAGTAACCGTGAGAGTGTGCTAGTATTCATTAGTTAAAGTTGACTCTAGTCCGCAAGAACTGACAGTGTTCATCTTTTAAAACTTTTCTTTCATTTTTATTGAGAACATGAAAGTGCAATCCATCTTCTTCATTCTCTTCATATTTAAAAGTTCTTTAGCGTTGCTTGCAAAAGAATTATTCTTCGTTCGAAGAAAGTGGCTGCTGTTAGATCAGTGCCTTGAGTTGATATACGAAGCTTGAATATATGTCTTTGAATTATTCGTTGTTTCTCACATGACGATTTTCAGGGAGTAAAAATGAGGCAGCCAGTCTTTCGGCTGAAGTTATTTTACAGGAATGAAATACAAATTTGCTCTTCTGAATTAAAACTGAGAAATTATGGCGTATATGCCAAAAAAATTTAGATTCGGTTGTACCCTGAAAAAAATCATATTTAGTTACAGATAGCAGCTATTTAATCCACTTCAAGGTATTCGTGTCAGTTAAATACAAATGTCTAGTTTCAAATTTAAATTCTGTGCTAGGTTGGCCTCCTCATAAATTCTCAGTATTTTTTCAAGAAATTAAACAAAATGGACTAAATCGAATTCAAGTGAGCTTATAGGGTCCCGCCAAACTGAAAAACTATCTTTCTAAGTAAATGTTGCAATTTTAAATAACTATCAAAACATTTTGCTAGCATTTATCCGCCAGTGAGAATTCAACGTAAGCGCGTAAAATCGTTAGTACCGTTGTGATTTCACTAACGTATGTGTCTTACTTCCATGCGTTTCTAAATAATTCACGATGTGAATACCCATTTTATTTATTAGTTTAATTTGAATGAACATACCATACTTAAAATTTTGTTCTGTTCCCAAATTATACAGCCTTGCTTCCATACTTAATCAGTCCAATGCTTGAACATTGATTGTCCGACTTCACTCCAGCTACTGTTGGTTGTACCAGCATTTCCGCCACTGACCGAACTTAACTCTTCAACTTTGGAATTTTTGCCCTCAAATTACCATCATCACAACCACCGTCACTAAGCTGCGGCCGACATCAGGCAGTCACCGATATCAGGCTGAGGAAGGAACTACCACTCCGCAGTGAACTCATCAGGGAACTAATTTAACAAGAAATACAATATATTGAGGCTATTTTCAGAAGAGGATAGTGGATTTCTCTCGGAAATAATGGTAGATGATCTGTGACTCAGCTATGATGTAGGTCAAAATTGTAAGTATTGATCATACAGGGACTAACGTCTGAATCAACATCATGTCTGATTTTATGAAACAATTCCAAGGCATTCATCTTTGTCTGAATACTTGCGTGACAGGCAGCGAGAGGAAATATTTTGTTTAATTCATTACCAAAGAACGTCACAAAGGAAGGGTTCTATTATTATATGCTCTTCTGTTTAGAGACGTGTGTGTGTGGGTGGGTGTGTGTGGGAGGCGAGGGAGTGGGTGTGTCCGTCAGTTTGACGAACATGAAACTGTCGAAAATTGCCCAGAAAGGCATCTCTCTCTCTCGAGCTTCTCGTATCCTTACAACGAGATTTAAGCTGTCATAGCAAGTGATGGAAGAAAAACTGAACATTCAATTCGGGAGTTATGCTGAGATATTAGTGTGACGAATAAAATAAAAAGAACAATGCCATACAAGACGAGAACACCATTCACCTACCCAAAACCTCTAAAAAGAAAACGATTGATTCTAACTCAGTTGTTCAGAGTAATTTCAAAGGTGGCAAACTCGCAAATAACATCTGGTTTTCGAACGAATAGCTGATCCTTTTAGGATGAATTTCCATAGTGGGAATGACAGAGTACAGAAATTTCTCCCAAATATTCTGAAAGTCCAAAACACTATTCAAGCGTCGAAGGTTCGCCTACAGGCTATTCTCTTCCCAACATCGTTCTCCCTCATTTTTGAGGTTGAATACATTTTCAAAAGATCCTTGAGTTGCTCTTTTCATTATTGAAGGACATTATGTGTACCCTGCAGAGTCACATCAATTGCTGTAATGATCGTCAAAGCTTTCACGATTGCATTCTAACTCCATAATCTTGTTCTCTGAGTTGTGATGAGCGGCTTTGATTCTTTTTTTTTCTTGTGGATTTTCAAATCACGAAACGCTTACCTAGTGTTTGTGCCTAGCACAACGTACTTCCGCAAAATTACTCAGGAAACGTAGAAATTAAATTAGTCTTTTCATTATGACTGCCTTTTGAAGCTGTTGAAAGCCTACAGAAAGTTACATGCAGCCTCGGTAACTGCTGTATTTAATCAGAAATGTCCGTGGCGTTAAAATAACTAATAAATTTTGCACTTCGAAATTGTGCTCCCAAGATGCCATGTAAGTACGGGTTATATTACAAGTTACTTTATCTTGGTACCTCAGAAGTGCAAAGAGAACTCAGAATAAAAAACTAAACTTGGTTATTTGCTTAAACCTAAGTTACTCTCAGTATGGTTCACTTAGGCACTTATGATAGTTATCAAATTGAATGAATCAACGAAGAATCGCGGCGAAGTGTAAAAACTTATTTAATAATCAAATGCACTTACAACAAAGTTAATAGATTTCAGATAAGTTGGTACTTTGGGTCTCATTTTCAGATGGATAACTGTGGTGTTAAGGTTGCCTTTATCTAAGGATTCATCTTTCATTATAGTGACATTTCTTCGCACAGTCTACAAACGTATAACTTCTTCAAATTTATTCCATTATGGATACCAAAATGAGAATAATTTAGATTTAAAAATATACCTAGTAGGTCGCAGGAGCTAAAAATACCAATCTGCAGATTGTGCAAAATTATTCGTGTTCTAACCAGCAGAAACTAAGAAATTTAAATCCAGTTCTAAACTTGGTAACATACATAACCAATGTATATTAATCATTGAAAGTTTCAATCGTCGTTTGTTGGAAATAGAATAATGCGTTTATTACGTTCTTTGCATATTGCGCGAGAAAATTTATTTAAATTTAATTTGGTTTTCAAAAAATTTTGTTTATGTTGTACCTTTTCCTATTGTTACCATGATCTTGAAAAGTACCTCTAAAAATCAGACTGAGCCTGAATCTCACTGTGCAGACAAAATTCTTTTGGTCTATAAAATTTACTCCTGGTATCCATAATTGATACACAGAAGATAGCGGATTTCCCATAACACTGAAAATTTTTAATTCGAAACGTTCCGGAATCTAAACATGCAACCTTCAATGTAGGGTAATCGGCAAGAAGGGCTGACGCTTTTTAAGCCATTCTATTGTATTGAGAGCTGAAAAATCTAATTTCGAAACACGTGGTACTGAAAAATGTTAATCTCGTTTCAAAACTCCTGAACTGAACATGTCGCTTTACGCTGTTATTTTTTTTTTTGAGAGCGAGTTGGTATGGAAGTTACTCAGCTATCTTGACATCAGTTACAAGATCACAGCAGAAAATATCTGAGAAATCCTTTTATTATAAATTAAAATTACTCTAGATGATCGTACAGAAAATTCCCGCTGTTTATGAAAGTCCTATATAAGATAGGTCTGTTGAATTCAGTCAAAGTCTGTCAAATAAACAATGATTATGCCTCAAAATGGCTAGTGGCAGGAGAAGATATCTCAGAGCGAGTAACACCTAAACGTGTTCTCTTTTTTAACAATTATCTGCATGATTGTTTAATATCAGACTTTTATGCCTCTACTTTACTCGATGATCAGAAAATAAAACATTCGCAACAGCCCTTATTGTACTTCGTGCATTAATTAGCGCTTGGTGTTATCAGGCAACATCGATCAAGTACAAATATAACTTTAAAACTCTCATTAGAATCCATATTGAATTTGCCATGTACTTTTTATGAGCAATTACACTTTGACTTCGTATTCACACCTTAAACAAAATCTTTATTGTTCATAGTATTTTGAGGAGAGAGTTTATGTTAAAAGTAGTACCCTATTTGGTGAAAGATTAATTCAGATAAGGAACTTTATATCAAGCTGTTGCTCTTTATATTGGTTTAAGCTTTGCGTTTCCCATGATTTTTTGATCATTTTCGCAGAGGTCGATTCAAAGTTTGCACTTTGACAAAAAAGGCTACCCGAAAAGTTGCCTCTTGTATTCTTAATTGTGAAGTGGGGCCAGCGAGGTCGGTTCAGAATTGATGAGCATTTAATTCAACTCTTAAGTAGCCTAGGTGGCAACCACCACCCTGATGCGACGTTTCGCTGCATTTATTGAGTGGATACCTACCGAACTTTTTTATAGATATAACTTTGCAAATTACGTTCTATCTGGCGATTAGCTTGCGATTTACTCGTCTCAGTAAAATGGATGAGAAAGTTGTGTGTCTTCCGTGACGTGCTGTATCTGGCGAAGTTTATCTGGTCATTTGCACGCTACCTGAGCTCCGAGGTAAAGCTTGACCTCGTCCACAGCTGAGCGTATGAATGTTTGCTCAAGTCAGGCTAGCTATTGAAGGGGCTGTTTTCTGCGGTCTTTAAGAGCCTAGCGTGACGTAAAATATGCCTCGGGTCGACTCGCTTTCCGGTAATCAATGATGTCTGCGCACCATTGTTGCGGCTGGAACTACTACAAAGAACTTTTGACTTCGACTGCTAATTCGTTCATGGGGTAATTCAAAACCTCTTTGCACGTATAAGTTTCTGTTGTTGACCCGTAATTTACTAGCGAATTTTTTTGTTTAAATCCCTTGTTTTTTATGGTTCGCTCGTTTGACGCTACTAGATGTTACAAAATATCACGATGATTTCCGGCCAGTTCACCGTAATTATTGTGACAGGGATTAACTGAGGGAAGGGGTCATTTTGAGTGTTTAATTAGCACAGTGGTCTTATTAATTATTTTGATGTAAAACATTACTCGAGTTGATTGAAAACTATCTTAATGGCGAAGTATGCCATTTAAGGCTTCGAATTTCTCACTTGATCAAAATTTCATTAATATGATTAGAAATGAAAAACATATAAATCGTTGCGTTTATGTTGTAGATCGATGAGTTGCAGTTATAAGCCAATGTGTTTTTGTTATACATCGACGCGATACTGCATTAGACCGATGCATTTTTTAGAGACTAATATATTACGGTGATAAGACCGATACATTATTGTGAAAGTTTTAACTGTTACAGTTCCAGACCGAGGCATTATTTTAAAAGATTTTTTGTGTTACTGTAATTTATTGACCGATGCTTTATTGTAATAGATCCAAGTGTTACAGTAATAGACCGATGCTTTATTGTAATAGATCTAAGTGGTACAGTAATAGACCGATGCTTTATTGTAATAGATCCAAGTATTACAGTAATAGACCCGATGTATTATTGTAATATATAGATTTGTTACTGTAATAGACCGATGCATTATTGTAATATACAGTATAGATGTGTAACAGTAATATACCGATGCAGTATTGTAATATATCTAAGTGTTACAGTAATAGACCGATGCATTATTGTAATAGATCTAAGTGGTACAGTAATAGACCGATGCGTTATTGTCATAGATCGGTACGTTACTGTAACAGATTGATGTGTCGCTAAGACCGGTGCGTTACTGTGAAAGACGGATGAGTTGCTGTTATATGTAGACCATATAAACCGATGTGTGACCGAAGGATATTTGAGAATTACTCAATAATTCGATGTTTATTACACACATTACCATTCGTTTAAACTATGGATGTGATTAAACGTGAGAAAATTTAGTTTACATCTTAATGCTATTTACTAAATTTCACGCAGCTATTCGATTCGTGGGAGTTCATCGCGCATTATTTAGGCACATTTCGTTTACAAAATAATGAATATGTCTGGACGTTTTGAAGCAACCACACTTCCGTTCATCGTTCTCAAATCAAGGTAGTCATCTACATATAGTGGAATTGAAAATAAATTTTGTAGAGGAAATGAAGAAACATTTTTTCTGTGAAAATTCACCAGCTGAAATTGTCCTCCTGTTTCGAAACTTGCTGGAAAAAACGTTCTTGTCAGTGTCAGTCGTTACAGTTCTGCGGTAAAGTACTTTTCGATTGATTTTCGCTGAGTGTGAATTTGAGGTCAAAAGGGACCTCCGCTAATGATAATTGCAACTGTAATCAAAGTTGTAGAACACATGTTAGGTATATTAGCCGTTGCTACATGCAAGAAAATGATGATGTCTCTGGATGAACTACCGTAACATTCTGCTTTCATTAGAACATTAGTTAAAACATGGAGGTTGTGAGCAATACTTTTAGCCAGTCTGAAAAGAAGCAGCGAGAAAGAAACCTAAAAATTTTCTTACTAAATGCATTTCATTGAGAACGACAAAACACAAGTACACCTAACGTGTTTTGTACGAAAATATACAATGAAATCAAGAATTACACAAATTCTGCAGCGAAGTCTACTCATGACATTCTATTGAATATATGACATTCAATACGCCCGACCACGTGGACGATACCAGATTTTAACGTGGGTACCTTATTGTTATTTATACAATTATCAATAAAGCGTAGAACGTAATCTGTCACTAATTTCTACCGCTACATTCAAGAGCTTCTATTGGAATGAACACATAAATTAATTCTAATGTTCTTCAATATTTTTTTCGTGGTCGTACATCAATTATATGAATTTGAAGTACTAAGAAGGTTGTTTGAGTCATGTTCTAAGATTCGAGGTTATTTTAACAGCATGCTTTAAATAGCAAGTTTGAGTTTTGTAACCGTAGGTAAAGAGCTGAACACATCACACAACCTTGAGTTGAAATTCAAATGCGCGAGAACGCCCCTCGTTTTTTAAGGTTTGTTTCAGAGTTGAGCGGAGTTTTGCTGCGAGAACACAAAGGGACTCCAAAATTCGCGACTACAAGCTTATAGCCTCGTGTTCGGGCAACGGATTGAATTATGAATTTCAATCCGGAATGAGAGTTTTGCAGCCACGAACTGCCTGAACGCTAGAATTTTATCACCACGTTCAACGTCAGAATTAGAACTGACTTTCATCTGCATTGTTCCAAGCCGGGAGGGGACGAAAAGAATTACTTTTGCGCTCGACTTGTTGGGAGATTGATTTTCCGACGCAGGGCAGCAATGCAGACCTAAAAATTTTTCAATTTGTGATTTGAACGTCATTAGTTGACTAGGAAATGGTTGCTTCGTTAGGATAATGTCATTGGCGTAGTATTTGCGAATTTTACACGAAAAATGCTCTCCTAAAAATGTTCCGTCAAATAGTTTCATTAGGGTTGAATTTACGTATTTTACTTCAAAATTACTTCATTTAAAAAATGCTTCCTTAAAATGAGATTATTATGGTCATTTATGCGCTTAAATTGTTGGCATGGGAAGCAAAATAAAGCAACGTAACTCAAATTCCTTTTAATCTCATAATTTACTGAACTGAAGAACTATATACTACTGTACTGCGAACACTGCTTAGTTAAACGTTTTAGTCATTTAAAAGAATCAGAATAAGAATTAAAGGTTTTAGGTTCTTGATGAACGTTTTGAGGGTTTATATACAAAATATGTTCACTATAAAATACGGATATCTAATGATCAATGCATCTTAGCTGCTGAAAATAACTCTTAAGGACAAAATACTGTTTTTTAATGACAAATATCTGTATTAATTATTCTCCTCTCACTGTTAATTCTTATTTCATCGAATAATAATTGAAAAATACTATAATCACAATTGGTCTTCTATGTTTTCTGATTTTACATAAGCAAAAGATTGTTTACTTGGATCTATTTTGGTAAATAGTAATAAAAAAAATCTTTCTCCCCAACCAAGATTCTAAATTAATTTCTGATACGAACATGTATTGAAAAAATAGAAATCATATTAACCAACGTTCAAAATTAGAGAAATAATAAACAAAATGTTTCAGCTGTTTATCAGGCAGCATTATGCTAGCATGGACAGAGTGAATCTATTCCATTCTTTATAATCGAATCTTTGTCTGGGAAATTACGCGAATAAGTTATTACCCTTATGAACAATTTAAACCAGCATTCATTTCGGTAAATTTCATTTATCGTGAAAAAACAGCCAATTGGCGAATAAATACCAGGAGCAATAACAAAGTAATTTATTTTCTCCGGCCCTCTTCTGTCTCTTGTTTATTTTCTTCACTAATGATTCCTCCGAGGGGAAATAGCATCAATCTTCAAATTATTCGGTTACGCGTACCCTCTCTCGCTAACGTAACGGTACCCAGGCTATAGATATGTGTTCAGTGTGGGGTATCATTTGAATGGAAGAATAAATCTACACATTTTAATGACTATAAATAACCCATTATGACAATCATAAATATACTGTTACCACAATTATAAGCAACACATTGCAACATCTTTAAATAACGCAACAACACAATTACATATGAAACAGTATTTTAATTATGAATAACCAATTAATACAATTATAAATGAACCATTACAACAATCCTACTTGTAGATAGCTCACTCGCCAATTATAAATAAACCCTTACCAAAATTACTGAATAACACCGCCGTAAAACAGGTAATGGGTTCAACATTGATAGGCGATGAATTTGGTTTGTTGAACAAGATTTGCAGGTCATTTCCTACATAGAATAGGAGCTGGTACCAAACCTCCGTGGGACATCCATTGGGGTTTTTTATGTCTGGAGGCATATCTAATTACCATCACCTCGATTGAGTTGTGTGAATCAAGTGCAAGAGTGTGGAATTAAAGCGTAACTTTAAAAGTTGTCCTCGCCAAAGAACTAAAATCCATTATTCACTATATACTCGTAATAACACGCAATAATTTCTTACTTGGTTGGCATGTCTTAAGGATGCTTAGTGGCCGTATCGGAGATATGAGTTTCATCAGGACACAAGTACAAGAATATTTCAGTCACTGGTACTATTAGGGTGGATATATAATGTTTGTCATCCACATCTGGAAGATTCATTATATATTATTTGTGATGCTGAAAAGTAGACTAAAACGATGCTTGCGTTAGACGCATTTCTCTGAGCGGGTAAATATTCTGTAAGAACTTTACGGCCTGCAAATGGAATGCATCAAAAAATCGTTTGAACCTCAAAGAGCTCTATCAGATTTTTGAGCGGCAACCTGTCAGGAAAGAAATGAAAAATTCCGATTGTGATTGGATCCTGAAGGGGATTTACTAGATTTACGCATCGTGTAAAAAGGTTTCTTATTCTAAAGTAACAACGTTTGATAGAACAAACTTGCGTAGTGCACTGCCGCACACTTTTTCTGGCCATGGAGACTTGTTATTTGTGATTAGCTTGCGAGGTTATAGAAGAACTCGAGTGCAACTTCGTAATTGCAGTTAAATGGTATTGATAATATTCATAATAAGAACAAGAACAAGAAGAAACATAGAATACTAACATGAATAATTAATTGGTTTCAAGTAAACGTATTACTTGGTTACATTACAATGGCATGCAAAACGCCATTTCTTGGTCCAGGAGAATATCCTGGTCCGAGTGGTAAGAGATAAAAAAGCTTTATCAACAGTAATGAATTTTCAAATTGGGTTCTAGGGAATAAATCACTTTCATTCAGAGAATTACTCAGGGAATTCGAATAAAAATATTAATTTTATTTAATTTAGCTACCTCATGATGAACAAACCATTATGCCTTAACATAAGTGGGACCTGATCTGAAAATTCTAATATCATGCCAGAGTTGCTCAATTCATTTTTTATGATTTATTTTCTTATTTTATTTTATTGTTACATCATCAGTTGACACAAATTTATTATTCTGATATGAAACTCCGTTTGTGCATTGCGTCTTTAAAATCTTGGGAAGTAGGTTTGCAAAAAATCAAAAAGAATCAGAGTCTTGTCTTGAATAGCACAAAAAAATTAAGAAATATCTCTAAAAAACGATAATGGTTTTCAAATGACAAATTCTGGTGCTGTCTTACTCATCGTAAAATTCTCAAAAACACGAAAAAAGGATTCATGTGACTATTGCAGTTTGGGAATATGTATATACATTTTTTGACAGAACTTCATCGCAAAATTCTCAATAGAATTGAATTCAGGGTTTGGAATGTAAAGCCTGAAGGATTATCGATATGTGGAGTGACTTTAGATATTGACTTTATTCAATCTTCAAAGAGCAATTGATGCTGTCATTCGTAATTTGTAAGCCGACCACAATTATTTGTGTTTATTTCTGGAACATCTTTGGGGAAATCAAATTTTCCCGGCTTCGGTTGATTCTCTACAAATTGTTTCACCAAAATCAAAAAGTGATCTCGGCAATACCAAATTTCGAAGGTGCGTTAGGTCCTTATAGAAGCTATTCTCTATTTAGTAGGAGTGAAGTTTTTAGTCGGCAAATATCCAGAATAGTTTCATGCGTATAATTTTGCGTAAAGTTCTTGATGTGGTAATTAGTTTAGTCAAACTTTGTTCCTCTGTAATCATGTCAAAAACTCAGAAAATTTTTACCGTGCTATTTTCTAATAATTCTGAGCAAAAATATTGCTTGTTCATACAGGTTGAACAATTAAAGGAATTAAAGAAGCCTCATCTCTTTTTGATCATTAGATAAAAGTACACGAATAAAAATATAGGATTTAATAGTATGTCAGCTATTGATTGAAAGAACTGTTCGGTCTTCAAAAATTCAGAATATGCTTTAATTTCTTTCTTGAATTAAATTTATTTTCTAGTGTTAGAAATAATTGTTTTAGTCAGGAGTAAATGTACATGAAGTTCAGCGAATGATCTTAAACTGAAATCTCAAATTGATAAAATAAAAGATTTTATTTGCAGACCATTAAAAGAACTAACCTATATTTGATAATCCTAAACATGTATAACTTCCTGTGTAAAATTAAATTTCTTTTCAATTTTCAGATAGAATTGTTTCAGTGAGTGTTCCTGAAGTTCAGTGAGTGTTTTTTGAAGGAAAAAAATTAGTGCAGAGAAGTACAACGAATCAAAGCGGTGGCGCCTGACTAAATTTCGTTTCCCTCTTGAGAGGATTTTTCCATGAAATACTATGGGAAAGTTTGAAACGTCCGGGTGATCCAGGAATACAACACTTGTATTCCGAGGAAATTTAATGTTTCTGCATCGAAATTCCTTCGGTAAATATGTGTACAATGATTTCATCATCATTAAACATTTTTACAGATATTTACAGTTTTAAAGAAATTTAATACCACACTTGCCATGTTATAGGAGACGTTAATAAATTCTGGCCACTGTCAGGGCACTTATTTCAAGGTTATTTTGCGTCGAAGTCAGTTGTTCAGACAAAACTTGAGTTAACCTGACGTTCATTAAAAATAGTAATTTTTTAACAAGCATAGGAGTGATTGAGTGTGATTGAGTGCGAGAACTAAAAGTGGAACTGAACCCAGAGTCTAATACGCCATTTTTCGGGGAAGTTTTAACAACACGTGCAATTTTGTGCCGCGTGAATTAACGCGTAAAGATTTGAGTCTACGTTGAAAATTTCACCTTCAGCAACTTGGTTGTATCTAAAATGAATTTCCAAGGCCTAAAAATATAGCAGCTGTTTATTCAAGGAATATCTGAAACTATTAAAATCAATCAGCAGTTTTAAAAGTGAGTTATTGTGGTCTTCTTAGGATCCATTGATGAGACGCCCAAACTGTTTAAATATTCGTTCGTCAGTGAGATACTTGATCAAAATCCTTGATTGAAAAGTGTCAAGAAAATGATAGGTTTTTGAAAAGTGTCGAAAACCCAGGATTTAATTGATCTTGTGTTCTTGAGCTCAGCACGAATGGTACGAGTTGCTCCGGAAAATAGGCTGTGTGCCTTGAAGAGCGGACGCCAACGCAAATTTCTCCAAGACGCTCTTGCAGAACGAAATTTTCCCAATTTTTTTACCTTCCAATATCTTGCAGAAGTTTTTCCAAGACGCTGTAACAGACCACCACCGTGCCCGAGAAGGCATGTTTCTGACCTAGCGTCCAGAGCCAAGGTTTCCACCATGTTCACCAGCCCGGGAATAATCGTTCTCATTTTGGTCCTCTCAGCCGCTTCAATATCAGGTGAGTTCTGTGCGAGTGATGTCAAAACTGTGAGTTTATTGCAGTGCGTCTGAGAGCAATACGGCAACTAAATTTGATGTCTATGGTACAAGAATTCAGCAGTTATTTCAAAAATGCGATGACGAACTTTAAATGCAAGCAGAAGATGAGCTATTGGTTTATAGAAATAAATACACCAGAAGAGACGCCTTCAGTTTTATACTCCATTTTTTTGTCCTGACTCCTGAAACTGAGGTACGAAGGTCCCAAAAAGCTGTCTATATTGATCATTGATCTGCAAAACAACAGAGAAAATTTCAAAAAACAAATGTCTTCACATGGAACAACTTATACTGACAAAGCATATTTCTTAGACAAGTTAACAGAAGACTTGGCTTTAAGTATACTAAATATTTCATTAACATTTTCAAGCTATTTGTCTCGTGATGAATAAGCCAAATCAGATGCTAGGCTAGAACAGCACTTATATTCGCATCATAACTCGTGGCTTCGTTTTTAAGTTTTGATTGAGTTGGAATCATGTTGATTTTTTTTCTACTTCAATATTTCAAATTTCGTTTATTTTCAAATAACAAATGACCATGAATATCAGTGATCTGCTTACAGCTCTGCTGGGCTCTTAGATACGGGAGCTTGTATATATGACCATTTCTTTGTTGTAAAAGGATAAACAAAAGCATTAGAGTCGAATAACGATCAATTTGGCTCGCATGTTTCATACGGTCCGGGGATTCACAGTCTGTGTTTTCTGCAAGAATCAAATTACTTATAAAATAGTGATGCTTCTAACATGGGGAACGAAGAAAGAAACACTACCTTCTGGAAAAGCATTTCCATTTTGCCTTATCTCGATTCCATCAAAAGAAAGTCAGTTAAGAACAAGACTTGGCGTTGGAGGAGTTGGAAAACCAGCTTGAGTATTTTTTAATTTGAAATATTGACGATAAATAGTGCAAGCACAGCGATAATTATTGTCAGAACCAAGGAGTTTTCGAAAGGATGAACGTGCACAATTTTTTCGTTTCCATAACTCTAGCTCATATTACTTCAAGAAATCACTTCAAAATACTTTTTTCCCAAAAAGATGATTCCAAACAATTTACAAAAAAACATCTTCCAGTAGATGTAAGTGAAAAAAATTCAAGTTTTGCAGCACTTCCAAGACAGACAAATAAAATATCGCCATTGAATCCTGAACTACCTGTTGGATCGAAATTTTGTGAGCCCCAATAACGAACGAATCTTGGGGGGGTTCGTACTCTGTGATGCCCAATGAGCACAACAGCACTAATGCAAGCCGAAGAAAGTCTCCCACATCTCTGAAATTCATTTATGAAGTAAAATAAGCTACTCTAGTGTATGTGTGAACCAAAATGATGAGTTAAAGTACTTTGAGTGACCTCTTTCGGGTAAAATTGAAATTTTTGTTTCCCATTTATCCACTCACAATGGCACATGTCAAATGTGTGAGGAAATGAAATGGTAGTCGAAAACGACAATATTTGGTGGAAATTTATCGCTGGAGTAGTAATGACTCCCAAGTCCAACTTTTTCACCTGAGCATGCATGTTTTTTGCCGCCTAAGTGATTTAATTTCTGAGCGGCGAAAAACATGCATGCAGGCTGCGAAAAAGTTAGAATGGGTCATGAGGAATCATTGAATGAAAGCACATCAAAAACTCCGATGCACGAAAGGGTAATTGCATAGACCAACACGCTACGACAATATTTCATATAAAGTTGCATTCGCACAGAAAATATTGCAACACACCACATTCATGCTCGTTTGATATTAGTTATTACACCATAAAAAGTAGTTGGTATCGGGTAGGCCTTTCCCTTCACGCTCACGCTCAGCTTTGATTCATGCAGTTTTTCTAAGTGTTTTTTGTTGCTGTATTTCAGGCAGTATTTATAGTGAAGAAAAGAAATATAATGTTTGTAGGTAGATTTTGCAGTGCAGATTGAAAGTGAGAAGGGTATTACTTGACTAATAAGACTCCATTTTCCTATGATTGATGTTAGCTTAAAAAAGTTATGTGACCAATTAAGTTAACTATGAATAATTTTGAAAGTGTGCAAAGAGATTAACTAAAGATCGCGAAATGACAAATATTTAGAAATATTACCTGAAAACTTTCAAATGTTATCATCTGGAGAATCCTTCGAATTCCGTGCACATTTGAAGGTTTTATTGCCCGCTTGTCATAAGATTCAGTGTGTAGCAAAGACATTGTGTGAATGAGTGCGTGACTTTTCATCTCATTGTACTGGTAATTTGTTGATGAGTAGGTTAGGTGTCGAGTTTATGAGCGGCAACTTGCCATTCGAGCTACTGTGTAATTTTCTACGGGATCACATTTTCCGAGCTGTGGTTAGCTTTGTGTGGTACGGTAAGCTCTAATTTAAACGGGTTCTAGATACTCGACTACGTTCTGAGTTTAGTTATAATAAGAAATAGGAATCAATATTTTGGACATATGTTGGAATAGAGTTTCCTCTGAGGCCAAATTTATTTTCATTCCACTCGAAGAAACATTTTGGAGCAAGTGTTTTCCAGAATGGAAGTTTTCGTTATTTCAGCACTATTTGGAAAAGATGTTTAATTTACTGTTTCATAAAACTCAAGCAGGTTTATATTCCCATTAAATCAGAGACCATAACCATAAATTGTACAATTTACTCGTTGGAAACGAATTGGCGAATCCTGTTTGTTTTATGGCAAGAAGACAGATCAGTCTTAGTGAAAAATGTCGGCTTTTTTGACGTGGCTAGTGAAATAAAAAGTGTCGTCCGTCACTGCAAATGGGTTGGCTGCCACAAATTCAAGATTTGAACTCCACTGAGTACAGGCTGCAGCAGTTAACTCTGCATCTTTTAAGCTTCCGTTTCCTTCTAGAAAATGTAAGATAGACTGTCGCTCTGTGTGCGCTGGTCAGAAAATTTCAATTATTTCTTCAACACGCATAAAACTCCCACAATGCTAAAATTTAGGAATTTCCATTGGAACCGCCTTGGTAGTTTTTTTCGTTTTTTATCTAGTTGGGGTCAATTCTCCAAAACTCAGATATTTATTCATTAATACCCATAAATAAATTTCACAAAATATATTGAATACACGTAAAAGGAGCTTCGAATGAACCTGGAGAATGTTACTTGCATGCTACTTCCTCCAACTCTAAACATTGCCAAGCCAAATAATTTCGGACGAGGCAACTACTAAGGCAATTAGACCTAAACACTTATGCAACTAATGTCATGTACAATGGAACATGTAAAACGACCTCAATACAGACCAATTGATTTTCAATACTTTCCTAATTAAATGGATTTCTAGCCTGGCAGTATTTATGATTTAATACGGGATTTGACATAATGATGCAGAAGATATGTCAGGCCTCTTGAAAATTTCATTTTCAGTATTCACGAAACTTTTCCTCGGATGTTGCGTTTGTTTACAAGCTATTACACTGGGAACAAAAACGTTTTGATTCCGTAGTTTCTGGAATATTTCAATCAATTCGGAAGTGATTTTGCTAGCCGAGTCCAAAAACAACTTCTGTTTTTTTATCTATATTTTTGGTCATCAGATTTATATTTTTGATCATCCTGAACACCATTTTGTCTCCATTATATGCTAACAATGAGCCAATTATTTTTCAGACATTAGGGCGGTCAGTGATTTGATAAAATCAAACCGGAATGTTGGCTGTGGCAGATAATAGCTGGAGGGTAGTGCTTCCAACGAACGATTGCTGGCTGTAATCACAAACATACACAACTACACAAGTTTCCAGGGTGTTGAAGAATACGCTCATTCCTGTTCAAAAAAGCGCTATCTTAAAAGTAGTCATTTAATAAACATGTATGTAAGTCAATATGTATGTTTTAATTTTAACAAAAAATAAGTTTTCAATACTCATGAAAAAAATAAGAAGAATGGTCATAAGTTTTGAGTTTTTTCACAAGCACATTTAAAGCAAATTAAAATATACTTGTCAAACTATGCATTCCTTTTTGGAGCGGAGGAAATTTTGGGTGCGTGTGAGCAAGAATTTACTATACTCATAAGTGCAAAAAAATAGACTCCAAGTTGTAGAGACGGATGTAAATTCCTTAATTTTCGCTGTGAGCTTTCATTGACTGTTTGTTCTTTTGGCTCAAAAGAATTAATTTTGAACTATACGAGTGGTCGTCCGTTAAAATCTTTAACACGGATTCTTCTTTTCTTAACAAGTTATCATACCAGTGAAACTATTTGTGAATCAATCAGTTCCATACATATAAAATGCACTTGTAATCCTACTTATTCAGTTTCTTTTCTGATAATTGTTATAGGAAGTCAAAAGCTAATTCGACATCAATATTTTAAGTGAAGGTTCACAATTTACGTACGCATAAATTATGTACAATTGAAATTTTCAATCCTTCTCTACATGCATTTCAGAACCTGAGACCTTAAATTGTGTGCTGTTAGCGATGCTCATTGCTAAGCAGTCATTATTTTCGTTCAATGAGTGGCCAAAGGCAGCGTTTCCACTACACTCTTGTTAAAATAAAAAGCACTGAGCACATCTCGGTACCACCGTGAGGTCTACCGCCACTCATCGCCTACCAAGGTGCAGTTGAGATTTAAAAATTAAGTGTTTATCGCTGAATTACATGTATAGAATTAAATAATATCCATTAGTTAGGTAACCTAACCCCACGCCATAGTACTAGCTAGAGATAGATATCATGCTATAGTGTTTTAGACCTCACGCTATACCACCACCCACATCTCTTTCTGTGATCCACTCGACTGTAGACCCTATTTGTACGAGTACTGGCTGCTCAACTATAGGCTACTCAATTTTCATCAATAATTATTTCAATGTACAAAATTCACAAGCGAAAACATCTGACTTTATTTAAGGCTATGTTTTAGGTTACTCTAATGCCCTATAGTGTCAGGTCGACTTCATATCTTTAGCGACCAGGGTTCGCGTTTCTTTCTGTATTTGCAGCCTCGTTGCAGTACAGCTGGCATCGTACGCTATTTTTTTGCTGTCTTGGCTACGCTGCCACGTCGACGTTGCTATTATAAAGTAACCAAATCGACATAAACCTACGCTGCACACTGTACAAACATGACGACGTAGATTGTTTCAAAATCCTACGTTTGATTTGATCGCGTCTCTGCAGTGAGACTGAGAGTAGGAGGGTTAGCAAATTTTGGGTTTGGTCTTAACAGTAAAAGTATATCCCAATCCAAGTTTTACGCCTTGCCAACAAACTCAGTGCTACTCTGGGACAAAAACTTTAGCTCATACCTCTTCAATTGAACTTATAGGTACGCCATGACAACCACGCTTCAGGTTACGCATCTGTCTTATGAACGCGACCCTCCAGTTATGCATCATCATCATCTGAGAAATTCAACATATGCTGATGAAATCAGTCCCAGTTATTCAAGTAATTATTTCCTGATTTAATTTCTGAATAATAGGGCATTCCAGGAGCTCATTTTCGTCAGTATATATTGGGATACGTTTAAAGTGACGTTTAGCTCGAATAAGTTAAGTACGGTAGAAATTGACTGTTCTTCTGTTTGCATCCTTGTTCGAAAGCCTCTACCTCGTAATGTTAAAGCTTTCAATGAGATTTTCAAGGTAGGTTAGAATAAACAATTGACTGGATGAGAGCAAACTCCATTCCTAATTTTGACAGTCAGTGAATAAGTTTTCTAGAATTTGACTGCAAACACGTGTTCCATTAACCCAACTCGTGAGGATGACCACTACACCTGATTTCAGAACCACCTGGTGCCTTATAAGCAGCTCGATATCGGAAGAATTTTCTTGGTTATTTGGGTAGAGTTTTGTAATCTGATCAGTATTCCTGTCAGGGAGGAAGTTGGTCGCAATACCCCCCAAAAGGACGATTTGCGCTCCAACAACGTCGATCCCAACTTGGCGTCCCTTAAAGGCTTTGCTGCATAAAGCGATCTTGGTCCGTGGGGACGCTGTCATGGAGCCATTATGGCCTTCCTCTTGCAGAAGGACGTCCTGGTCACGACTGCAAGACCACTCTTGTGCCGCTGGAGGAAGCCATCGAATTATGCCAACTGGCCCATCACTGACGATTCGCTTGATTGTTTTGGGCCATTTTAGCGAAATCTTTTGTGACTCTACCCATACAGATGCGCAATCGTTTGTTTTATTTCTCAATTTTCGTCTAAGAAATTTTAGTTTTGTTTTCTTGCTAGTACAAACTAGGGTAAATTATTTTTCTATTTAGAACTATTATTTGTTAACTTGCTGGTTTATGTATAGAAATGCCAACCCCTTCTTCTTCCCTACGTGTACTTCAGTTCAAGTGTTCTTAGTGCCTTTCTTGGGCAGAAAAAGCCTGGATTAGTTTTAGAGCCTCAGAGCGGAACATAAGAGCAGGAGCAGAATTTTGAATTTTTCAATAACCCTGGATTTTCATACGCTTAGTATGCGTGTTGCAGAGAACACGAGACTAGGATCCCTTCAATGGTGGACAAAAAATTTGATTATACAAGATGTGGATTCAGATTTTTTCAGTCTTGAAGCACTCCCCATCCTCTAGAGGTAAATGGAAAAAGTAACAAATAGGGTTTTTATGAAAATCGTAAAAACAAGGTCATTGACGAGGAATAGAGAAATAAACGGTTGAATGTTTCCGAGCACAGATTGCACTGATAAAAAAGGAAAATGCTTACTAAAATTTTATGTTGATAAAGAAGAATAATCTTGGTACTCCGCTGAATCCTCAATAAATTTAATCAAATTACTTCTGCTTAATTTGATAAATATTGTGCTATGATAGCCAGGCACTTCTTGTAAAGTGTGAGCAATAATTTGTTCGCTGCATTAACAAAGCAACAAAAATGTGACTCTTATTCAGGGTGGTGGCTAAAAATGTATACCTTTTAAAATTCTAATGATTTTCAAACCTAACAAAATAACGATTCAGAGGGACTTCCAGAAGTGGCAATCCCAGTTTATTGTGGGAATCATTGATAAAGGAAGATCTGGAAGAAAAGTTTCTGAACGCACGGCAGAAAATGTTGAAAGACTGAAAACTCTTTCAGTCCAATAATTAAATCAAATAATAATTCAGTCCAGCAGAGTAAAACAAAAATGACAATTTTTTTTTCAAATAACAGAAGTTTTATTTCTCTATCCTGTCTGTAAAATAGGTTATAAAAATTTCAAAAGCAATCCATTTTTAGCAGCCTCCATGTATTTCTAATATGTCTATTCCCAGGGAATATCACAGTTGGGATGGAAAGGAGAGCTAATGTTAAATTGTAAATTCATATTCTATTTCATAGTATACGTTCTGGAATATTATAATTCCACCTTCAGTGAAGAAATAAAAGCAAATGAAAACTTAAACTTAGAATGTATAGAAAAAGCCTACAAAATGAATGAACAAATATCTATAGAAATTTAGATCCTTATTCTCATTCAAACACAAGTAGAACTGAAACATACCCTCAATGGCTTACTTACCCACCTAAGCACACGCACATACAATCATACATTAATACAGGGAAACCTTACATACACAGACGTGCGCAAACACACACACACACACCGGAATAGGTCAGTAGGTGGAAACAATCCAATTTGACTGCACTCAAGTCTTTAGACTGCACTCAAGTCTTTAGACTGCACTCAAGTCAAGTTAAACATTCGCGTGGATATGTATAACGATTCCAAAATACGAAGAGATTGTTTATTATTTGCGGCACACAGAATGGAGAAGTAATTTGTTTTGAAAGGATATACGAAATCCTGATAATGATGAATCGCTGAATGAGAAAAAGAAGAAAGAGTGCGACCAGTTCTATGGGAAATTCCTGAATATTGGCTGCGACTTATAAATTGATGAAGTTTGGTACTACCAACAAAAGTCTGCATGCAGCAGCCACACTTATGGAAATAGACACATGCACTCCACAGGCACTCTTCCAGTCGTTCTTTCCACCTAGAAAATGGACATTTTTCAATACTCTTTCTATAAAATAATCTGAATTCAACTGAAGTAAAAACTTAGACCGGAGATATGATTCACCTATTTAGTTACGAGTTCAAATAAACATAAAATGGTTGTTCTACGTAAATTGTCTGCATTGCTACGCTCAAGGTAATTGAAGAGAGAGAATATTTTTTATCTAGATTTAGAATTATCAACGAGAAATATAGGGTACTTAATTTTAATTACGTACTTATTACCTATACATATTGCATAGCTCAGAATGGGTATACTTATTTTTGCTTATTGTCACTTATTGACGAATTAAAGCACAACCCCAGATGTGACGGTTATTATGTGTGAGGAATGCAATGAAAGGTTTTCATCTATAGTGTTTGTATACCCATATTTAAGTATTAATATATACAAAAGTTGCCTATAAATGTATTGCTAATACATATATGTGTTAATACGAGTAGGTATTGTATTTGAAATATCAGCTCAAAATGAATCACACACTACTGTATGTGACAAAAAAAAAAATTCGAGTGATTGTGATATTAATGAGCAAGCGATGAAGCCGCCTTTAACCCAAACCACAGCCATTCAACCTAACAATGAGTTTACAAGATTCTGAACACCTGTCCCCTTAAGCAGTTAGTGTTGAAAGATAGTACGATAATTCACGAAGGTTTCTTTCTAGTTCATCCCACAAATTTTCAATGACGATGCAGTCCAAAGTTTGTGGTGGTCGGTTCTCAAGCTCAAATGTTCCCTCATTTGCAATAAACCAACCTTGAACATTTACTCTCTGGACTAAAGCACTGTCTTCCTGGAAAACCTCGTTGCCATCTAGTAAATGAAACTCCATGAAACCTATGAACGCGAGGAGTTCATTTTGTAATTGCAAAGAGGAGCAAATCCATGTGTATCCCAGTAATAACAGCCCAAAAGCATCACACTACCTAAAGATCAGTGGTTTTTAACCTGGGTTCGACCGAACCCCTGAGTTAGGCATGGTACAGTTTGTGCACTAATTCAGTATATAGTTTAAAACATCAATTTTAAATTTGAAGAAAAACCATAATTTTTCTAATTGCGAAGGATTCGATGAATGCATGTATAAAATTTGTGGTGTTCAGCACCTCCAACAAGGTCAATAATTATAACCACTGCTCAAGATACCTGAGCAGTTGAGACGATGCAAGAGGGAATCATAGTTCCTTGTTGCTGTGCCTATGCCCTTAACTCACCCATCGTTTTGAAAGAGCGAGAATTTGTGCTTACCGGACATACGTTGCATGCTTCCAATCCTCAACAGTCCAACCTCGGCGGACTGGAGCGAATGAAAAACGTTTTTCCGATTTACTGAAGACACTAATAAATCAATAGTGAATCTACGTTAGGTTAAATTTGTTTGTAAATCTCGATGCACAGTCATATGAGAAATTATTTTTTGGCCTTATTAAAATTCCCTAGTTATCATTTGCGACTATGAATGCCGATTTTTCTCTGCCAATTTTCTTGAAAAGCTCTTGTTTAAGTCATCCAGAATGTTAGGCCTTCCTCAATTTCCACGAGGTGAAGTAGGTTTGTCATCTTGTTTCCAGGGGGCATTGTTATCTGTTTCGTTCTGATATTTGTATCGGTTACTGTAGATCTTCCGAGTTGATTTCACACTCTGTTGAAGCCCAAAGATGTGTCCTTATTCAAATGCTGTCACGTTTTTTCCATGGGTCTCCATTGTTCCGATCTGAAGGAAATTCATTTTCACTCAAAAAAATGTCTTCAAAACTTGAAAAGAATTGAAGCACTAAATGAAATAAAGTAATATAAAATGTAGGGTAGGCAAAAATGCAGTTAGCAATTACTTTAAAGCCATAAATGTATTAATAAAACTAGTCTAGCTGCTGAGTCAGCATTCATGGCAGAAGCTCTGGCTCCTTGAGTCTCATTTAATTCTTTTGTAGAACGTAAATTATTCATAAAGATTAGAATGTATAAAATAACATATTTAACTCTAATTTTTTCAACTGAAAGTGTGTGAAGGGCGTTTCTGCGGTTCAGGTTTTTATTATCTTTTTAATTTCCCTTTTATTGATTCTTCAGGTAAGGATAAAACGTCAGCCGTAAAACTTGACATAGCGGACACCCAAGGTTTTGTAAAAATTGTAACCGCTAAATTAAATACAACGCATAGCTTGCAGCTAGAAAATTTAGTCACTTAGTCCTATCATACCATGGAGAGTGGGCACCTCAGCACAGCATTACAACCGCAAATTTCCAGTGTTGAGTTGAAATTTATTCCTTTTATTTAAATTCAATTGAAAATCACTCTACTACACAAACGAAAAAGTCACAAAAAGGAAGACACGTATTCAAGCTGCTCATTTAAAAAAGTTTAATTTTACGGATCACTATTTCAATTTCAACAAAAAGCTTTCATTTTTAACTTAACGAGCAACTTTGGGCTTAAGTACGAATGAAGTTTGAGACAAAAACAACGTTTAACGAATCTTCATTAACTTCCAGATTAACTTTGTCTCTGGGAAATTGTAAATATGGGTAATGGGAAGATGAAAAAGCAGGAATTAAGGGTGAATTGTGTCGGGGTAAATCTATTGTTTCTGAACTGGAGGCACCTCTTTCGGCAGTCGACAATTTAGCGCTCTTTTGTCTCGTGAAGTTGCCGGTGCCGTTCCTGAAATTGAATTGTGGTCGATGGAGGCTTTGGATTATCTTGCTGTCAGTTGCTTCTTCCAGCTCCTCCTCGCTGCCAACGTTTGGTGGGCCGCTCACTATTTAAAACTTGGTGGGCCGTTCGCTTTTCGAAATCAGGTGTGCCACTCGTTATTCAAAATTTTGGTGTGCCGTTCGCTTTTTGGAATTTGTTGGGCTGCTTGCTATTTGGAATTTTGTATACTGGTCGTTTTTTTGAAATTTGGTGGGCCCCTCACTATTTAGAATTTTATAGACTGGACTGGTCGCTTTTCGGAATTAGGTGTGCCACTTGCTATATGGAGTTTTGTTGACTGCTTGCTTTTTGAAATTTTGTGGAGCGATCGGTTTTCGAAATTTTTTGGGCCGATCACTGTTCAAAATTTTGTGGACTGGTCGCTTCTTGGAATTTGGTAATCCACTGAATTTGGTAGAAGCCTGCTATTTGAAATTTGGTGGGCGGTTTGTATTTGAAATTTCGCTAGGCTGCTATCTTTTCAGAGTTTAGTTGGGCGTTCAGTTTTTCTTTACGCGGGCTGCTCACAGCTAAAACTTGGTGAGAAATTTGCTATCTGAGATTTAGTGGGCTACTAGCTTCCTAGAACTAGGTAGACAAATCACGTTTTGGAATTTAATAATCCGTTCACACTTTAAAATCAGATGGGCTATTCATTTTTTTCAAATTTGGTAGGTTGGTCTATTTGTGGAACTTGGTGGAACAAAACAGAAAGGTTTCGATTGCCTAAATTTTTGTTCGCGAGAAATCCTCGTTTCACTTAGCTTTTGGAATAAAAAGTAAAGAAAGGTAAACAAAGTAGAAGAAATTATTTTCCGTTTCTGATACCTTGCATATATTTTGCTGTGAATTTCAAAGTGGGTGAAACTAAGCATCTTTGACATCTGAAATTTGTTTGACTCGACATATTATCAGTTGCCGATGTCACTAAATTAATTTTAGAAATGATGTACGTATTTGGTTTCGTTGCATATTAGTGTTATGATCGAATGAAAACAAGCAATTATCGATTCAATGAATGCATGTAACGAATTATGATACGTGTGTGTTGCATGTCTAGATTAATCTGTAAATGAAGAAAAAAGTTGAATATCGTAATCAGACATAACAGGTAAATAGTTTACCTCCTCAAATTCTTTAGAACGTACCATGCCCATCTGGTAGTCAATGTGATGAAATGTATTTCGATCTCTAATATTTTTGTGTTGAGTTTTGATTGCAGGTTTCGATACTTTTGCTCTAAAACATTCTTTGCGTTATTTTTCGTTTTCATTCGTGCGTGAAGCTCAAGAGACATTAATACCGGCATACTTAATTTTTATATGATTCAATAGCCAAAACTTGACTCACATTGTGTTTTCTATATAAATACCTTCCCAATACCCTCATACATCGATAATTATTTTCAACAATACGATATATTTTTGTACACTCATATTACGTGTCAACAAGCTTTACCTGTAATAGATGTGGTGAACTCAGGCCTCAAATCTTGACTTAGAACAGAAATTTCACATTACGTTTTCACCCTCTCTTCAAAGGATTTGATTAGATAGGCATGCATGTGCGTACAAATATAATTTCATGGTGTAAATATTCATTTCTGTAGATATAATTATTGTAT
The DNA here is from genome assembly GCA_030386875.1 of Morinoia aosen. Lineage (NCBI taxonomy): Eukaryota > Metazoa > Arthropoda > Malacostraca > Amphipoda > Talitridae > Morinoia > Morinoia aosen. The sequence goes on along the minus strand of CM059565.1, from coordinate 63,511,794 downwards.
ACTAATAGGGCCATTTCATTGCTAAAAGAAATGCTGTTTACTAACTCAGTCAATCGTTTAGAAAGTGTTAATTTCATAGCACGCAGCATACGAGTTGAAGAAGTTGAAAGTTTTATTTATTTTCGTAAAAAATTTTCAAAACATATTCTGAGAGGTTGGAGGATTAAACGATGCTTTGCCTTACAAGTAATGGACTATAAGATTAAATTTAAAAGTTAAAAGATAAAGAATGCTCCACGAGATATTCGGACGCCCACGTATCGAAAATCATATGCAGCCCCGCTGCTCACCTTCGGAGGCTTATTCATTCCATTGACATAGAAGTGGATTTAAAAATCCACTTTCAAAAACAATTCTAATATGTTTTACTCTTCGGGAAATTTGTGCCCTAATGTGTTCTGTGAAGTTCATTGTAGAGTGGCAGTCACTTCCTCGTCGTGATGTCGGGGACTACATGATGCGGGTGCTATTTTAATGATGGTCGTTGTGATAACGGTAATGGGAGTACAAAATGCGGACATTAAAGGGTTAACGATAAGTACATAGTAATAAAATATCTTTCAGGCTGTTCCGAAATGATTGATTAGCTGAGTGGAAAACACTGAATGAAGGAAATTTTTGAAATTCTGAACCGTAAATTAGCAATTTAAGTGAATTTCTTTTGAAACCAGGGAAGAACAAAAAGATTAAACTTGTATTATTTCGGAATACCTTGAAAAATACCAACGTACAGCTATTTTCTGAACCGAAAAAGTTATCTTGTTTCACACTGAGCACTTCCGACATTAATCTGTTACCTTCTCACATAAACTTCAAATGATAATCAATTTCTTCTTTTTCTTACACGGCTTCACGCAAATGCAGTAATTTTTATTCTTACCCACATAAAGCGACTATTGTCAGTGAGTTTCATTTCGTTCTAATAGGGCAATACGAATGTCAGTGAATTTCGGGGCATTGCGAATGTTAAAATATCTTCCTATTCCTTACAGTGTTCTACTAATGTTTCATAGCCTTTCCATTCCCCATACGGCAGCAGGATTGTTCAAATTTTGCATAATATTTCCCAGGGAAGCTTGATATGTAAATGACATTATACTCCTCACTGGGAACTACGAATGTTTAAATTCATTCCTAATCCCCTCAAAGTACTACGAATGTTCAAATTTTTCCTATCATCCCACAGGGCAGTACGGTTGTTTTAAGTTCTCATTATATCCACAAAAACTACGAATATTTGAATCTTTTCCTTTTCCCAACAGGGCACTACGATAGGAGTGGTCCACAACACCGCATCACGTGGGGCCGCGGCAACAGCCACTCAGCTGCCGTGTTCAGCATGCGGCCCCAGAACGTGACGGCGGTGGTTGAGCACAAAGCGAGGCTGCCTTGCGCGGTCCGCAACCTTGGTCACAAAGACGTGAGTTGTTTGTTGGTTCTGTGGTCAATGTTCAGTTGTCCTGAACTCGAAACCTTGAGGCGTGTATCGGATATGAATTGATGGATCTCAGCAGCAAAATCGTGAGTGGATTGTTGATGTTGTGGTCAATGTTCAGTCTTGAACTCGAAACCTTGAGGCGTGAGTCGAATATGAATTCTGTGTGATGTATAGAATGAGGTGGGACGCTTGTGTAAAATTGACTTGTGAGTCGTGATGACGCATGGGTGACGCGGACGTGCTAGTGCGTACAATATAGGTGAAATGTTGGGTTTCGAGAGATAAGTTAGTTATTTAAACTTTAAGTTGCGATAGAAACTTCTCCAAATTAGAATGACGGGTAATTAAAAGGAATTTTTTCAGAAAATGAAGCTTACAATTCGTTCGCTCTTGCACCATGATACTCAAGGTTGCTATGTGGCAACAGGAACGAAAATTTTGTTGCTGTCCCCGTAATCTTACGAGGCTGTTGTTTTCAGGTATTTTTTCCAAAATCTGCGCATCAAGCAACCCGATAATTGAAGTTGATGTACATGAGGCGATTGGAAACGAAAAGCGCTGTGGCAAAATATCATCTAGTGTGTCTTTTTTTGAATAAATTTCATCTTTAAAGCAATAGTTTCTGTGTTTCCACGAATGAGCACTGGATATAAGCACTTAAATTTCGATAAATGCGCCGATAGTTCTATATTCTTCTGGAGGATTTGCCGTAGAAATTGTCTTGCTAAAAAGGCGGACGCTAATTGCTTGAAATATCCATGCATGCTCTCTCAATTTAAAAGAAATTCAATTACTTCGGTGACTTCTAAACATAACACCCGTGGGCGGAACTCCTGAATTGTATCCGTTCAAATAAAGCACGTTTTCGCCTTCAAACACGATGTTGATCTTCAGTTATTTGGTATGAAATGCCTGTTGGTTTCCATATCCGGTATAATTATCATTGATAAATGATTTGAATTCTTGTAGCTGAGAGTCCATTCCTATATGAAAAAGAGTAACGTCTGGATTATGAATTACATGTGCTCTCATTTGTTTGAATAAAACAGACGGAAATACTGTAAGGAAAAGTAAATTTATTTCAATTATTTCGAACCGTGAAATTTTTATTACATCAATAATTATTGGCATCGTATATTGAAATTAATGCGTCATGTATCTACTTCTGCGTATCATTTTAATGCAAACATATAGGGGTTATCGACATTTTAGTTCTGCGCGATTTTACGTAGTTAATTCTCCAATCCCCCTCCTCGGCCCCCTCCTGACCCTCACCACTTTATTCTGCTTGGCCCTCGAGAATTTCTGGCACAGAATCTTGCATATAATTCAATAATTGAAGTAATTTCACATTTAAACGATCATGGTTATATTTTAAAGCATCTGTTGATGTGAGAAGAAGTAAATCACCCACAAAACGACTTATTTAAATCTACGGAGTAAATTCCGCGGACTTTTGCCCATGAAACGATATCTCAAGTCTGATTTTCAGCTGCTATAAAAATAAAGATCTTGTCAGTAAAATGACGATGCTGAAAAAATGAAGACATGGGAATTTATGAGAATTAATCACAACTATCATAATATCTGAAAATTTACTGAACTTTCTAGTTCTGTATCAGGTATACGCATACAAATTTTCGAGCAAATTAATGTGGGGCACATGACGGTGCTGGGTCAGCCGAGTTAACTGTCGGCAGTGTGGGTCATATGCTCCGAATATAACTCCCTAACGGTCTTCTATAACATTTCAATAACCTGTCTGCAATTTTCAGCTATGAAAGCACTGTTTCGTCATACTGATGGTTTGTTACGTGCATTATGAGTTTGTTAGGTTTTGCTGTTTGATCGATTTTACTTTTTTCTGTCAATAACAGCCTCTTGAATTTCTTGTTGAAAAGTCGTACTTTACTGAATGACCAACTTAAGAAAAATTAAGTGAAGTGGACAGTGAAATTAAAGTGATAACACGACCTCATTCTCTCATTTCGAACTAGTCAGAGATTCACTTTTGTGCAAGTTTTTCTTTCTTTAGCGTGACCTCCAGTTGTTCGGTCTGCGATACGCGTTATCGTAACTTTGAAACTGGAAGAATCTTCTTTTAGGATGATTTTCATTCATTTTAGGAAGAATCATCTATACGGGTTCAATGAGAGTCGACAATGCCATTAATATTTGGAAGCAGCTTAAGAGAAATTTTTGAAAGATGTTTTGCTATTCGATTGAAGTTCTTACTAAAAACATTTCACACGAATACCATTGAACTTACCTAAATACCACGCTAATCCATTCAAATATAACTAAATACGAACATTGCGTTAGTTACATCATTTAAGAGAGGCTTGAAGGTAGCGTTAATTGCTGGAACCGTGGAAGAAGAGTTTCAGTGTCCTGGGGCGGGAGGAAAGGTGCGTGCAAAGTTAAGACGATCTCCGCGTCCCAGCCTGTCTTGCCACGGACAAATTAACTTCGAGCTCTATTTTAAAGGTAATTAAGCCGGCGCCATTTCATTCGCCTTTATTTAAGTGCGCCCGAGCGCCGTGATTGTGTAGTTTGAACGACTGCTCTCAACACACACTTGAGGGCTTGGCTTTTACTAAACAATATAAGGAGTTTTAAAGGTTTGATGTACGTGTTGAGTCCTTTCAATGATTAAAGAGCAAAAACTTTGTGCCGTTGCAAAAGTTACTAAATGTCCATGACTGAAACTTTTGTTTTGTTTATTGAATGTACGAATTTAAAGTTATGTCCGTGATTTATCGATGTCTATTAGAATTTCACCTCCTATCAACTGACCACGAAATCATTTTAACGGAGGAAAACAGAGCAAGAAATATTTATTCCACCAAACACCGTACTATTGAACTATTTTCTATTACTGATATAAATTTTGTATGCTGATATTTTAGTAATGATGCGATTTTATCAAATGAAATTAAAAGTTATTTTGAATAATTATCAAACGATTACAAGTCAATCTTCCATCGGGAAACTGCTCCAGCATTACAATTATCTTTCGGCCAATCGCTCCAGTTTGCTGAAATAATTCAAGCAGTAAAACGATGAGCTGGAACGACAGTACTAAACTTTCAACGCTATAATGATCAGCCAAAGCGTATTTGTCGAATGCAAATGAAATTTCTATACTCAAATGCCAAAAATGTTAATTTCGATTAAGAATGATCAAGTCAGATTAGCTTGGATTCCATTACGTCAGATTAGTCTAGTTTTGGTCAGTTTAGGTCATGCTAAGTGAGATTAGGGTTGGATTAGTGTTAGTTTTGTTAGTTTATGTTAGGCTGGGTTAATTTAGGTGAAGTTAGAGTTACGTTAGTTTTGGTTTAGGTCAGGCAAGAAAACAGCATCATGAATATTTATGCATGAGCTCCAAGAGAATTACCAAATATTTAAACAGTCTATGTCGTGTTCTGTTATTGCAAAGTTAAACAGGAAAGTACGAAAGCAAGGACAGATGTTCTGGAGTATTTCTAAAACTGTACAATATGGTTTTATTGACCAGAATCACAGATAGCATTATATTTATTCTTTTATGTTAAAGCTCTCTTCCGCATATTCGTTGGTATCCATTGGTTTGTGCGTTTCAACTTAAGGTATTTTTTTCGTTGTTGGTTCATTTGGGAACTGTTTTTCTTGTTCAAGTGAAGAGTGAAAACAGTGGAAAATAGAAGAAGAAAGTGTCACAATATATCGAGAGCTCAAAGTCTAGTCACCCCCAGAAACAATTAATGAATCTGGTACGGGAAGACACTGCTTCCACAAGGTTTTTTTCAAATGAAATAAATGTACGAGGAGTTCGTGAGACTCGAACTCAGGACTAGAGATCACCGCGCCAATACGCTATCGACTGCGCTATCGATCACCCTAAAAAGGGGATCGAAGCCCAACGAAAGCAATGTTTGGTACAGTGAAAGCAGGAGCACTGTCCTGACAGATATATTTTATTCTTCGATCACCTTTTTAGGGTGATCGATAGCGCAGTCGATAGCGTATTGGTGCGGGGATCTCTAGTCCTGAGTTCGAGTCTCACGAACTCCTCGTACATTTATTTCATTTGAAAAAAACCTTGTGGAAGCAGTGTCTTCCCGTACCAGATTCATTAATTGTTTCTGGGGGTGACTAGACTTTGAGCTCTCGATACATATGAGAATAAAATATATCTGTCAGGACAGTGCGCCTGATTTCACTGTACCAAACATTGCTTTCGTGGTGCTTCGATCACCTTTTTAGGGTGATCGATAGCGCAGTCGATAGCGTATTGGCGTGGTGATCTCTAGTCCCGAGTTCGAGTCTCACGAACTCCTCGTACATTTATGTCACAATATAGCTGTATGAATGTTGAAATATAATATCTCAAATGATGCTTAATTTAACGAAAGCTAGGTGTGCGAATAGGTCATTTTCATTCAGTTCTGCCTAGGAATTGAATGAATGTCTTGGATCTAATGAAAATTCAATAAAAAAGAGAGAACCAGGAAAATGGTATAAAACATTTTTCATTAAAATGTATTCTTGAGACTGAAAAGACTCGTACAAAATAGGACGTTTCGAGCCTTCGCTCATCATCAGCAATAGGTACAAATTCGAAAAAATGTCATCTGTAAAATACAAAAAGAAAACAACTCAAAAAATGCATGACATTACTTATTGACTAGGGATAAAGGAAATGAGCTAAGATGATTATTTAAAACAGGTTTCGTTTTAAAAATGAACAGAGACTCTAAAATCCGCAATTCTGAACACAACTTTGCCCTGGCTATGACTTTGAAGCTATTTTTATTGACTGCTGTGTCGCATTCAAAAGCGTGATTACGGATGGCTGAGTTAGATGGGCTTGCTAAAATGTTTCCCGTCCGGTAGCTCCTACCTTGATGCTCGGCAATCCTACATCCCAGAGTACGGGTAGTCATGCCCACATACTCAGATGCACAAAGTGCACAACTATATTTGTATATTAGGGATGCCTGCATCTCAGTAGGAAGTCTATCCTTGAATCTAAAAAATGATTCAATTTTATGATTATTGACCAATATTATTCTAAATTTTACATTACTGAAATATTTTTGTAGTAGCTCCAGTATTTGTTTTTTCATTAATTCTGATTGAGGACCAAAGTAAGGGAAACACAGAGAGAGCGTTCGTACAGAGTCTGCTGCTTGTTGAAAGCCCGGAACATTTGCATATTTCTTATCTAAAAATTTCCTAATTTGAGAATCAACAAAACCACTAGAAAAGCCATTATTCCTAAAAAATACTTTCAAAAAGGAAAATTCCTCGTGTAGAAACCGATAAGAGCTGCACACATTAAAAGCACGGCATAATAAAACTTTGACGAAATTCAGTTTAAAAATGAAGGAGGAAAAACTGTAAAAACTAGTACCTAGACTTGTGAAACAATTTTTTCTAAACACGGAACACTCAAATTTATCCCCCTCTTTATGCACAAGACAATCCAGAAATGAAAGTTTGCCTCCCACTTCACAATCTATCGTAAATTTTATGTTTCTATGCTTGCTGTTGAGGTAGTTTAAGAAGAGCGGAGCATGAGCCTGGTCCCGAAAAAGTAAAAAGGTGTCATCAACGTATCTCTTATAAAAAACAGGTTTAAATGATTCAGGACATTCTTCCAACCATTTCTTTTCCCCAAAACACATAAAGATATTAGCAAAGGTTGGAGAAAGCGGTAGACCCATGCCTAGACCCTCTAATTGTTTGTAAAACTTCCCGTTGAATATAAAAAAAGTGTTCATGACTGCCAATTCTAAAAGATTATGAAACAATTTTTTCGTTAGCCCTAAGACAACAGACTGAGGAGTAGTGAACAAGTGTTGCAAGCATATTTCTATAGTTTCACGCAATGGAACGTTAGTAAAAAGGTTCTCAACATCAAAAGAGCACATAAAAAATTGACTAGCATTTTGTACTGAAGTTATATCCTTCACAAACTCCGTAGAATTAATGACCGTGTATTCATTTTGAGTTATAGGGTTCAATATCGGAACAAGGAATTTAGACAAAGTATAGCTCATCTGAGTATGTGGGCATGACTACCCGTACTCTGGGATGTAGGATTGCCGAGCATCAAGGTAGGAGCTACCGGACGGGAAACATTTTAGCAAGCCCATCTAACTCAGCCATCCGTAATCACGCTTTTGAATGCGACACAGCAGTCAATAAAAATAGCTTCAAAGTCATAGCCAGGGCAAAGTTGTGTTCAGAATTGCGGATTTTAGAGTCTCTGTTCATTTTTAAAACGAAACCTGTTTTAAATAATCATCTTAGCTCATTTCCTTTATCCCTAGTCAATAAGTAATGTCATGCATTTTTTGAGTTGTTTTCTTTTTGTATTTTACAGATGACATTTTTTCGAATTTGTACCTATTGCTGATGATGAGCGAAGGCTCGAAGCGTCCTATTTTTTACGAGTCTTTTCAGTCTCAAGAATACATTTTAATGAAAAATGTTTTATACCATTTTCCTGGTTCTCTCTTTTTTATTGAAAATTCGAAAACACCGAAACAGCTGCTTCGAACATATAAGATCACGATATGGAGAACAGGTTTATGGTTCAATGCGAAAGTACCAGAACCTTCATAGGAAATTTACGAAATCCAACTTGGACACAGAGTTCTTAGTCACTTGCAAAGCACATGATGTGATTCCGAAGTTCATTAGGTTTAAATTGTACAAGAAGTGCTTGCAATCTTCAAATTTCTACAAGTCATGGCTGTCGAAACTCCTAATCAATGAAATTCGCTTCAAGAGGTCCACCACTGCCAGGTTGTCGAGGGAGCTGGAAGTGCAGGCCGGAGAGCTGCGTCGCAGCGTCAGTTTTTTCGACTTCACCTTAACAGTGAGACACATTCACTCACTGAGTAGGGATTTCGAGGCATCTACGCTCCTAACCCATGCTAAGAAGTTGGATGCCCTTGGTATTGGTGCTCGTGTTCAACCTTGTAACCCTAATGATGTAGTGTTCAATTTTAGTTCTATTGTAATACCAAACAGGGTTAAATACCTTCTTGCATTTGGCTTAGATTTCAATCTCCCTATTTTTAAGATAGACTTTTACAGGTACTTTTTATCATTTGAAAGTGTGATGGCCAGGGTTAAAGATCTAGATTGTTCCAATTTTTCTGATTTCACGAATCAATTTCACTCACTGGCCTACAGGTATTTTTATGGTTTCAAACCGTACAAGATATTCTCTGCCGTGTTTTCGAAGAAAGATATAGAATTAGTTAAATCATTCTCAACTTATAAAGATATCGTTGTGTCGCGCCCTGATAAGGGAAGGGGCGTAGTTGTTGTAGACAGGACCAGATACGTTAAAAGTATGTTAATCTTAATCTCTGATCAGGAAAAGTTTGTTGAAATAACGGACCCTATTGCAAAGTTTACTTTGAAGATCGAAGACAGGATCAACAATTTCCTGCGCAAGTTAAAAAATAGTAATTATTTTTCCCAAGATCTTTACTCCAAATTATTTGTATCAGGGTCTGGTCCGGGCGTTTTGTATGGCCTTCCTAAAGTTCATAAGGCGGACTTCGCGGTTAATTTCCAGTACCGACCAATTTTTTCGGCCATTAATACTCCGAGCTATACTTTGTCTAAATTCCTTGTTCCGATATTGAACCCTATAACTCAAAATGAATACACGGTCATTAATTCTACGGAGTTTGTGAAGGATATAACTTCAGTACAAAATGCTAGTCAATTTTTTATGTGCTCTTTTGATGTTGAGAACCTTTTTACTAACGTTCCATTGCATGAAACTATAGAAATATGCTTGCAACACTTGTTCACTACTCCTCAGTCTGTTGTCTTAGGGCTAACGAAAAAATTGTTTCATAATCTTTTAGAATTGGCAGTCATGAACACTTTTTTTATATTCAACGGGAAGTTTTACAAACAATTAGAGGGTCTAGGCATGGGTCTGCCGCTTTCTCCAACCTTTGCTAATATTTTTATGTGTTTTGGGGAAAAGAAATGGTTGGAAGAATGTCCTGAATCATTTAAACCTGTTTTTTATAAGAGATACGTTGATGACACCTTTTTACTTTTTCGGGACCAGGCTCATGCTCCGCTCTTCTTAAACTACCTCAACAGCAAGCATAGAAACATAAAATTTACGATAGATTGTGAAGTGGGAGGCAAACTTTCATTTCTGGATTGTCTTGTGCATAAAGAGGGGGATAAATTTGAGTGTTCCGTGTTTAGAAAAAATTGTTTCACAAGTCTAGGTACTAGTTTTTACAGTTTTTCCTCCTTCATTTTTAAACTGAATTTCGTCAAAGTTTTATTATGCCGTGCTTTTAATGTGTGCAGCTCTTATCGGTTTCTACACGAGGAATTTTCCTTTTTGAAAGTATTTTTTAGGAATAATGGCTTTTCTAGTGGTTTTGTTGATTCTCAAATTAGGAAATTTTTAGATAAGAAATATGCAAATGTTCCGGGCTTTCAACAAGCAGCAGACTCTGTACGAACGCTCTCTCTGTGTTTCCCTTACTTTGGACCTCAATCAGAATTAATGAAAAAATAAATACTGGAGCTACTACAAAAATATTTCAGTAATGTAAAATTTAGAATAATATTGGTCAATAATCATAAAATTGAATCATTTTTTAGATTCAAGGATAGACTTCCTACTGAGATGCAGGCATCCCTAATATACAAATATAGTTGTGCACTTTGTGCATCTGAGTATGTGGGCATGACTACCCGTACTCTGGGATGTAGGATTGCCGAGCATCAAGGTAGGAGCTACCGGACGGGAAACATTTTAGCAAGCCCATCTAACTCAGCCATCCGTAATCACGCTTTTGAATGCGACACAGCAGTTAATAAAAATAGCTTCAAAGTCATAGCCAGCGCAAAGTTGTGTTCAGAATTGCGGATTTTAGAGTCTCTGTTCATTTTTAAAACGAAACCTGTTTTAAATAATCATCTTAGCTCATTTCCTTTATCCCTAGTCAATAAGTAATGTCATGCATTTTTTGAGTTGTTTTCTTTTTGTATTTTACAGATGACATTTTTTCGAATTTGTACCTATTGCTGATGATGAGCGAAGGCTCGAAACGTCCTATTTTGTACGAGTCTTTTCAGTCTCAAGAATACATTTTAATGAAAAATGTTTTATACCATTTTCCTGGTTCTCTCTTTTTTATTGAAAATTCGAAAATAATGAAAATTCGTTTATGATAAAGTCATAGACGACTTGTGTTGAGTCAGGTCATAAGATGGAGGAGAAGCTTGAAAAACAAGTTACCAAGAGAATAGCGGACATCGTAAATACCAAATTTGTCACCAGATAAATTATTCATGAACTCATTGGAAAACAGTTCCATTTCTCAGTGTTGAGTGAGAAATCCAATTTCCCAAGTGATAGCTTTTCAAATACTGTGTAACACTCGAACACAGCGAACAGTTCATGGCTTAGGGAATTCGACAATGAATGCCCCCAAACAGCTCCTGAAAAAATAGGGGGAAAAATGACTGGTCCCAAACAATTCCGGAAAATTTAGGACGAAAAATGACTGCCTCATTTACAGTACCTGGAACATCATGGAAAGTTACCTCAAGTTGTAATTTCAACACGCCTTTGAGTAATTTTTAGGACGAATGCGGACGAACAGAAGACAGAAAAACTCTGCAACAGAGAGTACGAATATATGCGATGATCATCTTTAGTGCACGGCATGATGTGAAAGGGGTTATCCAGTGTGAAAAAATTAGGATTATAAACGCGACGCATGTCCATATTTATTCCAATCAACTCTGTAATTTGAAAGCCGTTTTTTTTCCGGAAGAGACATTTTATGTGGACAAAGTCGGGTATCTTTCAAATTTTGATGTAGTTCTCACATTCAACGCGACTGTTGTATTTAATTGGGAAATATTATTTGATTTTTTTTATTAGCTGACTTGGTTTCTAATTATCGCTGGGTTAGGAAACAACAAAACTACTTGACTTGTGTCAGGTTACCTTCATGAGAAGAAATTAAAGATAAATTTCAATCACAGTCTTCATCAAAAAAGACCTTTCGTATCATTAAAAAGTTAATTGACGTGTGGAATAGATTTCTAAAAAGTTTCGAAACTGATGATTATAATCAAACATTTCTTGTCACATTTTTCTTTTTTCCAAACGTTTTCTCGCCTCTATTATTAATTTGGTACTGAACACTACTCCCGTTTAAATATGACATTTAAGGGCTAGAGTTTAACTCACGGGAATTTTCATCATTGTAGCACTGAAACCATCACTGAAGAAGGTCTAATTCACAGCCAATATCTGATGAGTAAAATTTTTGCATTCCTTCGTTTCTATTCATTTAAACGAACAGACTGACTCCCAATCTTGGTTTTCCTATGAAGCAGCGATAAAGAGCTCACTTCGAAAGTTGAGGGAAGGCTTCATTTTTTCAGAGGCTTCCGTTTGTGTTCGTGCTAGTAAAAATAGAAAGGAAGCCTTGAACTGCTTGAGCATTTCTGCATTGTTCTTCTGTGTTCTCGCTGTCTCGCTCGCTGATGTCCTTGTTTTGTGTCTGTGGTCAGGTCTCGTGGATAAGACAACGCGATCTGCACATCCTGACGGTGGCTACGTACACCTACACCACCGACGACAGGTTCAAGGTGAGTGGTCGGCTTTTGAAGGTATTCTCGATTTTATGCCTCCCCTGATATATATGGGCCTGACTAAAATACACTTTAAAAACATGTGAGTACATTTGTATTGTAAATTTTGGTAGTCATGATGTTGCTTCGTTGTCTTAAATAAGCTTGGAGCTACAAAAACATTAATGGTTCTAATATTTTTATGGTTCAAATGTTATATTACAGTGATGAATAGTACCTACAGTTACGAATGGCGATAAGATGCTTCATAATAAACAATGTTGTCGGAATGCTCAGGAATATTTGTTACATTATGAAGCATTATCAAGAAAGGATAGCTTAAGAATTCTCGTGTATAGAGCAGCTATCATGAAAAGTAAAGCTTTGATGAAGGTTGTCACGTTCTCAGCGATTGTCACTGTTTTAAAATTAGGGTTTTAAGAAAGACTGGTTCCCAAATGGGGAGTGGTTGTAACAGTCAGTGATTGCAAATTTTTCCATAGATTTTAATTTCTCTCGCGAATTGAAATTTAGATTGACAGGTTGTAATTCTTGAAGAACTTTAAATTCGGAGCCGCTTATAAAAACATTTGCAAGGTAATAGACTTGCAAAAATATTTTCGTTCATTGTACGACACCCTCGTTTTCAGCATCAATTACTTTATGATAAAACGCCAGGTGTCTCTTAAATTTATTAAACATTTATACATTTTTTGTGCCTAATTTCTCCTATGTTATTTCAACATGAATCTCATCAAACACATTAAATTGGTTGGTTACCGCGGCTCCTTTCCCCGGTTTTAAATGATGCTCAATGACAGTATTTGTGATACGAGTTTCACCAGTGCACAGGTACAAGAATATTTTAATCGCGGGCACAATTAGGATGGATATATTTGTTTGTCACCTACATCTGGAAGATTTGTCTGCAGAAAATATCGAATCTCGTCATTTTTGACGGGTCGTGCACACTATAGTATAGTATTCAATGGTGGATTGACGCTGGAGTGTTAAGATCGAAATGTTTCTGTGCACAGCCGACTGCAGCTCCGAGATACGTTGTCATCCGTATCGTATAATAAGTCGTGTCATTCGTAGAAGGCTCTCACCACATTCCATTAACGATGAGGAGGTGGAGTTGATCATTAGGAATTAATGCTGCCAATGACAAAATTTCTTTTTCCTGTAAATTTATATGCAAATACTAATCCTAGAGTATGGAACGCTTCAATGGCAGACGATGGCCCGGAAATTTAAATTTGAAATTGAATTTTCTAAATGTAGAAAGATGTTTGTTATGTGGAACTGACAAATTGATGAATGGGTAAACTTCGTTAGAAAATGTAGAGAACGTGGCCAATTCCTACCAAGATCTTACGCTGTATGTCATTAAGACACGGAATCGTCCATTCTACATTTATGCAGTGTTTCTTTTATGCGTTACTCCAATTCATGCATGCTATTGGATAATCTGAAGGTTTTTTAATACATGTAAAAAATTGTGGACCTGAACGTTTTGGTTACGTGGCGCAGCGTAGTAGAGTTGACTTAGGAATACAAAGAAATCATACAATTTATTTATCACACGCAATGCATCAGTAAAATCATCACTCAGAATTCTTACAATTGACATCTAAAATAACGTTCATTTAGAAATTATTTTAACACAAATAAATCGTTCAGTTCATTTATCACACGCAATGTATCAGTAAAATCATCACTCAGAACTATTACAATTGACTGCTAAAAATAAAATTACTTGTTTCTCTGCATAAGCTTCTTAGCATCGTATGGAAATGGAATTCTAGCGCAATCAATTTCATTCCATTTAGATTGAAACATTTTTAGGCCCAAAAACGAATTTTCTTAATAGGGAGTGAAACGTAACTGTTTTGAATGTTACGATTTTTAATCGTACACTCAATATTTAGTCGTGTATTTCTTATATATTATTACTTTAAAATATGAGCGACAGGGATTAATGTCTTACCGAACAATAGATTAATGTCAGCAAATACATTCTTCATTGTTGGCCTGCACAAAATTTTGTATTAATAAAAATATGTTATCTAAAACAAGCATCACCTAATATGTTGGAATGATTCTCTTGGCGACAGTTTCGAAATTAAAACCGCCTTACTTGGATCGTAAATGCTCGCTGCCTCTGATATCTCAAATGTGCCTTGGATGACACTAATTTTGTGGCCCAAGTTTAGCATTATAACTTTAGCTGTTACCAGCGTTATCGCTAATGATAGCTGTAGGCTGGCTTTCTTAAGTCGTGTGTAGGCTTGATTTTTTACGTCATGTAAAAAATATACTAGGACAAGCATTAAGTTATGAAGATATTCGGTAAAAGTCATCAGGGAGCCGTAGCAATCGTAATAAAAATGAAGGAGCAAGATAAGCTACTTTGATCTATCTATTTGATAATAGATAAGCGCAATTAACGCAATTCTATAGCTTGTTTTTGGATTTGCCATTTTTAAATTTAATTTGTCATTTTGTCTATTCTTACTTTTTACCTTGTACCTTTCAGAATTCTAATCACTGATGATGGCCTGTGACCGAAACGTTTGAAATTAGGTTTCATTCGAAGATATTCGGTATTCAGTATTCAATTATATTCCCTAAGGCAGTTTTGGGCTATTATATTACATAACATGCTATGATAATACGAGTAACTGCATCCTTTTCATCGTAATATTTTTGATGTTGTCAATAAGTGATGACAATTCAGTTAGAGTCTTTCTATCATTAATTATTTCATTTTGTTTAAAGTTCAGAATAATATTTGCGAGCACTCGAGTGCACCAAAATTTTCATATATACAATGCCCGAAATTTTCAAATGGGATCAAGCCAGGAATGGGCTAAGCCAATTAAGAGAGTTCACATTGTTTTTATATGGTCTCTTTTGTTGAATTTGCTCTGTGCTTTAGAACATTGTCCTGTTGGAAACGAACTTCACTGAGTATGCAACATATTCTCGAGGAAACAAATATATTTTCGCTTCTAATGTCCTGAAATATTTTTGCACTTATATTTAAATCTAGAAATTCAATTTTCAAACGCAACTTGTCGAGAAACATTGAGAATACATCGTTGTGGCACCACCGAATATTGCTGCAAAAATTGTACTCCTCAGTTCAAAGGCAGCACGGTTCTTTCTTTAACCACGACTCCCCGAATTTCGTCCAAATTCAATTTTTGATCACCGGTGCACTGACTGACAGAATCATTGATCTTCGTTGATGTATTTTCAAGCAAATTTTAATCTTGGCCATGCCTACCTTTTCCAACAGTGGAATATTTCTCTGAGGGTGTGTTATTAAGAAGATCTTGTGAATTTCTCTGCTTATTGTTCACGTAGCTACATCCACACAAGATGCATGGGTAGTATATTAGTGTGAGTCTTCTGTGATTGTTTCGGAATTAATCACTGAGTTTTTTATTCATTAATTCCCATAAATAATTTGGAGAAATCTGATCAGATGCATCAAATCATGGCTTATTTTTGAAAGCCTTGTAATAAATGTGAAAATAACGACATCAAGCCTTTTGTTGTTTGCTTTAGGCTTCACCATTTTTGCATCGATTATAAACAATCAATTCTTCTTATGAATTCGCCGGACTCAAATTGATTGGTGGTAGCAGTGGTGAACGCTCTAGAGCGTTGTGAAATTAATTGTTGGAATAATACCAATGCGATTTTATTCTTTTGAAACCAAATTTTAGCCGTTACGTTTTTTGGCGCATGGAGCCTATATTTTGCCATACTTTGTTTGGTTTCCTAGATGTATTTTGTCATTGTCATTGTTCAGTGGCTTAGACTTATCGTACTGTAAGACGCGTGTACTAATTCGGAGAAAATAGAATGAGCATTTCCATTGTGTATGAAAGTTGTTTTCCCATATATAGATGATCAATCATTGATGTGAAAATGTCGTCGTGACATATAAAGAAATGAATGCTGAACAGAAGCATGAAATGAAGAGGTGGAGTGTCACAAAAGAGTAATCAAATTAAGTCATTGTGCAATGATCAGTTCAACTGTTACTTAAAAACAATTTTTTTGTTTACGATCAGTCCAATGAGGAGTGATTTTACCCTCATTAATTTTCTTGACTTGCGATGCAGTAATTACAACGCATTTAAACTCAGAAGAACAAAAACTAATGTATTTAAAAGGTTCGTTGTGATGGAAAAAAGTGTCAACCTTGAACTGTTGGCGGCGAAGAATTGCAGACCTTAAAAGGCAATTCTGCGTTTTGTTACGGCATTTGCGTTTCGCTTTTGGAACGGAATACACGTCCGTGTAGCAGTTGAATGGAGTCCTCAGGGCATGACAATCAGCTATGGTCAGCCCTTCGTAAACCTTTTTTTTTCCTCAAGTGATCACTCTGTAGTTTTTAGGTCTGTTTAATTTACATTACCATCGCATAGTTGCGCTCCTGCATGGCAATTAATACGAGAGGCCTATTGCGTCTTCGTGCTTGGTCGTGCGTAATTCCTCATCCTCCTATTCTAAAAATCATTATTATTTAAATATTGGGCTTGATTACCCATTAATATTAAACTTCACCTTATAATGAGAACTTAGTTTTCTTATTACATCAACAGTACTGAATTTATAAAGTACTTTGTATTTTCATTCTCTAAACTTTCTTATTTTCTTTCGTTGCCTCATTAAATATGCCTCTAAAGTTTTAAGGTTGGTACTGATTTGATTTTGACTGACTCTTTCTTAGTGTAAATTAATTGAAATAACTTGGAATAAGTTTTTAATTTATCAAAGAATTCGTAGAATTAACGATTTTTCTTTGGAATAAATACTCAGAGGTTCTACCCGAAACTACCCGCTTTAGTCTGGCGCTGTTTCCGTCGTCCTTACGCTAGACTGTATAACCTGCCAGCCCAGCTCTGTTTATCGTTAACTTCTCATCCTAATGGTGTATGGACAAACCTGCTAGTCTGAGAAGAGTGTGTTGTAATATTTAAAAATTAATCTCGTAATCTGTCGAGGAAATAACTGAAATCATGAAAATATAACTCAGTTGATAATATGAAACATATGTAGCATGTTTTCTTTTTGTAGTTATTTTAGACAACAGACTTTCATACCATGAACTCTTTGGTCTGATTTGACTCTTTTATCAGAGCACCAGGAAGGCTACCGAAATGGATTAATAAAATTTTTCACCGTAAATTCATATCTTTAACTTAAGTTTACCAAAACATTGTAAATCTGCGTGTCCAATTCCAACCAAAGAATCAGCCAACGGAAAAATAATTTCTTCTTAAACTTCTTGTTCATGGTTATGAATATCAAAGACTTTCATCATCTAACTTGAAAGACTTCGAAAACTTTCTAGAGCGTGTCTTACAAATTTAATAGAGGTAAAGTTTTCTTTCGGAATAATAACTGTCGCATGGTTGTGTTGGAAGGAACATTCAAAGTTTTACTTCATTTATATCTTTCACAGATTAAATGTCTTACAAAATGAATGAATAACAACAAAATAAAATGTTAACAAGCTTAAAAGTAGACAACGGCGCTGGAGTTGCAGATGATAATAATACCGCGCAATTTCAGAGGAGAGTCGAGTATGTTTTTCATTCTTCAATTTTTTATATGACTGTCATTCTCACCGTCACTGAGGCAACAGTTTTAGTCAAAGCCAGAGGCGCCTAAACTCTTGAATTGTTCCAATTACAGTCTTTATCTCCTAGATAGAGAAAATTTTATTTGTCATTCATCTAATTTAATTTTAAACGTATTTTATAGAAGCAATATAGAAGTACGGGAACCAACCCCCCAATTTATTTTATTGAAGAGTATTTTTTCCTAACGAATTTTTTATCATTGAGAATACATTAGAAATGATCATTTCTTTCTCATTGAACAACATAGTTCACTTCTACTCAGATTTTGACAAAAAATAGTTCATACTGCACAAAATTAAAAATACTCTGATTTAGATCCAGTTTAGCATCTACTTATTCATATATTAGTAATCAATCGATATACCAGAAATCTAAGTCTAATTCTTCTCATTCACGTTACGCCTTTTTCACAATCCATCAACCTAATTTTCACTTTCATTTAATACTCATTTACCGACAAAATCCAAACCCAAGCGGATGAGATAAGTTCAGCGAGGCTTTTCAAATCGTTGCTTTTTCACAACCATAAGGATAGGATTAGATCCTTTACGCTAGCGCGCGTTGGATCCTCATCTTCAAGTTCCGGCTGTGGCAATGCATTTGCTGTCTCACTGCCATCACTGTCTCACTGCCTTTGCCGTTTCGCTGCCATCACTGTCTCATTTCTCTTACCCGCTCTTTGCCTACACTGTCCAATTTTTTCACCGTCTCTTTGCCTTCGCTGTCTCATAGCCTTCACTGTCTAATTCTTTTCACAGTCTCTTTGCCTTTGCAGTCTCATTGCCTATAACGTCCCGTAGCTTTCACAGTCTCTTTGCCTTCACCGGTTCATTTCCTTCACGCTGGGTGCGGTAGCAGAGAACTCATGTTTCTTCTTCAAATGTGAATCCCGCATGCGCATTAGGAATGCGTCTAGATCAACACGACAGGGTGTCGGATTCCTTTTTATTAATTGCCGGCCTAATTGAACGCGAACCACTCTAATGCGGTGCGTACCTTCGGAGGAAGTGATTCATGGGAGGTGTTAGCTGAACCTGCGTGCAAATGGAAATTCAAGAGCTTTTTGTTTATGGTCTTGGAGAAGGTGTGGTGTTGCATGTTTTCAGTCGTAAAATACTTTTAGATCAAATGTTTTTATAAAATGAAAATCTTCTTTGAAAAGGAAACATCTTTAAAGATTGCTTCATCATTGCAATCGGGTTGTAGAAATAGTTCAGCTTCTTAACCTAAGGAGAGAGAATGGGTAAATAAAGAACTAGATCGGTGAGTAGAAGAATTGCTTTTTAACCTCGTTTATTCGTGTTCTCCGTCAGCTATATTACCTCCGGAGGAGCTGAGGTCAGCTGAAAATATCACGGGTTCCGGGCCGGGAGCGAACCTAATTCTTTCTTGTCCCAAGTGTCACAGTTAACCGCTCTCGCGGAGCGAAGTATGGAAAAATCAATATAACAATCTTAACAATCGTTTTTATTCACACAATACGCTCTTCAGGATTACCAGAGTCTCTGAAACACATTATACGTGTTTTCCAACGCTAGTGAACGCGCATCAGGGCTGTGGATATGACTTGTAAGGGCGTCGGTGACACGCTTGAGTGCGTGATATTCGTCGCGTGTTTTCTGTTGTAGTTCAGTCTGACCACTCAGCAGCGTTCCGACCTAGCCATTACTTTAATTCGAGTTCGTCTTCTTTTCCGCTATCCGGAACTGAAAAACTCACCTTCTACGTTTCCTTTTGCTTGAAAAATAAGGCCAACTCTATACTTTGAACTTCGAAAGCATTCTAAACCTTCGCCTGCAGATGTAGTTCTTGAAATATATCACTCAACAAAATGTTCGGCACTCGCTGCATTTGTGTTAAGATAACGGAAAGTGGTTTGATAGGGGCCTCGTCGCATTTCTTTTTTTTTTAATGTTCAAGTATCAAAAGTGACTGGAACTCTTCGCTGCATTCGTGATGCCTAGAAATAGTTAGTCATAAATAAGGATTGATATTCATGATGTCATAAACGGGTATTTTTCCGCATGTGCGCTTCCTGGAAATACTTGGTAATGAGTCATGATTCGAGTTTTTCGCAGCATTCGTAATTTTTAGAAATACTCGGACACAAAAAGTGACGTGTTCTTTTTGTTGCATTTGCACCTCCTAGAAATATTAGGGTTGAAGGAGTTATTTGTACCATTCATTGAATTCTTAATTCTTAAAAATACCTCAATTTAAAAAGCAATTTGTATACGTTTTGCTGCACTCGCACTTCCTAGAAGTGTTTACACCTTGCGCAGTAATTTGGACTCGCAATCTCACGAAGCCAAAAGCACCAACCTTTACGACGGTTATGAACGCGAGGCAATGCTTTTAATCGCGATATTACTATCACTGTCTCAGGGGAGTGATTTGCTGAAGCTCATACGCATTTGATTTATTGAATTCCATCAGTTTAAGAACTACGATTTGTTATTCGCAATTGCTCTTTGCTACACTGAGCTTTGGTGCTTAGACACAATACCTGAACTATTGTGTGTAATTTTCACATTCTGGATATTTTAAAGGTGTTATGTTAAGCCTTTGTTATCAATTTGTGATCTGAACCTTAACCAGCGATTTGGCGAACTACTCGATACTTTATACTACACCTTTTTCACTTCAAATTAATCTAAGTCAAGTTCAATTTAATCTAAGTCAAGCTCAAATTGATCCGAGTCAAGTTCAAATCAATCCAAGTCAAGTTCAAGTTAATCCAAGTCAAGTTCAAAATAATCCAACCCTCAGTTGAGTTATAAAATGACATAATAATTTGTTAATGAGTTTTTGTGTTAAATATGTATCTATTGGATGTGATGAGCAAACTTGTTTTAAGGATTTATTTACACTCATAGACATTTATATACGTGAAATTCCCCTTCACCACATATATGAAATCAAATACATGCAGGTACAAAATATTTTTATTGGATGATATGTAGATTTAATCTTTAAAATAAATATACAAATGCGATTCACTGAGTACTGATGTACGATTCCGATTAATTACAATTTATGTTTGTACATTACTACCCAGATACATTCCTGCATTAGCAATAAAAATGTTGCCATCCATTCTAATTCCGTGTTAGTCAATGTGAAGAAATGTGGGATCCACTTACAATCCACAATACACAAAAATAATAAAAGAAACAATGTTTTTAATTCAATACTGATTTTATTTGTGTGTTTACAATTTTGTATATAATACTTTCAAGACAATAACTTCTATAATAATAACATTATGAATATTTAAATATTGAAAGTATTATATATTGAATTGTGAACACACACAAATAAAATCAGTATTAAGTTAGAAACATTGTTTCTTGTATTATTATTGTGTATTGTAAGTGGATCCTACATTTCTTGACATTGATTAACACGGAATTAGAATGGATGGCAACGTCTTTATTGTCAATGCAGGAATGTATCTGGGTAGTAATGTACAAATAGAAATTGTAATTAAACGGAATCGTACATCAGTACTCAGTGAATCGGACTTGCATATTTCTTTTAAAGAATAAATCTACATATCGTCCAATGATAATCTTTCGTGTTTGCATGTGCATGATTTTATATAGGTGATAAAGGGAAATTTCACGTATATAAATATCTATGAGTGTAAATTAATCCTCGAAACCAGTCTTGCTCATAACATCCAATAGATACATATTTAACACAAAAACTCAAACTAACAAATTATTATGTCATTTTACAACTCAACTGAGGGTTGGATTAATATGAACTTGACTCGGATTAATTTGAACTTGACTTGGATTAATTTGAACTTGACTTGGATTAATTTGAACTTGACTTTGATTAATTTGAACTTGACTTGGATTAAATTGAACTTGACTTGGAAAAATTTGAACTTGACTTGGATTAATTTGAACTTGACTCGGATTAATTTGAACTTGACTTGGATTAATTGAACTTGACTTGGATTAAATTGAACTTGACTTAGATTAATTTGAAGTTAAAAAGGTGTAATTCATTTGCTATTTGCTAACTTTAACAACAGCGTAAAGTGTTGTAATCGAATTGAGTAATTTCATTCATTCAATGCTTCAAACTTTGTAAAACAGCTACTTCATTTTTTCTCAAATGTTAGAAGCTTCTATCCTTCAATAAAATTCTTAGAATGGTTCCAAGGAAACCGACCTGAAATTGTTTTAAATGGGAATTGAATTCTCTATGAATCGACTAATTAAAACTTCAGCAATTGAGATCTTCCTTGTGGCACGGGCTACTTTCGGTAAGCTGCAAACTTTAATTAGTCCCATGTGTGATGGGCTTAGTGAGTATATGCGGCAATTATGTTTCGTTCAGCCGTCCCTCAAGGTTCTGTTCTTGGGCCTGAGTTGGTATCTTTATTTTCGATCTGTAGAATTGACAACCGAGTCATTCTTTAAAAGACCAACAAGAAATGCTTCAATCAAAGTCTGTGAATTGAAATGTCTTTCAAGGCCAACATGGAATGCCGCAATGCAAAGTCTGTGAAGCAATGAATCTTCCGAAATAATCGTATATGTGAAATCTCTGATACACAATTAGCTTAGTTTGTTCAGGTAAAAATATCCCTAAATTAATCTCTTTCAAAACCGAATTTTTTCTCTTATAAAAACCCTTAAAAATAATATCTCTTCAAAAATAAATTATATTTCCAGTGAAATAATTTCTCAGTGTAAACAACTCAGCTTGATTAAAGAAGAAATAAGTGAAAGGACGGAATTCAAAGATCTATATACGTGCACACCAATCTTTTTCTAAGCACTCAAATCCATCACGAGTGCTTCGTGGACGCTTTAGGCTTATCTCTACGCATCACGAGAACGGCTTTTGCAGCGTAGCTTCACAAGAACACATATTGCAGCTACTAAAAAGCTCTTAAGTGAGCTATCAGAAGCTTTCTTCAAATCCTGAATAAATCCTCACTTTAGCACTTCCGCTTCTTATTGATTCACTATCAAGGTCACGCACTGTTTTTTTAAAGAATACAGTTTAATTTCATCGAAGTATTTATCATGTAGAGCTCTTTTTAAGCTTCTAGTTTTATTTCAGCTAAGTATTTACCACGTGTAGCTTTTTTCAACGATCTAAATTGATTTCATCGAAGTCCGCATGTCTCATGTACTGCTCGTTTAAAGATCTAGTTTGATTTCATCGAAGTATTTAAATCATTGAATTCAGATTCCACGTGCTTTGTCTACAGATTCGAATGTTCACTGAAAGAAATTTAACAAGCAAACAAGCGAGCGAGAAAGCGAGAAACTAAACAAGCGAGCAGGTATTCACAAGACTAACACAGCTGCGTTATACAGAGTAATAATTCTAAAAATCTTAAATACTCGCATTTCTCGGCCCCCATGAGTTTCTTTACAGAGGGATTGTTTCTAAAATAACTGATATTTTTTCTCTCCTAGGTGTTCCTACTCAGAGAGGTGGTTCCTAAAATTATTAATAATTTTCTCATTCCCAGGTGTTTCAAATAGAGTCGTTGTTCGTAAAATCCTTAATTTTTTTCTCTCGGTACCAGATGTTCTATGCGGAGTGGTTGTTCCTTAAATCATTATTTTCTTCTACCGCAGGTGTTCCTATTCACTGAAGTGCTTTTTAAAATAATTGTTAATTTCTTCTATCAGGTGTTCCTTTACAGAGTGGTGGTTCCTAAAATAAAAATAATTTCCGCAGTCATGTGTTCCTATACAGAGCGGTAGTTCCTAAAATATTTAACGATTTCTTCTGTCCCATATGCTTCTATACACAGAAGTAGTTCCTGAAATAACTAACAATTTCCTCAGTAAGGCGTCTCTGTACAGAGTGGTATTCCCTAAAATAACTAACAATTTCCCTAGTTATGCGTTCCTATACAGAGTGGTAGTTCCTATTACAGTATAACTAACAATTTCCTCAGTTAGGCGTCTCTGTACAGAGTGGTATTCCCGAAAATAACTAACAATTTCCTTATATATGTATTCCTATACAGAAGGGTAGTTCCTAAAATAATTATTAATTTCCCCTTCCAGGTGTTCCACCAGCCTGGCACGGAGCAGTGGGACCTGGTGATCACGAGCGTCACCTTCAGGGACGCGGGCGTGTACGAGTGTCAGGTGTCTACCAGCCCCAAGGCTTCCCTGCCCATCACCCTCCATGTCCTCGGTGGGTCATGGTGTGCTTGGTGGGTCATGGTGTGCTCGGTAGGTCATGGTGTGCTCGGTGGGTCATGGTGTGCTGCGTGGGTCATGGTGTGCTCGGTGGGTCATGGTGTGGTCGGTGGGTCATGGTGTGCTTGGTGGGTCATAGTGTGCTCGGTGGGTCATGGTGTGTTGCGTGGGTCATGGTGTGCTCGGTGGGTCATGGTGGGCTGCGTGGGTCATGGTGTGTTCGGTGGATCATGGTGTGCTGCGTGGGTCATGGTGTGCTTGGTGAGTCATGTCATGGTGTGTTTGGTGAGTCATGGTGTGATCGGTTGGTCATGGTGTGCTCGGTGGGTCATGGTGTGCTTGGTGAGTCATGGTTTGCTAGGTGGGTTATGGTTTGCGTGGTTTGCTCGGTGGGTCCTGGTTTGCTCGGTGGGTTATAATCAATCAATCTGGATTTACTCAGTAGGCCAGGGCTTCTTGAATGTCTGATTATGAACTTTGAAATGAAATAGAAGGAATAAAAACCCAAAAAGTATTCAATGTAAAAGTGTCAATTTTCGAGCTTAAAACTAATGCCGCTATTTCTTAGAAAATTAGCTCTCTTGGTATGAAAACACTGATATTTATTTATAAAGATTTTGAATAATATGAACAATTTAAACAAGAGAATATCATACAATATACAGGATCACCCTAAGGTAACTCACCCTTTTAAGAGAATTGAGCCCAATGAAAACTGTGAACCATGATGTGTTTGTGATGATGTAAAGCTTTGCAAGAGATTATAAGTTTTTGGTATGTCAAGTCTATGTTATCTGCAAGTTGCTGAGATGTGCTTGCAAAATTCCTCCGCTTTTAGTTGCCCGCAAGTCGGATCTGTTTGTCAGCTGAATTTTACGAGAATCTTTCAAATCTTTTTTAAAAATACTGTGAATGAAGTTCGAGCTTCTCCTAGCTAAGATGAACTTTTCCGCGTCGAAGTTTTTCGGTTGAAAAAAGTTTATTTCCAATACAGAGACAGAACATCATTGGTTTTTAAGATGTCTTAACTTAAAATTGATAAACGTGATGGGTATCATAATACTCCCAAATAAGAATAACCACCATCACTTCTAGAAACAAGTTAAGTTGTGACATTATTTCGAACGGTTTGTGGTCAACCACAGCGCTGTTAGTCTGTTGTGGGTTCAGATTCTCTGGTAATTTAGGGATGATAAATATTGCGTGTTCTCGTCTGCACCTCTTTAAATTGGACACGAAAAATATTCCTAGAATTTGTACACCTAGTAATTATTACTTCATTACCCTGAAAGTTACTCTCTACACCTTTTTAAAGAATAAAATTAGCGACTTTCATTAGCAATAAGATACGATTGTTGGTAGATTGGATACAAGACATTAATCAAAATTTTCAAATTTAATCTCTCAGTTCAAATTATCCCTCGAATTTTCCAAGCTTCAAAATTTTCATGCCGTTGAGTTATAAAAACGATGAGTTTTATACTAGTGTGATCAAAGGCCACCGCGTCAAAGAGACTAATGACTTCAAAGACACACAACACACGTCTAGCATTAAAATACATCTAACTCATTCATGAAACAATCTGGGTTGAAGAGCTAAAAAATGTACCTTGCACAAAAACCGACTGCTACCAGAGAATAAACAATATTCATATGCACCAGAGGACTTCTTTCTTTTGGGTAGGTGGAAAAGATTTTTCCTTTTCCAGCATGTACAATTTTTGGGGCGCAGAAGAACCAGAAAGATTTTTCAGAAAGATTTTGGACATGTATTTTTGGGTAGCTTTTCGAGGTAGTCCATCTACCACTCTCAAGGCTTTCCGCTTTGTATTTGGCGCAAAATAAAAGAACAGGTAATAACGCAAACGACCTAGTTCATTTTGCGGGAGTAGGAATTCTCCATTCCGACTTTTTCATCACAGCCAAAAAAGTCCATGATGGTAAATAGGAAATTTTTAGGTGAGTTGAAATGAGCGATTTCAAATTGTATCCAACGCATATTGTGTTTAGGCTAGAGAGAGTGAAGGTTATTGCGAATGCTGACGTTTTTTTGCAAGAATTGTTTGGTTTTACGTGTGTATGCAACGTCTACAGGTCTTGTCGGGTTCTCAGGGTGGAATTTAAATATCTTTGACGCAGAATAAATACAGCTGAAAATTCATATAAGTGAATGAACAAATGAAGAAAAATGATGTGGAGTGAAAAAGAGTGAAAATGAGTGAAACTAAATAGGGCAGTGAGAACAAGTGGTTTATTATTGAGTTGCTGCACAAGTTCCATGCCGTCCAACACTAATCACGAACAGGCACCAACGCATAAGTAGACGAGAAACAGTTTCGATTGGAAGAATTTAGGAAAAACAACACTCCCATGAAATTTCTGACGCAGCATATCCAAAAACTTGCGAAACAAATCTCCTTCAAAAATCAACAAACGACTGCTATGAAATTATTATACGGCAAGATTTGAAAATCATTTTTCAAAAACAACTAACAGATGAAGAGTTTATTATTCAACGGGATAAATAGAAATTTACAAAGGTAGTAAGATATCTGTCGAGGTGCTGAGATAACCTCATAAAAATTTTAGTGCGGTTTAAAAGCAGACGTTTATATTCTCTGCAAAACAAATTTTTTCTTAGTAATCATTCTCTAATTTTCATAGAATAAAATGTATAATGTTATAATTTGAATATACAATGTAATTAATTTGAATCTTTAAATAATTTGAAGGGCAACTTTAGTGATGTAGTTTTGTTGAGGGCGATCACAGGCCCAAAGACGGTGATATGGAAAAAGTAATTTTTGCTGGCTTGACTACTTCATGCCAAATTATGGGGGGTGTTAATTCGCATTTTTACTTGACGAAATTCTTCTTCATCTTCTTCTTCTTGTCAGATTACGGAGAGTGCAAATGATTTTTTTGTTTACAGAAGATTATCCCCTTGTGCAAAGCAAACAAAATTTGAATGAGCTTAATTAAAAATTTCAATTCTTTGCCTTTATATGAACCTTTATATGAACATTTGGCCCGCATCACTAAATTCGCATGTATTCATTGCAATAGCCTTGAGACACAAGTTCTTTTCCGTTTGGGTTCTGGTAAATTAATTATTTAGGTATTCTAAATAGATTGAACGTATGTCATTCTTTACTGTTTGACTTATGGTAAATTAATTATTTGGGTTGTCTAAATTGCTTGCTTGGGTGTCATTTTTTTGTGGTCTGACTTTTGCTAAGTGAATTATTTAAGTTGTCTAAATTGCTAGCTTGGGTATCATTCCATACGGAGCGTCACTTTCTGGCTTCTTTGATGGTGGCCGCGATTGTGGACTTTCTTTGCCCCGGTTTATGAGGCCCCTGTCCTCCAGACGGCCGCTTTATGGCCAGTTAGTGCACCTGCGTCCTTCTCTCGAGCCCGTGACCTTTCTTTGGCCCTCAGTTAGCTTTCTGGGTGCAGCTGGGACGTAAGGTCTGCCGCCATATATCACCCTACCAAGAGATAGTTTGAGATGTACAAATTTAGTGTTTATCGCTAAATTAAATGTCTGGAAATAAGTAATATCCATAAGTAACCTACCTAAGCTGACGCTATAGTACTACCTAGAGGTAGATCTCATGCTATAGAGTGGTAGACCTTACGCTATAGCAGCATCGCTTTTTGACTTCAGTAGATAGGCCTTTATTCGAGCCGCCATGCACTGGAAGTTGTGCTTCACGTTAATTTTTTTCCTCAAATCCTGCACTGACGACGGAATGCATGTGGAATTAGGAAAAACAGATCTGGCCCAGAAATCTTGCTTGTTTGCATACTCGGTCTACCATCAAGGTTTATGTCATGCCTAATTTGTGCGTCTAGAAGAAACGCTCAAGGGATGCTGCATGGAAAACGCAAAAGACAGAGAAAGGGTATTGTGGATGAAATTGATCAGTAGCGAATTAATAGTTGATGCCTGCAAGAGGTAAAGTTAATGCAGAATTCAAAAGACGCAGTCATAAATTTTTTATTATAGCCTCTAAAAGAGCTGCGTAGAAAGTTATTCGATTTTAGTTCATCTGAAATCAAGCTGCTGAAATACCCCCAGAAAAATATCAAGATCACCAGCCTAGTTTACGTTAACTGAAGTTCAACGGAAATTGCAAGAACAAAAGAGAAAATGAAGTGATGGCTTATCACTCACGAGGGGAAGGCTCATTTTTTCATCACTTTCGTAAATTTTAGACCTGTTCCTGACGAGCGGCTGGGAGGTTTCTTCGCCTGCAGATATTTTTTGCAGTCTCCCGGGCGAGCGTCCGACCCAGGCTGCTGGGTGACAGCGAAGAAAAAGAAAGAATAATGACACGGGAATCCTTTCATGCAGGGCATCCCTTACAAAAATGCGAGGAGGTCGTTAACGTTTCGTTGAGCTCGATTTTGATAAGTCAATTCGAGCTGAACGGGTCAGTTGTTCGCTGGAATCGCAAATTAATGGGGAACTTGAAAACGAATAAAATGCCAAGGAAATAAATCATATTTAAAAGGAACACGTTTTTAGGTCCCCTAATTCAAGATGATTTACGTTTTATTTCTAATTACTAATAAATGCTGCTATTAGCTCGCATGATCCAAAAATGAGCTTTCTTATTAAATTGTCGCGTGGGTGAGCCCCACGGTCTCCTTTCACTGGATAGTCGATGACTTTCGTTCGTTGAGACACACTTTGAGACCTCTGATGTACGTTATGACCTACGTTCGGTAGAAGTACTAATGATCCTATTAGGTACTTTATTGGGTACATTCGATGAGAGTACTTATGGTCCCATTATGTACGTTATTGGGACTTTTCGATGGAATAAGAATTGGTGCCACAGAACGGTAATAGGTAGCCTACCTTCGATAGATGTACTTATGGTCCCACCAGGTGCGTTGTTGGGTGCCTTTGACGGGAGTACATATGGCTTCTGGGTGTACGTTTCGAGGTGCATTCAAAGGAAATAAGTACGGTCTTCTTATGTACGTTCAGGATTGTGTTCTGAGTTAAACTCGCTGCGAACACTTTTAATTCCATCAGGAATGTTTTGAAGTGCCTCAAATTGGATGTCCGCGAAATAAGTTCTCAGCTACACTCTCTTGGATTCGTAAAATCCTGCGGTATTTGTTCGCCGAGGGTACGGACGATTTTCTGGTCTTTTCATGGAGCTGCACTCTCTCAAAAATGAAGCTCCTAAGATTCAGTAGAAATAACTAAAGATTCAGCTATTCCTTTTGAAAGAATTTACAACAGTGTTTGGTGATAGAATCAAGTAGGCCTTTTCCATTCATCAATACTTGCTGAGAGAATTTACTACAGTGTTTAGTTTCAAATTCCGGTTAACAATTTTCCCTGTACTTGTTGAATAAGAAAACAATTTTCCCTGCACTTGCTGCAATGCCATCGCTTCAGAGTCCATCCAAAAGAGTATCTCTATAAAGACTTTTTGTCCAATTCTCAGTAGAAGGCAACCTTTGATTTCCTTTTCTGTTACTTTTCTCCTGAATGCATCTCTGTCTCTCAATACCGCGAATATTCTTGAATATTTTTATTCATTCATTTGCGTTGTTTACTTCAAGCTATTCTTGTTAAAAATGATATTTTTTCGCCAAGATTACTTATTAACGTTACAGCTTACTCGGAAAGTTACAAATTGACACCTATCAGTAGTGAGAACAATATGTCTTCATTTCCATATTATTTTTAGGAAATTTATTTCAATTTTGGTTGAAAATAAATTAGATATTTTGAGCATTAAGTAATTAATAAATGCGTACTTCATTATTGTAAAATAATTGTTTTTTCTCATATCATAGCCGTCTCTGTCATCGTTGTTTTATGTGAATATGAATTCTTTGTCCTGTACTGCAAACACGCTGCAAAATTTTCATGTGATGAAGAAAATAAATTTGATGTTTTAAAAACACGATTTCCACACTTAGGACTGGTTGATAACCACATCTAAATGGGAGTTTTATATTTTCCCTGTATTGTCGAACTGTTCGTGTAAATGGTGGCACACTGTCCCACACTCTGTAATTCTTAACCCTTTAACGCCCACATTTTTATACTCATATTACCGTTATGACAACCACTATCACTAAACCGACACTGGCATTAGGTAGTCACTGTTATCAAGATGGGGAAGGAACTGCCACTCGGCAGTGCAGTTCAAAGGACACATTAGTGAACAAATTGAATAAGAAATACGATACATTATTGTTATTTTCGAAAAAGGACGAAATAGTCCAGTTGGGCAGTAAAGGGTTAATTTGAGCGTAAGCACATGATTTAAAAATTAGTGTAACGGCCCATTATATTTCAGTGGCCAGAATTGCTCAGACGTAGTATTCAAACTTCCCGGAAATTAATTGTTGAAATCACCACTTGATGTTATCAGCAAAGGACAAAACGAAAATAGGTGAATGCATTTCAAATTTTAATGAGATATTTCCACTACTGTAGGCAATGGATTTATTTATTCTGCTGTAAATGCCATTATTTTCCGTGTATTAACTTTGCTAGCAACTTTAAAATGAAGGAATTACACGAGATCTATGTCTACGTGTGATCCTACACGTGTGATCCTGATTACACGTGTGATCCTACGCAAAAAATTGTGAAAAATTGAAAGTTTTAATGATTGGTTTTAAGGAAATTCACCCGTGTCCAGTTTTACGATCTGGTAGACATTTTCATTCAGTGAAACAAATACGTCAAGAAAACTTGGTGTTTGGAAACTGTATCAAATTTACATGAAATGTAATAAATATGTTGAAAGTAAAACATGAGCTGAACGTTTTTAACGCGTCTGTTGCACTAAGACATTTGGTTTATTGGCGATTCATCAATGTCGTTATTTCCGTCGATAAAAAAGTACTCACGAACAAATTTCAAGACAACGCTTCAACGAACGGTAAGAATCTTCTCTATAACTGCTCAGCGCAAATCAACATCAGGTACGCTAGGGTATAAGGAGCTGAAAATAATACTACAAGTTGTATGTAAAATGACAACTTTTGAATTGACACAAATGTTTTCTCGGGTTAGTTCAAAATTATTACCGTGATATGATCTGAACGCTCAAATGCAATGCAGCTTGAGAGGGGAATGCGTGGTAAAGGTTTCTCCAGCAATTTTCGACAAAGACAACTTGATGAAATGGAAAAAGTAATACTCACTAAATTTAACCATACAAAACCTAGCATGTACATGCTGATTTACGAACGTCCGAACATTACTTAGTGCACTAGTACATTCGAATAACTTCGCAACTAAACGCTTGCAATATTTATACTGTTAGTTTTACAACTTGAAATTGGTCTATGAGTTTTTAAATTTCTCATCAGTCATCTTCTTTTATCAATAAATTCTCGAGCATGTTTGCAATTCTTCATTGATTGGGTGCAATGAAGCGTATCTATTTCAATTATGGAGTATCGCCTGCTCTTCTCTTTCTGCTATAAAAAGAAACAAAGCGCTTCATTTATTCAGAGGTTGAAGTGAGTTGCTGCAAGAGTGGCGTGCGTGAGCGCAGGACCTCTCTGTCTAATTTGCCCACTAACACCCTGTAATCGTTGCGCACATCGCATTTTTTGTTCGCTTTTGAGCTTCGCCTTCCTTGTAATGAGTGATAGCCTCTGCTAATTCCCAAAGTGTACAGCAATCGACCTTCATTCCTAGTGCTACAACTACGACGAGCTCGATACACTGATGAAACTTTAAAGATTGTTCAAAACGAGCCTCGATGAAGGGTTTTTCTAGCAACTTAAATGAAGTTTCTCCCATCGATGAAGCATCTTTCCATTTCAAATATCTTTCTGAAGTGGAAATAGTGTATATCATTTTCTATGCAATATTTTCAGGGAAAATATCAGGTCAGGTCAAATATCTTTATTTCTCGGTAATAATAGTTGTGTTGGAAGTTAGTCCCTTTATTTCTCGGAAGTAGTTGTGTTGCGAGGTAGTTTCTTCATTTCTCGTGAACGGTTGTGTTTCGAGTTAGTATTTATATTTTTCGGTAATAATTCTGTTGCGAAGTGGATGTCAAATATTCGCACCTACATAAGCTCAAGTCAGAATATCTCAGCAATGAAAAATTAATTTTAAGAAAAACCAAGGACTCCTTAGAAGCATTTTTAGCCGCTCACTCGTAAGTCAGTCAGTTTCTACCAGTGGGAGTCTGTTGTGGGTTTGCCGTCTGGTGTCTCTGTACATTTTATCGCGATTGATTTGTCGACGAGATGTGAGCAGCCGGTGTACACGGATGAAATTTTCATAATGCGACTGTCCGACCAGTAGTCACAAACTCATTTTTATGCATTCTTACTCAAAGCTAAATAAAGGCACGATCTGGTTAATGTTTGCTAGTTTCAAAAATTGTTTACTACAATTAAATTTAAACTGGAATTGATTATTAAATATCAGTTTAACCCATCACGGTTAACGTGTTAAAGTCCTTGTTAATGGATGGTGAAACTAATCTCGCACACACACCTACATCAGATGTGATGGTTGAAATTTTCATTCATTATACAGTTCGTTATTCTTGAGCGCCTACTCTAGAGGAGGGTTCCAAATATGAACGCCATTTTTGCTTCTACTAGAACTTACACATCCAGAGCAGAGTACGGGGCGTTTTGCAGCATCTTTTTAACAAACGCATATGACATAATCGTTAACGTTTAATATTTTCCCATTGATTACATTTGAATTTACGGTTCGGTGTCGCCGTACACAAGCAGGTTTTGCTAACAAATGTATTTGATTTAATGGTTTAGGCCGAAATTTTGATCGATTCAGCTAGGTGGAATTTACAGTTTACGGTTGTCGAACAGTGTAAGTTGAGCGGAGAAATTGGAGAAATTGTCGCAGCTTGCGGTATGATTCTCTAAAATATAGTGCTTGAATATCTTCTTCTCATACAAGGGTTGTAATAGCATAACAAAGTCTCATTGAACGCTTTCACCCTAGTTTGATGTTGAAAAGTGATAATTATGCTCAAGAAATTCATCGTTTGTCTTCCATGCGAGACCGAAGGGTGGACGCTTTTTCAAGATATTTAAATTTCTATCTTGGGTCGAAGATATAAATTAACCGAGTTTTATTAGAATTTGTTGCACAATTTAGGGCCGATGGAAAGAAAAAGTTTAAAATAGTGGGGCCAACTTGATGATCTGTGTTGTTGGGTCAAGTTGGATATCAACGTGTGTGAAGTATCCTCTCAGAAACATGACAGAGCCGGAAAAATTCCTTAGTCTAATTTTACAAAACGTTAGCAAAATCAACCCTTTCACCTTGGTATCTCCCACCGCGATGATAACAGAGTCTGCCAGTTTGTAAGAAAACTGGCGAAAATATTCTAACCACGTTGTCGTAATGACAAGAAGAACACAGTATATGCAACAGCTTTCCAGAGTATTATAGTTTTTATAATTTTTCCACTGCAGGGGTTCAGGAAGCGCAGATTGCTGGTCCGAAGGAGATGTACATCCAGACGGGGTCGACCATCAGCATCTCGTGCACGGTGTCTGCGGGTGCGGACATCGTGGGCAACATCCGCTGGCTGCACGGTTTTCTCACCCTCAACTACAGCTCCCCCAGAGGAGGCATCAGCATGGAGGTCGGTACAAAAATTATAATGCCTTAGGCCCTTTAGAGCAGTTGTTCTTGACCTGGTTGGAGGTGCTGAACCTCACAAGTTCCATACATGCATTCATCGAACCTTTCGTAGTTGGAAAATAAAATAGGCTTTTTTTTCTTTGAATTTGAAACATATGTGTAGAACTATATACTGTATTAGTGCACAAACTGTACCATGACAAACCCAGTTCAAGAACCATTGCTTTCGAGTTGAATTTTCCTCGTACGTCCATGAAAATTATTGTGGTGTCTCATGGCTTTTGAAGTTAAATTTTTCTTCTATGTCTATTGGAATTGACTATGTCTATGGGAATCTTTTGACTTTTGCACTTGAATTTCCTTCTTACATACATGAAAACTTTGGCGTCTTATGCATTTGGGGTTAAGTTTTCCTTTCATTTCTGTTAAAATTGTAACACCATATAGCCGTTATCGTTGAATTTGAGTCTTGCGTCCATGAAAATTGTAGCTTACTATGGCATTTGAAGGAAAACTTCCTTTAACCTATATTGAAATTGTGATGTCTTATGACCTTTAGATTTGAATTTTCTTTTTATCTATATCAAAATTGGGATTATTTATAACCTCTGGAAATAAATTTCACTCATTTGTCCATGAAAATTGTAAAGTAGTTTGACCTTAGACATTAAATTTGCCTTATACTCAAATGAAGATTGTAATGTTTTATCACCGTTATAGGTAAATTTCACTTATACGTCCGTAAAAATTACGATGTGTGATGACATTTGTCACATTGCCTTGGTGAGTTCAAGAATTGCAAGATGCGCTTTAACTCGAAAGCTCTTGAACAATGTGGTGAGGATTAATCCGCAAAAATTTCAATAATTTGTGTTCCTCAGCGGCAATACGTTGACTGCGATACAACCCATCGATTGGTTGTTTGAAAAATATTCAACAATCTTTTATAAATAGTGTTTTTTCATGGATCCAGTTAATGTTTGTTATTTATAAAATAACTTAAACATTTTCAATATGAATTTGAGTTGAATATCAATTAAACTGCTGTTTAACCCATCGCAGTGAATGCATTAAATTTTCATAACATGCTCAGCAATGAAGTGAAGTCTGAGACTCCAGAATAATGGCTATAAATTTGATACTTCTCGACCTAGTTCTTCTCTCACTGAACACCTCTGCTTTAACACGTTTCCTGCAAAGGGACCCACCGGTGGTCACTGAGGGGATTTTCGTAATGCTGCCGACCGACCTGCAAACTCAATTTTTATAAATACTTAATGAAAGCTAAATGGAGGCACGATCCACTTAACGCTTGCTATTTTTAAATTTTCCTGCTACATATGACTTTAATTTGATTTGAATATTGAACTTCAGTTTAACTCATCGCAGAGAACGTGTGAAGACAGGACATGATGTGCAGTATTGAGTCTTATCAACTAACCTTTGTTTCCATCACCGTGTGCTCGAACCAAGTTGACTATACAGGATGACATAAACTGTGTTCAATAAACCTTTACACAAGCTTATGAGCCTTGAATTGAAAATATTTTACTCGATAACCGCGCTGTCGAAAATACCTCGTTGAAAAGCTACAAGGACCTGAAATTGTAAACGTATGGGAAAGAGATTCGTGCTTTGAGAGGGGCAGGGAAATGAAGTTTAGAAGTTAGGAAAACATTTTTAATATCAACGCAGAAACAGAATAACAGTCATGATTATTATGAGCACAAAAACAGATTTCCAAATTAGTTTAGGTGTTTACGAATAGTGTTCAACATAACCCAGCGGTGGCGATGCAAAAACTAAACTTGTACGCTTGTGTATCGTATACATATTAATTAATATCGTATACATATTAATTAACTAGGTTCTAAGAAATTTTTAAATCGAACGAAAACTTCTATTTGTTCATCGTATTAATGCACTTTCCAGAATTTAATTTTAAATTCACTACTCTAAATGATGCAAGA
Organism: Morinoia aosen; assembly: GCA_030386875.1. Lineage (NCBI taxonomy): Eukaryota > Metazoa > Arthropoda > Malacostraca > Amphipoda > Talitridae > Morinoia > Morinoia aosen. The sequence goes on along the minus strand of CM059565.1, from coordinate 63,476,266 downwards.
AAGGGTTGACCTCCCACAAGAGAAATCTTTTTTCAAAAGGTACATACAGTTTAAAAAAATTTGTGCTTGTTTTTCTCAAATTACCCGGATACACGAAATGGAGCAATCCGAACAAAGAGTTTTTGAGCGCAGCGATGCTTATGTATATATTTTTTTCCGTTCACAATGCAGGGATAGCCTCAAATATTAAAGTTTAAGTACAAACTCGAAAACCCTCGACGATACTCAACGCAAAATGAAGCATGAATTTCAGCGCATTGGTTAATTCAGCGCAGTTCAGTTGTAAAGGCATACTGAGAGGAAGCGTTCCTAGGGGGCAGATAGGAGGTCCCGAGCTGAAGCTTAGGCAGGCGTTTATTTTGGTAACATAGAATATGTAAAAAGAATCTATTCACTCTGTAAAACGTTCAAATGACTCTAAAGACCTTGTAAAGTTCAAATGAAATATGGTATCAATACTAACAGCGTTCTTCGTTTATAAGTTTCTAAAGATTATTCGTTTGAAGAAAAATGACTTACTTGAATAGAATATGTTTTTGTATTGCTACAGATTATCTTTTTCGGTTAACTGCTATCATTTTTTCAGTTTCTTCGACTTGCTGGCCTAACTCTTATCTTTTGTTTCATTAACTTCAACCACTCTTGATGTTTTTAGGCGCTAGGTTTGAGACACACCTTGTGAATAAGTTCCCCGTTTTCTAAGCTCCATACCAAACGGTGCCTTCCTCCTTCTTTCCTTTGGAACACATTTGTTTTAATTGGGGGGGGGGGGGGTATAAACTAGCTAATTTTATATAATGTAAAGACGCAATGACATACCTGTAAGTACACAAAACTGATGCTGTATTTCAGCATTCGATTTTGTCATATTCATATGATTTACTAACCTTCAAACAATTAAAAGCTTATCCCAAAAAACGAATTAAACTTGTTATTTTTCATTCAATCTTTCTTCGAAAAATATGTAAAGCTGATTCGTCGGTAAAATCGAGCCAATAACATTCTATTAATATTCGAGCTTGATAATTAAATCAGTTTAGAAATATTTCAAAAATAATTCTTTAGCTTCTTTTTTACTCTCAGTAAGTTCCTTAACAGCACTCATCAATCGATTTTTGAGTAAACTTTTTTATTCTAGGAAATACTGATATATATAAAAGAACTTCAGACGCCCGCACATGAGCTTAAATTTGTTGAATTATAACTTATGTAAATTTAAAAGCGTACACGATTTATACTTGAACTAGTGTTATATTATTATGGAAGATTCTTTTTACTTCAATCGCTTTCAGAATTCTAATATTTTATATTTGTAAAGAAAGCCAACCAGCACATGTAAAGCCTAATGTTTTAGCCTCACTCCGGAGATTTTCCACTACGGTTCACAGTAGCGTCAGATTGATATAAAACTAAAAACAGTTCCGTCCCTTGGGGTACTTAAGAGGCACATATAATCATCTAATTCCTAACAACAATACGGAGCATTTGAATGCATAAGAATATTGCGGTTTTACTAGCAGCTTCAAAAGCTTCTGCGATGTGTTCCGATTTAGTCAAACAATAAGTTCAGCGATGCTATTTTATGTGAACCTCAATTTGTACGCACTAAATTGAATCCCACTCATTCAAATAAAATGCCTAACTCATACTGCAAATAACTTGAGACTTGAACTTAATTTATACGGACTGAAATTCATCCTAAGTATTCGTATACGATATTCGTATTCGTATTCGAAGTATTCGTATCTAAGGTACGAATAACTGCACTAAATTCATTCGGTTACAATGAGTCCCAGTTGCAAGAATACGGTACCTTACTAAACTCTTGAATATTGGAACTTAACTTCAGTTGATGCGGATCAAAATTAATCCTTCCTTCATATACGATGCCTGCATAAAATTACAAATAATGGTGTCACACCAATTGAAATTTGTGCCAGTCATTCAAATATCATGCTTTAGTTAAATTACGTATAACTGGGTCTCATTTCAATTCTTCCGGATTGAAATTAGTTCCAGTCGTTCACATACAATATATAGTTAAAATGTCCAATAACTGTGACTTGACTCGCTAGATACCGATTAAAATAAATCTCAGTTATTCAAATATGATGCTGGTTCAAATTAGGAATACTTGACTAATTTTCATCCGTGAAAGTTTAGGTTCGTCCGAGATGACGTCATGTAACTTCAGCAGCTGTTGATATAGCGTTAGAGGTGCTGCTATAGCGTGAGGTCTACCACCCTACAGCATGAGATCAACCTCTATAGTAGACCTGAGATCTGAGATCTGAGATCTACCTCACTATAGCGTGAGGTAAATCAGGTTACTATTGGATATTAATTATATCCATACATTTATTAATTAATTTGGCGATAAACACCTAATTTGTTCATCTCAACTGCACCTGGGTAAGCGATATATGGGGGTAGACCTCCCGCTGTAGTAGCGCCCTGGAGCACGTACCGTATTTGCCGAGGTGGTGATCGACATGAAAGATAGCCTGCTACAACGTGCAAGGTTTTGACCGTTAGCACATCGCGTGCCCTACAGATAATACCAGGGCCTTATTTCAGGGGTCACTCCTTATTAGCCCTCCAATCAGCGGCAATTCTGACCCCACTTGGGCAATGGGCTCCCTACTTGAAGCGTTTTATAAAACACATCACTTTTATGTGGTCTTTTACAGTCTGAATCTCGTTCATTGAACTGCTTGACTTGATCGATGCGATGCAACTTTTCTTCACAGCAGCACGGACAGATGAATGAACTCTTTTTTATTGCTGCAAATATTCAGAACTTGAGCGAAGAATCTTCCTATACAGGTTGTTTACAGACCTGATGTTTTTGCAGTTCTCAGTTTTCTTAGTCACAAATATTTTACTTGCTGTAAATTGAAAACGCATGTCAAGTTATTTTTCATGAGAATTCGGTCCTTGTAAGCCCAGTAGATATAATCCTGGAGTGGATTAACTACTCACAGTTTGAGGTGTGAAAAATGCTATTAATTGTCGTTTCGTACTTTTAGGGTAGAAAAGTGTGCCAACTTGCACTGGAATGTGTTGGAGAAAAATGAGCCTGGGGTTAATTTTTGGCCTTAGAAAATGAAATTCTTGGAGAGAAAGACATAGGAATAGACAAAGAGCTTATCAGAATTGAGAAACATACAAGCGTTGGAGGAAAGTAACTATAAAAAGAAAGTAGCTATTGATTGAAGAAAGCAGGAGGTATTAGGTTGAAATGCGAAGACTTTTGCAAAGAGTGAGAGAAAAAAATGGGATTAAAGGAAGTTCAACCTGAGCTACATTTCTTCGGTAAATTGAAATGAAATCGAATTATTTTTATGATTTAATCATTTCATCATATTTTTCACGATTTATTTATTTCACTATCTAATCCTATAGGGAATTATTTGAATTTTTAATTAAACAGCTGCCCTGGCAGGTCTTCGGGGCCTACTGTAGACCTAATTTGATGTTACTTGTACTTTAATTTGCAGTATTATTGTAAAAACAGTCGTGGAGGCAAAAGAGAAAAAATCGTGACGAAGTGAATTAATTATCTAAGATATGGAGAAGAAAGAAAGTTGGGAAATTGCGATTTAAATATATTAAATTTTCCAAATATAGAAATATAACGGATTGAAGAGAATATTGACTGGGGTTCTAAAAATAGGAACTTTGGGATGGGAGAAAAAGAAGCTTGAGATTGGCGAGGAAAATCATTGTACCTACATGCAGAAAAAATTTAGAGGGTAAAAAAAACTTGACAATGGGGAAAACGAGGCTTGGGATTACCTAGAAACACAAAGATATGTTTGAATAAATAGAATGGAGAAAAGAAAATAGCCAGGAACTACAGAAAGGAGCTTCGGAATGAAAGGATGCGAGCTATTTTCTCCTGCAGTGTGCACTTTGTGATGCAAAGCCAGAGCGTTACACTGACGGTGAAAAGGTCCTGGTTTGATGCTGCATCTACCTATAGTATATTCATGAGACCAGGCGTCTCCTCTGGTAATACGGAAAACAACTAAACGGGTAGAAAATTTTAGATGGGAAACTGTCGTACTCAGTGAGTTTTGATTTTGTTCCCGTTCTCTGAGATTAACCTGAAAGAAAAACATGTCATTGCAAGCCAAAAAATCGTGAAGTAAAGAGGTCAAGGAAGAAAAACGTTTCTTCTATATTCCCTACCCTTAAAGCCAGAAAAAGATGTGCTTTTAACCGGCCTTCTTTATAAGAAAGCTTGGGTGAACTTATTAAATTTGCCTCCTCGCCTCGAAAAAATTCCGGTAAAAATATAAAAGAACATCACGTGAATATTGCTTTTTTTGAGGCATCCTCCTCCTATCGATGCAGGGCCAACGGCCTAACTTTCGAGTTCAGGTTTTGCCGATGTTGGAAGTTTTTCTGCTCGGGGGCTTGGTGGTGGTAGTGTGGTGGTGTTGGTGGTAGTGGTGGCGTTGGTGGTGGTGTGTTGGTGGTGGTGTAGTGATGGTGGTGGTGGTGGAGTAGTGGTAGTGGTGGTGTGGTGAGAGTGGTGTTTGGTCAGAAGGTTGCGGTGGAGGCAAAGGCGTGAATAGAAAGAGTGGTTGTAGGATGAAAGAAAAAACGTTAGTGTTAGGCCAATATCATATAGGAACAAGATGACTGAAGCCAACTTGAGCATTTTTTCCTGGGAACTCGGTTTTCTTCGCTCGATCTCAGTAATGGGCTTGAAAATGTGTCCTCTTTGATGTTCCAGTGTCTTTCACTAGAGATGCTCTTGATTTAAGGAGTGTTAGACTTGAAAATAGTCAGTGAGAAACTCTGAGCTCGCTTTTATTAAGATTAAAGGGTTCCAGTTTTTTTTTAATTTATCCGGTGACCATAGCCTGTACACGCTGAGGATACTTGAATGCTCGTGCCTGAACATTTTCGAGCAGCTCAAAACGTTGATGTAGTGGTAGGGCAAAAATTTACGTCAGTTGAATTAGAGGTGCGAAATATTTGCGGTTTGTGAGAGCGAAAAACTCCGTTTGTTAGCGTGACGCGGAACCATCAAAAATTTATTCTTATTTAAACAAATTTGACTGCGCTATTTAATAACTTGCTTGAAGAGTGAACTATTTTAGGTAAATACTTAGCATCATGCCATGCTTAGCATCGATATTACTATGGCGTCTGTAGGTAGACGCATTAGTTTTATAAACAAAAACTATGGAGACTGGCACCTCCGTAGGAAGTCTGTAAGGTTGCTGTTTAAACTGCAGTTGAGTCTGTCGTGCCATATTTGCGTCCTTCAGAGCTGATACCTTCTCCGTTATATCTTTTTTATATTTTCCATCTCTTCTTTTTTGACGGTGTTTCAATGCGCAGAGAATCTTGTGTGCAGAAGCTTCTTTTGGGCATAGATTCACTTTCTCTACAGTTCCAACTAAATGGCCCCTTCTCTTTGCTCTTTTGAGATCGCCTTGATGTGGACAGGGAGTCTAAAGCTACTTATTTTAAAAGTGATAATTCAAATCAATTCATAGCCGAAACGGCTTTAATGTACAATGGGATTCAAGTAAAATAATTTTCTGGAATGAAATCTTTGCTGGAACACTCTGTATTTTTTTCTGTAACACCCTGTATTTCTCGCTCTGGTTCAACTTACTTATTTTTTGTTACAATTGTCTTAAATTCTTCCTCATACACCCTGAAATCCTTCCATATACAACTTAAAATACTTCCTCATACATCCAAAAATACTTCCTCACACATCCTAAAATCCTTCCTCATAGATCCTAAAATCCTTCCTCATACACCCTAAAATCTTTCCTCACACAACCTAAAATCCTTCCCCATACATCCTAAAAATCCTTCCTCGTGCATTCTAAAATCCTTCCTCAAACATCCCAAAATCCATCTTCATACTACCTAAAATCCTTCCTCACACACCTTAAAATTCTTTCTCATGTATCCTAAAACACTTTCTGGTACACCCAACATTGACATCAAACATCAGCCTGCAAATCGAACCTTGTAGCTTTACAATTTATGTGTCACACAGCTAAAGGATGTAATTGTGGTATGATTGGTTAATAAATTTAAGAAAATTTTCACTGGTGGAGAATTTATTAGTTGTGAAGTGATTGGTTAATAAAACTATTAAAACTCTGTCAATAAAACTTATAAAACTTTGTAGCGTCGGTTTCGCTGGTAGATAATTATTTTTTGTGATAACATAAACACAACTAAATAAACTCGGTTAATAAAACTAATGAATCTCTGTGAACAAAGCTAACCAGACTGTGTACCTTGTGTCAGGTGGAGAAGACACCTTACAGCACGATGAGCAAACTGCACATCACGCGCGCCCGCAGCGGCGACAGCGGCAACTACACCTGCGCTCCTGAGAACGCTCGCTCCGCCTCCGTGTTGGTGCATGTTGTTAACGGTGGGTGTGGTGTTGGATAGTGGTATGGTGTGTGGGGGGATTGTGGGGGTGGTGGTGTGTGCCCTGTGGGGTGTGTGTGGTGTATGGTGTGTCATGTGTGTGGTGTGTTGTGTCGCGTTGTAGTGGTGGCTAACTGTGGTAGAACTGTAGTATTTAAGTGTGGTGTGGTTGTGATGTAGCTGGAGTGATGCAGTGCGGTGTGGTTGTTACGTAGCTGGAGTGTTGAATTGATATGCAGCCGGATATGTTGAATATTCTCGTAACTAGAGTATTTAATTGTAGTACACCTGTGGTTAGAACTGTGTTGTTGCAGTAGTTTTTATTTACAGTGTAACTTTTATATTCAACTTTTGGGCAGCTGTAGAATTTAAATGTTGCACAGCTGTTAAATCTAAGAGTTGTGCAGCTGTATAATTTAATTGTGGTACGGATGTAGAATTTAATTGTAAAATAAATTAACTAAATTAATGCTGCATGTATTACGTATAAATAATTGGTAGCCATAAAATGACTTAGTTTTTCTTCGAATTTCGCGCTCGTCCATAAAATTTGCGGGAAAATATTCAGCTATTTGTTTAACGTGAGGGAACAGCTGCACCTCGTTTAATAACATCATTCTGAACGTTAGTATGATTTGAAAACGACCATCATGGAATAAATTGTTACACATATCAGTGCTGAAATTTTATTTAGAAATCTACTGAAAAAGAATTACGTGACGTGTATTTTAGTCCTAATATAAGCTCAGCTCTCAACTAAACTCCATGAGTAGAAATTTTTTGTTTTGATAGAATAATTTTCAGTAATGAAATCCCAATAAAATGAAGCATTCTTGAATATCGAATGACAGAATGGCTGAAATGACGCCTCAAACTCACGTCGACACTCGCACATTTAATCTATACTCGTACTCGAATCAATACTGTACGTTCAATTCTGAACACTGAAAGTGACTTTCAGGATTTCAAAAGATGTTTTGGGAATTTATGTAATGCTAATGAATTTTAATTAACTAAAGTGAATTTCAGTGGATTTTAATGGATTTTTGTTGATCTTATTTGGCCTCTAGTTGGTCTCTAATTGGTCTCTAGTTGTAAATCATTTTTTGTTTTTTCTTCTTTTTGTTGTTTTGGTGTTTTTTGTTGCTTTTTATTATTTTTATTTTGATCAATTCCGTGTTTTTCTGTTCCTCGTTGTTTTTGTTTCCCTCTATTTTTTGTGATGTTTTTGTTTTGTTTATTTTCATGTTTTGTGGTTTCTTGCTTTCTGTTACTTTTTTGTTTCATGTTGTTTCTTGTTATTCCTTAATGTTTCTTGATGGTTCTTTGGTTTCTAGTTTATTTTTTTTCGTTTATTTGTTGTTCTCTGTTGTTGTTTTGTTTATTTTGTTGTTGTTGTTCTTCGTAGTTTTATGTTTTCGTTATTTTTTGTTGTTTTCATTGTTTAATTTTCTGTATGTTTTCAGTTTATATTCGTCTATTTTAAGTTTTACTCCGTGCTTTGTTAGTTTGTTTATCTTTTTCAGTAGATTTCAGTCAATATTAGTTGATTTCAGTATATCTTAGTCACTTTTATTAGTTTCTTGTCGTTATGTAAAACGTTAGAACCAACGAAAACTGCTTCTGTACTTCCCCGTATTCGACGATAGAGGTTATAAGTCCATCGAAGTCCATTAAAATAGTTATCCTCATTCAAAACCTCAGATTAGCCTCCTACAATTGTCACGTAGGAAATCCAAGGAACATTCCCTGCAGTTTCGACGGCTGTCGAATGTCTCCGATCTCCGTTACCTTGACAGAAATGACGCCAATTCCGCTTCAGTCTTCACGTCTCTGGTTGCTGGCGTCATCACGTGGCCAGAAACATTCTAGCGACAGGTTCATTTTCAGTCCTGGAACCTTTCGAGGCAAATTGTCTGGGCTGGATTTAGATGGGCATCTGAGCGTAGGGATGCACCTCGCCTGGATTTTCCACGAAATCTGACCTTTGGTCGGTCTCTGGGGAGCAGAAATTTGGGTTTTAACCTATCATTGAGGGCCAGAATCTCAGGTTCAAATGGGTATCTGGATGAGAAGATTTACGACTCAAATGGATTTCCGCGTGAGAAGATTTAGGATTTTAATCGATATTCTGTGCAAAATTCCAGGCTTTAAGGTAATCGATCTGTGAGAAAATCTAGGATTTTAATCTGTCTCTGTTTGCTAGAGTCTAGGATTCTAGCTGATTTCTAGGAGTGAAAATCTAGAACTTTAATCAATCTCAGGGTGCGAGAATATAGGATTTTAATCGATCAGTAGGCGAAAGAATTTAAGATATAAATTTGTCTGTGGGTGCAAGAATCTACGATATAATCGATCTAGGGGTAAACTAATAAAAAATATAAAAAGATAGCTGGTTCGAGGACTATTACAATTTAAATTAGGGATTTATACGAACCTCTAATTAAGATTCAGTCAACCTTATATTTCTTTGGAAAATGAAGTTCGAGTAAACTCTTGACGTTCAAATGTATTCCAAGGATTAAACATAGAATTTAGGACTTAACTTAATATCTGGGGTCGTTGATCCGAAATAAAGTGTGAGCTGTAATGAACCACCGCGATAGATTTAGAACCTCATAGAATAGATTGGACTTGAATTACGCAGGGTGTCCCAGAAAAATGTTATTGTTTGACTGACGATAATTCATGGATTTTTTTTAGTTTTTGTTTCAGGGCTAACAAATTATCTATTATGATATTTAATTTCCTTAAATTTAGTGTCCGCGTTGGTCGTGATGTGAGCCACCGGTGATACACGGAGGGAATTTTCTTAATTCTGCAGACCCTGCTGACCGACCAGTAGTCACTAACTTAAATTTAAATACTTATTCAAAGCTAAATGACGGCACAATCGAGGTAATGTTTGGTAATTTCAGAATTGTCTACTATTTTGCTATTTTCAAAATCGTTCACTGTAATTAAAGTTGAATATGAGTCGAAAATTAAACTTCAGTGTTACCCTCCGCAGTCGAAGTGTTAATATTTTGAAATGCATGCAGTTTCGTCAGCGTCTTTCCTTTTAATCAAAATTGGAAAAAATTGAAGGAGTAAAGTCGTGTTCTTCATAATTACGATAGAGAAATATATTTGATGTGTTCGTGGACTTGCAGAGAGAGTCAATTGACGAAAAAAATATATCAAATTAAAATGTTGATCAAATTCCATTTGAGGTCGAGTCAAGTGAAAATGTGGTGAATGGGAAAATGCATGTTTCTTTTTTAACAAACATTCAGCAGAGCAACAAGCGCCCGGACCCCACTGACAGCTATACCTTCAAAGGACCAAAAGTTAGGCCGTAATTCGGTTACGGGACCGGCAACTTCTGACGTGCATTTTTTCTTGTTTTGTTTGCAGCTGGTGAAGAATCAGCGGCAGCTGTGCACAGCGGTGCAGTGGTGCAGCTGTGCAGCAGCTGGGTGGTGCAGGTGGTGCTGGTGATGCTGGTGCACGTCATGACACTAAGTTGCAGCGCACCACACACGGAGTCTTCAAAAAGTGCATCACAGCAAGAGATTCCTAGCAGCAATGTTCCAGCCCCCAACGGAACCAGGATCTCTTTCATTTCCAGGACCATACAATCTCGAAGGTTATTTTCTTGCATCGAATTAAGGTAGAAGTGTACATGATATTAAACTTTGCGTTTCCACTCGCTTCAAGCACGTTTTTCTCTACGTGGACGTGCTATTTGATGATTCCTGATGTATTTCATCAAATGGATGGTTTTGATTTCCCTAACTTTGACCTGTGCAGCGAATTTGTACATATGTAGTGCTCGTATGAAACATTTATGATCAAACTCTTGGTATGTATTTTCGATCTGCAAATAAAATTCATGTCTATAGTGCATCCACAAATTAAGCTGATGTTTTCTTAGGACTAAAAGTAATTATTTCTATTCTCGGTGTACTGGCTTCAACGCCATAGATTTTTGTACATAAATTCACTGCCCTTGATTTTTTATTACTGATGATAGGAAAACTTAGAATTATTATTCTTGGTAGTATATTAAACGATGGTTGAATGTTAATCGGGGTAAAAAATGTAGTATATCTAATGAGGTAAACTGTTTTAATGTGTACCAGCTGTGTGCCAGCTGTGTGTTGTGATTGCTGCTGTGTCTCGATATTTATCTAGATGAAATATGACCATGTTTTTCTTTTCAAACAACACTCGAAGAATGTGTGACCACAAATATTTCTCTCTTTCCGTCAATTTTTTCAATCATTGAATCATCAGGGTACGATCTTTTATGTTAAATAAGCGACCGAAACGGTAGCTGTCACCAGCAAAATGTCTTGGCAAAACAATATTATAAATAAGATAAATAAATAAATCAGTAATGGTCATTCGTTGACCGTTAATTATCTTCGGTGAGCGTGTAACCAGAGCAATATTTCGAGGTTGAACCTTCAGTATCATTTATGAACTTCGTTTCATTTTTTCGTCTCGGTCCCCTTAACTCACAAAGGAAATTGAGGATACGAAAGGTTACACCCGTTCATTCTCAAATAACGTAGGCATCTATACTGTATATCACAAAGCTGTTCAGAGAGAAGCTGGTTAGGCATATAGTAAATATGTTAACTCAACTACGCGATCCAGGCTTTGGCGTTGGCCAAGTATGAGGGTAGGTTAATCACTTCACAATACATTCATAAGGATTATTTATAGCAAGATGGATCTCTAGATAATTTTGAGTCTATTGCTTACTTTGTCACTCTCAAAGTCGCTTTACAGCAAAGTTGGTTCATCGCCTTTGGCGATGAACCGCGAGAAAGAAACTTCATGGCTTGTGATCAGTATTGGCGATTCGCAGTCAATACATATTGCTAAACTCTGTGAGCAATCTTTTTCGACATGGGCGTATAACGGCCTCCCACAAACTCAAGGCTACCTTAAAGGCATTGCGTTACGGTTAAGAACAAACGCTTCAGTATGACGATAGTTTGAAATTAATTGACGGAAAAGGAATGTAATCTTGATAATTACTAACAATTGAATGCCACATTTCATCTATATAAGATGAAAATATCCGAGATGGTTAAGACTGCAAAGACATATAAACATATTCTTGGGAAACGAAAGAGGTGGTCGGTTACTACGGCTTGGAGTTCCTTCAGCTATGTAGTGGTAATGACATGAAGAAGGTGAGATGATGATGGTAAGGCAAACATTCAAACGACGCCTGGCGATGTAACAAGGGTCACTTCAGATGGTGTGTGAGGCAGATCGTAGAGCTACTCCAATGCTGCGCACATCCACGAGAACATATCTCTCACGATTACTTACTGTTCTTTTCGAGGCATTAGATGGAAGTCGTTGGCGAGGCGCACTTCTCCACTTAGCGTTTTCCTTGTATATTTTATCCACTGAAGTTACATGGGAATATAACATCGTATCAGCTGTGCACCAGCTGTGCACCAGCTTTGCACCAGCTGTGCACCAGCTGTATACCAGCTTTGCCCCAGCTGTATACAGTTGTGTACCAGCTGTCCAACAGCTAGATAACAGCTGTCAAGCAAATTGAGCCAGCTTTCTAAATGCAGCGAGATTAATTGGAGCGGCTGTTTCTATATAATGGCCGACATCGCCAGTTTAACTGGACGAGGTTTGCTTACTGCTGCAAGGCGCTCTATAATTGGGAGAGCTGCGATAACGTGTGTCACGGTCAGCTTAATTGGGATGCCTTCGCTGTCAGTCGGGCTTCAGTTCGTGTACGTCAGATGCACGTCTGCTGCACGTCAGGTGCATGTCACGTGCATGTCAGCTGCACGTCAGGCGCATGTCAGGTGCATGTCAGGTACATGTCAGGTGCACGTCAGGTGCACGCCAGGCGCATGTTAGGTGCATGTCAGCTGCACGTCAGGTGCACGTCAGCTGCACGTCAGATCAACTTTTACAAGCATTAACGAATTAACTTCTGCAAATTATTGTATAAATTTAACGCAATGTTTGGATCTTGTTCTCGTCAACGTTGGTTTGTTCCCGTCAACGTTGACAGCTGTGAAGGGAGAATGACAAGAAATTATTTAGGAATAGAGTTATTCCTGTAATATTATGATATCAAGAGAGCTTAATTATAGTTCATTCATGCGACCAGTACATTAATGTTCTGAAATTAGTGGTGTGCTTACATCTAGTTTCTTTTTGTGAACAATTCTTTATGATGATTGTATCCTGCACTGAAGCATTTTTGTGAGAAAAAGTTTCTTTTAAGTCAATTTGGTGAGGCAATAGTTTAAAATGCCGATATTAACTTTTTGTGTGTTCATTTTTTAAAGCAAAATTTTTAGGAGAATATGATTTCGTTGACCACATTTATTGTATTTTTATTTTTGGAACAGGAGACAGCAAAGAAAGCTCTGAATCCACGTATGCACAACATTTTACAACATTATACAACATTTTCAAACGTTATGTTTTAGACGAGTTTATGCGTCAAACTTTGATAGAAACAAATAAGGGGAAAACTAGTTAACCTTGACAACTTTGCCAGGCAAAAAGTTTTTCCCGGTCACTTATCATTTTCAACTTTTTGCATTTTTTGAATGACATTTTTCGTTGTAGAACGGCGAGATTGGGAGAGTTTGATCCGCAAAATTTTTGATCCTGTTAATGATTTTTTAATCTTAAGACGTTATCTGCCTTCGGTTTTGTTAGGTTGGAAGCAACAGAGTTGAAAAATCATTTTTACTTCTAGATAACATTTTTATTCTCTCTAAGAAGCGGGAAAAAAATAATTTTTAGATTACACCATAACCTGAACGCTATAGTCTAATTTAAACAAAGGTGGTGAAACAATAAAAGTGTTATTCATTGAGTATGGTACGTCAATGAGCAATATACCTAGTGGTACACATACATACCAATACGTAGTCAACGTGATAAGAACTTGGGTACTTATCGATAAGAAACCGAAAAACTTTTTTTACCGCCAAAACTGAATTATCTCAGAACTATCGAAATTATCTAAAATTATCGAAATTATTGGCTAGAATTGCGGTACCAGAGCAAATAGACTTTGGAATTCACTAAAGGGAATTTTTTCACAATTAGTGAAGCTTTTTTTGAATTTTTTCGTGAAGAAATGGTAAGCCCCTCACTTTTTTGCTTTGAAGATATTCAGAGGAATTTTTACAAGGACTTACACAATACATCTTGCGTTTAGCTGGTCTAAAGACAGAACTAAGTTAGATTCCTGTTTTTTTTTCAAATGGTGAAAGTACATTTAAAACCCTTTAGCTATGCACTGTCTGTGCAGACAGGCGCAGACTTGTGCAATATGCCTTGTCCCTTTGTAAGTGAATAATTTAGAGAACCTTACATATTCCATCATTCGAATCTGTTTGCATTAAAATTAAAAACACTCATCTTTAGCCTTTTTCGTACCATTTTCAATCATCTCGTTTCGCGCACGATAGTTTCGTTGAATAACAAAATTTTCATCGATGGGAAACATGCTAAATGAGTGTTCTGAGAAGCAGCTTCACGCTTAATGCTGCAAGGAAGTATTGGAACGTAGCAACAATTTTCTCACCTCTACTGATAATAAAAATGAGCAGCTTCGTACTCAATGCTGGAAAGAAGTTAATATTGAAATACAGCTACAGTTTCCTCACCTTTAGTGAATATAAAAAAGATCATCTTTGTACCCAATGCTTGCGTAAAATAAGAGTTGAAATATAGAAAAAATTTCCTCTCCTGTTCTAGTTTACAAAATGAGTCCACCAGTTGAGACAATTAGACGATGAGGAGTTAAATGAACCACATATTTTTGTGTGATAAATGCTTACGACCTTATTTAAATATTTCTATAATTCTGCTTTGCAGTTGACTCGACTTCCAAGGTAGACGATTAAATTAAGCTTTCGGTCGCCGACGTCAGGCGTACAGGGGAGCAGTAAAGGACTCGTGTTCGTGCTTCAATTTTGATTTCATCAACAACCTTCAACAATGTTATCATCCTTTATTATTATTTTAAAATCAGCGTCTGCTAAATGTCTATGAAAATTATACACTAACTCTAAACCACATTACACTGCGTGGAGCGACATACAACTCTTTTCATCCCATGCATCTTTCGATTTCAAAATTTAATGATAATGTTCAATGCCAACGGAGTCGAGATTATTCAAATTCATACACAATTTAAAAGCGTAGTATTGTTCTCAATGCTAATATTTTTTTGACCGAATCAATCTAATATTTTCTGACCGTATTTTTTTACTTCTTTCTGACGACATCAACCAAGCATTAACATCTCGGTATGGAAGTTCTTTCGAAGTATTCATCTACATATGTGAAGTGTCTTTGTTTTTAGAAGTTTTCACATGCATCAGAATTTTTCAAGTTGTTAACTACGTCAGCGTACAACACTTATTTCGAGGCCGTCAATTAAATAGTGAAATCCCGTTTTAAAGAAATTTGGTAAGGTTACAGTATTCCTTTGACGTACAATTGTCGAAAGCTTATACATTTTTCTAATTCTCCATGCAGATATTCCGATTAAGTTTACTCTTAACTACTGGAATTGATGTCGAAGAAATATATAATAGACACTTTATGCGGGTTTCGTTGCCCATTTTCGACTTTGTAGAAACGTGAACCAGTAATTAAAGTTATGACCGAAAAGTTTCAGGGCTGAAGAAAGGCACAACGGCCGTACAAATTGTGTGCTTACTCAGTCATTTTGACATTCTTTGTGGTGAACTTAACCGAGGAGTGAAATCAAAATTCCTTAGGCCTGAAACTTTTTTCATTGCTCATTCATGTGGCGCATCCGAAAACAAACTAAAAGTTTATTCTCGCAGTCCCTCCAAAGAAATTTTGCTTTGGTTTTTGTTTATGCTTGAAAGGCTCTTTAATTCTGTCTTCGTTCATACTCCAAAGGCTCTTAGCATTGGTCTTTGGTTATGCGCCAAAGGCTCTTTGATTATGCTCCAAAGGCTCTTTACTTATGCTCTAAAGGCTCTCTGTTTTTGCTCCAAAGGCTCTTTGCTTATTGTTGTGCACAGTGTGCATTATCGTCTGTTAGCACCTCATAACGCAAAAGTTGAGCCACAACAGCAGGGTTTCGCCAAAGAAATTTTGGAGCCTCCATTCAGTCAGTATACGTGTATTTTTATTCTAAACTAGAGATAGCATTACACCTTTTTGCATATTCCCGTGAACGGTGCTTTCTCAACTTGGTGTATTTTTGACACCTTTGAGAGTTTTAGCCGAAGTGGAATTCACTACGACAGCCGGTTTTTGCAACAACATTTATCGCCAGCTAAAAATAAAGACTGATATCGTTAACTTTTCCTGGTATTCGCACATCACCTCCGCAGGAGCAAGATCCAACTGTTGCACTAGTGGATATTAGCGCTCCCAGGGGGAAAATGGGAGATCCTAAGTCAAAAGTTAGATAGATATTCTTTTTGTTGAAATTGAATTGGTCTTTTATTTCACAACTGTAAATCTTATTTTGGTTGAATACTTCCTTGATTTTCAGTCTACATGTTTTTCATTTTCAACTTATATCAGGTCTAATGAAATTATTTTCTAACTTGTTGTTTCTGTGCGCAGGGTATTTTGTGTGGGAACACACCATGTGCACAGGCTCCCTTAACTCCATACTCAACGGTGTCTTGCTCTTTTCTATTCTTGGACCTCATTTTTTGGATGGGGACGCATTAACTTATCTAACCTGAAACACACAAATTTTGCTTAGTATTGTGTCGACTGCCCAAGAGCTCGTTGAAGCAACATCGCGTGAGGCAGCAGCTCCGGCTCATTAGCTCAGGAATTTTACGGTCTTTTCGTTCCGGAATCCATATTCGACTATCGGGAATTCGCTTACGCCCATTAGCATCGACAGGCTACTTCTTGCTGCTCACGTGCTCTGCTCTTGTTGCTGGTGTTGTTGTTAGTGTTGTTGCTGGTGTTGTTGCTGGTGTTGTTGCTGGTGTTGTTGCTGGTGTTGTTGCTGGTGTTGTTGCTGGTGTTGTTGCTGGTGTTGTTGCTGGTGTTGTTGCTGGTGTTGTTGCTGGTGTTGTTGCTGGTGTTGTTGCTGGTGTTGTTGCTGGTGTTGTTGCTGGTGTCGTTGCTGGTGTTGTTGCTGGTGTTGTTGCTGGTGTTGTTGCTGGTGTTGTTGCTGGTGTTGTTGCAGAGGTTGTTGCCGGTGTTATTGCTGGTGTTGTTGCTGGTGTTGTTGCTGGTGTTGTTGCTGGTGTTGTTGATGGTGTTGTTGCTGGTGTTGTTACTGCTCTTGTTGCTTGTGTTGTTGCTGATCTTGTTGCTGGTGTTGTTGCTGATCTTGTTGCTGTTAATTTTGCTGCTCTTGTTGCTAGTGCTAATGTTTTTGCTGCTCATGTTGGTTTTGCTGATGTTGCTGCTCTTATTGCTGGTGCTGATGCTGTTTCTGCTTTTGTTGATGGTGCAGATGTTACTGCTGCAGTTTTGTTGTTTCTGTTGTTTCTGCTGCTGCTGTTGTTGCTGGAGCTATCGTTGCTGTTGATCGTGCTTTTGCTGCTGTTGTTGCAATGATGCGGCTGCCGCTGATGTTGCACCTGTCTTTGTTCTTCCACAATCCCGACACCACGGATGCTTTTCCTGGTGGTGAGTCGTTCTTGCTGCAGTTGTGTCCTTTAAAAACGTTGCTACAGTGGCTGCCATAAGTTACTACTACTGATGTAGTTAATGCTGCAAATGATGCGGCTGTAACTGTTATTATTGTAACTGTTATAACTGTTGCTGCTACGGCTGCTATAACTGCTGCTGTTGTAGCTGTTGCTCATATAACTTGTAACTGCTGCTGCTTAATTCGCCCCAATGGCATCAGCCTCATTGACATCAGCCTCATTGACATCCGCCTCATTGACATCAGCCTCATTGACATCCGCCTCATTGACATCAGCCTCATTGACATCCGCCTCATTGACATCAGCCTCATTGACATCAGCCTCATTGACATCAGCCTCATTGACATCAGCCTCATTGACATCAGCCTCATTGACATCCGCCTCATTGACATCAGCCTCATTAACATCAGCCTCATTGACATCCGCCTCATTGACATCAGCCTCATTGACATCAGCCTCACTGACATCCGCTCCATTGACATCAGCCTCATTGACATCCGCCTCATTGACGTCAGCCTCATTGACATCCGCCTCATTGACATCAGCCTCATTGACATCAGCCTCATTGACATCCGCCTCATTGACATCAGTCTCATTGATATCAGCCTCATTGGCATCAGCCTCATTGGCATCAACCTCATTGACATCAGCCTCATTGACATCAGCCTCATTGACATCCGCTCCATTGACATCAGCCTCATTGACATCCGCCTCATTGACGTCAGCCTCATTGACATCAGCCTCATTGACATCAGCCTCATTGACATCAGCCTCATTGACATCCGCCTCATTGACATCAGCCTCATTGACGTCAGCCTCATTGACATCAGCCTCATTGACATCAGCCTCATTGACATCAGCCTCATTGACATCCGCCTCATTGACATCAGCCTCATTGACGTCAGCCTCATTGACATCAGCCTCATTGACATCAGCCTCATTGACATCCGCTCCATTGACATCAGCCTCATTGACATCCGCCTCATTGACGTCAGCCTCATTGACATCAGCCTCATTGACATCAGCCTCATTGACATCAGCCTCATTGACATCCGCCTCATTGACATCAGCCTCATTGACGTCAGCCTCATTGACATCAGCCTCATTGACATCAGCCTCATTGACATCAGCCTCATTGACATCAGCCTCATTGACATCAGCCTCATTGACATCAGCCTCATTGACATCAGCCTCATTGACATCAGCCTCATTGACATCCGCCTCATTGACATCAGCCTCATTGACATCAGCCTCATTGACATCAGCCTCATTGACATCAGCCTCATTGACATCAGCCTCATTGACATCAGCCTCATTGACATCAGCCTCATTGACATCAGCCTCATTGACATCCGCCTCATTGACATCAGCCTCATTGACGTCAGCCTCATTGACATCAGCCTCATTGACATCAGCCTCATTGACATCCGCCTCATTGACATCAGTCTCATTGACATCAGCCTCATTGACATCAGCCTCATTGACATCAGCCTCGTTGACATCAGCCTCATTGACGTCAGCCTCATTGACATCAGCCTCATTGACATCAGCCTCATTGACATCAGCCTCATTGACATCAGCCTCATTGACATCCGCCTCATTGACATCCGCCTCATTGACATCAGCCTCATTGACGTCAGCCTCATTGACATCAGCCTCATTGACATCAGCCTCATTGACATCCGCCTCATTGACATCAGCCTCATTGACATCGCAATTTTCTGACCTTAAGCCCTCATGAACCTTTAAAGTTATTAAAATACTCAAAATTTACGACTGATCAGAAAGATAAATGAGTTCTGCATCCAGCGGGACATTTTAGCTAGTCAGGCCATAGGGACGAGTGTGCGACCAGGGTAAATTTTTTAAAACTTCTTTCGTCGTAGTGGTGAAGACGACAGCAGAAGTTCACTGGCTGATTTGGCTACCTTACGAGCTACCTTCCCGTGATAAAATTTCAAACTTACGTATAATTCGAAATAAATTTCAAGTTCACAGCAGTCAGCAATTAGGCAGAGTGGCCACATGCTGGATTTTCTGATAATAGCCAAAAAAATAGTACTTTGACAGAAATAACAGCTTTTGTTGTGACCAACTTAACTGTTGTGTTTTACCGGCTGTCTGGTTGAAACGTAACCTTAATCTTATCATTATTTTACGGGCTGTACCGCTACAGCAATGAAAAATGTTTGAAAATTCCGTCCCCGACAGGAATAAAGTGCGTTTTGCTATTCACAAACGTAGCCTCCACACTGATTTTGTTGAATCATTCTAGAATATAACCTTCTTCAACGTTAAAAACACCGTTAATTTAACAAGAATTATTCAGTGGGCGTTGGGAACTTATTGCATTGAAGCTCCGATTCCTCTCGTTGATCACACTTTAAAAATTAACGAATAGAGATGACTATTGGTTGGCCAAGTGAGATTGCGTATGGACCTCACAAAAAGTGCATGAATAAGTCACGTGTCCGATCCATTGTTAATTGCTGTGCGTATGTGATACGAACTGAAAGTTGAAGCATCTATTAACACGTAAGTCTGTATGCATAGAGTGGCTGACTCACGTGCTACTTTTATATTTGACGCCTCAGTTTGCATGCTATAGATTCGCACGATAATTCTGTTTGCTAAGATTAATTCATTCTAAAGCTGACTCTGACGCACTCATGCAACGTTTTTAGATTATAATCTTTTATTTTTAAGTGGTGTACCGTCATTTCTACGAATCCTTTGTGGGTGGACATTCTCTCTAAATTTTATGCACTTTGAGTTCCCACAGGGGTACAAACCATTACGAATTAGCACTCTCAGGAGAAAAAGTGAAGCCTCTAGCTGAGAGTTTGGTAGGCCTTCTTGTTGTTAAAATATAATAGGTCTACTGTTTTGTTACGGCCCATATATTTTCTGCTCACTAATGTTCTGTTTTTCACCAACAATTACTTTCTTCTTCAACTTTTATTCCGCTTCACGAACTTCCTCCTCGACTTAATGTTTCTATACATGCAGGTGTATCGTGTGGGAACACACCATGTGCATAGATTCTGCTTTCCCTTAACTCCATACTAAATGGTGCCTTCATTTTTCCTTTCTTCGGAACCCCTTTAATGTGGTTAGGGAGGCTTAAACTTATTAAAATCTATAATAAAAGTTTTGGATGCCTGTGGGTGTTGTGAAGCATAGATCAAAAATAGAAAGTGTGGAGCTAGTGATAGTTTGATGATATATATAGTGTCTGTCTTCGTCACCACGTATTATTTGGCTAAGGTTTTCACGGCCAACCACGGCAAAATGAGATGTGATATTTTTAATTTTGATTTAAATTTCTTGTTGAGTAAGTTTTATCTATAATTTTGATCCTCTTCTTCGAGGAACCAACTATCTCATGTGTGTACGATGTCATGATAATGCAATTTATTTTTAATCATTCGTTTCACATTTACGTCACTTCACGACACATTTTCACAACCTTTCACGACACATCTTTAAAAATTTATAATTCATACTGTTTATTGATGTTAAATATTAACACTAACAATAAAAATGGCAAACCAAGTGAAGTACAACCAGCCTTTCTTGTCTTAGGTCACGAAGAGAATAATTGGAGAAATGGTTGTCCCGAAGGGAAAGGTTCCAATTTTTCTGTTTTAACGACTTCTACAACCCAGAAAGAGCGCTAAGACAGTGCGGGGCTTGGCATTTTGCTTAATGCTTTACGACTTTAAAAAGTTCGAACTACTTCTTCCATGAAAACTGGATTGTTGTAAAAGAACTAGGAATATTGTACAGTAATAATTCTGGAGAATATGTAGGTTAGCTCTGAAAGGCTTTAGCCAATGGGTGACTCGTTTTGGCTTTATAAACGGGAGAAGGCAAAACAGCGATGACAAAATTAATAAGAAGATGCAGAGCTCTATAGTTTCTGAAGAAACATAACAAAATTACTTTTTTATGCAAGCTAAATTATGTATATTCATTGAATTCTGCCGACGCATAGCTCGAAATATAAACGGAACCTTTATCCAAATCTACCTTCATGTTTTTATGCGGCCTTTGATTAGCAATTCAGTTCTACTGTATGATTTATTATTTTCTACCTGCTGTCAGTCAGAAATAATGTAAGAATGCCAATGGCTTGCTGGTGTTTTTTTTTCATACACCCAGTTTCCCCAGCTCAATAGGCCAGAGCAATAAACTGCTCTTCATATTTCGCCGCCGCAGAGCCGGCTTGTCATTATCGCACGAACTGGCGGAGACGGACCGTGGCGATATGGTTCTGCACGCAACGCTAACGCCAGTCAGTGCGTGATCTTTGTAACTTACTGTTCAGGTGCGTGGTGTGGCTGTGTTGCATGGTGTTGTTTGATCCAATTCTTATTTGTTTCTATAGTGATACAGACTATAACAGAGTTATTCCGCTACGCGGTGTGGCTGTGTTGCATAGCGTTGTTCGTCCCAATTCTTATTTGTTTCTATAGTGAGACAGACTGTAACAGAGTTATTCCGCTACACGTTGTGGCTATGTTACTGTATTATGATGCTATTCATCACAATTTTGATTTTGTTTCTGTAGATCTACGCCCTATAAAAGAGTTATTCCGCTACACGTCTACACAGTGTGGCTGTGTCACATTCATATTCCATGATGCATTATGATTAAGTTACGCAGTGTAACAAAGTTATTCTGTCACACTTTGTGCCTGTGCTACTGTATCTTGATGTTATTCATCACAATTCTGATTTTGTATTAGTAGGGATACAGACTGTAAGAGAGTTATTCTACGCGTCTACACGTTGTGGCTGCTACGGTATTACAATGTTATTCTAGGGAACATTGTGCCTGTGTTGCACACTAACAGTTATTCTTCCACACGTTCCTGCTGTGTTACTGTGTAACAATGCTATTACGTCATACATTGTAACTGCTCATATGTTGCTACACACTGTAACAGAGTTATTTTGCGAAATGTTGAGGCTGCGTCACTAACGCTGTTACTCTATCACTCAAGGTGACAGTGTTACAGACTGCAACAGAGTTAATCTGTTACGCATTGTTGTTGTTACTGTAACACACTTACTCCATCACACATTGGGACTGTTACCATACTGTTAAAGTTTGTAGCAAGTTATTTCGCTACTCACCGTGACTTTACCACTGTAAACACAGCAACGTTCTGTGGTTCAAATTGCTATTTGTCGAGCGATGAATTATGCTTAGGTATTTCAAATACCAGGTGCGGTAGTCAATCTTGCATTTTTGTCATTGTTGTGAAAAATAAATGATGTATGTTTAAAGAATTTGTTGCTACTATCTTATTATACATTCTAAAAGATTTTAGTAACATAAACATTATTTTTTATTAAAAAAAACCATCGGTAAGAAGGTCTCCTTCCCAATGAATTATCGATTTAGGATCCACAACCTTCTCGGAAATGCAGGAATGACTGCCGCGCCCTGTGGATGGTTCTGAAGTACCAAATTTACCATTAATCTTTCATTCTATTTTCCTGCTTTCTATTATGAGACTGTGAGATTTATTTGACTCGCTTCTCTAGATCAGTTTAAAATCTTGGATGGAAAATTGCGTATGTTGGTAGTTTAAAACTTCTTTGAACATTCCAGTTTTGCAAGCTGTCGTAAAATGCTGACAGGATTTATCAGTAGACAGCTCCTCTGGTGGTCATAGAAAACGAAGGCAGGAGCAGTTAAAGGGGGTAACTCTGCTACTCAATTAGCTGCGATTCCACTTCCCCTCAAGTCGTAAGCTGAGAAAACTATACTCCTCCTAATTGCAGACGGGATTTGTAAAGTGGAGCATTCGTGAGACGGAAAGGTGTTTCTTTGTACAGAATTTTCTACCATTTGTCGCAGCCAAGTCAGCTGGGTGAGAACTTTCGATACATCAACGACATGTCGGCAAGAAAGTTACCTGATGTACTTCTTCATTGATGGAAATTACCTTCATTGATTGCTAGACGTTGAGTGATCAATGATCGAAGTATAGGTTCAAGACTAAAGGGTAATTATCTCTTGTTTTCTATGTGTGTAAAAACTTTTACTTAGTGTAGGTATGAGCATAAGCGAAACAGGAGTGGAGGTTTAATTTCGAATGAATTTGCTATTCTTCGATACTGTAAATTTATAATCATGGATTTTAGAATTGTTCTTTGATGTAAATTTGACTCCTTGTGGATTAATATAGATTTGACATCATGGTGAGCAACGTTGATTGCGCCATGTCTGAAGAATGTTTTCACTAATATGTATTGAATGTATTATATTTCTTCCAGAGATGGTAATCATAGAAATAAAGTGTATATAGTGATATATTATACGAATAAATCAACTTATTTTTCTTCTTCGAAAATCTTGGAAAAACTAAATGTAATAAATGAGTGTTAAGGACAACTGTCATTTCAATTTCCCTCGCTGAAAATTTGCGCTGTCAATTCATTAAGGTATTTGAATCAACGTCCTCCTGCGAGGCTTTGTAAGCGATAACAACTTGGCAAGAACAGGAAATTCATTTATGCAGACATGCGTTTGCATCCTGCAACTGGAATTACGTAACTTATTCTTGACTGACGAGGAAAATAGCTCCCTTGGAAACAAACTTGCGCTTTGCTTCAGCATCTAATTTGTGCTTGTGGATTTAATATATGCCTGTTTATCCCTCCGAGAGATTCGAATGTTCTGTCAGTGAAAATTAACGTTTCCAGGGGAAGATGTGATTTTTCACCGTCTTTTGGGCATTTTTTAGCAACTCGTGTTCTTTAACGTCGCTCTGAGATGAACAGCATTCGAGTATTTCTCTCGAAGGTTGTTTGACATTTCTAATACCTCATCGTCCTTGCAAGTGCAGCGAGACCAACGGCTTTGAAGTATTTATGTCACTTATTTTCAACATTTTCAGACACTTTTCGTTTGCAAAGAAACTGTGTGAACGTTTTGACACATCATAAAGTGTAGGTAAATATCACCTTCTGGCAAGCCATCGCGTTTATCAACTTCAGCGATATTGAATTTCCTTCCGTCCGGTTTTCGGAGAAATAACTTCTTCTCGTGGGGAGGAGATCACCTAAAGCGTTGGCATCACTTCAAGCGATATTTCTGACTTCTTGTACTCGACAAACTTTTGAATTTATTTTGTGTAGTAAACTTCACTTCTTCCGAAGCCTACTTTGATTCATCGAGAAATGTCTCAGCGGCGTCGGAGCGGCGCTGAGTTGCCCCGGCGCTGCCAAGTTTTCCAATTTAATCGAGGACGAAGCTGGCCAGGTCCAAGGCTTTAAATTTAAGCCCATTCTCCGGCTGAGCAAACTAAAATAGAGATGCCGTCAATGTATTTCTAGGATTCCGCTGAATTAAGTGGTAAACACGTGCTTGTACGCTCAGGCTACCTCATGATCGTGCGGGAGCTTCGTGAGGTTTTTACTTGCATTCAATTCGGTAAGATTTAAAGCTATTCAGTAAATGATAAAAACTTCAACATAACACATTCCTCTCTTAAGATTCTTCCAATATAATCATTGTAAAGTTTTTTAACATTGGTGATAGTTTCTGCTTTGTTCCCTATTTTTGGCTCACATTCGAGTCAGAAAATGTGGAACTGAAGTGAAATAATGGTATTTTTACCATTACCGTAAACACACTAAATTAAATTAGATTTTTAATTCATTTATATCAGTGCATTTGCTCCTCAATTACTATTCGTCTACTTTACACAAAAGAAATAGTTGTCTCCATAAATTTCATTTGAGCAGATTCAGAATTTTCCCCGTCGCAGCACGATGTTTGAGATGATCTTTCGAATGATTGAATAAAATTAGACAACTTTTATTCTCTTTCAAGACCAAGAAAAAAAGTTTGATTTCTTTCAAACGCATCTTTATTTAAATGCTTAACTTGTTTGAAAGTTTTGGAGTGACAGTAGCTATGTAGCAAAACACACGTGGTTACGTATGCTAGCATAGAAAAATTAAAAAAATTAAAACTTCTGGTTTTCCTAACTCAAATTAAATTTGTAACCTCTACATATTACACTTTTCACTTGTTCTTATAACCTATATGAAATCGCTAAAACTGTATTTCATATCTTCAATTGGTTTTATTCTCCAAATAAAATTCTAAAACTGTAGTGTAAATTCTCCACTGGTTTTCATTACAACCAAATATAACATTTGGATTCAACATAAATAAGAACTCAACAGATGCCCGCAATTTTACTCTTCTTACCCAACCTACTGAATATATTACACTAGGGTACACGACTTGTCGAAAATGGAGGGATTCAATATTTTCCCTAAAGAAATCTTGCCGATATAGATCGCAAACAAATACATCCATCCTGATAGAACTCGCGATTAAAATATTCTTGTACTTGTGCACTGGTGAAACTCGTATCACAGATACGGTCATTGAGCGTTCTTTTGATCGTCACAGACACACGCGCCAACCAAGCAAACAAAAACTGAGTATTATTATCAAATTATTACTAGTACAATGCCCGTTTATGTACGGTTAATACTATCATGATTGAGAATTAAGTAATTTTCGCTAGATGCAACTTCCTGTTGCATCATCGTCTCGGTACCACGGCATCATGGTCCCTGCGGAGTTCATAATCAAAATTCTCCATGCATCAACCGATCGTCTCCGATAGATAAGCCCGCCCGCCCGTGGTCCGTATATTAACGGACCATCTCGTGCTACTCGATGCTGCTCGGCATCGATCGGAGCAATTTCATCCCTTCTTTCTTGTGTGAAATTCTCTCGGACCCTCGACGTTGTTCAGCGTCCTGCCCAAGAATTTCCTCTTTTCTTTCATTAAGCTCTCCCTAGTTACTCGGTGTTGCTCTGCATCATTCCGTAGAATTGCCAAACGCCGTTCATGGGTCAAGTTAGCTCTAGCTTCTCGTTGGCGAGCAGCATTGCTTCGTCTTGCCGCTTTGTTCTTCCGAAAGTCTTCGGCGTCTTTCTTGCTGTCGAAGTCTTGCTACTTCTCTCTTGCGGTTCGACACGTTTCTATCCATGTTGGATTTTTTGCCGGAATTTTATTCTGAAATATCCTTTATTATCTCTTCGAAGCTTTCAAGAAAATCCCAATTCCGAAAACAATAACTCGATTTTCAAAATATTATCAATTGAAAATATGAATGCATCATGAAGAATTTCAACAGAACAAGGTCCAAAAAAAATTTTTGCTTATAAAAAATAAAGTGATTGCGTACTCAGGACACCATAATGCAAGTGTAAGGGAACTGAATTAACATAGAAAAATAATGCAATAGAATGATTTCTTGCATTTCTTAAGCTTTATCCTTGTTACTATCAAAGCTATCGATTGGAAGAGGGAGTCACACGGATGGACGGACGGACGCCACTCTTATTATTATAGTGATGATAGTGATTTAGTGTTGATGCTAGTGTATACGGCCAATCAAAAATGGTAGGATAATTTATTTTCGTGGAATAATTCTTTCAGACGAGGATGACACACCAATATATTCATCCAAATAGTACCCACGATAAAAATATTCTAGTACTTGTGATACCAACCGAGCAAGCAACAACTGATTAATATTATATAGTAGATTACCTCTAAAATTTGAACGAGTTATACGACAATGAAACAAAAAAAAGGCATGAAACAAGAAAACCAAAATTAGTTACTATATTAAATTGGTAAATGTTGTTCTACAGAAAGTTGTTATGTCTTGAAATATACATTTTCAGGAAAAATTTCTCCAGCTCTTCTTCATTTCAGACAAATCTGCATGCTTGCGAGAAATTGTCTCATCTTCGCTGTAGTATTTTACTCCTTATAAAAACATTTTAAAGTATTAGAAATATTTGGAAGTTACATCTCACATCAATGATACATTTAACGCTTCGAAGGTAACACACTTCCAACGTCCAGCATCGGAAGCAAACGATTTTCAATCCCTTTATACCAAACATGAGCAGACGTTTGGGATCTTTTGAAATAGAGAAGCTCAGTTGAAAATAGAGTGTCCCCATTAAAATACAGCAGCCATATAGAGAACATAGAAGCTCCATTAAAATAGACAAGCTTCATTTTCCTAGGCTTTATGCGTAGCACTGATACTCTATTTTATGCCATAAGGCAGCTCACGGTCCCCGGTTCGAAGAAGACACAAAAGATCTAAGTTTGAACGCACTGTGCTCCCACAGACGCTCTGAAAACCCCAAAACGGGACAAGGATCAGCGATTTATGCGCGTAAATGGCTGAAACGCGCTCAAAAAAGCGAGCATCGCTAATAAGGGCGAAGTGCATCACATTAGAGGTCATCAAAACTGAAGGCATACGAAAATATTTACGAAGACTCTCCCTAGCTATTTTCTACTGGAAACCGTATACTGGTGCTCCAAGTACCATGGAGTGAAGAATCTAACAACTAGAACCTGGAGAGAAGAACCAAAGGCGGGAAGTGACTCTTCATCTATTATTTTCTTAGTGTTCCAAAAGTCGCTCATCATACAATAATTTGTTGTTATTCTTTATGACAACTACCGGGATAAGCCCGGTATATGTATGTATGTATGTACCCAACCTACCGGGATAAGCCCGGTATATGTATGTATGTATGTACCCAACCTACCGGGATAAGCCCGGTATATGTATGTATGTATGTACCCAACCTACCGGGATAAGCCCGGTATATGTATGTATGTATGTACCCAACCTACCGGGATAAGCCCGGTATATGTATGTATGTATGTACCCAACCTACCGGGATAAGCCCGGTATATGTATGTATGTATGTACCCAACCTACCGGGATAAGCCCGGTATATGTATGTATGCATGTACCCAACCTACCGGGATAAGCCCGGTATATGTATGTATGTATGTACCCAACCTACCGGGATAAGCCCGGTATATGTATGTATGTATGTATGTACCCAACCTACTGAATATATTACACTAGGATACACGACTCGTCGAAAATGGAGGGATTCAATATTTTCCCTAAATAAATCTTGCCGATATAGATCGCAAACAAATACATCCATCCTGATAGAACTCGCGATAGAACTCCATCAGATATTAAATCTGATATAGAATAAAAAATAACAGAGCATGATAGAGTCCAATATGTGTTTATGTCGGAAGAGATTATGTTAGGATTATGATTGATAAAATTGACATACATACAAGGTGGGCCAGAAGTAACTGACCCCTTTTAATTTGCTAGCTGAGTAAATAGGATACCGGAATGAATCATAAAAATGTCAATCTTTCAAATAAAACGAAGTTATCCTTTCATTAGGAAATTAAAACGGTCAGTTACATCTGGCCCACCCTGTACAAATGTATAATAAAAAGAAGAACCAATGTAAAAACGAACATCACATTTATTGCAAATGTTTCGGAATTTTTATAATTCCATCATTATTGCTGAGATTTTTCCATCATCAGTGCATGTGAATTTTTATGAAAAAACTAGATAATGCATGACTTCTATGACACACAGTACAATTCAATTAGTTTTTGAGTAATCCTTTTCTCCTATGCTCCCGATGCGCCAATGTTTTTTAGCTTCATCAGTCGTCACGAATGGGCTAAAGTGATCGTGCTTTTCTTTCTTCACGAAACGTGGTCTACAAATTTCAGAACACACTACTGAACTTCAAATCACGTCGTACTGATATCATCGAATGTTCTCGAGTGAAGAAATTTGAGATCATGTCAAAAACTTAAGCCACTGAACCTAATCACAGCAAATTCAGCCAATGAATCAATTTACAATTTCAATCACTAAGTCATTTTAACAGGCTCCCCAAAACTGAGTGCTGTATTCAAGCTTTTCACACTCGAAAAAGTGATTTAGCTACATTACCAAACTTTTATAGCAAGAAAACCACCAAGAATAATTAGGGCACACATCAGGGATACAAATGACACAGAGAACTTGCCATTTTCGTCTTTTTTCCTCGGTAGGATGAGGATTTTCAGGAAACTCATTTTCTGGTATATTCTCGTGCATAAAATATTTCCTCTTCTACTTTTTGAGGTCTTCTCCCAAACGTTTCTGGTATGCTGCTATCAGTTAAGAATGACGGTGCAAATTTAAATATGGAATTCATGACCGCTCATCTTTCAGAGCGCGCACAATCTCAGTAATTCTCTTACCAAAAACCGGTTCAAAAACACAAGCCTCTCGAGGCAATTTAGCTTAGCGTTTGCGAGGCAACTTCGAACTCGTTTCTCTTGAGAACTTTGCAATGGACTCCGAACGAGCCCAGTTTTCTTCGCTGTACAAAAGTCTTTCGGGGAAAAAAACATTTCCGGTCAATCCAAAGTTTTCGCGGCTGCTGAAGTTCTGAAGCGACGTCATCTCACGCTGACAAAAGCCACTGAGCTCACACCTGCAACTTCTGGCTGAAAATGACCGGGTTTACCGAGAAGGTGATCTGATCTTTTCAGTCCATGTCGCATTTGATCTTGCAAGGCTCCAAAAACTGGAACCTAGTGCACTTAACATGTAGATCACGGTAAAGGAAACAAGGTAGGATCATTTCTATGGGAGGAAATACACCTCCTCTTGTTCGGCTAGCCAATAGCATGGCTTTATTTCAAACGAATTTAATGAGTCACCAAAACATCGTATCCTTAGGCCAATAGCGGAGCCAGATTTAGGGGTAGCAGTGCTACCAGATGCAAAATGTGAGCTGCCATTGGTCCGTTGCCTTGACGTCAATAAAACCACACCGTCAATGAAAAAATGACTGGTTTGAACCTACCTGGTTTCCTCTACCGTGATGTAGGTGGTGATGTAAGCTGCCGGTGTACTCAGAGGAAATTTTTTGATGCTGTTGACCGACCATGGCAGTAGCCACAAGCTCAATTTCTATAAATAATTAATCAAAGGTAAATAACGGCACGATTCATTTAATGCTATATATTTTCTAAGTTGCAATGACTTCAAATTTGAGTTGAATATTGAAATCCAGTTTAACCTATCACGGTTAACATGTTAATCGTCTCACGACGTAACACGCTTTAAGGCTGCTGTTTACTGTGTGATAAAAGCTTCACTTGTGAACATAAAGCATCTATATTTATGAAAACATGAACTTAACCACAGATACATGAAAAATTTCCCATGAGCACTGCAATTCCCATCTCAGTGAAATATTTCATAGCTTCTGCAAGAGTTCTTCGTGAGTATATTTTCAGATACCTTCACTTAACGACGAAATTATACGTACGTTCACAAGAAATCCGAAACTTTTGGCTGTTCCTTGAAGTTTTCCGCTCATTTTATACCAAATTCTTCATCTGCTATCAAGTACGTCGGTAGTGAGCATCGGTAACTGTTGGTTGAGGCATGAGAATAGTTATAATATCCCCACGTACACGCATGAGTGTCGTACGTCGGCGTTAATTATAAACAAAGTTGTGTAAATGCACTCTAATGGATTATGTGACTGTTCTAACAACGTTATAATATCAAGTGGTACTCGTATACTTGACCTCGTGTACACTTTTGTTGCATTTTAATTTTTCAATGGAAAAATTTATCAAAAATTAAAATTAAAAATTAAAATTTCTCATTGCGGTGTATCAAGTAGTAAAAACACTCACCGATAACTTATGCGAGAAAAAAAAGTATGTGAGAAATTTATTTTCTGCGATCGATGTTTATTTTAAAATAAAAAAACACATGTCCCTTTGCGCATTGATTGATCTAAATGTTTTTAACAATATTGATATCAGATGACCGCGAGAGTTGTCTCCAACCGAACCTGTGTTCATTTCGTTGGGTACAATGGAGAACTGTGGTCGAGCGCCCTTGTCTCGCCGAGGCACAAATACAGCACCAGCCCAGCCGGGTATCGAGTCAACGACTTTTCTTTAGAAGGAAAGCGCCTATCACCACTAGGGCATTGTGATCAGTATTTATTAATATTTACAAAGTACGCTTAACTTTTCAACATTTATTCGTAACATTCTCGAGGACACACTCTTTCCATGAATAATTCTGACGTTCGGTATTTTAGGTCAGTAAATTCATTCAAAACTCGTGCTTCTCCGTTAGCACGAACAGGTTTCTGCCTCGAGGAGCCTCCGAAAGTAAATGAAACTCCATGGATGCATAGATTATTCCTAACTGTGGCATCCTTCCTGACGATATTTTCGAGTTTATAGTTCAGTAAACATTGAACTTCTCAAGACTTTTATGACTGCTGCGTAAACTGGACCACGGTTCTAGAAGCCCGCACTGTGGCTGCATTGTTGACAAGTTTTCCAATTTCTTGAAGCTCTCAAGTTTCCTCTCACATTAACTTTTGAGTCGAGTTCTGACTGTGCAAATTCAAACTGCGCGTGCATCAAAGAAGCTTGAAAGTTGGTCAGAATTATACCCGAGCAAATTGCTCCGTTGCATTGGTGGCTCATCCTTCAATATTTTGCTATAATATTTTTGAGACGATCAGCAAGTGACTGTAGAGCTCCACACTCCAGCTCACGGTGGCTTGGAAACTCCGCTCGGGTTTGCTCAACTCTCATATTTGCAGCATCTGTAGTGTACTCTAGGTAGGAATGAATTTACTTGGACGGAATCAAACCAAACGTAACATATAAAATAAAGACAGTTTTAGTCTGAGAATGGTGTATGTACGTGATTTAAAATACGATAGTAATAACAGAATCAGATGAACCAAAAAATGGTTTCTCAACGGGAGAACTCCATCTTTCATGAAAGCCAGGTAAGCACTAATTATAATACGAAAATGAAGCATAGCATTAAATTGTTTAATGTTTAGTGTGTAACGTGAATATTGAATATGTGTGTATGACGAAAATGTTGAGTGTATGGGTGACGTTAGGGCTTAATGTGTGAGTGACGTGAATGTTCAGTGTGAGTTGACGAGAGTGTTTAGTATATAAATAGACTAAATAGTTTAATAATTATCACAATCTATTTAGTTGCAAACTCTCAACGTATATCGTTGAGGAAATTTATCTCTGCATGAAAATTTTAAAAATTGTTGTGAAATGTAAGGTGTACTTCCGAATTTATGTCTAGGCGATTGTTTTCACGATTGTCATTTCAGATTGTTTAGCTGAAGATGGGTCTAGGCCCGAAACGTTCTAATCTTGACATACAGTTTTTTTTAAAAATGATATGTCGCCTGGTTTTTGCCCTTTCGTTCATGTCTAGCCTGATCACTGCAGAGCAGATTTGTTTATTAAATATTAAATAATGGATCCCATTAGACGTGAATCACTGTTTGTTGGTATCCTAATGATACAAAGGTTGTAGTTATTTCAAAAATTATGAACAACTTAAAACAAAACTTTCCACTTTCTAATATAAAAAACCTTAAAATGCATGCCATCAATTTTAAAAGTGCGATCCTTAACACGTTTGTAGCGATGTGAGCCGCCGGTGTCCACGGAGGGAATTTTTGTAATGGCGCTGACCGACCGGTAGTCACAAGCTACATTTTCATAAATACTTGATCAAAGTGAAATGAGGGCACAATCCAGTTAATCTTTGCTACTTCCAAAATTGCCGACAACAGTTTGCTTTAAATTTGGATTTAAATAATGATCTTCAGTTTGACATATCGCGGTCAAAGTGTTAAAACGTTGGTTCATTAGAAAATACAATTGCCTTCAAGCAAATTTCTCTGGCAGTGGTTAAAGGGGGATCCTATTGTATATATGAAATGAAACATAGTGCGAAAGCGCACGAAAAAACTGAGTTACATGGGGAGAAAAAGGGCAGTCTTACGCCTCATGGGGGTACAGTTTGGGAAGCTTGAAAAGCCTCCTCATAGCTTGGGGGCGTTGAAGGGGGTAAAATGGGGGGAAAGTTTACTGAAACAGGCTTTACAGGAATAACTGAATGTTCAAATATAATAGATGTGAATTCAATGTTAAATTACGGGATACTGTAGAATGTAATGATATAGAGGAAATCGATATGCTTATAAAACCTAGATGGAAATACGAAGGGATTTTAGACGTTTACGAGAAAGTTGCGCCGACCAGTGTTCAGGAAAACCTTTAGAGAAGAAGCGTATTTAACCCTTTAACGCCCCAGAGGACTATACGGTCTTCTTTTAAAAGTAGCCTTAATATATTGTATTTATAGCTAAATTTATTCCTTAATGTGTTCTTTGAAGTTTACAGCCGAGTGGTAATTTCTTCCTCATTTTGGCATCGGAGGCAACCTGATGGCAGCGCCAGTCTAATGACGGTGTGATCGCGTTCAAAGGGTTAAGCGAGCCAAGGGAGTGAGAAGCCTTCTTAAAACGTAAGACTCTGTCAATGTTGTACACGTTGACGAGATGTAAACCAAAATTGGTGAAACGGGATGTACGTTTTTAGTAAAAAGTAAAACTAATTAAAATGAAAGAAATAATTTGTGCGCTACCAAATATTAAATATAAATTGTCATATTATAACCCACTGGTGAGGATAAGCATCGCAATCTTGAATCATTTTAAAGTCGGGGACTTCGTTTAAGTTTTCTATTAATTCAGTACTAATTCGAATTTTGCTTTAATTAATGAGGGAATGAGTCAGTTAATTGCAGTCGTAATTTAATTTACTTTTTGAGAAAAACGGATTCGTTCAAAATCAACTCGTAAACCTGTGAAAAAATTTAACTTCTGTGCACTCCTGCAACGTGTATAAGATAAAATAAATTTAGCAATTCACAAGATAATAAAACAAAAGGAATAGGTAATAAGTGTAAGAACTTTGTTCTCAGGTGAAGTTTTTATTCAGCGAAGACCTCGCGTATAACTCAGGTCGTGCGAACAAAATAAAACACAAGGATTGCCACAAGGATTGCCACAAGGATTGCCAAAAGGATTGCCACAAGGAATGCCACAAGGAATGCCACAAGGATTGCCACCAGGATTGCCACAAGGATTGCCACAAGGAAGGCCGAGGCAGAAATCCAGCGCAGGAATATGCCTACGTAAATATTTTCGGCAAGTTTCGAAGGGGAGGGGGTAGGGGGGGGGGAAGGGAGTTTTTGCAGAGTCATCACGTGGCGAGTGGCGACAAAGGCTGGCAGAGGCAACGTCTTGCAAACGATAATGTGGAAAATTAGGTTAGATGTCAGCTTAAGCCTCTCTTACCGATAAAATAAAGCGTTCCGCAGAGAGGAAGAAATAAGGCACCATTTCATTTGAGATAAGGGAATGCGGAATTTATGCAGAAGGGGAATGGAAACTGTTAGTTGAGGAACAAGTTCTTGAAATAAGATAAAAATTGAAGGAGAAAGGGGAAGGTGTTGAAAACCAGGACAGCAGTGAACCGAATAAAAGGTGGACCTCAAAATAACACAAAACATTTCATTTCAACAAAAAAAGGCCTACCTAATTCTCAGCTCGCATCCTCACACATGTTCCCCCAGGGAGTGGCAATTCCCACCCATAAAATAGTTGTATCCCCTTGAGAGGCAATAATGAGAAATAGGAGCGCTTCAGATGAAATGTAAAGTGGAATCATCCGTTTTGGTTTATAAGATGAATCAACGAAATGTGGTTTTCCAGAGGCTAAGCAAGAAAGATGTGTCCGACAATTGCCCAGTTATTGTATGCGAAAAAGCACTCAGCAATTGGAGCGAATAACAGCTTTTCTTTCATATATATTGAGTGTTTGGTGGTGAAATTATGATGTGGTCATCTAAATATGGCATCACTAACCGCACTTTCTACTGTGGTCAAACTTGTGTCGGTGAATTAACGTGGGGATTTGTGTTCATTATGCGATCGTGTTAGGTAGGTAAGCGCAGTATAAAAACCTCACAAGGGTATCATATTACTCGCATGTTTACTTGAAATAAAAAATCATAGAAATTTTCAGTTGGTCGTTATCATTCTCATATTGATCAAGCAAATGCAGAGTAGGAAGAACGCTCTCTATTTCTCATTTCTTTCTATCTTCTACTTTCTTTTCTGTGCACCTTTCTTCTGTAATTTTTCCATTTCTTTCTCTCTCTCTTTCTCTCTATCAAGGGTTTAAATCCCCTCTTCGCCGCATGGCTCTCTCTTTACATCAGTAAGGAGGGCGTTTAAAAGCTCCGGGACGATAAAATGAATCGCCAATGACTTCTAATATAGCAATACGAAGCTCACATTATCCCTAACACCATAAATATCCTCTTCAGACCAGGAATTTTTGCTTCAAACGCATTTATTCGACTGAAACATGAGTTCAGTCGAACCAGCAATTGCATTCACAAAATTCCCTCAAACTTATTGGACAGAATTTGCAAATTACTGACAGTCTGAAGTACGGTTTGGGTAGTACAATTAAATCACTTCTACAGATTGCTCGATTTCATCGCAGACGAAAACCAATCGTCCCATTTTCGGTGCAATTTATTCCCGCTGTGAGAGGCGTCGTTAAGGCTGATCGATGTCCCATTTAGATACGAGGCTTGCTTCTTTCGGACCGCGTTGAGAGGATGCCCAGTGAGATAGCACGGTCGGAGTTTAAAGGTTCACCACCTTTGCGCGGTTGCAACGGTTGATTAGGTTAGGTTGTAAGGAGCCCCATTGAAATACCGGCTTTACCACTGGAATACATTCATGTCCTGTCCAAGAAATGGGTAAAATATAATTGCTTGACCGTATTATACCTTGCGAACTGAAATCCACTTTGGAAAAGTCAGTGGAACAGTTGAAACGCTACACAATTATACCGGTACTTAAGGGAACCATGCCAATTTTGGCTACTAAAATAAAAAAATTAATAAAAAATACTTCTAGAGCGAAATAAGCTTGGAGGTCTTCACAACATGCTTAGAACTATCGAATAAATGTCCAGAGCCCAAAAAGTTTTGAATTTGCACATACCCCCCTTCCCCCCCCCCCCCTGAGGGGGAAATTGCAAAAAGGCTAATGCAGCAGCCGATACTGTATGTAGAGACGATTAGTTTTTTTTGTCCGATTCACAATGAACTGGTCTACAACTGATGTTTTCGCTTTTTTTCATTTTGCTTCCAAAAAAAATTTTAATTTTTTTAAAATTTTGAAAAAAAATGTTCAATTTTAGTTATTCCTTTGAATGGCTATAAAAAAATATCCAATCAACTGATCAATAAACAACTACGCAGGTTTATAGTGCTCACCTTGATCTTTACAATGATGAAAAGATCTCCTTCAGAAGTAAAAAACTGTTGGAGAAAAAAATTCGCACATCCAAGGAAAACTCATTGCGAGACAAAAGTGCTGAACTTTTTAAATTTTTTTCTCCATCAGTTTTTTACTTATGAAGGAGATCTTTTCATCATTGTAAAGATCAAGGTGAGCACTATAAACCTGCGTAGTTGTTTATTGATCAGTTGATTGGATATTTTTTTATGGCCATTCAGAGGAATAACTAAAATTGAACACTTTTTTTCAAAATTTTAAAAAAATTTTAAAAATTTTTTTCGAAGCAAAATGAAAAAAAGCGAAAACATCAGTTGTAGACCAGTTCATTGTGAATCGGACAAACAAAACTAATCGTCTCTACGTGCAGTATCGGCTGCTGCATTAGCCTTTTAGCAATTTCCCCCTCAGGGGGGGAAGGGGGATATGTGCAAATTTAAAATTTTTTGGGCCCTGGACATTTATTCGATAGTTCTAAGCATGTTGTGAAGACCTCTAAGCTTATTTCGCTCTAGAAGTATTTTTTATTAATTTTTTAATTTTAGTAGCCAAAATTGGCATGGTTCCCGTAAATGAGCATATACCCGGGCGTACACATGTGTACCAATACGTGTTCAACGTGTTGAGTAATACG
Organism: Morinoia aosen; assembly: GCA_030386875.1. Taxonomy (NCBI): domain Eukaryota; kingdom Metazoa; phylum Arthropoda; class Malacostraca; order Amphipoda; family Talitridae; genus Morinoia; species Morinoia aosen. The sequence continues at coordinate 63,439,398 of CM059565.1, read as the reverse complement.
TGCATCTCACCACGACGTACACGGATTTGAAATTGACCCCGTTATTCTACTAAAACGATGTTCAACCAGCGTTAGCAACAACTGGTTAATTTTTAACGTTTATAATGATGTTCTGTACGATCGACTGAATTGGGGAGTTCTGATGTATGGTAATTTTTCAGAAAATTCAGCACTCAGGCAATAAGAAATTTAGAAACGGGACTGAATAGAATTATTAAGAGGATAATTTAGTGCCTTGTACAATTGAGTGAATGTAATTTTAATTATTAAACGAGTACGATTAAGTTAACGTAGGTGCTTTGATGCCGGAGAATTGTCAGGGAACATTGGTGCTTGGACGCAAAGGAACGCAGCTCATGTTCTGGGCACGTTAACCACGGTGATGATTGTAAAAACTATTTGACGGTCTTCTAGTTTGTAACGAGCAAGTTTGAAAGACATCATTCGGATAATATTAAATCCAGAGTTGCTGGATGACAACAAAAATGTGGAAACATTTCAAATTTTGAAAATTTTTCGAGTAAAATATGATTTAGCAAATCACACTACATTTTGTAACCTTTCAGAGTTTCCAGACGCTGTGGGATGTTTTTCAGCAATTAATATTTGACAAAAAATTTTTAATTGTTGATCAGCCCCGCTCATTCCAAGGTGTGCGTGATGAACGTCTGTTAAATAGCCATTAATGTCACTCGTACGCGCCTGAATGTTGAGGTGTTTCACCTTCGAGAAAAGCTCAAGGACTCTATGGGAATTCGATATGAAATTTCATTCTGGGTCTCGGATTAGTGCTCATTAGAAATAAAAACACACATGATCAGTATCGGACGGTCTTCGTTAAGTTACATCTTCTGATAAATTTCTTTCTTTTAACGTGAACTCACAAATTTCCACAAAGCAAACGCTAAAAAAATCGTGTTTTCTTACATGACTATTTCCATCCCCTCATTTTCTTGCGTGAAGTTGATCTTTTTTCTTAATGAAGTTTTATACTTAAACGTTTGACATCCTTTTAAAAATGAATATTTTCCAAGTGCTGAGGTTGAGTTTCTCAGTCTTCTTGTTTTATTTTTGAAGAAACACAAGTTTTTTAAGACCAGATTCAGAAAAAAGTTGTAACATCGCTCCACTCCATTTCATTTTTGTGACCATGATCCTGATTCTTCAAAAATTGGTGTCACTTTATTCTAGTACCATTTCATTTACCTCCAGGGCTGATGTAATCACCTCGATGGCTGATGTAATCACCTCGATGGCTGATGTAATCACCTCGATGGCTGATGTAATCACCTCGATGGCTGATGTAATCACCTCGATGGCTGATGTAATCACCTCGATGGCTGATGTAATCACCTCGATGGCTGATGTAATCACCTCGAGGGCTGATGTAACCACCTCGATGGCTGATGTAATCACCTCGATGGCTGATGTAATCACCTCCAGGGCTGATGTAATCACTTCGATGGCTGATGTAATCACCTCGAGGGCTGATGCAATCACCTAGATGGCTGATGTAACACATCGATTTTAATTGATGTATCGCCTCGATTGCAGATGCAATGCGTTGATTACAGATGCATCGCCGGTTTAGTAGATGCATCGCCTGTTTTGCAGGTGCATCGCCTTGATTAATAATGCATTATTTCGATTGCAAATGCATCGCTTCGATTGCAAATGCATCACCTCTATTGCAGATACATCACCTCGATTATAATTGTAAATGTCATTTCCAAATAACTGCTATATGACTGAAATAATAATAACTCCCTTAACTACCAATATTTTAGCAATAATACCCCAATATATCAAGTTATGCACGTCACACTTACATTTGCAATCTCTGAAGAAAAGACTGCGAACAAAATAATCTTCTGTGGCATGGCGCAAACAAGGCTGAGGTTAACAGCGTCAATTCGAACACACATTGAAATTGTGAAAGTGTCCTGACTGGGTGAAAAAAATGTTAACGCGTAGACTACGTTTGCGCGGTGGCTAGGTTAGGTTATGTGTGAGTGGCATAATTGAAAAACCGACGTTACTCTTCGAATGCATTTATATCCTTTCTTGGAAGTGAGGAGAAAGATATGTGCACCGAAATGTTTTAAACGGTTCATAGAAATTTATTTTAAAAAAGGAGTGAAATAACTGAAACGGTATTCTTTCATATAATTTATCAAATGAGCAACTTACCAAGTGGCGCACATAGATGTGCCCCTACGTAGTCAACGCGTCAGGTATATAGGAAGGAAACTTTACAGGGGATGTAATAATTCATCGAGAAAATAGGTAAGTATCAATTAATCAAGGAAATTTCGATGGATAGTTGCGTCACAAGGCCTGGAATCTCGTTGCTTGCCTTCATAAATATCCGTATGTCTAACTGTTCGTGTAAATGCGTACCTTTGTGACGTAGCCAGCCTTTACGTTGATGGGATTACAATCGATATTGTCTATTATTATTATTGTTATCAATCAGATGTGTTAGATTTGGCAAGCTTGGTTTCGGTTTATTTAACCAAAATTAAGGGGTACGAACCAGAAACTTTCAATAAAAAATTATAATTATTGTAGCATTTATTAATGTTGTCATTGTTATTATTATGAGGTATTATTCATCACAGTTTTGAGGCGGGTTGAACTGATGTTAAAATAGAGTTAATTTCATTAATCAACTTTTAAAATTACAACCAAGACAATTACGAAACCGCGCCTTCATTTAGCTTTCATTAAGTAATTATGAAAATTGAGTTGGTAACCTGTGGTCGATCAGCAGCATCAAGAAAATACCTCCCGTGTACACCGACGGATCACGTCGCTATTAAAGTGTCTTAGGCAGTTGCTTACCAGTTCAGTGGATAGCTTTTCTTCCCCTTCCAGTCACTTCCCTCACCACTAGAAATGTTCATAACTTAGAAAAAATATGAAGAATTAATCTCAAGAGGCCGAGATTCCAATCGCTCACGAGATCACTTCTCCTGTCGCTTTTCTTTACCGATGAATATCAACTAAATATTCCAAAGTCAGGGACTCTTCAAATTGAAACGTTTCTTGGATGATAATCTGTCTCTCACGTGGAACATGGATTCAAAACATCCCATCAAATCAATACCACTTGTGCCATAACTCTTAACAAACACTTTTATAAACGTGAGATATCCAGCAACAACCAACTCATTTCCGTGTGAAATTTCTCTAAAAATTGGATTCTGAAGCGGCTAATATTGAAGCGTTTGCAATCGATGAGTAAAATTCTGAGCGAATTTATAAAGCGTAGGTTTAGAATTAAAATTCCGTTGCCCTGGGTATGTGCGTGGGTGGTGTAAAATAACACATGCGTGGCACTGAACTAACTAGAAAACTTCTAGGAGGAAGAAGAACTTGACTTGAAAACCAGACAATGGAAGGCAGGAAGAGGAGGATTGTCTTCAGGAGGCATCTGGGTCTCGAGGGAGGAACTCTAAGGACCTTTTGTTTCTGGTGAAGCCTTTTGTGCACCGGAATTTAAAGAGTAGACCTGACTGTCTTTGTGATCAAAGCTGCACACATAATTAGTGAAAGCTTTCTTTGCCTGTGAGGCACCTCGTTAGCTCCTCATATAAATAAGACGCTGTGTGTGGAAAAGGCAGGAAATGCCAGAGCGAGTTGTTCTGAATTTATTTCGGTTAATCATGTGTATCGCTAACTTTTTCTTTGAATTACAGTGCTGTCGTTAATGCGTTTCGATTACTTACTTAAATCGCAACTGTTTTGCGTCGAATAAACGTGCTTGCAACCATGTGAGCAGCATATTTTCATCTGGAAAATCCATTTTTAGTCTGAATTTTTATTGAAAATCTGAATAATCGCCCAGATTTTTAACATATTAGTTAATGAGTTCTGCGGTCAAAAGTGTACTTTCATGTCGTATTCCTGACCTGCTGACGTATCAATTAAGGTATCTTAAGGTAAAGAGTTACTTTTTGAGGCGTAATTAATGCGCTCGCTAAAGTGTAAAATAAAGTGTTTTCCGCTTAAAATTTTTTTTTCATTGAAGTAGCATGCGTTTCAAGGTTTTAATTATTTTTCTCTTCCCAAATAAAGAATGCCTCAGTCTTTTTTTAACGTTTATTGCGGCATCCAGTTAAAAAAGAATCACTTCCAATATCACCACGCGCAAAAATCATCTTATGTATATTTAAAAATAATAAAAATCATAAAATTTTAATGGTTGTCAAGACCATTAGAGTCCTGTTCATGCAGTAAGTGAATACGAGGAAGGAGGATTAATCATTTTCGTTACAGTTCACACTAACGAAGTAGAACATTAGTGAATATGGCAACAGGAACGAGCGAAGCGGACAATTTCTGCGTTGTCTCCAAATCCGCGGCATCAAATTCTAGGCCTTCAGACTCAACAAAGGGACATAAATAGCATCCAATGTTCACAAATAGTTATCGATGAACACCAAAAGTTCCCAAGGAACACAAATTGTATCCAATGTACATAAATAGTTATCGTTGAGCACCAAAAGTCCCCTAGGGACACAAATAGTATCCAATGTACACAAATAGTCATCGATGGACTCAAATAGCTTCCAACGTACATAATTCCATGAGTACAGCTCGTGTGAACGTTCCCTTTATAGCCAGGATGTTTTTCGACGCACCCACGTCTTGCGATTTAAGTAAGAAAATTGAATATGTTGTTCAAGATAATGTAAAATATCATGAGAAGAAAGAAATTGCTAATCTCTTTAACAACTTCTTCGTAAATGTAGGGAAAACAATAGCTGATGGTATTCCAAGTGAACCTACTGATCACCTGGAATTTATGGATCATATTCGAGAACCCAACTCCTTTTTCTTTACGCCTACAAACTCCTTCGATGTAATTACGTGCATAAACAACATGAAAAATAAATCGAGTGGGTTACAAACGTTTCCGACTAAAGTACTTAAAGTTATTGCTGACATTGTAGCCCCACTGATATCAAATATTATTAACCAGTCTCTCTTACTAGGCACTTTCCCGAACTCCCTCAAAGTTGCTAGAGTAACCCCTATCTTTAAAAGTGGTGAAAAAACCTGTGTAAACAATTATCGACCTATCTCCATTCTACCAATTATTAGCAAAGTATTCGAAAAGATTGTGTATAAAAAAGTGTACTCTTATTTTGAACAAAAATCATTTCTTTACGATAAACAATACGGTTTTCGCTCTAAAAAATCAACAACACAGGCTATATTAAATCATTTACAGTTTCTCTATTCTAATATAGATAAAGGAAAGCCTGTCTTCTCTGTATTTCTTGACTTCCGAAAAGCATTTGATTGTGTGGACCATAAAATACTATTATCGAAACTACACTGTTATGGCATTCGAGGGATTGCCCATGATTGGTTCAGATCATACCTAACAAATCGGAAGCAATACGTTGTCATTGACGACGCAAAATCAGACCCACAGACAATTAGCCATGGAGTTCCACAAGGATCTGTTCTCGGGCCTCTCTTGTTTCTGATTTTTATCAATGATATTGTAAAATCTACATCATTCTTCAAATTCATACTTTTTGCCGATGACAGTACGCTTTCTGCGGTCCTTCCGAACCAAAATCCTGCTATGATTGTGGAGAGTATAAATACTGAACTTCACAAGGTTTCATCGTGGCTCAAAGCTAATAAAATAAGCCTTAATATCGATAAAACAAAATATATTACTTTCTCATACAAGAAAGATGTATCTCTCCCATGCATTAAAATTGGCGAAGGTGAAATCGAAGAAACCAACTCATGTAAGTTTCTGGGCATCATAGTAGATAAACATCTGACCTTCAAAGAGCACATCACTCATATTAGTTCTAAATTATCAAAATCCATCGGAATCCTAAATAAAGTTAAAAATTTTCTGCCTGAAACAGCTTTACAAATGCTCTACCGAACGCTCATTTCTCCATACTTGCAATACGGAATAGAAGCATGGCACGGAACTGATAAAAATAAAACCAACAAAATTTTTACTCTGCAGAAAAGGGCTGTCAGAGCGGTAAAGAACCTAGAATATAATGCTCACACAAATGATTCTTTCAAAAATTTACAAATACTTAAACTTTCGGATCTCTACAAAATCTCCATCTGTAATTTCATTTACAAAACATTAAGAAATGATGGCGACAATAGCCTAAGACAATTATTGACTGCGCAAACTGGTCATCACGACCATTTAACCCGAAATAGAAGTAAATTCATGCTTCCTTATTATTCAAAGGCCAGGTCGCAACACAGTATTCTCTTCGTTGGAACCAAAACTTGGAACTCTATACCTGCAGAGATCCGTGAATGTAATTCGTACAAAGTATTCAAAAGACATCTTGAGTCTCACTTCCTATCAGAATACTAGTCGTGTAAGATCACCATGTCAAATCTTGCCTCCTACATGTAACTAATGATAATGTCATAATGTAACTTGCCTTGTGTACCATAACCAATCTTCTCTCTGCTCTTGAATCGTTTTATCGAACATACTGTTAAATATAGCCGACTTGACCTATATTGTAAAATACAGCATAAAATATCGAGTTAATTATCTCAATGATCAGTCTAATGCGAAACTAGGTTAAGTGAACTAGGTTAAACTTTTGTACACCCTAGAATAACGTGATGGTAGGATGCCCTAGAAGTCGCTGAACTTTTTTGGGCCCACAGGTAGCTATACTCAAATTTGACCATTGTACTAGACTTAAGTAAAATTCTACCTCTGTATCACCTGTGGTAAATAAATTGTTTAAATTGTTAAAATTGTTTAAAATTGTTAAAAATAATTATTATTCAGTGTATAAAATCGTACACGATGCACTCAAATTAATTCAAGTTTGAATGGGGAGAAGAAAATAAAATTTACGAATTACAATTAAAATAGTCATAGGGTACGAAAATTCAAACTGCTGCGTAAATATTTTCTATTACATACATGTAGTCTCTCTCCATCATAAAAATGATGTATGATAACAATTTCTAACTGAAATCTGAGCAGATTACGTCAGCACTTAAATTGTGTTCGAATTATTTACGACACTAGTTACCAGGACTCCGTTTGCGTGGTTGCTACGGCTGGTTAAGTTAGATCGTTAGATGCAAAATTGAAAAACTGACTTTGCTGCTCGAATATATAGATATATCCCATTCAAGATGAGTGAAAAAATATCATTGCATGATAACATTTTTCAATTATGTTAGGCTTAATTTTAATAAAGGTCATGAAATAATTGAAATGCTACACATATATGAACATCCGCACGTATTTGACTAATTTACCAATCGGTTCACAAGTACACCACTACTTGAACAACGTATTAAACTGCGTAGAAATGAAGTATAAAGACAAAGATTTTGAATTAAAGGCACAAACCTACACAAAGGTCAAATTATCAAGTCGAAATATCTATTGTTCTGAAGCAAATGTTTCTGTGCTTGTTTTAACTTTCTGTTTTTACCTCGAACCAAGAATATTATGACGTTTGAAAAAAAAGCCCTGAACTTCGTAAGATATTCACAGTGCACATTAACCCCGTGGGCAAATAATAAATCAAGAGTCTTATATTTCTAGAAGGCAACTTTTGGCATTTGCTCCTGGTGCAGGTCAGTTTACAAAGGGTATAGGGACGTGGGGAAATTTCTGTGCACTCGAATCGTATGGATACCCTAACTTCATACGGGATAGCTCGCTGTACGGTAGTAGATAAGCTGAAAACAATTATTCAGTTATAAATACGTTAATAACATTTATTTAGCCATTTTTTATTGTTATTTGCAATAAATATTGATATCAGCAACAATTGTGATATTGGCCACGATTTTAGCTTCAATAGAGGATAAATTTCGTGTACAATAGCAATTTGAATAAATTTTTTCTAGGTATTAGTTGTTAGAAATTCATCCTTATTTTCCAGCAATCACAGATTTAAAAATTGTTCTGTTCTGTTTTAATGATCTACAAGACTGGAATCCTAATCGAATAAACTTCTAAACGTTTAAACAACGCGCATTGCACTGCAGGGACTGAACCCAATAAAGTACAAGTCTCGGTCTCAGTGCGTGCTCCAGCATTAGAAGATATTTAGAATCAATTAATTGGAGGATAAAATTCTTATAATACGCATGATATCAGTCTGTTACCTATGAGATGATATGATACGAATGATACCGGTCTGTTACCTATGAGATGATATGATACGAATGATACCGGTCTGTTACCTATGAGATGATATGATACGAATGATACCGGTCTGTTACCTATGAGATGATATGATACGAATAGTACCGGTCTGTTACCTATGAGATGATATGATACGAATGATACCGGTCTGTTACCTATGAGATGATATGATACGAATGATACCGGTCTGTTACCTATGAGATGATATGATACGAATAGTACCGGTCTGTTACCTATGAGATGATATGATACGAATGATACCGGTCTGTTACCTATGAGATGATATGATACGAATGATACCGGTCTGTTACCTATGAGATGATATGATACGAATGATACCGGTCTGTTACCTATGAGATGATATGATACGAATGATACCGGTCTGTTACCTATGAGATGATATGATACGAATGATACCGGTCTGTTACCTATTAGATGATATGATACGAATGATACCGGTCTGTTACCTATGAGATGATATGATACGAATGGTACCGGTCTGTTACCTATGAGATGATATGATACGAATGATACCGGTCTGTTACCTATGAGATGATATGATACGAATGATACCGGTCTGTTACCTATGAGATGATATGATACGAATGATACCGGTCTGTTACCTATGAGATGATATGATACGAATGATACCGGTCTGTTACCTATGAGATGATATGATACGAATAGTACCGGTCTGTTACCTATTAGATGATATGATACGAATGATACCGGTCTGTTACCTATGAGATGATATGATACGAATGGTACCGGTCTGTTACCTATGAGATGATATGATACGAATGATACCGGTCTGTTACCTATGAGATGATATGATACGAATGATACCGGTCTGTTACCTATGAGATGATATGATACGAATGATACCGGTCTGTTACCTATGAGATGATATGATACGAATGATACCGGTCTGTTACCTATGAGATGATATGATACGAATGATACCGGTCTGTTACCTATGAGATGATATGATACGAATAGTACCGGTCTGTTACCTATTAGATGATATGATACGAATGATACCGGTCTGTTACCTATGAGATGATATGATACGAATGGTACCGGTCTGTTACCTATGGATGATATGATACGAATGATACCGGTCTGTTACCTATGAGATGATATGATACGAATGATACCGGTCTGTTACCTATGAGATGATATGATACGAATGATACCGGTCTGTTACCTATGAGATGATATGATACGAATGATACCGGTCTGTTACCTATGAGATGATATGATACGAATGATACCGGTCTGTTACCTATGAGATGATATGATACGAATGATACCGGTCTGTTACCTATGAGATGATATGATACGAATGATACCGGTCTGTTACCTATGAGATGATATGATACGAATGATACCGGTCTGTTACCTATGAGATGATATGATACGAATAGTACCGGTCTGTTACCTATTAGATGATGTAAAACGCATGATACCGGTCTGTTACCTATGAGATGATATGATACGAATAGTACCGGTCTGTTACCTATTAGATGATGTAAAACGCATGATACCGGTCTGTTACCTACGAGATGATGTGAAACGCATGATACCGGTCTGTTACCTAGGAGTGGTAATTCGAATGTTATTGGTCATCTTGAGTTTCCGCTTGCCATTCTTAGCTGGATCCCTGTCAGAGAGGTTTAATAATTGTATCTTTGGGAATTAGCACTCTGAGGAGGCAAGTGTATGGTCCTGAGGGGAATTACGTAGGCCATCTTTATATTGAAATAAAATAGGTTTTTTGTTTTGTTAAGAATTCAAAAACGAAGAAAGCACCACACGTACTGAAATCAAATTACTCATGTATGCCGAATTGCCATGTATTTTATAAAAAAACTGATGCTATTCTTTATTTTCAACTTTTTAGACTGTTAACTGAAGATGGAGCTGGTCTCCGAAACGTTTAATAGAACGCACTTGTTTTAAATTTATAGTTCTGGAAATCTGTATTAAATAAGATTTCAAGACGTGGTGCTTTCTTCGTTTTTCAATTTATAATGTACATTCGCCTCAAGAAATGTAACTCTCCTGACTTATTTAGTTAATGACCAAATTTTTCGGTTCAATGATGTCCTGTTTTTCAACACCAACTACTTTATCACTCAACTTTTATCCTGTTTGATACACTTCTTCCTCAACTTACTGTTCCAATACACCTTGTGCTTAGATTCTACAGTCCCATAACTCCAGAGTAAATGGGGCCTTCTTCCTTCCTCTCATTCGCACGCCTTTGTTGCGGTTAGGGAGGCTTAAATTAACATCTACTCTAATACAAATAAGTTTAATCTAATCTTATTTGTGTCATCACATTTCGTTTATCGATCTTAATCAAGATCCCTAGAAACATACGGTACTGAGCGGCGCTTTTGAAAAATATCAGATGCGGTTTTGAAGTTTTGCGACTATAAACTCGCGTATGTCAGCAACAATAAGGTATTCAACGATTTTGCAACTGTCTTTTTGTACCTACGACTCACTCTCCAGACGGAGGAAGGCTTGGGGATGTCAATGGCATGAACTTCGTACATGGCGCTCGTTACCGTTTGATTCTTGAGCCTTTGTTCAACTTCGTATGATGAAATGAAATTTCTATATGATGACCAACTGGGTGCTGCTACAGCTTGAGGTCTACCACACTATAGCATGAGATCTACCTCAAGATATTTCTATATGTGAGGTTAGGTTATGCTACTAAAAAATAATTCGTATTTCCATATATATGATTTAGCGACAAATAATTTGTATATCTCAAACTCTACATGGGTAGACGATATTTGGGCGGGAACCTCACGCTATAGTAGCACCGTGAACTGTTTGTGTTAATCCATTGACCGCGTTTCGTTAAATTGAAGTTCAATATTTAATTTTCAACTCAAAATTAAAGTCAAAAGTTTTAACAATTTAATAAATACTAAACATTAACTGGGTTCATTCAATAACATCAATTTTAAAAGATTTGTAAATATTTTCAAACGATCAATCGGTGGGTCGCATCGTAAGCAACGAGTTAAAGCTGAATTTTTCATTTAGGCTTTGTAGATGAGCGTCATTCTCTACATCTGATAAGGGAAGATTACGAAAGAAATACTTGTAAAAAATTTTGGGCATCAAAAAATTTTTAAATTTGTATGTTCTGTTTCAAGGTGAGTAAATAGCTGCAGAAGCTGGAGACCGATTTTGACATTTAATAATTGACCCTCTTTGGAACCAAGTTATGACTCTCAGAAAATAAGGGTCACCTTTAAAAATGCTAAAATTGTCAAATGAATGGCTATACAACGTTTTTTTTTTGCCAAAATACTTTCAATTCATGGTGTACATCTCAATATAAAATACACCTATACGAAATTAATGACTAACCTTTCCTTAGCGACATGCACGTCAGCAGTATACCGTACCTCCTCGATATCTGACACAGATTATTTTCGCTGAGGAGCCCTGTAGGTTTATTGCAGGATGAATAAATCGATGGGGCTTGCTGGGTTCAGATCTTCACCATCGGGCGTACCGGAAAACTTACATGACCTTTGGCAATTTATTGGTCAGTCCGATGGATGTCATCACTGCGATGGCTTGTCTTCAGAGGGAAAAAGAAAGATGGAAGTCGCTTTGATGAGCCTGTCCAGGGAAAAGTAAGATGGTGGTCGCTGCCACGAGCCTGTCCAGGGAAAAAGTAAGAGTGCGGTTACTGCTACCGTTTTGTGCAAGGAAAAACAAGATGGTGGTCACTGCCATAATCTCATCCATGATAATAGCAAGATGGCGGTCACTGCCATGATTTCATCCAGGGTAAAAGCAAGATGGCAGTCACTGCCATGATCTTATCTAGAAAAAGGATTGGTGGCAGACATGACGGACTTTTCCAGAAAAAGTAAAGATGGCGGTCGCCGCGACAGATTTTCATGAGAAAGTAAAATGGAGGGCATTCCCACAAATCCCTCCACGAAAAAGCAAAACGGAGGTCACTGCCACGGGTTTGTCCAGAGAGAAGCAAGATGACGGTTACTGAGACGAACTTTTCTAAAAAAAACTAAAATAAATATACAGGAAGCTTAACGTTTCCAGTATTCAACGGTCTAAGGCTTGTTTATCTTAGACCAACTTATATCTAGTCCTTAGCATGATAGTATACAATTTTAGTTTTAGCTGTGGATTTATCACCAACTACTGAAGTTACTTAGTTTGTAACACCTTACTCTTAAGGAGGTTTAAATAAATTTTATACGTTGTTGCGCAAGACATAAAAATTATTTGCGATCATTCATCGCTCTAAGTAAACTCGTTTTAAAAAAACAACAAAAAATTCAATTAAACTTACTTGTATTATTAAGTCAAACCGTTGGATATTAAAAAAGCCATAATCTTGAAAGTCTGAAATCATTAAACTTTTTTTATTGTATAGTGTGTGTGCTGGTAAGAGCGTAGGCTTCTGTTTCTGAAGAAATTATTATTTTAATTATAGTTATGGACGATGCAAATGGTAGGCTCCTATATAGAAGAGAGATGTGATTTGAGGAAGAAATGGGCGGAGTACTTAGAGGAACTGCTGAACGCGAAGGATGATAGGGTGGCGCGAGTGGTAGCTGTTGGAATTCATGTTAGAATGCTTTTGTTTAGAGAAGCGAATAGAATTCGAATAAGATGTGTAGAAGTGAAAGGCGCGTTGAATATGATGAAAAATGTGAAAGCTCCAGGTGTGGATGGCTGCTCGGTTGAATGTCAAAAGAAATGAGAAAATGCGGTTGTAGAATAGTTGATACGTTTGTTTAATATGTGTTTTGAGGCTAGTAAAGTCCCGGTAGATTGGAGCATTGCGTGTGTAGTTCTGTTGTACAAGGGGTAAGGTGACAGGTATGAGAGCAGTAATTCCAGAGGTATATGTCTATAGAGTGTCGTTGGAAAGCTGTATGGAAGAGTTTTAATAAGAAGAGTGAGAGTGGTGACAGATAGTGTACTTGCGGAAGAACAATGTAGTTTTACAAGTGGTAGAGGTTGTGTGGATCAAATGTTTGCTGTGATGCAGGAAAACGAGAAATATTTGGCATAAGGAAAGATGTATATTGGGCATTTATGGATCTAGAGAAGGCGTATGACAGAGTGGACCGTGAGGCTTTATGGCAAGTTGTATAGGCTCGTATGGAGTGGGTGGCAGACTGTTGAATGCGATCAAGGGTTTCTACATTGATAGCTGAGCATGTGTGAGAGTAGGGAATGAGGTGAGTGATTCCCAGTTGTGACAGGTTTGAGACAGGGTTGTGTGATGTCGCTGTGGTTGTTTTATTTGTTTATGGATGGTGTGGTGAGAGAAGTGAATGCCAGAGTGTAGGGAAAGGGTGCGCAGCTGGTGGGACAAAATTATATAAATTGGGAAGTGTGTCAGCTGTTATTTGCAGATGAAACAGCGCTTGTGGTTGATTCAGAAGAAAATCTGCGGAGGCTGGTTGCTGAGTTTTGTTCAGTATGCGAAAAAAAGTAAACTGAGGGTAAATGTAAATAAAATTAGGATGATGAGATGCTCATAAGGTGAAGTGTTTGAAACTTTGGATGTGAGGATGAATGGTGAAGTTTTAGAGGAGGTAGGGCATTTTAGGTACCTCGGGTCGGGCGTGGCTGTAAAGGATAGTTTGGAAGTAGAAGTGAGGCATCGAGTGAGTGAAAGCTGCAAGACATTGGGTGCAAGGAGGGAAGTTTTTAAATGGAGGAGTTTGAGTATGGTTGCTAAGAGGGGACTGTTTGAAAGCTTGATCGTGCCAGTTTTGCTGAACGGAGCAGAGTCCTGGGGTTTGAGAGCAGCTGAGAGGAGGAAGCTGGATGTGTTTGAGATGAAGTGTCTGAGGAGCATGTGTGGGGTAACAAGGAAAGATAGGACCAAGAATGAGTTGGTTAGGGGCAGACGGGTGTTGTCAAAAAGATGAGAAGGCGGTTGGTTGAAAGAGTGCTTGGATGGCTTGGGCATGTTGAAAGAATGAATGTTGAGCGGCTGGTAAAAAACATTTATACGTCGGAAATGAGTGGTATTAGAGCGCGAGGTAGGCCACGGATGAGTTGGATGGATGGGGTGAAAAGTGATTTGTATGAGAGGGGTCTGATTGTGGACGAGGCGAGAGGGATGACTGCGGACAGAAGTAAGTGAAAGCAGTGCAGAAGGAGGTAATTTCATCTTTTTTGATGCGTTACTGGAAGCCTGCCCGCGTGTGATGGGGTTGACCTGTCCTGAGCGGGGGGAGGGGCTGCACTCAATGAAGCGATCAAGGTAACCCAGATATGGCTGTCGGGCCTGACTGTGGAAGGTGGTTGTGCTGGGCTGCTGCTGATCCAAGCAGTCTGGTGCGGCCAGTGCTGCTTCTCTCGTGTCCTAGAGACTAAGGATGATGATTGTGGCCTACTGTCGGCTACCCTCCCGTAGGGCGGAGAAGCCTGGTATATGTATGTAGTTGGGACAAGAAAATGTAGCCAGTACAAAGGCAATCTCAAGAGACAGAAGAAAAAAATACTTTAGAGCAAACTGTAGAAAACGAGTAGTTATGTAGAAGGTGTGTTCCACATTCGGAATACTCAGTGCATGGAAAAAGTTCATTTAGAAACAAAATCAGGGAGTGAATGAGGGAATGAAAGCGAAGGGATGCGGGAGTGGAAGCTGAAAAAGCAAGCAAGCTAGGGAGACACAGGTCCCGAAGGCCTATTTGTAACGTAACCTAACACCATATACCCGGAACGCTAAGCCCCATAGCATGTGATAACTAACATAACCAATTGACTATCCGGTGCTACTATAACGTCAGGTCTACCGCCATATATCGCCTACCCACGTGATGTTTGAAGTGTACAAATTAAACGTTTATGGCTAAATTAAATGAATGGAAATAAGTAGTATCCATTAGTAACGTAACTTAACATTACCTTGCGCTTTAGTGCTAGCTAGAGGTGGATCTCATGATAGAGTGGGGTAGACCTCACGCTATTGCAGCACTCCTCACGCAATTGGGTCACGACTACATCTGCTGCCAAGGTGGCTACATCTGCCTCTCCTTCATCACACGGTTCAAAATGTTGATCTATGTGGAGCCAGCCAGCTTGGGCGATGAGCTAATCCATTCGGTCTGCGCTATGAGGGGGCCTTCTCGGTACACGACAACCACTTCGGGACTCTTCGAGGGACGATTCTCGACGGAGGGTGGTTGGAGAGGTGGTGGGCGCTGCTAGCTCCGACTATTCATTGGGGGACCTTACGAGTAGGTGTAATTGTCGCACAAATTATGTGAACACCCGTAAAACATTCATAAGGCAACTTATATACGGTATCGAATCGATCTTTTTTACGTTCTCGGGTCAAATTCGATTCGCGAGTTCAGTTTAGGTCTTTTCTAATGTATTTGTAACTTTATAATTTATCGATTGCCTTTAGTGTGTAAACTAAAATATTTTAACAATGTCATCCATTCTTATGAAAGTAATTTACGTATATCCATATACTTTATTGCGTAGGTCACACTTTGGTGCTCTCCGGCTATAATGCGTGACTTCACCTCTAACAGGTTGCCGTTTCTTGGGAAACTTCGGGGTGCTGGGAAGGGGGTCGCCCTCCGTGCTCTACCTGTTGAGAGCGGAACCCTCCGACCGGCTGGGTGAAGTGTTATCTTTGGCCCATCCTCAATTATTTTCAAGATCGTTACACTTCCTTGAAGAGGAAAACGTCTCGCCTTCAGACTTTAAGCTTTGAACGGTGTTCCTAGAGTGTTTTTTTGTGGCCATGGTTCTTAAATATAGTATTTTAAAACTTTTAATACGAAGATAAAACTCACTTATCATCAGGAAACTGCGAAGGTTGTCAGGTGCTACATGGTTTTAATGAAACATTTTTTTATTTTAGCGAAACTTTGCTAATCTGGAAAATTGGGTATAAAGTTAATATTCTTTCTCAAATATGTAAGGAGATTCAACCAGCCCGTCTCTATCTGAATTTCATTAAAACAGGGCCTCCTATCTAATAGTTTTTGCTAAGCGCAAAAATTTCATTTCTTAATATATCGTTCGCCATGACCAACATGTGTACGAAATTCTAGCCTTAGTTCGGCGTGCTTCCTTGTTTATTTTATTCTGCCAGCTCGCATATTAGATTTAAGCTAGATTTAAGAACATTAATTCAGGTTAGTTATTTTATGCTCATGATATGAAGGGCAGGATAGAGGAAACTATTTCTTGGCATGGCAGTGTCGTTCTTCTTAACGACTGACGATTGATGGGAAGTGTACTCTAGCGTGCGTTAGCACCGAATAACCAGACTATCGCACACATCCAAAACTGTACTACCATCGGCGTTAACTGCACATCTAATTTATCTACACCACCACTTTAGGTAATTTATTGTAAAGCACCATAGGTAATCACTTACCTGCTGGAGGCGCTCGGCTTCATCGCTGCTCCGTACCTACCTGCTGGAGGCGCTCGGCTTCATCGCTGCTCCGTACTTACCTGCTGGAGGCGCTCAGCTTCATCGCTGCACCGTGCCTACCTGCTGGAGGCGCTCGGCTTCATCGCTGCTCCGTACTTACCTGCTGGAGGCGCTCAGCTTCATCGCTGCTCCGTACTTACCTGCTGGAGGCGCTCAGCTTCATCGCTGCTCCGTACTTACCTGCTGGAGGCGCTCGGCTTCATCGCTGCACCGTGCATACCTGCTGGAGGCGCTCAGCTTCATCGCTGCTCCGTACTTACCTGCTGGAGACGCTCGGCTTCATCGCTGCTCCGTACTTACCTGCTGGAGGCGCTCGGCTTCATCGCTGCACCGTGCCTACCTGCTGGAGGCGCTCGGCTTCATCGCTGCTCCGTACTTACCTGCTGGAGGCGCTCGGCTTCATCGCTGCACCGTGCCTACCTGCTGGAGGCACTCGGCTTCATCGCTGCTCCGTACTTACCTGCTGGAGGCGCTCGGCTTCATCGCTGCTCCGTACTTACCTGCTGGAGGCGCTCAGCTTCATCGCTGCTCCGTACTTACCTGCTGGAGGCGCTCAGCTTCATCGCTGCTCCGTACTTACCTGCTGGAGGCGGCGCTCGGCTTCATTGCTGCTCCGTACTTACCTGCTGGAGGCGCTCAGCTTCATCGCTGCTCCGTACTTACCTGCTGGAGGCGCTCGGCTTCATCGCTGCACCGTGCCTACCTGCTGGAGGCGGTCGGCTTCATCGCTGCTCCGTACCTACCTGCTGGAGGCGCTCGGCTTCATCGCTGCTCCGTACTTACCTGCTGGAGGCGCTCAGCTTCATCGCTGCACCGTGCCTACCTGCTGGAGGCGCTCGGCTTCATCAGCGGCTCCACTTTCCAGACTGGGGACAGGCGGACGTAAATCCACTACCAGGGGATCTACTCTTCGGGGCGTTCTGCCTTGGGGTGAGGAAGCTTGCCGGACTTGTCAAACCCCTAAAGTTTCCGAACCCCTGCCATTTATATTATGGAGACCTCTTTAGGACTCAAACCATTATTATTCATTCTCTGAGCAATATATTGATGGGTCGCATGTTTGATGGTGGCTCTTCGAACAAGTTAAAATTAATTACGCCAATTCTCTTTTCAGTAATATGAGGATCAGGTACCTGTATAATAATTGTCATTCTTTTTTTCAGCTTTGACAGTCGAGGAAGCAGCGGCGAGCGGCTGGCCTGGGCAGTGAGGTGGCTGCTAGCATAGCGTGCCCCCACCTAGTACCGTTTCCCGCCAAGCTCCAGTTTCCAATTCAGAATCGATAATTGATGTTAACTTGCTTGCTGAAAGCAAATCTATTCTAAAACGGACCATTTCCTTTACCCTTGAATTTGCAAACCCATTTTACTTTCTAAACATGCTCGCAGACGCGAAGTGAATCTTTCAAGTGAGTTATTATACGGAAAAAATAAATTAAATATGTTGCACGCACCGAATTTTTTGTACAGTTTCATGGCAATCCGATAAGTTTTGGAAAATTTTTCACCTGAGATGAAATTTTCGTGAGTTGAATAGAAAAAATATGTTTTTTTTGCCCAAACATTCATGTCTGCTGTGGCAGTAAGAATAGTGGGTGTAAGAGTTAAGTCATCAAAAATCTCCCATGTTGAGAAAAAATCACGATCTTTTGGTACGTAATTGAGCCTTGTCGGTCACTGTAGTCGAGTGATTAGAAACGCACGGGAAGTTAGCGGCAGTTCCAATAACGGCAGTGCCGCGCGGTGTTTCTCCTCGTTAGGAAGAAGGGAGAACTCTGCCACAATTCCCCCTACTCAGAGGCTGGAAATGGGTACCGACTTGACCAGGGGTAACCGTCATTGCCTCCTGGTTTTAGTTATAAGGCACAAACTTATATGCATCAGGCTTAATTGCAATAAAACATCTTTTTGTGTCTCGAGGCTGTCAGTTTTCTCTCACTGACCTACTGCGGGTATTATGACTGACTTAGTTATATTATGTCAGGGCGATGCTGCGAAAGTTTTCCCTCACTGACCCACTGTAATATAATGTAATATAAGTAATATAAGTATAATGACCGAATTAGATATGCTTTTCCAGAGAGACCCTTTCCAACAGTTTTCTCTCATTTACCAGCAGTAGCAGTGGGTTTTAGAACTGAAACATAATTTGGTTAGCAGTAAGAATTTTTTTTTCAAAATCCGATCATATATAAAAAAGGGGGTTATACAAATATAGAAGTTATACCTTACTTATAATCGTTTCGAATATTGTTGAACATTCAACATGTGCTTCTATCCGTAGGCTTTTCCTCTCTGGCTTTGGATACATGAAATTTTAATCCTACTGCGTTAATGAAGTAATTCATTCCAAGTAATGCTTTGTTTACAGTGGAGAAAGTTCTCACAAGCTTCACTGTGAATAATATGAATATTCCCTTAATTTATTAAGGTACAGCTGGATATTGAATATTCTCTGCAGTGAAATAATATTCTCTATTTTATGAATATTCTCTGCAGAATAAAAATTTTTCAGTAGAAGTGTTTCATCACTGGAAACATGATAATGATTTTTACATCAAGTACATTTTACGCCGCAAAAATTAATTCCTATTACAGAATTTTGCCGACATGAGGAGCGAGATGCTTGAAAATCTACGAAAAAAATTCTCGGGCCGGACGTGGCATCCTGAAAATAGTTTGCATTTAAAACGGGTCGTAAGAACCTTGCGAGACTTTATGGAGAAATTTGCCAAATTTTGTACACTTGCGACTTCACAGAATTCGTACCAGCGCAATTAAGCTCGCAGATTGTCCGTGAGATTAATTTACTTAGCCCTTCGAGGATGGCACCTTCACATCATATTCATAAGCAATTTTTCGACACTCATCGCCCAGTGAACTAAGTTTCTCGGATTTTTGCCTCAGAACTTTATTACGCGGCCTCGTTTCGTCTGGCGGAAGAAATGAGCTTCATTTCCTTGAAGTGCTCAGCCGAGCGACGCGAAGTGCCCGAGAATCCGTTAGGAAATGAGAGGGAGAATCTGTGCCGGCAACTTCGAACTTCAAGGATTTTAATGCCGCTCTTAGCAAGAGAAATGCGAGTGCCTGTGGGAATGCACTTCTTTTTATTTGCTCAACTCGGAGAAACGCAGTCGTTTGAGTGAGCGGGCTGAGGTTGGGCATGTTGCTGCGCGGAAAATTAGTCTTTGTTTCAAAGGATACACGCGAAGGTGTTTCTGCTGGAAATTTATGCGGTTCAAATGATATTTTCATGAATGGCCTGTTAAAATGAGTGGATTCATATATTGTGTGTTTCTTTAATTCTATCAATATTTTGCGTGTCAATGATCCAGGCATGGCCAAGACAAAATCAAGAAGTAAATTTGAACAAACTCGTTCAATTTCTCTCTAGATAGGGTACTTATTTATAATTTGTTAGGGTATGTAGAAATGTGTGTACCATTCACAAAAACCTCTTAAAAATTGTGATCAAACTTACTTCATGTCTGTTGGAGAAGTTCTTAGAAGTTTTCAAAAATTTTACCCTCTATTTCCTAATTTCGATATTTTCCCCATTCTCTAACAAACCAAGCGCTAAGTTTGTCATGATATATGGGAGTTCATAGCAGAGCAAACCGATATGAAAATAAAAGCAAATCAGTTGAAAGAAAACGAAATGATAAGATCAGAAGCGTTCTAGCTGAGGCTGTAGAACAAAATTCATTGAAAAATGCAAAGATTGTTATAGTTAGTTAAATATTTAGATACAAATGAGATTTGAAATGTAATGAATTCTCCGTTTTCTTCCCCCGACATTACATTGATTTATTATAACGATGAATAATTCATTAATGGTAACAGTAATGCATAGCTGATACTTTGTCGTAAATAGTTCGAATAGTACATAACTGTATAATTACACTTCATTAATCAATTGAGTGTAAGTTGATGCCGTTAATTAATTTTTTTCTAGGACAGTGAGCTATGACTAATGAGTTATTCAAGATAAGGAATATGACTTGTAGGGTTATTTCTTAAATACCTTATGCATTACAATTCGTATATTTCATTTGTAGTCTTACTAGACTTAATTATAGTGTTCCAGAATTGCTTTTTACTTCAGATAATTCTAGACATAACAAATATTATTTTATTGGCTGCAAAAATTACCTGCGATGATTTAAGTTAAGCACTGCTAAAAACATGTACAATTTCACTCACATTTCTTCTCTGAATTTTTAAAATGATGTGACGCATTACCAAACATAAAAACCCTATTCGAATGTCATTATTTTCGTATACTATTACTAGCGTTTCAAGCATCTTTATTACCGAACAAATTTACAATGAAATTTTTGGTAGTTAAATGATTTTGTAAGCCTGTTATCAGGCTGTTGAAGCAGTTTTAAAATTTTTAACAAACTAAGCACCTAGTTAGTTTCGTAAATACTTATGATTTACTTCGCTTACACAGTTTCTTTCTTGTTTTTCTATTTCGATACATGTGTTCGAAATTAAGAATAATAGAACAGCTAAGTTTAGAGTTTTTAGAACCTCTTATGCAATCGCACTCACGATATTCGTTGATAAAAATGCAGAAAAGTTTTTAAATTTAAAATTCTTCTGTTAAACATGACCATTCCAGTGTAACACATGTATTGATATTAAATTTTTGTGACTTTGAGATGGTAAGTGTGGAAAGTAATTGTTGAATTCGTTTTCATTATAAATTTTGAACATTGTATGCTTACAGGAGGAAAATAATCGTGTGAAGTTCGATACTGCTCAATTGAGTGAGAGCTTCTTCATAAGCGCAAACAATGCTTCGACTTGAGTCGAGATTTTTCGAACGCTAGCGTGTGCAATAAATTTACATCGAGAGTGCAAGAACTGAGAAATCAAACAACATTTGGTATACCTAAAAATTCATTCGATTTAACTGCGATTACCGATCTATACCTAATTGTGCTGGTGACGATCACAAAACTAGCATCAACCAGATTTCTGCCCGCCTGAGACACAATACAAAAAGTCACTCAATCGAGCAGCCGAGCTGTGCTTCAGGATAAATTATCGCATTCAGTTAGATTCATTCCTATTCGCATGAATATTTAATCCTACTGAATTATTTACGTCCTACTAAACAGGGGAAACGTGAGTGACTTTATGAAGGAGTGACTCTATCTGGAGGGACTTTATCTGGAGTGACGATATAAAGGCTTGGAACGAAGCTTCGTACAACACAGAGCGAGGCCGGCGGTATGCTGGACGGACTGAAATGCGAGGGCAAAGCAGTGAGGGAAAGAACGAAAATCAGATAAATAGTACTAGAAAATAATACTCCGAGAAAAAAAGCATGTAGCAGGAGTAAAATTTATTTTACGGCTTTTTCTACGTCAATCCACAATTATTCGTAATCACAGTCACTTACAAAAAGGCAATTAATTTTGAATCAATGAGGTGTGTTTATGAACATTATAATGTACGTCTCTTGAAGCGACGTGAGAAAAGTGAAATATTCGTAACAAGCTTTGAATATAATTCACATAGCGATAAAGCTAAGTAAAATGTGCTAAATAAGTTAACTAATTTCATGGTACTTAGTGGCTGCCTTCTAACTAGGAAGCAGATAGTAATGAAAATGATTTCTTAAAGAAGACTTACTTTTCACAAGCAAAATGCCAAATTTAAACGTTTTTAAAATTCTGATCAGACGTCAATTTTTCATATAATTTAAATGGGAAGTTTCTCTGACCTTTTGTGTTTCTAATCACTACATGAAATGGTGACGATCTGACAACTTCGATGTTCTTCTTCCCTTCAACACTGCGAAATGAGATACTGGTAGTCACGGAAGGCGTTTTCATACTGCTATTGATCGACCAATAGCTGTATGTAATTCAATTTTCATAAATGCTAAATCAGAGCTAAATGAAAGACCAGTTTTCAAAGAAACAAATTTTTAGAGCCATTGTTGAAAGAAAGCATACAGTGATAAATGAACGAAATTTTCGAGGTCTGGCTAAAATCGTTAGGGTATATTTTCGCTTGGGTAGATTAAACATACAACTGCCGAGTGATTGTTCCTCTCTTATTTGATGTCGGTGACAACCTGTTGCCAGGCCAGTCTAATGGCGGTGGTTGTAATGACGGTGGTCGTAGTGACGGAGGTTGTGATAAGAATTACTTGCGCAGAATACTAACCGATTGCAGTGATAGGTTCCTTCCTCACTGTGATGTCGGTGACAACCTTATGCCAGGCCGGTTTGATAGTGGTGGTTGTAATGACGGTGGTCGGAGCGACGGTGCTTGTGATAAGAATGGCGCAGAATACTAACCGGTTGCAGTGATAGGCTGGGCATCATTCCTTAAGAATGAGAAAGTTAATCTGTTAAATTTTATGGGTTTACATCGTTTACGGGGAACATAAACCTGATGCAGGTTTTTGATGTTAATCACATTTGTGAGACATTAGAGTGGTGTAACCTCTGGTAAAGCAGTTTTCGTGTGGGGTATAATTCTTCAACAGTTATGAGATAAACATCATTTGCATCCAAATACACCTAGCGAAAATGAGTTAAGTATACAGTTGGCAACCCCAAATTTTCCTTTGTCTGGAGGATTAGTTAGGTACAAGAAGAGAGCTACAAAAAACCTCTATAAGTTGCTGAGATGCGGTATCTTCTTAGTGGCCAAACTTTGATGCGATTTTCTGACATGTTCAAAAAGCGGCGCTTGGTACCGTATAATTCTAATTAAGGGCCTCATTTATACTCTCTGAAGTTATTGCTCCAAATCACAACTCACAGTTCCAAATATAAGCAGCCTTTGTTCGGTATAGTTACTGATCAGCTGAATATTAGAGTCGCTAGAAAAAAAGGAAAAAAAAACGCTTCCATGTGAAAACTTTTTTTTGCAGACACACTACAGCTCCCTTGCATACTGTTCACGCCTTCCGTTGACCTGAAAATGAAGGATGCCCGAGCAGAACATTTGTATTCCGTTCAATTGCATTGCACTAGTGACTATCTGAAACGCTCAATGCATTTCCGTTTGATAAAAGCCTTTCTGTGCAAAATTCTGCGCCAGTGATGGCTGACATCGACAGCGAGTTGGGCCGAAATGATGGGACGAATGCGGGGGTCAGCGGCAGCCGGACATTTTTGCCTTCTTGACGCGCGGCTGTAATTCACCCGCTTGACCCTCTAGACGCGGTGATTGTGGTGACGGTAGTTGTGGTGATGGTGGTTGTGGTGTCGGTGATTGTGGTGAAGGTGGTTGTGATGACGGTGGTTGTGATGACGGTGGTTGTGGTGGTGGTGGTTGTGGTGATGGTGGTTGTGGTGGCGGTGGTTGTGATGACGGTGGTTGTGGTGACGGTAGTTGTGGTGATGGTGGTTGTGGTGGCGGTGGTTGTGATGACGGTGGTTGTGGTGGTGGTGGTTGTGGTGACGGTGGTTGTGATGACGGTGGTTGTGGTGATGGTGGTTGTGGTGGTGGTGGTTGTGATGACGGTGGTTGTGGTGGTGGTGGTTGTGGTGATGGTGGTTGTGGTGGCGGTGGTTGTGATGACGGTGGTTGTGGTGACGGTAGTTGTGGTGATGGTGGTTGTGGTGGCGGTGGTTGTGATGACGGTGGTTGTGGTGGTGGTGGTTGTGGTGACGGTGGTTGTGATGACGGTGGTTGTGGTGATGGTGGTTGTGGTGGCGGTGATTGTGGTGAAGGTGGTTGTGATGACGGTGGTTGTGGTGACGGTGGTTGTGATGACGGTGGTTGTAGTGACGGTGGCTGTGGTGACGGTGGTTGTGGTGATGGTGGTTGCGGTGACGGTGGTTTCGAAACGCTGGGTGTGGTGACGGTGGTTGTGGTGACTGTGGCTGTGGTGACGGTGGTTGTGATGACGGTGGTTGTGATGACGGTGGTTGTGGTGACGGTGATTGTGGTGACTGTGGATGTGATGACGGTGGTTGTGGTGACGGTGGTTATTCAATTGAACTGAAAAAATGGACTGCTCATTCCAATGCGAAAATAATGTCAATTTGTTGTATTTCTTGTTAAATTTGTTCCCTAGTGTATACTCTGAAGTTCACTGCCGAGTGGCAGCTCCTACCTCATTCTGATGTCGGTCGCTACCTGATGTCAGAGCAAGTTTAGTGATAGTGGTTATAATAAAGGTTATATGATGATAAAAGTGCTGACGTTGAAGGGTTTATAGCCTGAAAATTGTTCGTGGAAGTTCTGTTCGCTCAAAAATCAGTGAACGCTTGTTGAAATTATGCAGAGATGGGCTGAAAATTTCTATAATTCATGTAGCAAGAATAATGCAGTTTTCCAGCGAATTCGTTATGAATTTTATGAAGGTGTAAATCTGTTATGGTATAATTATCCATCGAATTAGCGCTACATAAAGAAAATGAATGAACTTAAACGGATGATGATAAAAAACGAAAATTGTTTGCAATTCAAACCTTTAAAATTTTGTCGATTAACTGACTTTAATTTTCATCTGAAAAAATTAGTTTTCTCGTCAGAATGTGCCGTACAACTCGAGGATCGACTTATATATAATTTTTTAATGATTTTTGTCAACCAATGTAACAACGCATGAGTAATAATGTAATGTACCTAACGTTGTGTTTGTTAAATTCACGCATAAGTTTCCTGTCATCACGTTTTACAGAAATGCACCGCAATGAAATAGCTCAGGTTTTTTATCGAGAGCGTGTTGACGGCACCTGCAGCATGATTGAGAATAGATTGTTGCGGAAAGAGAGGGATCCCCGTCTCATCGCCCTCGGCCTTCTGAATGAGTTTTCACGTTACGCTCGAGCTTTTATAGCAGGATACGTCTGCAAAATCAGAACACGAACCTTGAAGTCCGAATACCAATATTAACATAGCATGGAACACGAGGCTACGAATATTTTAAAATGAGTAAATTTATTATTTTGGTTTAAAAAAAAAGATTGTTGAATAAAAAAAATTGAAAATAGATCAGGTGAAGATACTGATCAGATTGAAATTTTCAAGAGATATATGCGTAGAGTACGTGAAGAAAAATTATGTATCGCACACGGCTAGCATTATACACTCCGGTAAACTGGAACATAGTGTTATACAACAAATATTTGCGTTTAAATAAGAATTCAAAAACGAAACTAATTTTCTAGAAAATCCTCGTCCTCAGTAGTTGCATAAAAATGCTAATTGCTCATGCGTTTCGAAAATTTACTCCCCTTGAATTCTGAATCCAACGCAATATCTAGTTCTTTGGCAGTGATATGTTAAGAATTGCTTTTCGCTGCGGTTGTATAGCAATTTGAAATTATCGGTCGTGTATTTTTATGAGGTGTACGTTTTTTATGGTTGTTGCTGCTGATGCTGGGGGAAAATAAAATGTCAGAAAGCGTTCCAAGTTTACTTAAAACTTTCAATAAATGAAAGTGTCATATTTTTAATAGGAAGATGAAATTCTGAGGGAGTAGTCATTAACCTCTTTTAAGCTGATGTGAATTTTTGGGAGTTGTTATGAAGCTCTTTGCAATCTTGAATGAAACGTTATCACGATGATAAGGAACTTTTTGCCAATTGAAATGAAGCTCATTATAAATTGCAGTAAAACTGTGGGAATCTAACAAATAACTCATTACAAGTAGGAATAAACATTAGGCAAATTTGGAAGAATATATAGCGAACACCTATAAAAGAATGGAAAAGAGTAGCAGTACCCGTATGAGACGTAAGACAAATCTACTAAACAATTCGGTAAAATACATATAAAAATAATACTAAGGCGTAACAGTTCCCATATGAAACGTTAGGCAAATTTTGAAAAAAGTATAGTAAAACACATATGAAAAATAATACCAAATCGTAACAGTTCCCGTTCACAGTCATCGTACAGTAGCTTGACAGTAAAAAGAGCTTTCTTTTTGTTTAAAAAAATATGAGTCCAAGACCCTGTACAGAGACTATAAAAAATGAGGTACTGCAAACGTGGTGTTTCTACTGAGAACTTCTGGTGTTTCTACTTCTATAAGAATTTAACTGTAAATCTCGACCAGATTAAATAGTCATAGCGTTTTGGTATATTTTCAGACAAATTTTACAGCCCATTCATACTTGATGAAAACACATATGGGTATTTTTACGCGAATAAAAAAATCACACGATTTAAACAAATCTATTCTACATTTATGCAAAACAACTTCATTTAAACGATTTATACAAAACTATAGAAAAATACTGATGTGTGCCAAGCACAGCGTTCGACTCCAATTGGATAGCTGAAAGGCAGAAGTTTTAAATAGCTTTAAAATCACGCAATTCATTCGTGCTTCGCTGACAATTTCTGAAGTGCCACCCACGATTCTAGGTACTCAATTAAAACGATGTATTTGGAATTATTTTGTATTTTTACCCTAACTCCAACACAGAAATTTGTGCTATCAATTTGGATAATCATTGATAACATCAGGCTACTCAAGTAAATATAGAGTACCTATAAACTATAGAGCGTATAATAGTGCTTTAATTTATAATGGTAATTAAGAAGGGGTATTAATTCTAATTCTTAGAAGGGTATCAGTTAGGATATCAATTGATAATATATTGGTCGCGAAGCAAGATTTTTATGACTGAGAGGATTTAATAAAAATCTGATTCGAATTCAACACAATTAAGCTCTGCTAAACCGAACTGCTCTCGACTTTGTTGGATTAGAAATTAGTTAGAAAATTATCTGCCAGCGCGATACTTTGCATTTTTACTATGAAGGTCTCCTAACTTTATATTTACTGATTTCGAAGTGTCCGTTCAAGTATTTTAGGTGTAAAATACTCGTTTGAAATGTCGACTAGCGTTGTGAGCAATAACCACTTTGAAACAACTGTGACATCCTAGTTCTCATATTTAGTTCACTGACATTTGAACACGTGTTTCTTTCATTAAAGGGGACATTCGCATAAATCTGTTAATGGTTAGACTCATTTGAAGGAATCTCAGCTTTGGTATACGGGAAACCCCAGAGCTGAATAAAGCAGACAAGCGTTCACAGCCGGCATGGGTTGTTCAAATAGAACTGAATAATTTGAATAAGCCACAACATTGCAGAAGCGAAAACTACACTCCTGAAGGTAGCAGACAAGCGTTTTCAAACCGCGTAGGAATTGAAATTGCGGCGGACAATCACGTGTCGCTACGCTTTAATTTCTTGCGAGGGGCTCAAGTGATGTTCATTTTTCCAGTTGCCGATCCTCTCAGGCTCTCTACTTGAGAAGACATTAGGAGCGTTACGGAGACAAGAGTCTTCTGATGGAGTTTGCTGTTGATGAACAAACTTTCACATCAAAGACCGAACAAATTCACAAGGTTTCTCTTCGCCAAGCCCAAACTTTGCGTTCAACTTATGTCTCCATCACGGGCCCGGCGGTAGCAGTGGAGATGTTCCATGTGACATTCAGTCCTTCGTGCAACTCAAGCGATATGTGAAATAATGCTTTGTTGAGGATGGGTTCCTACTTTTTATTGTTAGAAGCATCTGAAGAACTGGCTCAGCTAACCTGTTTCACCTTATTCAAGGAAATCTGTTACATCTCAGAGAAAGGTTAAGCAACAATAATTATATCCTTTGGTCTTTGTTGTTGTTGTTGTGAGTTGTGCTAGACCATCAAGTCTTGAGTTAGTTTATTGTGAGATTTTCATATCAAAATCATTCATTGATATCACCTGAAGTTAGGCTTCAGTCGTCTCTAGTAATTTTTGAGGAGTCAAGTTTGTTAATGAGCGGTCCTGTTGGTTTTTGAGAAGTGTGGTTCGTTTATGAACAAACTGGTTTGTTTTGAGATGTTCTGATTATTTTTCAACGGTCGTGATAGTTTTTGACGATGCTAGTTTGTTATTGAGAAGACCAGTTCGTTACTGAGGTTTGGTTAATTTTCAAGTAGTCTATATAGATTTTTACGAAACATCCGAAACGTGTTTGATCCATTGTCCAGAGCTTTTTAATGAATGGTTACGACGTTAATTGTGACTCAGGCAAGAATCCTAATTTTAGGAAATTTAGGCTTAGGCTTATACTCAACGGCTCCAAAAAATTACATGTTCCAAATGTCGAGAAACACTTTCTTGTCAATACATAAGCGATCGAGTGTAAAATTTATGGCAGAACAGATGCACGGGAATTACACAGAGCACTGAATTCGACTATATTGAATAACAGAAACGTAAGTGATATTGTGGGGTTAAACAAATATCATGGGGTGCAGAGTAAATTGTTGCTGATCACGAGCCCAACAACTCAACTTTCAAAGTAACAAGTATTGTGTGAAGTTGTTGAGTGTAATATTGGGTTGGAAGTCAAGAAGTTGAGGTGTTCGATGACAGTGGCATGCGCACCAGCAGTGGATGAACCAAATGTCCTGAAAGACAGTCTTGAATGAACTCGAATGTGAATCTTTTTAACAAATTTTAACAGGTTACTTCAGTTCGTAGAATTTTAAAATATTTAGTGGGGGTAGTTATTTTCCACTAATTTCACATTTTTACGTGAAGCTATTAATCGTCAGCAAGGAGGTATCATTAAGACGTCGGTTTGAAACTTTATTTTGAAAATTTTTCTGGATAGGCAGCTCGGTTTTAGTCATGGTTTTTTAGGATATAACACACAGGGTGGAATACCTGCTGATATTTTCAACCAGTTCATTGTGAGTGCAGTGAACTAACACTTAGCGCAATGTTACTGTTTCTTTCCCTGTAAAAATCAAAAAGTGTCTAGGCTTGCAATCGAAATTGTTGATCGCTTCTGCGACAGTGAATTCCTAGCTCTACCTAGTATTTATGGGTCACTTCTCAACTGCAACCAGTGAATGATTTTCAATTTATTGTTTTCTCTTAGTATTAACGGATCACTGCTAGATCCCCCAAAATAGATGCTTTCCAATTTTCCATTTCTGGCTGCAATCATGAGTTGACTTGTTTTTTAATTCCGTGAGACGCTTCCCTGGAATCAAGCCATCGTACCTTGGAGTTAACTATGAGAGTCAAAAACTCGAGGAAAGATATTCCTTGTAAGTTGTTTACGATATAATGAAGAAACTTTCAGTTCGATATAATTGAATGAAGCGCGCTGTTTCAAATTGCAGAAGACAAATCAATAAGAGCTTAATATATATTAGGTTGTATGACTATCAGTGCTACTCGGCTCCAAAAAGTATTTTCATTTAGTTTAACCTAATTTCATTTCTCTGCAGAGAGTTATATATCAATACTGATTCACCCTCCAGTTTTCATAGCGACCTCTAATTATATTGGTTTAAGTTCATACGTATTTTAGAGAAGAGAATAAGAGATATTGTGGATATTTTTTCTCTTATTTCTAATTTTCAAACAGATCAGAAATCTGATGAATTTGCGTCAATGACTTTTCAGCTCAATCAAAATCACATATGTCATGAAAGAAAAGGGTTCTAATTGTTTTCATCATTTTTACTTTTTTCCTCCAATGTGTTTATTGCACTGTGAGTCACGTGGACCTCACAATTTGCAACTCACAATCTATTTCCTTATACGGAAATAATTCTTGCCTACAACAGAGATTAAATTAACTTCAGCAGTATTTTTTAACTACACATTAAACGACATTATGCGCAGTTTTATTTTCGTTTTAGGCAGAGATCATCACTTGTAGTCGTTGTATTTAGCCCACGAATTATTTCATGACCTTTGTATGCGACAGTTTCTCCTCAAGAAATCTGAAATTTTTCCCGACGAATGCTTTAGATTTTAACATTTGTAATAGTTTTTAACCAGGTCATATGTTTTCGTTGACGATAATAGAATCGCATTTTCATCATTTCATTTTAAAACTGTTAATTAATCCAATGAATATTCATAAGTATCGTAACATCTTGTACAACCATTAATGCTTGGTTCTCCATGTCTCTCTCTCTCACATACCTGCCCTTACAGAAATTCTGGAGGACGCCATTGAAAACTCTGCGACTGACAGAAAGATTTTCAACGTCTTCCTTTGAGAGTCTGTTCAGATATTCGCTGGATAAAAATGATTTCTGCTCAAGAATGCCCGATTGTAGTGCCTGGAGCCAGCACAATGGGCCCGCCTACCTTTTGCGCGTCCAAGTTTCGAAGGAAGAACGATGTACAATCTTCGAGACACGTAAATATTAGGCGAGGCGAATTACTCGGATCTTAAAAAAGTACTCTTTACTCTTCGCCGAGTCTGGAATAGGCTGTGAATGTTGACTTTGTTTGTATATAATTAACGCAACACCGAAAAGGGTAAATTTATGATGGGTTCACAGAGTGAGAATAGAAGCGTTAACAATGTTTCGTATCCGAGTAGCGTTTAGGTTATTTTGTGGGTGCATGATAACATTCAACGTGTATCTGGAATGAATTAACCCTTCACTTCCCGGTTTTCTTGCTGAGAATTTAAATGCGGATATTAAATATTTGAAAGCAGAATTAACTAATGAATTTTTACACCCATAAATCAAAACCCTGGTCACAAGTTCTGAAAATTATTTCATTTTTACACATCACACTTCTCCCTTTTCCTGCCGGCAGCATTAACCTTGATGTTCGTACTACGCAGCTCATGCAACTTTTACTTAGAAAAATAAAAGCCAGTCCCAGTTATTCCATCCGTGAATCACACATCGTATCTGCTAAAACCCTCAAACGAATTTCGTGATTTCAAAGGTTCGTAAAAAAAAACTTTATTTGAGTTCGAATATTAAGGAAAGAAAGGATAATTCGTACATTTTGTACAGGTAGGTGCCACTACCATGCTGGACAATCTATGCACTGGACAGTTTTTTTCAAACGAAACAGTTTTAGTAATCATAATCGATGCTATCAGCTCCAAAGTTTTCCACGTGGCATTAAAAGATATGTGGAAAACTTCATCTAAGCTTCAATATTGAGGACAAAAATGATCAATTTCCGCAAAAATGAATTATTTTAAACTGTAATTCTTTTTTCCTCCTTCCAGACGCACTGCATTTCAATAATTGTTCCTCGAAATATAAATATTACTCAATTTAAACGTATACGGGCAAAAACTCGCCTCAGCTATTCCTTCGAGGAATAAATCATCGTACCAGTAAAATAAGAGGAATAAATAAGCAGATAAGGCTAAGATATAAATCATTCCATCATGTTTTTCTTGAACAGATTCGATGTTACCAAATCACTCCCGAAGCGTCTCTGCTTTAGGCTTCGGAAAAGTAAGCCAAGTCGAGCGACGTTATTACATAGAAGTTAGTCTTGTTACCGAGCCTTGAAATGAGCCATGGAAAAGACAGAGCCTTAGCTCCGAACTTATGACCTAAGCTAGTAGTTCATTTGGGCAAAGTTGTGTTCCAATGAGCCTCATTAACGAACCTGTAAGCGAGAGCAGCAACAGATTCTATCTAGACCGAGTTCCAGTGAGAGATTCTATCAAGACTAGGTACCAGCTAAAGATTCTTTCAAGACCAAGCACCAGCAAGAGATTCTATCAAAATCAAGTACCATCTTCGACAGCAGCGGTAACCAGCTATGTTTGAATTTACAGTTATATGTAGAATAGTGTGTTAACGAAGTGGAATTTTGAGCTAAACAAATTTCAACATAGCGTTGTCCAAATATCTGACGACATGCATGAGAACACTTATTCAAATCGCCTACTGTTGAGAGTTTTTTCGGAGAGTGAGTAATTAGTTTTGTTTGGATAGTGAGTAATTAGTTTTGTTTTGGATAGTGAGTAATTAGTTTTGTTTTTGATAGTGAGTAATTAGTTTTGTTTTGGATAGTGAGTAATTAGTTTTGTTTTGGATAGGGAGTAATTAGTTTCGTTTTGGATAGTGAGTAATTAGTTTTGTTTTGGATAGTGAGTAATTAGTTTTGTTGCGGATAGTGAGTAATTAGTTTTGTTTTGGATAGTGCGTAATTAGTTTTGTTTTGGATAGGTAGTAATTAGTTTTGTTTTGGATAGTGAGTAATTAGTTTTGTTTTGGATAGTGAGTAATTAGTTTTGTTTTGGATAGGTAGTTATTAGTTTTGTTTTGCATAGTGAGTAATTAGTTTCGTTTTGGATAGTGAGTAATTAGGTTTGTTTCGGATAGTGAGTAATTCGTTTCGTTTTGTATAGTGAGTAATTAGTTTTGTTTTGGATAGTGAGTAATTAGTTTTGTTTTGGATGGTGAGTAATTACTTTGTTTTTGATAGGTAGTAATTAGTTTTGTTTTGGATAGGTAGTAATTAGTTTTGTTTTGGATATTGAGTAATTAGTTTTGTTTTTGATAGGTAGTAATTAGTTTTGTTTTTGATAGGTAGTAATTAGTTTTGTTTTGGATAGTGAGTAATTAGTTTTGTTTTGGATAGTGAGTAATTAGTTTTGTTTTGGATAGTGAGTAATTAGTTTTGTTTTGGATAGTGAGTAATTAGTTTTGTTTTGGATATTGAGTAATTAGTTTTGTTTTTGATAGGTAGTAATTAGTTTTGTTTTGGATATTGAGTAATTAGTTTTGTTTTTGATAGGTAGTAATTAGTTTTGTTTTTGATAGGTAGTAATTAGTTTTGTTTTGGGTAGTGAGTAATTAGTTTTGTTTTGGATAGTGAGTAATTAGTTTTGTTTTGGATAGTGAGTAATTAGTTTTGTTTTGGATAGTGAGTAATTAGTTTTGTTTTGGATATTGAGTAATTAGTTTTGTTTTTGATAGGTAGTAATTAGTTTTGTTTTGGATAGTGAGTAATTAGTTTTGTTTTTGATAGGTAGTAATTAGTTTTGTTTTGGATAGTGAGTAATTAGTTTTGTTTTGGATATTGAGTAATTAGTTTTGTTTTTGATAGGTAGTAATTAGTTTTGTTTTGGATAGTGAGTAATTAGTTTTGTTTTGGATAGGTAGTAATTAGTTTTGTTTTGGATAGGTAGTAATTAGTTTTGTTTTGGATAGTGAGTAATTAGTTTTCTTTCTGATAGTGAGTAATTAGTTTTGTTTTGGATTGTGAGTAATTAGTTTTGTTTTGGATAGTGAATAATTAGTTTTGTTTTGGATAGTGAGTAATTAGTTTTGTTTTGGATAGTGAGTAATTAGTTTTGATTTGGAAGTGAGTAATTAGTTTTGTTTTGGATAGTGAGTAATTAGTTTTGTTTTGGATAGTGAGTAATTAGTTTTGTTTTGGATAGTGAGTAATTAGTTTTGTTTTGGATAGTGAGTAATTAGTTTTGTTTTGGATAGTGAGTAATTAGTTTTGATTTGGATAGTGAGTAATTAGTTTTGTTTTGGATAGTGAGTAATTAGTTTTGTTTTGGATAGTGAGTAATTAGTTTTGTTTTGGATAGTGAGTAATTAGTTTTGGTTTGGATAGTGAGTAATTAGTTTTGAGTTGGAAGTGAGTAATTAGTTTTGTTTTGGATAGTGAGTAATTAGTTTTGATTTGGATAGTGAGTAATTAGTTTTGATTTGGAAGTGAGTAATTAGTTTCGTTTTGGATAGTGAGTAATTAGTTTTGTTTTGGATAGTGAGTAATTAGTTTTGTTTTGGATAGTGAGTAATTAGTTTTGTTTTGGATAGTGAGTAATTAGTTTTGTTCTGGATAGTGAGTAATTAGTTTTGATTTGGATAGTGAGTAATTAGTTTTGTTTTGGATAGTGAGTAATTAGTTTTGTTTTGGATAGTGAGTAATTAGTTTTGTTTTGGATAGTGAGTAATTATTTTTGTTTTGGATAGTGAGTAATTAGTTTTGTTTTGGATAGTGAGTAATTAGTTTTGTTTTGGATAGTGAGTAATTAGTTTTGTTTTGGATAGTGAGTAATTAGTTTTTAGGAATATTTATCTTAACGATCAGACTAATTATAAAATTTAGGGCAAGAACCACACCACAAAGCATATTATTTTTTCAAAAATTAAAAAAACATATTTGTGGTCATCTATAAGAACGTTTCGGGCCGAAACCCATCATCAGCTAGGAAATCTGGAATGATACAAAAGCTTCTGACTTATTCGACTTTTTGTATCATTCCAGATTTCCTAGCTGTTGATGGGTTTCGGCCCGAAACGTTCTTATAGATGACCACAAATATTTTTTTTTAATTTTTGAAAAAATAATATGCTTTGTGGTGTGGTTCTTGCCCTAAATTTTATAAGTAATTAGTTTTGTTTTGGATAGGTGGTGATTAGTTTTGTTTTGGATAGTGAGTAATTAGTTTTGTTTTGGATAGTGAGTAATTAGTTTTGTTTCGGATAGTGAGTAATTAGTTGTGTTTTGGATAGTGAGTAATTAGTTTTGTTTTGGATAGGTAGTAATTAGTTTTGTTTTGGATAGTGAGTAATTATTTTTGTTTCGGATAGTGAGTAATTTGTTTTGTTTTGGATAGTGAGTAATTAGTTTAGTTTTGGATAATGAGTAATTAGTTTTGTTTTGGATAGGTAGTAATTAGTTTTGTTTTGGATAGTGAGTAATTAGTTTTGTTTTGGATAGGTAGTAATTAGTTTTGTTTTGGATAGTGAGTAATCAGTTTTGTTTTGGATAGGTAGTAATTAGTTTTGTTTTGGATAGTGAGTAATTAGTTTTGTTTTCACCAGTTCCTGCTCCAGAAAATACCGCGGGGTATTTAGCAACACTTCCCATGATGAAGGTGATCCAGGCTAGCCTTTCAAAGATGCACACTCGGGAAGAACGTTGTATGACGGCAGTGAATGAAGTGCGATAGCAAATAATTGTTAAAAAATGTTAAACGAAATTCCATTACATATTTCCATTAAAAATCATTAGAAGAAGACTCAATACGAATGTTCAATACGTTATTTTTTTTAACTGTTAATCACGGAACAAAATTCTCGGACGTGATAATGTAGAATGAACAGGGCATGAATTTTCAAACATTTTTCTCGTCGTTGGACAGCTTCAGCCGGTCGCGAAACTTCTTCTGTCGTTTTGGCTTCGCTACGCGCTGTTCTCTGGTCTAAATCATCAAGTTTGATTTGATTTCTAATAAAATTGAATAACTCAACTCCAACCTCGAAAAGCTTGAACTTAAAAGCCCCAACTTCAGCGAATGTGCTAGCTGAACTGTGCATCGAATAGCTTAGTCAAAAAAGGAACTTTCAATTGCCGTCTGTACTGCTGCAACGCCGTAAATTGTGGGACATCAAGGCCTCTGTAAAATACCCCGAATGCACGGAAGCAAATGCAGAAAAGTGTACTCTGGACGCCCGCTAAATGAGTTAATAACGATGAAAAATCTGAATATTTTACTTAAAGGGATTCTGACTTATTCGAAACTCACGAATGTATTTCTGATGCCTAAAAATATCAGTCTTAAGGTTTCAGATTATTGTCTAGGGAAAAAGGTGGAGAATACGCATTCGTATTTCGAAATGGTCTTCGAAACATGCATTTGTTCTTAACAGAAAAAATAAAAAAATTGATTGATATTGTAATTTAACCCAGACGATCGGACTTTTTTGAATGCTGTAAATTAGTGTTTATTTTCTTTGAAATATTCATTTGAAATCCGGTCAAACACACCATAAAAATACCAGCGCTGTTTGACTCCTGCTCGTAATTAACAAAAAGTAATCTGAAAGATTCGATGCTTGTGCATGCCAGTCTCCAGCTCTCAAAGAGACGACGTTTGATGATGGAGAAGTTTTATTTTAAACGTGCTGCAGGGGATTGACTCTTTATTGAGTAACCTGACTGCAGGTGGACTCAAGTAAATTCGCTGCTAAGTTTGCTAGCTCAAAGTCGTTCTTGAAAATATTAATCAATAAATCTTGGGTAAATTCGTACCGTTCATGGAATGGAATAGTAAATTAAGTCGCAATGAATTAAAAGGGTTCTTAGGAACAAAGAAGCTCGGTATTCAACTTTCATTCAAAAGAGGTGAGTATTACTGTACCACGTTGTTCATTCCTTGCATTGCTCGTATCAATGAGGTACGCGGTCAGTGATCAATGTGATCAATGTGGGACGCGGCCAGTGATCAATGGGATCAATGTGGGACGGGGTCAATGATGAATGTGATCGATGTGGGACGTAGTCAGGGATCAATGTGATCAATTATGCACGCAGACAATGATCCATGTGATCAATGTGGTACACGGGCAATGATTAACGCGATCAATGTGATATGCTGTCCATCATCGATCACTGTATTAATCAATTCATACGATAATATCTAATAATGTACTAAACATTTAAGCATTTATTTCAACAATTTATTTTATAATACCTAATAATGTTCTAATGATTATAATTATTGGGTATTATTGTGATACACAGTCGAAGATCAGTATGGTCATCGGGATACGCAGACAATAATTGGTGAAATCAATGTGATCTGCCACGGATAGGTGTGATCAACATGGTACACGATCAATAATCAGTATGATCAATGTTGCATGCGTTCAATGGTGAAAGTAATACTTGATCATATCAATTTGATCAGTCTGACATCCTTACCGACCCTTTTTTTTGTTTTCTACCGTCAACTGAAAAGCTGCCTTTTCTGTCTCCTAACAACTGACCTGTGATTGGATATCAAAGTTCCCATGCCCTGTTGTGATTGGATCTCTGATCAGTGTTGCCAGATTGGCATGTTTCATGACCGAATATTTGAATGTAGCCTTTTTTAGTAGCAAAATCTGGTTCTGAAGGCCATCCAGCATCTGGCAACTCTACAAGGGTCCAAGATGTTCAGAGGTTTTCATTGCCTAATTTTCTTTCGAAAATTCTGATTTTCTTTCGAAAATTCCAATTTTCTTGCGAATATTCTAATTTTCTTGCGAAAATTCGAATTTTCTTGCGAATATTTTAATTTTCTTTTGAAAATTCTGATTTTCTTCATAAAATCCTAATTTTCTTTCGAAAATTCCAATTTTCTTGCGAATATTCTAATTTTCTTGCGAAAATTCGAATTTTCTTTCGAAAATTCAAATTTTCTTGCGAATATTCTAATTTTCTTGCAAAAATTCTTTGCCCATAAAAAGGTGAACATAATGACGCTGTACCATCTGACTGAACCGTCTGTTGTGAGGTCCCGTGAGCAAGTTCTGTGTTCTGTATCGGCTGGGAGCTGAAACTGAATAGACAAATATAATTCGAATTACCTAAGTCTGTGACGCGGCTTAGTTATACATGAGCTACCATGCTCATGTAACTAAACAGCGTCACTTAGAAACTTCCAACTCTCAAATTCCAGACAATTTGAACAAAAGCATAACATAACTTCCGCAGGTAAAAAAGCAGACTACGTTTGTTTATTTTCATTTGTAACTGAGACAAAACCCGCAATTTGTATTTGTAACTTAAACTTTCGGCAGGATTTTCTTGTAGAAATCTGGGCCTATGAATTAACTTAGCGTGTTGTGCGCAGCTCTAAAAAATATGTAAACATTTTTTTGTTCGAATGCTATCTAATTTTTAGAAGTCACTTGCCAGCCATTTTCACAACTTGAAGCATCTTAAAAATAAGTGAATCACAAACTGGAAAATTATGCACAGAAATTAAAATCGTGTTTTATTAGTTTTCTTCATTAAAAGTATTTCATTATCCAATTTAGAATAACATTATGAACCAGCACAACATTGTGGGAAGAAACTGCGAGTTTTTCAATCGTGCCAAGTCTACAAATGAGAGAGCTCAATGAAGGATGTTTTAAAAATCAGAAGTGAAGGTTCAGCAATCTTTCTATGGTCGGACTGCCAGGCTGAATACGATATATTTGCAAGCTAAACATAGGTATATTAGTCCAAATCTCAAGTTTAGGATAGGCCTTTTCTTTGTGATCTGACTTTCAGGCTGTATATAAGTTTATATGCAAGCTGCATACGGGATTTGCAATATTCAGAAGTCAAAGTTCAACGATCTCACTCAGCTCTGCTCATCAGCGATATGCTTAAAGTCATTTTATTCAAAATGAGTTTGAGATCAAAAATTACATCGCTGTAATCTAAAACGTAAAAATAGGAATCAAATGAACTTTGTAGTTTCAGTTCATCAAAAGCTTCAAAATGTTAATGGATTTTGTGCTGTTGAAAGCTCATGAGTTCACGGAGCGCGAGTGAAGCTCTAAATGTTCCCCATCATTATTTTATAAATTTCACAGTTATATGTTCCGCGTATAAACTGGTCCCTCAGTTTCAAATGTTACTTCTATTTTCTCTCGACGAATTAGATGCACATAGATTAACGCTGGGTTATGTTTAAACCTAAAAACTCATGAGCACACACACGTCTGAGAGCATTTATTCATGCGTATTGTGGTCAAAATCCGAAAAAAAAACATGTCGATAGCGTGACAATAAGTACTCACGCGTCTGTGTTCATATTCGGTACCCGGATTGCGTTACTTTACTAGTCAAATATTTTTCCTCTTTAGAATTTGAATTTGAGCATATATAGCCCTAAGAATGTGGCAGCCAGATGTTGAGTTCTGTTCTCATCCTTCTAGCATTGAAAAGCTTCTTGCAATTCGAATGTAATCAATTTAAATTGTAAACTTCTTCTATATCATTTTTACATGCTAACTATTTAAAAAATGTATCTTTGGTTCATGACGTCCAAATTTCATTTAAAATGACCGAAGTATATTTTGGACAGTCAAAGACTGATCTGGTAAACCTGAAGAGGAGTTTCCAAGATGTCGTGTGTCTTCTTGAGTGGATGTGATCACTGATGTGTAATTTGTGGTTTGAGGAAACATCAGTTAACTGAAGCCTATTTAACGGCACCTTTGCTTCCGAAGAACTTTTTCCCGATTTTTAGCAATCGAAACTTCAGCGATGATTTCACTTGGATTTTCTAGAAATTTAATATGGATTCTGCTCAACATTCAAATTTCATTCAGTAAGTTTGACTGAAGAAATTCATAGAATAATTTTAAGCCCCATTAATTTCTAGGCATTGCTTTGACTCTCGACCGAACAAATTTTGGAAGATCAGTTCATCAGTTCAACAAACCTACCTATGGAACGTAAGAAGAACATGATCCAGAACCATTGTGTTGTTCATTTCGGTCACATACACCATAGTTGTTGGTGTACGACATATTACGGTTCGCGATTGCGGGGCGCTCAATGTGAATAAAAAAGATTCAGCCTACAACACACGACAAAAACTTCTTCAACTCCAAACAGAAATGACAACGAACTTATGCAAGTGTTGGGGTCGTAGATCACAGAATGACGTTACCGATGTCAGTGCAACTACAGCGAAGTATAAGCGGAAATCAATGACGGTCGCTTGCTCATGCAGCAACAAAATAAACCACTCGAAGAAGTATGGGAGAAGTTCTGTACAGTTTTTTCGATTTCGGTAATAAGGTCAGATATTCATCACGGAAATGTAGCCCTATCATTTAACTGTCGTTGGTGAAGAATTTCAGCTCGTGTCTCGTTGCTGATGTTTTATTCATGTAATTCTCAGTCGTACTTTAATGTGGCAAAAATTTTTTCAAGCCAAACTGCTATGAGTAGCCTGAACATATTCATAGTTACCGTAAAAGTCTTTTAAAAACATTGTTTCCAAATGCATTCTTATTTTTTCAACTTACATTATTAATTTAAGAAAATACGCATTTTAAAGGCAGAGGTTTTAGCTTGTTCAACAACACATGTTTGTCGCAACTTATTTTCTTCCGCATTAAATAGAGCAGACACCAATTGGATCCAAAGTTGTACTTCTTCTTCGTCAGAAAATCAAGGGAAGGTATGGGGCGCTCATCATTTCAACCATTTATTACATTAGCTTAGAGTGAAAATTTCAAAATTCATAGAGTGAAAACTTCATCTGCTAAAACTAACTAAAATTAATTTTCATTTTGTTAGTTCGTTCATCATTGAAAGCGGCTCAGCCATTTATGACTTGACCAAAATTTCACTTTATTCTTCAGCTTCCCTTCTAAATAAGCAAGCAGCTTTTTGATTTGTTGATTTTAATCGTATGATTGTTTATGAATGTTGTTCTCATAACTTCAACCCAACCTGGAATGTGCATGGCAAACCAATTTATCTATTTTGTTTTAGACGATCAGGTCATCTCCCTTCAAAGCATTTTCCAGTGTTCGTTGATAACAACACTTAAACGCAAGTACGGTCACAAGAGCTGCTGAAGCCTGGGTGCATTTTCCGTGGAGTTGTTGCGCGAGTGCGGGGAATTTTGGCGTCTGGGTCTAAGAAGCAGAGA
Source organism: Morinoia aosen (assembly GCA_030386875.1). NCBI lineage: Eukaryota > Metazoa > Arthropoda > Malacostraca > Amphipoda > Talitridae > Morinoia > Morinoia aosen. The sequence continues at coordinate 63,398,539 of CM059565.1, read as the reverse complement.
CTGGGCAGCTGGAACAACCTAAGCTAATTTTCAGCTCGCTATGTGGAAGTACTGCTGCAACATACCACTTTATTTTTTCTTAGCTGTTTCCGAAAAAATTCACCAGAAGTGGGCAGTCAGGAAGTAGTATATGGATTTCCAAACCGCGATTTGGAATTATTGTTGTAAAATGCATCTTAATTCTTTCTATGCTGTCTGTCATAAAAGAAAACAAAGTCAAATAAATAAAAATTCTAAATTTATTGTTGGAAAATAGGAAATGAATAGTACATCTTTCTATTGACCGTGATAAAAATGTGTACGTGGGATTAATTTTGTAAATTTGCTGAAAGGAATTTGTTTGAAACTGGTGCTAATAATGTTGTTAGCTCAGAAGTGAAACAAAATCCTTTATCTATTCAGTTTGCAACAATCCTAAGTGTAAAAACAAAGACTCCAATGAGAAATAAATGAAATTTTAATCTCGTTCTGTTCAAAATTTCACTCATCAACTTGAATTTTGGAAGAACATGAAGAATAATATTTTTTAACGTTAGCCATCGTTCTAAACAAAATATCAGTTCTGCCATAACTTAAAACTCTAGTGAGGCAAATTTATAAGCTGTAGAATGAGAATTAAATTCAAAACATTCTAAAAAATTCGCTAAAGTCGAACACGAGAACGACTGCAACATGGAAATATTCACGAGCAAATCCAGAATTTGAACATTACCCATCATTACCTAACGATTGATTCACTGACATGGAAAAATAAATTGTGAAAAATAGTGTTCATGGAAAAATAGTATTTGATGAATGAACAAAATAGTGTGTGTTGAGGGTAAAAAAATAGTGGGCTAAAAGACTTGTATTATTCGCAGTGTGAAGCAGGAATTTGAATTCTCTCCCATCTTATTACTGACACAAGGTGTTTAATTTTGCACTATGTCATTATTGAAAAAGGACCAAACATGCATACTCGTACAAGCTTACACACAAAAGAATGTCAAAGATTTATAGGTATATAGATGACAGGCTGGTATTTCGAATTCACATTGTGGATCTACATTTTGGACCCGCATTTAGGAAACATGTTTTGAGAACATGTTGTGAACCCTCATTTTGGACCCGCTTTCGGACCCATATTTTTTAAACATGTTTTGAACGCACATTTCGGTCCCGGTTTTAAGACTCGCATTTCATATCCAAATTTTGATGGTGGGCTTCAGTAAATTTTCATCACAAAGTTGACGCATTGGTGGTGCAGGGCAAGGTTTACCCATTATCAATCAAATAATTGTGCATTTCTAAGGCAATGTTGGATTAATATAGGACCAATACGAACACAGTGCTAGAAAAATATTGACACACAACAGATCAATGCAGAAAATCATTCGAAGAATAATTCTCTCAATATCTGCATCGAAATTCTCATTCTGAATTCACAACACATGTAGTTAACCAGAATTTTTAAGGCGTTTCTGAAATTACGCTGAAATTTTCGATTCAAGTCCTCGTAAATTCGATTCCAACACTCAATTTTCAAATTGACAAAAATTAATCCAAAAATGCCATTAACTGGCTTGGGTTAGGCATAAATAAATATACAGTTAGAATACAGTTAGATTTAAATATTCTATGGAATTCCTTCAGTGACCAATGGAGAGTCACCCGCAGTATTGAAATAAGCCCTCACTGAACACCAGTGGGCCACCCCCATTATGGCAATCCCCTCAGTGACCCCCGGTGGGTCAGAAAGAAATCCATTTGTTGAATAGATTTTTCTAAAACGCGGTAAACTGAACGTTTGTTTAGTACAGAAGATCACTGAACGATTCAGTTGCACTTGGTAGCAAACAGTTCATCATCTACTTACGAAGTTTCACTCCATGCATCGTTGCTCTTTTCTAAGTTTCATTTCAAATGTCAAATTATTGGTGCAGAAATTGTGTGAAAAATTAAAGTTTAATTTCAAATTTCAAATTATTGGTTCAGAAATTGTGTGAAAATTAATAGTAAAAAATAGTAAAAAATTAACCAAAAATGAACGAGCTAAGCAACCAAAGTTTGAAATCAAATTCAATAAATTGAAAGTAAACCAAACAACTAACTGGAAAAAAAAACAAAAATCGTAGGTTAGACGTAAAAGAATAATATTAGAGATAAAATGATAAGTGCAATAAAAAAAGGGTAAAGTTTGGACCTTATGAAGTAAAACATAAAAATAACTTGTTCAAAATGAATAAATATTGTATTTTTAAAAATTTCATTTTTCAAAATGAGAAAAAAACAATTTAAACAATTTATTTACCACAGGTGATACAGAGGTAGAATGTTTCTCAAGTCTAGTACAATGGTCAAATTTGAGTATAGCTACCTAGGGGCCCGAACAAGTTCAGCGACTTCTTGGGCAAAAACAGTTAAATGAAATTATGTTATGAAAATTATTATTAAATTTGAATTTTTTCTAAAGAAATAAATACATAACTGAAAATTTCCGGAATATTTTAAATAATACACAGAATTACCATGCAGGACAACACATGTACGTTAATGAAAAGGGAGAAAAATTGTAATTTGAATTCTTTCAAGTGTGAATGGATAAAAAAATTTGTAGTAAAAATGAATAATTATAGAAAAGTACTCATGTATCCCTTTGTATTTTATTTTAGAAGCCGAAAATAACGAAAACGGCAAGACGCGCTCTGAACTATGCCTGATGAAGCACAAGCCTGCATAATGGAGGTTCTACACAAATACCTCCGCCTCAATGAGTGATCACATTTATTGGATTCTATTCTCTAATCTGTAATCAGTAACACAAGACGAGATTTTCGAATCTATCATTGAAAAATTCGTATTGAAGTGTAGAATTGAACGCACATTATGAGAGGTTTCTCAGAAGACAGCTAATATTGGCCTTACCGTTTTTTGGACCATCAAATCAAAGCAAAATCTCCCCTAGGAATTGACTTTTCGAATACATGCCCACCCATTGACCAATTATTGTGGTTCTGGATTAACAGAAGACTCTGATTCTTGTTTTTTTATTAGAGTATAGATTAATGAAATAGCAATTAAATGGATCTGTTTCGTCAGATCATTGCTCAATGTCGGGACATTGTGCATGATTTCAGCCGCCCAGTACAGAAGCGATGTACTTGGGCGACTCGAATTATGTATGTATATCGCCGGGACATTCACGATTTCAGCCGCCCAATACAGAGACGATATACTTAGGCGACTCGAGTTTATATCGCCGTGACATACATGATTTCAGTCGCCCAGTACAGAGGCGATATACGTGGGCGATTCAAATTATGCATGGATGTTTCGGCAAAACGAAAACCAGCCGGTGCCCAGATTCATTAGAAATTCATTCATTCATTCAAATTGTGGATGCTAAAAAAGATTACGACTAAAATTCAGTCTATGTCAGCTATATCAAAATACCTACGATGTCCGTCAACGTAACTGAGACCTCTAGAGGAACAGCGCTACAGTGAATGCTTTTCCTGCCTGTTGGTACATATATGTGCATTTCTATAAGGTAATGGCGGTTATTTTCTTTGATTTTCTGTGCATCGTGGTAATATGTAGTGGTACACAAACGTAGATTTATGAGGCAAATGTGACTTGTATGTGCTAATACATGGGGGTTATCATGGTTCATCTATGTACCTCTATTTGAAAATTGTGACCTATATACATCGATACATGGTGGTCGTAATGGTACACACGTATATGTTTTTACCAATGCGCGAGAATGCGTTTCAATAAAATTAGAGACGATTCTTATCTTCACTGATTTCTTATATTTCTGGGCGTATGGAAGAACTAAGCTCTAGTTTTCTTATGCGCAGAATAGTAGAAGTTGAAGAAGAGTCAAGGGCTCTAAGGAAAGTTTATTTCAAACAAGAGACCACTCCAACTCCTCCCTTCAGGCATTTCCTATCCAGCGCACCCTTTTAAGCCTATGTATAAAAATTTGGTTTAAATTACAGTGGTGGCAATAGCAGTTGAATGTTTAAATTTTAAATGCGACTAATTACACTTTGATCAATACATAACACGGCATTAAAGTGAAAAATTTATCAGGTTCTTGCTTAGAGGACCAGAACGTTGTAGTTCACAATAGATACACCGTAAGAGTGTTCCTGGCACACTCCACGGTTACCCAGTCTGGGCAATCAATGCGACGGTCCGAGAAGCTCCCACACGTCCACGGGTCCCTCCGGACAGGCAGCCTACAGAGGCGGTGACGATGTTCCAGCGCGCAAAACAGTATAACAGAACAGAAGTACAGCACGCGAACCTGGGCTGAAGTGTAACCGTAAACGTTACATTGCCTGAATGCATTACACGGCACTGAAGATTAGATGAAGTGAACAGTGGCGGGTTGGTGAGGAATCTGACGCTCAAACTTGTTGCATCCTGAGGCCAGCTGCGGTCACGTCTTGAATGAAGTTCCGATCAAAAATATGCTGGCACGTTTCAGCCGCAGGTACCTAAATTTTACGTTTTGAATATAAATTTATATCGACATGTAGAATTTTGTACATCTTGCAACATGCAAAAGGATAAAAGAAGGGGAAAGGAATACTTTCTTTCAGAAAAAAATCGTTCTAAAATTGCTCGCAGAACATTCTTAAAGTGACCAAATAGTGGACATAGTTTGTGCAGATAAATTTATCAGCTTACAGGTCCTGAATTACATAATTATAAAGAGTTTAAATCTTTGCTCGCAAGCTTGGAGCTTATTTTGAATAGCACAAAATGCAGCGTAAGTGTCATCACCGTAGTTCTCGTGTGACTCACCCTCGAGGGGAAAACAAAGGAAGACCTGAGTAAAGCAAGAAGGCCCTAAAACTGTCTTTTCGATAGCTGCTTTCGCTGATGTTTGCTTGAATATTGTTAGAATTGTCATGAGGTGGTATTGTTTTTTTTTAATAGAGTTCAACGAAGTGAGGACATACCTTTTGATTTCTGGCCTGCCAAACTTGTCAGGAAATAACTCACAACACTATTTCAAAATACTAACTAACTTCATCAACAGTTTCACAAAGAATATTATGCAGTTATTTACGATGGATAGACAAAGAGAGAGAGAGAGAGAGAGAGAGAGAGAGAGTGACAGATGGAGTGTGCTTGGGCAAAGAAAAACTCAAGACAAACGTCATAAGTTCTGAAAACGTTCGTTGAGTTTTACCTGAACACTAAAGTTTTGTTGGAGCACCCTGAAAAAAACCTGGACACGGAAGGTGCTCTGAGGATATCACTTTGGATAAATCGGAATAAATAAAAAATAAGTAAAGCAAAAGAGCACTACAACCCCATTTCAACAGCTGCTTCTTCTATTGTTTCTTGCTTGAATATTGTCAGATTTTTCAAGAGAGTGAGAAATTTTCAGTTGATTTTTACCCTTTCAAAGGTAAGGCCCTTTTCCCAAAAACACTGTGTTGACTCTGAAAGGAGAAGGTGATTGCGTAATGGTCAGGTTATTTTAGCACAAGTAAGCGTGTTAACGGATTACATACATAGATAGAAATATCGCATTCTGAATTCTACGTTACCATATTGGTTGAAGATTTTAAGTCGAAGCGATACCATGGGCCTCTTAGTAATAAATTGATCTTAACAATGTGCCTAGTATTCAACTGAGTGAAAGCTTGGCTGAATAAAATGAGCTTCTAATGAATAAAATAACAGTAATGAAACAAGTTCAAATAACTCAGCCACAAAGCAAAATATCAACGGCTTTTTGGTTCAATAATCAAAGCACTAAGCATCTGGTATTAGAAAAAGTCAAACTTGACGGTTATGGTAAAAACAAGGTATAAAGTTTCCAAATTAACAGAAAAACTCAAGCTTCCGGCTAGAATGACTTAAATTATCGGGGAATCTAGTACGCAGAACTCAAAAACGACTGTTTCGAGCGTCAAATGTTCGCAAAAACATAGAGCTACCAAATCAGCAGAAAAAAATCAGCTGCCGGAGACATTGACTTCAATTTTATGAAAAAATGGGGCACGGCATCCAAACATACCCGTCTCGGGCATCGTCATGATAAAGAGCCTTGACGTTGTGGCAGCAGCTGTTTTGGGAGATATTTATTTGTAAAATTTGCAGTGCATCCTGTTACAATTAAAGATCCTAATGTTTTAGGTGACATGCAGGGCACCTGATGTTGAAGACATTCGTTTGAATTATGCTTCTAGGAGTTTACATTCATGAAAATTTGGTTCAGATGTAGTCTTATGGTTGCGAATACGAAGGTATGACTTACATCCCGCAATTGTTTTGATTATTATCTTGGTTTTTAAATTTATACCTTCAGTGTTGAGGTGAAATCAATGGGAACTTAAAGTTTCCTGAATAAGTTCCACAAACTTACAAGGCAATTCAGATATTTTGCATTACGTGTAAAGCATGAGAGTGAATTGCTAAGTGATTTGTTAGCAGCACTGAAACTACATATCGTAATTCGATGCCGCGCTAAGCTTTGGCTGCTTTTTTTCTTGGATTTCAGTTTTATTGAGAACAAAAAGAGGCAAAATAGTGCTTTCACGTCTAAGGGGGCTGCAAATTGTGTTCTGTCTCTTTCAGATATATTTAATGCAAGGTCATCATGCAAATATGAACAAAATCGCGTGAATCTGAGCATATAATTTTCACATTTTGCACTAAAGCGTCACGGCACTTAAGAAACTGACAATCCCAATTTAAGAAGTGCTTGGCAATCTGCAGAGCCAAACTCTGAGGCTTTCCCAATCATATAAATAAAATCTGCCGGGCAATTCATGGAGCTGAAGTTTAAAAGGCGTTCACATTCTCAAAAAGTAAGAAATAACTGGCAATTTGTGGAGCGGAACTTTAAACTTTTCCCAAACATAAAAATAAAATCAATTTGACAATTTGTGGAGCGACACTGTGAGATTTTTCCAATCATGAAAATAAGGTCTACCTGGCGATTTGTGGACCGAAACTTTAATCCTTTCACAATCTCGAAAAGTAAAAAGTACCTGGCAATCGATGAAGCATAACAAGCCAGCATTAGCGCTCCATTAGTGAAGTGTCGCGCAAAATACAGGGACAGATTGAAGTCCCCTTCTCCTTTTTTGGAGTAGGGAGCAATTTGCCCAATTACAGACGCCAATGGAACACCAAGTTATACATTCAAAAGTTTTTGCTCCTGTTGATAGATGACTTAAATTACGCCCTTTCTCCAGCAATAGCATGAATTCATTCAGTTGTAATGTTCCACTGTAAAAAAGTTATTAGTGTTTCTTAGTTCAACTGCGTAGATATTAACGTCAATTAAATAGGTTCTGAAAATTATAATATCGATATTTCAAAAGTCATTCGATTTTACAATAGTAAATTTATCTTTTGTTAAATTATTTGATTTATACCACAATTCACTGCATCATTTCAAAAGTTTGCAGATTGATTTCAATATCTATTCATTTTACTACAAAAGTAAATAGTTTTCTGCATAATTATTCTGGTATTTTGTTAATATCGTACCAATCATTTCCTAATGGTTTCATTACTAAGTTCCACATATTTTCGACCATCAGCTGAGGTGTGACCGCCTCTCACAGACCGGCTGCTTTAAGGTAGAATTCGGAAACTAGGGAGACCGTCTGGGTAGAAATCAGGATATGTGTTGATTTTCTTTTTTTATATGCATCTTATAGAGGATTTTCTTGCGCTTCCATTGGTACTTTCCGTTTACGTCTACTCCGAATAGTGCGCCCACCAGAGGGGGGGAAAGCGATGGGGGTGGAGTGACCTTGAACCCTCCCCCCCCTCATTATTGGGAGTCAATTGAGCGTTTCTCTGCGGGAATGGCATTATAGTTCGTTCATGGGCTACTCAAAGTGGTTCCATTATTCAAACGAAACATTCTAAGGCTGAATAAATATTTTCTATGAAATTTTGACAATTTCAGAATTTAGCTGTTCTGCCGTATCTATGATACCGCAGCTTACCTTCATAGCTCGATGACAGCTGCAGTATCATAGCTACAGCAGTGGTGAGCACACCAATCCAAAGGGCTTGAAAAGAGCTATAAAACAAAGGAGTTGAATAGAAAAAAAACGTATTTTGGTGGAAAAAAATTAAAAATTAAAATTTTTTTTTTGTCAAGAATTACACCCATTCCCTTTTGTTGTTTATTTTTTCCCAGAGTTACAGAGCTACAGCAATGTAAATTATATCAATCAAAAGGGCTTGAAAAGAGCTACAAACGCTCAAGAGTTCATTGTAGAAAACCCTGTAGTTCAAAAGATAAAAAGAAAAAATTTTTTTTTGTGAAAAAACACGTTTTTCTGGAAACTTGATATTGGTTTTCTCAAATCTATCTCCTTCCACAATTTTAGAGCTACAAGAATGGTTTATATACCATTCGATAGGGCTTAGCAAGGTGTATCCATATGCAATAGCGTTTTTTGATACATCTATTGTTTTGAAAATTACACCACATGAAAAAAAAAACGAAAAATACATTATTTTTTTTTTTCAATTCCCAAAATCCACAAAAAGAAGTTATCAAAATTCCCTATTGCGTATGGTTATATAGACATATAAGCAATCTAAAAACGAAATACTGGTTCTGTAACATCAAAATTGTAGAAGGAGATAGATTTTACATAACCCCCTTATTTTATCATATATAAAAAAAAAAAAAAGTGCAGCTACAGAAATTTTGTCGAAATAACAAATGATCTATGCATCATTTCACACCTACTGTGACAATTTCAGAGAAATCCATCCATAAATAACAGACTTTTTTTTACCCAGACGGTACCCTTAAAATATGCGAATTTTCTCTCAGCAGGGATGAATGTTTTCTCGTGGCAGGGATGAATGTTTGTCCGTGGCATTGATAAATATTTACGTAACGTGGATGAAAATAGTTGTTGGATGAAATTTGAAAAGCAGAATAAAGATAGGTGACGAGATTGTCAGTTACTTACCTATGCAATTTACTAACAAGTTAGTTTTTCAAACACCAATAACTATTCCAAACAAAATAACAACTATTGCTGTAAGGAATTCAGTATCATTTTCTCACCGAAGTCAACTGTATAAGTGTCTTAAATGAATTCAAATATGAATAAGAAATAAGTCGTAATAAATAACTGGAAAATGCAAATGAGCTCCAGAGAAAAAAAACGACGTTAAGAATAAGAAAACAATTTGTGTGACGAATATTCGCGAATGCTTGTGATTTTTCATAGGTCATCAAACTTTTTCACAGATAATTTAAATATTGTGGGGTTAATATTGTATATGCACTAGAAAAACATCCAAAAATGTCAATTACTTAATTCGGGTTTCACATATTCAAGCTTGTAATAGCGAATGAGCCCCTCAAAAACTGGGTTCCTTGAGAGTAATTGCCTCGCGTTTCAAGCATCCGAATTAGTGGTAGAGAATGAGCATTTTAAGAATAATATTTTCGTGTTTCAAGCATTGCAATTAACTGTGGAGAAGAAGCACTTTGAAAATAATAATTTCGTGTTTCCAGCATTCGAATTAGTAGTAGAGAAGGGTCACTTTGGGAATACGGATAGATGCACAATTCAGTTCCAGAGCAGAAATGTCTCCTATAGACACCAAGGTCCACATGCTTAGCACGAGCACCGAAGGCACTAAGATATCTCCAAGTTAGTCTCTCAACCCTACGCAACAGCAACAGATGGGCATTCGAATTGCATATCATCTCGGACAAGAACATTGGAGCCCTGAAGCTGAAGCATTCGTAGTAGAAGTTACAGTCTTTGGAAATCACCTCGGGTGGTGGAGTTGAAAAGCGTGTTGGGTTCTGGTTTATCGCAACAGCCATACTAACTTTTAGAGCAAATGGAGTGAAGCAAAGCTTTTCAGAGGAAAAATTGTATATGACAGATTACGAGGTAACTTTTTAGTATCATTTCTCAGCATACCCAAGGATTTGCGGGGAACGAGTCCTGTGAGAGAGCCATCATTCATTTGATTAGAAATAATTTTGTGATGTACGAGTTAAGAGGGTCCTCCGATGCCACTTTTCTCTCCGATTGTCATTTTTCATGTTTTTGTTAGAAAAGGACCCTTAGGTGGGGGACTATTCGATCCTAAAATTTTACGGCGCTGCGAACAATAAATCCCCCCCCCCTAGGGGGGGAGGTAAGGGGGACCAGAATCTTAGATTTTCGACCCCATTTCGACCCTACATAAAAAGAAAAAAAGAAGAAGAAATAGAAAATTTGTGAATGCACTTTTGTTAGATATGTTTCAAGGATCCTAAAACTGTCTTTGTTTTGTTTCTAGCATAAAAACTCAATGAGTTCTAATCTTTTGAAATATCAATACCAGTGGACGAAAAACCAATATGTAAATTTTTTTTCAAAAACTAAGGCCTAAATCAAAAAATGTATAGAAGAAATTGTGTTTTTTTTTAAGGTTACATATTATAGTCAAATTTCATAAGAATCAGAATGAAAACAAAAAAATTCATAATTTTATGAAATAAGTAAATTTTTTTATCTTTTCTTTTTTTGTAAATTACAATTCACAGTGTGAATATGGTGTTATGCATGGAGATTATCGAAATGAAAATGAAAACAGCATTCAATTACATAGATTTTCCATTATATTACACTTCAACAAAAATTTTGTTTCTGGCCTATACTGTAAAGTCAATAATTTTCAAAATTCAAAAGAATAGAAGTCATAGAGTTTTTATGCTAGGAAGAAAATAAAGACAGTTTTCGAATCCTTGGAACAATTCTAACAAACTGATAGCTTTAAAATTTCCAATTTGTACGTTGTCTTTTTTTTCTGCTAGTTCAAAACCTAAAAATTCGGTATATTTTAGGTATTGATCAAATATCGCATATATAAAAAAAAATAAATTCAAATTGAGAATTCAGACTTATCAGTTTGTTTGCAATGTTACGAGGATTTCAAAACTGTCTTTTTATTTATTCTAGCATAAAAATTCATTGACTTCTATTCTTTTGAAAACATTCTAAAAATGAACCAAAAAACGAGTTTTAAAAAAAAATAAAAAAATTATGGCCTAAATCGAAAAACTTCTCGAATAAAATATGTTTCCATGCAAAAATACATGTAGTAACCAAATTTCAGACCAATCGGATAAAAATTCAATTTTGACGGGAGGACCCCCTTAAACTAACACCAGATGCCTTAATTTGCGTAATACTAACTTTATGAATCATTGTACGTTGCATCGAGGTGTAAATTTATAATTTTATTTAAATGCATAAAAAATCCACATTCCTAAGCCTTTCATTTATTTCAGAGTTATTTCACTCTCTAGAAAGAACACTCTTTCTTTCAGTTGCATGAATTTTTTTGCTACTCAAGCGAAACTTGATGCTCATTTTCTCATGCGAAATGCATGGCAGTGCGGCGCTAGAGCCACTGTAATTTCTACCTATAATTGAATACAATTTTTGGGCCGGTCAGTGGTAATTTGTTTTCATTTGAGAGGTGGAAGCGGAAGTGAGACTTGCTGAAAATTGGATTTGCCAAAACATAGTCGCTTGTTGCAAGGGTCCTCAACTGGCGAGGTATTGTATTAGTTAATACTGAAATATTGTATAAGCAATAAATTACAATACAATATATAGTTTGATGTCATTTTCCATTTCCGTTATTTTGTTACCATTATCCCCCATGCAAAAAAAAATTAACGGAATTGTTCTTAATGCTCGAAAACACAATGGTTTGTTTCTTTTTAGGTATATGTCGTAATTTTTTGTTCATAGCTAGGTCATGTGAAATTTTAATTAAAGGATTGTTTTAATTAGGACTCACAATTTTAATTGATAATCTTTAAAAAGAATCACTGTTTTGATTCGGAACCACTGTCATCAAAAAATAGCAATGAATGATATTATACTTCTCAAATGTTTGATCGCTAAAATATCGTTCTCTATTCAAGTAATTTTTTATTTTTAGGAAACTACCATGAGCATGAATGAGAAAACTATGATCATTTAAAGTACAGACTACTAGTGATGAAATACATGTGATTACAAAACATTTGAGATGCAGTGGGGCAGTTCAATACATTTTTTGTCCCTATTTAATGTCACTTAAAATGTTTATTCGTTTTAGGTGAAATGAAATGCAATCAGGTTGGAGCTCAAAAATAAAAATATGAACATTTTATTTTTTTCACCTTAACCCAATTGATTTGTCTTTTTGCCCCAGTGCGTGAAAAAATTAAAATTGCAAGATTTGAAGTCGGATTAATATTCGATCTGTGGCATTTTTGGAAGCCATGCATAAATTCTAATAATTTTAGGGATAATTTTACGTGTGTAAAGTATAACGTTATCGTGAGGTAGCACCAGACTTCGCAGCTTCGACTTTGACCTTCGCAGCTTCGCATGCCTGCAGGTGCGATGGTCAAACGCTTTTTAAATTGATGACTTCTTAATTTTAATTGATGACTTCTCAATTTTAATTGATGACTTCCTAATTTTGCAATGTGTCTTCATTGGCATTTTATTCACTGATGATGATTTTATAACATTTGGATTATTTCACTCTACATTTTCTATGTGTTAGTTTTTTTTCAGTAACTTTCACCCAGCGAATCTAATCTAAGTCTATTAGCTTTCGTATCATTAATAAGCTTGTCCTCTCTTTAGATACTCAGGTTACCTTTCAGTGTATAGACAACATTAATAAAGTCTATGTTTACGCTCACAATAAATAATTTTTGTGTCTCACATTTCAGCTTGCTTTTACTTAAAGTTTTTCTTCAGCTTTTCTTCACATATACGGAACATCTGTCATACAATATCCAAAAAAATATTCCAAGCAAAAACAAACTACAAAGTTAAATCTTGAGATCTTCAGCTGCATTACTGTCGGAACAGAAACGTGTGTCATATATAACATTCAACTGATACGAAAGCAGCAAAGAGAAGTGTTTTCCCAGTCACTCGCACAAGTCTAGACGCGACGAGAAGTGTTTTTGGTCCATATCTTGCTGCTGGCGCAAGCGCTTCTTGCTCAAAAATGAACTTACAGCCGCTATTTCCGGGAGCCGACGCCGATTTATGGATCTGACTACAAGTCTGATTTGTGGCTGCGCCATGAACATGCCTCCAGTTCACTGGTGGGCCCCACATGCTTTTGTTATTATATTCGCGTTGTTTTGAAGTGAGAGCAACGCGCCGCAATTTTGTGTACGTTTTGTGTACTTTTTGTGGTGTACTCTCAATGTGTCTTCGTTTCCTGATGTGTGTGCTCGTATGAGACGAGGGAACTATATGCTCAATAATTAGGGTAGTGTGGTGAAAAAATAAACTTATTATCTTGGATACTTGGAGGCCGGACAAAAAGAATGAACTTGTTTACGAAAAAAGGACTGGTTTATTTTCAAGAAGGCTGCTCATGGAAAAAAATATTCACACACTGAAAAGAACTTTTTAATATATATATCATTACTTGTATAATTTGGAAACAGGTATGTCAGTACACGAAGCATAAATAAAAGTACACAATTGGAGTATTTCGAAGTGCGTTTCATTTCAAAGAGGTCAACAAAATCACTCGTTAAGATTTTACATGTTCGTATCAATACAAAAAATGGTTTATTGTTTATTAAAAGTTGAATGAACAAAATTATTGGACATTCAAAATATATGCCCATGTTTAGTTTAATCAAATAATTAAAAAATTATTTAGCGATGGATATTAAAACACACGCTACAAATATGGTATAAAGTCAACCTGAGAGCGCTTTAAAAAATAATGAGCCGGACTTTGGTTCTCTTTGAATCGGGAAAATAGTAGCAAGATCAGAAATTTTATTCGTATAGAGATCCTACCCGCGAAAAGAGGAGCAGACTGCCCACCTCATTATTGATGCCTGCAGAGTTCCGGGCAATGAAGTTGTGAGAAAGCGGTGCGATGGTCAAACTGATTTGAAATTGCTAACTTCCAAATCTTGTAAGTAAATTCTCGTGCCATCATCAAATAGCTTGATGCTGCTGTTGTATATTAAAATATGCATCGTATAATGTGATACTGGTTTTATGAGTACGAGTTCCGGAGCGGAGGTTTGCGCGGCTTGCCGCCGCCGGATGCCATATCGCGTTCAGGTCAGATGTCTTTATGGGACCTCCGCCGGAAGCTGTGCCTTCGGGGCGCATCGCATTGGTATGCACCGGAAGAGCATTGTTTAACTTCCGAGCGCTATAGCTTATAAGCAGAGTCGGTGTATTGATGAGTCAGTACAAGAATAGGAACCTAGCTAAGAGTTTCCTTTTCATACTCCTGAAGTTAACGCTTCAGTTACGGTAGTTACAGCTACCGATACTGTAGTTTGCAGCTACAATTACTAATCCTAATATCGTGATGAAAAACCACGATATAACAAATGGCGACGAAGATTTCGAATCTCCAAAGTAAATTTGATCGTTACAAGTGCTCTGAAATTAAGATGGCGCATTCTACAGTTTGCTGTCCTGCATTCGACGTTGGAGTGGAAACAGTGAGTAATATCTACAACGATTCAAGTACAGTGTGCAGACGTTCTTCAGAAGGCGGGAAACAATGGTGGTAACAAAGCTAGTGTTATAGTTGAAGCTTCGCCTGTAAACATTACTGATCTACAACGAAGAATTTAACCTACGCTACATATGAGGAACTTGAAGGAATGTTCATACAACAATTTAAAATCAAGAAATCCACTGTTGGCGCATCTGTTACATTTCTAAACAGAGAGCAAAGTGTTAATGAATCCATACAAAGTTATGCTAAAACGTTAAATGACTTAGCATCTTCGTGCAACTACGAAAATTGCGGTCGCGATCGTCTCTTGAGAGATGCTCTTGTGGCTGGTCTACATTCAGCGCAAATTTTCAGCGCGGTTCTACAGAAGTGTGACAGCAAGTCCTTCAACGAATGCGTTGAACATGCAAAACTCAGTGAACAGTAAAGCTTCGACGCTCCAGATATTATTCGTGAGGATTCATCTTCATCGTTTTTCACTACAGAAAAACTACAGCCGAATTACATAAGCATTCGCTGCGGAACTAGGCAGAAGCACCTTACAAAGAATTGCTATGCCCTAAAATTAAATTAATAAAATGCAAAAAATGTGGAAATAGGCCACATTTCTAAAGTTTGCAACTTACGACTGCAGCACGACCTCCTCCTGTTAAGCCTACACGAAGGGGACCTACACGAAAAGAATTTGACGCAGCTCGCACTTACACTGTGCAGCTGGAAAGGAGCGGTTCTCAGTGCAACGTCGGAAGAGAAGATGTGTCAATGAAGAGTTCAAGTGAGCTTCTACAGCGGAAGAACGAAGTTATTCTACAAAAGCCTAGGAACGATACTTGTGTCGGTAACTATGTTCATAATTTCTCTGATGTACAAACTAATTACGCGCTATTTCAGTCACATTGTATTCATCAAAGTGTCACAAAACTTACTCCCTCTGTTGCGCTCAACAATCGTAAAATTGTTACTTCCAGAGATGGAGTTAATCCAAATATTATTTGTCCAGAGCTAAGCCTATGTATGTAACTCAATTCTCTGATGATCTGTTTAATGATTCTTACTTGTCATCTGATTCAGTCTAACGTTAAAGATACCGTTCATCTAGATGTGTTGCATGATGCAGTTCCTGTATTTTTAAAGCACGCCGTGTTCTAGTAAGACTAAAAGACTTTTGCTTTGACACCGGTCAGCAGTTTACCTGTACAAAATGTACCTTGTAGATCAGATAAAATAACTAAACCTGTAATGCGAATAGGTTGCTAAATTTTCCTTCCGTGTGTCATATAGTCATCTAAAAGGGAGGGAAATTGTTGTATATTAAAATATGCATCGTATAATGTGATACTGGTTTTATGAGTACGAGTTCCGGAGCGGAGGTTTGCGCGGCTTGCCGCCGCCGGATGCCATATCGCGTTCAGGTCAGATGTCTTTATGGGACCTCCGCCGGAAGCTGTGCCTTCGGGGCGCATCGCATTGGTATGCACCGGAAGAGCATTGTTTAACTTCCGAGCGCTATAGCTTATAAGCAGAGTCGGTGTATTGATGAGTCAGTACAAGAATAGGAACCTAGCTAAGAGTTTCCTTTTCATACTCCTGAAGTTAACGCTTCAGTTACGGTAGTTACAGCTACCGATACTGTAGTTTGCAGCTACAATTACTAATCCTAATATCGTGATGAAAAACCACGATATAACAGCTGCATTTATTTAACTGAAGTTGACATGTTATGCTTAAACGTGATGTAGAAAATGCCCATGTTGCCTTATTATTATTCGTAAGAGAAGTTTGTGTTAGGAAGGTATAAGTTTAAATATTGTACGAAAATACACGAGATTAGGGCATGAATATTTGAACTTATAACTTCTTAACACAAACTTCTTTTCCGAATTATAATAAGGCAAAATCTTAAATTATATTTTCTGAAGGTTTTACGAACAGGAGACGCTAATATTAAAAAAATGCTATTAATGTTTCATATCTTAATTCACCATTTCTGAATCTTCATTTTTACTGTTAGGGCTATAAAATTCGCAAACCTTATTCTGTTTGTCATTTTAACTATTGAATGTAAAAATTGAGAAACTTATTTTTGTGAATTACCGCAAGTAATGTCGTGCTTTAGTCTTGTTGCTCATTCAGAACAAGTCAAGATGGCTGCAAGTATATTTCGGGGAAAATTCGATTGTTACTTCCTTATAATTAAACACGGATCGTTGTTTATTCATTGGTTCTTAAAAATTTGCTGCGAATCCGTGCAATATTGTTGACAGAAAAAAATGTAACAGGTTCTCACTAAGACTCAATATTCAACAGCTTATCAAATTCATTTGTGTGAAAATCCCGAATTAAAAACAATCGTCTTGTACGAGTGCGTAGCTCCTGCGCTGTTATAATTAGTAGTAAACACAATGAAAGGAGCACAGATAATCCATTATGACAATGGACATCATTCGTTGGTGTTCTATACAGAGAGATCCAGAGTATTTAGAGTGATCCAGGTATTTCAATACAGAGAGGTTCAATATATTCATTGTCGGATAGTTCATTTCTCATTTCAAATTCGAATTTCATGTACATTTTTAAGCTATGAGAGAGCAATAACAAGTGTTCAAAATTGCCAAATACAGCTTCTATTTACGTGTGCGTGTGTAAATAGGTTCATCGTCTGGCATCGCTCAACAATTTTTCACAAAGCTCGTCGATTATAGCAATTTTCTTCGTTGTACGGCATTGTTGATGTTCCTTCATCGGGAGGAGACCAAAGGCGTCAAATCAGAAGACCAAACCAGCGCCAATCAACAAGCTACGTGAAATGATTGCTGCGACCTGACACCGAAATCTGTAATTTGTGGTCTGCAGTTCGACGCCGGCTACTTAGAAGTTGCCGGTGGTCGCTTCGAACTCACATTTTAACTCTCCCACTCAGCATAAAATGTGCCTGAAAATAAAAAAAAATAAAAATTTAATACTAAAAACATGTCTTTCAAATAGTGTGTGCACGCTTTTAACTACTCTTAACGCATAACTTTTATAACTTTAGAGTAACTTTTTGACATTCATATAGTGAATGCATTTTTTTTCACATCAAGGATGAAGAGTATAATTTCTTTTCAGGATTTGCTTGAGGTAATTTATAAGCATTTTTGCAATACGAGATCCACCGCCGCTAGAGGAGGAAAATAATACTTCAGTAGCGATTAATTTTAGGCTGAATGCATTTCGTAAGCGCCAACATCTAAAGAATAATTGGGGAAAAATTCGAGAGGAGCTCATGAAGCCTGTGTCACAGGAACACAAATCACAGACTTGCAGTTGTTCAAGTAATCAGATTCTCATGATGTTTCATGCTGTCACAAATATACTCGAGTGATCCACGCTCATTATTGAACATCATCGATAATGTTCATTTTTACAGTGGCCGTGCCCACTAGTGGTACATGAACCTACCAACTTGAAAGCAACAGCTCCCCATACGTTCTATCGCGAGCGAGGGAATTAATAGAAAAATTTTGTCAAGGAGTTCCTGAGTCGTATTTCTCAGGAAGTCATTTACTTGGTTAGATGATCTGATCCTCGCGAGATTTCAGTCCCTGTATAATGGGACTCAGCGCATGCTGCTCCTCGTTTCTTCATTACGGCACCACGAGGGAATGAATTCCAGGTTCAGAGGGCGATGAACTTGGAAGGCGCTGGAGAACGAAATGGAATCTTGCACACGCACTTCTGTGCTGCAAATGTCGAAAGATATCGCGGTTTATTAATAAAAGACAGGTTTTCATCGTAGGAGGCGCTTGCTTTCATAATCTGATGCGACTTTAAAACGGCTTTCTATTGATTTAGCTTTCTCGAAGTGCTTCAATGACTTCGGTCTCTCAAGAAATGTTCCAAGTTCTTTTCTAGGAATACTGTCTAAGGATTTATTTCGTCAGTGAACGAGAATCGACTTCTTGAAGCTGCAGATTGCTTCGATTTTAATATCTGTTGCGGGGATTATTTTTTGCTAAGTCCAATGTTCATCAATTCTGTTACTCTCTATTTCCTCTCTGCACCCCTAAAAAAAATTTCATGTGTCAAATTTTGAAACGAAAATTTCATGTTTCAATGTATCATTTTTCGTCCCATGTTTCATATAACACAAATAAGAGTAAACGACTCGTCAAAAATAAAGAGATTCGATATTTTATTTAGACAAATTTTCTAGGTGTCAATGATAAACATAAATAAATAAATATATCCATCCTAATAGTCCTCGTGATTAAAATATTCTTGTACTAGTGCACTCGTGAAACTCGTATCACAGAGACGGTTTAGCATACTTCGAGAATGTGGAAGAGAGACGGACCAACCAATTCAATGTGTTCAATGAGATTCCCATTCTAATAACATAGTAGAAGTTATGCACATAATGTATAAATTAATTAAAAAATTTAAGGAGACACCTGGCGGTTTATTTTATTGTATTGTATTATTTTTGTCAATCGACTTCTTGAGAAGAGCCGTGCAGTATAGTTACTCCAACGTATATTTCATTCTGTTTCGCTATCGTCTTAAAAACTTAATAAATTTGGCTAATGTTCATTTCCTCTATTCTAGCTCGTTAGAATTATTTTACCCTCTAATCTAATACTGTTATAGAACAAGTGGATAACATTTTATAGTGTACAAGGCATTATGAGATACAACAGACGTATAGCTGGCAACGAATAAGAGACGTGTCATGAGGTATTCTTTCTACTTAAGCTTATACAAACATCTCATACAAACTGCAAACCCAAGGTATAGTTACCAGTGCTTACCTCTATTGTACTGCCATGATGGTCTCACATTGTCCACCAGCTCCGCATGGCTGAATAATGTAACTCAGTGCGGCGTGGGACAATTGATGCCGGGCCGTGTTTGTACAGCCGCTAATACCGAATACATATATTGCCTCAGTGCAACAGCCTAGCTTCGTATATCTTTGAACACGATGGAAATTTATGTGTGGGAGCTCGTAAACTGACATTGGAACCCTGGCTCAGCACTGAGATGTTTGTCTAGCTAGGCCGATTGATTCTAGTTTGGTTTCCTGCACAGGGTTACAGAGATGCATTTTCTTCTTAATAAAATTATTTAATTTAGTGATATTTTTAATTTCCTATTCTCTAGCTAGACAGACTCATTCTAATTTGGTTACAGCTCAGGGTAACCAGAATTTTTTTAAGTGAAATTATATAATTCAGTTATTTTTGGAAAAAATTCACATTGTATAGCTAGACCGACGGATTTCAATTTGGTTTCCTTCCCAGTGTTGCCAGAACGCGCTTTTTCTGAGTGAAATTATCTTATTCAGAGATTCTTTAAACAAAATTTGGTAATTTTGTATAGATAAAAGCTACCGACCGACAAAAAGCACTGTCCAAATCTGGTCATATTCTAAAAAAATCCCAACGCTTAAACAATGTTTACAATTCGGAGGAAAGGAAAAGAATACAAAATTATCTGAAATTCAATATCACCGCGTGGTGTATGAGTAAGTAATAATGCACACGAGTAATTCTGCCATTTTACATCAAGAGCAATTGAACACACCTTACGCACACTGTGCTTGCAAAAATGGCTGTAATTTACGTGAAACATGTTTTGATCGTACCGTGTATCACCCTATAATACAGTGTTTCAATATATGTATCATTCTGCAACATACTGTTGCAATATATGCATCACTCTAAAATATTGCAATATATGTATCAATCGAATTCTGGAAACAAAATTCGCACGGTAAATACTTTGAGTGATCCAGCCTAGGAGAGTTTATTTTGCGATCATTTCGATAGAGGCGCACTCATAGATTTCTGGGCCTCACAATTGTGTGTTCAATACTCTCATAGCTGGCTTGCAGGTTTCAGGTGTAGAGCTATTGTAAGGTCCAGTCCCTGTGAAAAAAATCCCCGTAGTTAACCCACGTGCAAGAATGAGAGAGCTCTTTTATATCAACCTCCATTCAAATTGAAATGTAAATTCACAATTCTCATGGGATTGAATTACGTTAAATTTCTAATTTGAGAGGATGTGTTTTATCGTAGCGGTTGTCTAAAATGCATGGCTTCCGCTGCAATGGAGCAGTAAAATCATTTGTTTGTGTCTAATGCAAACACAGTAATCTGGAACCGTAATGTACACTATATACTGTGTGGTACCATCTCTTGCTTAGTTATAATTTTCAAGGGGAATTTCACCGCCAATTTAACAGGAGAATTATCTAATCGTATCTGTGATATTTTTACGGAAATTATCGTTCTTAGATTTTCTTCGACGCTTCACGAGTCTTGGAGAGGCATTACAGTACATCGCAGCTCTGCGTGTGTCGTGTCGACAAGCTATTGAAGGCTATGGTATGACGCGTCATTTTTTCTCATTTACATGACTTGAAATTATTCTATGCAAATTTGAAGCTCGCGTCACAAGTTTTTATGACCTTCGGCTGAGTTGTACTGTATTCTTATTTTTTAGCATGATTGCATTGTCACAGAAGAAAGCAGATATTTTTTTCGAATTTTTGCATAGAAACTTGAAATTAGCATATATATTTTCTGAGTTTTGATTTTCCATTATGTAAATTTTGTGACGCTGTTTGTTCACAGGATGCGAGATGATGTACTATTAAATGTTATCAGATTCAGTAGGTTCCTTTAATTTTTTCTACAGCATAACAGCAAATAACGAATGAGCTGCTGCTCTTTTCGGAATAAAAGAACGTTATTAATCCTGACAGAAGATTTAGATTATAGTAACAGTTTCTACATTTTATCATAGCCTTTAAAGTATGTGCAATTTAAGACATACGCCTTCTAAGAATACTTTAGTAAAATTTGCGCGTATCACGATCAAACATGTGACACTAACATTGCATGACTAGTTGACTCTTCCTGAGTTTTTACTGATAATCCAAAATACGCCCGGAATACAACTTTGAATAGATTCATCACATTTAAACATTTAAGATAAAACTGCCATGTTCGAAAGTTCCACAATAGGAGCGAAATAATGCATCACATTCCATCCCCAGTCAGACATCATCTCACGGGAGCCTCTACCTATTCGAAAAAAAGTTAGTTCAATTTTTTAGGTTTTTCACAACTTCAACTTCGAGTAGTGAAAGCTAAATTAACTGGGACTAATTTTCATTTATATAAGTATTTGTTTCAGATAATTTCATATAATCCAGTGATCAACTGTATTGAAAAAGACGAAAATTGACCAAGTGACAAAAATCTGCTTTTCATTCACGTATTGTTTACGTTTTCTAACAAATTTCTTAATTATCCATGCTTAACATCAATATTGAAATAACATTATTTCTTATGAACAGATATAAATGTTACTTCATTAATGAAGAAAATTTGATTATTATTCCTCTCAAAAATGACGTTAAGAGTAAATTCAAAAATGAAATTACTACTGAATTGAAACCCAAGTTATTTTCCCCCATAGATGACGCAGTTTAAACCAGGAAAGTCACCTTGTTAGTTTTTGGAAAAAGGGAAATACTCTTTCCTTCGATACAGTTCTCATTTTTCACCATGCTGCAATTACTAAAATACAGATTTTGCTTTGCAGGAGCTAGAAGAAAATTTAAGAAGTATTTTGCTACCCCATGTTGAGCTACCATCGACAGCAGTGAGAATATAGGACTAAAAAGTTACAGTACTGATTCCTCATTCTCTATAACTTATCTACCATCCATAGAGATTTCAAAGATCTGTTATATAAATAGCTCTAATATATATTATTTTTGACGTATATGTCCCATAATGAATTCTTTGAAATTCACTGCCAGTTCCAGCTCTGTTCTTCTGTCAGTGATGACCTAATGCCAATGCCAGTCTAGCAGCAGTGGTCGTAACAACGGTACGAGGATGAAAATTCAGTTCAGAAATGATCGCCACGTTTACCGCGGTGGGTTAAACTGAAGTTCGATATTCAACTGAAATTAAGAGTCAACTGTGTTAAGCAATTATGAAAATAACAAACATTAACTGGAAAGTTTGTGCATTTAGCTTTCATTAAGTATTTATGCAAATTGAACTTGTGACTACTGGTCGGTCAGCAGCATTGAGAACATTCCCTCCGTGTACACCGGCGGCTCACATCGCATTAAATTCTCTGTTATCCAAGTTAGCTGCTACTTTTTGCTACCTGAATAATAAATATTATTGTTAAGTGTGTGATCAAACCCATCATCGATGCGGACGTCTTGAGCACCGCGCCGAACATTTTTTTCTTCAGCCATCGACGGCGAAGACGTTTGGGCTCGGCGTTGCCTCCTTCAATCGCTCGTGCCAGGAATTCCTCAGGTAATGAGTCCAGCAATCAGGAGCAGGAAGAAAGATGTAGCCTCGCTTTCTGGGGCTGCTATCGATATTTCCTTGGCTTCTAAACAAGTTGGCACCTGAAAAATGAGCTTTTTCCTTTTCCTCCTCCTTTAAAAACTGCTTTCGTAATTTTTTTCTCTGGGATGACAAATCGAGGAACATGAGCGATATTCCATTTAAAAATTTACTCACTTCAAAATTACGATAATATTTTGCATCAGAGTTATTTTCTGATTCTTCCTGCGAGAATGAACTTGTTGAAGCATTTGGTCTTAACGAAGAAATTTGATAGCAAAGGGCTAAAGACCTTCAAAGCGTCGGATATAGCAATAGAAAGAATGCATAAGACGTTAAATATATTATTGTTCTCAATTATTCATTGGTGATACACAAGGGTCATGTCTTTTGACCGTTTGAATGCTTATGGTTGCTCACAAGAATTATTTAAATACTAATTTTGACAGCCATGCTCTGATTCGAGTGGTTATTCTTACGGGCATGTAGATATTTGCGTGCTTATTCTTATGAACACTTCGTTATTTGCTGGTATATTTCAATTGATAAGTTTTTATTTGCTAGCATATTTAATGGATGAGTGCTGCTTATTTGCAGTTATATTTAATTGATAAATGCTTATTTGCTGGCATATTTATTGGATAAATGTTTATTTGCTGGCAAATTCAAAGGACAAAAGTTATTTGCTGGCATACATCACAGAGTATGGGCGTGCTTCCGAGCTCATTTCAATGCATTCATTATAGTACGTTTTCGCTGGATTGGAATATTAATACCTACAACTTACCACAAAAAATATTTGAGTCTTTTGGTTAGAGATAAGCATATTGCTGTATCAGAATGTTAGAGTCAAAATAAATTTCTGTTTTCTATTGATAAACATGGTTAAATGGAACAAACATTTAGTTATGAGCTTCGTTCCCTATCATTTCCAAGAAAGAAAAAACTTTATTTCCAATAGAGATTGTACAATATTACAATCATTGGTTTTTTAATATCTTAAAATTAATACACTTAGATGATACACACACACGAGTATTGAAAAAAACTCGTGTCACTAGTCGAAAAGATATGATTGAGGGCAATGTACTCCTAATCTTGCTTAATCTACATTTGACAATACATGTAATGATAATTATAAGAGATAACGCAAATTCATGGACGATGCATTTTCATTGTGGGGTGAAAACACTTTTGACAGTTTACATGTACATGACATAAAACTTCGCAATTATTGATGCCAGGAAATAATATATGAATCGTTTGTTTCGGCAAATGTTCAAAAGTGTCATTTTAAGGAAGCATGAAAAAAATATATAAATACAAATCCATATACATATATATACGCACACATATACATATATATATATATATACTTACATACACACAC
The DNA here is from genome assembly GCA_030386875.1 of Morinoia aosen. NCBI lineage: Eukaryota > Metazoa > Arthropoda > Malacostraca > Amphipoda > Talitridae > Morinoia > Morinoia aosen. Next base: position 63,374,263 of record CM059565.1, on the reverse strand, counting down.
ACATACAGATATATATACATATACATGTACGCATAAGCATGAGGACCAAGAAGATTATAAGTTTTGAATTTCTAATTCAACAATTTTAACATAACGGTCGTTAGTTAATAAGTATTTTATTCAAATATAAATGGATGATCGCACAACAAATGTATAAGTTGTACATGAATGCTTTACAATAATAAAGAGATGACGAGTTAGGTAATGTTACAAGTTGAGAGTGAACAGAAAATGACCATTATCTCTAGTAAAATGCTAGTTGTCAGTCTAGTACATGTCACATATGTGCACACATACATGTGAATATAAACACATATATGTACACATAAGCATGAGGACCAAGAAGATTATAAGTTTTGTATTTCTGATTCAACAATTTTAACATACCGGCCATTAGTTAATAAGCATTTTATTTAAATATAATGGATGATCGCAGAACAAATGTATAGTTTGTACATGAATGCTTTACAATAATAAAGAGATGACGAGTTAGGTAATGTTACAAGTTGAGAGTGAACAGAAAATGACCATTATCTCTAGTAAAATGCTAGTTGTCAGTCTAGTACACACATATGTGCACACATACATGTGAATATATACACATATATGTACACATAAGCATGAGGACCAAGAAGATTATAAGTTTTGTATTTCTGATTCAACAATTTTAACATACCGGTCATTAGTTAATAAGCATTTTATTTAAATATAATGGATGATCGCAGAACAAATGTATAGTTTGTACATGAATGCTTTACAATAATAAAGAGATGACGAGTTAGGTAATGTTACAAGTTGAGAGTGCACAGAAAAAAGACCATTTTCTCTAGTAAAATGCTAGTTGTCAGTTTAGTACACACATATGTGCCCGTATACATGTAGATATATATACATACGCATGCACAGACATACCCACGCACATACTTACACCAAACTCGTAAGCATACACAAATGCATTTCTATGCATCGAGGCAATACATACGCATTCTACAGAGTGTCATACGCATAGCGTGCACACGTACACATATATACAAGTAAGCATGTGCGCAAATATCAGCATAAACTAGCCATTATAAACCAGAATTCCAATCGAAGGGAACAGAAAAAATATCTTTTATTATAGCATGAATTTTATAAAATTTAGTACTAAAAATAGTGGCACAAGACAGTCTACTTAAGTCAGAAACATGAAATCGATTGTGGGACGTGGATAAGAAAGAAAACATTAATGTCCTATAGAGGTTTCATATTAGAAAACAAATCACATTATCTTTGAAATATGGCGCAAATTGTCGGCAATTCATGAACAAACATAGGTATCACATTATTATAAGCATATAACTATAAGCAGAATCAGCATATTACTGAAGTATAAATGGATGATCACACAACGAATTTATTTTTAATTTTTTTTTACAAGGAAACTTGGGGAATAAAATTTGGAATGAATCACTAGAAAGAATTATATAAATCGGACGAAACATAGCATGGCTGATCGTAGAAGGCTTGAAAATTGAAATGAACAATTTACAAGGATGAAAGCCATCAGTATGTAGAGTTAAAAAGTTCCCTACAGCAAGCCAGTTTAAACAAGATTCATGAAGAAACTATTAATATCTGAAAAGAATCAATCCATTCGCTGAAGACGATCGAAAGAGCTCATTCGTTAGACGAATGCGAAATAAAATAGGAGCATATGGGCTAGCGATCCGAGAAAGAAATGTTTGATTCGCGTGGAGTGATTATTTGAAAACGTGGTGTGGGTACTAGGTTTTAACACTAACGCCTACGTCGCTCTGAAGCATATAGGAGCCAGTGTCATCGTTTGGAAAGCTCTCAGAGGTGTTGGGGGACTTCTGCACCGAATTTGAAGCACAAAAGACCTGCTTCAGAGTGATCCCGTAACTGAACCAACAATGCATTATAGATACACTTAACCTTTACACGAAATGTTCAACATTGCGAGGAATGAAAATCGATTATTTAGTATATAACTAACGGAATCTGAAACCCATATGGTAGATGGACATGGGGCTGCAAGTGTGTTTTTCAACACGATAGAGATCCAAAACACGTAACTTTAGGGTGCAACAATGGGCCCGACGTAGTTGTGTTGATGTTTGGGGTTGATAAACTCTGTCTTTCGACCTGAAAGATACTGAGCCAATGTGTTCAGAGCTTGAGATAAGCAAAGAAAGTGAATGATTTAACCTGATATACGGTTGCAAAATTCAATGATGTGGACGAAGTGAATATCAAAATAATATTGACAACTGTACTGATGTTGATCTACGTCATGGCGAGACGTTTTCAAGTCATGAATAACACTAAAGACATTGCAGCTAAATATTCAGTTTCAAAAATGTTTCCCTACTCCTTCGATCGCAGTTTTTGGAGATTAACGATGCTTGGTTAGATTTCTTTGCTAAATTAAACATATTTTCTTGATTGATACATTGAAAACCTGCAATGAACACATTAATTCCCATAGCTTTATGTAAAGATAATTGTTCTATGAACATTGATGTATCCGTATGACCCTACCTGGAAATTTGGTTATGGTCTGAAATAGTTATGAGTTACATTTACGAAACGAATAGTTGTATTAATTATGCTCACTTTCTATTATTCTACCTATTACTTGTTTTCCGTAAGAGTTGTTTCTCTAACATTGCCTAATATTTTGGCTCAATACGGACATTTCTTTGAATAAATTTAGTTTGGTCTAACTATACCTTTCCCATGAATAAAAATAGTATCATGGTTTTACCTAGAACTTTTCAGAATATTTTCACCTTGCAAATACAGGGAAAAAACAAGTTCCTAACAAGCAGTCTCCGTTATATGTTTGAATATAATAGAAAATAGTTGATATATTATTCTTCTGCGCTAAAAGCGCATATTTTTTTAATTGCCATTTGATTGTGCTTCTGTTTATTTTCGTCTTATATCAATAGTTAAACTTCATATGATATATAAAAGGAAAGCACCAGTCACTGCGCATCCGCAGTCGACGTAAATCTCTATGACTGAATTCAGGAAAGGGCACCTGGTACAGAAATGCCATTTATTGAGTTTCCGTTGCTGCTATAGCGTGAGGTCTACCACACTATAGCGTGAGGTCTACCTCTAGCTAGTACTATAGCGTGAGGTCTACCACACTATAGCGTGAGGTCTACCTCTAGCTAGTACTATAGCGTGAGGTCTACCACACTATAGCGTGAGATCTACCTCTAGCTAGTACTATAGCGTGAGAGGTGCTGCTATAGCGAGAGGTCTACCACACTATAGCATCAGATCTACCTCTACCTAGTACTATAGCGTGAGGGGTTGTGACGGCCGAAGGGTAGAGATAACGCTGGTTAACTGCGACGTTTTACTTGTAGAGATGTTGTACAGGGGAGGAACACAGACCAAATGCGACTCCACAAGCCGCGCACACTATTTTATACTACCTCGAATCTGCTGACCAAGCATCCGCATTGCGGTACCCCGCAACAGGGCGTTGAACTCACCTACGTACGAACATATGTACGCCCAACTGCGCAACTGCGCCGGTACAGGGTTCTGCTATAGCGAGAGGTCTACCAAACTATAGCATGAGATCTACCTCTAGCTAGTACTATAGCGTGAGGTCTACCACACTATAGCGTGAGATCTACCTCTAGCTAGTACTATAGCGTGAGGTCTACCACACTATAGCGTGAGATCTACCTCTAGCTAGTACTATAGCGTGAGGTCTACCAAACTATAGCATGAGATCTACCTCTAGCTAGTACTATAGCGTGAGGTCTACCACACTATAGCGTGAGGTCTACCTCTAGCTAGTACTATAGCGTGAGGGGTGCTGCTATAGCGTGAGGTCTAGCACACTATAGCGTGAGTGGTGCTGCTATAGCGTGAGGTCTACCACACTATAGGATGATCATTAGGAATATAAAAACGAAGAATACACCACGTATTGAAATCAAGTAAATTAAGATTTCACACGAACTATAAATTTAATACTAAGTCAGTTCTATAAAACGTTTCGGAGACCAGCTCCATCTTCAGTTAACACTCTGCAAAGATAAAATAAAGAACAAAATCAATCTTTCTATACAGTATACATAGGCATATAAAATCTACAAGTAAATTTGCAATGGGTATGAACTATTTGCGCTATTGAGTTCTGGCTTTTCTTTAGAGATATAAAGAGATTCTAAAATACGTAAATTTAAATTATTTGTTGCTGTGCGTAAAACCGAAAAATTTACACTATGCTTACTTATACACTATGGATGCGGGCATCCATAGTGTATAAGTTTAGTTGTGTACAATGTACATCTGGCTATGTCGGCATGACGACTTTGCCATTCTATATTAGGATTGCCAACACCGTGGAGTCAGCTACCGTAGCGGAAGACCTCTGACCCAACCGCCTCATTCATCTATCCGCCTTCACAGCGAGCAGTGTTGTGACCGAATAGCAGAGGAAAATTTTTCGATTTTACGCCCACCATCAAATAATTTAGATTTACGTATTTTAGAATCTCTTTATATCTCTAAAGAAAAGTGTCATGGGAACACTCGAGATACAACCACGAGGAGGAAATGATAACTCGGGTAAATAGTAGTATAATTTAATGTACGAGGTTGAAAAAACAAATAATGACAAATGATGAATACAAATTACTTAAACTTACACTAATTGGAAGTACGAACAGAATAATAAGGTTGGCTGCCAGGCTCAGGTTAGTCTACACGCAGAGTTCAGAGTCACGCCACAGGTGACTCAACTTCTGCTGAAGCGTCGTGCGTGTAGATTCCCGAAGAGGTGGGTATGAGTATCGCTCCAATACAGCTCAGGTTAGGGTAGTGCGTGGCCCACGCAGTAAATCGAGCGTAGCTCCGAAGGGCACGGGGTCAGGGTACCCAAGCGGGCCCACCAGCGTACCTACAAAAGAATCATCCCTACAGTCTGGGCACGATTGCTAGTGCTGCGACCGCTAACTATAAAGCTATGGCGGCGCGAAGCACCAAATGAAGTTACAAGAAAACTAGTCTTAGTTAAATAATAATTTACCCTAACTGTCACAAACAACGAAATGCAGTTAGAACTCTGACTGCTAGGTCAGAAAAAAAGAATGAGACATTTCGCACAATGAATAGTTAGAGAACAATGAATAGTTAGAGCACAGTGAATAGTTAGAGCACAATGAATAGTTAGAGCACAATGAATCGTTAGAGCACAATGCAATACACAGAAAACATCAACACAGAAGACATTAGCACAGAAGACATTAGCACAGAAGACATTAGCACAGATGACATTAGCACAGAAGACATTAAAGTTACACGTAACGTACCGGTGGCTCAAGAAAAGAAGTCCTGTTAGATTTGAACCACGAGAGACAATGCGTGTCGAGGCTCGCTGGTTCACGGACGAATGGGCGATGTTGCCAGGCCACCATTACCGAAATATAGTCGTACCAAACAGAAAAGAATAAAAATGAACTATCAAGAAAGGCGGACGGGCGAAGTTCCCTTACAAAATGCCAGAACTCAATAGCGCAAATAGTTCATACCCATTGCAAACTTACTTGTAGATTTTATATGCCTATGTATACTGTATAGAAAGATTGATTTTGTTCTTTATTTTATCTTTGCAGAGTGTTAACTGAAGATGGAGCTGGTCTCCGAAACGTTTTATAGAACTGACTTAGTATTAAATTTATAGTTCGTGTGACATCTTAATTAAACATGATTTCAATACGTGGTGCATTCTTCGTTTTTATATTCCTAATGATCATTCGCCTTAAGAAAAGTAACTTCTCTGACTATAGGATGAGATCTACCTCTAGCTAGTACTATAGCGTGAGGGGTGCTGCTATAGCGTGAGGTCTACCACACTATAACATGAGATCTACCTCTAGCTAGTACTATAGCGTGAGGGGTGCTGCTATAGCGTGAGGTCTACCACACTATAACATGAGATCTACCTCTAGCTAGTACTATAGCGTGAGGGGTGCTGCTATAGCGTGAGGTCTACCACACTATAGCATGAGATCTACCTCTAGCTAGTACTACAGCGTGAGGGGTGCTGCTATAGCGTGAGGTCTACCACACTATAGGATGAGATCTACCTCTAGCTAGTACTATAGCGTGAGGGGTGCTGCTATAGCTTGAGGTCTACCACACTATAGGATGAGATCTACCTCTAGCTAGTACTATAGCGTGAGGGGTGCTGCTATAGCGTGAGGTCTACCACACTATAGGATGAGATCAACCTCTAGCTAGTACTATAGCGTGAGGGGTGCTGCTATAGCGTGAGGTCTACCACACTATAACATGAGATCTACCTCTAGCTAGTACTACAGCGTGAGGGGTGCTGCTATAGCGTGAGGTCTACCACACTATAGGATGAGATCTACCTCTAGCTAGTACTATAGCGTGAGGGGTGCTGCTATAGCGTGAGGTCTACCACACTATAACATGAGATCTACCTCTAGCTAGTACTATAGCGTGAGGGGTGCTGCTATAGCGTGAGGTCTACGACACTATAGGATGAGATCTACCTCTAGCTAGTACTATAGCGTGAGGGGTGCTGCTATAGCGTGAGGTCTACCACACTATAGGATGAGATCTACCTCTAGCTAGTACCATAGCGTGAGGGGTGCTGCTATAGCGTGAGGTCTACCACACTATAGCATGAGATCTACCTCTAGCTAGTACTATAGCGTGAGGGGTGCTGCTATAGCGTGAGGTCTACCACACTATAGCATGAGATCTACCTCTAGCTAGTACTATAGCGTGAGGGATGCTGCTATAGCGTGAGGTCTACCACACTATAGCATGAGGTCTACCTCTAGCTAGTACTATAGCGTGAGGGGGCCTGCTATAGCGTGAGGTCTACCACACTATAGCATGAGGTCTACCTCTAGCTAGTACTATAGCGTGAGGGGTGCTGCTATAGCGTGAGGTCTACCACACTATAGCATGAGGTCTACCTCTAGCTAGTACTATAGGGTGAGGGGTGCTGCTATAGCGTGAGGTCTACCACACTATAGCATGAGGTCTACCTCTAGCTAGTACTATAGCGTTAGGGGGGCTGCTATAGCGTGAGGTCTACCACACTATAGCATGAGATCTACCTCTAGCTAGTATTATAGCGTGAGGGGTGCTGCTATAGCGTGAGGTCTACCACACTATAGCATGAGGTCTACCTCTAGCTAGTACTATAGCGTGAGGGGTGCTGCTATAGCGTGAGGTCTACCACACTATAGCATGAGGTCTACCTCTAGCTAGTACTATAGCGTGAGGGGGCCTGCTATAGCGTGAGGTCTACCACACTATAGCATGAGATCTACCTCTAGCTAGTACTATAGCGTGAGGGGTGCTATAGCGTGAGGTCTACCACACTATAACATGAGATCTACCTCTAGCTAGTACTATAGCGTGAGGGGGGCTGCTATAGCGTGAGGTTTACCACACTATAGCATGAGATCTACCTCTTGCTAGTACTATAGCGTGAGGGGGGCTGCTATAGCGTGAGGTCTACCACACTATAACATGAGATCTACCTCTAGCTAGTACTATAGCGTGAGGGGGGCTGCTATAGCGTGAGGTCTACCACACTATAGGATGAGATCTACCTCTAGCTAGTACTATAGCGTGAGGGGTGCTGCTATAGCGTGAGGTCTACCACACTATAGCATGAGATCTACCTCTAGCTAGTACTATAGCGTGAGGGGGGCTGCTGTAGCGTGAGGTCTACCACACTATAGCATGAGATCTACCTCTAGCTAGTACTATAGCGTGAGGGGTGCTATAGCGTGAGGTCTACCACACCATAGCATGAGATCTACCTCTAGCTAGTACTATAGCGTGAGGGGGGCTGCTGTAGCGTGAGGTCTACCACACTATAGCATGAGATCTACCTCTAGCTAGTACTATAGCGTGAGGGGGGCTGCTGTAGCGTGAGGTCTACCACACTATAGCATGAGATCTACCTCTAGCTAGTACTATAGCGTGAGGGGGGCTGCTGTAGCGTGAGGTCTACCACACTATAGCATGAGATCTACCTCTAGCTAGTACTATAGCGTGAGGGGGGCTGCTGTAGCGTGAGGTCTACCACACTATAGCATGAGATCTACCTCTAGCTAGTACTATAGCGCGAGGGGTGCTATAGCGTGAGGTTTACCACACTATAGGATGAGATCTACCTCTAGCTAGTACTGTAGCGTGGGGGTGCTGCTATAGCGAGAGGTCTACCACACTACAGCATGAGATCTACGTCTAGCTAGTACTATAGCGTGAGGGGTGCTGCTATAGCGTGAGGTCTACCACACTATAGGATGAGATCTACCTCTAGCTAGTACTATAGCGTGAGGGGTGCTGCTATAGCGTGAGGTCTACCACACTATAGCATGAGATCTACCTCTAGCTAGTACTATAGCGTGAGGGGGGCTGCTGTAGCGTGAGGTCTACCACACTATAGCATGAGATCTACCTCTAGCTAGTACTATAGCGTGAGGGGTGCTATAGCGTGAGGTCTACAACACTATAGCATGAGATCTACCTCTAGCTAGTACTATAGCGTGAGGGGGGCTGCTGTAGCGTGAGGTCTACCACACTATAGGATGAGATCTACCTCTAGCTAGTACTATAGCGTGAGGGGTGCTGCTATAGCGTGAGGTCTACCACACTATAGCATGAGATCTACCTCTAGCTAGTACTATAGCGTGAGGGGGGCTGCTGAAGCGTGAGGTCTACCACACTATAGGATGAGATCTACCTCTAGCTAGTACTATAGCGTGAGGGGTGCTATAGCGTGAGGTCTACCACACTATAGCATGAGATCTACCTCTAGCTAGTACTATAGCGTGAGGGGGGCTGCTGTAGCGTGAGGTCTACCACACTATAGCACGAGATCTACCTCTAGCTAGTACTATAGCGTGAGGGGGGCTGCTGTAGCGTGAGGTCTACCACACTATAGCATGAGATCTACCTCTAGCTAGTACTATAGCGTGAGGGGGGCTGCTGTAGCGTGAGGTCTACCACACTATAGCATGAGATCTACCTCTAGCTAGTACTATAGCGTAAGGGGGGTGCTATAGCGTGAGGTCTACCACACTATAGCATGAGATCTACCTCTAGCTAGTACTATAGCGTGAGGGGGGCTGCTGTAGCGTGAGGTCTACCACACTATAGCATGAGATCTATCTCTCTAGGTTACCAATGGATATTACTTATTTCCATCAATAGCATCATTGAACATAAGTGAACTCATTTAACAGATTTTTCTGGAATTTACTTGCCTGTTCACTGCGCTTCGACTTTGCTCTCTCCAATGTGGCGACGGCAGCATATTATATTCCCAGGATCAATTACTCTTCAGGCCACGAAACTAAATTATGCACACTGTTGATGTCGAAAAAAGAATAAAGATTGCATTTTTTTCAATAGTTTTTGAACAAATCGTACCGCAACGAAACAAATTCCGTAATTTCAAATACACGATAATATTTCTGCGATCTAGCAGGCTCAAAAGGACGATAATTCATCAAATTAATATTCTTCTCGCTCACAAAAAGAAAAGTTTCTGGCAGCAATTAGGCTGCCTGGTTTTGAGCGCGCAATACAACATTTTCTGGACGGCTAATTTAATCCTACGCTGCCCCGTTCATCTGCATAGCAATTATCAGCTGCGAAAGAACAGGATCTGAGAGCTGCTGGCTTTGTTGAGTCCAGAGTTCTGGTGTGGCATGATTCATACAGGCTTTCTTGAGTCCAGAGTTCTGGAGTGGGAGTATGCCTATTCTATTCCTATGACTATTCCGATATTTTTTATGATCATACTCATTCTATTCCTTCTTTCAGAATTCTGGAGTGGATTGATTCATTGAGGCTTTCTTGAGTCGCTTTAAATTTCATGGAGAATTTCTTGAATGCGGAGGGGAATTCTTGGGCGGTGTGAATTATAGAAGCTTTAAATACAAATACAACGTTCAACACCGGTGGGATTCACCAATGGTGTAAATCAAGAGGTAGTATTTCGTAAATCTGTTCCCGATTCAAAATATTTTAAGCATTTCAAAAAATTGAAACATTTTATTTACTACAAGCGTTACATCAAGCTGATTGTTTCTAAAGTCATTACTATGTACACATTGGAATATGACTATTGCTAGATTAAGTTTGAAATCAAGCGTTCTTGATCGGAAAATACTTGAAGAAACAATCTACTTGATGAACTGCTTATAGTAAATAAATTGTTTCAGTTGCTTAGAATGTATAAAATATTCTGGATTGTGAGCTCACCTCCTAAATACTACTTTTTTTGAGTCCCAACATCTCTTTTGAATATTAATTTTCATGAGAGGTAATTGCGAACTGCCTCTTGAGGTAATTGGGAACAATTTACTGAGAACAGTATCATTTAGCCTTGCATAATATACGAAACAGTCAACAATTTTTCCGTTGGACTTTGGGTTGATAACTTGACAAACCTTAAAGACAAACATATTAAATATTTTGATGTTCACTCAAGTGGGGAGATTCAGGATGTGATTTTTCATTTGTAAGATTCGTCCGTCGTTAAAGTTTTAAAGGTTGGTCTGAAGCGGAGTTGAAGGCCTTAGAATCTGACTGTACCAAGCGCCGATTTTTTAACATGTCAGAAAACGGCCTAAGTTTGGCGACCTAGAAAACAGCTCATCTCAGCAACTTACAGAGGTTTTCGACCTTATGTAGCCATCTTGCTGCTACTATGACTAACTCTCCTGACAAAGGAAAATTTGGTTATGGCAGCGGTATACGTAACTCATTTTTGCTGGATGTATTTAGGGATGACAACGGTATACGTAACTCATTTTTGCTAGATATATTTGGCTTGGTACCGTATGATTTTCGGGAACTCAGTTGATCTCGATGTTTTCAATTTCGCTTGCGCTGGCTATCCCCTTGTGTTTTGTGTCCCTCAAAAGCCCTGCATTCGATATCGGATCAGTCTTTGAGCTCGCTCTGTTGTGTTCATCCGTGCAGCGTAGCTCGTTTTGAGTTCTTCCTGTTGCCGTCTTTATGCACTCCTCAAGGTTCTGCAGATTTGCTTGTTTTGTTAGCTTCTTATTAAAGAAACGCTTCTTCTTTACGAACAATTTGTGTTACACATGTTTGTAATCCAGAGTGTCACTTTCCAGGATTTTTTTTTGCTCTTATCAGAGAAACACTTGTTCCTCTCAACCAATTCGCATTAAACACGTTTTGAGACTAGATTTGAGAAAGTTTGTTATCCAGGTATATTTGTAGGTTTTGATCTCAACTAGTAAGTTAAGGGCATTCAATAATAATATAATCAACAAATAATACAAATGATGAATAGGGTGAAAATTTAAACACAGGTTGTTGGTTGTTCAGCAAGTCTTCCGCTCCTCACTCCCACATTTAAACTGTATGCTTGAACATCATGTAACGACATCAAATTTTCGCTCATGTTGGAAATGCAATTTTTTTAACATCACTCGAAAGTCACCGTAGGACAAAAAGAGTGGAATACAGAGAAGGAAGGGTTCACAGCTCATGTTAAAACAATCCTCTCAAAAAAAAAATCATGACTTTAACGTAAAATTAAAAGCGCCATTCATAAAATTGCGGCGCGACAAAATAGTAATTATGAATAATTAAGTATTTTGTCGATAATTTTCATGATACATTCAGAAAGTCGTACCTTTTTGTTATCAAATTTGAAATATCTAACCTTCTTTTCTCATCTTTCGATCATGATTTAGTGTCTACCTTTTTGTATCATCGTAAGTTGCTTGAGGTGTTAAGGAAAAAAACGCCACTTGCGGGAACCATTTGTTAACTTATCTACATCACAATGTAATTTTTTTCGCAATCGATTCTCTATAGGCTCGTCAATTACGAAAACTTTAAGAAAATATTAGTTTCATGCTAATTTTCCTAGATGATTTAATACTTGAAAACGTTTCAGCAGTGCACTACCCAAATGGCATGAACTTCTTGAAGTCTAAAATGAAAAATGTTATCAATTTTTGTAAGCATAAATACGTAGTTGTTCAAATAAGTCATTCCGAAATAAATTATCTACTCAACAACATCAAAGTCAATCCTCGATAAATTAGTCTTTGTTTGACAACAAACCATGATAAATTAGCCTTCGTTTAAGAATAAATTCATGCCGGAAGAAAATTAGCTTTTGAGCAACAACATAGCCAGTCGGGAAATATAAGCCCTTGTACAACAAATAGAAAAATAATCTCAGACAACTAGTCCGGAAGCAAATTAGACTTAGTGTGTTTACCCAAGTCGCTTCCGGATAAACCAGCCTCTGTGAAACAACGAAGTCAGACAGTCATAAATTAGACTGATCTTTACTCTGTCGCAGTCGTTAACTTTTAACACCATTCTTTTTCTTTTCTCCTTCTGCAAATACGCGTGACTTGCGCTCCCCAACACCTGCGTGTCCTCACTAATGGCGGGTGCTCATGCGACGGGCGACACAGATGTCTCCTGCTCACAGGAATCGTGACGTCACCGGAGTGGTCGAAGAATTCAAGCGATCTGTGATGAGTCGAAAGGGTAAAATCGAACTATTTCCAATGCAGCGTTGTTTTCCCAGGGCTGAGTGGCTTTTGAAAATTCTTGATAAATTTGCTATGATAATTTTCTTTGGCAAATAGGTGCATTTTTAAGTTTGTTTTTTAACATCTGCAGATTGTTCCTTTATAGCCATAAGTCAAATTTAACTCACAAGTTAAATAGTAAAAACATTTGTGATCGTCAGTCAAATGCATTTTTTTGCGCCGCCCTCTATAGGGCCAGATACGACACAAAATGGAAGCGTGACCGAGCGTTAGCCTGTGCCGATAACCATTATGCTTAGTAACTATAGAATTCGAACATTTTCTTGCAACAGCAGCAGCGTTAGAGTATTTTTCCGGCATCAGAGCACACGAGTTTCACAAAGGCCTGTTCTCGGAATCGTTTTATATAGATGTGGATGAAATCATCAAGAACCGTTAGTCGGGAGAAAATTCAGCAAACTAATGCTTTGAATGGGACTTTAAATACTCGTACGCCTCATTACTACCAATTCAACGGCCGCTTCCTAATGTCGATGTGAATGTAACGGTCACTTTGTGATATTGATATGAATGTAACGGTTGCTTTGTGATATTAATATGAATGTAACGGGCCGCTTTGTGATGACACGAATGAAACGGCCGTTTTATGATGTTGATATGAATGTAACGGCCGCTTTTTGGTGTTGATATGAATGTAACGGCCGCTTTATGATGTTGATATGAATGTAACGGCCGCTTTGTGGTGTTGATATGAATGTAACGACCGCTGTATGATGTTGATATGAATGTAACGGCCGCTTTGTGGGGTTGATTTGAATGTAACGGTACTCGAACATATATATCAACGACAGCCTTTCTCTTTTCTAATTCCACTTTGGTGCCCGTGCGTGATTGGTGCCCTGCGACATAAAGCTTCCGTGGCAACCAGAGATTAAGCTACTCGGCTCGTTCCTGTTACCGTACTCCACGATAGTCATCGTAGAATTAATGCTATTAAACAGATATTTGATTAAATTAAGTTTTTCACTTACTTAAATTTGAGTTGCAAATCCTGCTGCGGTGAGCGAATTTTTAAATCATGTCAAGATGCTGGCTTTTTTTGCAGTGAAATCAAGACAAATTCATCACAAAACAAGTTTATTTCTTCATTACGGCACCACGAGGGAATGAATTACAGGCGAGGGAATGGATTCCAGGTTCAGAGTGCGATGAACTTGGAAGGCGCTGGAGAACAAAATGGAATCTTGCACACGTACTTCTGTGCTGCAAATATCGCAAGATTTTTCCAGGGAATTCGGACATACAAAATATGTGAATTTTCCCTTGGCCGGGATGAATGTTTTCTCGTGGCAGGGATGAATGTTTTCTCGTGGCAGGGATGAATGTTTTCTCGTGGCAGGGATGAATGTTTTTTGTGGCTAGGATCAATCTTTCCTCGTGGCAGGGATGAATTTTTTTTGTGGCTAGGATCAATATTTCCTCGTGGCAGGAATGAATGTTTTCTCGTGGAAGGGATGAATGTTTTTTTGTGGCTAGGATCAATCTTTCCTCGTGACAGGGATGAATGTTTTTTTTTTGCGGCTAGGATCAATCTTTCCTCGTGACAGGGATGAATGTTTTCTCGTGGCAGGGATGAATGTTTTTTTTGGCTAGGATCAATCTTTCCTCGTGACAGGGATGAATGTTTTCTCGTGGCAGGGATGAATGTTTTTTTGTGGCTAGGATCAAGCTTTCCTCGTGACAGGGATGAATGTTATCTCGTGGCAGGGATGAATGTTTTTTTCGTGGCAGGGATGAATATTTTCTCTAAAAAGGATGATTTTTTTTCTCGTGGCATGGACTCTAGGGGACAAGATTGGGTCTTATCTTCTCTAGCCAAAATTAATAAATTCAAGATATCTCTGGAGAAATTTAAGCGTATAAGACCGCTGAACCTACGTCAATTTATCATAAGGGTCATTTGTTACGCATTTCAAGGGCAAATTTCGTTAGGAAAAAGTCAAGCTGTGAAATTTAGCCAGATAAAGCGAATCTGGATAACCCAACATTGCATATTGGACTAGCAAACGAGGTTTGTTGGCGAGGGTCAAATCTTCACTCTCAGTGGGACTCATTCCCTCTCTCTTCGACTCGAGAAGGTAAACACAAATTCATGTTCACGCTCTCACAGTCAATTCACGCGGAAATGTATTGAAAGAGCATAAACATTTAAATATTTTAAATACTTCAATCCGGATTCCCTTGAATGTTTTCTAACTGCTACTTAACAAAAAAATAAAAAACACTCATATACATTGTCATAAATTCGACACATTTTTCAATTAATCCCACACATCTGCCCCATGTGCACAAATCCAACCCATATATTTCCAGAATGCAATCACCGTCATCATGGTTCATGTATTTACAATTTGGCCAAGTAATCGAGCATTTCCTCCAGCAAAGTTTGTTCTGCAGTTCCGGAATAAATTGAAGCAACCCTCGCAATTATCATTTGTTGCAACGTCGGCTGAAGCGCTACTTGTTTCATCCAGTACTCGAAACTGGGAAGTGAAAGCTGGGTAGGGAAGTGGAAGTTGGGCAGGGAAGGGGAAGGTCGGTAGGGAAGGGGAAGCTGGGCAGGGAAGTGAAAGCTGTGCAGGGAAGTGGAAGCTGAGAAAAGAAGTGGAAGCTGGGTAGGGAAGTGGAAGTTGGGCAGGGAAGGGGAAGCTGGGTAAGGAAGGGGAAGCTGGGCAGGGAAGTGAAAGCTGTGCAGGGAAGTGGAAGCTGAGAAAAGAAGTGGAAGTTGGGTAAGAAGAGAGTTGCTAAATTAAACTTGGATTATGGCTGAGAGACAAAAAGTGTACATGAATGCTGCAAAATATAGCAATAAATGATAATTTATTTTTAGCAAAGTGTGAGCTGGTTTGGAAGCTAGAACCTGGCTGGGTTGTGAAGAAATAAAGCAAAGGTTTGCTGGCTATGAGGTCAAACTTAGAAAAAAATGAAATTTATTATGCAGATAAAAAATCGAATTCGAATAAATGAAAACATTTAATGGCAACACGGACAGTAACAACCGTTATCAAAAATAATAAGGGTTTGTCGGGAAGGTCAAAAAACTCAACAACGGCCTATACAAACATGATTCCGGTTATTTTGCGGAAGTAAAAGCGAGTTAAGTGGCTTATAGATTACTAGTTGGTTCAAGCCTCCCTATCCGCAACAAATACGATCCAAAGAGAGGAAGAAAGAAGGCGCAAATTGGTATGTAGTTAAGGGAACTCGGAATCTATGCAGAAAGGGCTCAGAAACAGTGAGTTGAGAAAGAATATTATGAAATAAGATCAAATTTGAGGAAGAAAGTAATATGTGCTGAAAAACAGGACAACAGTGAACCAAAAAAAGTGGTCCTCACCATAACAAAACCATTTTATTTCAACAAAAAGAAGGTCTAACTAACTCTCATCTCGGGCCCTCACATCTTCCCCCTTGGAGTGCCAATTCCCATAAAATACAATATTTGTGTCTCGCTGAGGGGACGAGAGTTAAGTCAATATATACATTAGCAAAAACTTAGAAATAAGTTACATAAAATTTTCGGTCTAGCATTAACATAAATTATACATACAACCCCAGCAATTATCTAGCATGACAGTGAAATAATTAGTCCTTGAAAGACCTTGTAATAATTTCCGACATAAATGAAGACCAACGCTCCATTGCAACAACTAAACTTCGACAGTCAACTAATAACTGTGTAAAGAACACAATTATTAAGAGATAAAAATTAGCACTGGCAGACTGAATTTGTGTAAAAATAAGTGCAAAATTAAACGTATAATTATATTAACCTTTTCATACGCTTAATCATTCATTGCACAACTTATTTTGAGTATTTCACCGAAACTATCGCTACGTAGTCACTCGATGAAATTTTATCCACATCCATATTTTTGATTTAATCCTACAGCGTGAATATTCTTTTACTGGCCGCCTATAGAACCGCCATGAGACTGGCACTGGCATCAGGCTGTCACCGACGTCAGGACGATGGAGCCACTGCCACTCGCCGTGATATTTTAACAGCAGCACTTTGAGGAACAAATTGAACCATAATACAACATATGTTCATATGAAAAATTTCATGGTGAATCATTTGTGTCATTGCAAGTTGTATGAGTTCCACATATATAGCAACCTATTAGCAGCAGAGAAAAACATAAACGCTGTCTATCCATAAAGTTTGAGTGTTAAAAACTGCCGTAGATGTTTTTTGGAATTAACCGCCAGACAGAAAGAAATGACTCCAAGGCTCTTACGAATCTGAGCGCAAAATTAAATTTTGATGATGTCTGTGTATTACAAAAATGATCCCGTTGTTGTTCTCTGGTATTTGTACAAGTCTTGACTTCACTATTGAGGCTTTCGAGTCGAAGCTGGAGTTAAGTTAGAAACAATTTACGTTGTGGTAGCGATACAGATGACAGTTATTCACACTCGCTTGGGCTAAACTGAATGCTACAGCAATTTTTTTTTTAATTTTAGCGCAACACTCACCTAGGCTACACTTCGTGCCACGCCATGCTCAGGCTTTTCTTAACGCTTTGCTGAGACGTGCGCCACCGGTGGTACACGGAGGTAATTTTCATATTGCTGCTGACCGACCAGTACGAGCAAACTCAATTTTTATCAATACTTAATCAAAGCTAAATGATGGCGCGATCCAGTTCATGTTTGGTATTTTCAAAATAGGTTACTACAATTGAATCTAAATAAGAGTTTGGCTCTTAACTTAATATTTAGTAATCACAGTAAAAATGTTAATAAAAATCATCGAAAAATGAACCGATGTATTTCCGTTTTTACCGAGTTTTAGAACCTGGAATATTTTGTTAGATTTGTCACGAGTCCTGGAAATTTATGAATTTAGTTATATTGAATTTTACTGATTTTGAAGTACACGACGTCACCAACAAGCAATGCTCAAAAGAGTATATTTGTCGCCAGGGGGAAGCAATCACTTGCGATAAAACCTCATTAATGAATTTCATTAACTAAATACGCTCCCTCGAAAGAGATAAATTTTTTTAGAGTTCGCAGCATCCATTAGTTGTGTTTGCTTTCCCAGAGCAGGATAATTATTCTCTCATAACGAAGTTCTGGGGCGATTACGCGAAGCAGTTCCAAAAAAAAAACACGTTAAGTATTGAAGCGTAAGTAATATTTTCCGGCTCAACGCTCCATATAATTGACTGCGATCAGCGCAATTTAAAGCCTATTATTTTCACAGACCCTGGAATTTAATCTTAAAATACACGCCTTAACACTTGTAATAAACACCTTAACAATTTGACCGCTACAGTAGCCTCCGGTGTATACGGTCGGATGTGTCACAATGCAGCCAACCGAAAAGTAGTCACAAACATAATTTTATTATTACGACAAAATATTACGACACTTACCTCAGTGATTATACCTTGCCTCAGTGATCATACCTTGCCTCAGTGATCATACCTTACCTCAGTGATCTTACCTTACCTCAGTGATCATACCTTACCTCAGTGATCTGACCGTACCTGATGATAGGTAGCCTATCTGGTTCACGCTGCAAGTACTGTTGACATACATATTAAGCTCACTCTCTGTCTCATTTGTAAGACGTACATGTGGAAAATAAATGTTTCAAAATTTTGAAATTTTATCAGAAATATTTTCATGGCCTTTGTTTACACATAGTACTCTGTGTATGATACCAAGATTGGCTCCCATCGCATTTACCACTGAATAATAATGCATTTTCAGAAACTACATTAAATGGAGCCTCCTCGCACCGAGAAACATTGCTCACCTTATCATTTGGTCATACCTTGTAATCATCACAGCACCGTGTATTGAACTCTGTCTTGAGGAGTTTCGCAATAGAAACTCTTTTTACAAAATATATTCTCTTGTAAATCAACGGTTGTGCGGAGGATGCTGATATAATTCTGCTCGTATGCTTATTTTGATTCCTTGTGTCACATTTACCTGATTGGTTTTCGCCTAAAGTTGCTCCAATGTTCCGGGACATATGTTACTTAAGGTTAATTTGAACTCTTTGACACATGAAAATTTACCGAGCCAATTCATGGCACCGATTTCAGTGGATCACTTTTATGGTTTACAAATTTTGTGAAGCCCTGACTCTGAAATGCGTTTTTTAACCACAGACGTCGTCGGTATCGTGTAACACGAGAGCAAAACGAAGTTTTACGGCTCCTAACTGCCGTAAACTGCGCTACTGCGACCGCGATTGACTTGCTTATAGCTAACCGTAGAGGCTCTACTGAATAATCTTCTCTGCCCTCATGCTCGTATTAGAAAGTAGTCTATCCTTACAGGATGACGCAGATATAGAAGGTGGTGTATCCTTTAAAGGATAACATGGTCTAAAAGGTGGTGTGTCCTTTAAGGATGACATGGTATAGAAGGTGGTGTGTCCTTTAAGGATGACATGGTGTAGAAGGTCGTGTGTATTTACAGGATAACGTGGTATAGAAGGAGGTTTGTCGTGCAAAACTGGCTTTTTTTAAAAGTTGGCTTAGCGTAAGACGTAGAGGTGAGAGTGAGTTAAAGAGGCAATAGGTTAATCTTCATGAAGGGGAAGGTACAAGTCTTGTGTTTCTGCCAAGAGAAGGTGCAAGTCTTGTGTTAATGGTTAGGATAAACAACAAAAATTTCAAGATTTTCCAAACACACTTCACATCAATATTTTGTGATATTTAATATTTAATCAAAGGGAAAGTGAGTAGGTTGCACTGGTTGTTAGTGCTATTATTATTACTACTTATATTATTTTTTTAACTGGTTTGCTCTGGTTCCGATGAGAGCTGGCTGAGAATAAGGACTTTCTAAAGACAGCTGACGTGAATTAAAGCTGCCCATAAGGGACAATAAGGGCATGCATAAGGACTTTCTAAGGACAGCTGACGTGAGGGAAAGCTGCCCATACGGGACAGTATGGACATTAATAAGGACTTCCGAGGGACAATATGGACATGAATAAGGACTCCCTAAGGACAGCCCATAAGGGCCGAGTGAGAGCCCCCACAACTGCCTGCAGTGATGCAGCCAAGCTTCAATTATTGGACAGAGATGCATGAATATCGAACTCGCCTAAATTCCGCATTTATTGCGCCGAGTATTCCAGATTTATTGGCAACGCGAAATTCACGCCGATGGCCAGGAAACGCGTGAGTGAATGACAGTTCCTGGCTCAACTCAGATTAACTGTGCCTAAAATCGGAGTAAATCTGGAGTTTTTGGCGTCTTGTTGTTGTCACCATTATAGCGCTGTCAATCTTTACGCCTGTTTGTGAAATTCTCTGACTTGAAGTGATTAAATGTTCAATGTTTTCGATAATTAAATAGCCAAAATGGCTCTTTTTTCATCGTTCTTTTTGGATTAAATCCTGATGTGATTTTACGCTACTAAAGTGACAGTGAAAAAATAGTTAAATAGTTTTCTTCACCCATCGTTGGATTGCGTTTTTCATTGAAATGCGATACAACTTAAAACATTTGAGACGCTGAGACATGAGCAGGTTTGTAATGTACGGTATTTTCGGGGTTGAAATTAATATCATGTTTAATGCTTTACTTTCATGGTTTTTCGAGTGAATTTCAAACATCAACATGAAACGTTCATGAGATGGCAAAGATAGAGATGTATTCAAGAGATGGCAACGATAGAGATGTATTCATGAGATGGCAAAGATAGAGATGTATTCAAGAGATTGCAAACATAGAGATGTATTCAAATGATGGCAAAGATAGAGATGTATTCAAATGATGGCAAAGATAATAATATATTCAAGAGATGATAAAGATGATGATTTTTGAAAAAGGTTGCAAATATATAAAATGATGTATCAAGATATCTCAGAGATAATGTGATGCTTTTAAGAGATGGCAAATTTAACGGTGGAGTATTCTTTTCATTTGTAATCAATAAAATTCAAACCACATGTTAGAATATTTAAAATGGAATTGATACTTGTACAGAATAATCTAATTGTGAATGAAATTGAATTTAACTTCTAGAGTAATTTGTAAAGGAGCTTCAATTTAATATCAGAACATTTTTATTAAAAAATTGCATTTGTTGTTGATTCTATCATCAATTAACTTGGGTTACTAGGCTGGGTTGTGAGATGACTTGATTACTCTCTTGATATTTAAAAACAATATGGAACGAATCTCTAAATAGATAATCCTATGATGGATTTTAAACCAGAACCAAGTATTTCAGTTTATAAAAATCTATTCGTAATTTTTTAATTTGAAATCTTCGACCCAATGTCTGAACATTGAAATATTCACCTTTATCAAATATTATTCCTTATTTTTATGGTCCCATTTTGCCTCTCATAATACAGTAACTTTTTTAAGTGAGTCCTATCATCTTTCTCCCGTGATATTCTCCTCGGTCAGGTGTTTTTGCTTCTCTCAGTCAAATAGTTCTTTTTCAGTGAAGAGATTTCGCTCTTTTTGATCAAGCTTTTTCGGTCAAATTATTCTCATTTCGGTCAAGGGATTTTTCTTCCTGTATCGTTAAAGTAGCTGCGCTTCCATCGGTCAAGTAATTCTTCTTCGGTCAGGTGCCTTTGCGATATCGGTCAACTGACTTTGCTTCTTTCCTCAAAGTAATTTTTTTCGATCAAGGGAATTTCCCGCACCGGTCAAGTGACCTTGCTTTTCTCCTTAAAGAAATTTTTTATTCGAGTTATTTTCCTGCATCGGTCAAGTGACTTTGCTCCTCTCCTTGAAGTATTTTGTTTCGTTCAAATTAATTTCCTGCATCGGCCGAGTGTTAGTGCGCTCACCACTATAATTTCTCGTATCATAAAGTATATTTTTCAACAGCCTCTCGATGTTGATACAGCAAATGAACTGAACTGTGTAGTGTAGATGAAACGGTCCAATTGTGTTCTTTTTTTAAGAACCGCATGCATGTTTTAAAACCGTAACACCTCGATTGCATTTCTATTTCTTTTATTCATGTTGGAAACTGTGTTTCTTAAATATCAGTGCTCCGTTTTTGGGAAAAATTGGCATTTAAGATCAATGTGTCATTTACGTACATCTTTTAATTTTAAAAAGTAACTAGACTTACAGATAGCTTCCAAACTTATCCTGAATTCATACAGCTTGACCGTGAACTAAAATTCGATGTTCTTTCAACTTCACTTCGGTCAAAAATTTTATTATTCAACCATGTGGCGCGGCAAAATAACATCGCTTTCAGACATTCTTTTACTTCAGCAACTGTCTAAGTTCACTTACAAATTTTCTTAGTTCAATAAACTCGTTACTTATTTACCTTATATAAGGGAAATATTTAACCTCCATTACTCAACTCACCTTGAAACATTCGAACAAGTACGTACAGAAATCATAATAAATATATGGACATAATATTTATGCACTGTCGTCCCAGATTTTTCGTCTTCTCCAACGGGCAGGCGGTTAAGCATCAGACTGTGAACTAAAAAGATCTCGGATCGATTCCAGCTAAATACGTGCGATATTTTTAACAGACCGCAGCTCTTCTGGAGGTAATAGCAAACGAAGAACACGAATACAAAAGTTAAAGGGAGAACTCTCCCACTCACTGAGTTGGCTCTCTACTCACCCCCTTCCTCTTTCTATGTTATAATAAAAAATAATTTGTGCAACCCGATTTTGATAATGGATCGATTAATGAAAAAGTTTCCTTTCAAGCGCCATGCATGTTATTATTATTCCCGACCAGCGACCGGCGCTACCCAAGGAATTTATTTTCGATCGATCATCCGGGCAACGCAGGCTCGGCTCGCTGCATGTCAAGGAGCGTCTAATGAAGCTTCGTAATTGCCTTGACCTGAAAAGATCGTCTTGGCAGAAGCTGTTAGATCTGGAGTAATTTTTGAGCCTTTAGTTGCGTCGAGGGGCAAAAATTCCAATGAGTTTGCATCTCTTTTCTGGATCCATGAGAAGCTTCTCTTCCGGGAATTATTAGAGGTTTTTAGTGTTTGCTTTAGCGTATGCCGGTAGGATGGCGTTGGCCGATGGAAAAGAAAGATGTTTGAGTAAGAAACTTCTTTGAGAAGACGTGCTGCGGATACCGTGGGTAAAACGATTCTGTAATTTGGGCTAGAATTTTCTTCGAAATGAAATATCCAACTGCGACCCTCTAAAGTTGTAGCTAATGACGGTTTTGCTACGACACACACCATGTATATGAAACTAACTATGGTGGAAATAACGATAAGACACCCTACATTTTCACTTAACACGTTAACTGCGATCGGTTAAACTGAAGTTCAATATTCAATTCAAGTTTAAAGTCAATTCTGGTAATCAACTTTGAAAATAGTAAAGATTAACTGGATCAGGCGTTTATTTAGCTTATATTAAGTATTAATAAAAATAAGTTAGTGACTGCAGGTGGGTCAGTAGCACTACGAAAATCACCTAAGTGACCAGCGGTGGTTCACTTCGCAGGAAATGTGTTAAAACCTTTTGAATATTACAAGAAGTATACAAACATTCTGACCAAAGGCTGGATATAAAACAAGAAGTAAGCTTTTATTTAATTTTCGTATTACGGTAAAGTTTAGGTACCAAAATAGCAAAAAAACTGTTGGGGAGGAAAAAATTCATTGGAAACAAAAATAAGGCACCCTACAACATTTCCGTTTATCCGAGCTTCTTAACCATTGACCCCAAAGGAAAAATCGAACATCTTTTCGATATGACACTAGGCTATGTACCGACGTTCAGATATCTCAAATTCAGGTTTAAATTATAGAAATCCTATTTTAAGAATGGTCACCAAAGCTCTTTGTCAGAATTCATAAAGAGCCAATTAATAGATCTAAATGATAAAATTCCCCTACAAATCAATTTCCATTTAGCTCAATAGCTCAGGAATAGTAATTTGCAATTTCCTCCAAAATACTCATGAGTGTGGATCGAGGAAATCCCCAGAAATCAGTCAGTCGTCACCAAATATTTCCTGAGGCTTCTTCTACAAGAAACACTTCCAAAATCTTCTCACATCTCTGGAGTCGAATGTAACGGCCAAAAAGTTTCGGCAAATTCTCAATACTTCCCAAAATTTTGTGTTTAAAGAGAGGACACCAAAACCAGAGCTAAAATAGATACACATGGGACGAAGAGAGGAGCAGGAGAGAGAAAAAGCACAAATTGAGTACCGGCAATAATGCAAACACTGTGCTCCCGAATGAAAAAAGTTCAATTTAGATGGGCCTGAGGGATTTCAACACAATGGTCATGATTTAAGGAAGGATGAGCAGATCTTCAGCAGAAGGCCCTTCGGAGGAGGATCGATGATGATTTGGGGGCATTTTCAACATGAGGTAAGGCGAGCATGATGTTGACGGAGGGAAGACAAATTTTTGTGCTACCATAGCGTCAGGTCTACCTGTCCAAGTGCAGTTGGAGATGCTCGAATTGTTTATCGCTAATTTAAATGTATTGAAATAAGTAATAGCCATCAATAAACCCCCCTAGCCTCACGTTAAAGTACTTGCTAGAGGTAGATCTCATGCTCCAGTTTGGTGGACCTCACGCTATAGTAGATTCCCTGCCGCTTTAGTACTAGCTAGAGGTAGATCTCGGGCTGTAGTGTGGTGGACCTCGCCCCATAGCAGCACCCCTCTCGCCATAGTACTAGCTAGAGGTAGATCGCATGCTATAGTGTGGTAGATCTCACGCTATAGCAGAACCCTTCACGCTATAGTACTAGCTAGAGGTAGATCGCATGTTAGACCTCACGCTATAGCAGCACCCCTCACGCTATAGTACTTGTTGGAGGCAGATCTCATGCTGTAGTGCGGTAGACCTTACGCTATAGTTCTAGCTAAAGGTAGATCTCATGCTATAGCGTGGTAGTCCTTTCCAAGAATCAAATTTCTCTCCTAGAACGTTTCACAGATTGTCAACATGAGGCGCTTGATTTCTAGATTTTCAAGCACATCGCCAGCCACGAAAACTTCCACGGTGTCGGGATGAGAGCGCACTTCACAGCTCAGTCTCAGGGGGCATTTGTTGAAGTTTACGCCGATCCTGCTCTCGAAAATGTACTCCTGGACGCTCTTTTCGAGGAGACAACGGATTTAAAAGCGTCCATCAAAGTTGTACGTGTCGTTCAAAATATTCCACGAGTTTCAGTAACACAACACTACGATTCAAAATGTTCCTTTATTTTCAAGATCAAAACAAATTACTTTTTATATTGAGATTTTATTTTGATTAATCTATGCTCTGTAGAGTAAAAAATTATCCTCATGGAACAAAGTGGGGATGCAAGTATGTATAATGCACCCTTTAATGCGCATAAAGCACTACCATATTAGATGGTAGTCACTACTTACATAAAACACTAAATACCTTGAAAGAAAGGCTTCTCAATTCACTCCCCTGCTATTTTTTTACAAGAGACTGCATTACACTTCAACTTAACAGCACAAATGTATTGGTTTAGTTGTCTTTTTACATGTTCGCATACGAAATTTTGTTAGCATTAGTCTTCCCACAACATTGTCATTAATATCCAACGGGAGACCTAAGCGACTCTACAGAATTCAATTTTGTTCACTGCAATCTACAGAACAAAAAAATAACACCCTGATGACTGTTTTTAGTCCGAGCATTCCTGATGATGTCGCAGATGAACTCCACTTTTCAAAACATTGTTTAGAGAAAATATCAGTGCGCATTAGCTATACCACGTTAATGAGATTATTAATTTTTGATCTCTTCTGCGTCGACAAAATGATTTTTTGGATAAATTTGTTCATGTGTAAGAAGTTGAGAGGCAAAATAGATCAACTTTCAACTTTTAGATAGATAAACTTTCCCTGGAACAGGCCGCTACGAGAGAAATTGTGACAGACTGAATAGCAGGAAGGAAGAATGTGACAAAAATTAAAAAAGAAACTTGAGGGACGCGTTTGAAAATAAAAAACAAACCAGAAAGCAAAAATATTGCTTGGAAATGGTGCCATTTTTCATATTTTCGTCCGCCACTAATTATCTCCCGGTTAAGGAGAACACATTCTCATATTTTGTAGTAATCTGATGTGTGATGTTTTATTCAATAATTAACCCATTTCTTTTAAGAGTTGTTGATATACGAGTAAATTTTGGAACTCATTTATGTATGCATTTTCTTTTATACGTATTTATTGCTTCACTACTGTGTGAGGACGGTTGGAAGGTTTATTCATTCGTAAATCAGAATTAAATACTAAATTTGAAGAACTTAATCATACTCACGTAATTTACAGGGTGTGATTGTGAGCCCAGATATAATAGTGTTTTAGTGACCCAAGAACTCTAGTACTTGAACATGACAATTGAAAATGCTTGTATGTAATGAGGGGTTATCTAACGTTTTTCTAATTGCGGTTTATCTTATATTTACTTAATTAAAGTTTATCGAACGTTTTTCTAATTAGGGATTAACTTATATTTACCTAATTAAAGTTTATCTAATGTTTATCTAATTACGGTTTATCTAATGTTTATCTAATTAAGGTTTATCTAATGCTCATCTAATTAGGCTTTATTTTATATTTATCTAGTTAAGGTTTATCTCTAAAGGTTCGATGCAGTTTTTCTTGATCTTTCTTTTCATTGTGAGTGCTTTTCACCCCAGTTATTTCATGAGAATGTTTCTTCCAAGTTTACTAGTCTTTTATCCAGTCAAAGTGATGAGAAGTTCCATAAGGATATTTGTTACGAGTGCACTAGTCTTCTTTCAGTCATCAAAGTCGGTGCTACGCGGCAAATTATTTTCTGTACCCCAGTTCAGAAAATAATTTGCCGCGTAGCACCGACTGTAGCGCAGTTCATACCAGCTTCAGGGCAGTACAATGCGCCCACAGTTCTGGCAGGAGCGATTCAATTGCTGCTACTAGCAATTTAGCGCAAAGGTAACTGTGATCGCACAAGCGCAGAACACGCTGCGAAAATTATCTCTTGACAAATGAGGGTCACTTGCTCGGCAATGCGTTCGTTGCCGCTCAGCGGAGTTCACTGACGAAATTACTGCAGTAGTGGGCGTGGCTACGATGTAATAAAACTACGGGAAAAGCGTACAAGTTGCTTCACAGCCATTGCTGGGTCACGCTGTTGATGCTACACTAATACCGTAGTAGTTCTGGATCAATATTATGTGACAAACACTATATACATATGTTCCCCCTGTTATTAATTCTTTCACTTTTTATTGGGGCACTCCTATCATTAAGTCCATCAACTAACTTTTTAGAGTTCATGCTAAAATTTACAGAGTAGCGTGAGAAAAACAAACAAACGGAATATCATTTCATTACTGTCCCTGAATCTAATAGATTTCGTTGATAATTTCTCAATCATTTTACTGAACGAGAGAACGTGAAACACTGTGTTTGAACTTGGGTAATGTTTCCGAGACACAATTGCCGTAACTTCGTTTCGAACATTCGCAAATACATTAACCCTGGCTTCTCGCTCTCAAAAACTTGCGTTTACTTTCCGCCTGCGACCTGTTCTTAGGTAACAAAATTACTGCCTGGCTTAGCCTTCTTCCAGAGCATTATGGGCTCCTAAATCTCGCTGCGTCATTTCAAACAGGACAAACGGCAAAGAGCCGCAGTGTGCCGCTCGAATTGAAATCTCTGTGTTGTTTGTAGGAGGAATCTTTTCTCGTCTGTGCCATTCTAAGATGTCGAGATCACCTCCTTACTGTGCGAGAATTTCGTTAGGAGAAATAAGTTCATTTCACCTCGTCCTGCGATTCAATGCTTGCTGCGAAAAAAATCTTTGCCAAGGGTAATGTAGGCTGAAGTGAATACAAGGGATTAGTGTCGAAAAGAGTGTACAGAATACACAAAAGTTAATGTAATAAAGGATGTGCGGAAGATGTGAGAAAGATCGTAGATATTATGTCAGCACTGAAAAGGTCTTGAAAAGTCACGGGTATTTGAAAGAAATTTTCCATCAGTAAATTAATCAGAAATATAAAAAAAACGTATCGTAGCAGAAACTGTCTTTAATACAATTTAAGTAATTTCTACTATTAGGAGGCGAAACTGATTTTTTATATGATTCATCTTTTTAGCCAATACATACAGCAAGAAAATTATCACCACATGAAATTATACGCGCATTGAATCCTGAAAAAAATAATTTTTTTTCAAAATTATGTTAGGTGAGCAAAGAACAACTTAGAATAGACTGAGATATATTATAAAAAATTAGTAAAAAATATTCACCAATTTGATACAAATGAAAATTTTTATATAAGCGTTACGAAATATTTACCCGAATCTGGATATCATTTGTCTTGCAGTCGCTAATGCAATCGTAATCGTAAAATCGATGTCAAAACTAGTATCGATGTCAGATATCGCGCAAGGGATCTTGTAATCACATGCTTCACCATGTTTTCTTTCCTAATAACCAATATGCACATTTTAGTTATTCATAACAACATCGGGTACGTGTTTACTTATACATTATAGGACCGGTGAATTAAAGCTTGTTTTTCTCACTCCATGCGTCGAGCAATTAACAGCTTGTAAACCTGGAACTAATTTCCAAGCCTCGGCTGCTTTTCTGTCTTGAACAAAGTTAACACTTAGTATCGTACTTGAAACAACTTAACTCCTTTACTGCGATGGGTTAAACTTAAGTTCAATATTCAACTCAAATTTAAATCGATGGATGTAAGCAATTATGAATATAGCAAACATTAACTGGATCGGGCATTCATTTAGGTTTAATGGAGTATTTATAAAAATTGAGTTTGTGACTGCAGGTTGGTAAGCAGCATCATAAAAATTCCCTCCGTGAACACCGGCTGCGCACGCCGCGGTCAAAGTGTTTATATGCAAAAGTGGAATGCAATATCGGAGAGTCGGTAAACTCTACATAGTTCGGAGGCAGACCAAATCAACATTTGTGCTGTGAATGGTTGCAGATAATAGCTGCCTCCTTCGTGCCTACATTGACTCAGATGATTCCAGTGTGGCATCCAGACAACAGTTCTGTCAACAAACGCAGGTTTTCAGCGGCAATTTGTAGTGTGATCAAGGAGAGCAGTTTATCTACTGAGTGGTTATGTTGATCGAGTTAGTTATGTGCAACCAATACATACAAGGAAATAGTTTTTATGTCTAAAATTCCTTAACGTTTATTTTAAAGAAATCAATAGTCATCAGAGTTGATCATTCTAAATGAGTTTGTGTGTCATTACTGATATATATATATAGTACTCAACGAATATTAATTGAACATTCCAACGTTATAGTGGGATAAGGGTCGGCTAGAAAAATAAGAGTGAAATTTTTCTTCAAGTACGTAAAAATGACATCACAAGATGTGAGTAAGGTATATTGTTCATTATTTGAGGATTCATGGTTATCATAATTTTCAGAGTTTACCTCAGTAGATACGAGTTGGGCACACTGCTCATAATTTAATTATATATACATCGTCATTGTTATCTAACTAATTTTGCCTCAGAAAATTTGTGAAAGGTATTTAGTTCTTGATTTGAAGAATTATGTTTAGCCTATCGAAATTTCAGTCATTTCATCTCATGAGATTTGAGTACAATATTTATGTCTTAATTGAAAATTTACGGTTGCTACAATTGTACTCGTTTCTCCTCACAAGATTTGAGGCAGTATATATTGTTCATAATACAAAAATTAATGGTCATCGTAATTTCACGAGCTCAATGCGGATCAAGTGTTGAGACTCTAAGCGTCTTCTTCGTTTCTTTCTCCACTTTAATTTGGTGGAAAAATTTTACTTCAGATGTTTCAAATTTCAAAATTTGCAATTTGAAATTACTGACAATATCCTCTCCCTTACAACAACACAACACACTAACTGTTTGGAAGTCCACACACAAATTATTGTATGTGTATAGTAAAATATATATGTTCCCTTAAGAAGATAGATATGTCTAATTACAACATGTAAATAAAATATTTAAAAGATTATCAATATCTCTATTCATTTAGCCAAAGTTTTTAAAGGACTTTTTCACTTATCTTTTCGTCACATCAATTTACACGCTTCCACGTTTGTGAAGCGTTAGTGGCAAATAAAACAAACACGCGCGATATCGCATTAAAATTAGCAATTACGGGGGACGCCTGTAAAACTTGACAAAGTCGCACATCTCTCGCTGATGGAATCGTTGGAATAACGAAGGTGGGAGTAGCGTAGGTGGTCAAAAAAAGACGAGAGCTACAAATAAATGTTGGAAAAGTGATGGCGCGGTAGAAGCAGTTGAATCTATCTTGAAGGGCGTGTAGGTTGATACTTTTATTTCCTAGTATAATCGAATTCATTAATCGATTACAAAGCATCAATGTTGTGCAAGGTATTCTTGCGCAGCATCGACACGTCGAAACAAGTATCAGTAGAAAATCCTTCACATTTTTCTGAATGAATCTTGATGGTGTTGCTCAAAACAATAATTGGTGCGAATTTCTTACGTGTATTTTTTCACTCGTGTGGATTTGCTGGCAGTGAATACAATCCAGTATTCCATGGAGATGGGCATCTATACACACTTTTCTTTCAACTTGTACAATTGCAACGATTCAAATTTCCAACCTCCAAATTTTCCTTCTCTGGACTTTCTATTGATTAAATTTTACCGGTAATTGCTATCGCAGGTCCTGATATTTGTGCCGCAAAACATTTCTTCAACTTGGGAGCGTGTTAGTGAAGATGATGAAGAACAGATTTGGGAAATTCATAAGGCTCTAAAAAATTTCTCAGAAATACATTTGCAAGTCTAACCAGGACCTTTTTGAATCCATAACTTAATGAAACTTATGTATCTTCAGATTGATTGATTTTAGCACTAGAACTCAGTGAAAAAAGGTGTCTCATGAAGAAATTGTCGAGAAAAAATTGACAAGGAAGTGAAATGTGTCATTGACATGTGAGACAATATGAAAATGTTCTAAACAAATTTACCATTATTTGTGCTCCTCAAATGAAAAACTCAACAAGTTCGAGCAGGTACAAAGTTCGAGTACGAAATTTCTGAGCTCGAACTTTGTTCTTCCTCGAACTTGGAACCTGAAATAGAACAGACACCAAGTTTAGGCAATACTACAAAGTTCGAGTACGAAATTTCTGTGCTCTAGCTTTGTTCTTCTTTCTTGAACTTGACGCCTCAAATGAAAGTCACCAAGTTTGAGGAAGGGCAAAGTTCGAGTATGAAATTTCTGAGCTCGAACTTTGTTCTTTCTTGACCTTGACACCTCAAATGAAAGTCACCAAGTTCAAGGAAGGCTAAAGCTTGAGCACAAAAATTTAGCTCGTCGCTTCAATTCCAGGACGATGGGTGCAGGGCGCTGGAGTGCAACACTTGGTCAGTTGGAAGCTTCTTCGCTCGATTTCTGTCCCCAAGAACAGGCCAGTCAGCTCCTTGGGGCCCTCAGCGCACCGATATTGGCTTCTCAAATGATTGGTCAACGAGCTACAGGGTCCTTCAAAGTTTATCTTGTTTCTACCTCGAGCCTCGAACCCTGAAATACCGAGTTGTTGGTGAACAGCCAACTTGGTCTGAATGTGCTACAATTTTACTAAATGTCGTCCCATTTCTTCCATCGAAACTGCGTGATGTTTAATTTCGGGAAATGATTTTTTCGAAGGGGTATCTCGACAATCAACATTGAACAAACCTCTTTCAAACAACGTTGAGTTACGTACGTTGCCCAAGTCTTCGACGACTTATTCCAACGCAGCTCTCGAGTTAACTTTAACTTGATTTTGTTTGAGCGCTCTTCGTGAAAATGTAGATAATCATTTTCTTAGTCTAGGGAGAGTCGTTTCCATGCCAAAGTGAAGAACTATTTGAAAATTTCGATGCCATGTTGTGCGTCAGATGTAGGGACTAGTAAACCTATTGCAATAGTTCTGTAAATATTCCCGATCTAGTATCAATAATATTTTGTTAAAGAAACGTTTCGTTTTTTGTGGGAACTTTTCTGCCGTCAAAGTAAGGATAATATTGGAAATACTCATTGTAACCCGATATGATTGTTGTTGTAACTTTTTAGAATATATTGGAACATAAATTTTTGCATAATTCTTTACTCACAAAATGAAAATATAAATTTCATATTGACAAAGATTTACACGTTTAAAATGGATATTTTTCTCCGCGCGAATAATTTTCTAAGTTAATGTTTTCCACGACGTTCAAGTTAAGTGTTTTTAGAGTAACCTGTCTTCCTGAACAGAGTTTTATTACTTTTCTTAAAACGATTAAGATAATTATTTGTGTTGCAATCATGCGAGCATTAAGTAGAGGTCAATGAAATGACAAACTAGCTCATCATCGGAGAATCAACAAGTTTTTTCGTCCGCATTTGTACATTTGGTTAAAAAACAAAAAAAATTAGGACACGAATTTGCAGGTTCACTAAATCAAAGTGATAGGCGTGTTCACATTGAATTTAGTTACTGTTAGTTGAAAAATTTTCATTAATATAACAAATTCTTGATTCAAAAGTATTCTCAGCGCACTGTTCTGTATTGTGTCCGGTCCTATAAGGATGTTTTACAAAATTAATTGTAATTAAATATAAATTATTCTGTTCAAATACAACCACTGTTGCCAAAATCTGTAGCAAAATCACAAATAAAATTTTAAAAATCATCAAACAAGATTTTCAATTTAATAAATTTCCGTTTTTTATATATTTCTTTTAGCAATTTTAAAAAAAAGGTATTTTACCTCAGAGTTATGGTGTTTTCCCCCTATTCTCAGAAGAAATCTTGTTCGTTAGGTATCATAGAATGTATTGAATAATAGAAAACTGAATGTAGAGTACAATTTCCAAAATATTGTACATTCGTTATGAGTAATCTACTGCTACAACTCTTTTTAAATAGGTTATTTTCAAAGGATGAATTTTGTTAGCAAATGAGGATCGTAAACACATTGTGTACTTTTTTATTTCTTCGCCGTCCAATAAGGCACGGTTTGGTAATTATTTAAAATTTTTATCTGATGGTTTCCAATGAATTGGTGGCGTGATCTTTAAAATATACGAGTTAACAGGCTTGAGCTACAGTGACTCACGACCAACACTTACACGAGATTTTTTACATAAATGTGCCTGCCTTCTTATACAAAAATTTACTTTTACAAAAATCGAGTTCACGTTTAATTGTTGGTGAAGAATGCATGTCAGAGCGCATCGGGATTGAGCTCCAACTTCAGCATTGCATAGGATGTCAATTTAGGAGAAAGAAGCCTTCCTGTTTTTTAATCAAAACCTTTGGGTGGAAATTCTCAAAATAAAAGCCACAAAAGTATATTTCGAGAAGCCTCTTCGTTTTGGAATGGCATGCAAAGTACTATGGTATTTGAAAACTAATGAAGAGCTTTCCAGCCAAATATTTTTCACGATATTTTGTATAGTTCGTTCAGTAAAAAATCATTCTAAAAACAACTGAACCTCTACGGAAAATATGGCTATGCAATCGAATGAACGATTCTTTCCGTTAAACTATCTAAAAAGAATTACTGATCACCGAAGCCTTCTACACCGATCAGAAAAATCGGAATAACTAAAACTGCTTCTGATTTCATTGCCGCCTATGCCTGTCGAGCTCATCCGAGCGTGTCCCAGTGAGCGGAGACACAGAATTGGTGCCTCCAAATGCTGCTTCGGAGGAACATCGAAAAATCGTCGAAGCCGAGCTTCCTTTCTGAATTCCAAATGGAGTTAAGGTCCTAATGAAAGCCCTGAACGACGATCATATCTGTCACATTACCAAGTGAATGAAAGTTACCAGCTTTGAGTCTAACGTTCCCAGTTGATTCTTTTGAGTTACCGAAACTGAAGTTAGTGAGACTCCCGGGAGGCATTCGTTTGCATTCTTTCATCAACATACATGAAGATTTAGTAAATTCTGCGCGATGTTTTTGAAGTAAGTCGTTACGATCGGTTTCCACTGCATGCATTTTGGAAGATTATTTACAAATGGGGAGCGCAATTTTACATCTTGAGCAGTCGTTTAGGTTTTGACCGACGAACATGAAGAAATAACTTCATCTTCAACCCTCAACTTCCCCACCGCCCAGTCAAACTTTTTCACCACCTCAGCGATTTAATTACTTGGGCGGAGAAAAACATGCATGAGGGCGGGAAAAAGTTAGACTGGGGTGTCTTACACGACACACTTAACACATGTAAATGCTCGAATATTTTATTTAGTGTCGAATTTCAACCTTTAATTTGTTTTTATATTCACTGCAAAAATCAGTCTTTATTCCGGTGTCGGTGATAACCAGATAACAATGACAAAATAACAACGGAGTTTGTGACAACGAAAATATTATTAACAAATTAGAGCGGTTGATAATTAACATGCATGTCTCAGAAAAATTTCTCATTTTATCAACTTGAAAATAAAGCGTCCTATATTTATTATGGATTTTATAACTTTTCGCTCATAACACGAATCGTCCTTTGAATAATATTGCCAGAATCTCGTTACCGTAATGTAACCAAGATTTCGGCTCAATACTGTGTCCTTTTGTCGATACTAAAATGTCATCATTATCTTATTACCGTACTGTTATCGTAATTTTGAAACCATAAAGCTATCACAATTTTAATACCTTAATTAATGTTTCCATAATCTGCCACAACCGTCACCATAATGCACTATTTGGGTGTCAAATCCTGCTTGGTCCACAGCCGCAGCGTCTCTAAATCGGGCTATTTCATCAAGTCACTAAATCGACCTATTTCATCAAGTCACTAAACCGACCTATTTCATCAAGTCACTAAATCGACCTATTTCATCGAGTCACAAGATCGACCAATTTCATCTAGTTTCTAAATCGACCTTTCGGCAAGTCTCTAAATCGGTCAATTTTTTTGGGAAAATCGACATATATCACACAGATCCTACATCGAATTATTTTATACATGCTCTAATTCGACCTATTTTATCTATTCTCAAAATCGCATTGCGATGTACGTTGCCATGAAACAAAATATCCTTGAGTTACTGAGAAAAACTGGAAGCGTTTTTCATCCTCTCAAGTAAAGGTTCGCCTGCAATGGAAACTAAAAGAGTAGTTGATCTTTTTTGCACTAATTTGTGAAGATTTATGTCGGCGGATGTAACACGTGTCGAGCAAAGTGGACTCAGTGTTATGTATATGCATATATAAAGAGTGCAAATCTTCAAATTAGTTTCACAACTGCTGGCTGCACTTGAAGAAAACCTTTGGGTTCTGTAAGAATATGAGTCAGTACGAAATAAACCCAATGCAAGGAAAAGTGGGTTCTACCTGTTTTTATCAATAGCGATTTCAATTTATTTATCAATGACATCAGTTAGTTTAAGTGATAAACAATAATGTCTTCATCGCATGAGAAGCTCATGATTTAAAAAACACACTCACTAGATGCACTTAAACAACAGGAGTAAAAGTTGCTGACAGTATTCTAAACTTCTACCAACTCTCAAAGTATTTGAACGATACGACCAAACACGAAACTAAACTAAATGAGGTGAAAAAGTAATAAAATTTAAGTTATAAGTAATAAGTTCTTTGCTGCAAGATAAGAATTGTGGCTTATAAGTTTTCAGTTATGTGTTTCAAGTTACAGGTTATAAGTTGCTAGTGAAAATGTATACGTAAAACCTAAAAGTTATGAGTTATATGCTATAAGTTGTAAATAATAACTAATACTTTACAATTCGTGAAATATAAAAGTTATAACCACAAAAATCATTGAACATTTATTCGCAGCACACAGTTTTGAAAAATCTTTCTTAAAGATTGTATCTTTATTATTTTTTTACTTATGTGTTTCCAGACTTTTGACATTAAAGTCACTATGTATTTCAAGTTTTGACTATAACCTACCCAATGTGAAAACCTAACTAAAGTAATAACCTACCTAATGCAGCAGCCTACTTAACGTGATAACCTAACTAAAGTAATAACACACCTAATGTGATAACCTACCAAAGTAAACCACTGTCCAAATCATAAAATCAACGTCCATTGTTAGACGCGAGTGTTTTTACCCGTTTTTGATCTGATGAGAGAAAAATTTTCGTATTGCAGTGTCATTAACCCTTCAAGTATCAACTTAAGATTATTTTCTTCGCGAGTTCACGTGACTGCACATCATCTTCTGAAGAAATCTCTGAATTTATGAGAAGTTCATGTGCATGACTTGCGACTTTCGTTAATTGTACGTGACTCGATATAATATTTTGTTGGTGTAGATGATTTGCTGCTTTCATTAATCGTGACGCTTCGTACGAGATCAATTTCCATTGAGATTAATTCTGCAGCTTCATTCTTTGAATTATTAACTTCATTCAATAAAATCACTCCTTGGGGATTATGTCAGTATTGTTTATAGACTTACCAAGATGAACGACTGAAATGCATCTATTTGTGCATACCGACTACAGGTATTATGTTTACTGGTGGAAAAATATTTCAGTAATTATTTTTTTGCTAACATGAAAATTACTAAAATTTTAAAAACGCTGGAATCTATTCTTCTGCACTAAGCTGAGTCAATCACTACAGGCATTTAAAAATGGACAACGTGAATATTTTACTTAAGTCCTTTAACTCATTTTGCAAAAAAACAACTCTATTCAAGCTGATAAATTTCAACCCATTACATCATAGTTACCCACAAAAAATAATTATTTCTCATTTTAATCCCTTCATATATAGTCGCTTCACGGCTATTTACAGTGGTAGAGCATCAAAACTACGTTCTATGAGCTACTGCCTGTCGTGGAGGGCTGTGACGACAGTCAGCCCTAGAAAATTTCAAATAAAAAGACCTTTTCAAGCCGGATATTGTCTCCTTGAATCTGCTCACCTGGGTCTCATAATGTCCTTAGGTTTCGCTGTTATAGAGCTGTTTTTCCAGCCTGCCTCTTGTAGGTGCCTGCGATGTACATAGGGTTAAGAACTTTAATTATGCTTTTGTTCCTTTTAAATTTATCATTCATTTTATTTCTTACTGTTTCTATTTATCATATGTATTATTGGTTGTCATATTTCTACGGAATATTATGGTTGTTCCTCATGAGTGTGTTTATGCGAACGGAGAAGCCGCCTCTGCGGTTACGTACGGAGGCCGGCCACCGCACCCTTTTAATCTGTTGTGGGTTGTCGCTGTGTGCGGGTGTGCGGGGGGCTTCTCGGGCGGTCGCTTAGGACCGACATGTGACTTTGATAATTTGTATAGGAGTTTAGGAAAGTGTAGTCGTTAGTGTAATTGTTATTCATTTTTCATATTATCGAGCTTGGTGATAGTTAGCATTAGTTATTAGAATACTTGCCAGTTTGAACTAAAGTTAAACTCTACACAACTAAAAAGTAGAATTCAGATTATCCAGTGTATAAGTGTTTTCTAAGTTAGTTTATTGTTTCAATAATGAACATCTGTAGAGCTCGTTGGCTTCACGTTACGTCTGGTGACAGTAAGATGCTTTTCTCTCTGCCAAGCTCCTATTATTGAGCTACCGGGGCTATAGAGCAGTGGCACCCAAGGGAAGCTTAATACAGTTCTATTGTCTATAACCCGAGTTTCTGTGTGTAAATCTATTAAATTCCTTTGTATATTTCCTGAAGCTTTATAGTGAATAGTGTGTAACTATTTGTTTTTGATTTGTTTTCAGGCTCACTTATCGGACTTCGTTTTGTCCACTTTTGTTTACTTAGTTTTTTCAATTCTATCTACTTCAACCAATAAAGCCTGCACCCCGTCGCCTCTTCCTAATTTCCACCGAGCATCATTAAGTGTTAACTTAGCTCAGTGGCTGGACCTATAACATCGCTACCGAGAGCTTCTACTGCTGGTCCGAGCACCCAACAGATGGAAGGCCTGACATGAGAAATATAGAGCCTAAGTCTGCCAGAGGGACTTGGAATTCGCATCTGGGTTCGGTGTGAGTCCATCGACAAGTTGACCTAGGTTTTGATTGTGTTTTTAGGTTCACTGGATTTTATGCTGATCTAAAGTGAAAACATTCAATTCGAATGGTATTTTTGAAAATTGGAATACCATTAGCAGAGTAATGGGAAGAGAACTTCTGGAAAGATTGAAAGGATTTTAGCTCACAAATTTATACAACTTCTGAACGGCAGTGTTTTTCATCTATTTGGAGAATTTTATTTTACTCCAACCAATTTGATATATAAATATGAGGATTTACTTTGATTTACGAACCAGAAAATGTGGCTTTGTATTACGGTCGATATATTTTGTCTACTTTTTTGAAAGAAATTCACCGAAACAAAAGTAAACAAATTCGAGAATGAGGATCAACCAAACCCATTGCGCCCTGCAAGTTATAAATTTGCTCGGAAGGGTTGTGAAGCGATAAAGCGTGTATATATTAACTATTGTTGTTATACAAACGATAATTCAAAAAGAGCAATTCTATTTGAATTGATCATGTCAAAAGTAAGACCTTTCACAGCAACATAAATCCCAGCAGACGAATTTTAGTCAAATCTATCTAAATTAGGACCAACGGAGAATCCCATTCATTATTGAAACCCTTGTTCTTCAGGTTTTTACTGTTCAATCTGCCTGGTAGATTGTCGCAACATACGAGCCTACTACGAACCAAAATTACACAACCCTGGCCTATATCATGTATCCGTGTCTAACACATGCAAGTTCTGTTACTTTTTGTTAACAGTTGTGAGTATTGGAAAAACAGAGTGGGGAAGAGAGCGACACAATGCTGTTAATTATTTTAGTGATGCAAATGCACACTTAATAATGATGATAATAAATAAATAGCAGAGGACGTCTTAATGTACAGGCACGTCGGAGACTTCTTGGGTAAGTAAAGAAGTCGGGAGTTGGTGCAGTCGGAGACTTGTCTTCAAGGCGCAAGATGAGTTAGGAATGAAACAGGTCAGTACGTGCTATAGGATTCAGTTTCTTTCAGGCAAATTAAAACATTTCTTCTTCATTCCCGTTACACCAATTCCAATATCAAAATCAATATGAGATTACCGACAGTTTGTGTGAATGGTGAAGTCGATCTAATCTGTTATATTTGATTAATTCATGAATTTGATTGTAAGAATTCCACATTAAATATATATTTTAATTACTTTAAAAGTCGTGCAGCGGTCATATTTTGAGCGCAACCTTGCTGCGTGAAAACTGCAGTAAACTATACGTAATACTTGTTTCAATGCAATTATGTTGCTGCATCGAACTGCTGTAATACTATACGCCGAATTTAAATGGCAAAACAAACACGAGATCAGCGACTGATGGTTTGAAATCGATGCAATTTTTAAATTGTGCGTGGGTGGAGAAGTTGCTGTTCATTGATTTCGATTACAGAGGAGGAGGATAAACTCACTTTAGGAGAAATAAGAGCATAAGGTAATGAGCAGAAAAACATGATCGAAAATTTCCCTAAGAATTATTTTAAAATTTTGACATTGAAGTCTGAATACAATAAGCTGTGAAGAAATCTGTGAGTTTCACCTAAAGAATATATATTTCTAGTGAAACGTAAAATGTTCATGCCAACGCTATCATCTCGGATTAGTAGAAGTAATTCTACGTTATTGTCAATGCTATGTTAGAGTCTGGCAAGGAAATTGATAGCAGTAATTAGTTGAGCAATACCCTATATTTAAGGGTTGATTTTATAATTTAGTTAAGACTCCTTAACTACAACAAAGGTGTTACAAAGAGAGGAAAGACACCATTTAGTATGGAGTTTTGGAAACTGAAAATTCATACGCAAGGTGTGTTCCCAGACAAGATCCCCTGCGCATAGAAACGGTAAGTGGCAAAGGAAGGTAATGAAACACGATAAGAATTGAGGGAGAAATTCGGAGGTGCTGACATTCAGGAAAACAGTGAATAAAAAAAAGATGGTCCGTTACAAGAAAGAAATACTCTTCTATTACAACTAAAATAAGGCCTACTTAACCTTCAAGTCGGTACTTCGAATCTTCCTTTTAGGAGCGCTAGTGCCTAAAGATGCAATATGTATATATATATATGGAGACACAACTATATATATATATTTGTGTCTTCCTGAGGGGGCTACATTCCAAGTCTGATCAGAAAACAGTTCATGTTGAACTCGCATTAAATAAGAAAATGCGCTGCTTGTTTGATTTTTTGTACATCTGGTCTCTTATATAACTTTGAAATTTCCAAATTAAGACTGATGATTTTGGTGAGTACATTGGATTTTGTACTTCGCTTTCGAAATCTTGCCATTCATATAGGAAGTACGTTGTATAAACCTGCGCAAACATATTCGATTCAAACGACCAGCATGGCTCCCAAATAGAACAAGTCATGTATATTGAATATCGCTTCCTGCTGATGTTTAGTCTGGCTGATGGTGAAGCCTAAAAATGATGACAATATTTGTTCACCCATGGAAATTCGCAATGACAACAGAAATCGTAAGTTTCTCAGGGTGAAACGTTCGTTGATAGCACTCGAATCTAAAATTTTCTTGCCTATGTGGAAATGCTGTTCCTTGAAATATGTTACCTACACAGCTAAGTATCTACTTTTTTTACTAATTCTATGCGCTAATGATACATTTAATTGGAGTATAACTGCGCCAGTAAAGGTGAAAATTTACTGGGAAAATACTTAGATAAATAATTTGGTGCCTGTCTGCCTGCTTGCTTTCTTGCTTGCATGCTTGCTTACTTGCTTGTCTGCCTGCCTGCTTCTCTGCCTGCCTGCCTGCCTGCCTGCCTGCTTGCTTGTCTGCCTGCTTGCTTGGTCGCTGTGCTCTCATTTCCATTCTGTAAACTGGATACCCAAGCTTCATATAAGGCTCCAAATTTTTGAGCTCCGATTCATTACGTTGATTGAAATATACTCAGTAGTTCTCCTAACGTAAAAATCGAAAACCTAAACACGAAACAACACGCGAAAGTGCTTTCAAAGACACTTTTCATACACATGTAATAGCTCTACCTTGAAAAATGCAGGTGAAAGAGCTAGTGCTCTAGTATTTTTTTATATACATCGTTTATATTATAGGCAGAATTATATGTATATTACTTTCTTAAAGTAATTTAGCGAAATAATTCAGCCTCTCACAGTTATTACATACCGAGGAATGTGAAAAACTGCACAAAATCCTAGTTTCAGTGACACGCAAGTTCGTCAAAATCGATGCCGTTCGAAGAGGTTTATTTAACCAAGGTGCAAGAGGGCCATGTGATCGTCCGAACATATCTATTCCATCTCGCGTCATTCCTTATTCATTGAATCTGGCCCATGGGACGGCTTGAAATGTGAGCTGTGGGGAATTGATGCGCATTTAGCGACTTTTTTTGGGCGCGCTGTGGGGTACTGATGTGCATTTAGCGACTTTGTTGTGCGCGCTGTGGGGTAATGATGTGCATTTAGCGACTTTATTGGGCGCGCTGTGGGGTAATGATGTGCATTTAGCGACTTTGTTGTAAGTGCTGTGGGTTATTGATGTGCATTTAGCGACTTTGTTGGGTGCGCTGTGGGGTATTGATGCGCATTTAGCGACTTTGTTGTGCGCTGTGTGGTATTGATGCGCATTTAGTGACTTTGTTGGGCGCGCTGTGGGGTATTGATGCGCATTTAGTGACTTGTTGTGAACGCTGTGGGGTATTCATGTGCATTTAGCGACTTGTTGTGAGCGCTGTGTTGTATTGATGTGCATTTAGTTACTTGTTGTGAGCGCTGTGTTGTATTGATGTGCATTTAGCGACTTATTGTGAGCGCTGTGGGGTATTGATGTGCATTTAGCGACTTGTTGTGCGTGCTGTGGGGTATCGCTGTGCATTTAACGACTTGTTGTGAACGCTCTGGTGTTTTTATGTGCATTTAGCGACTTGTTGTGAATGCAGTGGGGTATTGCTGAGCATTTAGCGACTTGTTGTGTGTGCTGTAGGATCTTGATGTGCATTTAGCGACTTTACTGTCGTGGGTGAATACGTTGTATGAAACTAAACTGTAGTTAAAATTATGGCAGGTAAGAATTTAGATATTCTTTTCATTTCAATGTTGTGGCTTCAGTACCTGTGTGTCTACTAGTGAGATACTGCAGTTAAAATAATGTGAAAAACGTGAACTGTATAATTTTTGGAAGTTAGTGCTATTCTCTATAGAATTAAGAACTTAATAACCCAAATAGAGGACTTAGTGGAGAATACAACCTGAGAATTCAACAAACTCATATTGCTACCCTGTGAATAATTGGGGTAAATCCAACAGGTGGTGGTAGTGGAAACAAAAATTATTCCGGTATGTTCGGTGGGCAAAATAAATCAGAAAGAGGGAACTTTCTCTAATTAAGCTTGACGTAGTCTTTTTCTGACTTTGATGGTCGTGTTCAAAGTGTTGATCCATGCGTCCATATTTATTAAAGTACCTGGATATAAATTTCTCCGGTTATTCAAAGCGATGAGTTTCATTTATGTATTCAATGTACGTTCCAGGTTCCAAAAATGACTGCAAAATTTTTAAATTGAGGCCTCAAATCATTTCTGGTAACTCAAAAAATGGTTAAAATGGGCTTCGTTTTTATTACTCGACCACTTTTCGTTTAGGATACTTTTAGCTGAATTTAAAACAACGCATATTATTGTTATTTAAAAAAATAACTCCTATTTTAGTGTTCAGGTGACCAGTTAACAGGATGGAAGATGCGACGGGCACATCACCCACACATAGGGTGCACTATACAAGCCATACATAGGGTGCACTATACAAGCCATACACAGGGTGCACTATACAAGCTATACATTGGGTGCACTATACAAGCTATACATTGGGTGCACTATACAAGCTATACATTATTAAAGTATTCTATTTCCAACATTATTCTACTAGGCGAGGGACTTACAGCACCAGATTATGAGGGTTGTGAGCGTAAGGATCTGTTAGGAAAATGTTCTGCGTTAATTTATGTTACATTGCTCAAACCAGCTACGGTTGTCAGCTGCTCCAGTCAGGTGCTCCAGTCAGGTGCTCCAGTCAGCTTCTCCAGTCAGGTCAGATTCTCCAGTCAGCTTCCCCAGTCACCTGCTGCTGTCAGCTGCTCCAGTCAGCTGCTCCAGTCAGCTGCTTCAGTCAGCTGCTTCAGTCAGCTGCTCCAGTCAGCTGCTCCAGTCAGCTGCTTCAGTCAGCTGCTTCAGTCAGCTGCTCCAGTCAGCTGTTTCAATCAGCTGCTCCAGTCAGCTGCTCCAGTCAGCTGCTCCAGACAGCTGCTCCAGTCAGGTGCTCCAGTCAGCTGCTCCAGACAGCTGCTCCAGTCAGCTGTTTTAATCAAATCAGCTGCTCCAGACAGCTGCTCCAGTCAGCTGCTCCAGACAGCTGCTCCAGTCAGGTGCTCCAGTCAGCTGCTTCAGTCAGCTGCTCCAGTCAGCTGTTTCAATCAGCTGCTCCAGTCAGCTGCTCCAGTCAGCTGCTCCAGACAGCTGCTCCAGTCAGGTGCTCCAGTCAGCTGCTCCAGACAGCTGCTCCAGTCAGCTGTTTCAATCAGCTGCTCCAGACAGCTGCTCCAGTCAGCTGCTCCAGACAGCTGCTCCAGTCAGGTGCTCCAGTCAGCTGCTCCAGACAGCTGCTCCAGTCAGCTGCTCCAGTCAGCTGCTCCAGTCAGCTGCTACAGTCAGCTGATACAGTCAGCTGCTCCAGTCAGCTGCACCAGTCAGCTGCTCCAGTCAGCTGCTCCAGACAGCTGCTCCAGTCAGCTGCTCCAGTCAGGTGCTCCAGTCAGCTGCTCCAGACAGCTGCTCCAGTCAGCTGCTCCAGACAGCTGCTCCAGTCAGCTGCTCTAGACAGCTGCTCCAGTCAGGTGCTCCAGTCAGCTGCTCCAGACAGCTGCTCCAGTCAGCTGCTCCAGTCAGCTGCTCCAGTCAGCTGCTACAGTCAGCTGCTACAGTCAGCTGCTACAGTCAGCTGCTCCAGTCAGCTGCTCCAGACAGCTGCTCCAGTCAGGTACTCCAGTCAGCTGCTCCAGTCCGCTGCTCCAGTCAGCTGCTCCAGTCAGCTGCTACAGTCAGCTGCTCCATCACAACTTCATTCGTATCTCCGCCCCGGTGGGGTAGGTGTGGCTGCATCAAAATTTCTAACATCTGCTCATCAAGAAAACATGACACATGAGCATTCATTTCCCCTGGTACCCTCCCAATGTGTGTTGATTTCCGCGTAATTTACTGCCAACCTGAGTGGTGTACATTTCCGCGTAATTTACTGCCAACCTGAGTGGTGTACATTTCCGCGTAATTTACTGCCAACCTGAGTGGTGTACGTTTCCGCGTAATTTACTGCCAACCTGAGTGGTGTACATTTCCGCGTAATTTACTGCCAACCTGAGTGGTGTACGTTTCCGCGTAATTTACTGCCAACCTGAGTGGTGTACGTTTCCGCGTAATTTACTGCCAACCTGAGTGGTGTACATTTCCGCGTAATTTACTGCCAACCTGAGTGGTGTACATTTCCGCGTAATTTACTGCCAACCTGAGTGGTGTACGTTTCCGCGTAATTTACTGCCAACCTGAGTGGTGTACATTTCCGCGTAATTTACTGCCAACCTGAGTGGTGTACATTTCCGCGTAATTTACTGCCAACCTGAGTGGTGTACGTTTCCGCGTAATTTACTGCCAACCTGAGTGGTGTACGTTTCCGCGTAATTTACTGCCAACCTGAGTGGTGTACATTTCCGCGTAATTTACTGCCAACCTGAGTGGTGTACATTTCCGCGTAATTTACTGCCAACCTGAGTGGTGTACATTTCCGCGTAATTTACTGCCAACCTGAGTGGTGTACATTTCCGCGTAATTTACTGCCAACCTGAGTGGTGT
The DNA here is from genome assembly GCA_030386875.1 of Morinoia aosen. Classification (NCBI taxonomy): domain Eukaryota; kingdom Metazoa; phylum Arthropoda; class Malacostraca; order Amphipoda; family Talitridae; genus Morinoia; species Morinoia aosen. The sequence continues at coordinate 63,329,764 of CM059565.1, read as the reverse complement.
ACATTTCCGCGTAATTTACTGCCAACCTGAGTGGTGTACGTTTCCGCGTAATTTACTGCCAACCTGAGTGGTGTACATTTCCGCGTAATTTACTGCCAACCTGAGTGGTGTACGTTTCCGCGTAATTTACTGCCAACCTGAGTGGTGTACATTTCCGCGTAATTTACTGCCAACCTGAGTGGTGTACGTTTCCGCGTAATTTACTGCCAACCTGAGTGGTGTACATTTCCGCGTAATTTACTGCCAACCTGAGTGGTGTACGTTTCCGCGTAATTTACTGCCAACCTGAGTGGTGTACATTTCCGCGTAATTTACTGCCAATCTGAGTGGTGTACATTTCCGCGTAATTTACTGCCAACCTGAGTGGTGTACATTTCCGCGTAATTTACTGCCAACCTGAGTGGTGTACATTTCCGCGTAATTTACTGCCAATCTGAGTGGTGTACATATCCGCGTAATTTACTGCCAACCTGAGTGGTGTACATTTCCGCGTAATTTACTGCCAACCTGAGTGGTGTACATTTCCGCGTAATTTACTGCCAACCTGAGTGGTGTACATTTCCGCGTAATTTACTGCCAACCTGAGTGGTGTACATTTCCGCGTAATTTACTGCCAATCTGAGTGGTGTACATTTCCGTGTAATTTACTGCCGACCTGAGTGGTGTACATTTCCGCGTAATTTACTGCCAACCTGAGTGGTGTACATTTCCTTCTAGTCTACTTTCAACAAATGGAAACATGAGGGCTCATTTCCCTCTAATTTAGTCCCGGCAGGCTGCTAAATCAGAAAGAAGCCCAATAAAAACTGGCCTAAATCGGTTCAAAATTATTATGCATTGTCCGTTTATGCAGGGAGGAATTTGTTGATTTTACATAGCAGATTGGAAATCACCTAACCATTGAAACTGTATAATTCAGATTTTTCCTTCCGTCGTTGACTTTTCAAGTTAAATTTACTCGCTGTAGTAACTAAAAATAATTCTGAACCATAATTTCTAAGTTGTATAAAAGTTTTATTCATCGCCTCCGTGAATCATTATTTTAACCGGCAATTATTTGGGAAAATACATAGCATTTTATTCATGCAAGGAGCTATAATCGGCTAGATGACTGAAAACTAGGTTATGCATTTTGGGAAGCTCAGAACTTAGATTTTAAAAAAAGTCAAATTGTGCATGAAGAATTTCCTAGATATCACTGAGAAATTTTAATCAAAGTAAAATGTACACTGCCAAGCCGGAATTAAAGCCTTCAGTCTGGATGATGAGGAAAATTCGACAAGAATAATGTTGAAAACTGCTGCTTGTAGTTGGTTGCAGGGCAGGAAGAAAACTTACAAGTTGCTAAAGCTCTTGGATTTGTTTTTTAACATGCTTTTGTGTCTATTTTTACGGATCTTTTTCAGGTGCGCCCCGCCATTATTGCAACACATAAGTTTAATCAATTGTAACTTTCGAAATAATGCGCCTATCGACCTCAAATAACAATTGAGTGAATTTATGTGTTGCATTAAGAGCGGGGCTTGTCAGGAAAAGATCCATTTATACCTGCGTATGCACATCGGGAGCGGGATCGTGTTCTTCGTATAATTAGTAGCGGTGAATCTGTTCGGTAATTAGTAGGAGTGAGCCTTTTCAAATTTCAAAAGATTCTAATAGTCAACCACCTACATATTTAAATACAAAATTTCACGCATAAACGTCGTTTCAAAAAAGATAGTAATCATTTCCGTAGTTTTATAAATGTTAATTTTTGGGCATAACTTTGGAAATGAAATAAATAGTGAGTGAAATTTTAGAAATATGAGCTCTTAAATAAGCTCGAATACGGTGATAAGAAATTTAAAAGGAAGAAAGAATTTCATAACGACAAAATTTTCTCGAAAATGTTTTTCTGAAGCTAATTCGATCCTTTTTGCGCGACGATGCGGCGTAGAATTTAAATCCCAATATCTGAACGTCGTGCAACTACTTCAGCTTTAGTTTTCTAGACGACAGCGGACGTGAGAGACAACATTAGAGCTCGTGCTCTCCCAACAAACTCTCCTTCATTTTACGAATAAACTCTGCGGGAAAACCACGAGCGTTTCATGGAGATTTTCCCTAAGAGGCAAGGAAATTAACACTTAAACTGCCGCTGGTGAAATAGAATTTCAATATTCAACTCATATTCAAAGCCGAATGTATTCAGTAATGTTGAAAGTATCAAACAATTTCTGGATCGTGTCTTCAGGTTTCATTAAGTATTTATGAAAATTGAGTTTGTGGCTACTGGTCGGTCAGCAGCACAATGAAAATTGCTTCCGTGCACCACCGGTGGCTCACTTCGCAGCCAAAGTGTTGAGGACATTGCAAAAGCAGCAGCGACGCAGGCTAGCGGCCATGACACAGTAATGAAGTCCTGCTGTCGTCTGTGGCGCGTGTGTCGTAAATGCGCTGTCGTGGGGCGGAATGCAAATCAGAGCACCTCGCACGTCCTTCCCACTCCCGACTCTCGCTGCAATGCGAGCTTCTGCGCTTTGCTTTCGGAAGTACTCGAGTCCGGGGACGACGTTGGTGTTTAGCATTGAACACCGTGCAAATTTGTGTAATAGAATTTATTTTAGTATATGAAAATATACGGTCACAGGGATTGTTGTGTTTGAAATTTTGTTATCGAAGAACTGGCCCGGTCGCACTGATTTTGAATTGAGCATCTGTTTTTGCGGCCTTTCTTGTGAATAAATTTAAGTTGCAAAGATTTTTTCCTAACTTTATCTTAAAGGAGTTTCTCTTCAATTCGTCTGTAGAAAATTGACTTAAAAAGGTTTCACGGCGAACGAAGAGACTTTCACTAGGAGCTCGAATGGAACAGTGCCAATTTGAGAATTTAGGATATAGAAAAAATTAGTTTTTCTACTCCTAGACCTGAAAAATAAATTAAATTGAGGAAAGAATGAGTCATTTTCGATCCTAAAGCTTTATGACATAAGCCATTTGAGTTCACTGAGGATGCAGCCGCTTCAACATATTTTTTCTGAAACCCCAGGAAACAAAATTCTGTAAATTATTCAACGATGATTCTCTAACAATTGAAAGTGCTTATTTTGGAAAGAGTTTTCTTCATTTCGACGTTTATTATTCTCGAACTAAACTACCATGAAGATAAAACAATTTTCCCGTGCACTTGCTTTCAACCAGCACGAGTGACTTGTTTGAATGTTCAGTGTTTTAATGACTCATTATTCTTCATTGAAACATAGAAAAATACAATAAAAGAATTTGGAGGAGGTAGGACAAAAAAAATGGTTTATCCAGAAAAACACCAAACGCACAAAGAAGAGAAATAAAACTTTCGATCCCTGTTGCAAGCTTCAAATATTTGAGTACTATAATTCTGTCCTCATCTTTCTTCCCGAATAAAACATTGTTTATAACTGGACACACGAAGATTCTCAGTGTTCTGCGGTCATATATAAAGCGTTCGAAAAAATATACAGAAAAAAGGATATTATAAAGTGTTTGAAAGAATTTAAAGAAAGTATGTATACAATATTATGAGAAAGTTTTTAGAATGGGAACGCTGCGTAGCCTAAGTTGCTTTTGACAAAAAAGAATTCGATTTTCCTTAGTCTCTCAGCCTGCGTGAGGCCTGGGTTCTTCCAGAAGGTGAAACGGGTTGTGAAGGAGGCCTAAAGGGTCTTGTATGAGGATTAGAGGGTCTTGTAGGAGGCTTAGGAGTCTTGTTAGAGACCTAGTGGTCTTGTAGGAGGCCTAGAGGGTCTTGTTGAAAGCCTAGAGGGTCTTGTAGGAGGCCTAGAGGGTCTTGTAGGAGGCCTAGAGGATCTTTTAGGAGGTCTAGAGGTCTTGTTGAAAGCCTAGAGGGTCATGTAGGAGGCCTAGAGGGTCTTGTAGGAGACCTAGAGGTCTTGTAGGAGGCCTAGAGGGTCTTGTTGAAAGCCTAGGGGGTCATGTAGAAGGCCTAGAGGTCTTTTTGAAAGCCTAGAGGGTCATGTAGGAGGCCTAGAGGATCTTGTAGGAGGTTTAGAGGGTCTTATTGAAAGCCTAGAGGGTCTTGTAGGAGGCCTAGACGGTCTTGTAGAAGTCCTAGAGGGACTTGTAGAAAGCCTAGAGGGTCTTGTAGGAGGCCTATAGAGGGTCTTGTTGAAAGCCTAGAGGGTCTTGTTGGAGGCCTAAGGGTCTTATAGGAGGCCTAGACCCTCTCGTCTTCCTAGGTTACCTTTTTCTACCAATCTTTATGCCTCTTCATCACACTTCCCTTCACATTTGGGAAAATCAACACAGAGCACCAGGAAATATGGGCCTACGAATTAGTGCTAGTTTGGGCCAAATTAGACCGCCAGTTTGTGCTAAATTGGTGTGCCAGTTCTGCCAAACTGGTGAGCCCGTTTGTACCAAATAGACTGCCAGTTTGTGCCAAATTGGTGTGCTACTTTGTGCCTAATTAGAATGCAGGAGTCACTTGATCCCAAAAGAACACGCAATTGAAAGGAGTCGATCTTGCTGAAGAATCTTGCCCTCATATTCAGCACCCTCATATCCAGGCTGCTAATGTTCAGGACACCCATACTTAGATTCCTCATATCCTAAAACACGTTCAGCTCACCCATATTTAGCACCATCATGTTCAGCACACCCATACCTAGGTTCCTCATGTCCATAAGCCTCATGTTCGGTATCCTCATGTTTAGATCCCTTATGTTCAGGGCTCTCATGGTTAGCACTCTCAGTTTAAAATATGCATGTTCAGGACCCTTACATTCAGAGGGGCCCCGCCTTCTTGTACGGCACTCTTATGCTCAACATCCTCATGTTCAGGGCCCTCTTATTCAGCCCCCTCATGTTCAATCCCTTGTGCTACATTCTCATGTTCAGCATCCTCATGTTTAGGGCCCGCTAGTTCAGCCCCCTCATGTTCAACACCTTCTTGTTCTACATTCTAATGTTCAGCATTCCCATGTTCAGGACCCTCATGTTCAGGACCCTCATGGTGAGTCCTCTCATGTGCAGACTTTTCATGGTGAGAATCCTCAGGTTCAAGGCTCTCATGTTCTACACGCTCATGTTCACTAATTGCTCTAGATCAGCTTGTTTTATTCGAGTTTTTTTCCGTACCGTGAAAATTTCAATAGGATGCTGAGTGCAGCGGCCAGTAGCCAGGCATAATTATATGGGTATCCTGTACAAAGATTCTAATTATGTGTCATGGATATTGTAGACAGAGGCTGGTATTTAGGCTTAATTACTTAGTATTATGGATATTGTATTCAGAGGCTGGTAGTGAGGCATAGTTATATATTACGGAGACGACATACAGTGGAAAGAAGTGAAGCATAATCATATCTTTCATTCGTGTCACTTGGTTACTGTTGCACTTTTTCATAACGCAGACCTAAATCTTTCTTATTTATTTAATTATTCTTATATTATGTCTCACTAGCATAATATACACAGTTGCCGGTGAGAAGGTCAAATTAATGATTGATGAATCAAATAGTGGATTTCATTAATAAATAATGATTTCTTCCATACTAGATAATTTAAAAGAGAAGATCAAGCGACACGCCAAATGCAACTAACCTCAAAGCTTTGCTAAAATATTCATTCCTCGCTTGAGTAATGAACACGATATTTTAAGTCAACCCCCTTTTACAGCCTCTCAATTATAACAGTGATTTTATCAGTATAGCTAACGTTCATGATAAGGGTGCGGTTCGAAATGAAATTGAATACACAAGCATATAAAATGATGAGGATGGCCTGAAGTCTTTGAACTTATTCGCCTCAGTTTGCTTAGATCCACAATTAGCTATAATTAATTAAACCTGATTGTAGTAATACATATCAATAGTGATTTTACAAACAAATTCCTTGTAGGTATTTTGTTAGTGTTATTTTGATTAGGTTGACTTTGATTTATTATCCAAGTTTTGATTTTTGTTTAAGATTTTTGGGCGAATTGTTTTAGGTTGTAATGATCATGTACAACCGATTTTGATAATTTTATTTTGACTAAGTTGACTTTGATCAATTATTCATGTGTTGATTTTTATTTAAGTTTTTACGCGTAATGTTTTTGGTTGTAATGATCATGTGAACTACCTCGTCTGATGTGACAGAGGCATTCCTTTTTTCTATTATGCGATAGCTTTTTAATTGCTCCTTTATATTTCCGCAGCGTCCACATCTCGTAATAATGAAATGTAATATATGTATAAAAAACATGAGAAAAAGAACAGAAAACGATTTGAAGCATCATTTCATCAAATTTACAAGAAACACGAATGGTTTTGAAAAGATTTCTGAAAAACAGGTGCTTGAAAGAAAAAATATCATCTTAGAATCCCGCATCATTTAAGAATTTCGCATCGATTTCAAATGTACGTACAACTGTCGAGGTACTGTATATTTCCAACGAAACTCGTTTGTGTCGTTCCAAATAAATCTCTGAAGAATGTTTTCAGGTTTGGGAATCCTTACAGTGTTTAAACATAGTTCATTGAATGATCAAATTTAATCTGGACTGTAAATAACATATGTCTTTCATTTTATTAATATAAGTGGGACAAAATTATTGACTACGCCAATTTGTTTTAAATGCGAAACATTAGAAGCAAATCAATGACCAATAATAATTAACATTCTTTTCATGTTCCGTATTTAGAACGCATAATTTGTTAGTTTCAAACTGCTCTAATGTCGGTTTTTATCTACACCTTGCACTCTTGCATTTAAGTAATACATATTCCAAGAGATGATTTCTAAAATATATCTAACGACCCACAAAACTCTACCAAACACCACTATTGACACCCAAGTTTTAGTGTTTAAGTAAATTTTGGCTTTAATTAATCCTGAAACACTTTCAACAACATCAAGGGTATTTATGTTAGTACAGATCAAAAGATATTTTAAGCCACGTATAGCATGGCACGCTGAATTCCGACGAATTTTATTAATAGCAAATTCAAGTGCTTGAGGTAATTTTGATGTTAAATTCAACATCATGTAAAAGCGCATCTTCACCACAATCTCTTAGCGCTAAAATTGATGTAGAAGTGTTTTTTCACATTTTCACTACAATTTCCTAGCGCCAGCCTGATGTAGAAACATATTTTCAGCACATTTTCTAAGCGCCAGACCTCAGGTAGAAGCGCATTTTCACACACTTTCCATGCACCAAACCTGATGGACAAAGGACATTTTCATTACAATCTTTAAGCACTAGCCCTGAGGTGGCAGGGCATTTTCACACACTTTCCAAGCACCACACCTGAGGTAAAAACACATCTTCACCACAATTTCGAAGCACCACAGCTGAGGTAGAAACATATCTTCACCACAATTTCGAAGCACCAGACCTGAGGTAGAAGCACATCTTCACCACAATTTTGAAGCACCAGACCATAGGTAGAAGCACATCTTCACCACAATTTCGAAGCACCAGACCTTAGGTAGAAGCACATCTTCACCACAATTTCGAAGCACCACAGCTGAGGTAGAAACATATATTCACCACACTTTCGAAGCACCAGACCTGAGGTAGAAGCACATCTTCACCACAATTTCGAAGCACCAGACCTGAGGTAGAAGCACATCTTCACCACAATTTCGAAGCACCAGACCTTAGGTAGAAGCACATCTTCACCACAATTTCGAAGCACCAGACCTGAGGTAGAAGCACATCTTCACCACAATTTCGAAGCACCAGACCTGAGGTAGAAGCACATCTTCACCACAATTTCGAAGCACCAGACCTGAGGTAGAAGCACATCTTCACCACAATTTCGAAGCACCAGACCTTAGGTAGAAGCACATCTTCACCACAATTTCGAAGCACCAGACCTTAGGTAGAAGCACATCTTCACCACAATTTCGAAGCACCACAGCTGAGGTAGAAACATATATTCACCACACTTTCGAAGCACCAGACCTGAGGTAGAAGCACATCTTCACCACAATTTCGAAGCACCAGACCTGAGGTAGAAGCACATCTTCACCACAATTTCGAAGCACCAGACCTTAGGTAGAAGCACATCTTCACCACAATTTCGAAGCACCAGACCTGAGGTAGAAGCACATCTTCACCACAATTTCGAAGCACCAGACCTGAGGTAGAAGCATATCTTCACCACAATTTCGAAGCACCAGACCTGAGGTAGAAGCACATCTTCACCACAATTTCGAAGCACCAGACCTTAGGTAGAAGCACATCTTCACCACAATTTCGAAGCACCAGACCTTAGGTAGAAGCACATCTTCACCACAATTTTGAAGCACCACAGCTGAGGTAGAAACATATCTTCACCACAATTTCGAAGCACCAGACCTGAGGTAGAAGCACATCTTCACCACAATTTCGAAGCACCAGACCATAGGTAGAAGCACATCTTCACCACAATTTCGAAGCACCAGACCTGAGGTAGAAGCACATCTTCACCACAATTTCGAAGCACCAGACCATAGGTAGAAGCACATCTTCACCACAATTTCGAAGCACCAGACCTTAGGTAGAAGCACATCTTCACCACAATTTCGAAGCACTATAGACCTGAGGTAGAAGCACATTTTCACGGCAATTTTCAAGCGATAGACCTGAGGTACAAGCACATCTTCATCAAAATTTTTAAGCACCAGACCTGGGGTAGAAACACAGCGTCACCACAATTTCGAAGCACCAGACCTGAGGTAGACGCACATTTTCACCCCCAATTTCGAAGCTCCAGACCTAGGGTCGAAGCACATCTCCACCACAATTTTCAAGCGATGGACCTGAGGTAGAAGCACATCTTAACCACAATTCCGAAGCACCAGCCAGACTTCTGTGTTCACGACATTCCTGAGACACGTGAGAATGCGTGTGTCTGCTGCTGACCTTTTTGATTCCACGTGAACTGGACTTCTCAATTTCTCGTCCATTAGTTCTATATCTCGTGATGGCAGCCGTGATGGTCTGAATAGCAATCGCGGCCAGGCTGGCCTCAGGCAAGATTTGCTTTCCTTTGAGATAAAATTGTCTGCACTATAGTACATGATTTTCAGAGTTTAATTTGTTGTACAGGCAAAATTTTGTGCAATGTAGGGCATGATTTTCAGAGTTTAATTCGTTGTACAGGTAAAATTTTGTGCAGTGTTGGGCATGATTTTCTGAGAACTTAATTCGTTGTGCGTGCCATATTTTCTACGCAATAATACATAATTTTCAGAGAATTTAATTCGTTTAACGGGCAAAATTTCCTGTACTTGAGTGCATGATTTCCCAACTATTTAATTCACTGTATCACCCCACGAGGTTGTGTATGTTCTTTTTAAGACTTTCATTGCCTCAAAGGTTCTGAAATAAAGTTCTTTGAAGTTCTTAAACAATGAACTTCACCTACATTTGTTGGTGTTAACGTTAATTCTAATAATATACAGTAACAATGATATGCATTAATAATAAACTCAACTAACGACAACTCTGACCAGAGACTATTCAAGTGTCACTCTGATGAATGTCGTTGATTCATTTTTTACAGGTACTAACAAAACATATATTATTGTGGCACTTGGGGTCTTGAACGAAGAACTTCACCTAAATATATTGATGTGAAAATAATAGTAATAATTAACTCAGTTAACGACAACTTTGGATAGAGATTATTTCGTTGTCTCTCTTGTAGTTCTTAGAATGTAATTCTTTACAACGCCGAAAAATTTATTTGGCGAGTCAAATAAGCAGCGGTATCACTTGAAAATTTTATCAAAATTCATACCGTATATTTCCAGAAACAAGAGAGCTGGATGCCGCGTTTCGAACAAGCAAGTTTGGCTGCACGGAGGAAGAACCAGAATTTAAAACCGAATGGGAAAATGTTTCCCCGTCGTCATAAAAAGGGCTGAGTGTTGTCGGAAGAATATGAGCAAAAAAACAGGACAGACTCAAGCCAAAAATTGGTACATGCGTCGGCGCTTGGGAGTTGTTACGTTATTTTGTACGCGTCCTCACGCAGACTCCCTCCCTCACATCTTTGTAACGATTGAAATTATTTTTAACCTGCGGTTACGATTGAAAACACGTTAAGTTAAAAAACTGGGCTAAGCTACGATAACGATTGAAATTATTTTAAATCTAAAATGACTGGGTTAACCTGTCATAACGATTGAAATTATTTTAAATCTAAAATAACTGCGTTAACCTGCCATAACGATTGAAAACATTTTAAATCAAAAATAACTGTGTTATCCTGTGATGTCGTTGGAAAACACTTTATATAATTGGGTTAACCTTTGAGCGTGTAATTCTCGAGTAATTTTAGATTTTCGTATGATAAGTACCTACTTACTCAACATTTTCTGTAGTACATCACTTCGTTGTTTCCTTACGCTAAGGTAAATGAAGTGGTTCTGAATTCTATATTATTTATTTTGAAAGCACACTTCCGTTTTATTTATTGCAACCATAATGCTAGTCATTTAATTCTTTAAACTGTGCTTAAAGTATTCAATTGATATTTTAAGTTAAATCCTGTATTTCTTCATTAAAAATATTTAATGAATATCTCTTAATTGGCTGTTTATTGTTTGTTTTATAATAACTTCATTCCAATCCGAGAAGCAGCTTTTCTAAATCTAAAATTATGCGGTCAAATTAGACAGCACGGCATGCTAGCATACACCGTGGAATTTGACGGTACAATTTCTTTGGGAATGTGAAGTAATTCTCGTTCATTGTTATGCCATACGATTGAGAATGAAATGAAATTTTTGAATGAAAAAAAAAATTCTAACTGAAACTACAGTAACAAAACGTGATAGGAATCTACTGTTCTTTTTTATTTTTATTTAAAACAACACGCTTAAGTTCTGCATGAGACAAAACAAGTGGGTGACACTTGTTCGAGAAAGTCCTTTTCTTTAATGTTTTACTTCTTATGATTTCGTGTAAATTGTTATTCGAAAAAGTGTATCGCGTGGTGCAAAATTTAAAGGGTATTTTATTGAATGTAAGGAGAGTTGTTTGGCACCAATAACGACACTGGATGACGTTAAGTGCGTTCTGTATACCCAAATGTGCGACAAGAAAACGTTTGAATCTTTTAAAACATTCAATAAATTCACAAGGCAATTATTTATTTATTGCAAGTGAATTCGATTTCAATGTTTCTTTTGCCTCCTTTCTGCTCAGTGGTCGTAAAAAAATATGTACTGTTATCAGGGGCAATTTTGAACCACATTCAAATTCAGCGCTACATATAGAGATTAAATATTTGCTTCGATTAAAGAAACAATGCCTGAATCTGGCACCACTTTCATCATCGGCAAAAAATTTTTTATTGACCCATGAGTAACTCAAACAAGCTGATTTAAGAAAGATATCGAACCTACAATATTTCATTGTACTGTATTGTTTACTGAGGAAAACGTAAAAAACATAAAATAATAATTATGAAGAGTTAAAAATTAAATTCTTAAGATAGCTCGTTCGAGGACTGGGCGGTGAATTTCCTTTATCTTCATTTAGTTTTTTAATTCAAGTTCAGTTTCTGATAGTTAAATTTCATAATACTGAGGCAGCAATTACAACCGTTCCAATCACCAACCAGAAATATGATTTTATTTTAGCAAATCATTGTAACATCATCTGTACTATGCCAATGAATAATTACACTTTTTGCGAAATATTTCTTTATCGTTTCACTGTTGACCGACGTGCGATTTTTGCTTGCTTATACATAGCTTTAGCTATGCACTTTGTGAATATCAATACGTGCTTTATACCCACAGACCAGTTTGCGTGAAGCTTTCGAAACACTCTCGGTCTATCAGCAAACTCGTAGATCCTTTCTTCTTTCCTGAAAGCAAGATTTGGGTCAAATTACACAATTTCTCCCAATGGAAAGGAAATTGATTTGATTAATTCAAACTTCTACCCTACTGCTCATAGAGTTGTGTTATTTTTGTCACCGTATATTCGCATATTGAATCTTATATTACTGAAACGCACAGTCCATATTATTTGTGAATACTGAACCCTTGAATTGTGTCTCAGTTGATTTTAATTTTCGTTCCCTAATAGCCTGTTTTGACATTTTTACACTTTTTCTCTGATTAATTTCTATTATAATAGGATAGGGCAATAATTTGTGTGTACTTCATTAAAATTAGAAATCATATTTTAACTATCGCTAATTCAGGATTGGTCACTAACAACGAGGCGTGTGCTCGAAACGTGCCCGAGAAATTTGTTTAAGTAATGTGCTTTATGTCGATTCATTTTTCAATTTAGCACTGAACACCAATCTTCCATTCATTTTTGATCTCTCATTCATATTGATATTAATTAACAAGCAAGGCGTAAATCGCCGCACGAAAAGTCATTTTTTATTAAAAATTATCGAATAAAACTGAACGTTTCGGACTAACTGTCCATCTTCAGCAAGGAAAATTTCTGTGAAACGAAACCAAAGGAAGAGGAATTCAAGCACTAAAGTCGTATCTATAAAAAATCTAAACTTTGAAAAAACGCAAACAACGGTAAAAAATATGTAAAAGATAAAGGGAAAACTGAGCAACTGAATTACATGTTGGCGACATGAAGAGAGAAAGCACTTTGGGTGTCATTGAGAGTTGGTTTCATTTTGTAAATATACAAAGATTCGAGAAGACGCAGATCTGTTTTGTAAGAGGTACCGGTCAAGATTTTAAAATCATTCAGGGAGACCGGAACATTACACTCTTCCGCATGAGATCTAACAGAGGACAGTCGTGGGAACCCGAAAGGAAGAGCAGTTCTGCAACTGCGCCCAGCATGCTCAAAAACTTTAGTCTTCAGGGCACGGCAGGTAGAACCAACGTACCGCGATTCACAACGTGAACAACTGTATTGGTATACCAGAGACGAGCACAGTGACGGTGGCAGTTTGTCTTTGAAACGAAAAAGAGAGCCAATTGTAAAATTATTCATGAGGATCATTTGAACTTCAAGTTGCGTGAAAAACTTGTTAATAAGAGATTCAACATCCTCGCTTAGTTTCAATGACTGATCTCCAAATTACGGCAACTTAACACAGAAAGCTTGTTGTGCACAAGATTGAACAGATTGAGAGTTATCGTAAATTTTTGACCGAAATCTATTGATATGCCGGTTGCCAGTGATATTCGAAACTGAGATAATATATCTTACACCGACTCAGTATTCTTAATACTTTATATACTGTTTCAATCATTTCGTAACATGCAGGGTAAGTTTCATTATGTGTACTGTTCCTCATTATCGTACAGATAGCATTTAATTGAAATAACACTACTAGTCGGAACACTGGTAGTCTTTGAATATCATAAGTGTATGATAAGGTTCACACTTGCTCTAGCTATCTAATGCCAGTAGAGTTATTTACATTTACATGCTATTTTCACGATAATGAGAAACGGTCGAAATAACTAAACTTGCCCTACAGATCGTTTTTCAGAACAAACAGACGCAAGCTGTCCTCGTCTCGGACAGTAAACGTGCGCTGTATATAGAACATGTTACGGGATAGTCAATCAAAGATTTCCGAGGAATGAAAATATTTACGGGTTTTCAGCAAAGAGTTTTTGAATAGGTCAACTGTTGAATGTTGACTCACACTACATAAAATGTTTAAATTGATTACAGAATATGGTACAAAAAAGTGTTATACTTTGTGTATTTCGAATGATTTCGGAGAAAAAACTAAATGCGGAATAAAAATATCATGTTATGCCAAAATAGCAATTAATTTAAACAAAAGCTTATAATATGTGAAGCAATCCCCAGATATAGCGTTATAATTGTTCTTGCTCCATATGCCTTTTGAAAATCATCCTAAAAATGATAAATAATGTGTTTTAAGACACTATTTTGCACTCGAAAAGCACAAAATTTTCCGTAAGCACTATGATTTTAAAATGCACGGCACTCTCTACTAAGAAAACACACAAATATCATGTTCTGTTCACTTTATGCTCAAAATATGAGCGTCCGAGTAGACCAAGTTCGTCTTTTCTCTGATGGATGTTTGAGATTCAAAACTGCACTGCCATGCACCCGTACTCGTAATGTTCAAATTAGGTGCGTCCGGGTAAACCAAGTTCGTCTATTTGCTCCTGAATATATGAGATTTAGAACTGCACCTTCGCTGCAATGTCCCCGTTCTCCGATAAGCTGCGATAGGAAGGAGGGATGCGTGAGTGTGAAGATTGTTTTGGTCACTTCCTTCATGACAGTGAACATGACAACCTGAGAGCTCGCTTCAGTTTAGAGGTGAAAGACGCTTGCATGGCTGGATGTACTCTCACCCTCGAGTTATACCGATCATTTTCACATACTAACATTGTAAATACCCGAAAATGGTCATCGTATTTCATAGAAACTTGCTTGTCAGCCTGTTTTTATGCAGTGATTAGCGGAACTGGTTTTTGTATGCTTTTACGGAGTAATGTAGGTGCAAAGAGAATCCACGAAAGATGTTGACATCCGCCTGATAAGTCATGCAATGTTCAACACTCGTGATCTTCATGGAGAAGTTTGTAATGAAATAGACCACCCAGACCTGGTAGTCAAGTTTTTTGTAATTAATTTTGATTATACATGTAAGCCATGCAAAAGTAGTTTCAATGGACGTTGAACAGCCATGACATTTATTTTTCCTTTTTGTTCCAGTTTTCGGTGGGGAGCCGGCACGCTCTTTCCATTTTTTTAGTTTCGATACAATGATGGTCACAGTTTGCTGTTGTTGCTTTAAAAAAGGCTCATTGCTGCGGTATTTATTTATCACATACCAAAACAAACAAAATCATCAATAATATTCTGTGGGCCCAAAAATTATTCAGTCATACATGCAATCGGTCATAGATGCAGCATCATCTTTCATGCACTAAAACAAAATTATTTTTAACGTTCTGAATGACGGAAAATTATTCAGTCATAACTGCCGCTTTCACCAATGCAACACCAGCCTTTTAAAATATTTTAGAATTAAATTCAGACGATGCACGAATGAACATTATGATGGCATTTTCATAAACAAATTTGCGCTGTAAAGCGTGCGGGTGTTGTAATCAAGAGATCCTGGATCGTTCACACACAGAAAATGAGATTTTCAGAGTGAAAAAAATGTAGATTTAGCTTGATTAAATTTACGCGTAACTCTCCATTAAGAGACTTAAATAAACACGCCTTCAGTGTGATAAATACTTAGGAAAGATAAACGTTAATGTTAAAGTGTTAGAACTCATTTACTCGGCTTAAAATGATGGTTGAGTTACGTTCATCTGAATGAAATTTTTTCGTTCTCTGCTACGCGCATTTCATGAAGAGATAGGAAGAGATGAAAGAGATGGAAGAATGAAAAATTATAGTGCCTATAGTAGAGCACTCTCTAAATAAAATAATTTATTTGCGTTATTTTATGCCATTTTGTGTCATTGTGGTTTCGTCAATCCCATGTATGCACTTCATCTCTTCAAAATGGTATTGGAATTTTGGGCCAGCAAGTTAATCGAAAAAGTACGTTTGATAGCAAGAAGATTTCCTGGAAAATCAATCTCTGTCATTCTTCCACGCCAAGGTGAAGCAGAATTCCAAAGAAAGAACTATTTTGAATTAGGATCAGTCCGATCACTTCTAACTTTACCCTTGAATAAAATGATTTTTCCTTAACTCAAAGACGTCAAACTTTGGTATGCACCTCACGTACACAACACTACACTGTCAATGTTTACGCTGAATTACCAGGCCAGAAGTCTTCTGACTTTTCTTAACATTTTTGTGGAGAAAATTTCTCGCTCACATTTTCATGAAATTCACATTTCGCTCGCACATGTTCATTTCTCCATTTCTTTTTTCTAACAAACTTTTCACGTCTAAACTCAGGGTGTTTGTAAATAGTTTACGCTCACGTTACTTAGTTATTTATATTTTTTGAATAATACCTCTTTGTGAGCTTGAGGATCACTCACTATCAAAGTATGAGCAAAATGATTCTCCGTTTGTTACTGGAAGCAAAAATTTTTGTACGTATTTGATGATGAATGATTTTTTTGCAAGTTTTTACACTATAATAATGAATTTTTCTGGAGCTAGCCAGGGAATTGAATTTTTTCTTTCTGTATTTACACGTACTCAGGTGGTCGTTTCTGTTGCTTTGTCCTATCCTACTCTCAACACATCGAAAAATGAAAAAAATTTTATGTCAAATTGACTCAGATATTATTTATATTTTACGAAGTGAGTATTTCTCTCAGCTGTGCTTTTCATGTCGGAGCAAAAAAATGTCGTTTGAGATTTTCTCAAAATAAATCAAACATGATTTTATCATGTGACCCATTAAAAGAAAAATTGCATTAAAAAATATTAATGACTTTTCTACTCCCAAAGCTACGAGGTAGTGAACAAGTTAAATCAGTTTGGCCATATTGACTTTATTTTTGACGGAAATTCTCAAATTCAACCATTTCTCTAATGAAATTAGGCTTAATTCAAGAACTTATTTCAGAAAAGGCCTATGGAATAACCGGATACCATACAGTACTTGAAGTAAATAATTATCTAACAACTTTATTGAAGTCTTGGTGCTAATAATTTCAGAGAAATTAACTCACTTAGAACATTTTTTTGCACTATAAGTACGGGACATGAATTCTAGTGTACGGGGCGTGAATACATAAAGTTAAAAAATTTTCTCCATGGTCAAACTTTAGACCTTTAACGTAGGAGGCATCACGTGATTAAGAGCTCTGTAAATTATGATCAAATAGGCAACGTTTCTAGACAGCCACTTTATTGAAACCAAACCTGAGCCAGCGCAGAAATTTTTTTGTTCGGCTAATTAGATGTATATGATCAGCAGTTATAAAGTTTTGGGAATTTCAACTTTGAAAATATAACTCTTTCTGAGCTGAATTTCTTAATGGTATTGTATTTTACTAGCACTGGAATTACAATCTCTGCAATTACAACCACCGTCAAACAACCACCGCCATCACAACCACCATCATTACAACCACCGTCATCACAATCCTCATCAATACAACCACCGTCATCACAACCACCATCATTACAACCACCGTCATCACAACCACGGTCATTAGACTGACACTGAAAAAAAAAGTTTATTTCCAATAGAGATGTTACAAAAGTACCATCATTGGTTTTTAAAATATCTTAAAGTTAATACACTTAGATGATACACACACATGAGTATTGTAATACCCATATCACTAGTCGAAAAGAAATGGTTGAGGGCAGTATGCTTCTAATGTGGCTTAATCTACATCTGATGATACATGTAATTATAATTATTAGAGACAACACAATTTCATGGACGATGCGTTTTCATTGGAGGGTGGAAACACTTTTGACAGTTTACATGTACATGACATAAAACTTTGAAATTCTTGACGCCAGGAAGAAATATTAGAAATTGCTTGTTTCAGCAGATGTTTGAAAATGTCATTTCAAGGAACCATGAAAAAAATATGAACATAAGCATGAGGACCACGGAAATTACAAGTTTTGTATTTCTAATCAATATTTTTTAACATCACGGTCATTAGTTGATAAGCATATTATTGAAGTTTAAATGGATGATTGATCACACAACGAATTTATAATTTTTTTACATGGATGCTTTACAAAAATAAAGACATGACGAGTTAGGTATTGTCACAAGTTGAGAGTAAAACAGAAAAAAAGGACAAGTATCTTTAGTTAAAATGCCAGTTGTCAGCCTAGTACACACATATGTGCATATGTAAATGTAAATATATACACATATGCAAGCACATACATACATACGCATATATATACGGTCAACACGTACACATACATATATACATACCTATGCATCTAGGCAATCGCAATACATTTGCGTTCAGCAAAAATGCTGTGCGATGTACTGGAATATAGGATAATGAGCAAAGGAAGTTTGTGACATTTTTGTCAGTAGGTGTTGCTGCATACAATTTCTAAGGGAATATCGAAGCGATGTTTAATTAAATATTGTAGTGAAAAGATCATTGTTTGATAAGCGTCTTACTTATCATATGTGGGTGATCGCTCATCAAATTCATACATAAATATTTTTGTATAAATGCTTTACAATAATGAAGTGAAATGAAGTATTATGTAGTGACACATTCACCCACCTACGCACACATAGCGTGCACACGCACTCATATACACAAGTAAGCATGTGCGCAAATATCAGCATAAACTAGTCAGTATAAACCAGCATTCCAATCGAGAAACTCGGGGAAAAATATCTTTTGTCACGGCATGAATTTTATAAAATTTCCGTACTAAAAGTAGTGGCACAAAACAGTCTATCTGAGTCAGAAACATGAAAACGATTGTTCTACACGGTTTCCAAGTACAGAAAATCCTAGGTGAGGTTGTTGTAATATACTCTAGAGTGCTGTAATATACTCTACAGCTGCATCAGGTTATCACCTTGATCAGAATGAGAAAGCCACTGCTACGTGCGCGTTTTTTTCTCTCTCAGGTCGCTGGTTAAGTTTAATATTTTAAATAAAACTTCAGAAATGAACATCTGCAAACACATTAAGGTTAACAGATGTTGAGAAGACATCAAACACAGCAGCCCAGTCAGCAGAAGAACTTTCACTGCCAGCTGAGCAGGTGCGACTGCGTAATGCGTGAGTTCTTTGCAAATTTAGCATCTGATCTTTTTTCCATGCGTTCATTAAAGTCAGCTCCTGATCAGTCATAAATACTTAGTATCAATCCTAGAGTGAAGGGAAATTCCAGGCACATCGTTTTGGCCCTACTTCTGAGAGGCGAGATTTCTGTAAAGCTATTAAGGTGGTAAACGAAAATTGAGATAATTCTCTAAGCTAATGAGATCAACGGAAGGCAATCAAGTATATAAGTTTTTCAGAAGGACAAGTTTTAGTACCTAAAATGAGACACCTTAAATGCTTGAACGTTTAATTTTTATAGAGGTACGAATAAATTCATATAAATGTCAAGATATCAAAATGCAATAAACCGTTAAACAATATCGGAAAACATCTAGAAATACCCGAATATCGAAAAGTCAAAATGCTAAATGCATTACCTGCAACATATAACATCAGGGAACATATACATATGTTGCTGGGAACATATATCAGTAGATAATTACTCGTAGATTGCCTCGCTCAATTCCCAGCCACCTTCAGAAGTCTCCAAATAATACACAAAGTCAAAAGTTTGAAAACATCAAATGCTCATACTAATGGGCAATATTGCCAATTTTGGTTGTTCCAGTTCCAATTTCAGTTATCTACTGCCACATTTTAGCCTCATATTTTTTTTCTCTTTGGCTCCAGTAGTTTTTTCTTTTTGAATCCAAAATCAGACTTCTTCGTCTATTCCAAAAGTCGAGCGAAGTATGCGTATGTCATATCATTTGAACCAATTTTTTTTAGTTGTATATTCTGCATCGTGAAATGGGTCGCAAATGAACAATTTAATTCACACAGCAAATAGATTTTGTAAAAGAACTAGATAAAGTTTATGTTATCTAAATTGCTTCCAGATGCATTTTGAAGTAAGCGTCTTCCGAATTCCTGCGGTCACAGCATCCTGCTTTTGACTCGAAGTTTCGTTATTTTGATGTTGTATTTTGTGCAAGATATTGTATTTTAGAGTAAACATATTGACCTTCGCAAAGGTTTTTCGAAGGTGTTCTACTCAGAGAATATCTTTAATGAAAAATATCAAGCCATAATCAATGAAGTGGTTGAGTTTTAGGGATTGACATGCGCTTGGTCCAGTATTAAAATCATGAGCACATGCACTTTGACTCTCGCATGCTAAACTGGAGTGAAATGTTCGTGTTCAATTAAAGTTAATTTTGAGAATAATTTCAATCATAACATGACAAGAATTTAGGTAGATTAAGTGTTGGACTAATGTTCAGCCCACAACATTAAAAAATTCCTTTCCGTGTCCACCGGTGGGTCACATCGCAGTTGAAGTATTTAATTACCATAGGTTTTGATCAAGGAATCCAATTTTGGCTTTTGGCCCCACGCATAAAACAGTACAGTATCATTAGTAGTACTTCCAGGGCAATTCCTGAGAAATCTAATTCTCAAAATAAAAATATGAATCAATGTTATATAGAATGCTTATTAGAGAACATTTTTTAAATATTATTATTCCATCTTCATTGGTAGAAAAAATAAAAATATTCCAACAGTCATAAATAAGATATTCAAGCTCTGAGCAAAAACACAAAGTAAAAATTGCAAAAAAAATTTAACGACTAACTCTCCGTACGCAAGCACATAGACGATACACACAGTACATCCAGCCGTATACAATCACACTCACACACGCACAAATGCATATTTTATTTACACGCACAACACGCACACACCAGCACACCGCAAGTTAGGAAGTAGTAAACACAAATAATTCAGTTACGCTGAAATCGTTATTTAGTGATGGTTTATTCGTGAATATATGGAGAAATTCTAGAATACGTGGAGGTTTTGTTCATTAGAGGTTTTGCATAAGACAAAAAAATTGTCTGTTTTGAATGGGTGATTGGAACTATTGCAAAATGTATTGCAATGCTGCTATTTATATGAGAAAACCCTGAATGTTGACATGCATGGACGGATAAATAGTTGGAGGGTAGTGCTCCTAAAGGACGTTTGCAAGTAGTTATCACAAACATATATGTACATATACGCAGCTACTTTCCACGCAGTCAAGAAAAATACGCTAATAATGCACTTTGCTGTTAAAAAAAACGCTATCGTAAAGTATTGCTATAACAAACATGTACGCCAACCATTGTAAAAAACGTTCGCACAAGAACTAAAAACTCGCTTTGAAAATCAGTGTTCCATTAAATCTGTTCGCAGGTTACTTGAACTGTGATTTTTAAAGAGAGTTTTTAGTCCTTGTGCGAACCTTTAGCCGTTAGAAATTTATCGTTTTCTGTCATTTTTGCTTCGTATTTGAGCTCAGATCTTGAATTTCTTATTCCTGACTGATGAAACATTTTTTATTTCATCCAGCACTGAAGGTGGAATAATACTCGTGATATTCTGAAACGTGTGCACCGGTAAATGTTCACTACAGCGTTGTTTTTTTTTATGAATATCATTGTTGGTCGCAAAAAATATCCATGAATATTAGTGCTCGGAAATGTAAGCTCTTCACAATCTACGCAAAATTGGAAGTTTTTGATTTTAGGAAATTCATTTGGTATATGAACATTTTTTTAAGAATTCACTCAAGAAATTATGTTTCGTTATTGTACAAATTTTTAAAGAATAATAACATTCCTACTTTATGATATTCATATTTCTAAGGATATATAACACTCCATCAGCCAAAATTAATTATTATGCAATTAATCGTCCCAAAAAATCATTTTTACAGCTCATTTGAATTTTTGTATGACACTTGTTCTTGAATTTTGCGATAAATCATATTTATTGCTCAAGTCCAATTATATATATTTTGTGAATAATAACTAGATTGGTAATGTTAATACAGCACAAGAGTGAGGTCATAGCTTGGAAATACGGTACGAGAGTGAGGTCATAGCTAGTAAATACGGTATAAGAGAGAGGTCATAGCTAGTAAATACGGTATAAGAGTGAGGTCATAGATAGTGAATACGGTACAAGAGTGAGGTCATAGATAGTGAATACGGTACAAGAGTGAATTCATACCTAGTAAATACGGTGCAAGAGTGAATTCATACCTAGTAAATACGGTAAAAGAAGGAATTGAAATTTATCCAACTTCTAACTAGGTGAGCTCACATACTGAATTTCGATACTCTCGAAAATCCTGAACTATTTGGGGATGGTAAACAAGAATATCTCAAAATAGTTTACTAGATTAGAGCGTTATTATTGACTTTAAGTGTTGTCACAAAAAGCTGGAAATACACGAGGCTGTGCATTGGCGCTCCAGCCTCAGTCCAGGAAATTCTTCGAGCCTGGCAAGGGAAGAAAATAACAGAAGATTAATTTTCCCGTCCCAAAGTGCAATTTCAGCCCGTTATAAGAGTTATGGGCAGGAAATGCCAGTTATAAGAGTTATGGGCAGGAAATGCCACTTATAAGAGTTATGGGCAGGAAATGCCAGTTATAAGAGTTATGGGCAGGAAATGCCACTTATAAGAGTTATGGGCAGGAAATGCCAGTTATAAGAGTTATGGGCAGGAAATGCCAGTTATAAGAGTTATGGGCAGGAAATGCCAGTTATAAGAGTTATGGGCAGGAAATGCCAGTTATAATAGTTATGGGCAGGAAATGCCAGTTATAAGAGTTATGGGCAGGAAATGCCAGTTATAAGAGTTATGGGCAGGAAATGCCAGTTATAAGAGTTATGGGCAGGAGATGCCTGTTATAAGAGTTATGGGCAGGAGATGCCAGTTATAAGAGTTATGGGCAGGAGATGCCAGTTATAAGAGTTATGGGCAGGAGATGCCAGTTATAAGAGTTATGGGCAGGAGATGCCAGTTATAAGAGTTATGGGCAGGAGATGCCAGTTATAAGAGTTATGGGCAGGAGATGCCAGTTATAAGTGTTATGGGCAGGAGATGCCAGTTATAAGAGTTATGGGCAGGAGATGCCAGTTATAAGAGTTATGGGCAGGAGATGCCAGTTATAAGTGTTATGGGCAGGAGATGCCAGTTATAAGAGTTATGGGCAGGAGATGCCAGTTATAAGAGTTATGGGCAGGAGATGCCAGTTATAAGAGTTATGGGCAAGAAATGCCAGTTATAAGAGTTATGAGCAAGAAATGCCAGTTATAAGAGTTATGACAAGTGATAATGGTAATAGTAATTTGAAAGAGTCGTAACTAGTTGGTATTTGCCAGGATAAATAGTAAGAGTGCCCTACTGCCACCAACCTCACTGAACACCTCAGTAACGTGCGCCAAGTTACAGGGGTGACATACCTTCAGCTTATGAAGCTGGCGTGCGCGGTCTCCGGCCGACACGTTGTTAACTTGCCGACGCTGATCAGAACCCCCGAAGACGTGGTGCAGAGTCCCAGTCACAGCGATGATAGAGAAGGGTACAGAGTAGCCGGTGTCAAAGTCACCATCCAACCGGCTTAGGCAGGCCAGCTCCCCATGCGTAGGCGACAAGATAATCCAAGCACGGCTGTGCTCGCTGAAGCAGTTACGTTCTGCAGATAGAGCGCATCTGACGGAGTAGCAGCGTCCAGGGTTAGGTGCATTAAATGAGAACCAGAGTCCGTTGCGAGCGACAACTGGTTCGTTATGGCGTAGAATTAGGGCAGCCCACTACAAGCGACCGTTTCCGATGATCGTCGATCCGAGTTCCTCTCGCGCCCACAAGGCTCTGCGACTCATCAACTTTTTCTTTTGAAAAGGAGAGAGATTTAAGCAGCGCGGAAAACAATGTCGACCCCTCAACAAGAAGCACGCACTGAGGTAAATTCATATTGGTGGTTGGCAAAGGAGGACAATTAATAGTATTGTTTTTTTTATTACCTTATTAACAATTTTAAAACTTATTCTATATCTATTTTATACAGATACAGCCTAGTTCAAAAATATATAAATTTGAAGAAAAAATCAGAACGCAGTTGTCATCAATTCGTTCCTTACCCCAAACCATAAACCACATATCACTATTTTTCCTTAGTGGGCCTCGAAATTTAAGAAGTCGAACAGGATTCAAAATGTCTTTCTTCAACAAGTTTGAAAGTTTTTACTAAAACTTATACGTTTTAAAAAAAAGGTCGAGATTTACATCCGGCACAACAATCCCGTTCATGTTCACATAACTCTAGCGTTCATGGGCTAGATGTAAGCCATCTCTGTAGATAGAAAGTCTAGGAGCTTCACCAATAGTGATGAATTTATTTATGTAATACTCTTTAGTTAAATGCAACATCAGTGAGCCTTGATGTACGGAACTTACACGGGCTTTTTTATAATTTAATTTTATATTTTTATCCCGTTTGCTTTTACTGAAGTCACGAACAAAGAAATATTGGTTTTTAAATTAGAGCACAAGTTAAATTTATGTCGAAAAAATTCAAAGAGAGCTTTGACTTGAATACCTTTCAAGGATTTTTTTTAAACTTTGAATGTTTAAATCGTATCATACATTAAAAACCAAGATCAAATCTCATAAACTTAGCATGTAGTACTGCTCCATCCTAAGCTTCCATAGCCGGATGGAAAAGTATTGCTTGTAGTGTGTTTTAGGATCTCAAGTTATTGTCAGAACATTCCAGTTTGAATTAATTTCACAAATTTATACGCAGATTATCTCGTATAAATCTAGAAATGTCCGAAGCTCAGAAAGTCACTCGAAAATATTGTTGAGTATTCTTAGTTCCACGATTTTTTTAGTTTATTTTATTCTCAAGATAGATAAACTACCAATAAGTCCGTATTATTCAACAATCTCAGCTCTGGTAGTACATTACTTGCGTTTATTCAGAAAAGCTGGCGCCACAAGGTATATATGAACATTAAAATTGCTTTCCACTTGCATTTAAAAAGAATAAGGCTATTCCCACAAGGTATATATGAACATCAAAATTGCTTTCCACTTGCATTTAAAAAGAATAAGGCTAGTCCCACAAAGTATATATGAACATTAAAATTGCTTTCCACTTGCATTTAAAAAGAATAAGGCTATTCCCACAAGGTATGTATGAACATTAAAATTGCTTTCCACTTGCATTTAAAAAGAATAAGGCTAGTCCCACAAGGTATATTTGAACATTAAAATTGCTTTCCACTTGCATTTAAAAAGAATAAGGCTAGTCCCACAAGGTATGTATGAACATTAAAATTGCTTTCTACTTGCATTTAAAAAGAATAAGGCTGGTCCCACAAGGTATATATGAACATTAAAATTGCTTTCCACTTGCATTTAAAAAGAATAAGGCTAGTCCCACGAAGTATATATGAACATTAAAATTGCTTTCCACTTGCATTTAAAAAGAATAAGGCTATTCCCACAAGGTATGTATGAACATTAAAATTGCTTTCCACTTGCATTTAAAAAGAATAAGGCTAGTCCCACAAGGTATATATGAACATTAAAATTGCTTTCCACTTGCATTTAAAAAGAATAAGGCTAGTCCCACAAGGTATGTATGAACATTAAAATTGCTTTCTACTTGCATTTAAAAAGAATAAGGCTGGTCCCACAAGGTATATATGAACATTAAAATTGCTTTCCACTTGCATTTAAAAAGAATAAGGGTAGTCCCACAAGGTATATATGAACATTAAAATTGCTTTCTACTTGCATTTAAAAAGAATAAGGCTATTCCCACAAAGTATATATGAACATTAAAATTGCTTTCCACTTGCATTTAAAAAGAATAAGGCTAGTCCCACAAGGTATATATGAACATTAAAATTGCTTTCCACTTGCATTTAAAAAGAATAAGGCTAGTCCCACAAGGTATATATGAACATTAAAATTGCTTTCCACTTGCATTTAAAAAGAATAAGGCTAGTCCCACAAGGTATATTTGAACATAAAAATTGCTTTCTACTTGCATTTAAAAAGAATAAGGCTATTCCCACAAGGTATATATGAACATTAAAATTGCTTTCCACTTGCATTTAAAAAGAATAAGGCTATTCCCACAAGGTATATATGAATATTAAAATTGCTTTCTACTTGCATTTAAAAAGAATAAGGCTATTCCCACAAGGTATATATGAATATTAAAATTGCTTTCTACTTGCATTTAAAAAGAATAAGGCTATTCCCACAAGGTATATTTGAACATAAAAATTGCTTTCCACTTGCATTTAAAAAGAATAAGGCTAGTCCCACAAGGTATATATGAACATTAAAATTGCTTTCCACTTGCATTTAAAAAGAATAAGGCTAGTCCCACAAGGTATATATGAACATTAAAATTGCTTTCCACTTGCATTTAAAAAGAATAAGGCTAGTCCCACAAGGTATATATGAACATTAAAATTGCTTTCCACTTGCATTTAAAAAGAATAAGGCTAGTCCCACAAGGTATATTTGAACATAAAAATTGCTTTCTACTTGCATTTAAAAAGAATAAGGCTATTCCCACAAGGTATATATGACTATTAAAATTGCTTTCCACTTGCATTCAAAAAGAATAAGGCTAGTCCCACATAGAATATATGAACAATAAAATTGCTATCTACTTGTATTTAATAAGAACAAGGCTAGCGTCAAAAGGTATATATTCGAACATTAAAATTGCTTTCTACTTCGTTTGAAAAAATATTGCTAATGCCACAAGGTAGATATGAACCTCAGTATTGCTTTAAATACGATTTTTCACAGTTTTATCTCGGCATGATGGGTCATTCAGAACACCAAATTCCGGTAACGCTTCTATGCGCATTCAGTATGGACTGCTGAGCATCATCTGCAAGCGGACAATTATTGTATGATGGGTACGCACGAGCAACGCAAATGAAGCTCTCCACGGTGGCGAGCATTTGGTGGTCCTCTGAGCGTTTAGACTTCATTTCAAAGGTATAGCTTTCCGCTGAGTTCATTTGAAATACCTTATATGCCATGCTAAATTTATTATCGTGTGTTCATATAGACGAAGCACAAGTATAGTGTGAGTGACATATACAGTACTTCTCATCCCCTACTGATTTTGTAGTTTTTCTGTGATTATTCGTTCTGTGATTCTTTCTTAATTCTGTGATTTATTCTGAGATTATTCGTTCTCCCCATAGCATAAATCGTAATACTTTCACTCTGCAACGACAGACGAAAACATTTTTGTGCCCCACTGGTTTTGGTTTCCGATTTCACAACAGAAATAAATACTCTTACCATTTTCATGCATCATTCGTTCTGCCTCTCAAAAATTTAGAGAAACTTTACCACCTGTAGCCTAAATAGTGTTAGCTTTTCCTCGATGGCTGTCCTGGACTTCCATGGAAATGAAGGCTTCATCTGCTACTTATCTTGCCAGTTTGGCTTTTTCGACAGAGCATCTTCGATTTTAGCCGTCCTAGTGTAGCCACACTTTTCGCGGCTGAAATTACAGATGTCAAGAAAAAAATTGGAATGAGTCACGCCTTGATAACTTTTATTTATGAAAAGCTTTACTGGTGAGTGATAATGTCGGGAATAAAATAAAAATCAAGTAATGCTCTCTTTCAATTATACATATATTTTTCGTTGAGATTTTTTGTTTGTACATACAATCCTTGCCATGCAAGAAAAAAATACACATTAAAATATTGGTATTTAACTCATGGATTGAAACTAAAAAGCAAAAAGGTCATTTCCATCAATTCGTTTTCCACGAGAAAATCGAAGCTTTTTCTTTTGTCGTAATTCACTGAGGGCCTGGAGCTACTCCTTCAGAAGAATCCTTCACCAGCGACACTCGAGTCTGTAAATTCTGTAAATTCTCGAGTCTGTAAATCTTCGTCTGTAAATTCTGTACAGACGAGGTAATGCATCGAGCCGCGATGCGAGTAGAACGCTAGGGACCGCTGTGCCCAGTCAGACTTTTTTCGCCGGAGCATCTAGGATTTTAGCCGCCCGGTGCAAGTCTATACTTGGCCAGCCAAAAGCCTTGGATGCCCTATCGCAAAAGGTAGACTTGGTAGAAGAACTGGTCGAAGGTAAGAATGTTACTTAATTTTTAGCTATTCAGTTTCGCATTGATGAATGACCGTAATAAATTATTTTTTTAAAGTGAAACGCCTCGTTCTATGTTATCTACAAAAACACACATTCAATATAAATAAACAACCTAAATTGAATCCAAATTAGAGTGGAATTAAGTAATGTTAATTTATAATTATTTTCGTACTAAAGGAAACATTTTGGTACGGTATTTCCAAACATCCATATTTCCTCTAACTCTGGCATTATGACAAGAAATCTTATTTCCGTTAATCGTTTGGCTTTTACAATTTTCGGACGAAGGACTAATTACATTCCCATACATGATGATGGTCAAATTTTAGAACATTGTATGTGATGCGGTGACGGGCTATTGCTTATTTAGCATTATGCCACAGAGTATAGATCACTTCTCCTCTGTAGTACAGTTCATTCGATGCGTACTAAACTTACGAAAAAATAACCGCATTCATTTCGTTAATACAATTCAAACGCTGCAATATCGTTTAAAATCTACGGCAAGGTGACAACCTAAAACTTCTTATATTTACACTACGTAATGCGTGTCTGCTCGAAACAAGACTGTAGAGCCCTTGATTTTGAACACGTACTCTTGAAACAAATACTACGCAGGCACACCCGCGAATATTGAAGGACGACCGGCAACAATGTTGAGAGGGAAATCCGATGGGTCTCAAGTGTTTGGAAATTCTGATGGAATGCGTGCTTTGTCTCTGAGTAGAGCTAGCTAGCTAGAGAGGCTGGAGGAACTGGAACAAGAGGCTGTGAACAGAGTAGATATATCTCAGTTGTGATGAACGAGATTTGAAATTTCTGCGCTCTCATACCATAAAGTAGCAGTGAAAACTGTAATGCTGGAAGTATGAAAGAAGCTGCCAAGTCTGACAGGTTACTGATGAGTCAATGTGATCATTTCTATAGGATGATGGACGGCTTGTGCGTTGGGCCGAGAACGCTCGTTTGCACTCTTAGCAGAGTATCTGAATAATTATTTTCATGTTTTACATCAGTGTCCAACTATCAGTGAAATACTTGAAAAGTTTTGACGTTGTGAATGGGCGAAAATTTCCTACATTTAAACTCTAGTGTTTCATGACGATGCTAAACACCAGAGTATCTAAATGATTTTTTTCACATTTTACAGAAGCGTCCCTTTATCATTGAAATACATCGATGAAAACTTTTTGCGTCGTGAATTTTCAGTATGAAACTCTAGTACTTTATAATGATATTAAACGCTCCTGCACTCATCGTTTCAATAAACTACTCTGATCATCGCTAAAGTGATGTTTTATGTGATTGAGAGCCGCGAAAAATTGTTCTGTCTTCATGAGAGTTTTTTTGTCCCTTTCGATAGCCGAAAAATGATATTTAGTATTTCCTTTTGGATCTCACAGTAAAACTTCAGTATGTGAAAGTATGCATTACTGGTGATATATAAGTAAATTCGAAGGGTTCCGATTACACTTGTAAATAATTTTTGGAGGTAGAAAGCTGAAAATTGCCTAACATATCGTGAAAGTCTGAGTATTTTATCTCACGAGCATCGTACTCTCCCGCATTTTCCGTGTCATAATTCTTTTGGAGAAGTCCATCAAAATAAATCAACCCTGAAAACACCTCTGAAATCAATATAACTTGTTAGGTAGTGAAACCTGCATCGATACCTAAAGCTCTACACTTGCATCTATTCCAGATAGCGCTCTGCCATAATCATTACAGCTACGACTTTGGTCGGAAAAATAAGAATATTCAATACAAAAGAGAGAACTAGGGAACTGTGGATAGCATTTTATGCCCTTGGTAAAATTCCTTCACTTTATCTAATGCTGCACTATTGACTTGATAACGCTGTGCCTATTTTTGCAGGAATTCCATGTATCGCAGTACACTTTCTGGTGACCGTTGAGATATTGCCGTACATGTGAAACTTTCGCCTACGCAATCAGTAAAGGAACTTTTCAAGCTAAAAGACAACCAGATACTGCTTTTAAAATGCTATATTCATGATTGTTTTTCGATCGAAACATTAAAATAAAACCCTCACCACACTCTGATACAAAAATAAACGATTACCAATGTAACCGAACCGCAAAATAAAGATAAAACAAAAACAGCAGTTACATTTAACTCTAAATAATTTTCTAGCAGAGCAAGCCAATTCGAACGTAAATACATCTCTGGTGCTAAACCCTTTATGAATAATAGAAGGCAAATCTGATTATCGTATTGAATAAAAAATGCCCAGTCCAATTAAGCTTTGAATAATCATAAAACAATCATCCTGTACTCCACTTCTGCTCACGGACCGCGCTAACTCTTTTAAAAATACCCTTGATTATCTCTGAAGGTTTTCTCTGCAATCAGAGTTCATCAGAAAGGAATTTTTGTAGAGCTGAACTACGTATAATTAACTCGTATAATGAAGATATCCTGTTGACTCCTGGCACGAGTCAGTGGGTGTTTGCGTGCTGCGGCTCATTGCGCCAGTTTTGCCTTCTCAGGCCCGTTTCACATAAATCTGCGTCTGCTGGGCAGTTTCCATTAATCCGGCAGCAGATGTTTTTAACTACAGCCTCACTAAGGCCTCATTACGGTGAGAGGCGCCATTTGCTGCTGTCTTCTCTGAGACAATGCAGCCATGCGTCATGGTCGCAATTTGCACCGAAAAACACGAGTTCTGCCTTCTAGGTCTATTGATTCGGCCTCTTTGCTCAGCCGTCTTCAGTTTAACTTAAATGAGTATCTTTACGTAGAATAAAAAAGTGATTTTACTTAGAATACTGGAGGGTTTTTACTGAGGCTAAAGGAAAGTTTTACTCCTACTAAAGAAGAGTTTTTACTTCGGCTAAATGAGAGTTTTTGAGCGTATGGAAAGAGAACTGCTGAAACGAAATGTGTTGGAAAAGTATTTTCTATTAGGATTCCAAAATCTCTTCCCAGAATCTTTTGTTTTTGTCTTATAAGCATCAACAGGCTTTAACATTGTATCTGTATGGAATGTTAACTGCAAGAGTTAAGGTATTTGTGATGGGGTATACCTTAATATCATAACAATGTTACACTGTGTAATGCAAACGATTATTTATTAACATATTACATAAGATAAATATTATACACACGCTTTATTTACGTTTCGTTCAATAGTTGATCAACTCAATAAAATATGCATTCAAATCACGGGGTTACAAGGGACTTCTATTAAGTATTTTTAGCTATAAGAACCCTTTATAAGGTTCGCAGCATGTAATTGTACAAGTACATGACTTACTTTGTTGGGTCAGCTGTCAAATTTTAGCGTACGCTGCACCATGAACGCCATTTATGAAATTTGAGGAATATCTTCCAGTGATTAGAAATTTCTCAGATTTTCCATGAAGAAAATTCAAAATCGTTTATGTTTGATTGTAAATACGTGTTGGATAGCCTAGTTTATTGCTGAACTTCTACAGTCTGTTGAACTGCCATGAAAACGTACAGTGTTTCAAATTCCGTGTCCACGGTTGAAAAAAAATTATTTATTTACTCCTTGATGATTGTGATGATGGTTGTAGAAGCCGTATGTATTGTTATATATATATTCAGATGCTAAGGATAAGGGATAAAGGCCACGTAGTTTTTAATTTCCATTATTTCGTTTCAAATCTTTTCAGATGCTAAATCTAAATTTAATGAACTTCGAGGTTCTAATTTTTATTTTTCTGTTCCAAGTATCTATGTTCAGATGATGAGGCTAAAGGACCTCACGGTGGTTACCTCTATTTTTTGTATCAAATATATTCAGATGTTAATGATCAACCTCATGGTTGATACCTCTGTTCATATACGGATAATACAGCACATAAGTTTTATATCTCTTTGTGTTGGTATTTCTGTTAAGGATGTTCTGTCACCGGTAAGTACCGTTTTAGTCTCAATTTCGATTTTTGAGTTTTGTTAACGAGTTGAGTGACAACTGAATAGTTCAGAAATAATGTTAGTGATGTACTTTAGTTCGTGCGCTTTTTTCTAGGTATTTTGACTCATGTATCTTTCATCCACGACACGAACATACTTTGTGTCTCTTTGTGCCTCATCAATGTCGCTAAAGAGCCTAGTTTTTACCTTATAATATATTCATCCCGTGATTTAGATTTAAATGAAACGGTTTGTTGATATATACGAGTGCATAAATCTTGATAAGCCAGAGGAAACCTTTACCATAAACATGATCACAATTGCTTCGTAACAAAAATGTTCCTTTTATTCGTTCATCTTTTTTTACACTCACGGAGGAATCCTTCCTACGAATTAATGACGAGATATGTGACATAGCATATTAGGTTAATAACGTGCACTCAAGTTCGGTTGCAGGAGAGGTTATTTTTTCCATTATTTCTCTATTTCGCGACACAGTGTAGGAAATAAATTTACGTGTGTACATTACATCAGCATCGCGGTAATTGTAAGCTCTCGTCTGCAGTTGAACATATCCATAATTCAACTGTCGATGGGAGAGGTGTAACACATCAATTTGAATATAAACTAAGAAAATATAAATCTCACGCTTTATCATGAGCGAATTTTTTCTTGAATAAATTTGTCAACAATGCATATAACGAAATTGTTATACGTAAAGTGTGCAGTTGTGTTTCGCGTTATTCGATATCAGCTCATACAAACCACAAATCATACGAATTTAAAAACTGTACTGTAAAGGAGTATAAATCACACGAAATCATAGTGTGTAATTCCCAGTTATTCAACAATGTTCGATTGAAATGGCGATTAAATGCAATGTGATTAAGTTTCGTTCGTATAAGTTAAGGTTTCCACTGGATCATGTCATGAGGAATGACTTCACATCTTATTTTTTTCAGTACTATCTGCTCAACGAATGAAGGACACCTCTTGCCTTGCTTGCATCAGAGCTGCGTTGGAAGAGCTTTATCCCTTTACTTTCATTTCTCTTGAATACAAAAATGCGTTCATTGACTCTGACGTCCACTTGTCCGTAGCATTTCCAGGGCAATCGTCGCACTCCATCTCTGGCCACGGCTGCAAAGTCGGAGCTTTTGATGCCAAAATTCTCAAACATCTCATTTTTCCAAATAAGGTTTGATCATGAATGACATGAGCCTTATTGCTTGCAAATTTGTCGAAGTTCTGGCAGCGCTGAAGGGTTTTCAGACTCTGAACGGTCGTCATGATCTTTTTTCTTTGGAAAAAAAGACAAATTCGAGAATTTTTGCCACAAAAGAGTCAATTTGATAACCGTTGCTACAAGCCTCTGCTATGCACGGTCTCCAACGGAGCTGCTAACCCTCTCGTTAGATTGAAATGCTTTTAAGACATTTCAACTTTAACACTTTGAGCCACCGGTGGTACACGGAAGGGAATTCCGTACTGTTGCTGACCGACCAGTAGTCACAAACTTTATTTTTATAAAAAACTCAATCAGAGCTAAGTGAAGGCTCGATGCAGTTAATGTTTGCTGTTTTTAACATTGCTCTCGAAGTGTGACTTCAAATTTGAGTTGAATATTAAAATTCAGTTTTATCCGCAGCAGTCAAAGTGTTAAGATACGGTTTTCAGATGCGTGGATTTAAGATGCTAAAGGCTTGAAGATATGAAGCTATAATATACAAAAACCTCAGAGAATATAGCTTCATGTTATAAAAATCTAAAATGTAAAAGCTCAAAGATTTAAAATTGTATGACAAAGAATTTTCAGTAGTGGCCGAAAAACCCCAGTATTATTCGAGCAGCTTGCTAAAAGAATAGTGAAAATATATGTTCTATTAGGATATTTTCAGGAATTGTGAAGTGATCAGAACAATCAGTTTATTCGGAGAAATTGTAATAAGAATAGTTGAAGCTGACTGTACGAAGGAATTGTGAACGAAGCAATTAATTCAGATTGTTTAAAAAATAGTAGAAGGTATAGTTAAAGCAGATTACGTGAAGTAGTACTGAAGTGGATAGTTAAATCAGATTGCATGAAGTAATAGTGAAAGGAGCAGTTAAATCCGATAACAAAGAACAGTAAAGTAATCATTGATATTAGCTTGATATAATGAAATGTATAATTCAAGCCAAAAAATAAGTGGACGATGACAATTAATGCTAATAAGATACAGAAATAGTAGAGAGATTACAGTCAGATCATTTCTACACAGCACATTTCCCACTCACATTCTAAGCTTTAAAAGCTGGAGGCGCGTTGGAATACATTACCCGAGTCGTATATCTATGTGGCTGACTGTGAGCTTACTTATTTCAACAAAAAACGCGATTTCCTTCATTCAGAAACACATTTAAACTGCCCACACATTTAATTTCGGAATTGAGTTGCCGCGCATGAGAGAAAATTCTCGGTTCGGGGTTATAAAAGTCAACTACCAAATAAACTTTCGCTATAAGTCGCAAAAATAAAGCTTTAAACTTTTCAAATACGCTCGCAGCATATCAGCTACCTCACTAAACTTTATGTTATATTCTGATAGGTAATAGGATCATGTGCATTGGTTTGAGTAGGGATAAATGCATTTCAAAGTGAAACTGAACGACTTCAAGATGAGGTATTAGATTATTCCCATTAATAATTATAAATGACATTATAATTGTAATTGGAGCAAAATATAATCATAGTATAGCTGAGGCAGCGCACCTTGAGGTATGGAGTATGAGAACTTTCATTACTTTGAAGAGAGCTGCATTTATGTTCTTCATCAAACCATTAAAATTGAAGTTTAATGTGGCAAAATTATTTAGCAAAAAGTAAGTTCGCATGTGAATCGTCATTACAAATGGAAAACGAAGAAGCTCATCATCGATCTAATAAAATAGAGTTTGGAGTCGGAAAATATTTTAGCCATGATTGAATTTACCTTGCAAGTAGGAAAGTAGGAAAGTAGGAAGCATAGGCGACGTCGGCTTGTCCCGATCAAAATGAGATTGCCCGATCAGTCAAAAGTTATAAGAATTTTTTATTACCAAATATTTTCTGGGTCCAATAAATACCATTGATTTTAAAAACTTTCGAACGACCCATCGCTGGGTCGTACGGCAAGCAACGTGTTAATTCTGCTTAACAAATTTCCCCTTGGAATTTATTTCATCGAATTTTTCTCGACTTGTTTTTGGTGGCGGCCAACAAAGAAACCGTATAAATAATGGCGCCAACACGAAATTTCGAGAAATCCGGA
Source organism: Morinoia aosen (assembly GCA_030386875.1). Lineage (NCBI taxonomy): Eukaryota > Metazoa > Arthropoda > Malacostraca > Amphipoda > Talitridae > Morinoia > Morinoia aosen. The sequence goes on along the minus strand of CM059565.1, from coordinate 63,294,924 downwards.
CGTCTTACAGATGATATCGGCAGTAGGCTTTCATTGGCCCTTAATGCCGTCAATATTGTGCAACAAATGTGCCGATATTGGCCCGGAGGAAATGGTTAAAGCGAAGAAGTCTGAGTTTTTTAACATGGAATGAGTTGAATTATAGATAAAGTAGTTTGAATTTGGGATAGGATAGGTTCTTATGAGTTGAATTCCTCTGGACTAGGCAACAATGCGAACTGTTCTGTCAAAATCTGTCAGTCAACAAAAAGTTGAACCAGTCGGAAAGAGGGAGGGACACTTAAATGCAGTAGTTCCAGTCGTTATATATGTCTTTGATATTGAATTAAGTGAGTATAGTGTGTTTACAATAACATTGTAAAGGTTCCGTTGTTATCTGAATGTTAAAGATAAAAGTTCTGGTGGTGCGTACTAATATGGTATTTTCGATGTATATAAGTAAGCGAGGAATATACAAGTGCATGTTTTAACACTTATAAGGGTATGTATAGTTATATAAATTTCAGAGGTTAACGTTCTGTTTCATATCTGTGGATATGTCAACATGCAACATAGTAATTATTTTGTTAATTTTTGTAATTATGTTCGTTTAATGAAGGTTTTTAAAGTTTCAATACTGCTTAATAATCAGAAACAGTTTTTTCAAATTTAAAATCTCGTAAAACATAAAAATGATTCTTATGTCTACTCAGAACCAATGAAGAGATGTATGTAGATC